>OY979674.1:6057198-7307198 GCA_963855955.1 Luperina nickerlii
GAGATTAAAACAGAAGACGAACAAGCAGGGGATCGAAGAGGGGGGGTGGAGGGGGATTCAGGGGATCAGACCGGAATAACTCCTAATTAGATGTTTGATGTTTTCCTAGAATGTGCAAACACTCACGTAATAATCGTAGAATGAAACCAGAGCAATCATTTGACATTGGAAGCAATAAAGAGCATCAGAAAGAGAGCTTTCAACAAACTGGTGGGTCCGGTCACAAAATCTATTTGCGTTGCCACGTAAATAGAGCAAAATGTTTGTGGGTTCTTTGAGAACATCGATTTGTTGGGAAAGTGCCTTCATTTATTTTCATTAAAGCCCCAACCGAAACGCAGTTGGGAGCCAATTTTCGAACTGCGTCCGAATTTGAAGCAGAACTTCGGAAGAATGATTTGTTTAAAATAACAGCGGGCCATTTGGCTGCTGCAAGGTAAATGCAAACCTAAGTTGTAAGCATTCGTCTCTGTCAGAAAAATATATGAACATAACAAAAGCTTTGTGAGGCGTATTTAGATATACTTACCTGTCGACAAACTTTGTACAAAAGTGTTTCTTTATCATTAAAATGCGACGTCTTCTGTCTAACGCCACAATAAATGGAGGGTTTGGGGAGGTAAGAATCGCTGACCCAATATTTGTATTTTCTTTTCAAATTGTAGAATAAAAAATGAAGCTTCCTTTTGGTTATATCAACCATCGCAACACTTGCCTTTTTCGCTCGACAGAGTAAATCACAAAGGCTGACATCAACAGATTTGTACTAAAGTAAAACGTAAGCACAATAAGAAATATTTTATAGTCAAAGCGGCTTTGAGACGGGGGTGTCACGCCGCGGATGAGAGGAGTCCTCACATTTCTATTTGTCGCACGAACACCTCCGAAGAACTTAGAGCTGCCGTGAATATAATACGTCAAGATTTTTGTTGTATTCGGGAAATGAGTAATCGAATCGACATCGAATTCCAACGGTAAGCTTTGGCATACCACGGTAACGTGAACGGAATACAAAATAGATATTAGAAAAGAGGAAGTAGAAAGTTATTTTATAAACTTATTATAGTTGGAAACTGAATACGTTGTAGTGTAGTTTGTTCTATTTTACATGGTAACTATAATATACCGTTGGGTCAGACGATGGTCCAGTTTTGTTGAAACAATTTCGTAATTCAAGGCTTCTGTTGATGAAACATAAAGTTGAGATGATGCAACTTTCTACAAAATTGAAATAATTTTAAGGGGGAGAAGTTAAAACAAAAGTTGGAAGCGAAACCACTTTGCAGATAAGAAAAATTAGAATTTGAATATTATGTACCTAAAGCCGGACCCAGACGTGTGTAATGTAATGTAATGCGCACAGTGTGGACGGCATAAAAACTTAACGCGAATCCTGTATGTGTTCGACTACAAAAGCTTTTGTGTCGCGCTAAAACCGACAGCTGATGGATCAGCGCGAGCGCCAGCCCCAGCGTTACATGTAATGCTTGTTGTAGTGTTCATACGCAGAATTCACGTTACATTCCACGATTCATTACATTACACACATCTAGACTCAGCTAAAAGATTCAACTCAAGCCTCATAACTTTAACTTCTAGTTTGTAAAATGACCTCGGGATGTTTGTAAATCTAAGAAACTAAAAATAAAGCACCAACAGCGTAAGACCTCTTTCTAAGCAAGAATGATGCTGGCTCAAATGTAGCTGTGTCGCATAAGATAAAATATTACCTTGTCCAAAAAATGATAAGTGTTTTATGTTTCACGAATTTTGCAACTTTTGTTTGATGAATAGAACCGACGGTAGCCAAAAGGAGTTTCTGTTTAGATAACATTGCGACGTTTGGTCTTTATGGAAATTTTCTGCATGAAAAGATTTTCTTGTTTCCAGAAAATTTCATCCTACCTTTTCTCATGTGAATTTAGTGGGTCAGTGGTAGGGAATGCAATCCGGACTATCCGTAATCCGAAAAATCCGAATATCCGCACATTTTTAAACCAAATCCGGATTTTTGAATAATAAGAAATTGTAATAAAACAATCGAAACGAGCAAGTTCGTTCGGGCGTCCCGTTTCGCGAGTGTCGAGTCTATCGGCTCTGGCGGGAGCGAGCGGGGCGGGGTGTACTATGCCAAATAATCGAATATCAATTGATCGACCACTATAAATCGTTCAACGCGTTCAAGCGTTCAACGCATCGCATAAATTCATTCTATTGAAGTATTAATAAATCAGATTTTAATCTTTAATTATTATCTTATGTGAATTGCAATTGTACGGAAAAACTCTAATAAATCATGTTGCTTTTATTATTTAATATTTTTTCAATCGCATTATCATCCCTTTTGCCTCGTTTTTGTGGAGTAGGTCTTCCCAATCCCGCGTTTGCCTTTTCAATTGTCTTATTAGTTATAGCTTGCTTCCTAACTAAAAATTATATAGTAGCATAAAGACTTCGCTTGTGCTTATCAAGCAACGTGTTCCATCTTCTGTGCCATCCTTCAATGTTGTTTTGAGTTCTAGGAAAACCCAGTGTATTATTTTGAAACGCAGACCACAGCGAAAGTTGAAACATAGGTGATGAGCGTGCTATAAGTAATTTATTATTTTCCGTCTCACGAGAATGAATATTTCCCCAAACATAATATTTTACAAACAAAAAAGTATCCAGTATATATTAATATTCCGACAGAATGATTATGCGATGCGTTGAACGCTCGATCAAACAAACATTCGATATTTTGAACACTCGATGTATTGAGTGTACGATATATTGAATGTTCGATTTATTAACCATTCGATATTAAGAACTTTCGAGTAGTTTTATAGTGGTCGATCAATTAATATTCGATTATTTGGCGTTCGATTTGGCAACCTACACCTAAAATAAAAGCACATGAAAATCAAATCAAACGATTGTTTGTTTTTTTTTTATTTGGAATTATTCAAATTATTATCAATATACCTACTATAATTATGGTATTATTGCTGGGTGTATTATTAAAAAGTTCATTTGATTTGATTTTCATCTGCTTTTATTTTAATCCATTTACACAAATATAAGAAACATCGTATTAACAAACTAATATGGGTAGATATGTTTATTTTCATGAAAAACCCGTAAAATCCGGATAATCCGGATTGAACTAAAAATCCGTTCTTAAAAATCCGGAGTTTAAAACAGAACTGATTTGCATTCCCTAGTCCGTGGGGTATGTTATTATTAAACTTAATTTTGCTTCTAAAGACAATTTCGAAATTATTCTTCTACTCTTGCGTCGGCAAATTTCGTTCAGAAAGCTTAAAACAATTCAACACTGTCTATGAATACAGAATTTCCCATTATTTTCGGTGAAATAATGCAGTGAATTGAAAAAAGAACACTCCCAATCTGGCAGCCGCATTGCACCCAAAACTATCGACTTTATCGCTTCGCGCCAAAATGTGAATCGGTCCGTGTTTAACTTGGCCCACAGACGATTTGAAATACGAGTATGTCAGATATACGGAGAGAACCGCAAAATATTTACGGAATTTAATAGCTTATTTTGAGATTATTTGTATGCATGATTTATGGCTTATAAAATAATAAGTACCTATTGGTGTATTTCACTATTATCTGTCACGCAATTGTCAAAGTAAAAACTTCTTTAGGCGCGTCAAGCATTTTTGGAGATGGGAAAAACCATTGAAGTCGCGACACTGTTACCGTAACCGACTCCTCTGTTTTAAGTTTTGGCCATAACAAAGACATCAACGTGTGGTACATTTTCTTTGGGAAGAATGACCTTCAAACATATTTATAAAATTACTATGTATTTTCAAGTTTTCACTTCTGTCGGAACTCCTGGAGTGACACTGTTTTTTTTTTATAAGCGACATGTTATATGTGGGGTTTGTACATATCAATGAAAATATTTTGTATTTTATTTAGTTTAAAACAAAACGTTTAGCATAAAACTCGGAGGTTTATTTTCTGTTGGACATGCAGCACGAATACTAAAACAAAATGCTCATACGAATTCTGGTCGACAACAGGAAGCGTTGCTACGGTAGCTTTGTTCACGATTTTTTTTCAAACCAGTGCAAACTGCAAATTCATTTCAGTACGTCCGTTACTTTGCTTAGCGAAGCCAATTAAACAAATTGGAGTTGAGTCTGATGGAGAAATGAGAATCAAAGGGAAAACAATTGAATAACTAAATTTCATTAAGAATATTTTATCGACATTAAAGAGTATTTGTACTTAAATCTCTGTAGCGCTTTATATAACTTTTAAAAGATTAAAGATAAATTTAGAATAAACAATTAACTTATATTCTTACCATACACAATTATCTTCAGTTGATACTCAGCTGCATCTGGTTAGACTGGAAGCCGACCCCAACATAGTTGGGAAAAGGCTAGGTAGATGATGACACAATTAACTTCAATTATTATCGTATAACATAAATTCAAGCAAGATGAAATATCTAATTACAACGCTGTGCGGTAATACAGTATAACAAAACTGAATTACAATATGTGTGGTTTCACCCAGCAAATTTGTTTTGCCTTCAATACGTTAGCATTAATTAGAGCGCTAAGCATTCTTGAAAATAAGGCAAATGAGTTTTCCTTCACCGTTTTGAGAGCAGTGGTGATGGAATAATTTACACAATGTGAAGCGCCTGTCTGGGTTCGAACTTACGACCTACAACTCGTAAGTCGTGGCCGTTACCACTGGGCCACCACTCTAAAAAAATAATTACGGTCGAAGCCTATTCGACGAACCGCACCTGCGCTCTTATTGGCTCAGTATCCACCTCAATAAAGCAGCAACACTTCGAATTTTGTAGAACCGAATTATGTACATTATTCAGGGTAATTTTACCAAGTAGATACCTTGCTGTTGTTAAACAACATTTTGTGGTTAAGTAAGCTCCTACTGGTAACAATTTAACAATGCAACAAGAGTAAGTAGAGTAAATGGTTACCTACCTAAAAACATTGTTTAACATTTCCACTTGAAATGAGTTTATCACCCATGTGTTAAATATAAATTACCCACTTCCTTGTGTTTCAAAAATTTTACTTTAAGTTTCTAGTAAAAAAAGTTAGCAAATTCCCGTTACTTAATTTAGAGAAATCTCGTAAACTAGGTAACGAGCAAAAAGTATGCAAGATCATATCTCGTAACTTGGATCTAGTCCATCTTTTATTTTTACGGAAGCCACTTGGCTGTGCCGTCGACGCTTCAGCATTTGATAATATGTAGCAGACGCAATATATTCCTGACAAGTTAGTTTTTGCAGTTTAATTTCCTAGGGAACGAGAGACTGGGCCAAAACTGACGGAATGGCACGGAGCCAAGCTGCCTCACAAAATGGGGCGCCTAGAGGAATTTAATTATTGAAAGTATTTCATTCAGTGAGGTATATGATTTGCCAGCTTGTAAAATCAGCTGATAGCGTCAAAGAGAATTAGTACCTGTAATATTTGAGTTTATAAACCAAACAAAGCAAGCTGTTAAGGCGCTTGGACAAGGCAAGTTATGAATGAGATGCAGTATCGTTATAATGGAATATATGACTACCTACTGTATTATACTTTATCTATGTGGTCTGTAGCTTTTGATTGTGTCACATGAAAGCTTTTTATGACTTTAAAGGTGACTGGAAGATAAATATCGGCGAATGTTCAGCAATAACATGAGATTTTAATCTAGTCTCC
This sequence comes from Luperina nickerlii, assembly GCA_963855955.1. Taxonomy (NCBI): domain Eukaryota; kingdom Metazoa; phylum Arthropoda; class Insecta; order Lepidoptera; family Noctuidae; genus Luperina; species Luperina nickerlii. Next base: position 6,062,910 of record OY979674.1, read on the forward strand.
AGCGCCCAGGTTTATTGTAGTTAATGCAATTCATAGTAATCTATCTGAATACCAACAATATTCACACCTTCCCAGGAAATATAACTATCATCCTATCTAGGGTAGTTCATGCCGGAGACGATTGAGTTATTTAAAATATGCATACTTGGGATATCAAGCATTCACCGTGCTACCCGGAAACGACGACGACGAACGACGATGGTGACGTTGCAATTTTACTATATGATATCCTAACTCTAGTGAAACTGGAATGTAGTTTTATAAACAAAAATAATGTGAGGTTAAATAAGCCATCACACTAATATTATAAAGGCGAAAGTTTGTGAGTGTGTTTGTGTGTGTTTATATGTTTGTTACTTCTTCACGCTCAAACGGCTGGACCAATTTTGATAAAATTTGGTATGGAGGTAGCTGACACTCTGGATTAACATATAGGCTACTTTTTGTCCTGATACTCCCACGGGATCAAAACTTATGCGGGTGAAACCGCGGGGCGCAGCTAGTGATTGATAAAAAGAGATAAATGAATCTCATAAGTGAAAAATAACATAAGAACGTCTGATAAATGAAGCATCAAAATTACGCAATGCTACATCGAGTTCGATTAAAACTGTCTGGGTCTCCTTATTTAAATTACCAGAACTGAAATCGTGATGATTATTTTTGATTAGATAGAAACATCTCTAAATAGACATGTACACAAAAACATTTATGGACGAATATATATTTTTGAAATTCCTATTCCGTCAGAAATTTAAGTTGATTGATTAGCATTTCCTGTTAAAAGAGTCGAATGTTGATATCAGAATTTCACCAATTGGTTTCAGTAATAGTGATCGATGATTCGAATGCATTTAATTAAAGACAGCAAAATTGTGCGATACAAAACATAACAAAGGAGACGAAACCAGCACGAGGAAAATAAATAGCTATTGAAACTTTATCATAATAAAACATCTGCGAAGAAATTGGAAACCATATAGAGGGTACTTAAGAAATTAAGTTAAGCGAAATATGCTATCGACCAACAAAGGAACAAAAGATTTAACTCAATGAGCGAGGCGTGGCGGACCTAAGTTTGTTCAAACTTTATAGTATTGGAAAACGATAGTTTTCTCTAGAGAAGCGGTTGATTCGTTAAATTTTTCATTCAATATCCACAAACAATAAATGATACGCTTTGGAGAAAATGGGATGTACTCGATTTTGGACTGCAGTTATTTTCTTTTGCAAATTGTTTCTATAGAATAAAGTAGAAGCGGTAACTGAACTAAAGTTAAAACAATTTTTTGCACAATAATCTTCTAGTAATAAATTAAAATCGAAAGGAAAAAGAGAAAACTTCATCGCAAAAAGGAAGCGTAACGCAAGCGAAGAATTAAATATTCGCTCTGATGGGCTCCTGATGGGCCAAGTCATCCGCTTCAGTGACTTTTCGATCTGTAGTAAGGTACTTTATGGAGCTTAGTGGAAAAAGAAGGAAACATACGATGAATACACATCAGGAATAATTTTAATTTCTCTTTATCTTTTGGACCTTTATGAATGTAGAAAGACATCGTCTCCTACGTTATAAGCACAAAAGAAATTTTAAAAACGATAGGAAAAATACTAAAACTGTCTCGTTAATTTATGAAACACAAACCAATATACATTATGGTGCTGTAAAGGCACGTTTTTCAGCTAAAAAAAAACACTGGCACTCCGGTAGTGCCGACAGAAGTGAAAACTTGAACAATTACGAGTGTATTTTGTGAATCGTCTTATAAACAAAACACGCGTGTTAAGGTGTGTTCCTTATTTTATAGGGTTTTTTGCAAATCAGGTATGATGACCAAAGTGACTGGTTTATTCTTCTCGTGAAAGGAATTTATTCAGATTTACAAATAAGCACACAGGATAGACTTCAGTTCGTGGTGTTGGTCGCGGCAGTGGTAAGAGAAGCAAGCCGCTCGCATGGAGCTCGTCGTCAGTTATATATCCGTGGTTCAGCGCCATCTCGTCGTTGTTGGATGAACTACGTAGTTAGTACGCGAGGCCCTCGTAGTTCTTCCCGATGTGCATAGATGGCGCTGTCCTCAACAACGCGCGTCTTACGTTTTACGTCTTACGAATTTTCGATCAGGGTCACGTGACCTGACGCGAGTTTAGAAGTTTTTACCCATTCCAAAAAAAGTACACAGCGCCGCTAAAGAAGTTTTCACTTCAAAAAATAGAACAAAACAAGCTTACGTTCTACAACGAAAACAATGCAACATCTGCCTCATAAATTACCGGGATAAGTTCCTGGCAAATGAAATAATCATATCTCTTCTTTGTTAACATTCCTTTGGATTCGCGAATTGTAATCAGCATGTGTTATGACAGAGCTGCGGTAATTACGCTAATTAGCTTCCTTTTTATTCGTTGCTATGTGAAGAAGTTTGATAAGAGTAGATTTTTTCGAATTAATGCTGTACTGTCTCTCTCGTTGCATTTCTCTGGGACAAAGCACATTTTGTGTAGATTATCAAAAACTTCTTCGGATTTTCTTTAACCCTTAATCGAGTTTTTTTATCCAAACAAGGTTTCCACAAGGGATACCAACTTACATTTACAGTAGACCCTAGATGCCGGAAGCAATATTTGAATAATTCATAAGCGGTTTATTTTTCTAAAGACCCTGGTTGTAACGCACTCCTCAATATGCCTAATCGTGCCGACATCGACACCCAATATTTTCAGTCACCAAACGATTCTGAACCATATTTTATGTACAATAACGACAGCTTTCATACGAAACCTTCATAAATCCAGAGTTGCTTAACATAAACATAGAAAGAAATTCTCAGTTCCAGATTTATTTGACCTATATTTCCTTGAATTGAAAAAACTCCACAATTATACCTTAATATATGGTCCGTAAATCTTCACCACTGAACGAGGTCGTCTGGCAAAGATTAAATAAGGGTTACCCTGGTATTGATTCTAGCTTGAAGGACTAGAAGACGTAGTAAGCTAGTGACTACTTCAGTGTAACTTGAGCATCTAAAGATTTACAAGCCCCGTAGTTCTAGTAAATTTTTAACACAGTAATAAATAATTATTGAATGGAAAACGAATATGAGATAATTTTATTATTTAAAACACAAATATTTATTATTTAAAAAAGAAAATGTAGGTATAATCGTATTCTAATTTTACTTCCAAAAATAAACACCAATTTATTTTCCCGACCGCCATATTTCATGTTTGCTTTATGAAAAATTGTAGGTAACCTACTATAAACTCGCTTGGATTCTGTCACCGGGGGAGTAAACAGACATGTTTGCTTATTTCAATTCGGTCGCTTTTACACGAAATCATAAACAAAGACACGTGAAACCATGTTTTAAATTAGATGGGAACATTAATTGTAAGTAGAACATTTGTGTATAGTACCTACACATCTTATACCTGAAGTTATAGGGGTTACCAAATGTCTGACAGGATTAAAGATCAAGGTGTGAACCTGTTAAGGTAAAAGCTCAAATTGGGAAAACGTATTAAAACTTAAAGATTTAATCAGTAAAATTGTTTAAAAGGTTAGAAGATATTGTTTGCCTGGGTTTGGTATTCAAAACGGTCTGGACGATTATTAAAATACTTTCTGATTCTGAGAAACAAGTATGTCCAATAAACAGACAAGACCCGTCAGCAAGCCAAAAGTAATCTGATAGAAACTATTCCAGCAACAAAAGAAACGCCTGACAAGCCAGAATAGACGTCGGATTTACTTGCAATTAGAGAAGGAAAGATAAAATCGCACCACACAAGTTGGTAATCCATGAAGGCACACCCAGAAACGGCGTATATATAGCCGTAAATAGGAAACCATTAACATTCTTAGTGCGGGTGAAGCACGGGCTAATCCCCACGATTGTTCCTTAAAAGCCTCACCGACGGAAAGTCAATTGTTGGCTCTGGGCCTGAAATTCGACTCTGAAACAATTTATTTGTGTATGTCTATGTGTATGCAGAAACTGATGCAAAAAGTGAATTTAGAAAATTACATGAATAATTATGTGTAAGTACTGTTAAAAAGAAACTTGTATTTCGTTCTTTTTTGGGTAAGCCCCTAATGTATTAAACGAAGACAAAAAGCTTATTGCAGTTTTAACAGTTTGAAACATAAATTCGAATTGCATGCAAATAAAGTTATTACAAAACTAAATTGTAGAGAATTTATTAAGCTTTATAGCAGGTGCTTTAAGTTAGACGAATTTATTATTCCAAACTTTGAATAAAATGGAAAATAAATCGCTGTCTCAACAATATTATTGATCAATTCTAACACAGTTTATGATGTATGTACTTGAATGGAATAGACTGAACGGCGCGATCAAACGTCCCATTTTTTTTCCAGGATGGTAAATCATCAAATGACCCCTCCCACTCTGGGTGGAGCGGAAGGGAGTGTCAGACTCCTACTGACTAAAACCCACCCGTGTTCCTTCCTTCGCCCTTTATGTTCCGGGTGAGCGGTAACCCTTTCAGACAATCCCGCTGACCCGGCAGGCTTCGGCCCTGACGGGCCCCTTTATTTGATGCTGACATCTCTTTGAGGCGCGCGTGGAACACGTACGCGCCGTCCGGCACGGGCCTGGTCCTGATCGGACGGTGAGCTGCCCATTACTCTCCACCCGCAGGCCCGCGCCTACGGTGGCCGGGAGTCGTCGCGCGGCTCCCGATGCCCGGAGCGTCTCTCACGGCGGCTGGGACGGGAGGCTCTCTCCCTCAGCCGTCCCGCCGCTTCCTTCGCTAGCATGACTGCTTCGCAGTAGGAGGCGCCCACTCCCTCTCGCTTCGGACCATGGCTTGAACCAGGCCCGGATGCGAGAGGTCGCCACCGCTGCCGATCGCCTCTACGAGGACACGGCGTTGCTCCGCCCAAGCGGGGCAGACCTCCACCGTATGCTCCACCGTGTTTTCTGGGCGATCCTGGCAATGGTGACACCTCGGCGTTTCCTCCCACCTAATGATGTGCAGGAACCTCCCGAAACATCCGGGTCCGGTGAGGACCTGCGTCAGACGGTAGGTGAGGGCGCCGTGACACCTCTCTAGTCACTCCTCAAAAAGGGGTCTTATCGCCGCTATCGTGGCTTGCCCTGCGCTGGGTTGCGACAGTCGCTCTTTCCATGCCGCCATGAGATCGCGCCGGACGTCCGTCCGCTCCGCCGCAATTTGCTGCGGAAGCGGAGTTTCCCCCCGGCGTAGTGCCTCCGCACGCCACTCATACAGGCGCGAGAGGACTATCACCTCCAGATCCCATGGCGGCAGTCCGGCAAGGAGGCTTGCCGCCTCGCCCGAGATCGTGCGGTAGCCCCGGATCAGCCTTACGGCTACCACCTTCTGGGGCGCGTTCAAATAATGGGCGACTCGCCACCGCTGTGAACGCGCCCACACCAGGGCCCCGTATAGAGCCATGGACCGCACGACCACCGCGTAAAGCCTCCGACAGGCGTTTGGCCCCCCTCAGGTTGGGCACCAAACGTCCCATTCTATTGAAATGAACGGACTATATTTGTTCAAATTCTTATTTATATAGAAGGGTGACCGTAAAAATCTCTGTTTTCACAAATGAAATCGAATTGCAGGAAAAACTTTTTCAAAGTTTTAACAACCAAAAACAACAGGTTTGGGACCTGGTGTTTTTGGTTATTATAGCTTTTTAAGGTTTTATTTTATTTACAATGCCGCAAATGGAAAACGGCACAGCTTCATTAACTGAGTTTGCGGTGAAGCCAAGAAAGATGGCACTATGGACAGTATTCTCAACTGGAAAACATAGTATTAAAATTGAGAAAATAGAGTACATAATATCTTGTTTGACTTGATGTTCAAAGAAAGCACTCGGCTGAAAATTCACCAAACACGTATTAGGGCCAACATGAACTCAGCAATAAATTATAGCTATGAAGTTTTAGTATTGATTGGAAATAAGCCGATAATATAAAACGAAGTTAATCAAAGCCCGCTAAAATAAAAGCTTCACTTCACAAAATGAAAAACTTTATGACGTGAATAAATAATGATTAAACAATTTTTGCTTCGACAAAATATGTTCCATTCAGTTCTTTGATAAGGGTACTCTCCTTTGAATTATGACGGTAAAAGGTAACATTTTCATAGTAGAAATAAAAATCTATATCAGTGGAACACGAACGTTTTCTAATAAACAACAAACATCCCCGTATGCGTACGTGTACAAAATATATTTTGCGACCAAAATATAATGGTCGTCGAATTCGTTCCAGACATGTGGTACAAATATGAAAGTTCCATTCAATATGGGCTACTCGAAATGTGGTATGCGTGTAACGAGATAGGAAATGAAGGTCATCCTAAATATTTTCTTAATTTAGTTGCTGTCGTTAATTTAAACGCTCATAAAATATAATCCTTCGACATTTCTCGATGGTATTTGCTTCCTAAGAAATATTCTGGAATTTTCCAAAATGAAATACCAGACAGATAGAATTGAAAATGTTAAAAATATAAATTAATGTAAAACTCCGTGCGAATATGTAGTAAAAATTTACATAATAATGGTAGTCTGTCCTTTGTTGAGGGAAAGATATGAGATGACGGTGTGGAGTCTCAGAGTAAATTTAATTAATGAAATCAGCTAGTGGAAAAAGGTCCCTAGTTGTTATTATCAAAATATATACGACGCTTTATAGATGTGGGCAAATAAAAAGAAGACGTTGCTTTGTTGTCGGATTTATTTAATTAGAGTGATGGTGATATTATACCGAGTGAATATCTTTAACGATCATAGCTATGTAGACGTCTAGACGAACAACTGTTTTAGTTAGAAACTTAGTAAAACCACAGTATAAACGTAATTCCAGCTAGGAAAGCCAAAAGACTATTATAAAAGTATATCAGAGCACTATTTTTAAAGACCTCGATACGAAGTTCCTTAAGTCAATTTCAAAAGTGAAGTGAATAAAATCGTTTCGGTGCTGATAGAAAAATGCACCAAGTTTCCTAATCGATTAGTCTGTCACATGGACAAGTTGGAAAGACCGTAACGGTCCGCCCGTCGAACTATACGCCAAATTTATCACTTAGCTCAATTTAAATGCAAAACAAGCGCAGATGGACCTTGTTAACTTTGGTAAAATACATATTTTCTAAAGTTCTGATAGTGCTGAAAATGATGGAAACGGCCTATGTTTAGAATCTGGTTTGTATAATGGGTCATGGTCTGGTTTTTAAAACTAAAGCTGGGGTCAGTAAGGAATAATTTAATCGTAGGTTTTTAAAATGTTTTATGAGAGAAAAGTATAGAAAACTGTTATATATAAAATTTTTCAATAAACACGACAATTCAGAAATAATGTAACACCTCACTCCAGCCTTCTAATCGTTACGATTATTCAGAGAACATCTATCTGCGAAGGCGTGACTGATCCCAAGCTGGCTGGTATTATTTATTCTGACACTTCAAACGGTCCATTAAACGAAGAGGTGTGTAAATATTAACAGGTGCGCTAACCTGACCACTCTGTTAAGATAAAAGAAACACCCGCACCCTTTTATACACAAGAAGGTCAAAGAAAAAAGTGAAAGAAAGTACCTATAAGGCGTTAGGAAACTGAGGTTGCAAACTATAACAGTAATAATGAAAAGGAGAAAAGCCTTGGAAGAATGTGGCAGTATCCTTGAACACATATTTTATGCAATGAATTTATCCTCTACCCTGAATCCTAAGGGTCCTACACTTGAACATTTTAACGGAAAGTTAGAATTTGTTGACGAAAGGCGAAGAAAAATTTGTGAATACGATTGGAATGCTGACGAATATTGGGGAATGAGAAACACGCGAGAGTAATTGACAATCGGAAAATTTGCATACTTTGAATTCCGTTCGACCCACAGTCAGGTCCCAAGCGAAGTAGACGAATGGTCGTAACTAAAAGTTGGAACCGACAGTCGCGACTGTCACTAGAGAGTGAATGAAATTAGTTCTATTGAAAAATGTTAGATTCTGAACGGGTTTGCCAATGAATGAATGTTAGTTTAGTCAAGCAACGTATGTATGGTGACATTTTTTTCTTTGGCATTCAAGAAATGCTCATTCGTCCTCTGTGGACGATTTAATTAAAGCAACGATTTCTTTGGATTACATTTGCCGAAATTTTGGTTCCCCTTTAATATGTATTTAGATATACATAGTTAACGTGTAACGACTGTATTATACCTTATTTAAGCCGAAAATAGAACTCTGTTGAAACTTAGTAACAACAATTTTGCTGATGACAATGTAAAAGGCAAAATTAATGTGTGACTAGACAATTTCTATTCATAGATTCAAATAGGAAGGAAAGTTTTCTTGAACTTTCAAAACAACTTACGTACAGCTTAGAAGCAAGGGTAGTCTCAGAATGATAACCCATCTAAATAAATATGACGACCGCAACACAACAGCTTCAGCAACGAAAATAACGTTACCTGAGCTAACAATTTCCTACGTGTGAAACGATGATGGCACACGTAACTAGGGCCCAATTTCCGTCCAATTAGTATACCAAAACAAACGCTCACCCAAGATAAACTATCGTATTAACTGAAGCGCGAAAACGCCAAGCAATTTACTGTATATACAAGCAAAACAACGGAATAATTAAAGTGAATCGAAGTTATACTGAGTGTTAGTGCAGATATTTCTACTATTATCTGCTCAGCGTCTACTTTTGATATTAAAAGTGAAAAATAAATTGAAGCTTCCAACAGTTCAGCAAATTATGTACGACGAGAATTTATTGATTTCAAACACACATACACACTGTGCAGTGACCGGTCAGTTAGCTTGTAGCTTAGACGCCTGTAATATGATTTTTCATTTCGTATTCTTTACGAAATGTAAAGATACGACCTTTACGATTAGTTTTCATGATTTCATAATAAAGAAAAATATCTGCTTGCTTTATTCTTTATGAAAACCGACACGTCCATTTATGAGAATCTTATTTGCTTGACATAAATGTTATCTGTGCGATAATATAGTGAGTGACACTTTCAAAAATCTACACACGCAAGGATTGCACAGTATTTCTCCAAATTGCAGAAACGGTAAGTTCAGGTCACAGCAAATAAAGTTCTTGACACCTTGAGTAATTGTCGGACACAAGTTGCGTCAGAACATTACCCCACCTTGCAGAAAGATGTCCTCTCTAGGACACTACAACTAGTTTCTTTCCCTTGTGACGGGTGCGAGATTCAACGAAACGAGGTAATGTAGGACCGAGGACTTAGCCCGTATAGTGTCTCTTAGTCTATCTATGCGTGGTTCAAATGTTTGCCGAATTCGGCTTTTTTTTAACATTTTATCATGTTTGGTAGTCAGGTATGGAAATGACCTCCTGAATTAATCACCAAGCAAAAAGCTAGGAGAGTTTTCCTCGATTTATGTTTCAACTGCCCAAAAAAGCCAGGCGGTGAACGACACATTATCAATATTCATGGGAAGCACGTTCCTTAACATGTTATAATGCTTAGTTAAGAGTTTATACACACAGTAACAAAATATTTTCTGAGCCTTCTACCATACCTTTATTTGTATTTTATCGAACAGGGAACAATTCCCGCGGCTCCCTCCCTCCAAGCTTAATGCGACATCATTCGTGTACCAGACTCATTCGTAATCACCATATGTACCGACGACGCTTGCGGTCTCATCTCGGATGCGAGGTTCGCACCAAGCGCCTTTGTAATTTTGATTCCCGGGACGTTTCCCAGGGCTCTCTAATTATGGCCGCGCGTTTACTACAATTTTATTGTCTGCCTATGGCTGAAGTTTATCTCTAATGCCCCAAAATAAACTTACACTAAACAGTATTAAATTTAAGTTTTAATACCCTTCATGTTGTGGAGATTAATTTGAGCGTTCAGTTAAAGAGTTGATAATGAAGGTCTTCTAATTTAGGTATTTGGAATGACTGGAACTATTTTCTGTCTATAACTCATTGCATTAAAGCTTTTGGGTATAGCGTTATTCTAAATAACTTGAATTTAATTAAATTAAGGGGAGACTTGGGTTGGCAGTCGTTACCCGCACGTATGCGGAAGCATGCTGTCCCAATATTTACCCAATATTTTTTTCTTATTTTGATTCACACAAACAAATATAAACCTAGTGACACTGAGTGATACTGTTGGATTTAAATACGAGCGTTGATAAGTAACTCTGCAATTGAAGGGCTGTAGCAGTAGCGATGTGCAGTTATGGATATCGAAAATTTATTGCTCGGATTGTTGCCCAATTGTTCAACAACTGTTAGGTTCATCATCGACAATTGAATGATAAATAATACAATTAAATAGATACAGACTAATAAATACCTACAGTAAATTAACGTGAAAGTGTTATTTTAGTGTCTCCGGCTAAAACTCAGTGAGTCATCACAAGTTCAATAAAATCATTGCCAAATAACGTTAACTCGAGCACTTCGTGAAAATAAATGAATTTATCATTCCCTTTTTGAGCTTTAGTTTCAATTTAATTTTCATATATGTGGTTGTTGGCAACTCCAACAAATTATATTTTTTAATTTTAAGTTTCCGTTTCCCTATGTCAAACGATCTGTCATTGAGTCTGCAATAAATCTGATTCATTCACGCACCGCTAAAAGCCTGCCTTTCAATCTTCTTTCAATTATCGTTTTCTACACCTGCAAACCACCAAGAACCAGCCCTGCTGCAATACTCCAACATATGGTTACTGCGAATACGTTATGCGCGGGGGATCATTTACATTTAACAGTAATATGTAAACTTTTGTACATACTTTAATAACTCCGTGTCTACATTAAAAATATCCTAATGTATCAAATTAAGTAAACAGAACTAATTAGGATGAGTAATTAGTTCTGTTTACTTAATTTGATACATTATGATATTTTACAAAAGTTTAATTAAAAGGCAAATTAACACGAGAATTTATATAAAAAGAATAGAGAAGAGAGAAATATTTATAGAAAATAATTAACCACTGTGCATTTTATACCGTGACTTCTTCATCACGGAGTTTAATTAAGAGTTCGTTGCCATTATCAAACTGTAGTCAAAGCTATGTAGGTACAAAAAGGTAAATTTTTGTTGCCATCTCCAGACAGCATATTTTTGCGAAACATTAACTTGGAAATTTGGCAAGCATCTTGCCAATAGCGGTGTAATTAAGGTTAATTTAAGTTAAATGAACTCGCTCGTCAGTGACTTTGTTGTTACTGCATCTAAAGGCGCAATAATTGGCAGTTCCGGAAAGAGAATCGTCGGTAGAGCTCGGTGTCTTTTGTTTAAGAATTTTGTAATTAGCGCCTAGAGTAGACAAGGGGTATTTTATTAAATACGTTATTTCTCTTTTTAAACGAATGTTTTTTTTTATTACTGAGAATACTTTGTCATTAAAAAGTAACCAAAAGTTTTTTTATTATGTTTTGAAAAAAACATCGTCACATTTCCGTCGACATACTCCCATCACTACGCATGAATAATACGCAACGGCGACCGCACATAATTCTTGATATGCGAATGTACGTCGCACGGAACGCGAGGCTCGCTCCTCAACCTAACGTAGCGTTCATACGAGTGGGAAGTGCTGAGTATTCTAATAGGTGTCTTAGTTCACGACTACCGTCTTTGTGAAGGCATTGTACTTACCCACTTTGGAGTATACGTACCTACTATGTTAGTTATAGGAGTGTGTGCATGAGTGACGTTAATTTTGAAGTAGAGTAAGTTACTGACACACGAGTTAAATTATGTTGTGTGTAGTATGAACGTGGTATTGTTGTAGTCTGCCAAGATCAGACAAGTATAGCAGAAAATACACCGAAATTGTATGCATTACAAGCAGAGTTATCTGAAATTTTCTCATCCCGAAATTACCATTCACGTTATTTGACGTAAAAATAAATTGAGCACCTGACCTTCATAAAAGGATCCATATAACTTCTAAAGACGCTTTTAACTCCCGGGTTCAATGGGAGTAAATAATGAATGACCCGGAAAACCCTTACAAGATTGAAATTTTAATGGAACTTGAAATTGGTTCTCTTTTATTTAGGTGTGTGGATAAAATTACAAATAGTGTGATCACTGGTTAATGTTTATTGTGCGTTTAATTAAAATCTGTTCAACAGTTTCGGAGATTAACGTTTAATAATTCAGTAATAAAGCTGCTTGTGGCTTCAGTTAATCGTAGCATGATGTTGAACTGAACTATTCTGATGAATCCGTAAGTTAGATACTTAACCGGGATTATGTGTCAGAGTTCGGACTACTTTAATATGTGAAAGTTTTAAGGTACCTATAAAATATATTTTTAACTAGCTTCTGCCCGCGACTCCGTTCGCGTGGAAGTTGTAAGATACACAATGCCTATACTAAAATAACAGGCACATTGTTAGAAAACTCCCCGTCACTGTTAATTCTTTTTCGCTTAGCGTTCTTTCTCACTTTTTTGTTTTTGCTCGTCTCCTTTTGGTCCCAACGTATTGTTAAATAGCCTACAGCCTTCCTCAAGAATTAGTCTATAAAATGCCAAAAGATTTTTTTAAATCCGTCGTTATTCGTTGAACATGAGTTGTTCGTGAAGGATTTTAAAATAAAGGATTTTAAAATACTAAAATGTTGTGCCATTTAATTATGGTCCTCCACGAAATTCATCAACCATTAAGAATATCATAAACTAATACTGTTTAAATAAGCCAATTAATATAAAACAGTACGATGGGCCTGACTTATGTTTGATAAAAGCCCCCAAACAAAATGAGATATTTTTTTTTAATCCGTCTGGTAGATTAGCGCTTTCAAACAAACAAACAATTCTGTTTAAGTTTTTTAATTAAAATTGCCTTTCAAAGGGTTAGGCAAACAAAAATGTGATTATAGGGAGTTGAAAAATAACGTTTTGTTGCCATATTTCGTATGTGAATTTTGTATCATGAAATGGCTCAATATTTCAACGTTCCTTTGTTGTCTTTGAGGCTTATAGTTGTGAAAATCTAAGTATGTGTCCCTTTATTTAACCCCTTTACAGAATGAAAATCCCAACCTCCATACAGACTTTACATGTCTGCAGACACCTGTTGCAGGGACTTGAAAACGAAATGAATTTCGTTACGTTACCACTAATGTTATCGTATAACGTTCCAAAATTTGTAACGTTACTAAAACCTAAAAATATCAATAAAGTTACAAAAAAAACACTGGCACTCCGGTAGTGCCGACAGAAGTGAAAACTTGAACAATTACGAGTGTATTTTGTGAATCGTCTTATAAACAAAACACGCGTGTTATACGTGTTTTTTTATTAAGATGTGTTCCTTATTTTATAGGGTTTTTTGCAAATCAGGTATGATGACCAAAGTGACTGGTTTATTCTTCTCGTGAAAGGAATTTATTCAGATTTACAAATAAGCACACAGGATAGACTTCAGTTCGTGGTGTTGGTCGCGGCAGTGGTAAGAGAAGCAAGCCGCTCGCATAGAGCTCGTCGTCAGTTATATATCCGTGGTTCAGCGCCATCTCGTCGTTGTTGGATGAACTACGTAGTTAGTACGCGAGGCCCTCGTAGTTTTTCCCGATGTGCATAGATGGCGCTGTCCTCAACAACGCGCGTCTTACGTTTTACGTCTGACGTTAGTACGCGAGGCCCTCGTAGTTCTTCCCGATGTGCATAGATGGCGCTGTCCTCAACAACGCGCGTCTTACGTTTTACGTCTGACGTTTTACGTCTTACGAATTTTCGATCAGGGTCACGTGACCTGACGCGAATTTAGAAGTTTTTACCCATTCCAAAAAAACTACACAGCGCCGCTAAAGAAGTTTTCACTTCAAAAAAAGTTATAGAATATCATTTTCGTAGTTCAATATTATAAGGAACGTTATGTAACATTAAGCTTATCCGCTTGTAATAACTTTACAGGTTAAACGTTACAGATTCATTTGTAACGTTATTCTTCATACTTTTTCGTCATCTTTTATGTCATGAAGCTGACAAAGTTGAGTATCGAAATGAATAACGTTATTATATCGTTATACTAATAACCATATATTGATCATATTGTTAGTGAACAGTTTAAGATTTCGTTCCATTTGTCAGTATCGTTATAGCCAAGCAATTAATTTTGTTACGATCCTGGTGGTACGGTACAAATTATCGGCACTGGAACTACGCGTAACGTTATTTTGAGTAACGTTTCAAGTCCCTGACCTATTGTTCTAAACACAAATCCTGTCAGATTTTCCGAGAATCGTAGAATGATGTTATCAATACGCACACGTCATAACTAAGGCGCTCCACCCACTGCACCGCGCTCCGTCGCGTAGCGCGGGATGGCAGATTTTACCATTGTATGTTGAGAAATTTCAAAAATAAGGACTAATTTAATAAGAGGGTAAATATTAAAAATATCTGCTTCGTTAGTCTAGTGAACACAAGCACGTCTGCTGAGCGAAGGTTCCCGAGTTCAATCAACAGGAAGGGTAGTGTTATCGAATTTTTGTATGAGAAGTTTCTCAGTATCCCGAGTCCTGATTCCTCGAGCCCGATATTAGTCAGCCTCACCACCGCCGGTCGCCCCTACTGCATAGGGGTTTATATCGTAACTGGCAATAAGTGGGTGTTCTCACACCTAAACCTACCTCTTTGAGTAAAATAGCTATGACGATACCAACATATCCATAATATAACATATCCAATATTTCATAACAAAAACTTTTCACGACGTTCTAAGTCTTATATTCAGGGGACTTGAACTTGTAAGTTACTTAGTATGATCGATAACAGAGTTGCAAGATGTCGCGTTACTCTCACGACCTTATCCACTGTGATCACACCCTTGGGTATAGCAACTATGTATTGGAAATGCAAATGCTTAGCCTTAGGGACCAGTTGAAGATCATATCAGGCGATTAGGTATCTACTCTGAGTTTGTTTCGGCCTTTCTTCTCAGAGTAGTCGGATAGGAAACGCCGACCTCATCTAGCTTTAAAATTATGATTTTCGTGGAAAAGTGTTTCTACAAACAAAATAAAATCATTCATCACTTACCATTTAGGTACTGCTACAAAAAAATCTCCTTTGAAAATGTTCTTTTATAAAAATCAACAGATCCTTGATTAGTTTGAATATAGATTTATATTAGCATTAATAATGTACACTTCAGTAAATTAGAGCCTTGATATGAATTAATTATTGGGTGATTCGAAAAGGTCATTCACAATACAGTAACCGCAGAAACCGCTTCCGATTACTTCATTACAATAAAAGGTTCCCATCCACTTTTCATATGAAAAATTCATTATATTTTATATTATATTTCATTATATTCATCAGATACAAGTTTTCAAAACTGCATGATATCTAATATTTGATGTCAACGGCACGCTTGCATCTTCAGCTACCACTACCCTACTGTTGGAAATATTTTAAATGTGACTTGAGCTTGCCTTGCGGCACTGAATGCCACTTTGCGGTGTGCTTTTCTTATACCAGCGTCAGGCACCAGTTGTCTGGCATTTTTGATGATGGGTCTTTTTGGCGCAGCCGTGAGGCACACTTTCCTGCTAATTTCTTATATCGGACTTTGCACTTTTTATGTTTATCTTAGTTTTTATCTGATGTACGACTATTATCTAACTCTGGTGTCTTGTGTGTCTCTTAGTCTGTGCTAAATAAATGTATTTTCTTTTTTTCTTTCTATAGAAGCGGGACTGAAACTTCAGCAGCTGACGAAGTAAATAATCAATAAACCACCACCCCACCAACCATTAAATTTAGGTTTCGATACAGTGACAAAGTAAATATAAAAAATGTCAAAAATTTAATAAGATAAAGATAAAAAATAAAGATCTTTCAATATTTTCTGTCTGTGGTTTGTAGGTACTCGTAACTGCCCCACCATGTTTGGATAGATTACATTAAATCCCATTGAAACAAAAAAGTAATAGGTTCTTTTGTTCGACTACAAGTCAAATAGAATAAAAAGTGATAGATCAGTAGCTATCTAATACATAATCTGATACGACGGATCATCCAACAGTCCAAGAAGATTCTTGAAGCGGAAGGAGACAAAAGGTGATACACGACGAAAATAATAACACGTCACCTTCGTACCTTCCTACCTACTAAGTCGGGTAAGCCTTCGAAGATTCATGTCGCGGTTGACGATCGATATACGAGCATGTGTAGTGTTATAATGAAGCTTGAGAACGCTTCTTTCTAAATTGATTTATTGTAAAAGAGAGACAGAGATAGAAATAAATAACGTTCCCTCTTCCTTTATTTTTGCGTTCAGAAAAATCCGTTGCAACGAAAATCATTTATAGTGAAAACTATATTTTGATTGGGAGTAATACTTTTTGTTCCTAAGAATCCTTTCCAATTGAGAGATAGCGCGTAGTCCATCGGAATGTAACTTTAATATAAAATATTACCGCAGGTAAGTCAAACACATTTTGCAGCCCGAAAATTCGTCCCGACGAACAATTGCGGTGAACCCAATTAAATTGAAGTGGTTAATAATGCGCATAATTTTAAACACGGAAATATTTAATAGTGAAGCCTTCGTTAATTGGCAAATATTGTTACTATAATCTACTTTGTAGATAGTGTCAGTTTCTTTTATTCGTGTTCACAAGAAAATACATGTCTAATATTTTATAGGACGAACAAATAACACGTTATCTTGAGGCAATGTCAGGTAAAGTCTGTATCTTCACATGAGTCACGACATTGGGAGATTTAATATCGGATACTTTTGATAATTACATTACATAGATATATAAAACAAGTAATTACGGATACGTCAACGTCGGAAAGATCAGAGATTTCATTTGCTGTATGTTTGTATGAGTCGTGTTTTCATCCCTCAGTGGAGGATGGAGACTCGAATGCAATATGACATGGTGTCCAATTAATTGCATTTCGGTTTCGAAAGTTGACAGGGTGCACTTTGTTCACGTGTTGACAAGTAAATGTAATGAAATTGTTTTTTTTTTCTCTTTGGCAACTGAGCTGATGTCAAATATTATGCCAGAGTCGTGTGGTGACGGCAGTGCAGCGAGGTGAGCCGTCAAATGCACTTTGTGGTAGTTTAATGTTAGTAGACAGTTTTTTGTGAATTATAGTTTTTTTTTTCTAGAAATCAGACTTTTATTTGTCAAATAAAACCTTCTCCTAGTTGAGCGGGTACTTGAAGAAACTGTAATTTACTTCATTCACATAAGCCTAGATAAATATTATCTACTAAGGCAGATAATTTTCCAACAAAATATAATTTACTTGTATTTTTTCCAACAGAAAAAGGAAGAGCCAAAGTTATCCAGAATACTTTACACAGATGCCTAAAGACGTAACTTATATACCGATACTTTGAAAACTATAAAACATACCCACACATATGGTTTTTGCAAGATATTACTAAAAGAACAAAGCCTGTCTGCCAGTTATCCGCTTATCCTTATAAATAAGCATTGACGATGTTGCCAGTAAATCTATAAAAATCCAGGAAGCCCTTCATCTCTTCGGGATAAATTCGAAAAGTATTGGATTTTAATGCGAACTCCACAGACGTTTAAATTTTAAGTACAATTTTATAGAGAGCTCAGATTCGTACGAAGACAATTTAAAAACGAACGAATTGTCGAGCACATGGATTTATTTAATTTTAGTTTACAGATAAACCGCAGATAAAGTTTCAGTACCTACTAACTAAATTTATATACTCTCAGAAACACATTTGAAGACTTAGTAAGAATTTCTGGGCGAAAGTACCTAACTCGCGTATCAAGAATTCATGGAAAAATTAAGACGCGGAGTTTCCTCTGGCTGAAGGAACTAGGTACGCCAGTTGCCTAGGAACCGTCCATGAATATTAAAGACGAGGACAGGAAAACTCGTTAACTAGAACTCAAGGAGTACGTGTCAGTTTAACGTCGCGGTCTTCTGAGGATGAGGAATGAGGTCTGCTAAAATGTTATTTTTTGACCCAGTATTTTAAATATACAAATGAATTGCGATGTCCTAAGAATGGTAAAAAGTATTTTAATGTGCTGAGCAAAAGTCTCTCAGAATCCTTTTCAAAGCTGCTTCTTAGCAATTAAATAAGGTATTTGATTTCTTAAAACTACAGGTATTCAATAAAATCGGGTTTTCTACGTGTTAGTTCTGTAAAGCAAGCTAGCTAAAATACCGGAGAGTTTCCTACATTGCAATGATACCGAATACTATTAGTTACATTGAAATCGTGGAATTAAGGATGTCCTTATGTGTATGTACAGACGCCAGCACATCAAGCTACCCGAAACTGTCAAATTTTCCCAATCAACTTTGAACCTTATACTTTAGCGATAAAGTTGAAAATCTATTAAAGAAATTTGACAGATTGTATTAGCTTGATGTGCTTGGCGTCTGTACATAAGATGGTTCTTCAAACTCAAAATTTTGTACATTCATCTGGCATTACGTCAAGTTTAATATGTTTACGTACTATCTCGTTTGCAATCTGAATCATAGCTTAGCGTAGACTTCTAACCTTAACCTATTTATCATTTTATTATAACGTCGGAGGTTAACGATGTATTCCCAGCGAGCCTTCAAAAAAAACTCAGCCTAATGGTTTTGTACCAAGAGCGCCTAATATTTGGTACTGCTAGGCAAAACGCTGCTGTCTAGTTTTGTTTAGGGCAACCACACTTTCTGAAATCTTGGAATGTGAAACCAAAAATACAGGGTGGCACGGTTATCCAGGCACAAACTGAAACCATGAATTCAGCACATGATTCTAGACGCAAGCGTAGAATTATTCAGTCGGTTATAAAAAAAAAATCTGCTGTTTCATAGAAACTTGCTATACCTACACGTTTTTTTTTATTAATTTTCGGCTAATATTTTAACACTTCCTGAATCTATAATAACACATTGCGCGTCGATGTCCCTGTCACCCTGTATTTTGCTCGTTGGTTGTTTAAATCGTTACAAAATTAGAATCACGTGAAGTGAATAGTGAATTCTTTTATTGACCCTTCTCACAAACAATACATGACAGCTACTTATCGTACTATGGCAATCGATATCAGCTTATACAGTATTTTTATGTGTGCATACCTTTGTTGACTTTTCCCAAAACGGGCGAACGTGGGCTATCTATTATAACAGAGTACTGCTAACGGGGCGTGGGGGCTCTGTATGTCAGTTTACGTAGGTACAATTTATTACAATATGCAAAAAATTAACTCGCTTAAATTAACACTAATGCGAGAATCGTGTTGAAGTATTAGCTTAGAATTAAATGCTTGAATAATTGTTATTTAAGGTAACAGGTGGGAAAGTAGGTATGGGTCATAGCATTTAGGGAAATGAGAGGGATTATAAGTACCTAACCTTGATTTTAATTATTTTAAACTCATAGTAAAGACGATAAAATAATATCATTAGGTACAACATTACGAAGATTTTGCCACGTCAAATTGCCGCATCTGCATAAGCCGATAATAAAATTCAACTAGACCAAATGTCCCAATTTGTGCTACGCCAAATATGGGTGCACTAGCATTGCTACGTTTGTCTAAAACAGTTAATTGGTCCAAATTAAATTTCACAGTGGCTGGTTGAACGCTTCCGTTTAATAATTATTGTAATTTCACTCTCGTATTTGACTATCATACTAAGTTTAGCTAGCTATTCCACTTTGCTAGAGAGCAAAATGTTTGAAACTGTTTCAACGCTTTCAGTGTTCGATGGAGCGCGACTTCTACGTAATGTAGGTAGTGAGTGGAGCACGCTGAAAACTCTAGTCGGCACTCCCGGAGTGCCACTGTTTTTTTATTGCTGAAAACGTGATTCTAAGCTAAAACGAATACAACTTTTATTCATGTAATTTTTACGTTATATGTTGCTGATTTAATATGCCAAGAAATCTTTGACGACAATTGACATAACTTTCCCAAAATTATTTATTACAATAGTTTATGAGAAAATACCATTTTCAGCAGCATTTACAGACAAACTTTTATTTTGATATAAACCTGAAATCTTTTCAGTTAAAACTAACGAATAAAAATAAAATACTCTATTCGTAACTAAGTTTTTACTGACCGACTATTAGCCATGTTCAACACTTATAAAATATCTTTATATTACAACCCTGACCCTTTGTTTCCCGGTCGAGTCATAACACTCACTTTATATACTTGTTAATATTTTAGTAATGCCTGCATTGTGTGGATTAGGGATGCTTAACATTCTGCCCGAGTGACCTCCGTTATTCATTGATGGTGCTGAAGAAAGATTGTAAAGTCAATTTAAATATTTAATTATACATTCAGGGAGACGGCTTCATTATGTTCCTGAATAGAAATGTCTTGATTATTTTGAAATTTTATTCGTAATATTGTAAAAAAAATATTTGAGCACGAAGAAATGTTGATACTTACTACTCTGACGAGAGCATAGATTTAAAGTGTTTCATTTGAAGGTTCATACTCCAAGGAAATAAATATAACCTCAAGCTTTTCGTCTCAAATATTTTACGAGGCACGCTCGGTTTAGAAAGATGCCTCCGTGACTGTCTTCAGACAGACACGAGTTAATATTGGTTCCTCTCTCCATGAAACTGTAACATTTTACTCGCAACGTTACATATCTCTCTATGCCTCAATTTATACATTTTTAGCGAGTCGACTGCAGCAAGCAAATATGAGTCGAGCGGTAAAACCCGTCGGGCATCACTAGTGCAAATATTTGCGCAGATATACGTAATGTTTGCGGTCGCATCGTGTTTAGAATGCAATATGTAAATTCATTCGTAACCTCAACTATTGTGTAGTTATGTGTGGTATGTAAACTAGATGCTGTGTATTTACTGGGGAAATATCACGATAATAGCCTTGCCGAATAGTAAGTCAGCGAGTTCAAAAGTGAACGTATATTCGCACTGACATTTATAAAATAGAAAGGGATTCTAAGTATGTCGATATCTGAGTCGCAGTGATGCTTGAGACTGATAATGTTTTAGAGATAATTACTTTTTTAATTTCGACTATTTTTATTTGTTGCAGCTACATTAATCTATTATATTTCTACTTCTGTTAAGATACTAACCTGCTTACTAATAAAAGATTATATCAGATGAATAGTTACACACCGATTTGTCTCTCTCAATCGTCAGTAATTTGACATTCGAAAGAAGAGGACAAAGCGTTGTGTAACTATACAGACGTTATACAACGTTTATTAGTAAGGGGGTATGTATATCTATAAGTGTGCACACACACGAGCGACACGCTTCGACAGCAAAGGTAACTGCAACCGTTGACGCGTGTCGGCGACAGCCGGTCAACACGTCACTCGCGTATTTGAGTACGGTGCTCAAATGCACGGGCGGCATGTTGTCGGTGACAGACGCCGACACGCGTTGACGGCTGTTGCTAACACGCGTTGACAGCTGTCACCGACACGCGTCGACAGTTGCAGTTGCCTCTGTCGTCGACGCGTGCCGCTCATATTTGTTCAAGCGATACTCGAATAGGTTTGAATTTGAGCGTTTTCATTAAAAATTTGTTAATAGTAAATTCCAAAACACTCGATTTTTTTGTCTCTTGATAATATCTGCAAGGCTATTGCTACTAATGATATTATAACATCATACTAGGTATACCTACATCTAAGCAGATTCGACGTATAAAATTATGATAACACAATTATCAACTTTCTGTGCCAAAAGAAATGTCGGATTGTCGGCACATTACCAAGTTTTAAGAAGAACCCTGGGACACTTTTAAATCAGTTTCTAATGCATGTTTCCGCAAGAACATAAACTTGTTATGAATTCTAATTTTCCTTTAATTCTTGTTCAGAGATAATATAAGTCCCATCCCACGTTTCTAATGAAATAAGGGTTGTTTGCAGCAAAGTGTGGATGTGTAGCTATACAAATAGCATAGCAAACTATGTCCTACCTCTTAACCTGCCCTTTTTGCCCCAAAAAAGGCTGCCATAGTGACCTCTGCGCTGCCACCGACGATGCGGTGGAAGTGGCGAAGTTTTGGCCCGAAAAATCCTAATTCAATGTCGTATCATAGACACGACGAAGAAGAAGAATCAAATAATGTGTTCGTTTTCTAGACTAACGCGAAACTGAAATACACTGGAGACAGGTAAAGACCTTAAAAAAGAACTAATTGATTGTATAGCACTTTTTTATCTTTTTACCTGGTTGTCTCGATCCGTATGTACTTTGTAGTGGCATTTTGAGGTTAACGGTTAAATTGAGTTTACAACAATTTTTTACCCTTGGAAATCCTGAAACAGTGGAAGGTCAAGGATCCCAAGTAAAAGTACCTGAATAGACGAAAAAGGGTTTTTGTTTTGTAGATTGGCAAATAGGTCAATCACCTCAGACGCGGATGGAAGTTCTTAGTAGCTTAAGCAAGTCACTGACCTCAGCCGTAAATGTCTAGGGAAGCAATGATCTCTTCTATGTAGAGAGATTAATATTGTACTCCACATAATTACCCAACACAAACATTTCATCGAGAGACGTGTGATAATAATTAATTAACCAAAAGGAATGTGAAATTAACACTGTATTACGTAGTAACAGTTTCCATGAAAATTTAACTTATAATTAACTAAAGTATGAATACAGAATACCTGCGGCCGAATATAAAATGAAATGGAACAGGATTTCAAAGGGAGTATTTGTGTCTATTCCTGTGTAAAATTAAGGCGTATTTATGGGGTGTAGACATGGTAGACTCGGCCAGAACCGCGAGCGGGTACCGGCGGCGACTCGAGCCACTTTATTTGTCATTTGACACTTTGCACACACTTTGTGTGCCCCCGCGGGTTATCTAGTAGCACGAGCCATAGTTATGGCATGATAGGCGACAAAGTCAACTAGAGAACAGCGGACGGAACCATTAGGTAGTTACAATTCTGTAGAGACCTTTACCGTGACTGAATTACTAGCGCTTTGGGTAGTCCGTAAGCTAAATATAATAATCGTAAAGCTAAATGCTGGCATCAAAACCGACGGAATTAGCCCCCGTGAGCGAACCAGTATGTAAAGGCCATTAGACGTATGGAAGTGCTACGCCGTAGTCTATAACAATGCTACGCGGCTACGATGCTACGAAAAACAAGTGTGCTTCCTTTTTGGCTCGGCTCATTGTTTCACTTCACTGTTTACACACAGTAGAATTTTTAAGAACGATGAAATTTTAAAATAATGTTGGATACGTTGTGCATGAAAGAACAATGTAAGTTTTGAACTTTTGTCCAATAAAGAATAAACAGAAAATTGTATTCTGTTCTTCATCAACATAATACTTAATATTTTCACATAATACTGTTTTTTTTTTAAATAAAAATAATGGTAAAGAACTACATTTTCTTCCAAGTAGTCTTATATAAAATTTTCGCGATTTCTTGATCTATGAGTATATGCTGTAAAAAAGAAATTCTCGGTGAATATTAAGTTGCAGTGACCGAGCGCTTTAATAGGTTTGTTTGCTGTCAATACCAGAGTTCAAGTTAACTAGTTGTCGTGCAAACAGTTCGTTTCTCTTTATTTGCTAACGGTAAACATAGACTAGTTTTATCTTAGTTGAGAGACTGTTCCTAGAAGTAAAGAAAATTTTACAGTTTTACTAAAAAAAAATACCTATTTGTATGAGGAAATTGCGTCATTGACAGTTTTAAATCAGCCATTGATCGCATTTAAAGCTTTACAAAAAAGCCTACTTAATTAATATCAGTCTCACAATTCGAAAATTACCAATTGAGCAAATTAATTTTGTCTTCTTCGAATACAATAATTTGGGTGACACACTCCGTAAGTGTATACCCAAATTTAGCAGCAACAGTTTCCAACCAGTGTGTGTGTGTACCTGTAACAATGAAAATACACACATAAATATCGAACATTATTTACGAAAATCGTTGAACAAAATGCTGTAAAAGTCATAAAAACAGGTAGGTACGTTTCGTCCATCGATTTCCAAAGAGCACTGATTTATCAGAATCGTGATAAATTTTGGATTTTAAAGGACATTTGTATGTCAACAATACGGAGAATATAACAAAAATATATAAAAAACATGTTCCAATACAACTTTTATCCTTGCCAATATTGGAATTATACAGCTGTTCGATTGCATTCATTTTCCATAGGTTTCCAACAATTGGTACTATGGTATAATCCGATTTCTGTTCGATTCTGATGCATGACAGACGGATTTGGGCGCTGGACACATCGGTGAGCGCTCAGGTCTTAATTCTTTATCATATGTTATCGGGTAATTGATTGAATGATATATATAAGCTGAATAGAAATAGGAAGTACAATTTTTTGGTATTCTGGACTTGTATTCCAATCTGCACTGGGTCCACTAGGTGTATTACGGCCCACTCCCTCTCACAGAGAGGAGGACTGTGGCTCAGCAGTCAGTCCCTACGTTATGCTGATAATGATCATTGTATGAACTTGAATTCGACTAAAATAATTAACATCGACGACCCTTTTTCTAAGATAAATAGCCTTTGATGTGCTAGTAAATTAAGTAAGATTTAAGACTGCTAGACAGTGAGTTTATTCAAATTGGTTTAGGCATGTTATCAGACGTTAATTAAAGTAACATGATTACATAGAGCGGAGGGAGGCCTATGCCCAGCAGTGGACGTCTTTCGGCTAAAATGATAATGGTGATTACATAGACCTGTATAGATTACCCAGAGAGTCTTACTGCAGAGACGTCTGCCATTTTTTCCTCTGCTCTTCCAAATCGTGCCTGAACTTATTAAGGATAAAACGACTAATAATTGCAGAATTATGGCAGCTTTTAACCGGCATAGAGCAACGTTACGTAGCTGCAGATATACATAGTTATGCTGTTATTTCCCCGGACGAGTTACGTCACACAAAGCTCTGTTACAACTAAAATATATCAGCGGGGTTTCCAATAAAAGAAACCTAAATGATTATAGTATTGGGATTTCAATAGTTATATTGGGTTATATAGCACTTGCATTCGGCGTTACTCTAAGGACCAATTCAGTATTCATAACTGTGTCAGATACACCGAGTCAATTATGCTGAAACAATATAAGATCTCCTTGTACCACCATTTTGTTCTAAGCGAAAATTCAAGAAAAAATCTAAAACAAGGATTGCTTTTCGTAGTAAAGTTGGGAAAGTGAACTAAAGGAAATGTGTAAACTTGTCTAGGATGTTCTTTATTATTATAACGGGTGTAGCAGCTGTATGGTGTTAGTTTCTTTAATATGCCTGACATTACTGTCTTTAATATTACTGGGTAAATACATATTGCATGACGGTAAAGAAAAACATCGTGAGAAAACCGGCACGTTCTAGAACCATAAATTCGAAAACATGTGACATCAACCAACCGGCACTGGGCTTGCGTGTTGGTTTACGGCCCACTCCCTCTCACAAACAAGAGGCCTATGTCCCAACAGTGGGAAAAATAGGCTGATTATACTACATATTGCATGTATAAAAATATTCATCCGTAAATACTAATAAAGTTTAATATTAGGATTCCTTAGCGGCACCATATTAACTGTGAAACACACAATAAATCATAACGATGTTAGTTAATACGTTGTTCATTGTTTAATAACACGATAAACAATCCGGTCCATATTCTCGCTGCATTTAAACTCGCAATACCAGAAATCGGAGTAGGTGGCGAGAAATCGTGAAGCGAATCACATCAGCCCTAGCCCTAGAAAAGAAACTACAGGAGGTCGACAACCGCTCCGACAAGAGTGGTACGGTCAGCATCAAAAGTCGATTAACACTTCAGTTTTTTTAATCTCGGTTATTGAGCAAAATATTTGTTCGAAATTGCAGCAGAAGTATAATGCGATTTTGAACAAATATTTTGCTCAATAACTGAGATTTAAAAAACTGAAGGGTTAATATTTTGCTCAATAACCGAGATTAAAAAAACTTTAGTGTTAATCGACTTTTGATGCTGACCGTACGAAAAAGAAACTCGCAATGATATAATGTTACAACGATTTCATCTCCTACATCCAAGGCACATCAATCAAAACAGATTTTCACTACCACCAAATTGCGTTTCCAATCGTAATCATAATAAAAATAAATATTGTGACCGTCATTTACGACGCTGGTGCCAACATTAGGTGCACTGAACGATAAGCTGAAGACAAGCCTGCCATAAAAAGCCCCATTTAATGTGATTGTTGACTACCAAGTGGCAATCGCTAATAGGAAATGGACTTTCGACGTTGGAGCGACCAAAGGGTACAAAAGTGTAGACAAGACAATTGGTTTAACAACTAACTGTTAGGTAATTAAAGCCATTTAGAAGCGTCTGTTGTTAGAGACGAGGACGTAGGTAATGTCTTATTTTTAACTTATTCGCCGAGGTGCTGATAGTTAGTGGAGTGCTAATGAAAAAAATTATCTGCCTAGCCCTCTCCCATGTATATTGGGGTCGGCTTCCAGTCTAACCGAAAACAGCTGAATACCAGTACTTTACATGGAGCAACTGCTTATCCTACCTCCACAACCCAGTTACTGGGTAATGCGAATCCCCATACGACTGGTTGTCAAAGTTTTGGGCCTCTAACGACTATCAAAGATCCACGAATGACAGCCGTGACAAACTGCTTAACGTGTTATCCACGGCACGGAGTGGTCTTGGCATGTAAAGATGGTCACCCAGCCACTGACCAGCCGCGGAAAGCGTAGCTTAACTTGGTCGATGGACCCGTGAGGATGTTATTACTTAACCACTAGCCCCTAGATCATGATCAGAATAATTTTAATCAAAACATACACTCGCATAAAGGTGCACACAAAAGAAAGAAAAAAAAAGTAGAAGTATCAATACTATCAGAAGCAAAATGTTTTACATTTTCATTTACGAGCGAATAGTGTGAAGGCGTTCGTTATTTCCTCTGGGATACGCAGATATTTAAATTAGTCAACGACAAGTTAGCAGTGTACACAGCTAAATACGGTATTCCATTTTATGTAAAATATTTTCTTCGTTCGTCAATATTATACCGAAGTTTCTTAATACTTAGGGGTTTGGAGCAAGCGCGCTTTCGGGGATTAGAGCCGTGGCAGTATACCTAATGTCTGTGCGATACTGACAAGATGAAATTGCTTTTCGAATCTATGATATTTTGTATTTCATATATTTGAATGTAATTTCAATTCCGATATATTTTAGGCCCTATTTCTGTGTCACTACGACTGGTTTTAAATCGTATTACCTTCAATATTAAAGCAAAGTCTGCTTTCCGTACCTCAAACGGATCAGCTGCCTGCTCGGGTAAAAACAGCTTATGAATTATATAAACTCGGAAATTAAATTACAGAACTAATGATGTCAGCACATTTATATATATTAGAAGCTACGAAACTTCGTTTGCTGGGGTACGACCCAAGAGATTTAAACGAAAATCTCATTAGTTCAGAACTAAAACAGTAACTCTCAAGTATTGCGGTGAGTAACTTGTAATATACTATCGGTCTCGAAATCAAATTTAATACAAGTTCCAAATACAAAATTTCTTCGTACGCAAAATACGGGCATTGACGTGGAGTTGCGGACACCAGCCCGTATTACCTACTAAGTTTCTTCTACAAATCAAGTTAAGAGAAAGTACTTTGTCACCTTCTATTGATCAATACGCCGTTTAACTTTTTATCTCTCCGGAATATTGCGTTTCTATATTTAACGATGCTGCGTAACCGTTCAATCATCTTGCTTGTTCCCATTACTGTCGTAGCGTGTCGTAGCTCTGTCGTAGGCTCGTAGCACGTTGTAGCAACTGCGCTACGAATGGTGACAAAATGTCGAACAGTAGCTGCGTGGTATGTGAATGATGTTGAGTCACAAATAACATATCACCTGCCTAGCCTTTTCCCAACTATTTTGGGGTCGGCTTCCATTCTAACTTGATGCAGCTAAATACCAGTATTTTACATGGAGCGAGTGCCTATCTGACCTCCACAACCCAGTTACTGGGTAATACGATACCCCTAGGTGAGACTGGTCGTCGAGACTTTCGGGCTCTTGACTACCCCTAACGACTGACAAAGATCCACAAATGACAGCCGGGACCAATGGTTCAACGTGCTTTCCGAGGCACGGAGTGGTCTTTGCATGTAGAGATGGTAACTCCAAAGAATGATGATTTCATGAAACAGTTATTCTGTGGGATTACTTAGTCTTAGAGAGATGTGTTGATGGCTTTAATGATTATAATTCTGTAAATACATATTTGTTACGGCCGCGAATCATATATTAATCAACGTACAACTTAATACTGACCAGCAAATTGCAAAAATCCTAAAAAATATTGAATTTCGCGGGCTACCCTGGCGCTTTCGGCTTAACGTGGGAAAAAATGAGATAGGAAGCATTATACAGTGTTTTTGAAGGTTTCACTTCTAACACGTGTGAATTGCACACATACTGTTTTTTTTTTATTATCTTGATGTTGCAATATTTATTTATTTTTTTTTAATTATTAATAATTGTCCAGGTTTTTTTAGGCAACCCATTCTCGACATATTTTCTAATATACTAAATTTGTTATAAAATATGTTTCATTCTATTATCAGCTTGGTGAAGGTCGTTTAAGGGTCGGATCTTAGACTAATAGGTATTTAGTAACAAAATATATAATTATGTTTGAATTATTCAATGATTAAGAAGACGAAATCAGCGGAGCAATTCTCGTAGTTTTAATAAATTCTACTCGAAATCGAATTACATTAATTTCAATTATAATTATGAAAGTCCTTTCACGTGCAGAATTACTGCAAGGGACGTTTTAAAGGACCGGGTAAGAAAATGGGACAATTGTGGAAAATTGTAGTGAATTCGAACAATGTCTGAAGTTCTGAACATTTCTTTGTAAAACGTAAAAAGAAAACAGTAGAATGAAATGCAAAACCGTAAATTTCGGAGGCCATGAAAGTCTAAAACAACAAACAATGTGGTCTGATTGAAAGGTACTTTCCGATTTCGCTCACATTGTATGTTCAGTAAACACGAACATCGAAACAAATGAAACGTGGATCACGTAAAGCTTCAAGCGTAAAAAATGCGACACGTACAGCTCTTTGCTACATTTTAATAAGCGATTTTAAGCGTTAACCTTCGCTGGGGATAAAACTACACATCTAACATTGTAAACCGCACATATGGGATTTGCAGCGATTTGAATTTCAACATGTTTTTAAAATGAATCCAGTATTTTCACCAGGAACGGAAGTATATGTGTATTCAAAAACAGCTTCCCAAGTGACTTGACGAAACTTTGTTAATTTAGAAAACTTAAGGAGGAAGAGTTTAATTTGAACTGAAGTTAGTTTTGTGCTTCAACGTGACCAACGTGTTGAAGAAACATGCAAGTAACAAGATGAGGTTCAAAAGTTAAGTGAGATGTGATGATGTTGTTGAAAAAGGTGTGAATCCAGTTTGTGTAGGTATGTGATTAGGCAAGTTAAACTGTTGAACTTCGGTTCAGTACTGATTACACCTATATTGAAAATCAGACTAAACTGAACAAAAGTCGATTCTAACAAGCAAGGTTAAGAAAACAACCACCCAATGTTGGCATTATGCAAAGTGTATTTGCTAAATCTATATCTGATGCAACAAGATTAGTTTTCGATTTTGCCAAACTAACCAGATCCGAGAAAATGTTGCTGACATTAAGATTTTAAAAAAGACAAGACAAATAACTAGCGGTAAGGTACTACAGAACAGATACATTTAAGAAGCGTAAAGAAAATAGCCCTAAAAGGAATAAAATCACCAACGATACTTTAAAACAGACCAGGCCATGGAAACAAATAAACACTATCTGAAAGCCCCGGAAGCGCATTATCGCAGTAGTGTAAAAGGAAAACAATAATCCCAAAGGAGACCCAAGTTGTTTGAGAAGGGTCCCCCATTATTGCATCTCGTGATCTTGCTTACATCTTCTTCCGACTGTATATTTACTACTAACGGGCTCGTATGGACCTCGAATATCGTACCAGTCCGTCCCTATATCAGGAACTTGCATATTATCAAATTATACTCGCGCCTCCTCCTCGAGATTAGTAATTTACACATGTAGTTACGCTAGTTGTCACCACTCATGCACTTAGTTGAGAAAAAAAATATATATTATAATACATTTTTCTTTATCTATGGCAATTCAATTTGACATACCCACAATTTTTTATTTAATTTTTATTTTTTATAAGTACATGTGGGTACCTCGTCCAGTTCCGCTCTCAGACGATGTCGCCAATCATTCGCATTTTAGTGCTCAACCACTCAACATCTATTTCGCGTCTTCGCACAGTTTGTTATAAAAATGCCGAAACGTAAGAATTCTAGGTCTCGTGAAGAAGACATTAACCATTACAAAAATAAAATTAGAAAATTAGAACGCAAAATTCGTGATAGACAAATTAGTGCTTCGGAAAGTGTATCAGACTTGGAGGAAACTGTTGTTCTACACGATGAGGATATTGGAGCAGGTATTTACCCATTTACTCATTTTAAAGTGATAACTGTTTTCTTACCGCCTTGTTTACGTATCTACGTATTTAAGTTAAGTATTTTAATGCAACCTGAACAGTCACTGGGGCTGTTTCAACGCATTTAAAATACGGTTGGCGTTCCTTCCGCTGGGGATTGTAACCTAACCTAATAACTATTATGGCTATCAACATATAATAATTATGTACCTATTAAGCTGAAATTTCAAGGCTTTGTATAAATACAAAAGATAACGATCATAAAAATTAATCATGGACTTATTTAAGTCCACTTTTAAATGTTTTCCAGTAAGTTATTTAACTTACGTTTTAAAAAATTATCATATCTATGATAATTTTCAGACACCCCCGCACTGCGACCAGATGATTGGCTATTAGAATGGCCGCCTGAAGATGAAACTGTTCAGGATTCGCACAAAACCTGTGAATCTCAGCCAGGTCCTAGTACTTCCACGGATGTACACCCCGAAGAGCCTGTTGCTCATGATGTTAATATTCCTGATCTGGATACGGAGATTCTAGACATTTTAGGCGATGATCCTACAAACGCAGACAAATACGGGCCTGAAATACGCAACGAAGTTGCAAATCGTTTATTACACATTGCTAAAGGCGGTCTGAATAAGGAAAATCGTAAAGAATTGATCTCAAAATATCAATTACCTAAAAATTGTATCCAACTGGATGCTCCTAAAATAAATCTGGAAATTAAGGCGGCAATTGCTGATACCGCAGTTAAACGCGATAAAGGCATAGAAAACAAACAGAAACAAATGTCTAGTGCAATTGCTTGTTTGGCCGACATCATTAATTCTCAAATAAATTCCAAAACTATAACCAATGACGTCCTGCAAAAATTAATGGATATATGCAGAATTTTATGCGATTTACAACATGCAGATTCCATCACACGTAGAAATTTTATTTTATTTGCCCTCAAAAATGACATGAAGGAACACCTTAAAAATACCAAGATAGACACATATCTATTCGGTGAAAATTTAGCAGAGACATTAAGATCAGCAAAGGCTGTAAACAAATCAGGAATCGAACTGAAAGCCGTATCTAGCAGCAAGACTGCGAATACCTACTATAAAGGACAAGCATCGAGAGCTTTAAACCGCAGGGCTCCCCCCCAGGCGCACAGGCCGCCCGCGGGGTCGGCGCCAGCGCCGAGGAGCCGCGAGCCTGCCGCGTCGCGCGCGCAGTATCCCCCGCCGCAGACGCAGTACATGCCACCGCAGGCACACTCGTCGAAGACGTCATCGCGGGGCCATCAGGCGACGTATCCTCGTCGCCGCTTTTAGAGACAGTTAAGTACGCAGGCCGCTTATCTAAATTCTATCAACAATGGACTGCAATTACGAACGATAAGACTATACTATCTTGGATAAGAGGTTATAAAATACCATTTACAATGCCCGTTGTACAACATACACTCCCTGCTAGACCAACTTACTCGGCTAATGAAAGACCGCATTATTTAGAAGCGAAGCAACCTACTCAAAATAGGCGCAATATCAGAATGTTCTCCATGTGAAAATCAATTTGTCTCAAGTATTTTCTTGGTACCCAAACCAAATGGCAAGATGCGCTTTATTTTGAACTTAAAAAACCTTAACAAATTCGTTAAAACAGATCATTTTAAGTTAGAGGATTTAAGAACAGCATTAAAAATGGTAACGTATAATTGTCACATGGCGTCGATTGACCTCAGAGACGCATATTTTCTTATTAATATGCATAAAGAATCTCGAAAATACCTAAGATTCTATTTTGAGGGTAAATTATTCGAATTTAATGTTTTGCCATTTGGGTAAAGTACAGCCCCATACGTTTTCACAAAAATATGTAAACCAATAGCTAAATTATTGCGCTCCGCAGGCCTTCTGTCCACTGTTTATTTAGACGATTGGTTATTGTTTGGATATTCCCGTCTGGAATGTCTTACTAACATAGATATAACTAAAAGATTATTAACTTCACTTGGTTTTATTATTAATGTAGAAAAAAGCGCACTTTTTCCTTCGACCAAATGCAGATTCTTAGGTATGATTATAGATTCACACGAGTTTCAGATTAGTTTACCAACAGATAAAAGGTTACGAATAAAAGCGCTACTTGTTATGTTTTCAAAATTAAAGCGTTGTAAGATTAGAACTTTTGCTCAGTTATTAGGCTTATTAGTTTCTGCTTGTCCAGCGATCGAATACGGATGGCTGCACACTAAAGAAATGGAAAGATGTAAATATCTCAACTTGAAAGGTCATGATGATTATAAAAAATCTATGATTTTACCTGAATCACTACAACCCGATTTTGACTGGTGGTTAAATAAAATAGAATATTCTGTCCATCGAATAAAAGTTGATGTTTACCAAGTTGAGATATTTTCTGACGCCTCAACGACGGGGTGGGGAGCCGCGTGTGAAGGAAGGTCCGCGAGCGGGCAGTGGTCGAATACCGAACGAGAACGACATATAAATTATTTAGAACTGCTTGCCGCATTTATTGCCTTAAAAGTTTTTGCTAATAACCTTTTTAATTGCCAAATATTACTACGCGTTGACAATTCAACAGCTGTAGCATATATAAATAAAATGGGGGGTATACAATACCCTCATCTTACAAAAATAACTCGTGATATTTGGAACTGGTGCGAAAGCAAAAAGCTTTTCGTCTTTGCCTCGTACATAAAATCTAGTGATAATATTATTGCAGATTACGAATCACGAAGAACTCATCCGGACATAGAATGGGAGCTGTCTGATTGGGCTTTTGACAGTCTCACCCGCGCATTCGGTCATCCAAAAATTGATTTGTTTGCTAGTCGCATAAATAACAAATGTGCCACATACATATCTTGGCATCGAGACCCAGACGCATTTGCGATAGACTCGTTTACAGTTTCATGGGCAAATTATGATTTCTATGCATTCCCGCCATTTTCAGTCATACTTAAAACTCTTAGAAAAATAATAACAGACAAGGCACGGGGTATCATGGTCGTACCTTTTTGGCCAACACAGCCATGGTACCCCGTGTTTAGATCCCTCCTTATTTCGGAAACTGTTACATTTCCACCTAAAAGCCATGCTTTACTGTCTCATTCCAGCTCCCGTCGGATACACGAGTCAATTACCCTGGTGGCAGGCATATTATCCGGGGCGCATTTTCAAGGAGAAACAAACCAGAATCTTCACTTGATATAATGTTAGCATCATTAGCACCTAACTCCATGAAACAATACGATGTTTACTTGAAGAAATGGTGGGACTTCTGTAAAATTAATTCGTTAAATGTTTATGACACCTCTGTACCCACAGTAATATCTTTTTTAACCCAACTCTTCAATGACGGTTGCCAATATGGCACACTTAATTCATGCAGATCAGCTCTTTCCCTGGTGCTGAGTCCGGTACTAATTAGTGATGATACAATAAAAAGATTCCTCAAAGGGGTTTTTAGACTAAAGCCGCCAAGACCTAAATATGAAGTTACCTGGGATACCAACCTAGTATTGGATAAATTGAGTTCATGGTATCCCAATGAGGAATTAACCTTAGATAAACTTACAAATAAAACTATTACTTTACTGGCTCTGTCAACCGCACACAGAGTCCAAACTCTCTCGAAGATAAAAGTTAGCAATATTCAAAACCTTTCTCAGCGTATTACAATTAAAATTTCCGATATTATAAAGACCTCAAGACCGGGATTTCAACAACCTATTATTCATTTACCCTTCTTTATTGATAAAACATCCATATGCCCAGCCACTACATTACTGTGTTACATAGAACGCACCTCATTATTAAGAACATCTGACGACTTATTTGTTGGAATTAGGAAACCTTATAAACCAGTAGGAACGCAAACGCTTAGCCGCTGGATAAAGCAAACACTCAGTGAGTGTGGGATCGACACCAACGTGTTCAGTGCACACAGCACGAGACACGCAGCATCATCGCGCGCGCACTCACTGGGCGTTAGCCTAGATACTATCCGTAAAACGGCAGGTTGGAGTAGGAATTCCACAACTTTTGCAAAATTCTATCAGAGGGTTATTATTGATGATGATAGTACTACCTTAGCAGAATCAATAATCAACCACATTCATAATTAATTTATTGTGATTATACATAATTGTCTACAGCTAACTATGATAGCTATTATAAGAATAATTATTCCTTAGTTAGTTAATTATATTCATAATTATTGTTAATCTTAGAAGTACAAGATGTTATTTCTGTTTATTGATTGTACCAAAATAAACAATAATAAAATTAATTTGATATTTACGAACATTATTATAAATTGATGATATTCCCAAAATACTCTCAAAGTCTACATGTGTAAATTACTAATCTCGAGGAGGAGGCGCGAGTATAATTAATGATTAAACGAACTTACCTGTACGTGAAGTTCTATCATAATTATACGAGCGCCGAGTCCGAAGAGATTAGTAATCCCACCCTCCCAGTGCTGTACATGCATACATGCCCCAAATTACATAGTGTCTCGGAAATACATCAATTTTAACCATAGGATCTTTTACTCTAAACTAAATGATTGGCGACATCGTCTGAGAGCGGAACTGGACGAGGTACCCACATGTACTTATAAAAAATAAAAATTAAATAAAAAATTGTGGGTATGTCAAATTGAATTGCCATAGATAAAGAAAAATGTATTATAATATATATTTTTTTTCTCAACTAAGTGCATGAGTGGTGACAACTAGCGTAACTACATGTGTAAATTACTAATCTCGAGGAGGAGGCGCTCGTATAATTATGATAGAACTTCACGTACAGGTAAGTTCGTTTAATCATTAAATATATCACGTCAATTACACATACATATTTTGTCTTGGGAATACTGTGTAGTATAAGATATCAATATTACACAACCACAAAAAAGAAACTCACCGAGGCGATGAAAACGGTATTCCACGCTAAAATATATTTTCACTTTTACATTTTCGATCTTCACTGTGAAAAAGAACACCGTGGAAAAAAAAACACCTCCGCTTTTTTAAAGCAGTCCTCGTTTGCTATCACAAAGATCATTTCCTTCGTGTACTTCAAAGGAATTGTCTGAAACGCGATTTAAAGCACTTGATATCCTTGAACGCGATATGAGCTACTACAAGGTTGGCAATAGATCAGAGATCTAACGATGTTTCTTTGTAACGTTGCCTTCGTTACTAGCGTATAAAGTTGCAGCATGTCTTACTTTACTCCATTGGAAATTGTAATATCAGCTGCGCGTTGTAAGCTAATATAGTGAAGTGCAAAAATGACAAAGTAAATGGAATGTAAAGAGCAAATAAAATATGTATATATTGATACAGAATGATACACTTCGTTTTAACTGTTTATGGTTAATAATGACCTAACAAAAGAACATAAACGCTGCAATAAAACGAAATTCTTTCTTTACGTGCTTTTTAGGCAACTTCCGATACATCCATTTTGGCTTTTAATAGCCTTTACATAACAGGGTATTCCATCTTTTTGGAGAAAAAAAAACTATTCACGTCCTCGTTTCTTTTCCCGCAAAAATGTGCAAAAATTCCATTGTCAAGTATGAAGGTCGCCTTGACAGGTGTCACCGCCATCGACCTTCGATCACTTTTATTAATGTTGGGACACTGAGCATAGTGTCAGGATTTTTATACGCCTATTACATAATGATTAAATAGGCTCTAAGTGTATGTAGTTCCATAGGATCGCTGGTGGAAATCGATCATTTTCCCAACCAAGTTTATTGGCTATTAAATGAAAATATTATAGCTATGAGCAACGGTCATTGGGGACTTGAGGATAAACTCATCATTTTCAAGTTTAGATTTGTTGTAGCAGTGTGAAGGCGATTGGTCCCAAGTGGATGGACTGTAACTGCTGTACAGAAAGCCACTATTCATCGCAAGACTCTTGTCTAGTAGCTTTCTAACCTCATTTTTTTAATAATTCAGTAACAAACAAAATAGGAAGAAACATGGAACAGTAAAGAAGGTAAGGAAATGTTTATTTATGCAGAAGTCCCTTACAGCAGTCTAACAATGCGTTTCTTTCATCAAAAGAAGAAAATAAACACGTCAATCGCATATTTTGCCATTGAAACGATCAAACAATTTATTCTTCTGAAGCTCAAATTCGACAGTAAAAACAACCTGTATGTACGTTCGATATCGAAATTCAACAGTATCAATATAATCACGCCCTGAACAGTAAAGGCTCAAAGATAATGATACCGTACTTTACGTATTACCCACAATTATCGTTAGTCGACCGCGAGGGGGTAATTGTTAGAGACCGACATATACGTGCGAGGGTATAATGTGACCATTATTCATTACCTTGGAAGAGATGGATAGATTAACATGGAAGGAAGAACTTGAATTCTAATTTTTATACCGTAATTAGGTGGATGTGAGTAATTTTTCTCTGGGATATAAGCAAAGAGGGATTTGACAGATATCAGCTTTAGCAGGTGGGTTGATTCTGTCTTGGGACAGTGGTAACTTTAAGTTTGATAAGATTTCATCGTTCCAGTATTAATGCTTCTAACAACTTCGGCTAATATCATGAATTCAAACTAACATGTTTCTTCTTCTTAATTTCGTGTCGATGGTACTCTTCCTTGTTGTTTCTTTTTACATAGTTTGAGCCCAGTAAGTGGCCACGTTGATTTCATTATCAGTGCCATTCTAACATGCTTAAAAAATATATTTTATCTTTACAACATTTCCCTCAGATTCTTTCTCTGTCACACAATAGCTAATCAAGCGTCATTTAAATATAAATTCTCCTTAACTTCCCGTGGAAAATCACGACCTTCAACCAATCCGCTATGGAACTGTTGCATTCAGATATTCCTTCTAATTTGATGTTCTCACTTCGGTTCGTGACTCCCAATTTGCGGTACAATTTCGTCGTACAACAACCGATACCATAGATTGAGCGGTTCGGTACCAGACTGTCAGTTACTGCCTTGTGGAAGCTATTTGGAGTAGGCTGGTAATTTTGTCCGTATCGGCAAAGCCTGACATCCTAGTTCTATTTTGGTAATGAAGTCGTAAGGAAACGTGACGTAGGTGTGAGTAGGTACTTATTTATTTAGTTGCGCTAGATAGGCAAAATTATAGGACAATGACCAGAAGCATGATGCAGTATAGACTAAACAAGTTCGCTTTGATAAAGGAACAATCGTCTAAAAAATAATAACACAAAATACAAAAACGACAGCGAAGACACAAAGCAGAACACAGAAGAGGTAAAAGACAAAATTCTTGAAGACTCACATAAATTTTCATATTTCTCAGTCATCAAAACCAGCAGTGAAACATACAATCTTTGCAGTACTTTGTACATCAGCAAAAAGCGTAACATTTGGAAAAAGGCTTTACTTATTTGCACAGCCCGGGAGCTCTGTGCCGTGATATAATTTGTCATGCACCTTGACCCAGTTTCCCTCGGCCAGAGAATAAAAAGGAAGGAATAATTCATTGAATCTCCCTTCACCTGTTTGCGTTAAGATTTTATTTAGAATTAGGCGAATTGAATTGAAGGGTAGATTGAGAACGGTGTCGTAATACGTTCATTTTTGGAAGAGAGCTCCGTTATGAGGTCATTGCTGAATAAAATCATCACTCTTGAAGTGATTTCGTCAATATTACTCTGAGAGGATGGGGTTTTATAATGAAGCTGTTAAGGGAAGCTTTACCGGTGCTATGATTGCGCCAGGGTCGATTTGAAACATAATGGTTGAAAGCGGCTAAAGTAGGGGCGTAGTACTATTAGTCTACACCGGCTCCGTTCATCAAGAATCAATTTGGTGTAGAATCGATTAGAACGGGCAAGTTGCTGTGAGTCGAAGTACCTACTACTGGAATGAATATTTCCAGTATAACGATATTTGAACAGTGTAATAAGATAGACACTAAAACACTGATTTGAACATAGCTAACAATAGCGCAGAACACAACGGCAGAGAATTTATATCAATTTAGTCTATCGGAGAATATAATGCTCAAATAGTTGAAACAATGCCTAACATCGTGTTTGTGCATGTTCTAGTTTCCAAATACAGCGTAAATTGCATATATTGTGTACATATGCAAATTTCGCTTAATCTTTGAATGTAGTCGTATGTATTTAGATTATCCAAAGATACTTGTGTTTTGTCTAACCTTATGAAAAGGATTTTTATTCAAAGTATCTGCCAACCAAGACAAAACAGATAAAAATGTGTTCAATCAACATGAAAGCAGTTGTCACTTTACTCCTGTTGTTTTAAAAGAGAAAACAATTGTGCATTTTCATTAAAATTGTTAGTACAAAAACCAGTTGTGGCGCAAGAACCCAGCAAGTTCCATGTCGAGTACTTGTGGGTTAGTGAAAATGTGCAATATGAGGGCATTTTAAAACGTTTGCTATTTTGTAAAATGTCGTTCTTTTTGTTAAGCTAAGCCTATAATGTTGAACTGCAATTCTTGGCATTAAATCCTTTTAGAATCTTGCCATTACACATTTATTTCAGCGTCGGAATACCAAAGACGAGTATAGAAAGCATTATTCAGATTCAAATCTAAACCAATTTTCCATTTAAAAAGTTTTTTCCTCTTCCAAATAATGATTACTTAATAGAATAATTTATGTTCAAAGATGAAATGTATTCAATTTGTTTAGTTCTTCATTTACATAGCAAACCCATTTACCAAAGCTGAATATTACATCGCTCTGAATAAACCGACAGGTTTCCATTAAAAACGTGTTGACTGTTCGATGTCCGAGTATTTATCTTTGTGGCTAGTGTGACTGGAGATTTGTACATTTTTTTGTACAAAATACCGAATGCAGCGGGACTAGAATTGGGTTACGAGAACAGTCCCAAACAAAAAACCGAAAGTATTAGTCGTTCTTTGAATTTGGTGTACTTCTATTGTTATATTTTGTTTGTTCAGTGTATTTACTAGTCGCACTGGTTTATTTAGCACTCCGAGCTGGGTGGAAGAAGGGGAAGGGACAGATGATTCAGTTCTAGGCTGGATATTAATAAGTTTAAGTTTAAATTTCTTTTTACTTCTCCATTTGTAATCATCTTAATATTTGTGAGCGTTTCCAATGGAAACCGGCTGTCAATGTCGACAATGGCTTCCGGAAGTTTTCTCGAAATGCAAAAGTTGTTGTCGCTGGAATAAGTTCAGGTAGTTCGTCTATTCGTTTGCCAAAACCTCATCGAAGTCCGTACCTTACAATGTATATAACAGAATAAGCGAAGACTTCGGACGTCGACTAGCGCGAAACTTTTCGATTCAGTTCAAACAGTTTAAGTTGGCGCTAGTTCAGGATAGATTTCAATTTAAAGACCTGCATTACTTAGTAGTTGGGAGTTGTGGATGCACGTGCACCATGTGCAGTCGGGGCGAACTACAGATTAACAGATTACGCTCAGCCTAATGCAGTTTACTGTAGTTTGGATGTCGGTCCATGTTATTGAATTAACTGTTTGGAAATTATGCAGCTGTATACAACATTAAACTTTTGAGAAGTTGAACACCAACTTGAATTGATTTATTACCTATTCGCAAATACCTACAGAGATAAAGTGAAGATAGATAAAAAAAGAAGATAGAGTGCCTCTCAAGAAAATCATCCAGGCTAATTTACATCTACCTAGACGTAAAATAAATATACCAAGTTGAAAGTGCAAATATTTACTGATGCTGCGGTAGTACTCAAAGGTAACATTG
This sequence comes from Luperina nickerlii, assembly GCA_963855955.1. Taxonomy (NCBI): domain Eukaryota; kingdom Metazoa; phylum Arthropoda; class Insecta; order Lepidoptera; family Noctuidae; genus Luperina; species Luperina nickerlii. Next base: position 6,103,272 of record OY979674.1, read on the forward strand.
CTGTTGCCTTTAATATGTAGCGGTTGAAATAAAAATGCCTTCAAGGCTCCTTGGGTTTGCTGTCTGCAATATTTTACTTGGCATTGCACATTGGTTACAAGGTCTTCTGGCAGAACTTGGAGTAAGTCCAAATCAGCGAAAATGTAACAAATTTTTGTGTAATGTATTTTCTCACGTATTTTTGGCTCCACACGGTTTGACCTAAAAATTATGAGTGAAACCTTCATTAGCCTTATTAATTTTACGAGGACCTTTCATGAAGATAGTTCATCTCTGTAATTATGAACTTCCTAAAATCACGGGCGCGCAATTATGAAACTACTTGTTTTAGGGCCTATAAAATTAGATTGACGAGGTGAAAATGCTCTGTAAAGATGTAATAATGTTCAAACTTTCTTGATGAAGAGGGAAAATTTTTGGTGCGGAGTCTTATGGGAGGTGAGATTTTACATCACCTTCACAATCTCTTAAAAAAGTCCAACACCAACAATGGCGGTTAGTGGCCATAAAGTCATAACACAAGGGAAGGAGTGTCGGAACAGTCAAGGGACAGGGGAACATTTTAACGCCCCCCGAGCGACGGTCATTAATCAACTCTCACTCAGTTATTACTCACTGGGGGATTCTTCAAATACTTCGCTGATTTCTCTCCGGTTTGAACACGAAATTTCAATATCTGAATCTAAAGTATTTCTTTCATAAGGCGAGGTGGTATATTCGTTGTTTCAAGAGTTAAAATCGAGTCTCAATAATGTCGTGTGTATTTGAAGTGAAACGCGGAAGTCGTCTATCGTCTTTTTAAGTCACTTTTATTACAAAGAGGAGATGGGCTTTTTACATCATTACCCATAAACATGTTATGTTGACAATGCAACGGAATTATTAATTCCAAGGTATTGCTACAGGTTTGGCAAGGGTCTTAATGGCCCTATAAATTCTACATACAATGATGTCATTTGGCACAATGCTGCTTCTGTTACTCAAGGCCGAAGATCTCATAATAAGCAACTATGACCGGACTACTAAGACGCTGATTGGCGATAGAGTTCGAGAGACTATCCAGTGAGAGACATTTTTCGGTGACCAAATCTCTACAGCAATTGTATGTATCTTCTTTGTCATTGTTACCTAGCGAGGTAAATATATTTACATGATAGGTAGGGTTACTTACAGACAGTCTTTTTAAGCTCACATATATATTCTGCGTACCATTAATAATTTTACTACTTATTATCATTAAAATATTACTTAAACTAAATCCTTGATATATACCTGCGTAACGTGTAAAATACCAACGTGTTTTCAAATTCCCTTTCCTTAAGAGTTAATTCCCAAAGAATTAGTAATTAACTATGTAGCATTATCAAGCAATCCCTTTGGATTGACCTCTCTCAACGAGAGAGGAAATAAAAGGTTCACCAGTAGACAGATTCTAGTGATTTTACGAAGACTAGCTGAGAAAATGCAGCGTTTAGCGAAACTCTTCTACCTGACTTAATGAATTGGAAGAGACACGCCCTGATTCAAATAAATATTCAGTCATTATCTATATCTATACTATACAAGTAACAAAGCTGAAGAGTTTGTTTAAACGCGCTAATCTCTGGAACTATCAGACGGATTAAAAAAAATAATTTGCATTTGATAGATCAATTCTTAAGAAAGGCTATAGGCTATTTGACATTCAGCTGAGAGGAGTCGAGCAAAAAGAACGCTAAGCAAAAACGAAGTAATAACGCGGACGGGCGATGCGATGCGACGGATTGGCTCGGGGGAACATTTCACGAGCGAGCAGAAACCATTTTTAGGATTCCGTAGCCAAATGACAAAAACGGAACCCTTATGGATTCGTCATGTTTGTCTGTCTGTCCGTCCGTATGTCACAGCCACTTTTTTCCGAAACTATAAGTACTATACTGTTGAAACTTGGTAAACTGTACATGTATTCTGTGAGCCGCATTAAGATTTTCACACAAAAATAGAAAAAAAAAACAATAAATTTTAGGGGTTTCCCCATACATACTTAGAACTGAAACTCAATTTTTTTTTTCATCAATCAATCCAATACATGTGGGGTATCTATGGATAGGTCTTCAAAATTATATGAGGTTTCTAATATTTTTTTTTTCTAAACTAAATAGTTTACGCGAGAGACACTTCCAAAGTGGTAAAATGTGTGCCCCCCTGTAACTTCCTGTAAAATAAGAGAAAGACAAAACTAAAAAAAAAATATGATGTACATTACCATGCAAACTTCCACCGAAAATTGGTTTGAACGAGATCTAGCAAGTAGTTTGCTGCTACGGAACCTTTCATGGGCGAGTCCGACTTGCACTTGGCCGCTTTTTTAATAAAGGTAAAAGTAGACAGAATACAGAATAGCAACATACAATTAAAACGATTGCTAGAGTAAAGCTCGTAAAGCACCCTCGAGAGGTTTAAGAGGCTTTCACTCATGTGTGTAATAAAGCATGCGAATACATTGCAGCAGCAGAATATCGGCCATAATGAATTCTCTACATTTTTATTATTTCACAAAAGCATAGCGGGTTTTATTTTACAGAATTAGAAATATAACGGACATCAATAACGAACATAATTCATTTTATCCAAACACCTTTTTCTTGGACTAAAAGAAAAACCGAGAGAGTACAACCGTATTGAAACTCTGGAAAACTTTTAATGATGTTAAACTTTGAGCAAGAACAATATGAATCGGAAATAAAAATTAGGTAGGTACATTTAGAGAGTTAAGGTAATTTCCCTTTTTTCCTTCAATCTCAAAAAAAGAGGTTCTTAATTTGGAAATAATTCTAAGATATATTTTATTGAGTTACCCACCCTTCACACTTACCGTACCTTATTAATTTAATTTATCAACAGCTTTCTTTCTCCGATTTTAGCACTTTAGTTCTACTATTGTACCTAAATATTATTTCATATTTTGTTCTTTATTTTAATATCTTTTATATTCATGAAAAACATTCTTAAGACATCCGACGATTTCCGAATCGACCTTTTAGATACGAACTGTAAAACATTTATCAAATCCTTTGTAACAAAAGGACTTCTATTATTATCAGTACATTTGGAAATTGCGAGGATATACAAATTGCAGGTTCATCGGGCACCAGCCCATTATTATTTGTTAAAATGACGTCGGGAACGTGCCATTTCACAGATTCCATTAAGGCCTAAAGCCGGAGAGGCTTTGTTTGCCACTAGGTTTGTCTAATTAGTGGTATCAAGGAGGCTGGTAGTCTCTTTTGTACAGACGCGACCTCGGCCGACAATATAATTCATTCAATTTATAGCTAGACACAAACCTTTGTGTCTGATGGAGATTTTAACGATATCATTGGCAGAACTTGAGACCACTATTTCGCTAATAATCTGATATGAAATTCAAATGGGCAAGATAAAAAGCAGGACTCCCATTTCGGAATCACGTCTTAAGATACGAATTTTAGAAGGTCAAATGATAATAATATGGAAATGTATACTTGCAGAAAGTCCTTAGAGTTTATTGCTAGTGAATACTAATGGAGTCAGTGAACAAATCTCATTTGCACCTTGCTTTACTATTTAGATTTCATAAAATTAAGTATAATGGATAATCTATAATTCTATTTTTTTTGTTGTACATTGTTTTAACAAGTGTACTTAACAATTTGTGATTGGAGCCTCAATTTTAGCAGATAAGCTTGTTAGGAGATCCCGGTCTTCCATAACTTAATAACATAATTTGACTCTCTATCATGCAGTTTCAAATTAGTTTTATGTCCGAAACTAATCAGAAGATTCCAAAACATGAACATTAGTAAAACCGTGAAAATCGAGACAAAATGTCGTGAGTTTCGATCTGGACTGCAATGCCTGCCTACATGTTACTGATTGATTTTCAATCACAATCTTCTACGGAAACGGAAAGCAATCTATTGCTGCGTGCTTGCAATCTTCGAGGCATTCCTCGTTATGAGAGCGTCGTATTACATCTTGTTCAGCCAATAACAGATCGAAATGGTAAAGAAACAAAACGAGAAAGACTGAATATTTCTATAAGAATTAACTTTACACGTCTAATATCTAAGTAACTTCATGGTTCTGTTTACAACTTCCCAAGATTCTCATAAATTCTTCTGCATACTTGTAGGAATGGAACGTTAATGAATGCATGGCTCGTGTGTGTGTCTTGTGTCCGCCTTTGTACCCTTTTTGTGTACAAGTAGTTTAAATAAATAAAGAGCTGAATGCTAAGGTGTAAGTGAGACAGATGACGTATGCCAAAGACGTATGTCTGGGATGACGTGGAAGATATTTAAAAAGCTAGAATGACAGTTGGCTTTTTGAATGACGGAGTACGACGTGATTTTTGAATAACGCGAACAAGCTTTACGTGATTTCCAAAGCCGTTGGTCCTCAATGTTTATTATTGGATGGATGGATGGTTGTTTGGTTGGTTTTTGGTTTTTATCTGATGAACGACTATTATCCAACTATCTGAAGGCCAATTCTCGTAATTTAAAACGTTCAAAATCTAGTCGCAGTCTCATCTCAGCGACAAAGAAATGTCAAAAACTTGTCAAAATGTAGGGAAATTTGAAGTATTTTTTGACATATTGAGACTGAGATCAGACTGTGAACGTTGTTAAAATTAGTAGAATTGCCCCTCAGGTGTATTGTGTGTCTCTTAGTCTGTGCTAAATAAATGTATTTTCTTTCTTTTTTCTTTCATCATAGTGTACGTCCAGCATTGTCTGGCTGTAGCTAAAGGAGCCCGGAGGTACTAGGCAATAAAGATGTATTTTCATGTTTTTATATTTTTAAGAATAAACCAGTTTAACATATTCATTTTCTTTTTCCCTTTTATTCCCACATACATATATAACCTTATAAAATACATTTAACTAACATCCAGAGGCACTTGACTGGTAGGTAAGTACAGTTATTTTTTGAATAGTCAGTAAATAAGTAGATAGAGACCTACTTTTATTTGGTAGGTATGTAGTTAGGTGGGTACTTGACAACGTTCCAATTCCGTAAAGATATACCTACCTACAGGAATGAAGGAGAGAATGTATTGTGTGGAATGCTTGGGTCCCTGAGCATTTTGTAAACAGGTCACTACGTTCTTCGATAGACTTACAAGTACAAAGTGGCTGCTACTTATGTTGGAAAGCTTTCTGTTATTGAACTGTAATGTTTTATTACGTAAGGTTCAAATTGCATTGTTGGAAATTGCAAGAAGGATTTTAGGTGCAGTTTTATCACACTTACGTAGTGTTTTCTAGAAGAAAAAGCATATGGTTGTGGCCCATGTATTCCAAAATATTATTGTTAAAAGAGTCACACAGGGCACGCAAACGTTGGCTGTTGTTCCCGTCCATATGGCGTTATTTTTTATTAGTTTCCTTCCAATGCCACGCGCGTTGGGCGGACGGTTACCGTCATTTGGGATTCGACCGTCGTATTGCACATGGTGATATTAAAGTATTTTATTTGATGTTGCTGCTTTTTACGGCGAAATGTATGGGAGTTATACTGAATGTATGGGAGTGATGTGTTAAACATTCCGGAATGAATAATTGGTACAATTTTATTATTCAAACAGGGTTAATTTGAATGTCATGTGTTTTTGGACAAGTGAATGATGTACCTAATATGCAAAACAATGATTCAGTTTTACAATCGATAGTTTCAGTAGGTAGGCAGAAGAAAAATATTAAAAGCAAAAGACATTAAAATTGAGGACACAATAAAATTACATTATTTCTGGGGCAGAAATTGTGTCATTGACATAAAAGCTCTACTGAAATTATATTATTAGAGTGCTAGGAAGGAGCAATTAGAATCGAACCAATTATATTTTGTGAAGAACCTTCATTATCCTGAATTCTATAGACCCGTGAAAATTGTGAAGCAAGTACCTACTTAAATAAAAAGGTGCGAAATAATTTAAAAACAAAGTAAACACGAAAAGAGCTGAGAACTATAAAACAACAAAAAACAGTCGTCCTACAAACGGGGAAAGGACTGCAAAGTTATTAATTAATGTTCGTTTACAAAGCAAGTTAACTGTTCCACTTGTTACAATTCAGTTTGTCTCTATGTTAAACAAGCGATGTCATCGTGGATGATGCTGCCGGCCATCTGTTTCAGATCTCTCGTTTAATATTTTCAGTGATAAACGTGGTAAAATATGAGCAATTGCTCGGGATTAATGACGTTTGGCGTGTAGCAGAGGATGGACCGAAAAAAGGCATTTTTTGTTACGAAAAGCCAGTTTCAAGTAACGATCTTAATTAATATTGCTGTCGGTCTTTTTGCTAATGGCCTTTATTAAGTCATTAAGTTGAAGGCTAAATATATACAAACCAGCTTTTGCGGCTTCTTCCACGTGGTGGTCAGAAATCATCCGGCAACGACGTACTACCCGGAAAAAGAAACCTATGTCCTAACCTAGGTCATCGTCTACCCGTTTGCCAAATTTAATTCAAATACGTTTTTCCGTAATTGAGTACGGTGTTCAAATACACGATAGCCGGGCGATGCGTCGACAGCAGCCGCCGACACGGGTTGACGGCAGCTGCCGACGCGACGACGGCAGCTGTCGACGCGACGAGGGCTGCAGTTGCCTCTGCCGTCGACGCGTGTCACTCGTGTGTACGGGCACTAACAAAGATCCAAATTTTCACATTTATAATATTAGTAGGACAACGATATTTTCATAAGTGAGCGTAATGCCAGAGTTTACTCTGTCACCGGCGCCTCCACCAGAGTGTTACATTTTCCAATATAAATTCATCGTCGTGTACATAAACCAAGATCGTAAAGCAGATAGACACAATTTCGGCAGCCGGCTAACTGTAGCAGAGCGGTTGTTATCTTTGGAACCGTAACCGTTTAGAGGCAGGATTATTGTTAATAGTTGTCAGGTTGTACTAGCAAATTGTGCTAGAGAAATTGGGGCGTTGCAAGTTTGAACCTATGCTATTCGAACTCGAATTTCGATTTTGTAAGCGACGTTTCAACATATTGTAGATGCATTGAAACTTCACTAAGGTTGAAACTATCCAACGGTCACATAGGCATGTAGACCGTGTCGCTTTACGACGTGCAAGTGACATTTATCCTTAGAGTGGTACAGTAATTACGAGGTCGATTATACAATGTTGATCTGAAATATAATTACCCACCCCCAACTAACTAAGAGCCTCAAAGCTACAATAATTGACTTATTATTTTAGGGAAATCAAGTAAACATAGCTAGATCCTTATCCTGTGGTTTCAAAACAAAGTGACATATTGGGTTACCAACAAGTTGAGGTGACATAGGTAATGCACCTATTTAAAATTATATAAGTATATATTTCTAAAAGAACGCGATGTTATAAGTGTGTGTAAGAAAATAAACATTTCAAAACATTTTCTGATTCTCGACTCGAAAACCTCCAAAGTTGATATTATTATCTAAAAGATAAAAACGCTTGTATCACAATCGTGTTGCAATAAAGCCGATCTAAAGGATAGATTTTAACCAGATATTATAATATCAAGAAACTCATTGCCATTAGCGATAAGACCGCCTATTGTGTCACCCTATGTAAAATTTATACATTTATATCTGTAATTTGTATGGTGTATATAATAAAAAGTATTCTATTCTATGGTTAAACGTCAAATTAAGCATTGGTCACTTTCTGAGGATGTGAATGTATTTTGCAAACACAATATAATTTTGCGACTAATAAATGGTTGAGAGTAATAATGGACATAACGTTACTTGTATGTTCGAAAATTAAGGGGCTAATAACGGATATTAAGGGAAAAGTAATTTATGTCGAATTCTAGACACATCTATGTTAATATTCAATTATTTGAAAGTATCCAGGAACAATTGACTTCATATAATATATTCGTAGAACTTCCAGCTTGCTCCGTACTTATGCACTATTGTTGGTTCCAGTTTGAATGCAAGCCAGTGCATTGCAGTTCAGAATTATAGTCGAAACCAAAGGAAATGAAACGATACGTAAACATTTGAGGCGAGAACTGACAAATAAATACTTTTGGAAATTAATAAAACCAGCACATACATACACAATCTACCAGGAGAACAGTTCTGTATAGTAGTACCTACACATTTAAGGCAAGAGTGTTTACAACCATTTTCGAAATAAATTGTTTGTAACGACCACTTTTACTGTTAGACCACTGCATCCTTGAGAACTAGTTTATTTGTTACCGCGAGAGTGGACTTTCCCTGGCGACCATTCTACTGCAGTAGCGGTTGTAAAAGAAACACGTATAATGTTAACTGTTCATAACTTCGAGCTGTCAGAAGTCAAACTGGTGGAAAGTTTTCGTACAATAATACAAATACGGCACATAGCTATCGTGTTTTTAATGGCGAGCTTAAATAATAACAGCCGCATGGGTCGATCAAAGGTTAAGCTACGCTTGCCGCGGTCGGCTCGTGGATGGGTGACCATCCATTACATACCAAGACAAAAAAAAGACCCCTGCGTGCTTCCACAAGCACGTTAAGCATTTGGTCCCGACTGACTTTCATAGAACTTTGACTATCGTTACGGTTAGTCAGAAGCCCGAAAGTCTGATAACCAGTCTCGACTTGGAGCAAGTATCGTGTTACCCGGTAAGTGGGTTATGGAGGTCGGATAGGCAGTAACTCCATGTAAAATACTGATATTCAGCTGCATCCGCTCAGACTGGAAGCCGACCCCAACATAGTTGTATAGGCAGTTGATTACTTTTGGACAAGACTTTAAATAACATTGCCCAATTTGATTATAATTAAATTTTCCATGTTCGCTGACTGTCTTAAAAAAAGTTAAACAATGAACAGGTAACAATATAACAAATCCAACCAGGACTTGGTACAGACAGAAGAAAAAACAACTAATCCGCAAGATTACTTCAGTCTAAAGCGCAATATCTCTAATGAAAAGCTGTGCAGCAGCTAAGTACAAAACGAATTCAAAGCGATTGCAATCCCAGCTCACGATATTATAAACATTGCAAACGAGATACTAAGGACAATAAAATTCAGTAGTGTTCACGAAGAAAATACTTGTGAGGCCTGGACGCAACAGTTTTATTTGAAGAGGAGAAAAAATCAGGTCGCGTAAACAATGGAAGCCGCAACAATTCTCTCTCCTTCGGTTGGCTTTGAACATAATTTATTCGATGTTCAACGCTTTGACTTTACGTAAATTGAATTCGGGTCCGGAATTTTTTAGCCTTTCGAATAGTTTGTAATTGTTACCTATGCATTTTTCTTATTGATCGAAATGGTGGGAATTATTTGGATCGCCTTTAGGCCATAATTTGTAGGTCCATATTGTAAGTCGGGATACCCATCGTAATAAGTCGAACACATACATAATTGGTAGGTAAATTTCCCCGACAAAGGCCAAAATTTTTTACTTTTACGTATACGAAGTACGAATTAAAATACCCCGTTGTGAGTAGGTAGGTATCTATCTACATTGTAGAAATTACAAATAATCACAAAGGGTTAAATTACTCTACAATGAAAAGCGGCGTACAGCGTTGCGCTTAAGTTTTCCTTTCAAACGACAATCTGAATTGTCTCAAACAAATTACATTTTAAAGAGCAAAGACGACTAAAATGTTTCGGGTTACTTCATAAATTTTAATTCTAAACGCCGAGATAAGGGCCGGCCAAAATTTTAGCTCCGTTTGGGTTTGTTTTGCAACCAGATAATATCACCGTATCTGAATGTCAAATAAACTTTGGAATATAGAAAAGGTCAGGGTTACTTTAAATTATAGACCTAATGGTCAGAATATTACTAGCAACATACTCTCAAAAAGATATTGTTTTTTTTTTACTGTAAAAGACTGTAGTACTAAGTACCTACCAAATAAAAGCAGTGCGTGTGTCTCCATAGAAACGCTCTCGCCTGTTTTCTTTCTGGTTAATGACCATAAAGCAATGATTTTTACAGAATAACAAATATTAACTAGTTGTACCTATATCCCTATAGTTTCCTTTTTGATGATACATTATTTTTATAAGCACTAGAACCGTCAAAAAATGCCGATTTATACCGCTGTCAACAGAGGCCTAGTGTACAAATTTGACAACTATTAATGAAAAAAGAAAAACATAGGGTCACAGTATATTATATCCTTCTTATTCAGTTTATGAAATATCTTTTAAATTGGTCCAATATTGGAGGAGGAAATAGGCGAGAGTCAAACCTCGAAGAATGACTTTTTACTTAAGGATTTTTCAAAAGTCTCAGATCGCATTTCCTCTTAATTGAACCGTTTATTCAAAACGATGACTACAAAGCATCTTTAGAAAACAAAAAATCGTTTACATTTTCCGTTCCGATTTATGTATTTAATTTTCTTACTGTTAAAGGAAATTTGACCTTTACTGTTGCTGAAAAGTGGAACGTAACAGAACTGAGGGCGCTGGACCCGAATTATTAATGAGGGCGGCGCGTCTGCACAAGACTTGCTTATTAAACGTTGCAGCAAGAAACATTAGTTTGTTAAGAGAACATGTGAACGGAAATTCAATTTTGAATGTGCTTTGCATTTTATAGTTCTGACTTCGATTTAAACTTGGCTATTTTCGTTATAATCGATTCCCAATAAACTTGGATTATTAGATCAAGAAAGTTTCCGTCGTAACACGGTTTAATTCAGAAGATGTTTTACTTTGAGCAGAATTATTCTAATAAAATTTTCTTCTTTTCAAAGGTTTTTCTCCTCAATGAAACCTTCTTAAAAGCATGTTTCTAGCTATCCTGACTTCGTAACTTGGCAAATCGATACGTCGAACACACTCCCTACTTAACATAACCATTCACTTTGAAATACAGTTATTGTGCGCGTAAGACCCAAAAACTTTTCTACCTTAAGTTAATTTGTTTTTCCCACTTTTACAACTTACTTGGAACTTTCTGGAAGCCTGATTAAGTGGGACAAGTTTAACAAATACCTAACATTACCCAATCGATGGGCCGGATCTTGAACGAGTTCTTTTACATTTATTCCGATTGTGTCATTTGATTGCAAACAGTCTCAATTCAGTGATATAATTTTGGGTTAAAAATAAGATCTTTCAGTATAATCGAATTTATTCAATGATCAACATTCAAATAAGTATAATTTTTAACTTCTGCAGTTGATTATAATGAAGTTTCATATATTTTGTGAAATGAAAACCATACAGATATGGCCGACGGCAGTAACATTGATGTTTGTATTAATTTCAATTATCAAATAGGGAACCAAGCGAAACTCGGTAAACATGCATTTCCACGAAATCGGTCCGTTACAAATTAGTCCAATTTAGCTGTAATAAGTCCATTCACATTATGTCAATCCGATCAATGAATAAAAGCTCGCAATATTAGGTAGATACGTACCTACCTAATATTAGTTCAGTTCAGATCGAAAATGAACTGTAATTTTGTGTACCGAGAGTGAAAGGGCTTGAACAAACTAAATTCGCTGAGTTAATCTTTTAGTCCTTCAGATTTTGGGCTATGATTTAGATATATTATAGAATCAGTATACATCGGCAGTCGGCATTCTACAAATTGATTTCTATTTACTATTGAAACTGCTTAAAAGGTAGGTCATCAAATAGTAGATTAATTTAAGTACGATCCATGAGTCGAATTATTTCTTCGAATTTCGTTGTAGTGTTGTTGAATCCTAAACGTTGAGATTTGAAAGGTTTGTCGAGATTTGAAAAAAATTTGTACGTTTTTAAGGTTTCTCGTTTTCTCGCTCCTAGCTTTTAGAATAGGTACCAGTTGAGAACGAAGTTTAATACTGGTTTGAATTTCCTTGTTAGCCTTTACAACTTTACATACCTAGTCGGTACTGTATAGAGGATTTCGTCTGGATAGCTTTACCGTGCAACCTTCCCGAATATTTTTATGAATACATATTTTTAGAATGTATGTATAATGAGAAAACATACCTATTTAGTTATGTTTTTCTCATCATACATTCTATAAAGATAGAAAGCAGAGTTATAATCAGAAGGCCAATTCTCGTAATTTAAAGCGTTTAAAATCTAGTCAGTTGCAGTCTCATCTCGGCGACAAACAAATGTCAAAAATGTAGGGAAATTAGAGGTATTTTTGACAGATTGAGACTGAGATCACACTGTGAACGTTCTTAAAATTATGATAATCGCCCCTCAGATCGAAGAGCTGATAGCGGGCGCCTAGATATAAAATCAGAAGATGCAATTATAGAAATAATTAGGTATGATGATAGATTAACATAAATAGGTAGGTAAGTACCTACACCTTTTATTGATAATCTCGATACTGTAAGTGCGCGTAGCGCTTAGTCTGTACCTACCCGCATAAAGGCTCCTTCAAACAAGCGCGACACACCACGCGACACAAAGGCACCGCAAATCGCGCAACGAGCGTTGCCTTTGTGTCGCGCGCGATTATATCGCGTGTCGCGCCTGTTTGTAGGAGCCTTAAGTAGGACCGATACTTATAAGCGCAAGTAAGTACGTTTAGTGTTCCACTCGTGCCTCTCCAACTATCTCTGAAGGTGAAGGTTAATAACTTTCACATGTAATGAGACCACAGAACTTAGACAAACACATACAAAACTTCGAGGAGAACTAAGTCTCAAAACAAATGAAGACCGACCCATCATGGCAAGACGGCGCCAATATCTTCTATGATATTTGAGTTCAGACCAAACACTGACATTTCAATGATTGATATTGATGTAGCGAGGAACCATCAACAAACGCAAATCAGGTACTTATAGCAGATACGCGGTCGTAATATTGCAATACCTAATGAGTTTTAGAAAAAGTTCTGCTTTGATGAACGCATTCAGCACACGGAAACACACATGAAACACATGAAAGAAGAAGGGGACGGTCCATACAAAATTAACCCACGTCCTACAACAAAAAGAAATAACTCAAAATAATGATAAATAGAGTAGGTAAGTACTTAAGTAGGTATGTATAAAAAGATAGCATGCTTTCGAACGCCGTCCATACAGGCACTTTCGTTCATGGTTAGGAATATGTACAATATTGAGAAATACTTGGCTAAGTATAAAATATACAAAAGAGAAAAAAAAATTGTACAGTTGGAATAGTCTATCTACTCTATTCTGTTTAACAATGCTAATGAAATGATCAAAAAATCTATATATATGTACATATATATATAATTCAAAGTCCTGACTGACTGATATTATATCAACGCACAGGGTGTGTTTTTTGTGAAGAGTAGGATAGGTATCCACTAAGGGTTTTTCAAAATTCCACCCCTAAGAGGGTGAATTGGAGGAGTGTGAAATTTCACGCGGACGAAGTCGCAGGCAGAAGCTAGTTAAGTTATAATTCTGAGTAATTCAATATTGCCGCGGTTTAAAAAGTGAGCAAAAATTCTCAGCTGTTCGATGATAGGGTTCAATATTGAAGTCAAGTCAAGATAGCCAGGTACTCGTATTTATCAATATTGTAATAATATTTATATAAATTGTAGATATGCCCCTGAACGAATTTTCTTAGCAATTTTTTTATATGTTACTGTGAGGATGTAGTTTGGAAGTATGCCATCTTTTATATCCATTTTTATCCTCTCTTTGCTGTTGGTCGTGGGTGAATTTTGATCCTTCTTCTTTGCACACGGATATACCATGACCTGGATTGGAACTTTTTATCCCGCTAACACGATCCTGTCGGATAATTTTCGACCCAAGGTGGGCGAAACCACAGACATTAAGCTAGCATAACATATTTTCTCCAATTACTTCATAGTAGTATGTAGCTGCCTACCAACTTACAGAACCGCTACCGTTCCCTTACCATGTCATGTCATTAAACAAATTACCCGAAAAGTAAATGTGTGTGGGCGCAGTCACAAAATAAGCCTGTGTAACATAAGAGCCAAGTTTACAAGTACAGATAACGTGTTATGACGACGTCATGAATAAGATATTTGTTGTTTTACTGCTACTGACATACATATAAACAGAGATTGTCTTTGACATGGAGGATAGTTAAAGGTTTATTGTTGAGGGATACCTGAACATTTTAAGGAATCCAGTAGGAGTATCTACATATTGTTTCTAGAGATCACAACTCAAGAAAGTGTCTGGGGCAAACTGAATGAGAAAGGCAAGCAAAGACTCGGGAGTTTAGGAACTGTGAGGTCCTACTTGTGAGTTTGCAATATTTTACTCCTGTGCCCGCTTCGAGATTTGGGGCATTCGTGTTGAAAAATAGCAACACGTTCGCCCTTCTTTACATGGGACTGAAAAGGTACTGTCATCGACAATGTGTACCCTTCCGGGAATACAGACGTATCACGTATACATCTCTTTTATTCACAAAAGCTGCCATGGGCGAGTCAGACTCGCACACAAAGGGTTCCGTGCCACCGTACAATATTTCACACTACACATTAAAAACATGTTTCTCTTATGGGGATGATTACCCCCAATTAATTTTTAACTTTATCTTAATTTTATTAATTGATGTGAAAATTTCAATTTTGTTTTGTGCTTATATGTTTCTAATACTGTTTTAAGTTTTTTTTTTGTTTTTGTGTGAATATTGTGCGCCTTGCTTAACCTGGGTCAAATAAACTTATTTTCTTTCTATCTCCCTACTACGGTTCAAAAGGTACAACCCTGTGACAGACCGACGGACGGACAGTAGAGCCTTATTAATGTGGTCCCGTAGGCAGCCTTTCGGTACGAAGGCCTAAAAATGTATTCTAAAGACAAAAACAAAAGTATTATTCATACAGCTGGCTTCCTAACAGGAAATGAAGCAACCAATACGTACATAATAACAGCAAGTGAGACTTTACACGCGCCATTACCTGAAACAAATAATAAAATATTATGTTACATTTTTCTTCTTTTATGTACTGGGAGTAATGTGTTATTTTCATAGATAAATGTGCGTGATTTTGGAAGGTGCAAACGTTAGGTACAGCAGATATATAATCATTTTGAAAACGAAGATGTAGGGACGAGCTAATCTAAATAATAATTATTTAGATTTCTATGAGTGTGGGCCCACATTAGTAGAGAACTATTTAAGGGGCTTACAGGATTTAAACACAAAAAACGCATGTTTTAGAAACAATAAAAGTATATGATCGACTACCCCTCTAAAAACTTTCTTTTTACAATAAAAAACAAAGTAATATACATACAATCATTATGATTTTTTGTCAGATTATTCTACAAGCAACATATTAAAATAGTGTTTTATTTTGTTAGTCCAAACAATAGATTTTTTGTAACTAGATAATTGCTTCATATTTTGCAATAAATTACCAGCGTTGAATCATCGCACCTCTTTTTCTTTTCTATGCAGTCCGACAAAGACCGCGCTTAAATAGAGCAGTGGTCGCACAGTGATAACGGCCCCGCCTTACGTGTCGTAGGTCGTAGGTAGAGAGTTCGACCCAGGCAGGCACATTCTGCGATTTATTTCATCACCACTGCTCTCAAAACGGTGAAGGAAAACATCGTGAGGAAACCGGCATGTCCTAGAACCAAAAAATCGAAGACATGTAACATCTGTCATCTACCAACGCGCACTGGGCCCGCGTGGTAGATTATAACCCACTCCCTCTCGAAGACAGGTGTGTTCCAGCAGTGGGAACATTATAGACTGATTATGCTTTGCTATGCTATGAAGTGTATGAAAAAAAAACTGGCACTCCGGTAGTGCCGACAGAAGTGAAAACTTGAACAATTACGAGTGTATTTTGTGAATCGTCTTATAAACAAAACACGCGTGTTAAGGTGTGTTCCTTATTTTATAGGGTTTTTTGCAAATCAGGTATGATGACCAAAGTGACTGGTTTATTCTTCTCGTGAAAGGAATTTATTCAGATTTACAAATAAGCACACAGGATAGACTTCAGTTCGTGGTGTTGGTCGCGGCAGTGGTAAGAGAAGCAAGCCCATGGAGCTCGTCGTCAGTTATATATCCGTGGTTCAGCGCCATCTCGTCGTTGTTGGATGAACTACGTAGTTAGTACGCGAGGCCCTCGTAGTTCTTCCCGATGTGCATAGATGGCGCTGTCCTCAACAACGCGCGTCTTTCGTTTTACGTCTTACGAATCTTACGATCAGGGTCACGTGACCTGACGCGAATTTAGAAGTTTTTACCCATTCCAAAAAAAGTACACAGCGCCGCTAAAGAAGTTTTCACTTCAAAAAATAGGCTGAATAGATAAATAGAAAAGAATAGTGTTTGTTAGTATTACATTGCATTGGTCTTTGGTTCAAGTCTTAGTCAAAGTCAAATCATTTATTTCAAATAGGCACATTAAAGGCACTTTTGAACATCAAAACTTACAGAAAATTGAATTGATTCTAGTCGCCTCTTCCAAAAGGTGGTGTTCGTATGGAGAAGAATGGGCAAAAAAACTCCATCGTTACTCTTTTAAAATGTTTTACAATGTTTTGTATACATAATATAATTATATGTGAAGACGATGCACCTAAAATAAAATTAGTCTACCACAAAAAGTAAAAAGAATTAAAAATGAAGCAATTACAGATAAATCAATTACGTGATAGATACCTACATGGTGCTCACATATTTACAAATTATTTACAAATATAAGTAGATGATTTTCCTAGAATTTTAACAAGTGTGTGAGTTACTGTAGTCACAGATTGTAAAAATCAATGTCCTTATTTTTTTTTTTTCTTCTTTTCAATGACTTTAATATTGAAAGACACTTAGTTATTTTTCAAAACGATCTATTATTTCCAAACCCTGTAACATAGCATAGCATAGGTAAAGCAAATAAAATTCACACTCTTCTTGACCGAATAAACTAGTTCTCAGTACAAAGTAACCTATAGACCATTTTCGAAAAGTACCATGTAGATACAAAATGCTCGATGAGAATTACCCGTAAGATCTTATTGGCTAGAGAGCTTTTCTGTATCGTACCTATATCAGGCGTCTTCATCGAGTGTATATCCGCGAATACAGAGACTAAATGTTGAGTAGGTACTACAGAGCGGTGCAATTTATTTGAGGACTAGCTGCGCCCCGCGGTTTCACCCGCATAAGTTTCGATCCAGTGGGAATATCGGGTTAAAAAGTAGATTATATGTTAGTCCAGGATGTCGGCTACCTCCATACTAAATTTTATCAAAATTGGTCCAGCCATTTGAGTGTGAAGAAGTAACAAAAATATAAACACACACACAGATAACAAACTTTCGCCTTTATAATATTAGTGTGATGTGATTAGTGGTGTACCAAGTTAGTTGAGTGGGGATTACTGTGGAGAACACGACCAACCTAGTTGTTTTTGTGGTGTCGTTTTTTTTTTGTTTCTTTATTAAGTGAGTGAGGCGTAGTTTGAATGAATTTATTCATTTATATTCATATCTTTATTTTGCATTCCATAATGTTTAAAGATCTTACAAAGGCTATAAGCTAAGGATTCTCTAGGGCACAGAAAAAAGGATAAAATTAATTCTTAACATAAAACTAAAACTGGGAAAGAATTGGGTAAAACTTTTTTAATATACGGTGGCTGGGACATGGACGCGCAAACTGATGATTCTAGACCACCTAGGGTAGAATTATTTGACGGTTATAATAAAAAAACGCTGTTTCATAGAAAAGTACAATATCAAAGCAATTTTTTTTTAAACCGACGATTTTCATTGCGTTTTAGTACATGATTCAGAACCATGTACTAAATCCATGGTGACAGTTTGCGAGACTTAAAAAAAAATTGCGTATAAAATAGTGTAAGTAAAATAAAGTAAGTAAGTAATAAAATTGATCTAAATGAGATGATAACTGTTATATTATTGTCTTAATAAGCATACATTGTACCTGTCAATATCTAGCAAACCATCCATACTAATATTATAAAATCGAAAGTAGGTAACTCTGTCTGTCTGTATGTTACCTTTTCACGTCTAAACCACTGAACTGATTTCAATAAAATTTGGCAGAGAGATAGATTGCATCCCGTGGAAGGACATAGGATAGTTCTTATCGACATACCTCGCGGGCGAAGCCGCGAGCGCAAGCTAGTCATTTATATTTACAAGTGGAATGGTAAGGAAGAATATAAAGCTAACAACGAATTGTTACATAGAATGTACATTAAGGCGATTATACATGTAGGAGCGTTTTTACAAAGTACCTAACAGCCCACGTTGAGTGACTAAATAAATGTCCCGTGTATTTAGATTTAAAAAAAATGTGGAATTTGCCCTGTCGACAGTTGGCGACCGTTATTCCGAGCCGTTTTTTCTGTTACATACTTACATAAACGTAGCTATTAATATATAACTGGACACGTGTATTACAGCACCTAAACCTATAGTGCGTTCGCGATTTATTTGCCAAAAATCTAAACAAATATGAATTAATGGAAAAATATCTTTAATTCCTACACAATGAGGTTCAGTTTACGCTACAACTTATAACTTTTTCAATAGTGCTAGTCATTCTGAAACAACTTAATTGGCATTGAAATAAAGTAGATATTTTCAACTTGAAATAGGGTGGGGGGTGTGCAGCATTGCGCAGTTTTACTATATTTATTAGTTCGGCCCACGGGTTCGGCCCATATTCATCCACTGCTGAGTACAAGCCTCTTCTGATTTACGGCAAATTTTGTGGTCTACAACCAGCCAGCCTTATCAATTGCTGCCCACGCAACCAATTACAATAGAGCACCTACGCACGAAGGTTTCTCAGAATTTCCTAAATTGCTAATTACAATTAAGAAAATCTTTTACTTACCTACTTTCCACGGTGAGAAAGAAAAAGAAACGGCAAAGTACCTATATACCTATACCTACCTGTACCTATGTACCTATATTGTACTTTTGTGTGTTATTGTGCTGTCTTTTTGTGCGCGCCAAATAAATGGTTTATCTATCTATCAGCTGTTTGTATTCCCAATCAAGCTGTGAAAGTCTACAAAGAAAAAGGAAAAGATGCTGTTGTTTTTGTAAAATAAAAAGCGGCCCAGTGCGAGTCGGACTCGCCCATGAAAGGTTCCGTAGCAGCAAACTACTTACTAGATCTCGTTCAAACCCATTTTCGGTGGAAGTTTACATGGTAATGTACGGACGCCAGCACATCAACCTACCCGAAACTGTCAAATTTTCGCAATCAACTTTGAACCTTATGCTTTAGTGATAAAGTTGAAAATCTATTAAAGAAATCTGACAGATTGTAGTAACTTGATGTGCTGGCGTCTGTACATCATATATTTTTTTAGTTTTATCATTCTGTTATTTTAGAACTTACAGAGGGGACGACACACATTTTACCACTTTGGAAGTATCTCTCGCGCAAACTATTCAGTTTAGAAAAAAATGATATTAGAAACCTCAATATCATTTTTGAAGACCTATCCATAGATACCCCACACGTATGGGATTGATGAAAAAAATTTTTGGGTGTCAGTTGTAAGTATGGGGACCCCCAAAATTTATTGTTTTTTTTTTCTATTTTTGTGTGAAAATCTTAATGCGGTTCACAGAAAACATCTACTAAGCAAGTTTCAACAGTATAGTTCTTATAGTTTCGGAAAAAAGTGGCTGTGACACATCAGGACGGACAGACAGACAGACAGACATGACGAATCCATAAGGGTTCCGTTTTTGCCATTTGGCTACGGAACTCTAAAAACTTGGCCAAGCATTCTGGCAGCGCATATATTTGCAGTATCATTATTGATTTTTGAACCTCTGACAAACTCTCGGTCGTGCGGTCCTCAGCAAAACTTTGGCCACTCCATCTTTTGACCCAGCGGTATCGCAAATTTTGACTTGTGAAGAGACGTATGTATGTAAAAATATTTATTATGTGGCTAGGTAGATATTACTATTATTTGCTATTACCTAAGTTACGGGTAGCATAATCAGCCTATAAGTAATGTTCCCACTGCTGCGACACAGGCCTCCTCAGTCAGAGAAAGTGGGCCGTAATCCACCACGCGAGCCCAGTGCGGGTTGGTAGATGTCACATGTCTTCGAATTTTTGGTTCTAGGACTAGCCGGTTTCCTCACGATGTTTTCCCTAGCAGTTTTGGATTTGAGTTGTGGCTGCAATATTCACCTAACATTTATCAGGAATTATCTAGAGGCTATGGTCTGCAGCAAAGGTTTACAGATTGTAGTCATGTTGATCAGGGTCCGGACCGGTGCTGTCTTATGTTAGAGCCGTTCCACACGGTGCGGTGCGACGCCGCACCGCAAAACATCTCGCGGCACTGGCGATCATAAGGCGAGGCCACAACACTGTGTTGCGGCTTGCGGTGTCGCATCGCAAAAACGACGTCGCACAGCAATACCATACAATGCGATTATGATTTATACGATGCGACGCCACAACGCAGTGTTGTGGCCTCGCCCATACGGGCAGTGCGGCGTCGCAACTTTCTTACGGCGGCATCGCGGCTCCGCAGCGGCGATGAAAAGAGTGCTGGCTTGCCCATCTCTAAGACAGTCTGTACAAAATTAAGTGCGGTGCGGCACCGCACGGTAGTGTGCTTCGGCACTTAGATGGCTAATTTTAATAACATGTTGAGGACATTGAACTACTCTTAACCAGCGTCACCATCAAGGGCTTTTATTAAAGCATCCGTCATTTTGAAATATTCACAAACAAACATACGACCAATGATATTATAAGTAATAACAGTGACCTCCAAAAGTTAGTTGACATTTTTCCTTTTCAGCTGTGTTACCTCATAATGATTTAAAATAAAAAAATAATCAGGTACCTACTCCTAAAAGATTACTTGATATTTTTTTTATGATAAGTCAAAGGTAGTTGAATTAGTCAATAAAAATGTTATAGCAGTTCAAACATTTGGGTCACTACAGTTATAAATCATAAGGTGGTGTGTCACAGAAGAGGTGGAAAAATTTCAACTAACTTTTGTAGGCAGCTGTATTTTTAAAAGGCTTTGTTTCAATTCGTAAACAAAAGTCAAGTTCATAAACCTCTAAAGTGGTCTGAAGACTGTTAAAGACACCCACTTTGATGTTTGTCTCCAGACTACAAATCACTTTAAGTAATCCTTGTCTTAGCACAGAGAATAATCACACAGTTTATCTGGGACTTGACTATTTGTTCGCTGCGGCGCGCAGCATCTGGTTTGGTGAAGAGAATTTTGTATTGTGTAGACAGAGCTGGCAAGCTCGCAATATACAAGGCAATGTTTCGCCTTCCCAAAAACCTGTCATTTTCCCAAAAGCTGTACGTTGTATTCGAATCCGATATGAAAAATTCGTGTCCGACTGCAGTCACTTTCGTGGAATGTTGCGCTTTGCATCGAAAAAACCCTCCGTGCGCTGAATAAGTAAACCATTGCATTGTGGTGACCGGTGCAACGTGGCCACACGTTAATGAGCACAGAATTGGGTCACAGAGTCACGGCGGAGTCAGCGCCCCCTCGCGGATTCATTAAAGTACCAGCTAAATCGCTGCACGGGAACGCATATATTTTAGACGTTTATGGATTAATTTACAAAGTTCCGTGTGATAAATTTTAATGCGGTTCGGGACGTTGCCATTGTGATCAAACAACGAAAGTATTAAATGAAAACCGACGCTAAGTATACTTAACTAAAATAAAAGTCTGTGGAAGTTGGGTTTGGATTGTGTGTTACGTTTTTAGTATTTATGCGAAGAGTTTTTACTGCGATTTACCTAGACAGATTAGAAGGCTATAAACGCGAAGTATCAATAAATTTTATTGCATGACGCAGCACAATTGAGGACAAAGTGATACCTATAAAACACAAGATCCCTAATAATTATCAGTCTGTTTTATTTCTGAATAAAAACTTAGGGATTACCTAGGATTACATCTCCGATCAAACATATAACATACCAGTCGTTACTGGCAAACATGCCAAAGATTTGTATAAAAGATAAAGATGGTTCTTGGCTCAGTGCTCTTTGCTTATACCCAAGAATACAAACACAAATATCTTGCTGATATAAGTGCGGAGATCCCGAACACACTATCCATACTAGAAAAATAAAGGAAATTGCTTCTTAGATTTACATTCAACGAACCCGAACTAGAAATCTTGATACAATCGATAGGTAAGTTTGGATGTAATAGGTACGCAAAGCAAGACGTCGCTTTCAAAACAGAATAATGTTGTCAATTCCAACAAATACATCGAAGACAAAACTCTCAAGAGACGGACTCCTAAAATAGGATCCCTCAATAAATCCACCACTGGTTACGATAAAGTGAAATTTATCTCAACAATAAACGGAATCCGTCGTCGTATGGTGCTGATAGATCAGATTCCATTAGATTCCAATATTTGAACATCCTCTTGCACTTCCGAAGTGTGAGTAGGAAATTGTATAGTAATAAATCTTTGAGCGGGAGAGCGTGACATTCTGTACGAAGCAAAGGTGTCTACTAAATGGTAGTGCGGAAACAGTGATTCTAGAGAATTTGCCTCGGAGATAGATCGAGTGCTACGGAAGTGAATGCTACGTGTATTTGCCGGGGACTTAACAAACGATTAGTCATTATTTATTGCCCTGATATTTTCAGGTAAGCATTCGTATTGGAGTGTTTGTGGGATTGATAAAAAGGTAAACGTGTAATATTTCTGTTGATTGATTTGTTGGTATTTAAACGGGAAAAAAATATATTATCACTCATGTGACAGGTGGAAATTCAGGTGATGTTAATATAAACAATATACGACGAATCGGTAGGATAAATCTATACGATACTCTCTAACTCTTATGCATAGTAAAAGTTATTGGATTAGAAGCCATATTTTCCAATTACCTACATACTCGAGCTGGAAAATGTATGAAAATATATTAATAACCCTAGAAGCCCACTACACGCGCACCGCGTCTGTCGCAGGAAACAACGTTAACGATACGTAGGACATGGTTTATTAAATTTTAACTACACCGCAGCAGCGATTTACAATATAACCTGGGCGTAATTAAACGCAAGAAATTAATTAATATTTAGTATAATGGATAAAAGGTGGCTGTTATTTTAACGTTAAGGATATCTCGCTTAACATAGTAGAAGCATAGGAGATCACCGACGACCTAACTACCCACGCGGTAGGGGTAGAATGAATAAGAAATGCGGGGTATATGCACCGAAGGATTCGATTCACGATACTGGCTCGTGTTCATCCATTCTATGCATACTAATAATATCAATGCGAAAGAAACTCTGTCCGTCAGTTATCTTTTCACGGTTTAAAAGCATAATTTCCGTCAACCAAGCGGGCGAACCACGGGCAAAAGCAAGTATCTTATAATGTACGAAACATTTTTTTAATTATTTCGTTCTTCTCGAGGCATTCGACGGAAACAGACCGGCAGATGGTCAGACGCGATTAAAAAGGCTTTTGAAGGCAGCATAGACCAAGCAGTCTAACACTGCGGAGGACCGCTTAACTTGGTGACGACGTGTCGTATGTGGTCGCGATCGATGTGGGGACTCGTCGAAGAAAAACAACCAATTTTTATGCAATCAATATATTTTAAGTAGCAACTTAAGTCCACGCAGTCAAGGAGTAACAAGCCTTCCGTTGGAAACCACAACAGATGACCACGTGGCAAACTTGGCCGGTGTAATCAGTCCAACCCATGTTACTTTGAGGTCTGTTTGCGTGCACTCTGCAGCTAAAGCATCACAACTCAAGGACGCAAACAAATTTTATATGCAGACAGTATAGAGACGACATGTTCATTAGTTCTTATTAGGGATGCCTCGATACGCCTTTTTGCCGATACGATACCGATACCGATACTCTTATAAAAATATCGGCGATACCGATACCGATACGCTTACTGAATTCAAAATGGAAGGTAGATTAAAGAAAACACAATTAATTAATAGTTTAAGTAATCAAAATTAACATTTATAAGATTTTTATGGAATTATCAATTGTCGAAATTTCAAAGTGATTCCATATAGCACTTTTGTGCTTTGAAGTTGATATGACTACTATTTATTTTATTTGACTCAAACGACTAGTTATAAATGACATACAATACACAAACAATTACGATATGTAATTCTTAATCTTATTTGCATGGAAAAATACTACGCGCAACAACATTCAACCTAACGAAATGGGATAGATGTGCGAGTGCGAGGCCAAAGCGGGCGGGCGAAACAAAACATTGAATAAAGCGCGGGGTTTCCCCGAGCATAGTTAGTTCGTGGCTCGTTTGCAACGAAATAGACGGGACAACACGCGCGTTTACAAAGCATTTTCGCGCATTTTTAAAGCGCGAAATTTGAAAAGTATCGTTGAATCGGCCATAAAAATATCGCCGATACCGATATATCGGCAAACCTGAAGTATCGCCGATATATCGGTATCGGTATCGGATGCATCCCTAGTTCTTATAAATACAGTCGAACATTTCTACAGACAACGGTCCTGTATTTAACTTTAGCAAAACTGCAAGTCCCTTGAGCGCCGTCTTTCCGTTTGGACGAAGTTTTTCTGCGAAAAGCTTCATGCGGATCATTCAGTTACATCTTTTGAGTTGAAGATTGTTATTAACACAGTATTTTTTGTAATAACGCTCGAGATACATGTTCATTATTCACTTATGTATTTGGGGTTTGCCTGACTAGATTCAAACTCGACTGGAGCACTTTATACTCATGCTCTCATCACGTGGTGAAGCCCGGAGTGCTACAGCTTTTCTATTCTTTTTGTTTTAACTATACGTTCATTTTTGGAAGGATAAACAGTGAACACAGTACATTTAAATATGTATTTAAACTTCTTGGACCCAAATAAGGTACAAAGGCGGACCTAATGTCTTAGGCATTTTCTACCAGTCAATCAAGGGCGGTGAGTGCAGGTCCTCTGTTTGAGAGGAACATAACAATAAAAAATGAACATTTTGTAATTGTAAAGGATTGTCAGCAGCTTCGATATGTGAATTTCTGTATGACTTTGTTGTAATTGTTGAACATGAACGACGCATTTCACATTATATACGAATTTATGCATTGCAAGTGGCGCATAAAAATGCTCATATGAATCGGCTTATTTTTGACGATATGAACGTGAAATTACCCAGCTACTTTAATTTTGTAATATTTAGTCAAATTAGAATGCAAACGTGTCATTTTAGGGCACATTACTTAAGATTTACTGCTGGTGTAATATCGTGTTGAAGGAGAGAAGTACTGAATAAGTAGATACTGTAGAGTTATTGACGTCTGGCTCCAGATATTTTATGTAAGCAGGTCATCGTCGAGGAGACTAACAACTAGTAACTTTACACCCTATATTGATATAAGCAAAATTAGGTCTGACAGGAATAGTCTTCACTGTGTAGATAAGTGAGTTAGATCTAAATAAGTTAGAACTTATTGTTTCAAGGCATATAATTTAGAGCTGAAGTTCGAATAAATCAGGTTCATGCCTAAAGTTCAAAAGATTTAGGGTTTTGTTATGCCTAGGATATATAAACCCGCCCTTTCAAACTTCTAGTCCCACCCATAATCACCACATTTTCCAAAATACAACCCTAAAGTTTTTTGTAGTTGTTACCATAGTTAAATAGTAACAGTATATCAAATTCTCAGTTTCCTTTCCACTTGAAGCACAATCCACTAACAAGAGCTACAACAAACAGAGTTTCGCCATTTTAATTCTTAAGTAAATCTGCACCAACATTTTATCGTTGCAACACAAACTACCATTACTACCTATACTCTGAAAATCTAGACGAAATTCGTTATGAGCGTCTCTAAGATAATGTTTTACGATGTTGCATGTCCCATGTTCTACACGAAACTGAATCAAATTACTTTCGTGTTGACATTGCTCGCAACTCTACTAGGTTGTTTAAGAGGGTTATTTACTTTATAGAATACGTGAGATAATTAGTGTGCTTCGTGAAATGTGTTTTGTTCGTGCGAATGGATTTTCTATTGAATTTAGGCACTAACTGACCGGACATTCGTTGTCTTGTCCTTTCAAAAGTTTGTTAGAGATCAACTATTTCCGAGTTTTCATATGTTCCGGGCAATATTTCCAATTTATCTTTCCCTAAAAACCTTATTCAGAATACTAACAATATCAAAAAAAAAAAAATAACCAAATCAGCCCAGCATTTAATTTTTATTTATCTAGAAGATTGTCTTTTATTAAAATTTTAATGGCAACACATAATTTCGCTACCATCATTTCATGCGATAAGTCCTTTTACCTTTAGGTAGACCCACTAGGTGTTCAGTAGTAAAATATGGCAGAAATTTTAACCTCTCCTGTGCCGAGGCACGCGTTAGGCGTTACATCCGCATGAAAACTGCAGCTCTCCACTCGCGTGAGTGAGCTACGAGGAATATGGGGAATTCTCAAATAATTATTCGACAATGTAAGAATTCAATTTTCGAGGATATTAAAAGGGCAAAAGTGTACTCACTTCACATACGCCTCCTTTATAGGTTTTATTTATACCTCATTAACATTTCAATAGTTAATTATACATATTCAAATCTTAATGAGGTATAAAGCCTATACATAAGTATCAGGTATGTGTGGTTTTGTGGTAATCCAAAAATTACTTACTTGTTTGTTGAATTACTTAAAAACACACCTTTTATTACATATAACGTAAAATTACAAAGTTTGCAACATGTACAAGCTTACAGCGTGTAACTTCCAACTTAACAGACTGATGGCAACAAGGATAATCTTGAGTGGAAAGTTGTAAAGTCGATAGGATCGGGAACGGCGTACGATTCAGTTCATACGTTTACTTAAATATCGAGTTGTTGTATGGAGTTCAATCTTCTGTGTGTTCTTAGAGGCAACTTGATGAAAGGATTATGGTTGAAGTTTAATTAATATTTCAAAGGATTTATTTGGTTTCATATCACCGTCTTTAGACCTCGAATTTGGAATAAAAAAAAAAGAAATTAATAAAATAAATAAAAAAAAAACAAATTGGGAGGAAAAGAAACTCAAAATACAGTGATGTCAGTAAATAAGACCATAGGGGCAATTCCCGTAATTTTATGAAAGTTCACAGTGTGATCTCAGTCTCAATCTGTCAAAAATACCTCTATTTTTCTTTTGAACATTTTTAATTAAGGGAATTGGCTTTCAGATGTAAAATGACGCTTAATAAATCAATCCAATCGTCTAAACGCTGAACGCGAGCGCATTCATCCGCCTTTCGTTACTTCGAAAGTAATGTGAAGGTGCCATTCCTTCATCAAAAATAACACTGTTGCTTCAAATACGTTATCCATTATAATACCGAGTTACCAGCCCGTATCCCGGATATAATTTAATTAATTCAATCTGAAGCACTCTTATTCGTCCAACATTTGACACTGTCAATTTAGACTCTCCTTGGAAGTGACACCATCAATTTGGTGTCAGTTTTGGAACAGACGAAAATTATTTCAATATTAAAAAATCCATCAATCTAAAACACCAATTTTTCATTACTCGCATATTCGATCAGCCGATCAATTCTTTTAAAATCTCACCGTGAAAACTTAGGTGAAGTGAGCTGTCAATAGTGTCAATACCTAGCATATCAGATGGACTGACTTGACCTACTGTCGGACTTTATTAGCTGCAGTAAAATGACAGCTTGTGTTACCACTTTTGAACGAAATTTAAATAGTGATGTGACAAAAGAATCATTTCTTTCAAGTAACATTCAGTTCAAAATCGATCCATGTTAAATTGATTTTATAAAAGAGGATAATATTACTAAAGGATGATATTTATAATGAAATTCAGGATACTATGAGTTTACAACAAAAAAATCCGCCCCTAAGACGACCCACTGACCGCAATGCCTAATTTATTGTTTTGTCATCGCATCAGTGATGCGATTTATAAAAAGCATTAATTCTAATCACAAATATATCTTTTAAATATTCTTATTTTCGAGGATTTTGGTGTTTTGCAAATAACCCTGTATAGTGAAGGTTATTCCGAAAGAAAACTTTATTTCTTAAAAAAAAAAGATTTCTTAGATCGATATAGTACATTTAGAGTAAAAATTTAAACAATTTTTAGTAGACTATGTATTTACGCTGATTTGAAACTACAACATATATTTAATGTTATCCGAATAATACAAAGAATATTTGATTGTTTACGGTCGAAACGATGTTTCATTGCGTTTTAATCACATTACTAGTAGAGATAGTGTGGCAACATTTTTTAACGAAATGACAGTTAAGAAGTGTCATTTTACTGCACCTAATTAAAAGTCGGACCATAAAAATCTCACCGTGCATACTACGGTGAGATTTTTACAGAATAGATCGGCTATTTATCGTCATTTTCACTAACTGGATCAAATTGATACCAAAATCTAAGAATGAATAGCGCTAACTGGCAAATATGCCAGGTTAACACTTGAGGCTGATAATGCACTTAGTAAATGGCCAGGGTGCGGTCGCCGACACTAATCAAGCAGATGGAACAAAGGCAATAGCCCAAATGTAGCAGTCAGTAGAATTCGTACTGATGCAGTCATTAAAACGATCCCACTGGCGCAGTAAACGCATGCAACCAGAACTAAACGGATACAATGTTAGTAAATGTATTTACTTATTCTGTTGCTTTAGGAGACTGCTATAACGTTAGGGTTTGTTTGGGCAGAGTAAATGGAGGGAAACAGGAAAAATACGCCCCTATGACGACCCACTGACCAACTTTTGTCAATTCACTTTCGATAATTGACTTTGTTGATAAGATTACACAGTTTACTTTTCATCCCTTCAATTCGCATAGTAACCAAATTAATTCACGTTAAATATTCAATGTCGGTCAGACCATTAATTTTGGCACGCTAAAAGAAAGGGAATCAGTTTGATTTTATGTTGCTATTACGATTAACTCTTCGCACGTCAAGTGTACACCATGTGTACCGATAACAATAAAATTTCTATTGTGTCTGCTAATTAGACGCGCGACGAGTTAACCCCGTATTCTTTCTGCCTAAATACCTCCAGGACTCGGATTCCACCTAGCCTAAGGCGGATCTGACACTACAACGCGCCACGCGACGGGGCGCGGTAAACGGAGCCAAATGCCTCACGCGGAAACGCGATTTTATTGAATTTAAGTGTAGAAATGACGCGTGGGGGCGCGTAGCCCGCGCAGAGGAGCGTGGCGCGTTGTAGTGTGAGATCCACATTAACATCGAAAGAATTAACATTCACCCGGATTGATTGATATTTCTGTTGTTATTGCTATAGCTCAAACTCTCATTATTTATAATTGAAACATACTAGTTGTTATACATTAACAAGCACGTTTGTGTGGCACCCCTATCTGTACAGGTACAAAATATATTCCCTTGAAGCCTCATTTGTTAACAGGAAATAATAGATTTTCGTCCAGTCATTGTTTTGTACGGACAGCTTCCTATACTGTTAGCTAATGTAATGACTATGTATTTTTATCCTGAACCAAATTACGCGATTGTAACCTCGAAATGAAGCAGAATATTCAAATTGAATTGAATATTAAGTACTTATGTAGGTAGGTGTACCAAATAGGTGCCTCTTCCTAACCAATGGGGTACGGGCAAGATGTCGTGTTGACATTTATTTTACCTTAATAAACGTTTTCATTTTAGATTTATTTTCTTCAATGTACAGTCAACAAAAGAGATAATTATGTAGGATCCTCGGATATAGTTGAAGTTTAGTAAGAAACCGACATGAAATCGCTTTTTATGTCCTAGTGCATAAAGCATTTTTTTTTTCTAAGACTAAGATAATCAGGCCCATCAGCCACACGCACAATAGATCGTCGCAGATTAAAAACGTTATTTTATTTAATTTGCTTTAATTTATATCACTTCCGTGTTTTCTATAATTAATTTTCAAAATCAGATAAAATACATAGTTATCATTTATTATTTAAAAACGCAAAGAAACGTTTTTATGACTTGGCAGTATGAAGTACCCAAGTCGAATGACACAGTCATGTTGAAAATAAAAATAAAACTTTTAAAAAGTTCGTGGCGGGAATCAGCTATTCTCTTCTTAAACTTTGCAACATTTTTACAGTGAAAATACTGTTATATACTTTATGCCTGTTTAATTTTCTCGCAATCGAAGAGAAAAGCTGAGTTTATAACTCGGGCATAAACGAGCCATTTTATGCACTAGTTGTACAATCTACCAGTTTCACATCACTTACTGTTTTATGTTTGTTCCTTACAAAATATTGATATTTTTAATCTTGGTTGCCAATAATTTTCTACCAAACGGGCCGCGAGTCATATTATTTTATAAAACGAACATCCAATGAAACTAATTGGTAATCCCTGGTACAAGACCCTCACAGTACCTGCCTATATTTTGAATCAGTTACGAATAGATACATACATGACTTGTGTAATGAGACACATTATTTGCTTTCATTAATTAATATTTGTTCTATTACTTGCGGCCTAATAGAAAGTTCTACCATCGATATGTTCACTTCCATAGAAATTAATTGGAATAATTTGGCAAGGAGAGGTATTAAATTGGGACAGGTTTGGTAGTAACCGCTTCTGAGCTGAGATGGGTAGTAAATTGTGAGAAAAATTTACTGGCATTGGTTTAATTGGTTATGTCGGAGAACATTGGGTAAGGAGGTATGTACAGACGCCAGCACATCAAGCTACCCGAAACTGTCAAAATTTCCCAATCAACTTTAAACTTTATGCTGTAACGATAAAGTGAAAATCTATTAAAGAAATTTGACAGATTGTAGTAGCTTGATGTGCTGGCGTCTGTACCTATTTATGCTCTTTTGATATAATAATAGTTTGATCTTTGTATATTATATGTGTTGCTTATTTGACTAAGGTACCTGCCCCACCGCCGAAAACTAACGAGAAGCGAGTAAAACTAGCAACGAAAAACGAGGTGGCGAGCAACGAGCAGCGAGTGCGCGACGGCGACGGGCGATTACTCGCTAGTATGCGTATGTACCAAGCGTGAGTTTCACAGCGATTGTTCTGCCCGCCAAGCGAATGTCGCTGAGCGAGTAGTTTCTTTGAAAGCTTTTGTCGCTGCGACGTAATAGTGGCGCGTGTGTTCTCGCCGGCAATGTGACGTTTCTTGATCTAGAAAATGGTTAAAAGCTAGTCATTTATTCGGCGGCGGTGGGAGAGCTATCTTAGTTCACTAACTTTCCTCAGGCATAAATAAAATAAAGACGTGTTATCTAATAGGCACATTTTTATTATGACGTCGATAAAACCCAACAGAGTCGGAAAATCATAAGGTATGCTTATAATAATATTAGATTACCATAAATGGTCATAAAATATATTTTTTGAGAGTTAATGCTTCCCGTATAAAAAGCCATACCGTAAAAGAGTCACGTTTTTTTCTCGAGGACTATTTTACGACGGTTTGACTTTTAAATATTTATCACATTAGCGTCAGGCAAACTTAATTCACCTACGAAATCTATTTGGCATATTGTAAGTACATGTTTTTTTCTTTCTGAATTATTCATTCTCCAAAATCTAAAAAACATACTGCTTAAATAAATGAGCCAGATGGTTGTTCTGAATATTGAAATAATTGTACTTAACTGAAATTATGTAGGCGTCAAAGATGTTTGCTGTGCTCTTAGGCATTTTCCAAGACATTGGGCGTTTCTATAATTTCTAACGTGACGATATGACCGTGGACGTCTACGGCATCACGATAACACAAGGAAGTAAAATGTATGGAAATATATGTGAAAACGCTTTTAAATTTCCGTCCACGATAACGTTATAATGTGTACATATTTCTATACATTTTATGGACGTGGACGTCCACGTTAATATCTTCACGTTAAAAGATGTAAAAGCGCATATTGTAATAAGACACTTTCCCCTACAGCCGTCTTTCTGTTTTACAAGTCAACTCGCAAGACCGTTTCGAGGCAAATTTGTTTTCGTTGCCTCCACAACCTGAGTAGAACATCCTCACACATTTTCTTCTGACAATATCGAAGAACCAGACCATTT
Organism: Luperina nickerlii; assembly: GCA_963855955.1. Classification (NCBI taxonomy): domain Eukaryota; kingdom Metazoa; phylum Arthropoda; class Insecta; order Lepidoptera; family Noctuidae; genus Luperina; species Luperina nickerlii. The sequence continues at coordinate 6,135,337 of OY979674.1, forward strand.
CCTTGAAATTGCATGGTCCTTTGACAGGCACTTGGTAGCACATGTATGGCATATTCTTTAGACTTGACGGGAAAGGTCCGTCTACAGGGCCTGAAAATAACAATAAAATTGAGTGATAGGTACAGACGCCAGCACATAAAGCTACCCGAAACTGTCAAATTTTCCCAATCAACTTTGAACCTAATACTTTAGCGATAAAGTTGAAATCTATTAAAGAATTTTGACAGATTGTAGTAGCTTGATGTGCTTGGCATCTGTACATAATATAATACAAAGTCGCTTTTAGTGTCCGTCTTTGTAACCACTTAAATTTTTCTAAAGTGTACAATGGATTTCGGTTTGTACAATCATTTAGGTACTTAGAGCTTTTATTCCGGAAGGTTTATGTATATTTAACACAGTACCTAACATTTAACTTAGAGAACTCCATGTTTTGAAATGTCTCCATTGCACACGTGCAAAGCAAAAGCGTGTCGCTAGTAAAATATAAAACAGTCCGAAGGTCGATAATAATCTAGGTTGTCTCCAATTAACATTAAAATCCTAACTCTATTTATTTTTTTCAGTAATTCTACAGATGTGTGTGAAGGAAAAGAGTAAAATGTGTACTTTTGCATAGCAGTGTGACATTTCAGGCTAAATAGGAATTATTTAACAATCTGTATATATATATATATATATATAATTCAAAGTCCTGGCTGACTGATATATTAACGCACAGCCTAAACCGCTGGTCCTAGAGACATGAAATTTGGAGGGTGTGTTCCTTGTGAAGTGTAGATATCCACTAAGAAAGGGTTCGGAATTCCACCCCTAAGAGGGTGAAATTTCACTTGGACGAAGTCGCGGGGAGAAGCTAGTGTTACATAAACAAACTCCAATTTGATTCGCATTGAGGTTTCAATGCATATCTCACATGCTTGTTCTACATTTACATGAGTGAATTTAAATTTTCATCTTCCGTTGCATATTATGCGAAATGCAAATTGCATACACGGCTATTGTAAAGCAATTTTCTATGTAAAATTTGTTCCACTTTACCATTCTTGGTGGGTGAAATTTTATCATTAAAATATAAGTAATTTTTGTTTACGCTTTAAAGTTGCTAATCCATCCATACTAATATTACAAATTCGAAAGTCTCCTGTCTGTCTGTATGTTATCTTTTCACGCCTAAACCACTGAACGGATTTCGATAAAATTTGAAAGAGAGATAGATTGCATCCCAGGGAAGGACATAAGATAGTTTTTATCGACATACCTCGGGGGCGAAGCCGGGGCGGAAGCTAGTACTTAATATCATAAATTTTGAAAGTAATTTTCGTCTGTATGTTACCTTTTCAGGCCTAAACCACTAAACGGATTTCGATAAAATTTGGTAAGGAGATAGATGGTGTCATGGGGAAGGACATGGGCTACTTTTTGTCCCGGTAGCACGTTCCTTCTAGAATCTAGTAGTTGATATAGAAGACTAAGTTGCTTTGTTGGTAGGTACTAAGCGATTTTATGAGATACCCAAATATTAACTCTTACGTACAACGTAAGTAATTAAATTGGTCTAGAAAGGATTCAATACGTGTTTTATTAACATAATCAGTTGCACATCTGTGACTTACTCTACCATGTATTAATCTATGTATTTATATTTAAAGTTGGTACCTATGTTTTATACACTTATCTTAAAAAAGTTTCATCAAAAATCATGTAAATTAAAAAAAAAACACTTACGTCCATCTCTCACATAGTCATGTAAGTAATTGGGGGTTATTTGAACAACATTTATAGTCAATAAACAAAGTATTGTGTGTAACGTCCGCATTGTCTAATCCAATTTCGTCTAAGGCGGTCACGTGGTGCAAACATGTTGGCAACTCGGCATTGCAATCAAACGCGCCAACAATTAGGGTCATCTCACTTGAATATCAATTTGAATAACGTTTTATTTTCTGTCCTTAACTCAATTTATTATAGTTTAACGCGGCATGTTTTCTCCTTCAAGTCGTAATCTCAAGTGTATTTACACTAGTCATTATCATCTTTCAAACAAACCTTTCATCGATTCTTCCTCTTTCCTGGACTTCTCCTATTAACTTAATTACTTAATACTTATCATCACTGGAAAAGAGAATATCCTAAAGCGCCATTTGGGCCAAAATGAAAAATATATATCGTTGCATTCAACGATAGCCACAATCCACAGAGACAATCTGATTCAGTTAAAATTGTCTCAGATTGTCTTGAAAACTAAACAGATCAACGCAGAAAAAAAGAATCGAATCCAAAGATATACAGAGTTATTGGTAAAGTCTTAACAACCTCTTAAGAGGTCATTGTACTCATCTTTATGAAAAACTTTTACTATGGGACCAAACATGAAATCGCGAAAGAAAATCAGCTGTTCCCTACATTTATGTTCGTATAACTCGTCAAAATGTAGGGAACAGCTGTTTTTTTTTTCGTGATTTCAGGTGGGTATAACTGTAAACTCATTTTGGCTCAAATGGCGCTTTAGCTTTTTCTCCTTTCCAGTGACGTTATGTATTTCGTCTATGAATAAAAATAATGTCATCATCAGCCTTGCCGTTTCCGTACTATATCTTCCAGTCTAACCAAATGCAGCTGAATACCATTTAACGAATATCGACTGCCTGTCTGACCTCCAACAACACAGTTACAACACGATACCTTAATAAAAAGATCAAAATAGAAATCAAATATATCAAAAGTATTTAAGAAATGCGGGGAAATATTTTATTGTCAAAGAGACTACTGGAGACACTTTCAACAAAACATTTTTAGAACCTATTTACTTGTAAAAAAGACAGGTGTTTTCTGCCTAATCTAACACCAGCATAATCGCATTGATATCAGCGTTTTCTTTATCGAATAATATAACCTGAAGTATTTTTATTTACATACATAAAGTCGCGCATTCTTCTCATGGGGGTAGACTACAGAACGCCACCTGCTCCGAACCTTACATACTCTTTTGGCCTCCTTTACGTTCACATACTCGTATCTGGTCATACACGCACGCTGACTGCTTTCTGAAGATCATCACCAATAAGGTCAAAATTTTATTGTATTTTCACTTATTCCTCGTAATTGCAGAGCTCGCCAACCCTGCCCGCAATCAGAAACAATCAAGCGTTATATTGATGTTGCCAGTTTTATTACAACAATCTGTATGAATTTTAGATAAAGGAAGATTGCTCTTTTATTGCGTACTATATTTACACAACTTGCATACAATACCGCTAAGTTTTCAATTCAATAAGCGATCAATCTTTTTCGTTTCCAAGCTATGAGAGGATTCAAAACTTTTTTCCACTTGTATGTAACTTTTATACCAGTGTTTCTTTGCTAAGCTCTTTTAAGGTTCGTTGGTATATTTTCTTGGATATTTCTGTTATTTAAGAAGGCAGTTGTGTGCTTTCTCACGCTTTGTAAAGGAATAAAGCGTCGGTTTGCACTTACAGTTTAAATTCTTGTCACTTAATCCGGTTGAATCCCTTTTGTTTGTTGGCTGACACGTTCCATGCAGTGCAACTATACGGGATAAACTAGCATCATCCATGGGAGTATTCCTATGACGTGATTATCAGAGGATAGTAATGAAAGCATAAAAACAAATAAACTATTAGGTATTCGGGAAAAATACATTTCAAAATGATTGTAGGAAGGTATTTACTACCTACACTAAATTGAATTGATATGCACCTGTATTGTTTCGAATCAATGTTATCGTCAAACAGCAATTTCCAAGGACAATAAATACAACATTATACCGATAATCATTATTCATATACCAAAATCTGCGCATTCAGAGGAAAGTTTGAACATGTAAATTTCCAACAGAATATCAGATGAAATGTCAAATAAATGAGAACGGATCCACGGATAGCGTTGATTAAACAGAGTTCAAACATTACAGTTTGAAATTAGCCCGTGCGCGTAACAGTGCAATACCTACTTAAGTGAATGTGGAATAAAGGTTATATTTCCCAATTCGAACGTTAAAACAAAAACCTGCCGTAAAATAACATAAATTCAATCATCGTCGGTACAACAATGTCGTAGAGACCTTTTTGAGTTTTGTAACAACTCTCAATTAACTAGATTCCATAAAAATATAACACTATTATATGAAATAAACATTGAAAAAAAAACCTATAAGGACATAGGTTTCAATAAGTTGGAAACAGATAGGAAGGTAGACCGTACTATCTGGAGACTGGTAAATAATCATAAGCGAAATCGAGTGGTCAGTGAATCAATCGTAAATATCTTGATCGACATGAAAAGTTCCAAGTTCGTATCAAGCACATCCCGATACAACAATATAGCGAATACAGCAAAAACCACGAACAAATAAGACAAAAGAAATCCACAAGCCGTTTATCAAGGGCAACATGTTCAGCAATTAATCAATAAGACAGGATCTGGGCCTTTCGGTTGTCATGGCAACGGCCATCTAAAAATAAAACGTACAAATTAAATTGTACAAGCACTGATTGTGAGCCGAACGAATGTAGTGATTAAAAGTTTTCTACTCGAACGTTCCAAGCTTTATTCCCATTCAGTTACCTGAAGTTGAAGGCAGAATATTTTCGCTGTTTATGAATAAATGTAGTTAAAGCTTGGATGTCGCCGTTCGCCTACGTCAGTGGCCAGGCCCTTTTGATATCAAAAAAGTTGCTTTATTAAAGCTTATTCATTATACATTTGATACGGATCAATACTGTCAAGACTGGAAACCTCCTTTTGTCGAATCTGTCAAATTTCTTTAATAGATTTTTAACTTTATCGCTAAAGCGGTTCAAAGTTGATTGGGAAAATTTGACAGTTTCGGGTAGGTTGATGTGCTGGCGTCTGTACCTAGAAGGTAGAACTCGCAAAAGTTACGTTCTATTAGGAATACTAATTACTTGTTTAACTTTAGGCAAGTTTATAAAAGTTAGACTACTCTGGCTGCTTCTGTATTCGCAGTATTTGGTTAACTACCAACTTATGCACCAATAAATAAATTCAAGCAGCTTTAAACCCAATTACATACCTAATTAATATTTCTTCGTAAGAAATGCTTGCAATGCGGAAAACGTCATGCTACCTACCTCAGTATAATGAATCTCTAAATAGGAACCACTATGCCACAAATCCGTTTTAGTTTCACAAGTAAAAAGTTAAAGGCATCTGTAATATTACCTTTATCGTAGTAGTAGATCACCGTTGCCACCCGGCAGTTCAAGGGTCATTAATTTTCATTCATATCGTTATAAGGGTCAGACTTTGTTGTAATCTGCAGTAAATTTTCCATCGGTAAGGTACACTTCAAAATTAATTACATTGTTAACCAAAAATATGAGAAAGTTATCAAGGTTGGGATAAGAACGAAATTATAAGAGCCCAGCGCCTCAATTGCGTGACACACGCTGCACGATTCTCATATTAAAATTTAAAAGATGAAGAAGAAGAAGAATAACCTTCCCGATATTGCAGTTCTGTTCAACGAAATTCCCAAGAAAACTAGACTTCAAGAACTAATAACTTAAGTGTTGCACTAATGCAGAACTGATGTGAGTGGGGAGTTGAAAGTTATTAGTCCAACATATCTTCCCACATGGAGTTTCTGTAATGGCCCTTGAAACTCAGGTTATTAGTGCGAACTAATCCCGTACACGTAGATACAAAGTTTCATACGATATTGACATTAAATGTGAGAGTGTAAAGCCCAAGGCTATCGCATAGGTAGATACAAAGAAAGGTGAATCAACGGACAGACAATACGTATCTGTTTAAGCTTAATCAAACGGAACACTGATAGACAAACATTGTACAAATCATTGAGAATACACAAAACGGTATCTTGGAGATTCAGACGCACACTCCAGAGAGCACTAAATGACAAATCGGACGAGTTACAAATTAAACGAATTGCGAGACGAGTTTTAAATGAAGTTGGGTTAAAGATTGATGACGGAATTAAAACTTGTGAATACAAAGAAGCACCCGAAACCCGGAAGACGGCAGTTGACGGAACTAAAGAAAATGTTTGAGGTGGTAAGGAGTAAACAGAACTGTGTAGGACAAAAACAGGCTATACCTACAGACTTGAAGCAAGCTGAAAAGCCTTGCTAGTAAACAGAGCATTAGAGTTTAACATGAGTTCTTTATTTCTTCGCTCAAAATCAACAATCTTTTCTCTTTCGTGGCAGGAAGGCAAGCTTGCCAAAATCGACTGCAAAATTGACAGACCTGGAACACAGAGCTGCTCTACAGCATATTTGAGGGAAACCCACATAATATGTAAATTGGCAACGATATTTTTGAGACCACAAAGCTGCCCTTTAATGTTATAACAACGTACATAAAGCTGGCAAGTTGTCAGATAATTTAATAACGAGCGGGCAGGCCAGCGGCGATGCTCGTAAAAGCAACAAGGTATGAAACTATTACTACCTATCTAGCTAGCTGTAATATCACTTGCCACTGAGTATTTTTTCAACGTGTCACTGAGAGAAATAATCAGTAAATACAAATGAAAAAACATTGATCTGAACTGCTTTAAACAGTTCCATATGTGCCTAACTTTCAAAACAGGTTTTTTTTACTGATACGAAAACAGTTAAAGCTTGAGGCAAAATGTTACCGTCATGACAGTAAATTTTAACGTTTTAAGTAGCTAAAAGGTCACAAAATTAACTGCTTTATTAATTTGGTGATATCGTTCAAAACATTGAAATTTACTTACATTACAGTAATGGTGGTTTTCCTTTTTTTTTCAGTAAATAGTATGTTCAATCATTAAAGTTCTGTCTTTTACTGTTTTACAAATATTTCTTCTTACTGAATAAAGTCAGTAAGTCTTAATGAAATTGCTTTAATGTGGTGTAGTAAGAAATTATTTTTTTCTTACGTTAATTTATAATGCGCTTAATTTTCTTGGTATACTAGATAGTATTTCTGTGTTAGGTTCTCTCGCACCTCGAATGCTCCCCGAGCTATTCTTCTACCACTCCATACTGCCTTATCTTTCAAGCATTTTGCAACAAAACCTCAATATGGTTTCCTTAAGAATCAGGATATTTCTCAAGAGAAAATTTAAGACCAATCAAAGTGTCTCTGTTCAATGGGCACTTATTCATGAGCTACAGCTGCAGGAAAATGGATCGTGCAACTTTGGATTAAAAATCACCACTCCAGGCGGTTCTTTTCTGCTTCAGTTTCACGTAGATGCATCAAGACTCTACAGCATGCTTCTTTTTCAAGAGATACACTAACTTGATATCTTCTCCGCGTGATGTGTTTTCTACTCTTGCAGATGATCATTGCGTTTAAGTTGCGGCGTAAATGCAATGAACATTAGCAAAAGCGAATATTATTGGGCGACGATCTTCGCAGGGTGGCTGGCTGGTTCCTGTACGAGTCGCAATAAATACTTTTTCTTTCTTTCTTTCTTTTAGCAGATTGATGAGAGAAGCCGAGGGTCGAGTTCAATGACGTGCATGTTAAGTAGGTATAGCTGTCAACTTGCTTCTCTTTGCTTCATAAGCCCAATGAAGGTTATTCGATTCGATAGCATCACAAATTAAATGAAGTTAGAAAAAACAATACAAGATTTGGCACAACTCGGTCATTGATTTATTGCTCGAAGTTACCAGACGTAGCTACTTACCTTCATATGTCTGTCTGATTATAAATAATGCGATTGTCCTCATATCTTTCGTTTCTAGTCGTATTTCTTGTTGCCGTGGTATCGATCCCTTTTCTGTAGGTATATTATTCTTTGTCTCATATACGAGTACGCGTATTCATAAGGTCTCTTGAGATTTATATGAATGTGGTGAAGTCGGATTTAAAGGTAAAGGTACTCATACTAATGTTCGTTTTGCATTCTACTTTGAATCTTGGTCGGATGTACTTTGAAGACTTAAACAAATAACTAAAAGCACAAACTGAAATCGATAGCCATCGACAAAATGAAAACAAATTATAATGATAGTCAAAACAGTATTCTAAGTCTGTATATATGTAGACATACCTAATTCAAGGAACAAATTAAATATTAAACAAATTGAAAACAGTAAAGAAAGCAAACTAAAAATAAGGAAGAAAAATTACTTCGTCTCGGTAAACACGACACTAATTACTGGAGCGAGAATCTTGCTATTTGTCTAACGCCAGAGGAATAGTATATTACACAATATTGTACAAATTACAGAAGATATATCTTTTTGAGGTCGGAGTAAATAACTGACAAAATAGGACAGTATGGTTACCAAAATCTAGAACACAAATCGAGGAAACACACAATAAAGTGACTGTTATTGAATTTATACCTATTTCGCAGATAGTTGTTCCGTTCCATATAAACTACTCAAAAGAATATAGGGCCCACCCAGTTTTTAGGCCCATATAAACTACTCAAAAGAATATAGGACCCATCCAGTTTTTAGGCTGTTATTTAAAAATCTTAATGGGTAAGTGATTTTTAGGAATGGATATGATTGGAGTAGGGATTTAAAAATTGTTTAAAGATAGTCAATGGCGAATTTTGTTTATTTTGATCGATTTACACAAAAAATAAACTTGAAAAATAAACTTAGTCTATCGCCCATTTCTTGTAACCGTTTGATGATAAATGTTACGGTTAGCAGCGAGTGAAGCCTCCTCTGCTCTGTATGTACTGTATGTACTGCGCCTATCTGCTACACTTTCAATAAGATGGGTAATATTTTGTTCCGGAATTCGTTCCCAACAGAGTTTTAGCAGGTTTACGAGCTCCTGTTGACTGTAAAAATGGCTGTAGTTTCCTGAACGGCTTATTTAAAAATGATCCCATAAATGCTCGATGGGGTTGAAATCGGGACTCATAGCTGGCCATGGCAAAAGTGTGATATTAACCTCAGAAAGTTTACTTTGTGTGGCACGAGCCGTATGTATGCGAGCGTTATCATGCATTAAATAAATGCCGGCGCCCACTCTTTGCGAAAATGGGATGACATGAGGTTGGATTACCCGCTCAACGTAACAGGCGGCGGTTACAGTACCCTCATCCAGTATTACTAGCTCTGTTTTGCCTACCAAGCTTATTCGCGTCCTTACCATAACGACCCCAAACCAGTCTGTTCCATAGATGCTTGGTTCTGTAAAACTTTCACCTTGTCTTCTCCACACGCGGATTCGTTTATCATCACAGGAAAACTTGACCCTACAGTCGTCTGTAAAGATTACAACCCTCCAGTTATCCATTGCCCAGTACAAATACTCGCGAATGTACTGTAAGCGCGCTGCTCGGTGGGCCCTTGCCAGTTTAAGTCAAGCAACGCGCACTCGGTAACGTTGACCATCCTTGTGGAGACGATTACGAATGGTTTGATAACGGACTCGGGTATAACAGAAGATTGCCGCAGCCGGTTTTGTAAGGCCCGGGCGGTTAAGGTGCGCTCTCTTCGTGCAGTTAACCTGATGTACCAGTCTTCCTGGGAAATTGTGATTCAAATTCTTCCTGATGCAGGCCTCCTAGCTACACTCTCGGTCCCCTGAAAGCATTCACATACGCTTCGGATAGCTGGTCGCGACACACCGAGACGAATTGTTACAAATCTCTGAGAGCCTCCCTCTTGAAGCATAGCAACAGCTCTTGGTGCGCTTTCCACGTCCATATGACGACAAAAACCAGGCATAGCAATCACGATTAACACCAAAATAAAAAAAAGCTGTGACGGGTAACTTCAACGATTTGAATCGGAGTGAGAACACAAGTGAAATAATTCGTACAAGTATTTTTCTAGCACTTCACATTTTCTGTCGACCAACTTGAATTAACGCTCGAAACAACGAACCAAGTTTAGTGCTTTACTTCACAAATGCTTACCTAATTATTTATTCCTAAAGAATATTCTAAATTAACTTAGGGCCCTATTTTTTTTTTGGTAGTTTACACGCACCAATGATAAAGGAGAAATCCTGAGACAAAATGTATAGTTGAAAATGTAGGAATAGTGGTTAAAGCTTATCGGAAATGCAAACAATTAATACTAATATGTATCAACGCGATGGAATTAAAGCAATTTGCTCTCGGGTTATATAATTCAATAGAAGCAGATGTTAAATTGAGGCGAATACACGTTAATATTTAGTACGACTTTGTACTACCTACTCTGCACAACTAAGTAAGTTTTATTACTGGGATTTCTGTTCCATGTAGTAAGATTGAAGATGTCTAATAAAACAAACCATTACCCTATTAATCTTACCCTCTACGTTATCCGTGGCATTTTTCAGATAGTCAACGAAATCTACCATTTGGAAAAATAGCTGTTAATGGAGATCTGCCAAATCCCATACAAAAAAATCCTAGGCCCGGCGAAAAAGATATCTATCTCAGATTTCAGAGTAGAAATATTGTAAAGTATCGCTATTGCCAAAGGCGATTGGCGAGTTGGGTACCTCATCAAATCCAAATGTTTCAACACCTAGTTATATGCAAATTACAGGTATTATATCCGTATTTATTGTCCAATCTAAAATGTTTTAATAGTTGTTGGGAGTAATTAAAAAACCATGATTTTAGGGTGCAGCCCCGTTACGGAAACAAAACGTACTAATGCAAAACAAAACGTATAAAATAGAGCCAATTAAACGTATTACGTAATTATTGTTGCCATACAATAAACCCAAATCGATATAATACAATTAGATCTAGCGAAAACATTTGATAAATAAGTTAATCACTTTGGTGAAGAAGAAAAAAATCGTTTATTCTATAAAATAAGTGCAATACAATAGAAATATTGCAAACATAAATAAATACTAGATAAAAAAAATAAAACTACGTAAATCAGATTTGACAGAAGTGACTCTTGAATGATAAGTATTTTACGGGTGGTGGTGTGAGATAATAAAGTTAGAGAATGTTAAGTTGAAAGGTAATCAATAACACATTAAAAAAAATATTTGGTGGTCCATTTTGAGGTAATGTATCGTGACGTTGCAAAAATAGATACTTATCGCAACAAGTAGCGACGTCTATCGTGGGTCTGTGTAGGCTCGAGGAGCGTAGTCTCCGCGTCACTAGATGGCGGTCAGGGTCATGGTGTTTAGTAAATTAATTACAATGATTATTACTTATTTAGAGTAAATAAATAGACAAACATCATTTCCACATTTTATTTATAAACAATGTCTAATTAATTTAAAGTTACAAATCGATAAGATTTTGTTTGGTCTGTGGAGAAATGTTCGAGAGTTCAAACTGACTGGTTTGAAAGGAAAAGGTTGCCAGTCTTTACGACTGAGGACTCAAGCCTCAAGGCTGATTGAGCGGAACTTATTCCAGGTTGGACCTGGATGTGCCCAAATAATTTTAATAAGTTCAGTAGAAGCTGAATCATGTCAGTATTCAACCATTTTCTATGTTACCACTGGACAACCTTAGATCTTACATGTATGTTCCGACACGAGGACGTTGTTACAGGTCTGGCTGTTATGCTAGCCTTTTAAGATCGGTGCTAAGTCGTGATGTCTTGGTGCAGCCCTGTGGTCAGATGATTTAGGATTGATCCGGGCGCCGGCAACTTTGAGGTTATCCCTTGTGGTGTGGTCATCTGTTGTTCAAGAAGGCCTTACCTAGCCGAATCCAGATGATGAGGGAAGTTCGCCACTCCAGGTAACGCAAGCGTCACCATCTAAGCCCGTAAGCCACGTTATTCGTGTGTGCACAGGTTTATCCTGTGCATGATGCCAAGGTCCGAAAATCCGTCAACTGAGAGCGTTAACTGATAATGATGGAATTATTTACACTGAGAGAACATTGAGTTGATCTATAGGTCATAATTATTTAATCTATGAGAGTCTTAGGCCTGTTGTAGGAACTAGATGATAAGACCAGTTGTTCTAAGGTATCGTGTCCCGGGTTTGCTTTGCATAATCGTTATTTTCCCTATATGAGCACAATCCAAATAGGTTGATGTTTACACGGTTGAGCTAGAAGTTATTAAGTGGTTCATCTCACGGACTCGCTATAGCGACTCTAAGAAATTGTAATTGTCTCATGCAAATGTACACTCCGGTACAACCAGGTACGGAGACTGGTTGTATGGGTGTGAATGCCCAGGTGTTTGGGAAAGATATATTAGTTTGGTGGCTCGCCACATTATTTGCATGTGTACCTTCATTTTTGGATTATTACAATAAACTTTGTACTGTGTAAGCAGGTACTTGTTTAATTGAATCTTTCCTTAACAGATTATACCCTATAAATTTACTGTAGCTTGGCTAGCTCAGTAGGCAGAGCAAGATAATCTTTAAACAGGCCGGGTTACAATATAAATCAATACCATTGCATATTTTGTTATACTCTATTGTAGCATTCAAATCCATATATTCATTCTATGAAACGGGAAGCTTGTATGTGATACTGAAAATACATGGGTTTCTGCCAATCTCCTTTGGGTGGCTAACATAGTTTTTTTCCCGGCAAAGTATCATAGGCTATAGATGTAAAAATGACACTTTTAAGGAAAACTTAATCCTCTTGTACTTAATTAACGTTAACACCATGTGTATGTGGTGTATATGTTACCGGCCAAACCCGATTTTAGGATGAACTTGTTTCGCCTAGGCCAAACCAGTTCTCCCTACACGGGTTGGTGGGGCTCCGTCGACATAGGATGCAAGAGTGGGAGAGAACTAGTTTGGCCTAGGCGAAACTAGTTCTCTCTAGTTTCGCCTAGGCCAAAACATATGCATGTATAGATTATCAGTTATATTTTTTATAGAAAATAAAATAAGATGCGAATTAGCACGTATATGGAGGAATACAAAACATCTGTTACGGCTTCACAGCCATCTTATTTTATTTTATTTATTTGAAAATAAACGGTTACACATTACAATATTACATTTAATTTGAGCTACAGAGTGAGTAAATGTATAACCCACGACATTTTCCACATATTATAAAGAAATATTATAAAACTAATGCGATGTGCGCTTACAATGTGATATCTTACAATACAATTTCATAAATGTTAGTGATAAACTAAACACTAAAAAGGGATGCAAAAAAAAGATAAACAAGAAATTATAAATACAGTCTAAGAGTTAAGAATATTATGGAACAATATCCAAAATAGTGTCACGAACAAGGCCTCTAAAACTGGTTGGAAGAGCGAAGATGTGAATATTCTGAAATAGATTATTATATTGACCAGTAAGACGACGTAGGGGTGCTCGTAAGCCTGTATTCGTACGACTAGAAGGTACTGCAAATAGGGGTCATGCGCGCACCCCACGGCTTATGGTTGTTCTAGGTACCACGTAGCTAATCCTATTAGTGATATCCATACAATCGTAGGCGTTATTACATAGATCGAATAGAAACATTGTCTCTAAAATAATACGTCTGGCCTTAAGGTTATGTAATTTATACTTATTCAGAAGATCACCATAAGATGCATAAGTACGAAAACAACGGAAATGCATGGCTTTCAAAAACTTAGGTACTTTGAACTTTTTCAATCGCATCTGAGTATTTATTATAGAAGGGATTCCATACCGCAACAGCGTTCTCTAATTAGGACCTGATTAACGATTTGTAAATATATGACTATGTATATGGGCGAAGAAACTCTGTGGCTGACCTCATCACAAAACGGTACATACGGAAGGCATTATTTATAATTTTACCAATATGAATGTCAAGATGTACCTAATTTGTCATGCAATAGAACTCCAAGATCACGCATTAGTATTTCTCTTGTTAAAATCATATTATATATGAATGTCAAGATGTACGGTCAGCATCAAAAGTCGATTAACACTTCAGTTTTTTTAATCTTAGTTATTGAGCAAAATATTAACACTTCAGTTTTTTTAATCTCAGTTATTGAGCAAAATATTTGTTGAAAATTGCATCGTACTTCTGCTGCAATTTTGAAAAAATATTTTGCTCAATAACTGAGATTAAAAAAACTGAAGTGTTAATCGACTTTTGATGCTGACCGTACCTAATTTGTCATGCAATAGAACTCCAAGATCACGCACTAGTATTTCTCTTGTTAAAATCATATTATTTAAAGAGTAAGGATGCGCGATAATATTTTTGTTTTTAGTAAAACTTATACTTACAGCAACATTTAGATATGCTAAGTTGTAGTTTATTAATTGAACAGTATGAACAGAACCTATCTACACACATCAAAAGTGTCTAGGGATCAAGCATTTTTATGCGGATTTCTTGAGATTGAGATGTGGCTTTGTAATAAATTTATGATTTTATAAATTTATATGGATCCTTTTTGGTGCATTTCATAATTTGAAACAGGAACTGTTAATCAAATTCGAGTAAAAGATGAAAATCAGCTGTCAATATTTTCCCTATAAAAACATACAACGCATTGAAGACATTATTAGTGCTACTGTTTCCCTACTACTGATTAAAACCAACGTTATTATGGAGCGGCGACGTCATTTAAGCAGGGAAGAAATGCTCAGAGCCGTGGGAATGATAGAGGCTGGTTCCCGGCAACGTACTGTGGCTTTAGCTCTGAATACAAGTCAGAGTGTTATCAGTCGACTTTGGACACGTTACCGAAGCACTGGTACCGTGGCTGAGCGCCATGGAGGACGGTACCGCTGCACCACACGGAGACAAGACCGATACATTCAAATCTTAACTCGAAGAGCTCCAACAATAACCGCCATGATGTTAGCCGTGAGGCTTCATCACTCTTCAGGGAACTTAATTAGCGACCAAACAGTCAGAAACCGCTTGCATGAAGTGAACCTTCATTCCCGAAGACCGCTACGGGTACCACCTATAGCAATGCACAATCGTAGGATTCGATATCAATGGGCTCTTGAACACAGAAATTGGGCAGAAGAACAATGGCGTTTCGTGTGCTTTTCTGATGAGTCTCGTTTTGGTATGAGACCGGATACAAGACGTATACGTCACTGGAGAACCCCTGGACGCCAACAGCGATTAAAATCCTGCCAGGAAGTCCATCCTTATAGTGGTGGAACCATCATGGTATGGGCGGGTATTTGGATCGGCGGAAGAACTGAGTCGATTTGGATCAGAGGCAACCTCAACGCTCAAATTTATGCTGAGACGATTGTATCTGACGTCATCGTTCCTCTACAAGTGCAAATCGGTCCCTTATTTCAGTTAATGCATGATAATGCACGACCGCACACCGCAAGAGTTGTAAGACAGACTCTCGCCGCAGCTAACATCAATGTCCTGCTCTGGCCTGCTCAGTCGCCAGACTTGAACCCGATTGAGCATGCATGGGATATGCTACAGAGAAGAGCTCTGCCGAATATGGAGGGTATCCAGTCGCAAGAAGACCTTTTTTTGTTGTTGCAACGAACATGGGCGGCCATTCCACAGCGTGATTTGGATGAACTCATTTTGAGTATGCCAAACCGATGTTCTTGTGTTGTTAGTGTTCGCGGTAGAAACACGGATTATTAATTGTTTAAGTTACCCAATAAAATTTTAAAGAAAACTGTTATTTCAGTCTTTTTTTCGAACTTTAATGTTAGTGGTTCAAATGTCAAAAATCCCTTTATTAGGAAAATGGCAAATTTCTTTATTAATGCAAAGGTGACTTGGTTTATCGTTACTGTGACAAACGAAAACACTTTATTTGATGAATCCTTAAAGAAAATTTTAATTAATATCAATTAGGAGAAAAGTTATTGCAAAAATATATGTTGATCCCTAGACATTTTTGATGTGTGTAGGTCTTCCTGTAAGAGTAGACAATCGTGCAAACTTTTAACAGGCGCAAAAATTTTTGGATCGTCTGCGTATAGTATCTAATAATTTTGAATTCTGAAAGCATGTATTGATGTCATTAATAAATATGATGAATAAAAGAGGACCTAAAATGGAGCCCTGAGGCACTCCAGAGGTAACACTTAGGGTGCTGGAAATAAAACTTTTTATCACAACCATCTTAGTCCTATTAGAAACGTAAGAAGACAACCATCTCAGAAGATCGCCATGTATACCATTAAAGGCAGTCTTATGCAAGAGAAGCTTATGGTCAACCTTGTCAAAAGCTTTCCGGAAATCAGTATAAATAGTATCTAATTGAATACGAGAGTCCATGTTATTGAAAAAGTAATCCATAAAAGTTACCAGGTAGGTTGTAGTTGACCTTCTTTTGACGAATCCATGTTGTTGTTGAATGATAGTATTGTGCGGTAGAGGGTATACTTTATTATGAACTAGTCTCTCGAAAACCTTTGACAAAGCTGACAGGACATATATATAGGACGACAATTCACGACATCATCCGTAGGTCCCGACTTGTAAATAGGGGTTATGTTTGCAAGTTTCCATGCTTGAGGAAAGCAACCCTGAGAAATAGATTAAATATAATATGCAGGGGTATACACAAATTAGCGGCTGTCTGTTTAAGGAAAGTTACTGGTAGACCATCTGGATCCTGGCCCTTTAGAAGGATCCAACGCATTGAACGCACTAAGTACTTCATCAGTAGTAAACTGAATCTCATTTAACAGAGTGCAGCTTTCAGAGCAGTCATCATACGTAGATGGAATATTAGTATAAGCGGATGGTTTATAAACCGAATTGAAAAAGTCTGAAAAAAGATTACAAATGTTTTCTGGGTCGCTAGTTGACTGATTGTTATACATCATAGTGGATGGAATGCCAGCAGATTTTATTTTTTTATAACAGTTGTTGCATTCATCTTGGAATCTAGACCTGTAAAGTGCGAACTGCTCGTAATCTGAAACATTGTGATACATTTTCCATCTTACCCAGGCCTTTTTTTTTTTTTTTATCGTGGAGAAATGCTCATGCATACTGCACTACCACGGGGAGATAGTACAGTTATGTGGGACTCTAACCCACCAAAACTCCACGGTGTCCTCCTCTGCCGCTTACGGCGGGAACACGGGCACGCGTTAGCACTCATCCGCGAACCCGCCGCGGCTGTCCGTTGCCGGACCCTCCTCTGGGGAGTACTCCCCATCACCGGCGCACTAGAACACATAGCACGCCGTGACCACCCCAGGGACCAAACCAGCACATGGGCGCCAGACGTCCCCGTGTCTGGGCACCCTTGGTCCCCCCTGCGACGGGTCAGGACATTGGCCCCGCCGCCTGCCAATTTTCGGCTGCAGAGGATAGGGAGAGCGGCCAACGTAATACCGACACTCCTCTTCCCCTGCAGCCCCACCGCGTCCGCCATCGTACGGTGGCGACCCCGTCAAGGCCGCGGAAGGTAGGGAGAGCGGCGCACCGTAATACCGGCACTCCTCTCCCGCCGCGGCCTCCAACCCTCAGCCGCGATGCCTCAGGCACGACATCGCGGCCCGCCTCAGTTGCGATGTCGCCCAAACGACACCGCAACCTACTTTTGGCCGCTACGTCGTTGGCTTGTCGGCAAAAGCCCTGACGAGCGGCCCCTCCTCGGGTTCCTCTTCGCTTCACCGTGGGTGTCCAAGCCACGGCTACTGAGCCCCCCCGCCTCGACAATGCGGGAACCCACCGGGGGGGATCTTACCCAGGCCTTGGCTTTAATTTTATAAATGTGTACCTATAAGAGGTCTTGAGAACCACACTGGAAACTTAGAAGATCTGCAAGTGGTCAATGGTACATTTTTCTTAATAATACCAAAAATAATATTATAGAAAGTGTCTAGAGATCGGTCAACTGATTGGTAATTTAAGGCAGTCATAAACACACTCAAGTGACCACATGTGGGAGAATTACCTCTACAGACCTATGTAGAAATTGAAATACTGTCTGTGCTAGCAACAGTAGCAACCCACCCAGTCGACATCCGGCAAATTATAGTCTTCTAAGAAGTAAAACTTTCCAATGTCAGTGTCCGCCTTAAGTCGAAATATTCAACTTATTTTAATTAAAGAACATTACATGTTCTTGTTATCACGGTAAAAGAACACTTGAAAGTTGCTTCCATATAATAAGTGTTATCATTGGGCTAGAAACAATGAACATGATCTGGACCACCCAGCCACAGTATAAATAAAGACATACAGTACGTCGTCTTCATACAAACGGACGAAACGCGAGCTATACCTACGCGCCTCGACCACGGCATGCGCTCAGCATGCAGACAGTCGCGACTGTGCTGCAGTGACGAACGGACGCACAGTATATTTTTTGCCCAAAATTTCGGACATGGCTTTTTTATTATCTTATATCTTAGGACTTGCAATTATAAATGCGAGACGAGAACACCCGATTGCCTATTTGTCATGAAAGACAGAAAATTAGTACTTGAAAAAAATTTCTATGGTTTCCAGAAAAACCATAGAAACAATTGTAGCTCAAAAGTTTGATATCTTTTTAAGACTTTACTTATGGTATTGAACAGTGATTTAAAGACTTTACGATAGTAAAAAAAATTAGGCTTTATTTGTTCAAGATAACAGAGTTATAGCTGACTTTGTAAATTTTTGAATTCTTTTTTTTACCGCCATATTATTACGTATTAGGATTTGAAACTAGGACTGAAATGTTCTTTTTATTTACACTTATGACCTTACAAACAAAGGAATCCTAATATAGCAGGATATGGGAATTGTTGTAATTCAAACTTTTTTGATTAGGGTTATCACCTCGTAAATTTATTAAACTTAATATTTGAAGTTATTTTTTAATGTTAGTAAGATTATACAAGAAGACATTTTTATCACATTCTAATTGTATTTTGAGTGTTAGGTGACATTCGAAAATTCTATTTTTAAATAAAAATAGTAGGAAAACTTCCCAAAAAAAAAAAAAACGGTGAATTCCGTAATTTCAATTTGGATCGTCTCCTAGCTAAACGTAGATCTTGATTAGGGGGTGGAAATGAAAGTAATATAATATTAATATAATATTTTCCAAAAAGTATGGACAGTTTATTTATAAATGATGAAATGAGATTACCTCACTTTCCAGCCCTATCTCTTCACATATGTAACTATCGATTTCTTGTTTAATTCTCATCCAAATTATAGTAATGTGCCTTAAGATTATTGTCATGTTGATTTGCAAGTGGTATTTGATCGATATTACTCATGGAATGTTTGTAAATAATTTAAAGTTGGGTGTTTCCAGAAGTTCATGTCATTAAACCATGACATGAACTTCTGGAAACACCAGTTACTTATTAGTCAATAGATAACAATTCAATTGAAACCAAATATATCTGTATATTTCCTCTTTAAGAAATTATGAAAATGTTTGCCTGTTTTATGAACTGCGTTGAAGAACTAATATGAAAAAATTACTTCAATGTATTTATGCTAATATTCTTTTGTTTTTAAATGTTTAGTTTAAAATCCAATGAAAGGTAATATGTGGTGCAGGGAAGGGGTCCGCCCTCGTTAGGCCACGGCTAAAACCTTGCACCGACACATATTTCCTGGAGGAACGGGGGTGAGGCACCATGGAGCCGTCACAGACCCATGGCGCCACTTTGCCTCAACAGGACCTGACCCGCCCTGTTGAGGGATGTCTGTCCGGGCTCCGACCGGCTGACTTACTGCAAGGAGAGCATGAGGGCGCCAACCCTCATGTTGGTTCACGAGTGGCAGTTGATGAAGCTGTGGATAACGCCACAGCCGGTACTCTTCATTCTCCGGGAGTATTCGCAAGTACGCAAGGAGACGTAATTAGCAGACTCGATGTATATAAAATGTTAATCGCCAAATCAAAAGAAATGGGATCTAAAATTCGACCTACTGACTTGCCTTTAGAAGATAGATCAGAGCTTATCTTGACTATTTTAAGATTTAACAAAACTGAACTCAATGATGAGAAAGCATTTAAAGAGGCAATAGCTAGATTCACGTATAAATGTGAAATGCTTTACAAAAATTGTAAATATAATTTTAAATTTTTTGCAAAGAAAAACAACAAATGGCTTAAAGAATCACTAAAAAATGACTTAAATAAATTTTTCTTTAGAGCATTACAAGACGCGTCACTTTCAGAGTCTGTTATGATTACTGATTCTGAATCAGAATCTAACATATTGAGTCAATCCCCTGACAGACATGAACTTGTACCTCATCATCAGCCACTAATTTCAGATTCCAATACTGACCCAAATTTTAGTGTACAAGATTTACCTACAGTAATTGAAGAAAATACTTTTAATATTGCAATATCCCCCACAATCGATACTATTGCTTCGACTTCTTCTTGTCTGGTCTATGAGTCACTTAGTGACAGACAAAAACGAAGGGTGTGCAAAGAACTTCAATATTCTTTAGAAAGTGAACCTCCTACAAAAGTTATTAAAGCTGTTTCGAGTGCATTAGAAGCAAAAGGACAAAAATTAAAAACCAATGCGTCAAAGGATTTGCAATACGTTATTAATACTTGTCTTGAAAGTCCAACACGACCGACTAAAATAGCAACTAAACTTTGCGAAGACCCTCGTCCTTATTCCCCAGATGAAGCTTTAGCAGTATTTATAGATAGAAAATTGACTGTAGAGACATACAACTTTTTGCAACAAGATTTAAAATCAAGAGGATTTCCACCATTTCCTCCATATAATAAAGTGTTCGATGCAAAACAAAAATGTTATCCGGATAGTGCGATTCAAGTAACAGAAAGAGAAGTCTTTGTTCCATTTGTTAGTTTACTTTCTCACACTCTTCAAAGATTAATAAACTCCTGCGACGAAATTATATCAGCATATTGTGAACAAAAAGGTCTAGATACGGTAGATTGTATTTTTGAGGGGAGTTGGGGGTTTGATGGTAGTTCGGGTCAATCATTTTATAAACAGAATTTTTCTGATAATCAAGAGCCTGAAAACACCTTATTTGCCACTACATTCATCCCATTACGGATAAAAACAAAAAAAGACTTTGTACTTTGGTTAAACCCAACTCCACAATCATACAGATTTTGCCGTCCGATTCATATTCAATATCGGAAAGAGACAAAAGATTTAATACTAAATGAACAGAAATTGATAGAAAACCAAATTAGGGATTTGACTACTTTAGAAGCAACTACATCTAACAATAAGAAAATAAGGGCAAAACCACAACTTTATTTGACATGCATAGATGGCAAAGTACTAAATATAATAACAGAAACCTCTTCTCAACTTAAATGTCCATTTTGCAAAGCAACTTCAACGCAATTCAACAAATTAGACATAATTTATTCTCAGCCAATTGATATATCGGTTTTCAAATACGGAATAAGTCCCTTGCATGCATGGATTCGCGTGTTAGAGTTCTTACTTCATTTGGGCTACAAGCTTCCTGTAAAGAAATGGAGGGTAGGCAAAGATTCAATGGAATCAAAAACTGTTGAGGAAACAAAAAAACGTGTGCAAGAGAGAGTGCGAAAAGATTTGAACGTGCTAGTTGATGTTGTGAGACCCAATGCTGGAACAACAAATGACGGCAACACAGCCCGAACAGTTCTATCGGATAAAAATCGTGCAGTCTTTGCTGAAATATTAGGCCTTGGTCTGTGGTTGTTGGACGATCTTCACACGATTCTGATTACTTTATCTTGTGGTCTACCTGTAAATGCTAATAAATTTGGAGATTTTTGCAAAAGCGTTGCATCTAAATACGTGGCAGAATATGGTTGGTACCCAATGACAGTAACAATACATAAGATTCTCATTCACGGTCAAGATATTATTAATAACTCAGCTCTTCCAGTGGGCTTATTATCAGAGCAAGCCGGTGAAGCGCGGAATAAGTTCTGGCGTTACGACAGAGAACACCATAGCCGAAAATCCGATCGCGAAAAAACCATGTTAGACTTGTTTCACAGAGCACTGGAATCGTCAGATCCAGAAATTTCCTACATAAGGCTACAGAATAGGTTGAAAAAACTAAAATCCTTACCGTTACCACCCAGCGTAGTTAGGTTACTGAAACCGTATGAAATCTCAGCAGAAGACGATTTTGTGGCAATAGAAAATGACGAAAATTTTGAAATTATTGAAGGACATACCGACAATGTTACAGAAATTCTTTCGTCAGATCAAGCTGAAGAATGTACATCAGAAAACAATTAAGTAAAATGGTATAATGTAATTTACTACTAGTGAAAGAAATTTCAATATAGGTTCAGTACAGAGATCGTTTCCTACAAACTTTACCTCTTTATAATATTAGATATAATAATTACGTAGATTATGTTCAAAAAATTCCAAATTAGTATGGCAGAATTGGCATGTCAAATGAAATTCATAGTTTTTTTTTATTATCTAAGCACGTCTAGGAAAACTGGGCTAAACCACAGCTCGATCCAAAAATGAAATAAAAAGTATTTTTTTTTTGTTTTTCTGTTCATTTAAAAACTATTTTTCTGTGTAAATAAAGTGTTCCGATGCACACGCCCCAACCTCCAGTTAATATATTATTTACGAATAAAAAGTTATGGTAACTTTTTACAATAAATTCTATTTAGAAATATTGACAACCCTAAAATCATAATTACCATAGAAAACTTTAGAAGCTTCTAAGTTCGATATCCTTCAATATTTGGATCTGATTTTTTTTTCATGGATTCATTCACTTTTTTCTAACAATTCTATAGAAAAATAGAATCCAAATAATTAAAAATACGACCATAAAAAAATAAAATAAAAAAAACATTAATTGTAAATAAATCTCTGAAAACTCGTTTAACAAATATATAAATCAATCAGTATTATGTGTCTTAAGATTATTGTTTATCAGGAAAAACAAGAAGATAATTCGTGAAATATTTCAAAAGTTATGGGTGATTTACAATTTTATCATAAAAAATAATTAAGTGGTTTTTTTTGGTCATAATGAGAAATAGGCGCTTGTGAGTTCTATTCATTAATTTTATAAAACATTACAAACAAAGTTATCACATAAAAAAGACATGTCCGAAATTTTGGCCAAAAAATATACTGTGGGACGGTGTGTTGTTTTTTTGAACAATAACCGCGCGATTTTTTCACTAAAAATAAGTTCAAGTACATATTTAATATGACGAGTAGGCTATATTGTGCTGTTTTTGGTTGCATGAATTCGTCAATAACGCATCCAGAGATAACTTTTTTTAGATTACCTGGAAACTCTGAAAGGTAAGACTATAAAATAATTTTACTTACTTGTAGGTAGGTACATAATGTGTGTATTTTTAATGGATAAGTATTTCATTTTATCTCCCGAAAAAAAGATGTCTGGATTAATAAATGAAGTGAATAGAGTAAAGGAAAGTGATAAACACGAGTGAGGTAGGTAGTTATAGGCGGTTCATGAATCATTAAACGGTAGGTACGCTTGTGTTAAAACCTCGGGGCATGTGTGTTTTGTTAGTTTGTATAATTCAAAGTAAAGACGTGGTTTTTATTATTAATAATAGTTGTTTATTGTACTGTGTGTATGAATAATACTAGAAAAAAATTGGTTGTCTGTAAAGTCGATTTACGGACGATAGTTTAACGTGACAACATCATAACAAAACATTAATGAAATGATTGCATACTTTTATGAATAAAATTTAATTATTTTTATTGAATTATTAATATTTTGTATGAATGAAGGAGAAGGAGGAAAGAAGGAGGAAAGAAAGGAGGAAGGAGTGAAATGAAATCTACAATTTAATTGATAAATTTGCTTTTATTTGCACTCATTAATTTAAATATGTTTATTACTTCAATGAACAGATTATTTTAATTATAATTTTTATATTATACATGTTTGCTATTTGTGGTCGTCCAAATCAAAAGGGACCTTATGGCGGAAATGAGTTATCTACAGAGCTGAAAACTACATAAATGTACCGAACTATAGACCCAAGAACCAACTTTCTAACCACTACCGTTATTTTTTTACGAATTTTTGAAGTTGAGTGATCGAAATTATAAGTTTCGAGAAAATCGCAATTTAAGTATGCCGTACAAAAAAGTTATGTTTTAGTGTGAAGTTATGTAACTGATGGTATACTTTGATTGACTATGATTATTACTAATGGAAATTCTTACAATCCTTGCTTTAGTTTATACCTACTTTGCAATATTAAAATGTCGATATAATAATATGGTTTGAATTACAAGAAAAACGATTTGTTAGGTCTTGCCGCGATAAGGTTCCTTTTTTACTAAACTTTAGATGAATACAAAACTTTTTTAAATTGACTTTTCGAAAAGTTGAACACATCTACATGTAGTAAATACAATCATCTTTTTAAAAATACAGTTAATAAAAAAACGATTTTTTTGAGGTATTTTACAAATTTATTAATATCTCGGAAACTAGTTACCGCCATAAGGTCCCTTTTGATTTGGACGACCACATTTAACTTCTTCCAATCTGTGTTATTCTGTTAAGGATAGGACGATGATAGGAAAGATTAAAGAAACATACATATATACAAATTTTGAATTTTATTTGTAGTTCTTGAACGTTTGATTTAACTATAATAATAATAATAATTTAACATAATTTGTTTAAAAATACACATGAACAAGTTTTCTTAGAAATAAACTGTAATCAGATTAATGTTAAATAAATGGTTAATTCGAAATGACGAATTATTTTATTATTTATGTACACACAGTAAAATACAATAACAAAACTAAATGGAAACACAAAGTAGGCAAATGTAATTAAAATGCTGGAGGCGGGCAGCCCTATCGCATGTTTACGTACCGCGCGGCTGTAGGCATTTAATTCAAGGTTACGGCCGAGATACAACACTGTATGTCTTTATACTGTGACCCAGCTATACGTTTAGTCCGTTATAATAAATTTGGATTACTGAAGTAGATAGTTAACTGAGACAATTCTTGTAAGAATGCATAAACGAAATTTAATAACATATTACATAAAATAATAATATATCTACATAAAATAAAAATATAAAAGTTCTTTTTTTGTATTTGTACATAAAATGCCCTGGTTTTATTATAATCTATATACTTCTATCCACACAGGGTTTCAAGAAATACTTTATGAAAGAGCCCAGATATCCGCACCTAGCTCTAGCTATTCTATTCTAAATATACATTCTTATGCAAAAACTATGTATAAAGCATGTATTTATATGAAATGTAGAATAAATAAAAACATAGTAAACATCATAAACGTATAAAAATAAAAACATATGCCACATACAAAAATTCATGCTTAAGAAATGCAGTTTTCCTTAAAAGTGTAATTTTAGATCTTCGCCGAGCAAAAGAACTATGTTAGAACTATGTTGTTGTGGCACTGGATTTGTAATGATTTAGACTAATAATAGCAGAAATATTGTAAAGTATCGCTAACTTTACAATATTTCTACTATTTATTAGTCTAAAATATGAGATACATTTTCTTTTGTGGGGCAATTTTGACGGATCTCCTTTACAAAAATTTGCGGGGGTACTTACCGGACATAAGTACGATTTTAGTAAAAAAATATAGTATACTGTGAGTCAAAATAAACAGCTTTTTTCTTCGTAAATTATACAAATAATTTGTAAAAATAATTCTCTGAATCACGTTCTTTCAGAAAGAGATAATGGAATTTTATTCACTGTTTCTGTTTTGAATTTCACGTCAAAATGAAAATACACAAATACTGAATTTGCACGGTTCAAAAATAGGACAGAATCCATCTAAAATTTCATTATTACTTTCTAGAATGTACTTAAAAAGCCGTACAGAAAGTCAAATTCTTTTACATCTTAAGCCATTTAACAGTATAATGACGTCATTTATCACACAAAGTGAAGTTTTGGCTCACATTTGCGAAAAAAAATTATTGTATGTGGCCGTTTTCTTTCTTCTATTGTCATTTTTAAATCAGCTTTAGTGATAGGAGTTTGCCAATGAATAATCTTAATTCTTATATGAAAATAATTTGTAATAGAAACGCCCTTTTAATACGTAGCTCTGAACGATAATGTTTAGTAAATATTTGTGTGTGAAATCAGATTAATAAATTGTAACCTTCTCTGTAATACGTTAAGGCTGTCACTTTAATTAACCGAAATTATTTGGAGCGGGTTCATCCTAACTGTTTGTTTAGTATAGACGGTCTTATTGCTGGAGAAAAGTGCTTTCAATGTGGTAATTTGACAATTATTATCGTTACCGTTTCATAAGGATCTTTAGGTTCTATTTTCTTGTAAAGTATAATGAAAACAAGGAAGCAATAAATAAAAAAATAGCAACACAAGAGAACCTCACTAAAGCGTACTAGAAAGACTTGCAATTAAAGGTGAACAAAGAGAGTTAAAATATATCAATTTTAACTATAAAAAGGTTTGCGTAAGAGATATGAACCATAGAAAAAAGAAACTAGTCTAAAGACTGGACATATAGAAACCCACCAGTATCCAGTCTTGACGTACGTCATGACTTTGTAGGAGAAACATTATCCGATCGGTCCAAACAATGATTCACTATTTTATTTCACTGAGATTTTTAACCCCATTATCGTCTGTTTAGCCCAAAAAGGCAGATCTGTACTTAAAATATTAATTTGTAATTTAACTGCAAAGGATTAAAAGGATCAAAGTATTATAAGACGACATCTGATTTTCATTAAACAACTCAGGATTGCGACTTATGTAATCCTTGAATTAATTTAAAGGATTTAGTATGGTGGCTGCTACAGCAGAATTTTAAATTAATGTGACCACATTGGCTGTGGAATTAATTTTAACTCAAAGTACACAAAGTGTCTGCAAAGTAGGTACAATTCACTATCAGTAGAGTTTCTTTCCAAGGATAAACACAATACGATTGTAGTCTACAGGGAAAGTATACAATTGCATGCGCTATACACTACTATCTACACAATTGTTTTGCAATCAATAGGAGTACTGGTACCGGTGACTTCAAGATGTCAGGTACTTTCTATTTCAGTTTCTCTTTCAGCTTGTATACAATACGAATTGCAACACGAACATCAGGCGAAATACAAGCTATTCCGCAATAGTTCTTTCAAACTGTTCCAATATTAGGTAATTTACAAGTGAAAATCTTTAGATATTCACTCATGAATCGCAAACATAATTTCAACATTTGCATCTGAAATTAATTTAGAACTTGTGTACAGTTTACTCAGCAACCTAGTTATGAAAATTCGATTAACTGGCATTAAAATAAAGGAAATGTACGTCTGAGTGATGACTGCGGGCAGATTTTTAATTTCCCGCGAGGGCACATACAGTTACATTAACTTTTCGTCTAGGACAGGAATTGCACGTATATTTGTTACCGTAGCGTATCTTGGAAACCTCTGGTGTATACAGAAATTGTTATAAACTGCTCCGAAATCTACACAGATTTCCTTGATAATCAGAGTTCAGCTTATAGGACCAGAAATAATTATGGATGGCCATTATAAAATGAACAGCCATTTAAAATAAAATAAAATTCAACGTCACTGCAGAACGAGAGCTAAGATTAAAACTAACAGTCTTTACAGCTCCCAAAGGTACGATTGCCACGATGAAGCTAAGAACGCTGAACCAGTACGAATGGCGAAAAAATATGCCTTAAATTGCACGTACAATTCGTGATCATAATTCCCCACAAGGACACGTTAAAAGATAATAACATGAGATATGAGTACCTACCTACGTAGATCTTATGCATGGTAAAATCTGCTTTGTCAATTCCGTGGTCGTAGACTGATTCCGTTTAGAGGCTTCCTTCATCTGCCTCTTTGTGGCTATTGTATATTTCATATTGTCAGATTACGCGACTCCTAAAGGAAGGGTTTCTGCTTTGTTGAGGACATACCCTCGTTCCGCTTGAAGGGCCTAAGTTTTAAGAGTAGGTAAGTTTATTTTGTAACTTCAGTTAGTCATGACCTTTGTTAGGTACAATTTAGCTCTGTAATATCGATATTGATGCAGATTTCGTCAATAAACCAAAATAAAGTTAAAAAACTAAACTACATTTTTTGAGTTCAGTGCATCTTTTTTTTCTATTTCACTAAATAAAGGACAGAAGATAAATTTTAGTTTAGTCCTGTCAAATTAATCAGCGCCTGCCGTAAATTGACGTAATTTTAGTAGGCAAGTATGGAGTAAGTGTCAGGAGCTGATTAATTTGACAGGACTAAACTAAAATTTATCTTTTGTTATTTTCTTAATGAATTAGAAAGACAAAGATGCACTGAACTTATTTAGTTTAGTTTGTGAACAAGGGAATCGGCACCATTGTCTATTTTAGTTAGTCTTTTGTGACCACCATTAAATAAATAGGTACGTACAAAAACTTTTCACCATATTTTCACACATGCCAAATGTTGGCATTTAATAACGGAGGGGGTTTTCTTATAATTTACTGAATAACAATTTGGTGGAGCCAAATTGGTGGAATTAAATTGTTAAGGCTCGTACACACTGGCGCGACGCGACACGCGACACAAAGGCACCGCAAGTCGCGCGACGAGCGGTGCCTTTGTGTCGCGCGCGATTCGCGTCGCGCGTCGCGCCTTTGTGTAGGAGCCGTTATTTAGTAAATTATGTAAAAACTGACTAATTTAGTTTAGGTATTATTTTGGCCGTCGCTATTTTATTACATGACACGAAAGTTTAATATGAAATTAATTTAGATGTATATTAAAGTCTTACGAAATCTGAAAACTTTACCTACATGAAAATTTAAATAACGTCAACCTGAAATCCCTTCCGCCTTTATCCTAATAATAGCCGCTTCTTTATTTTAATGACTTCTAAGAAATAAACACTCTTGACGATCAAAAAATTCATTAATTATTATACTCCAAGTCTTGCCTCTGAGGAGATTTTATAAAAAATGTTAGATTCTGACACCCATTCTCTGTATAATCTGCATATAATCTAATCTAGTATACATCTAATTAGTTTCCGTGAAGATTAAAATATTAAAACGACACAAAAATATTCAATTGGTCAAAAGAAATTTAATAAAGGTATTAAAACAACACAAATTTGCTTAATTAGAATAATCTATAAGGTCGAGCTCGTCACTAATTCACGACTGATATTCATGTTAGTTTCAGGGCTTATTTTTAATCCTATATTTCCAATTGTTTCTTTACTTGATTTTTTCACATTGTTCTCAAATATAAAAGCAACAAGAATAATGTACAGACGCCAGCACATCAAGCTACCCGAAACTGTAAAATTTTCCCAATTAACTTTGAACCTTATGCTTTAGCGATAAAGTTGAAAATATATTAAAGAAATTTGTCAGATTGTAGTAGCTTGATGTGCTGGCGTCTGTACCTACCCAAGATTTTGAAATATCTTGATTTAAAATAGAGAATTTGTAGTTGTTATTTTTTTTTGTTTTATTGTTTCTTGCCTGATCTTCTCCATAGAGATCTACGTTTTGAAATGGGCAACTAGCTTCAACTTTCTGATTAACTGACCGACTATTTGACAGTTCAAAAGTATCTGTAAATGGTTTAAGTTTGAGTTTGTTAATTATGTTGGATAATTGAGTTTGTTTTTTGGGTACGTAATTTTTTTACAAAATGGAAGCTTATCGCCAATCGAATCCATGATTCTATTTTGGGAGCAAAACTCAACACACTGAAAAAACACTAAGCTGTTAAAAATGTTTTGCATGTGATAATACATTGGCGATACACAGACTTTACGCGTAAGCTTTGGTAAAGTGAAGTGGGTATGTATCTACCCATCTACATGCTTACACATATGCCATATAATATTTTGTAGATTATCTTTAGGCCGATACTATTTACTGTGAAAAAGAAGAAGGCACATAACGATTACTTTTAAATTAAGGGTTGTTTACTTACAATCCAAATTAAAATTGGTAGCGGCAGCAAAGGAAATATTTTACCGTCAGAAAGTAAAACCTTTAAATATCCCTTCGCCTTTAAATATCATTACGTTGTCAAGAACATTTGTTTTCAGAATTATTTCGATTCTCGTAATATTAATTGTAAATATTTGCTGATACATTTATTACAATTCAAGTATTCCATGATTGGGGAAGTTACCCTAACAGTCGCAAATAACAATTATTGTAATGAGATTTGAGAGTATGATATAGAATTATAATAAGATTTCATTATTATAACTGTAGATAATTAAATCACTAGCTAAGCAAGGAATCTTTACGGGGTTTTGCTATTACAACTGTCATAATAGAATGATACGAGTATAGATTTGATATTGAGCGTATGACCAGGCCCGTATCTTCGTTGACGGACGTAGAGAGTAGACACTCTCTACACCCTTTAACGAAGATATGGGCCCGTCCGAAAGTAGTTGATCCGTCAAAACTAATGTCATATTCAATGATTCGGGCGAGCATAAACACATCGCGAGTAGGAACAACAGTCAAATTGTATTGTCATTCATTCTTAGTTCGGGCTCCGAACTAATCTTATGTCCGTAGGTGATACGGTGTAGGAAACGCCCGTAACTTAGGACCAAACTACGGATTACGTGCTTAGGGAACAGACCCCCAGGTAAGTTGTAATTTAGACATTAGTTTATATAGGCAGTCATTTCCAAACAGGATATCCAATAACACGAAACCAATCTTCCAATAAATTAATCCACAAAAATAATAGCCCCTACAAGGAAAATATGAGCCACACATTAATCCATTATTCATTATGAAGAAGCGGTTACTCAATAAATTAGCTTGCAACTTTCTGGAACACGTCACGGAATTATTAATGAAACCGAATACAGAATCCACAAGGTGAGTCTGATCAAATCGAATATCATCTATAAGTTGACTAACGTCTGCAACACTTTTGCTTTTAGTGAAGAATTCCTGAGCCGTAGAACTAGCGGATTGAACAATACTTAAGACGTTTACTGATTTAATATTCGAAATCAAAAAAATCTGAATCAAAATATTTTATTTCACATAAACCTACTACTTATGAAACGTCAGAAGCTAGGTGCAGGGTTCCAATTGGTCGTTTCCTATGAAGAAGAGCTGGAAAGAAACTCCACGGTATCGAACTCTTTTAATAATAATAGGATTTTACAATCTTTTCAAATTACAGTGTTAATAGGTATGGGTGGGCAATGTAGGCCCGTCAACAAGTACTACGGGAGCAATTCCCATAATTTCAAGAACGTTAACAGTCTGATCTCAGTCTCAATCTGTCAACAATACCCTACATTCTTGACAAGTTTTTGACATTAATTGTCGCCGAGGTGAGATTGCGACCAGATTTTGAACGTTTTTAATAACGTGAGCGCCAGGGTGGCCCGCGAAATTAATTTTTTTTTTAGGTTTTTTGCAATTTGCTGGTCAGTATTAAGTTGTACGTTGATTAATATATGATTCGCGGCCGTAACAAATATGTATTTACAGAATTATAATCATTAAAGTCATCAACACAACTCTCTAAGACCACGTAAGTCCAAAGAATAACCGTTTCATGAAATCATCATTCTTTGGACTTACGTGCAGTCTTAGAGAGTTGTGTTGATGACTTTAATGATTATAATTATGTAAATACATATTTGTTACGGCCGCGAATCATATTTTGATCGACGTACAACTTAATACTGACCAGCAAATTGCAAAAAACGTAAGCAAATTTGAATTTCGCGGGCTACCTTAGCGCTTCCCCCTTAAGGTACCTACTGTATTGATTAAATTACGAATTAAATGTTTCGTCTCGTCACCAACAATTCCTGCCTTCTCCATTCGTACTCTCAAAAACCAATTTGAATGTCACGCGCCCTTCTGTATTCATGGAAACGTTAAAAAAGGATTATTTTAGCTCCACGCCCTTTTTATACGCGTTTGATTTCAATGAAAGCCTCGCCCAATTCCATTTGAAGTTCACCGTTAAAGAACTTTTTATTTGACTTGCCGTGTTAAAATCGGAAACGTGTAATTGGAGTATTTGAAGGACCTGAATAAAATTTGAACTTGCTATTTCTGAAAGAGGTTTAAATAAGTACCTACATACCAACAAGAAAAGCTTTAGAAAATGTAGATTATTTCTCTTTTCGTTACGGAAAATATGAAACAATTTTATATTTAAGCATAAACCTACCGGCCACAAGTCTATGTTAACGCCATCCATCCTCATACGGTTAGAGTGGCTACCTAAATACATCAATCTCCTCACATTACGCTATAATGTGTACTAAGTCCCCATCAATCAAGACCAGCTGCAATACAGTTCTGGTATTATAGTAGAATGATATGATACGGTTAACTTTAAAGGCGACTCTCTAAATTCACGCGGAATATAGTTTGTCATCATGACATGGTGATCTATCGTTTTGCTAACGCATTTTTTCTACTGATTAAACGTAGGTAAACATTTCAGCCTGTATGTATGAGTGTGTGTATACGTTCTAAGCCTGGGAAGAAAAGCTCCTGAGCATATTTCAGTTGTCTTTTCTCAAGAGTAGCAGTTTGTTATTACATGCGTGTCTCGCCGAAATAAGTATACAATTACCCACTAATAAGCTTAGGTTTACCTACTTTTGTGTTCAAAAGTAATACATTAGTTGATGTAGACACAAGGTTGGTTTCCTTTTATTTCGCTATTTTTCGTGCTCTCCCTATTTCCGTTCCCTGGTGTTACATTCCCCTCACGTTTCCGTACTACCAACCAATAATAAATACCGTTTCAAGGCCGGACGTGAAAAATACTTATTAAATATGTATTTGTAACGAACGAAAATATCTATCGCCATTAAACAGGCGTTTCATAAATCATTTGATTTGGTGTTAACGTCACAAAGAGGGGGAGAATTTTGCCCTCATGTGTATTAGGTTTTTTATAGGGCCTTTTATATTTTTATCATCATCGTTCACGTCGAGCGAAGAGCAATCGCAAGATGCAAATCTGTGTCATTGAAAATATGCTCTCCGCCGTCGAAGGCATCCACTTGTAATAAATTAGGTGCAGGTGCCGTCACCTCGTGACTCGGTTTCACAAATCGTTCGCGCGTACGACCTATCAGGTCTGATAGCATCGGTTACTTCGTCAGCACTTCTTTCTTTAGATGGGTTCTTTAGCTCATCAATCACGACACCGTACGCGAATACCTTATGTACCTTTCTTAAAGTTAGAACGGTTTTTAGCTAACGTATAGATTAAACTTTTTTTGGACATACTAAAAAATCTATTGATTCAAATATTCAATTAGGAGTAAGTAATACTGAATAAGTAAAAAGTACCTGTGAATGAGCGGCACAGTACTCCGGCGTGGGTTGTCTGAATGGGCTGTGCACGGGGCACGAGGAGTGCTGCGCGTGTTGCAGATGGTGGGCGTGCGCGTGCTGATGCGCGTGCGAATGATGCGCATGGGGGGGATGACGGTGTGCGAGCCGCGGCTGGGGCGCGTGGCGCGCACACAGGTGCGTTGCGCTGCCATGATGCTCCGCGAGCGACAGCGTCGAGCAAGATGGCCGCCAGTAGCCACCCTCCTCCATGTCAGGCCCAGGGGGGCATCGCGCCGCGCCGCAGCACGCGCAGCGCCGCGCACACGTCAGCGCATGCCGGCGCGCCTCGTGCGGGCACCAGTCGTCGCGCTCGCGGCCCGACACCCTTTCCGATCGACGTAACCTCCTCCGCTAGCGTCTCCGCTGAGCGGACAACCGCCAGCCGCGCATCCTCTCATTCGCACAAAAAAGCCAGAACACTCGTCCAGCTTTTGCACACGTATACGTTTATAGTTACCACTTTTTGTTAAAACACTTCACTTAGGAATTCAATTGCGAGTAGTCCTTTCACAAGCTCTGCATTTTAATGCATCACGATTCTCGCAATAATATTCACAAGACTCCATCACTTAATCTTAATTCGGATTTCCTCAACCTTTTCAAAAACAACTTTTGGACTGTTATGATTACATTATGTTCAGTAGGAACAAGGAAGGAACTAGGGGAAGTTTAACAAATTCCTTAAATGATGCAAACAAAGAGCGAGTTTCTTGTAATTGCAAATTGCATAGAGAACGTAATAACTGCATTCCATGTAATGTTCACAATGGCTTAAGTTTGTCTTTCCACTACAGGAAGTAACCGCGGAGACCTGTTCCAGTTCGAGGGCAAACAATATTCGCCAGCACGCTCCCTAAGTTTCTCTTCAAGCCGCATTCAGGTTCGATATCAAAACGTCTAGATTCAGCTAGTTCAACAAGAAAGTTGAAAGCGGTGCCATTACTATACTTAATAGTTAAAGGTTGGAGCTTTAAAGCTCTTGAAAAAGTATATCCAGAAACCATTTTCAGAATACTGGAGGCAATACGGAATAAAAATTATATAAACTCGACAATAAAGAAGAAGTAAATCCAAGACTGGAAACCAAGTTAAATAACGAAGAAAGAATTCTACAAGTACTGGGCGTTGTGGCAATTCGCAATTATTTATGTGGAGCATACAGGTGTACGGAATATAAAGCATTTATTCCGCAGCAAGAGCTGTACAAATGAGAATTTAGGCTGAGACTTGGCTCAGGCTTGTCGCAAGTCCCGGAGCTTAACAGTTACAGATTTCAGATCCGCTTTCCCACGGCCTTTACTTGAATAACCACGCAAAGAAGAGAATAAAAGTTGACGATTTCTCATAAAGTTGATAGATTTATTGCGCAGGAAAAATGAGTCGGGGGTATCAAATCACAAGATTGAATAAAGAAATATCAGTTACAAGCGATCACGGTTAACTTGGGTGGAAAATAAAAACCGTGGATTTAATTAAATAAATTTAGAGTCTGTTAGGCACATTATTTGATATTTTTCACAAATCTAGGCTATGAGCACCGTAGTATTCAGGGTGCATGTTTAAATGAGATCTAGCAAATTACTCCTAGTATTCGTACTACGAAAGGTTCAGTGTAATATTATCGATACAAGTTCAAACAAGCAACAAGATAGTGTCACCTTTAAATATGTATCGAAGCAAGCAGTAGATTGCGCAGCACGTAGTTTACGTAGCAAATCGTTGTTACATCAGGTTCGGTCAATAAATAAGGGTCTCACGTACGCTGAAAGTGAGATAGTGGAATAATAGGGTACGGAGTTACGAGAGTCCCTCAGGCGGCCGACTTGCGAGCGGTAAGCCGCAGTTTAGGTCTTAGCGGCTGGGCGTACCTGACGAAACCAATTCCCTATTTGATATCACTCCCGAGGGCATGAAACCTTTACAAATAGATTGGAATCTTGTTTGTACTGTGAAATATGGATTTGGTTTATTTTACTATGTATGTGTTGTTATGGGTAATACAAGGGAGGTTCTGAAAATGCCTGAAAAACAGAATCACACAAATCATCTATAAGAATCTGCCAAGAAGAATGCAGACGAGACTGTATCTATAAAAAAACCTGACAAAAATAACTAGGGACAAAACAGTGATGATTAATTATATTGTAGACCACCTTACATTTACAAGGAACCGCAAAATGTGGGTCAATTAATCTAGTCCAAACTTCAAAAATGCATCTTTAAAAATCTAACGAACCGCACCAAAGAAAAATCTTAAGCACAATGAGTTAGTGCACCAAGCATTAATTTCCCGTGAGACTGCAGGCATAAAATATTCAAGTCGTGCACAGGCGAAAGAATTCGCCAATGGTGCACGTTTTTAATTGGAAAAAGGAAAAATTATAA
The DNA here is from genome assembly GCA_963855955.1 of Luperina nickerlii. Taxonomy (NCBI): domain Eukaryota; kingdom Metazoa; phylum Arthropoda; class Insecta; order Lepidoptera; family Noctuidae; genus Luperina; species Luperina nickerlii. The sequence continues at coordinate 6,170,921 of OY979674.1, forward strand.
CCAGCCTACGCGAGTAATCCGAGCTATAAATTAGTCAAGTTGAGAAACGTCAGTGAAGTGACTTCACTGACGTTTCTCAACTTGACTCTCACATGAGAAAATTTAACCGACTAAAACCAACGACAGCATTCAACACTACGCTGACCAACCTAATACGACAAGTCTAGTCCACCCCAGTTGATGAATTTAATTGTGTAGTACACTTGCTGGGAGAACTCATGAATGTTTAAAACAATAGTCATTGTACTATTCCAATTAAAGCAATTATCCATATTCCAAAATTCTTGATGCAAAATTCAAACTGTAGTGTCGTCGGTTCTCCTGTTACAGACATCCTTGACCTGAATGTGGTTCATTAAATTTCACTGCCTCGCTTATGCCAATTGCTGAATGACAATTAAAGAGAACCTTGGGAGTAACGGCAGACTGGAAACATTATTTTTTTATTATCCTTATACTCATTTTATAAGGTCTTCAAACAACAATTTCTGTGAAGGTAGTACACTAACGGTTACCGAATGGAATATTCGTTTTGTTTATTGCGATCCTGAATTTCATATTCTATCCGTGAGTCTTTCGTGTTTCATTCCGTGAGACTAAGTCCAGAGTATAGTCGATTCTGCATCAATTATTCCATGAATGTGATCCATTGCGATTATTATATAAATAAGTTGTGCACAGTGATTGCTATTTAATATTCATTGATTGTAATCAACTAAGCGAGACACTATACATGCGTGTAAGCTATGTGCAAATTTTCTGATTAAACTTGTTAACAATAATGATTATTCATTATTGTCAATAAAGGTAAAGGTAGAGTTTGATTAGTTTTAAGAATCACACCATATGAGTGAGAAGAAAGTTCTCCAAATTTAACTGGCAAGCTAAGCTCCCGTCCGCACGTAAGTCTCGAGTTTACTGGAGGAATGAGGCAGGTATATAGCTTAGTCAAGTGCTGGGAGAAAAATTGACAGCCATTACAAGGCAAAATTTTTAAATTGTTTTGGCTTTTCTATATGTAAATATCCATATAACAATAATGAATGTATGCTATTATTAATATCTATGGAAACAAACATGTTTACAAGACTCCAGCTAGTTATTGCAAATGGCAAAGGCTTTAGGTGAAATGAAATTCAGAAGGTCCACGTGTTATTATTGATTTTCCTGTAGGCTTTCCTATATTAAAACACACTTTTATTCAAACCGGTATAGAAAATAAATGTTGGAGAACTTACACAAAAGACGCAAATAAACAATGAATATTTGATATTCCCAATTAAAATTGATTTGCTACTAAAACACCGCAAAATTCCCTCAAGAATTGCAGAACAGCATGAATATGTATAAGTTGGGTGGGAATCACTGCCAGAACTCGAAACAAATAGTAAGGTATACAGATCGCTGACTGCTGCAGTCTAGAATTGGGTCAGTGGGTCATCAGTTCGCAGTTGCTGTCATACAATGAGATATCTCTGCAGAGCCGACCGGTTTTGCATCAGCTGTCCGTTGCCGAATTCCCCTGGCACGAGGATTGGGAAAAAATAAAAGTTTCGGCAGTTGAATTCGCTAACAATGAATATGAAATTTTCTTTCAAAAATGTCCGCAGCTGTCGGTGACGATATCACTTTATTAATTTCAGTCACGGTTCCCTTCCCAATCTGGGTCGGTGAAAAATATCGCCACCGACACAGCTGAACACGATAATGAAAATAAATCAGCGAAACGCCGCGTGCCTTTGCATCGTAAAACTTCGATACGTGCCCGGGCCACTTCGGTGAGACGCGGAAAACCGCAGTCACTGTTCGTTTTTCGAGGGTTAAGTCAACAAGCTCTAATGGAAACATAATACGGCCATAAGTATGAGGTACCTTTATTTCTGGGTCGCGAAACAGAAAATGATGCGGGAGGGCTTCTGTTTATTCTTTATTTGTTTTACCCTTGAAATGTGGGTTTCGTTGTACTTATGCGGGCCTAAATGGCATACAATCTTAAATATGAATTAAAGTCGTACATTTTGGAAACGTAACACTAACCTTAATAACATGAAACATTTTAGAAAAATTAACAAAAATCTTAAAATAAAATAAATTTTGGCAATGGGCATGATGTCCCATAAAAGCAATAACGGTACGTATCACAGTAGGAATTAAAACGGCCATTCCCACTTGTGACACATAAAAAATAATAAAATTCCTACAGGTACGCGGGTAATGTAGAAGTTTTATTTTTACAGCAATGCATAAAAGTCACTTTATGTCGGTCGCGTATTGAATCGGGGTGTCGCCTCAGGCGGTAGGGGAAATGGGTCATGGTCCATGGTACAGTTAGGCAAATGTACCATCAGCTGTAAAAATATGACAATTGAATGACCCAGGAGACTGCACTCTTATTGAAGTTTTCACTGGCCACTCAAAGATTTATACATGATTAAACATGAAATAATTTTCCCTAAGTTAAATTTTCCCGATTACTTTTTTTCATAACAAAATATTTAACATGACTGTATAAAATATCTTATAAGACGCGGTAATCTCGAACGATTCTGTTTTCTGTTTTTGCCTTTCTTTCATTCTTTAACCGCACTCATAGTATCTTATGACGAGACGAATATATCAGGGGTAACAACTTTGCATCCATAATGATGTTATCATGCAAAATAACTGACTATAATATAACCAAAATCGAGGCAATGAAGCAAGTTATGCATCTTATCATATACTAGAGATGTTTGAGACCACACTCAGATTATTATTATTTATTTAATTTTTTTTTTTTTTTTTTTTTTGTAATTAGACTTATAAACTAAGCCCCACAAAACCGTTGCCGACCGATAGAATAGCTATTATTAATAATATGAATAATTGCATGATAAGTGGAATGTTGAAAGCTAGTAAAGAAGTTTCACAATTTAGCTAAGAAATTAACGAGGAGCAAGTGAAATTCGATTGTAAGATTTGATTGATTGTAAGAGTTGGTGGAAAACCTGAAAACGAAAGTCGTCGAAAGGATGGTCACGGATATTACACATCGAACCGATGGCTGTAGAGGCAGACGTATTCTAACACCGCGAATCCGCAAACGCAGTGTCGCAGCTTTCAAGCTAGACGGTGCGATGATTTTCGCAAGGTGGTTAGTTAGTAATGATGGATGGATGATAAGAGGGACTGGCAGTGAAAACAATTAGAGAGGCAATGGACTGCAATAGGCTGATGATAATGATGGTGATGATCAAGAGAGAACAGATGAAGAAATTAATAAAGTATATTTTAAGGTTTTAAACGATCAACTGATCAAAGTATAGCCTCGAGGAACAATAAATAATGAACAAGCAATTTTATTATAGGTACGTCTTATTTTATTTAACGAATTGAGAAACCCACTAGCATCAGATACGCTACTAGGTAATAACATACAACACGGTTTTATACAACACGCAATTTCAAACCGGTGAAAAGTAACAAGATAAATTAATGCATGAGTTACATTTTTATCATCAAGCAAGTTTTAATAAAGGTATGACTGAATTCTCGAAATGAAAACGAAGCGGATCAATTCTTGCAAAAGTAGAAAACAGATCAGTTCTAAAGATAATAATTTAATTAGATGGATTTGTGGAGTTTTTTGTGAGACAGAAATGAAATATAAGATGGTCCTTGGTTTTACCTATCGGGAAATTTTGGTTCGCAAACTAAGCCAATTTAATCCTACAAACGGCTCCCTCGTGCTAACTAAATCCTTTTCAATTTCTCGAACGCTAATCGCTTCGCCATAGCACTTGGTTGTGGCAAACGAGCCGAGCGAACATGATGGTCTACAAAACTGTTGAGAGGTACATTTTGGGCAAATTCGTAAAAGTTTTACAATAACAGCACTCATTCCTTGTAAATAGGAAATATGATGACAATCTATTATCATCCGAAATCCCTATGCAAACAATCAAGGAAAAAGGTTTCCATGACTTCATGAATTATTTTTCTGAACAGTATCATCTTCAGTAGTATACATATAGAAAAATGAATTCATTTCACGTGTCACCTTCAAATCCTACCGACCCATGACCCATCAAAAGCTGGACGCTTTCCTAATCCCAGCAAAAAAGGATTTAAGCAAAGCCTTGACGGAACCACAGACACACTTAACACCGAAATTTAGAAAATGAGAGGACTGAGACGGGTCAGCATTAGATTATACCTTGGAAACGTATCAACGAAAGCTCCCATGAAGAGGGTAACGAAATGAGGTTTATACATTTGCGAGCCGAATTAAGTTCGCTGAGGAATTTTAATTTGAAAATTTTAAGTGCTCATTTTAATCAAATTAATTTAGAGGTTGTAATTACAGATTTCGGTGATGAAGTGCTGTAATATAAGAGCGTTGAATCCATTTCAGGTCAAGTACCTACTTTGGTGCTCACATGTAAGGAAGGTTACACCTTTAATGCGATTTGTACAAAAGCAATAAACAAATGTGAAGAGAACCTGTGTTAACGAGGGGCTATAAATAGTAGTGTGTGGAACGCAACTGTCAATGGGTATTAAGATCATTATTATGTATTCTTCTTCATTGTCATACATTAGTAACATACATTTCCTAAAACCAATGCTTCAACCCTAAAATCCAACAAGAGTTGTTATCAATGATGTAGCAACTAAACCACAAAAGAACAATACACATTATTGAAATAGGCGTGACCTCCACAATATGTTATACAAACAATAACCAATCACGTCTACCTTTACTTAAATCAATAACGGTTTCGTTTGAAAGAAAGTTTCGGGAATGCCCAAAAGGCATCTAATATAAACTAGGAGCTTACACGACGGGATTACGGCAGTTAACAAGGACTTAGAGGCGATCCCACTCGATATGTAGGCGATCTACAAAGAGAGTACCAAATGTCAGCGGCTTGCCAGCTACTAGAATTAACGTATATACATTTTGGCTGCTATACTGCATTTTTTCAATTCGTTTTCTTTCATGACTGAAAATATTGAATACAGAAAATGAACTACATAAAACCTTACAAAATGTACCGGGTAGGTACTAAATAAAAACCCATTTCGTAATATTAGAAAAACCTGCCCAACAACAGCTTGCAACAATTGATAAAGCACCACCCCTTTGTGAGATAAGCATGACAAAATGTACGTACTCTGAATACCAATTTTCACGGTACATTCATCACAAGGTCCACCTACGCTTTTTGAAATAGTGCAGCATTTTTTTTAATACTGTCTGATGCTCGTAGAGAGAGTGTTGAATGTTTCAAATGCGAAGAAAATCAAGGCAGTCCGAACAATACACGTGATTGGCGCGCACATTAATGTAGCTCACTGACATCGTCTACGCGGCGACCTCTAGACATCTCAGGTGACTACGGACGAATCTTACTTAGAAAATACATCACATTTCGCTACGGCAACGAATGTAATTGCCATTTAACGAACAAAAAAGATACAAGAAGCTATCGCCGGCAGCGTCAACGTTTGAATTGATGATGTTTTTGGAAAGGTCGATTTTATGATAGGCACTGAATCCAAATTTAATTAACGTGTGATGATGTGGTGACGTTACTTACAATGTTGTAGTTTAAGCACATAAAAATGCCACTATTTGGTTAGTTGTTGAGCGTAATATGAGCGGGTAGCGCGTGGTGGTTCCCGCTTGGCGCGACGTCGACTGGCAGTCGGCCGGGCGCTTCGGAGGCTGCGCGGACCAGCCTCCCCCGCCTTCATTCACTCCACTGTCGAGGCCCAGCTCAAAACAGCCGGACTTTTAATGCGGCATGTGCTCTTTTCACACAAAACAGAGGTCCAACTCGTGTCAGCATTAGAGATTCAAGATCAGCTGAAAAAGGATTTATGATATCCCAAGGTCGTAACGGTCGCTGCCCAATTTGCTTGAATTTGAATAAATCCAGACAAAAGTCACGTGATTTGTGTATTTTTCCATTCAACAAATCTAGTAACGGACAACAAAGAAATTTTCCCGTAGATATACAGAATCTAACTGCACAAGTAGATTAACGTGTTTATGCGCCAAGTAACTTACTTACCTTCATTCTATCCTTAACCCAATTTCGAAAGTTAAGGATTCATACATTTAGCTACGAACCAATTTTTACTGCAGAACAAATAGAAACGGGTGAAGAGTTCCTTTGGTGATACCTATTAATGTAAAATAATTGATTTTGAGACCAGACGTCAAATCTCAGAAAAAGTTCTTGTCGAATTTAAAAAACCACATGTTTAGAACCATAAAAGAAAGAAGAGAAACCTACAAGAAAATAAACCTTAACCTTAAAGAAAACCTTTTTTTAATTGCTTTACTTCTATCGGAATATTAAATTGTTTTCGCTGAACCGCTCAGTGTTGTGTTTACCGAGAAGAGTAATCAATAGATTTATCAGAAACTAAATTTAGACCTGGATTCGCAATATTGAATATCATAGCGAACTTAGTCTATCGTAGCCTATAAAGCTACAACGTTTATAATGGCAACTGCTAAATGTTCAAACCATAAAAGGCTCTTAAAAACATGTAAAAGCTGAAAAAACAAAGCAACAAGAACACGACAAGACAACATCTGGCCATTTGGTTAAAGAAATACAAAACACTACAGACAGCTGACCTAACAATGGCAGAAACTGTTGCGGAAAAACCAAAAAGAAAATGCATGAGGATGCGCTTCGCCTCTAAATAAATCTAATTTTCGTTGTTGCATCGTAACAGCGCAGCTATGTAAATTGAGGATACTATGTTCGATATACCGGGATCGCCCGAAAGGGGAGCCGAGCTGGAACTAATTCAATTTTAGGACCAATCATACGAGCGGGCACTCTCTAACTAACCTCCGATTTATTCAAAAATAAAACAACGAAGCGTTACGGCTAGGTTTCCGTGTGATTCGATCAACAGCCTGTTGTAAAGCTCACTTCTAACTGATAAGGAATAAATTCTATTTCATCAGGAATATCCTCTAATTTACTCTGACGCCCATAAAGTAGTAGAGTTTCCGTTGTTTTTGCAAGATCTGAATATTGTAAGACATTGTGATAGAGTGAATTATGCAATAGTCCATTTTTAGCAAATATTTTGCTTGATTTGGATGGAACATGGAGCAATGTGATGGTAAGCAAAGTCTTCCGAAGATATAATAAAGTATACTCGCACTCAAGAACAACAAGAAAATGCTACAGAAAATGTTATATTCGAAAGCAACGTTTAGACATGCTTTGAAAAGCCCGTAATTCAGAATTATTACAAATATATCTACATAACTGTACGTATTAGGAAAATTGTTTCCCTTCAAGAGATATTTTACTGAATTGAGCATTGAGATGTGTGTGCAGAGCGAGGTACTTAAAATCACTTACAAAGGAGGTTTACTTACGCCTACAGAATTAATTAGCGAAATATTGAGACTAGAAATAAGGGGAGGCTTTTCTCAGCAGCCTTCACCTGCCTGTCATTAACATTTCCACTGCTATTTCTACACGTCATCATTGCTCGTTGCGGTTCTTAATGTAGTGATATTTATCAACTTAACACATTTACTCATTATTATTTTGGCATCAAGAATACACAAATTATCAAACGTCAGACGGCCAAAAGAACGTTGGGTTGATAAATTCGGAAAAGTCGCGGAGTTCACCTGGATGAGAGACGCGCGGAACAGGGAAGCATGGCAGGAAAAAAAGGGAGGCCCATACCCAACAGTGGGTCATTCCGGGCTGAAATTAAATGAAAATTCGTCAGCCATTGATATATTCGATGAGTTTTTAGAAACATGAAGCCATATTGAACAATAATTTATAAGTAATCTCTATACAACACAAATAACATTAATATGTAATGTTGCTTCAGAAAGACATCTTAAGGCGAAAGCGCCAGGGTAGCCCGCGAAATTCAATTTTTTTTAGGTTTTTTGGAATTTGCTGGTCAGTATTAAGTTGTACGTTGATTAATAAATGAATCGCGGCCGTAAGAAATATGTGTTTACAGAATTATAATCATTAAAGTCATCAACACAACTCTGTAAGACCACGTAAGTCCCAAGAATAACTGTTTCATGAAATCATCATTCTTTGGACTTACGTGGTCTTAGAGAGTTGTGTTGATGACTTTAATGATTATAATTCTGTAAACACATATTTCTTACGGCCGCGATTCATATATTAATCAACGTACAACTTAATGCTGACCAGCAAATTGCAAAAAACGTAAGAAAATTTGAATTTCGCGGGCTACCTTAGCGCTTCCCCCTTAAGAGAAATACATTATTTTGCCTCTACAAATATACTTGGACAAATTAGATATGCATCCGAATTTCCTCGTCGCAATTGCATTTGAAACGGGGATACCGCTTTTGTTTGATTCGAGACCAACCGGAGCACGAACGCTGAATAGGATTATAAGGGGCACAGTTACCTTGACCCATATAGCCCGGAAACCAGCAGTTGACCCGTGATGCGCTTGTTTCAATTGAAGGAAAATATTCTCCAGACGAGGTCGGAATTTGAATGGTGAAGACCTGGAGGAAGTGAATATTACAAAAACACAATTTTATTGAAAATCTAGTACAAAAACCAAATCAAAAGTTGTTTTTAATAGTACCGCTTCGTGTGTTATATCCACAAAGTTAGGATAAGTGACTAATGTTATTTCTAAAGTTGGCACGCGAATACCCCCAGCATGGATAAATTCGTTAGAAAATTTCCAAGGAATTAGCAATTAAGCTCATTTCTACATTGGGAACATATGTAAATGAGATGTTACGAGCGCGCACTAGTGCGACATTTTCAAGTACCTAGATATTAAAAGCAAAAACTTTGTTAATATCGAGTCCCTTTTGGGTATAAACATGTGAGTAGAGGACGCGAAAGTAATAGCCGAGAGAAAAATAAGGGAGGAAAGCTGAAGGGAAAATATATTTTAATGCAGAATATTCTCCGAGATGGAAACTGTCATATTAATATTCATGGTGACCTTGGGACCATCCTGTGTGGCGTTATAATCTTTATTCAAACCACCCTAAAGCTAGTGTTTTAATACTCGCTACTAAGCCGATTAATGTAGTTGAGCATAAATAAGGTAAACACCTTATTTATGCTCAACTTATTTTTATATCTTTTTTTGAGTTTGTTGTTGATTTGGATTTTGGTAAATGGCTTTTGATACATGTCACATGTCTTCGAATTTCTGGTTCTAGGACATGCCACTACGACCCACTCCCTCTCACTGGGAGGAGGCTTGTGTTTCAGCAGTGGGAACATTATAATATGCTGATTATACTATGCTATGCTAAATGGATTTTTATTCTCTATTTGTGAAACCAGTAGTAGATTTCTAAATTAAGTAGATAAATCACGTTTGGATTGTGAGTCATACCAGATTTGGCAGTTACAAAACTTTATTGAAATTACAAGACCTAAGCATAAATCACCGTATTGTAGGTGCCGACTTTTGTCATAACAACCTTCATGAACTTTCATAAATACACGCGTAATTTATGCACAAAGAAAATCATCATAGCATTCATTCAACGTTCATACCTCATCTGGCACAGCCAACTTTCGTTTGCAGATATAAATACACGAGTACACTATTGTTAAAAACTAGTGCAGTGTTCACATTTATCATCAAATCATACAAAAATTTTCACAACTGAGATTCGCCGTCTTTACTAATGAAGCAAATGTGCCAATGCGTACTGAATGTAGTGTAGGTCCCTAGTAGCAGCTAATGCTTCATGGAATATTCACAAACAGAACTTTCAGGCTTTCCTAAGAGCCGTTTCGCATTTCCAAAACGACCACCACTCGTTAGTAAAACGACGCGTTTTCGGTAACAAGAATTGAAAGGTATTTGAATGCAAAAAAAAAACTAGTCGAGGACACAAAGTGTTAAACACTGTTATGTACAGGGAGGCAGGAAAATCTACGCAAAACTGTAACCATGAATACAGGTTACGACAATGGAAAAAAAAATCAAAATTAAAAAAAAAATCTGCGCTTTCATAGAAAAGTGTAATACCAACGCGGTCAAAATGTATGAAACAAAAGTCCAAGACTTACTCAAGCCTCTAGATAATAATGAACCTTTGTGTAAAACTGTTAAACCGATAGCTATAAAATAACGATAGGCATATGAATTAGAGGCAACCGGCGCTATTGTGGAAGCCACACACGAAGTTACCTCGTAAAAATAACCCGACTTCCCTATTGCGGGTGCGGCTAACTTTTGTGGCAACGAAAGTGCGGTCTCATCTCTATGGTAATGTGAGGCATATTCGCATGTTCAGTGCGCTATTAAGCTAAAAGATAATTTTGCTTTAATTGGCCGGCCTTTTGTTGAAGATAAATTGTTCTCATGCTGAATTAACGCTAAAATGGAAAACTAAAATATTCAAACTTTCAGTTCATAGCTAGAGAACTTGAAAACAAAAAGAAAATGACTAAAGTATTAGCAAGCTATTTAAAAACCTCGGACGAGTAGTCAGAGAAAACAACCAGTAAAAGGAATCTTCATTAAAGCTGGTGTATTAAAATACTTGTAGTTATTAAATGGCAGCCATTTTATCTGATTAAACTGGGGGTGTATGACCAAACAAACAAATTAACTCAACATGATAATACCTTGGTCGTATCAGAGTGTAATAAAACCTACAATTTATTAACGGTTCTCCTATTGGCTTTGTACGTGGTTTTTATTAAGAGAGGCGACATCAACATGTAGTTAATGTGGTATTAGTTAAGAGTAGAAGCACCAAGTCTTCACATTCAGGATTAAAAGATAGTTATTCCGACAATAGCCTTGGTTTTGTTACTAGCTTTGTCAGACTACAATCCGGCTTAACGCTTTACAGAAGTCACAGGTAAATTAATTTTTTGATGGAATTCCTAATTCTGATTTCGTCGTACGTGCCACAAACTGCGAATGTTTCTCAAAGTATCTTGTGAATAGACTAACATCCTCATTAGACCGGTTTTCTCCTGAGAATTTGTCAGTGAAAGTAAAGCTTACCAAAAATAACATGCCCGGAAATGTACTTAATGAGGAAAGGAAGATACATCATTCTACCGACCTTTAAAAAGGACACACAGCCAGAGCTTACAAAATTGTTTCCTTCACGTTCTGACGTAGGTATATTATACGTCACGTGCCTGCGACAATGGTATTGCGTAACATATGTGGTGTTCAAAATATGGCAACATTAGTGGAATCTTGCAACATTACTACAGGGACTTAATACTGTAAGGCAGCGGCGTGTTTGTGGGCGATGCATGAAATAAAGAGCAAGAAATGTAAAATGAACTTTGAATTTGAAGGAAAGGGTAAAACGCCAACGGTGTTTTGAAACTGTTTTTTTTTGTAGTACCTTCCTAAATGGGTCTCTATTGATAACGTAATGTATAATTGTTGATCGATACCTGTGGTTTACTTTGGCAACTACTGAGGTCCACTGAGATACTTTTACAATAGGTAATGTAAAACGCAATTTATAAGAATTTATAATCATATCTGCCTGCCTAGCCTTTTCCCAACTATGTTAGGGGCTGCCAGTCTAACCGGATGCAGCTGTGCACCAGAATCTTACACGGAGCGACTGCCTATCTGACTTCCACAACCCAGTTACTGGACAATACGATAACCCTTGGCAAGACTGGTGGTCAGACGTTCCCACTTCTGACTACCCGTAGAGACTGCAAAGGTTCACGAATACTCTTGCGAATGAGATCCATTTAGCTACTTGTACAATACATAATGTAAAACGCAATTTATAAGTATGTCTATTGAACTTAAGTACCATAAGTGATTGTCATAATCAACATTATTGACCAACCGCCTGAATAAAGCATTCTCCGCAATCAATACGGAGACAAAGGCACTCTAATCGGTACTCAATAATGATAGGAATTGGTTCCGTATCACTGAATAACTCAATCACAATGAATTCTTGGAAGTACAAGTCAATTCAGTGTCCGCTTTAATACACACCACGACCTCTAACGATGTTGGCGGTCCAACAACCAAGTTGCCCCATAAAAACGGAATATCAAATGAAAATTTCTTTCCGCTTGCTCGGTTTACTGCGGTCAACCCTGACTACGACTGCAGTTCCCAACACTTTTATTTTACTTTGATACCCCAGTAGGTATCATGATGGCCAGATAAGTACCTAACTTCATTACATTTTCGTTCAACTTTTTTGCTTGTACGTCGGTAAAAGGTTGTAAGTGTTGTAACTAATGTCGCTTACCGTAGCAGCGTTATGAGAGCGGGATTAATAACGCCGAAGTAAAAAGTACTACGTAGCGAGATTAATAAATGTAGGGGAGACAAGGTGTAGTGTCTGAGAAACTGTCTTTTTCCTGTGACTTCGTGTGCAGACACATTCTTACAACAAAAAGGTTATAACATTTTGTGAAGTTACGCTTCACAAAACGGTATACAACATTCTCAGAATAACTAAAATAATGTCGAAATCACATGGGATTTACACAGCCACATTTTTTTTGTTCTGAATCGAATTTTAAGCAACGTTAATAATTTTCGGACAAACTCAACAGAAAGTCTGCCTAGAACAAAGTTAGCGCATTTGAATTTTCGAGGCGAGCGTATTAAAGTGGTCATTAATCAACATTCACAAAGTATTAAAGCGCAATATGATGAATGAGGCTGATTACGCCAATCAGATGCTCGAATTTAGACAGTTTCATGCAAGGGAGATTAAGTTATTGTTGTTTATTTTCATATTAGAATTGGTACGTATTTATTTTGGAAATATGTACTTACTTTATTTACAATTGTACTGAATTTGATATTGATCAAATGCCATCGTTTCTGCAGCCATGAAGTGTGAGTAGATACTTAATATATGAATGGTTCATTATCTTTCATCGTCCCATAACTACTGCTAAGGCATCATTGATATTTCAAATTGTAACAGAAGCTACTTCATTAAAATGGAAATTGAATTCTCAAAGGCTAGTGAACTAACATGTAACTTACATACGTTCCAAGAAAAAATATATCAAAATAAGACTTTACCTAAAATAAAATTCCCATAAGGGAAATTCATATTCACGATGTTTTTTCAAGTGGAAACTCACTCGACTGCGCGGCGCGAACAGGTGAATTATCATATTTATTGTTGGTCCTAAATCCATACATTATTTCTCGACTTTGGGCACCACTTCTAATACAAACTAAATATATGAGCTTTTACTAAAAGTAGGCAGGTACTACAGTGGGCACCACTTCTAATACAAACAAAAAAGTATTTTAAAAAATTAAACCGATTTAAAAAGAAATTACCTAAAGGCTGCGGTGCCTTCGTGTCGCGCGCGATTTTATCGCGTGTCGCGCCTGTTTGAAGGAGCCTTAACTCAAAACTATGAAATAACTTTAATTTCGGAATTCGGTGTCTTGGGACATGTACATATTTTAGTTTTAGTTTTTTGCCACCGACTTCCGAAATTAAAGTTATTTCATAATTTTTGAGTTAGTTTCTTTTTGAAGTTGGTTTTTTAAATTACTTTTTACTTCGTAATCTTTAGTTTTAAGTAAAAACTGCAATATTTGTTTGTAATAAGTATGTAATAGTTTTGTTGTAAATATTGCACTAGAATTTGACTAAGGTTTTGATATGTTTTCCCTTTGACACTACACCCGTAAGCTCGTATTTCAATAAGCCAGGCCGTCACACTTACACCTATTAGTCCATATTTTGAAAATTACTGAATCGGTTTTAATGAAACTTGCACTGTTCACTAAGTTGAAATAAATGTAAGCCAATAAAAAAATGGTCACGATCCGATTAATGGTTGCGGAGAAATGCGTGGACAAACATACATCCATACATAATAGGTACATACATCTATAAAATGTTGTATATTTGTTTGGAAGCCCTAATAGATTGTCATATGTGAACATAATGCAGTTCCAATAATATTACATACATACGTGTCGAATTGATAACCTCCTTTTTTTAAGTCGGTAAAAATATATGAGCTTTTACTAAAAGTAGGCAGGTACCTACTACAGGTAGCCGTACCCAAAGTAAACTAGATTTAATTTAAACTGTAATTGGCCCAATACTGCTGGGACCTTTAATTAAAACAATTTGGGTTTAAATATAGACGCAAAATACTTACGCTTTTAGGAAAAAAAATAATAACATTCTTCACAGAAATTTTCTCGACATTCATCAAAGAAAATGATCGTTTAGGAATTTGTGATGTTATTCAATAAATAAATATAGACTACTAGCAACGCCCCGCGGTTTCACCCGCGTTAGTTTTGATCCCGTGGGAATATCGAGATAAAAAGTATCCTATGTGTTAATCCAGGAAATGGTCTATCTATTTGCCAATTTTCATCCAAATCTGTGCAACGGTTTACGCGTGATTAAAGTAACAAACATCCAAACATCTTTACAAACTTTCACATTTATAATATTAGAGGATGAAAAGCATCAATTTCATAGAATAAGTATCGACTGAACAATTATGAAATGTAATACTTTACTATTCCCAGTACCTAAGTACCTACAACTTTGTTAATGAGAATGGAATGTTCGAAGTTTAACATAAAAACTAGTTAATTTGTTTTCTAACATTACCACCGCTGTAAAAATTAAAAACTTAAAAGCTGGGTATGAAATTGCGCTACGTTTTTTCAATGTAGGTACCTACCTAAGTGACATAGGGATTCCTTTTTGTTGGGAACCCATTTAGTCAAAATCGATCTTGATTTTCATCGTAGCGCAACCACAATGTCTTTTCACAACAACCAAAAAAGCCCATTGTTTTCCAAAAAGTCTCTCAAACATTGCAACTACATGCTACAGTCTCGTCTAAGAAGTCAGACAGTCCTATCTTCCTATACCCGTATACATTTCACACCACCGTGCTTTTGTGGGCTTGCGGCATGTCCCCGACACTCGCGACCCTCATCAGTTTCTGTTGGGTGTTAGAAGGCGTCTCGACGAATGAAACGCGAGTCGCGGTAGCTAACGCGTTACGCGGTAATGTAATAAGAAAAAGTTGCAATGCTCGAAGTAAGTTTGGTTGGTGTTTTTGTTGCGTGTTATGAAAAGGTTTGACAGGTTGTTAGTTTGTCAAAAGGGGCCTGGAAGTATAAGTGCTTGGCCAGACTGGGGGAGCGGCGCGGGTGCGGAATCGCACGCGATCTGCCTGTTCGCAGTCGAGCGCGGCTGCGTTCTGCGTCTTGCCGTGTCCAGTGTAATATAATATGGATGAAGAAGACTTATTTTTACTAGAAAACAGCTCGAACTAGTTTAAGAACCCCGGTCAATGCGCGGGCCGCCCGTGCACCCGCTGCGGCCACTTGTATGAAAGAGCTATGGCGTGCCCGCGCGCTCCCCGCGCCGAGCAGCCCGCGCCGCTCACCGCCCACGGGCCGCGTGCCCTCTATGGACACTCAAATGAAGTTCTTATGTTTGAGTATGCCGCGCCGCGCCGCGCCCGCCCCGTGCCCACACTGCCAGTCTGGCCAAGCACTAAGAAGTTACGGAAGCAATGTTATGTACACTTTTTAATTTCATTCATCATACCATTGACTACTATACTACTTTTCTTTGTTGATTTTTCCTTTCCTTTTTTTGCATTGGTGTTAACTTTTACTAACCGACTTCAAAAAGGAGGAGGTTCTCAATTCGGTTGTATTATTTTTTTATGTTTGTTTCCTCAGTACTCTACGCCGTCATTTATAAACCGATTTGGAAAAATCGTTTTTATTTAAAAGGATACTTCCAGATTGGTCCCATTTTTATCAAAATCCAGTTCTGATGATGGGATCCATGAGGAATGTAGGGTGCTCCTCAAATATTATAGGCACACCTATAGCAAATTGGGTATTTTTATAGTAACTCGTGCATTTGCTCTCGGCAACCACCATTTGGTGAAGTGAAAGTGATGAAGACGACCACAAATGGCCACCGGAACTACTCAATAATAAGTATTTCACGGGTTGCGATTCGATTACTTTAATATGTATGCTAAGCAATTTATGCTCGTCACAATGCGAATGGTTAAATGGATCTGATGGTGGAATACTAGGAGAACTCCTCAACAATTAACGTCCCTGCATCGGGAAAAGCAATATTTTGTAAAAGGCGATGGGCAAGTTGAAATTAGGCTATTTTAACTTAGATACATAATTAACAAAAATAAAAATTTTTAACAAAAAAAAACGACTTCTAAAAAAAACCACAAAGTGAAAAATAACTTTAATTTCGGAAGTCGGTGGCAAAAACTAAAATACAAATCCAAAGACACCTACTTCCGAAATTAAAGTTATTTTTCACTATGTAGTGTTTTTTTAAGAAGTCAGTTCTTTTTTTGTTATAAAGTTTTTATTGTTGGTTTTAGATGCAGGCCTTGCCTAGTTTGAGATCCGCTGTTAAATCTGTCTTATACCCCATTCGCAATAAGATTAGACATTGAAATAAATCTTTTTTACAGTCCGTTCAACCGATTTTGACTTCTATTGCGTTGGTGGCATGACAAATGGCAGCTGCAATAAACAGTTGGTATTATAATCACGTTTTTGCTTTTAATACCGTCCTTATGCCTACGGAATAGAAGTAAAAATCGGTTGAACGGACTGTAAAAAGTTTTATTTAAATGTCTAATCTTATTGTAAATGGAGTATAGTTGTCTGTTAATTAGAATTTCATGCCCAAGTTACTTGTATGTTAATTAACTACTAGTTGCGCCCCGAGGTTGCTTTCACCCGTATAAGTCTCGACCCCGTAGGAATATCGGGTTAAAAAGACTTCTCTTTATAATGTTAGTTTGGATGTCTAAGTTTAATAAATTAATTTTAATTTGCTACTATTTTGCACTGAGTCATTCCTTTTTCAGACCTAATTAATGTAAAGGCCAGAGTGTTTAAAGTTTATTAGTGATTAAGTTTTTTTTTCATGTTAAAAGCTAGTACAGCCCATAGCCATAATTAGCGCACCAATTAAAAAATATTATAAGTCTAGGCAAATTACTGTCCATTCCAAGGCTGCCTAGAAGAGATCGCAGCAAGCGATAAGGGCGCCCATTGCTTCTTTTGTAGTGTTTATTTTTTTGTGGTGTACAATAAAGGCTCCTACAAACAGGCGCGACACGCGATATAATCGTGCGCGACACTAAGGCACCGCTCGTTGCGCGACTTGCGGTGCCTTTGTCTCGCGCGCGATTTTATCACGTGTCGCGCCTGTTTGAAGGAGCCTTAAAGCATAAATACCTAAGTAAAGACTGACAAAGGAAACTACGTCATCATCATCATTTGAGCACCATTCTAAAAGCTATCGACAATTCACATGCATCAATCTCGCCCTTAACAAGCACCACAAAAGAAAAACGTTTAAGAGAACGACACTATTAAAGTAAATGCACCGATAAACTTAGCTAGGTACAATAAAATTTTATCTAAATGCACTTTCATTAATCACATCAACGGTTTTTATTACCAGAGGGACGTATAAAAGACTATCTCTGAGTTACAGATACAACATTCTACGCCAAGATCATTAGGGTATGATTTAATTTGTTTTTTGTCGTTTCAACGTGTATTCTTGGCAAACGGCTTTGTGTTTTCACAATATTATTTTGTCAAAAAAAGAAACCTTGTGCCTACAAGGGCAAGTTATGACATAGTTCTATAGTAATACTAGCTTCTGCCCGAGACTTCATCCACATGGAAGTATATCTAAAAATAACAGTAGCATTCAGTCTCACCCGTTGGATCTTAGATGCATAGAACCGGTCGAAGTGGAAGTGCTTGGGGGAGGCCTATGTCCAGCGGTTGAAGTCTTTTGGCTGAAGTGATGATGATGAAACAGTCTCATTTCCCGCCCGCGCTATTATTTCGTTTCCACTTCAGCGTTCTTTCAGACTTTTTTCTCCTAAGGTTCCTAAGGATCGTATCGTGACGTTAAATAGCCTATATCCTTCCTCCAGAATTGGACTATCTAATGCAAAAAGATGTTTCAAATCAGACTGGTAGTTTAAGAGACAAGCGCGTTCAAACAAACAAAAGAACAACCAGCAGCTTTATTCTTAGTAGTAATATAGATAGATAAGTAACAAATACAAATATTAAAATAAAAACTAAATAATATAATTATTAAACCTCTTGAAAGCTCAGGTAGGTAGGTTTTGCAGGATCTCACCTGGCAGAAGATGTACATGGACCAAAGACCCAGATTGCGTCATTATAGTTATTTATGTACTAGTGCGGTAAGTTGGTTTTTACAAACGAGTAGACTAATGTAAGCCCGAGACGAAGTCGAGGGCTTACCATAGTCACGAGTTTGTAAATACCTACCAATTTCTGCACGTATGTCATACAATGTTTTTCAACACATTTGCGAGAAAACAGTACAGTATGTAATTAAACAAACTTTATTTAACAGTGGGAAAGTCGCAACAATTTTTGTAGTTTCTAATATGAAAATGGCGTGAATTTGCAAATGGCGCCACATGCACGTGGTGAAAATTAGAACTACATCTTTCGTCTCATTTACTCTTTCGTATTAAAGTGAGACAACGTATTGAGCAAAAGCGCTTCCAAGGAGGTTCGATCAGTCAGGTTGTTTATTCTCATAATGTAAAACTCTTTGGTGGAAATCTTATATTTTTTTATGGAAATTAAAAAAAAACCGTAAAGAAAACGCACGGTGCTATACAACGGGATATGCCGTAAAATAGGTACTTAGGTGAGAGTACCTATTTTACCGCACGTTCCGTTGTATGGTGCGTAATTTTTAACTTTCGAACAATGTATACAGGCTTTGTAAATGCATTTTTCGAGCAAATGTGTTGAAAAAGTCATTTACCACTTTGGACTAACATTCTAGAGCATGATGTTATTCATCTCCTAATTTTTTTTTTGCGACAAACGACGCAGACTACAGATGCAACTCACTTTCATATTACATCACAATGCGGGTGATGTTCAAACAGAAACTGTTTGCGACACAGCTGCGAAAGCTGCTATCGTTAATTCGATTTTGACCGTGAACAACAAACTACCACCTAATTTATTCAAGCCTCAACTTCGCCTTTAGATAATCTGACCCTAAACTAATAGGTGGCACCGGTGCTGCATATATAACGTCATTCATTAATCAATTATTCCCAGCGCTGCACAAACTTCAAGGAGCATAATTGAATGTTCACTATTATTAAACAGCGCTGCTGTGAGCTTTATCTGTATTGCATTTGCTGTTCATTTGAATAATGTTGAAGTTAGAGGTGATATAAATAAAGTCATTAAGAAAGCAAATAGCTTAATGCCTTGTGCGATTCAACAAATGGGTTTTGATAACTTTCAACTTAAATACCAATTATTTATCAATACGAATACTTATTAAGAGGTAAAGTTTGTTAGTTTGTATGTAGGCGGTAATCTTCGGAACTACTGATCCGATTCCGAAAATTCTTTTACTAATGAGAAGCTAGATTATTGCAGAGTATCATTCAATATATTATGTTATAGATAAAAAAATTAGTTTAATTCAAGGAACAAGACTCATATACAAACACATACTTACATAAAAGGATACAGACAGAATAAAAAGTACAGACGAAAACTAACTCACAATGTAACAATATGTCTGCTGCAGCATTGCCGGATATATTAAGGGCAATCCAGTCTGTCGGCGATCATCGCCGGAAAAAAAAATGTTATGTTAAAACAATAAATTTCACGTGGACTAAGTCGCGGCAGAAGCTAGTTTCTAATAATCAGCAAACTGATATTGACTTTTGAAGGTACCTATGCTACAAGCGGTCATAAGAAAAAGAAATCGAATCGTTGCAATGAGAGGACTTTAAAAAGCACCTAAACTTCCGACGTACCCTAAAACTTGATAGCTTGATAGATTTTCCAACCGAATAGACAGTCTAATACTATGTTAAAAATGCTTTGTTAACCTAATTACAATTATTTAAGTAAACTGAGGCCTTTTCATTTGTAAGTGCACTACCGTAAAAAGGGATAGGTGATGTTCATAAAACCTCAACGTAAAGCATCAGTTGTTCTTGCTGTATGTTTAACGGCCACTTAAAGTAATCAAACAGCATTCCAGATATTTGATCTGATTGCCAGACCCGTCGGTCTTACTAAAACGCGAACTCATTTCGTTGTGCTACGAAAATTCAATAATTCTTCATTACCAATATTCGTGACGATTTGAGCCTTCCGCAGGTGCGTTTATCCAAGAGATACCCCTGATTGAAAAATACAAAAAAAACGTCAAAAGGAAGGGAAAATTGGGTGATTAATTATGCAAAGCTGCGCCTCCCTGTCACGAGGATGATGCATGAAAATGAGACAGACAGACGTCTAAAATTAGATGTTTCAAATACAAAGTTATGCGCGAAATAATGCGTTTTATTTATTCTCATTCTACTTAGCATTTTGAATAATTTTGTTGTGTTGGTTTAATTACAATCATCAACATAAATATTTGTTTGCAAAATGTTTAGAAAGGTATCGATTATTCAAATAAATTACATTTTCCCATCATATAGTATTATGTTATGATCCATTGTCTTTGTCTTAATTTCCAAACGCAGATAAAATAATAACGCAAGAGTTCATCTCTGTCAGGTGGTTTAAAATGAAATAGTGTCTTCGCTTCCCGTTTGTATTAATCTAATCCTGGTCAGAGCTGGCGTAGTAATTCAACGAAAATACCCGGGAATAACCTGGACGGCTCGGTACTTTACTACACCTGGGTATAAATCTGTCCGGATAAATCGTTAAGATGGCCGTGCTAACCAAAAAAGGATATTTTGACGTCATAAATCATTGCATTGAAAAATATTAAATACTACGCAAATTAAGCCACCTTCGCAAAATAAAATCACGAATTGAAAAGAGAGTCAAGCGACAGCTGTCTATATTGCAACCTGCCGATATTCGATCAAGGACTTTTTATAATTTCCTTTTAAATAGCCTGTGATTATTTTTTTCTGTACCTAACTTGCCTGCAATCAAAAAATAGTATTGAAATAATACTCGTCATTATGCGGGTAAAGCCAAGGTTCCGCTCCACCCAAGCGGGAGGGGTCATTTGATGATTTCCCAACCTCAAAAAAAAAGCCAAGGTTACTACTATTTCAAATAGATAATCGTTGGTTGGTTTGCTTTTAGTAGGTATGCCAAAATTTCTAAAATCAGATAAGTTTCAAATTCGTTTTCCACGAAACAGTTTACAAACTTCTGCGAAAACTGGTGAAAATCGAGTAGGTCCCTATCTAAAGAGTTATCCCAATATATTTATTCAGAACGGTTTAAGTACCTTCTGAAGCCATTCCAACTTTTCGATAAATTATAAATGCAAATCAAAAGTCAAAAGACTTTATAAACGTATAAGAGGAAACAGAAATGAGATTTTTAAGAACTAACCGCGGTTGCGACCTATATTTTACAGGCTAAGGACCACGAGCGTTCAAAAGGCGAACATTGGGATGCAACTACTTCACTCATTACTTGAGAGCGAAAAGGACAGAGATACAGCAAATGCATTAGAAGCAGTAACTTCTGAAAGTATTACAAGTATTTTTTCATTTAATGCAAGAAAAAAGAGGATGCAAAAATAGAAGAGAAGTGCTTTCGTGTACCCATTAGAACTCGGTAGAAAACTTGGGAGTTTATTTTTTGTTGTTCACGTTTTTCCTGAATAATATAGTAGAATTCAACGTACCAACTACTTTATTTTAATGACAAAGTAAGTCTGCATGTGAAATCACGTGGTCAAATGATACTTGTGATATAAAAATAGTCGATTGTGTTGTAAATGCAAAACATTTTCGACGTAAAGCCAACTGTATTAAGACTGACCAACATGCGAAAGAGACAAATATGTAAGGGCGTCCCAACAAATCGGTTCCATCAATCTGTTGATCGAATTACGATGTTAACGCCCCTTTTAATTACCAAGTGAACCTTTGCGAGGCCCTTAATACCTCCAAAGCTCAAAGCCTCTAATCACCATAGGGTCATTGGAAAGGCCGACTGTTAGTTTCTCGAAGCTGTCATGTTTTTGTTATGTTTTTCCTCTTCCAATCTTCTGTAACATTTACGCACTAATCGATTTTTTGTGTCAAACATGTTAATATTTTTCATTATGTGCAGATGTTTCAGATACCTACTTACAATCCTTATTATATTTAGTTTTTTTAATTTTTTTAAATAAACTATGCCATATAATTTAAAACATTATAGTGAGAGAAATCTAAAAAACAAAAGCAAAGCAATCTAGAGAGACGTTCTAAAGTGCAACATGAAATATAGCTCCGGGCTGGTCTTGCTTTTCTGGCAGTTGGACATTTTGTGAACTTTTTCTAAAATTCATGATTTTTATTCATAGCGTTCATAATTTTAAGCTTTAAATGACAAGAATAAATAAATAACGCGACGGGTTATTTATAACTTGATAAGTTACAATCACATTTTAGATGCAAAATTGCGGTTTATAACAAATGCCTAAAACCATGACGACCACGTGTATTAAACGCCATTAGGCAAATATGCAACCAATTAATTGCACCGTTTTGGACTCTCTATAGTGGTAATAATTCACATGGAAAGCATATATGTGGGTATGTAAGTTGCTATACTGAAGCGGATTTTAGTACAAATCACAGGCATATCGTACATTACACTCGGCATTCCGCAGCCGTATGCACTGATGGCTTACGGCCTACACACAAGAATATTTATGTACGCATACGTCATACCATGTGCGGTAACATCGGCAAATTTCGCGAAAGGAAAATTTCACGTACAAAATCTTTTGTTCTATATTTGCGAGGGCAAATATTAAGTTACATTTTAGCTAAGCGCGCAAAAGCTGGGGTTACTGGAACAGAACAATGATGCAAATGAGACCAACCTCAGTAAATACAAAAGGATAGCTAATGATGAAGAATATTTAAGCCTTTCCGTTGTTAACATTTCGGCATTTCAGATTAACGGGACAAACGTTGATTACAGTCTCAATAGTTCTACTACAAACAAAAATACTTTTAGATCATTGTAAGTTATGGACAGCCACATATCGCAATTAACGTAAAAGCCAATGTGATGCATTGTGGGGTAGCAATATCTTTTCTAACAAGAACACAATCACGCCGTTTACTAACAGTGACTTTCACTTTCCCCTGCACACGGCAGAAACGGGGCAGCGGAGTGTTACAGCCAGTCCCATAGAGTTGGATGAGGGATCTCTGTTCGGCATATTGCCAGGTATCGATATTTGACTTTTAATATTTAAAAAGTATAAGCCCGTTTAGTGACATAGTTATATTGTGCATGTCTAGCATTATTGGCAAAATAAATAGCTTATATTTAAGTTTAGATTAAATATTAACGACAAAGTCGATTAGATGAACCTCATACACATAGCTAATTTCATAATCGCACAGTTCATGTCAAAACCAAGTTGCAAATATATGACATTATATCAAAACATGAAGTTTAAAATAAACGATGTTCAATAGCTTACATTGATAACGTTGTTGATTCATTGTATTTCAGTCCAATAATTTGATTGTTAAATGCTATTCTTAAAGTAAACAACAGTGACCGTCCCGTAAACATCATTAACAAAATGAAATGGATATTCATGTACCTAAACTGTAGGCCACTTCATCATAATAAACTAAAATACACATGGAAACGAGCGTCTTGGGGTACAATCAAGCATGCAGAGGACCACAGGAACAATAGATCGTAAAACAAAAGACTCATTTCGCCAGGACGCCCCAGAACATGCAATATCGATATATTTCTGTAGCCGTTGAGTTCGAAGGCCTGAATAGAGACCCGTATGTTTGTCGAGACTGAATTGCGAGCGCCCCGGGCTCCAGGTCGTCTATGTTAACCGCGGACATAACACTTTATGTGTTTGTAGACGATGATTTTTTTTCTTCTAGCCGACAAAATAAATAATATATTTCTCCAAACAATATATTGTTGCTTCGAATTGAAGTTCAATAGAAATAATGTTGTGAGAAGTAGTATTACAATATAGTTAAAGCAAAAAATAATACCGGTAGAATCTAGCAGGTATTTCCCTGATCCTGGTTCACGGGCATAATTAACAATCTCTACTAACAAGCAATTAGGATTACAGAATCTACGTCACGGCTTCAGGTTCCCATGTTTAGTGAGTACGAACCCCTGTCAGCGTATCCGATGCGCGCTATACCTAACGGTATTTAAATTTCAATCTATTTGGTCTAAACACGTTTACGTAGCTCGTAGCTACAACGAGCTTAAACGGAAGAATTAATGTCACCGTACCTGAGACGAGCTAATCCTTTTCGTTATGACGTCATAAATAATCATTCATAATCATCAGAAGGGAAGGCAGGATAATTTTAGACGATTAAGTTCATTTGGTGTTTAAATAGGTCTAAAATAGCAAATGGAGTATGCATTCAATGAAGAGAGTGATAAAGTGTTTTGTGACGAACACCCACACCCTCATATCCACAACGCACCCCTAGCCCTCGAAATACAACTGTTAGGTGTGGGTGTACCTTAATTATAGCTCGTCGGTAACGTAGGGGCGACTTGGGCTGGAAATTGGATATATTCCGTATATTTAGAGTTGAAACAGTATGGTTTTGGGATTCAATTAACGTCTGGTAGGTAATAGTAAAATACCCCGAGTAAGTGTCAATAATAGAATCGAACCCCCGCCCCGGTTTGTCGTTAAAATATAATAAAATCCTCGAAATCGATTTTGATGACGGGAGTGATTTAAATTAATAGACTCCTGTAATGGTCTGCTTTTAACGTTTCACTATGGTTCGGCAGTTGCATAATGAATATAAAATTGTCGTACTTACCGACCGGTGACTGATGGAAAACTTACCTGGAACGAACAAAAAGGTTTTATATTAAGACAGGAAATAATAAAATATATAACAAAACTGAACATGAAATAGTTAAAAGTTCAAAGAGAATACGTTTTTTGAAGCCATATTGACATATAAAGGTCACTGCGTAATTTCAGCGCCTACGCCCTACAAACTTTTAACATTTTCTGTTTATAGTTAAGCACGAAAAGACCGTTGGATTCAACCCACCCGAGAATACTTAATTTACTAATTACTAGGCAAAAAGTTGTTCAATATTCTGAAATTCCAAACACATTCGCAAAGGAGGACACATCCCTGAATTCAAAAACTATTTTAAAGGTAAGTTCTAAGCGGAAAATACGGCCAATCTTCTCTAGTATTAAAAAGACGGCCAATCAAATGAAACGTCGAAAACTGTCCACTGGCCCGGACATAAAGCTTCCCAAAAGGAGAACGGAACTTTTGAATGGACCGGCATTACTGTGAAGAGAAATCCTCTAAGCATGTTTCATTGCGCTATTTTTTTTACGTCTATTTTACTTTGTGGCGCAATATTTTTTAGACGGGTCTGAACACGTTCTGGATACTTCATAGTGCTTTAGAAGCAAAAGCTGCTTTTCACGCGGCAAAGAAAGGCCTGCAATCGTAATGAATATTGCAGATATTTCAAAGAGCCAGTAACATAAAAACGCTACTATATATTAAGCTTTGTGTACGAAGACCTGTGTAGTGCAAGTGAATATTTAAGGAATGTAGAGTAGAAAAAGAATTGCAATAGTTCAATAACACTAAACATTAATTCATGTTAAACTCACTAATGAAATCTATGAAATGAACAAAGTAACCAGAGAGGCAAAATTAATTTTCCAAAAATAGGTAATTAAACATCAAAATCTACTTAGAGACCTTTTCACGAGTATAATTACATTCAAATTATGGTAAACTTGGAGATAATGAAGTAGAAAGAGGAAAGCGAAGAAAGTTGAGTTTGCAGACCACAATACAATTTAAAATAACACCGTCTTTATGAATAAGCTTTTATACGGAGTCATCTTAAAATCAGAAGGATTCGCTTGGTCACGCTGCAAACAGTTGATCTGAGAATGAGTTGGACAATTACATTTCCTACATAGAGTGAGGTTAAGTTCTTTTATCTGTTTTAGTGTTTTATTGGGAACCTAAGTACCTACCTTTGAAGTTTTTGTGAAACAAATTTATTCAGTACTTTAGAAGAAAAACCTTTTTCATTTGAATAAATTCGACCACCGATTATACTGTTCATTAAGTCTCAAAAATGAAACAAGATTTGGATTAACATTGTTACTGGGATTAAAAGAAATATGTGAACAAAAAGTTTGTAAGCTGTTGTACAATTAAATCGTCTAAACAAAGCAAATTCAATCTGACAATACATAAGACCTAGCCGTAATGCCTACATTACGGCTAGGTCTCGTTTTGTTTTAATCTATAAAGGTACATTGAGGGGTATTATGATAACGTCCAAATTCTAATTAGCCTGATTCTGAAATATTAAATAGATTAAGTTCGCCCGAGTAATTATTACTCCTGAAATCAGATAATTTGTATCATGAAATATGAGTAGATACTCTTACATATCGACGAGTTATGGAAAGGTAATTACTTACAGAATTGGTTTCATTTACACAATCTACCGAACACATACTTTTGATGTAAACATGAAGCAGTAGGTATTATAGAATCAATAAAGATGGCTTGTATTTGCTCTTCACACGCCTATAAACCCATGTCAAAGGAAGAGTTGGCGATCCCTGATATAAAGCTAATAACGTTATATTGGCAACTCCGAGCCTGTTTTATGGTAATACTTAATATTTTGTAAGTAACCCGGGCGAGAACGTTGTAGAAAACCTTATATTAATATTGGCATCCGCTGATAGAATACTGGTCAAAACAATATTGAGCGGTACGAGTATCGAGGTTAATTTTATTCGGTACTATGGAAATTGAGATAGAATTATACGGATGTTAATCAAAATATTTGATATAAATATACATTTAATATTCAAATATATTGTTCCGCTAATTATAATTAATGGGATTCGATGTTTATTTTATTGTTAGTACTAAGCCTTTATTTTTCTGTGTTTTTGGGATGTAAACAACTTAGTATTTCGCGTCCAGACCTCATTGCTGTGCTGTATTGTGCCATCTAATGGCCTTGGAGCTTGTTCAACTAATTGATCGTTTATATAATTAAGATAGCACCAGCTCATTGCTCCAGCGATTGTCCACAGAGACCATTGATGACAGGTTTTGTTCCCAAATCAAGTGTGGTGTTCAATAATGCAATAGTGGTAAATGGAAGATGGGATTCCAATCAGATTGTAACGTCCGTCAATCCTCTGTGACAGTTGATTGAGGTAACGTTAATAGGACCCGCTGTATTAGCAATTCTTTTATTCCAAAAGGCGTTAGTTGAACATAATCTGGGGGCCTAAGAACAACTTTAGCAGAATCATAAAAGGATAACATTATGAATTATAATATGGCGAAGACAGTCCGTGTTTTTCTTTTTTCGCTGCACTACGTAGGTATAATCAAAGATATTGGATTGATTGGTTTTTTAGCACAGACAAAAAAAATAAGTGAAAAATCCTTCACCAATGGTATTTGATACGATTAACTTAACAGTTAACTGCCCATTATGATTCATAATGTTATCTATTTATGATTCTACCAAAGCGGCCTTTTAGGCCCCCAGAGGTTAATAATGTTTCTCAGTTTATGAGCAGTTCTTATAACAGAATTTGTTGAGAATATTTCAGAACTGAAAATCCCGGTTTCGGTTAAACTATCTTAAAGAACCGAGAATTTATCGCAAGTGCTTAACTAGGTAAGTTTTACGGCGGTCTTAAAACAAAAACGGATACTTACCGAGACAAAGTAATACTATTTTTCTTGAAGGTTTAAAACATAAAGAGGTGGGCGAAACTTGTGAAAAGGGTAAGACTCTAATGCTTTCCAATCGATTTAGTCTCCGTATGTTAAGCTTCATACACTGGATTTTTCAGATTTTAGTAGAAACGGTCGGAAGAATGTTTTTTGTTCACTTGTATGTTTTATGTAGATAAACATAGTATAGGATAATTTTATCGAAAAGCAAACTTCCAGAAATATTATTATTTTTAATGCAGAATAGAAACTTTTCTTTGAAGTGAAAATATCTTTAGCGGCGTTGTACACTTTTTTTGTAATGGGTAAAAAATTTTAAACTCGCATCAGGACACGTGACCTGACCGAAAATTCGTAAGGCGGATGGCCGTAGCCGATACCGCGCGTGTTTTGTATATAAGACGATTCACAAAATACACACGTAATTGTTCAAGTTTTCACTTCTGTCGGCACTCCCGGAGTGCCACTGTTTTTTTTTATTAGCCTACACTGCTGAGCAAATCCTTCCAAGAATCTTTTCCTACAGCCACGTCGATCCGACATGAAACGGTATTTCCCAAAATGTTTTGTAACATTTTGACCGTAGCTTACGACACCGGAACATGAAAGTTTTATTCCTAATACGTTATAGTATCACACATTCACAGCTTTATTCCGTCCCAACCCAAGTCAGAAATATTTTCACGAACAAGCAAATTTAACATAAGCACATACAAAATTTCTGTAAGGTTTTAAAAGGATCTGTAAGTACAAAAATCCCTTGTGTAAGGAATTATTTTCACGGTTCAATTATGAGATTATGCTCTTTGAGACCTTTTTAGGTCTCAGTAATTAAAATTTTACGTATGAAGACTCAGTTTTCAAAAGCATATGAACAAAGGAATTGAAAAATCGGGTTTTGCATTACCAATCAAGGTAATGCTAGGTCGGTTCTTTTCAAACTATAGGATATTTTAAATCATGCAATTTGATGTAAAATTTCCCAGTTAGAAGCCACACATTAGTAAAAGAGTCAACACTGGAATAGTAGGAAGAAAAACCTATCACATGAGACTAATATTTTAATGAATACCTACCTAAATCCAATTAAAAGTACAGATGTTCTATGTCACGAAGTCCGTTTGGCTATGAATGTTGTCAAGCGTGCACATGCACATTGTGATCAACAGAGACTCAACAACGGGTGAAGTAAAACGGTACACATTCGCGAAAATAGCCTCATGCGACGGCAGCAAGGGGCAGCCATTGTGGGAGCGCGCTTGTCGGGATACGTCACTACTACAATCAAAGCCGAACGGACTTCGTGAAATAGAATATCTGTAACATACCTAACACAACATCACGCCCGTTTCCACGAAGGGTTAGGTAGCGGTGTAGTTATGCTGCTTCTGTTAAAGTCCCATGCAATAGGGACGAGCCTATTACCGTCAACCGGGTATAAATGCAGATTCCGGCCATTCCGGGCTGCTACTGAGAAATTCCTAATAGAAAAACCCAAAAACACTTTACCCCACCCTTTGCTTTGTAGTAGCGCTTGCACCCACTAGAACAACGAACACAGATATAGATAGACCTAGGTAACGCAAGTATCACGACCTGTATGAAAACCAAGCGTGCCATCTTTTGTCTACCTACTAAGACGTCACAAGCACTGTTTAGTGGTGGGAAAATCAAATCGATTCATAGGCTCCCGTCTCGCCCCACCCCAGGGGCTAAGGTCCAGCGCTCACGCTCACCCAGCCAGCAGCCGGTCGATTCTGTAAAAATCTCACCGTGAAAACTTAGGTGAAGCGAGCGTGGAGTGAGCTATCAATAGTGTCAATTCCTAGCAAAAACAAACTCACTTCATCTAAGTTTTCGCGGTGAGATTTTAACAGAATCGACCGGCAGGACTGAGCGCGAAAGTGGCGGCTTACGATTTTTGTACGTAAGCTGGGCACGCGAAGTAGTTGCTCTTGCTTTATCTATAGTTGTCTCTATCTGTGCCAACCAACCAGTAGCGCAACTGCGTTAGAAGTAATTTAATTTAAACATCCCAAGAGCAGTGGTGGCCCAGTGGTAACGGCCCCAACTTACGAGTTGTAGGTCGTGGGTTCGAACCCAGGCAGGCGCTTGACTTTGTATAAATAATTTCATCACACCTACTCTCAAAACGGTGTAAGTAAAAAACATCGTGAGGAACCGGCATGTCTTAGAAGTAAAAATTCTTGTGTGTCATCTACCAACCCGCACTGGGCCAGCGTGATAGATTACAACCCCTCCCCCTCTTGAAGAGAGGAGGCCTGTGCCCCAGCAGTTGGAACATTATAGGCTGATTATGTTATCTCAAACCATTCCCAAGTCAATATCAGAATATAAAACTTACCAAGAGTTAAAATCCAACGTAGTGTATAGATCAGCAAAAATCTGTACCTACGTAAATAGTGAATCCGATTAACAAGCGGAACTTTTGCATCCAGGATTATACAAGCTTTCCTGTTTGCGACACGTAACTGTATCGACAAAGAACTTTAAAATTTATAGGAGTTCGTTCAAATGGACAGTAGTTGGAAATAAACGTGTGTTTTTATAGTTCATGAACAAAGTTTTGTTTTGAAGATTGGATTTTTCAAGATTGCGGGTTTGGGATTGTTTGTGTGCTAGTGGCAACGCACTTTCAATTAGAGATTTGTTTCGATTTTTTTAATTGAATTTTGAAAGTATTGTCAATAGATCTTTGTCTAAAACCAACCAGCAAAACACTTCAAATCGTAATTCATAGCCCATTTTAAAATTATGTTGTAATAAATTCACGCCATGTGCCCAATTGGGACTCCTATCAGAAAAAAATTCTAACTTCCATACACACCTTTATCCTCTACTAACAGCATCCCGCGGTTTCACCCGCATAAGCGTCGATCCCGTGGGAATATCGGGATAAAAACTAGTGACCGACCGAAAGTTCGGTTTCGGCCAGTTTCTGCCAAATAATCTAGTTTCGGCCTTAGTTTCTGTTTCGGCCAGGAAATGACCAAAACTTTCGGCCGCGCCGAAACTCGAGTGTTCATGAATTATCGTCCATCGTTCGGCGAACTTCGCGGCTAGCTCGTGCTCGCTCGTCGCGTCGTCGGCCCAGTTCGCCGCCGTCCATCGTTAATCGCATGGAGTTGAGGTTGTGTTTTGCACATACTCGTAAATGATTAGGTAAGTATTCAACTGTCTGTATGCATAATATACAATGTATATTCAAATAAATGTGTAAAAAACACCAGATTTCTGTATACGATAGAAATTTTAAATATGTTTAAGTAAGTTTCGGTTTCGGTTTCGGCCGAAACTAAGAGCAAGGCCGAAAGTTCGGTTTCGGCCGAAAAACCTGTTTCGGTCGGACACTAATAAAAACTATCCTATATGTCCTTACTCATACATTTTGACGTTTGAAAGTCACTTAACTTTAATCATCGTTTATAAATAAACCCCTTAGTTGCTATCAAGTGCATTACCCATAACCAGCTAAACTAGTCCAAAACTTGTACTGCAGAGTTGAGCAGCCAAGCCTAACTCACCGTCCCTACATTAGCCACCACCACCATATCTAATAGGTGGCAACTTTAAAAATTGAATTTTCCTCCGACCCAGTTCATATTGTTCGGTTAATCAACGCTAATCTTGTTAGCGGTCGGCGCGTATCTCGTGCAGTACATTTATCATGGCGAACCTAGTTAGTGTCTCATGTAGGAACAATGCTGCCACATATTAATACCAACTCGTCTTCTTCCGGGTTTTCTCGGCTGTGATTGAACTGCTGATGAGACCTTAATTAGTAGATTTTTCTGGTGTTTTTTCTGCTTGTACCTTTTGGTAAAAATATGTCGATTTAATACTTTAGAAGGAAGCCACTTTTTGAAATTTTATCTATATCTTCTACTAGCTAACCCGATAGACATTGTTTTACCCAAATTAAAAACCTCATAGAAAAGTAAGTTCAGTTATTCCCGACCGATATGGCTATTTTCATTTGTTTTGAAACGTTAAAACAAATAAAAATTACTAATTGGTCTAGTCGTTCTCGAGTGGTTCGCTTACCATCGTACAGCATTTTATTTATATAGATTACACCGTAACCGGAGCCTATTTACTTAAGCTTTTATATTGTTTGAAATTTTTTCAAACCGGATTCGCATATTATAAGTGACGTTGCCGATTGGAAAAAATCTCTTCCGCAAAATTATGAATTCGGCAAGAGGAATGTGACATATAATAATCATCCAAGCGCAGAGAATTGTCAAAAGGAATTTCTGGGAAACGTGCAGATTAGTTTCAGTATGCGGAACCGAGATAATAACATGGTATATTTCACGAAATAAAGTGAAAAAAAAAGTGACAGAATGGTTAAAGGTTTCTACAAACAGGCGCGACACGCGAAATAATCGCGCGCGACACAATCGCACCGCTCGTTGCGCGACTTGCGATACCTTTGTGTCGCGTGTCGTGTCGCGCCTGTTTGAAGGAGCCTTAATACGGACATCGTCCTCGTCCTAGATAACCGACCTATGACAAACAAATAAAAACTAAGCCTAACCTGAATCTGACTTAATTAGGAATACAATAGTATTGAATCAATTACCAGCAATAAATCAACCGATAGCCTGAAAACCAAAGATCTAGCGACCGATACTTACTACAAGAACGACTTGAAGTTACAACAACAGCCATAATACCGCAAGTTTTATTTATTCAAACGATTTCAACGTTTATTTGGCCAGTATACCTGATGTTATCTTCACAATATTAGCTTTGTTATAAAAGTTTCTGACAGTTTTACGTTCTTCTTTCCCAAAACCTCTCCTCTTGCGTACGAATAAAAGTATATCAGAACTACGATTATTGCCTTAAATAATAGTGCTGAACTTTACTCGCCTTCCTCCATCTGTTATGATTTATTATGTATTATCTGTATGAACAGCGCAAGCCTGCTCTAGTCACTTCATTACCGCGAGCCTGCGTTTAACGAGGATCTCATGCAAATTGTTCTTTGCAGGACGAATTTCCTTTGCAATTAAAACGTAGTTCCTATCACCATTCACCAGCAAAGCTGCAGAACGTGGTGTCGCAGTCGCTAAAACTCTTAAACTCTGATGTATGACCACTGAAATTGCCTTTGTTTAGAGTCTCATACTCAACATTTATCATGTCGAATCTAGCGCCCAACGTCCCACTGCCGACATGTCTCGCGAACAAAGCTTCTTATTTAACGACGCTGTATTATTGAAGACTAGCTATAACCCGCGCTGCTTCGTGCTATTTTCCTTTTACTACACTAAAACTGGTCGGCTATTTATGGCTTTTGGCGGGAGTTATGACAATGTATTTATTGTTGTTACTTATTTTTTATAGTTAAAGATCATTGTTGATATATAATAATAAAGCATGTTTGCATCTTTGTTACAATATTTTACACGGGATAGACATTCGAGCAGGTTTCCGTTGTCACAGATTTATTTTTCGAAGTTTTGGACAGGTTGATGTTTAAGAAGTATGTATACATTTATAGGCTGGGGGCTAGACTACATACGAGTATACGAGGCCATCGCCTAGAAAGCACCACATTAACCCGTTTCCCGGTAAACAGCGCAACAACAAAAATAGAACTAGTGTATCAAACATAGTCCGACACTGCCAGTTAAGGGTTTGACGTTGAAAGCCAAAACTCATCAACACCACGGAAATAATTATTTCCGATATAAAGTATCGAAGCTCTAAAAATAATTTAAGGAGACCAATCATCTTATGTTCCAATCAATGAAATCCAATGATACCCAAAAAATCCAATAAGATCTCCCCAATCGTGAACCTTCAAATCAGTAACGGATACCTAACGAAGACAATGCTTAACTGTAGGATCGAATATAAATTCCATCGCGTTTCAATTCATCTACTTCAGAACAATGACTGCGCTGTGATCCAATTAAAATTAGAATTTAGTTTGCTAGGAAACAATTAAATGAGAGATGGCAGTTTCCTATTGCTTCTGTTACATAAGTTAAATTAAAATCAATTTATTGAAAGAAGCTAGGTTAGGGACTTAGTTTGCGGTCAAAACTTTAGCAAAGGATTCCGTTTGGAGATGTCATCTGAAATCAGGTTCGGATTACTTTGTAATTAGGGTGAGTTAGATACCAACAGAAGGCATGTTTGATTGGTTTATGCATGTAAGGTACAGTGCTGACTGTCAAGCGCCTTATCCAGTGGAATTACTCTAGCGTAGATTAGTTAGAGGGGATTCTTCTTGATAGACAAATACCTACTATACGTAATAACACTTCTGCACTATAATATCTCCTGCGTAGATGGTCAGTCTCTGAGATTGGCTGCCATGGCCGAAATTTGGTCTGGAGACCCTATTATTATTAAATGTATTAGCCAGTGACTTCTTCCTGTAAAACGTTTAACTTATGTTTGATAAGTTCTCCGCCTTTTGTGGAAATCTAAGGAACAGTAACGATTTCCGACACCACAAAGAAAACGAAACTCTTTCAATTCAAGTTCCACGATCCCAACTAGCAAACTAATTTCGAAGTGCATTTGAGGCGAAGGCAAACGCAGTATCTGAGCTTAGGTCAGCATTCAGCCCGTTCGTCGCCCGCAATGTAAAGTCGTTAGCGGTTGATTAATGAGCCGACGAGTGGGGATTATGCGCTAATTCCGCAAAAAAACATCCTATCTCAAATGAAAATAAGCGTCGCTTCGTCCAAGACGGTTTTTTTTTTCAAACTTTTAAATTTTATACTCCGGGAAAAGTTTAGAGTTTGTTCTCTACGCTTAATTTAAGGGATGGAGAGTGTTGGCTGAATATTAAACAGCTGAAATTAACTTCTAAGGATGAATTACCTTTGTTTTACGTCAGTAATAAAACTTACGTGGTTGTACTTTTTAATTCTATCGAAGTTTATTTGACTTCATGTTGAACTTTTCATGTGGAATGCCGTTGTTATAATAGCGAATGTTTTTCATTCCAAAAATATTTTTGCAACAGCCATCCTCTGGACAACAGAATTTTGTGATATTTCTTATATCTTTAGCGACAACCGGGAAACATGCTCAAAATAATTGATTGATAGACAATTTAGGCTGCAGAATGGGTACACCTTTGAATAATACAGCTGCGGTTGTCATTCAAAATAAATAGACGAACGTGTAATAGAAGGGTCAAAATAGAATTTTTGAATAAGTGATGAAAATAGTCGATGCTTATCTGAACTTGAATGGACTGACGTCAGTGAGTGTGTACTGCAACGAAGATACATCAGTCTATTGTAAAATCAATATTTTGCATCCAATTCCCATAGCAGTGAATATTTGCCAATAATAGGACACTTACATTCTATAAGACTCCTCTACGTTTTGGAATGGGCAACTAGCTTCAACTTTCTGACTAACTGACGGACTATTTTAATTTTGACAATTCTAAAGTGCCTGTACAAGGTTTAATTGAAATAAATGCTTTGAGTTTGAGTTTAAGCTAACACGTGGCTCACGTGTAAGAATATACATAATCTGCATTCGCGATTTATTTGCCAAAAATGTTAACAAATATGAGTGTATGGAAAAATAACTTTAAATCCTACACCATAATGTTCAGTTTACGCTACACCTACAAACATTTTAAGTATTTTTTTCAATAGTGCTAGTCGTTTCGAAATCAACTTAACTACCATTAAAATAAAGTTGATATTTGCTTAATTTGAAACATAAGTTTGAATAGACTTTACATACATTCATAAACTCGTGCCGTTTTCCCATTGGGGTAGGCAGAAACTATAGAACGCCGCCTGCTACAATCTTTTACTCCTTTTGCTTCATTTAAGTTCATACATCTATCTGTAGGGCAATTCCGGTAATTTAAAACGTTCAAAATCTAGTCGTAGTCTCACCTCGGCGACAAACAAGTGTGTAAAACTTGTCAAAAATGTCAGAAAGTTAGAGGTATTTTTGACAGATTAGGACTGAGATAAGACTTTACGTTCTTAAAATTACGAGACTGGTCATACATGCACGTCTGTTGCGAGTATCTGAACTTTCTGAAGAACATCACCAATAAGGTCACTATATGTCTTTTTAGGGCGTCCTCCTCCGGCATTTTCACTCACATCTACCATATAAGAATATCTATAGAAATATAGTAAAATAACGTTTAAAACAAATGGAATATAACCTCAAAATTTTACCGTGTACGCGACCACACGTACCCGCAAAACTAAAATTTTAAACAATAAAAAAGCAGTTTAGCACCAGGACGTACCGTGCACATTTCTCAACTATTTCCTTTAATGCAACGGAGACATGAGAATGCAGCATATGACGCACTTCAAGACATATTTCTCGTGAACGTGTTACAACCAGATGCTACTTGGAATTTTTTAACATTATCCCTCTTGACTATTCTTTCATCGCACGCCCGATATGACAAACTTTAAACAGTTCGTGAGAATGCAAAGTAGGGCTCTATGCTTTCATATTCTGCCATGTAATACGTACATTTGAAGACAAGAAAATGTATTGGAATTGTAGGAATATAAATCAAATATTGGACAGCGTTTCGGACAAAATTGTTCCATCCTTTCATTTTCACGAATAACATGATTACTTTCGTTTGAAAATTGGATGATTACCTACCTTCTTCAAAGCCAGCGTTCCGAAAGCTTGTTGGCCGCCTTTTAATTTCCAGAAAAACCTATAAACACGCCCCATTAATTTTCCGGAAAGAACGAGGTTAAGGAAAACCTGGAACTGTGCTGTTCGCACAAGATTACGAGGCTGCATCACTTTTTGTTCGTTCTAATTGATCGAACGTTTTGAACCTACCGAATATTTTGGGTACACGCAATTTAGTTGTAGCAACATAATATTTAGTTTTTCTGTAAGTACTTAAGAGGTTTATGACCTAATCGGCTTTCAAATTCACTCAACAGGTTCGGTCTAAACACAATTTCTATTAAAAGCTCCTAAAAACAGGCGCGACACGCGATATTATCGCGCGCGACACAAAGGCAACGCTCGTTACGCGACTTGCGGTGTCTTTGTGTCGCGCACGATTTTATTGCGTGTCGCGCCTGTTTGAAGGTGCCTTAATAGCATCAATACTTTCAATCTATAAATTCTAACTTCCAAAATACGGTTTCAAAGACATTAATCCTAAAGCTCTTAAAACTTCAAATCGTTGTTCAAAAACAGTTAGAACATCACACAAAATGACTGGAACACGGGGGAGTAAACATTTAATAACATCAAATGATAAGGCACCCAAACTTGATCCCATTCATTAAATGAAATAGGGTTGACACTTTCGAAAGTTTGTCGAGATAAATTATATTTGCGGGCGACGAGTGCAGTATTCATTAATAATGTGTTAAGTTTCGCGGGCATGTGGGGACAGGAAGGGTTGTGTTTGATGATAGTTCGTGGGAACCACGGAACCGGCAGTCTTTTGTTGACAGGGACAAAAAATTGAGGTTCGTGATGTAAAAAATGCTGGTTATTAATCAGTAGAAGGGTTCAGCTTTCATTGTCATTTCTACATACTTAGGTATTGTTGCGCGCCACAGTAGATGCCTGGTACATGGTGACATTAGTTACCACTAGCGCCATCTAGTATCGGGTAGCAGAACTAGTAGAGTCAATGTCCTAGAAATTCCGAGAACTATCGACATCGGGTTAGTCGGGACCGGTATGTACTCGAACATTCTAGATGTTTATATAGTAGCTCTGTGGCACTATATAAGGCCGGGTGGGCCGCGAGACACACATAGGTATAGTTTTGAATAAGCGATACGAGCGACTAAGAGTGATCAGTAGTGAAATTGTCTTTAATAATTTGTGTGTTTGAGTTGTAACTAGTGTTGTGATTAGAGTGTCAATTTTTGGTTATTAAATCGGCAGTTTTTATTGTCACGAACCCCAAGCTCGTAACAGTATTATAGATATTGACATATAATAATATAACAACATTACGCCTTATTTCCCCGAAAGGTTGGGCAGGGGTGTACTTTAAGTACACCCCATTTAGCCAGTTATGTTTAACTCCCATGTAATAGGGGGCGAGCCTATCGCCATCAAACAGGCGCCCGGGCGAGGTCCGGATATAGGTAAGTAAAAAAGATAAAATTAATACTTCCTTAAGTTTTTCTAACCTGTCAATACTATAATATTATCCTGTAAGAAAGTAACAAGAATAGATGTTGCAAGGATTCATATCGCTTTGCAAGCTTTACTTAATTTAGGTACTCTACGATTTCGAGTTTTACAACAACATTTTCTTTAATACCAGTAGGTATGGTAGGCAAAGATGACAAGGATTTTATCTAAAGAAAACTACTAACACTAACTTTTATGAACTGTACACTTTATGCTGAAGATAACGCCATTACGGCACACATGATATCTCAACTTTATACCGACTATACTCTGTTGGTTTAGGTAGTTAACTAAAGATAAACAAAAAAAACACGTGATTCATGGATGCTAAACGTTTTATTACAATTTTAAAATAATTTTATTTATTGAACAGGGCTACAAGCACAAATACTGAAATTTCACCAAAGCCTATACACACGCACTTCTAACGAAATAATGTTATAGCATAATAAACCATTCTAATGAAAACGTCAAAAGTTTCACACGATAACCGGCAATGTTTCGAGTGAATTTATACCAAACAAGTGAAACTGACTACACGTAATACCTGTCACTTAAGTTGTCATGCTACGTCACAGTTGTACTCTTCAAATTAGCAACGTTATCTAATTCGTTGTATTATCAATAGGATAGAGAACTTGTGTTTTTGGGATCTTTACAATAGTCAGATGCAAAATTCTGCTCAAGCAATTACATCTACGAAGAGGAAAACGAGACTCGTAAAAATCTAAAATAAATGTACCTAATTGGATTTAACATAGTCTTTAAACAAGAAAGTGTCATCTATAAAAACTGGCACTCCGGTAGTGCCGACAGAAGTGAAAACTTGAACAATTACGAGTGTATTTTGTGAATCGTCTTATAAACAAAACACGCGTGTTAAGGTGTGTTCCTTATTTTATAGGGTTTTTTGCAAATCAGGTATGATGACCAAAGTGACTGGTTTATTCTTCTCGTGAAAGGAATTTATTCAGATTTGCTCGTCGTCAGTTATATATCCGTGGTTCAGCGCCATCTCGTCGTTGTTGGATGAACTACGTAGTTAGTACGCGAGGCCTACGTAGTT
This sequence comes from Luperina nickerlii, assembly GCA_963855955.1. Lineage (NCBI taxonomy): Eukaryota > Metazoa > Arthropoda > Insecta > Lepidoptera > Noctuidae > Luperina > Luperina nickerlii. The sequence continues at coordinate 6,209,999 of OY979674.1, forward strand.
AGTACGCGAGGCCCTCGTAGTTCTTCCCGATGTGCATAGATGGCGCTGTCCTCAACAACGCGCTCGTCGTTGTTGGATGAACTACGTAGTTAGTACGCGAGGCCCTCGTAGTTCTTCCCGATGTGCATAGATGGCGCTGTCTTACGTTTTACGTCTTACGAATTTTCGATCAGGGTCACGTGACCTGACGCGAATTTAGAAGTTTTTACCCATTCCAAAAAAAGTACACAGCGCCGCTAAAGAAGTTTTCACTTCAAAAATCCCTTTTTACGATTTGTTTACCTTTAGTTAATTACCTAAACCAATGGAGTGCTTAAATAAGTACCTATCTAGGTACCTGCAGTGTATGAAGAAACCTACCACCCATATAAATCACAACCTCAAATATTACTTCGTTCGCGTATTGTAATTCAATTGAATGAGACATTTCGCGCGAACATCTGCTTTACAACACGGCACCGATAATGTAGCAACATTACATTCTATCACGGTAATATATTTTGGTACTTTATCAAAGGAGGATTGTGGGAGCTTTACCTGCACGGAGAATAGATTCCATGTACAGCCACTGTATGTATCTCTGTATTTTCTGTGTCCACTACAAAGAACTGAGGGTTTATCGGAAATAAGAAGGCGGTATTTGGACGAATGACGTAATTTCTCTGTTCTTACTCAAAATAAGTAAGTAGATACCTACTTTTGTTTTTCTTTGCTGATATCTACACATACAAAAAGTACCTAAGTACTTACTATTTTGCTAGATTAACACTTTGCGGGACACTAAACGCTACCAGAAGTTATTATATAAAATTGAAGTGTCTGTTTGTAATGTCAAAATAACAGCTTTTTACTATAAAAATCAGCTGTTCCCTACATTTATGTTCGTATATAACTCGTCAAAATGCCTAAATTTTTTTTGAAGTGAAAACTTCTTTAGCGGCGCTGTGTACTTTTTTTGGAATGGGTAAAAACTTCTAAATTCGCGTCAGGTCACGTGACCCTGATCGAAAATTCGTAAGACGTGACGCGCGTTGTTGAGGACAGCGCCATCTATGCACATCGGGAAGAACTACGAGGGCCTCGCGTACTAACTACGTAGGCCTCGCGTACTAACTACGTAGTTCATCCAACAACGACGAGATGGCGCTGAACCACGGATATATAACTGACGACGAGCTCTATGCGAGCGGCTTGCTTCTTCTTGCTTCAAATAAGGAACACCTTAACACGCGTGTTTTGTTTATAAGACGATTCACAAAATACACTCGTAATTGTTCAAGTTTTCACTTCTGTCGGCACTACCGGAGTGCCAGTGTTTTTTTTTTAATCCGCTGTTCCTAGAACAGCTGATTTTTTTTCGTGATTTCAGTATTGGTCCCATAGGAAAAGTTGTTCATAATGATGGTACAATGACATCTTAAGAGTTTGTTAATGTTTTACCAATAACCCTGTATAGTATAATATTATAAATTCGAAAGTAACTCTGTCTGTCTGTATGTTACCTTTTCACGCCTAAACCACTAAACGGAGAGAGATCGATTGCATCCCGGGGAAGGACATAGGATAGTTTTTAACGACATACCTTGAAGGCGAAGCCGCGGGCGAAAGCTATTGTTCACATAAGTATAAGTATAATTTCATGCTAGAGTTGAAAAAACATCATAATCTAAGTTAGTTCTGTTTGTGACGTCTGACATACGGACTACGGTTTTAGTTTAGAAAAGAGACCGACTTACAATATTATAATCTGAAAACTACAAACTTTTACTAGTTTGGGTTTACGAGATGGTTGGCTAGCGCTCAGCTGGTCCACGCTCTTTGAACGATTTTTATCACTCCGTATAAATAAAAGCACAAAATATATTTTAAAATTTTCTTACTTCAGAATTTATTTTTAGTCGAAAGCAGTTTTTCAGTGTAAAGAAGACCCTGGCTATAGATCCGGCGAAAGCTAAAACGAGGTTCAAGAAACCATTCAATGGACGTAGCTCTGCTGTGCTGCAAAATCCTCTGCTATTTACAGCTATAAATCCAAATCTATCCAAATACCTCCCTCTTTTCGTGTTACGGACTGGCCACAGGGGAAACATAGGTACTCTTTTGCACAATAAAATCTAGACTGATACGTATGTACTGAGTCGAAACAGGCGCACGGACGCCATTCAGACGAATCAAAGGGAACCGTAAGTGCATAGAGGTGTCAATAGAATAGATTCGCGGGAGAAAATAAATAAAAACCTGCTCGGGAGTGCCCGGATCATGACCCAGTTGCGTAGAATCGTTTTATTAAAATTCTAGGACTCGGAAATTGAGAGTTAAGCTCAACTTCATTTTTATGAGCCAATTTCCTGGTAAACCAACTGCAGGACAACAATAGTTTATTATCTGCTTGTCTGTTCCAGGGAAGGAAATTAATTTATCGTCATAGATTTTGCAAAGGTTGTTGTTTATCGGAAAAACTAAACAGAAGCTACGCAATTCTGTTTAGTTATACGAACAAAGGCAAGTATGTAAACATAATTTCAACTTAGCAACTAAATTGTCTTCTATTTCCGAAGAGTATTTATGGTTTGGCTTCCACAACACGCTTTGCTGCTTACTTGCTTGGCTTGGTTTTGTAGACGCAAACCTACCTTGCCTTCTCCTTCAGAGGAGGCAGGGTGGCGTGGTCTTGAGGGAGAGCGCAGCGGTCGTGTAGATCCTCAAGGCAAGTCTGGTGATGTTCCTTCTCGAGGTTGCTCCCCGTTATTGGTCTAATTCCATATGAATTAGACGTAACAGAAATCACTGGGCGACTTACCTCAGGGGTGGCGAGGTCATGCCCCTGGGTGTCCATCATCAAACAAGAACTGATGATGGACAGCAATGACCTCCCGCGTGTTTGTGCCGTGCGCGGGGACCCGTACGGAGGGATGAAGGAATCCTGGTGGTTGAGTGGAGCAGGTTGCACACAACACACCACTTTGGCCCGGATTTCCTCTTACACGGGAGGTAGTGGGGTAGCTACCCACTATCAACCGGCTGAGGCATCCCGTAAGAGGGATGTCAAGCGAGGAGCGGCCTAGTGGGGGAGGGCAGCCGGCGTGGCGTGGGGTCTCGGGATGAGTTGCGGCATAGTCTCGTGTCGTATACAGTCCTGTGATCTTCCGTCGCGTGCGGGCTCGTCAATTTCTTACTAGGCTGGTCCTATACCGTAGGAGTAGCTCTGGCGATCGCTCGTTGAACGGGCGACGTCCCCGACTGAGGGCTCCGTGGCGGGTGGAGAGCTCCAACGGTGAATCATAAACGTCCAAAGTTATGGATAAAGAGACCAATACAACATTTAAACCACAAGCTGCGTCCCGCTCGTCGGATGCGCTTACAAAAACAATTGTACCAAAGGCTGCGTCTTCAGATGCGCCATCAACGTCCAAAACAGGGGTCGCGTCTCAAGATGCGCCTAAGCGGCAACTGCCTAGGGTTGCACCCAAAAAACATAAACGCTCGGCTGCGTCCAAGGATGCGATGAGGAAGGTAACCGCAAAGGATGCGCCACAACTGGCTGCGTCCCGAGCGATCCCAACCTCATCTGCGTCCACGGATGCGCCCCCTAACCTAACCCTGACACAAAGGCCAAGGACAGCACTCGCTCATGGCGACTCGAGGAGTACTGTGGAAGTGGATGCGCCCACAACACGGGCTGCGTCAACGACTGCGGACTCTGAGAGAGACCTGGCGAGTCTGGCCGAAGCCCCATGTGCAGGAGCTTCAAACGACAACAAATGGCAAACAGTCATTAACAAGAAAACGCCCCTCAAGACGGTGTCGGCTACGGCTGAGAGGCCAAAAGGCGAGGCTGCCACCGGCGCTAAGCGCAAGCGCAGCGAGAGGCCAAGAGGGCGAAAAAATGTTAACAAAACCAACATCATACCACCGACCAGGGCGCAGAAGCGTTCGCGTCCCGAGGATTCCGTCACACCAACCGGGGTTAGCAAGAAGAGCAAACCTGCTCGCTCCCGGATGGTTGACGGAACCTTGGTGAGCTACGCTGAAGCGGCTGCGTCATACAAGAACAACGAGCTTTGCGTTGCCGTCATGACCGAGCCCTTTCAGGAAATGACGCAGGAGCAAGCGGAGGGGATCCGCCAGGTAATAGAAAACCAGCTCCGAGCTCTGCTAAAGGCTCCTGAACCAATAGAACCAACAGACATAGATCAAAGCACCGCGATCCACTTTAGAGGCCGGGCCCACTTTGCTGAGGGCGTCCTCAAGACTTGGTGTGAGGACGACTTCACAATGGCCTGGCTCAAAGGGGTCATAAACAACATATCGTCCCCGTTACCGGGGACCAAGCTCACCGTTCGGCCTCAAGCTGACATACCTAAGAAGGTAATGTGCATGCTGTTTGTCCCCGAGAACAGCGAGGACACAGCTGAACTTCTTAGGATGCTGGCGAGGCAGAACCCAAATCTTAAAATGAACACCTGGACCCTGACACACGAAAGGGCTAGACAGGAGCCCCCGGGTACCTGTCTCTTCTTTCGTGTGCCGGAGTCCATGGTTAAAACAATAAAAGACCAGCAACGGCGGGTATACTACCTCATGGGCTGTATTTACATCCGCTTCCTGGAGGAGGGTGGTACCAGGGAGGATGCCGCCGCAAAAATATCAGGAACAGCCTCGGGTGCGCCTGAGAGGGAGCCTGGTTCGCCGCCTCCTGGACGTTCCCCGTCGCCTCCCGCGATGGGGACTGTTGAGGGAGCGGTAGATTTGGCGACTTCTATGGCCGCGCTGGAGGTTCTCTCAGCAGCGGGTTCAACGAGGGATCCACCCTCGTCCGGTCTGATTTCGGACGAGGATTGCTTTCCGCCAGGGGAGAGTAGTGAGGGCGAGGACAGCAGCCTCTGCTCCTCTCCTTTGCGGGACTAGGATCCTGCAGACCAACCTCCAGCACAGCCAATCTGCGTCGGCTACCTTGCGCAGAGTGCTGGAAAAACAGCAAGGAAAGACCATCGCCCTCATCCAAGAGCCGTGGATCAGGGGTGGCAGAATATGCGGTCTTGGCAACATCGGGGGTAAGTTGCTACTAGACACCTCCGTTAGTAACCCGCGCACCTGCATCTTTATTCCAAAACATGTACCTAACCTTTTAATTAACGAATTCTGTTCAAGGGACTTGACAGCAGTCAGGCTTTTCAGAACTGAACAAGAACTCCCGGACATCGTACTAGCCTCGGCATACCTGCCAGGCGATGAGGACGTGCCTCTGCCAGAGCTCGCCTCACTGGTTGAGTACTGTGAAAAGGAGAAACTAGAACTAATCATCGCGACAGACTCCAACGCGCATCACACGCTATGGGGTAATGATAAAACCAACAACCGAGGTGAGGAAATGCTTGATTTTATTCTTAGCAATAACCTTGTTTTACTCAACAAGGGCTCCGAACCTACCTTCATAAATGCGAGATCTCAAACAATAATTGACTTAACTGTAGCAACCATAGGCATATCAAACTCCATACAGGACTGGCATGTGTCCACCGAGATATCATGCTCAGACCACAGATGGATCCGTTATACCATTAACTTCAACCTAACCAAACCACAGCCAAGAAGGGTTCCGCGCAATACGGACCAAGTCAGATTCACTAAACTTGTCGAGGCTGAACTTGGTAGATTACCCGCCCTTCCGGCTGAAATACCAGTAACCAACTTAGACGAACATGTAAACAACATCACACACATACTTCTATCTAGCTATGAACAGTCTTGTCCCCTCACGGTACCTAGACAGGGAGCTCGCCATTCCTGGTGGAGTCCTGAACTGGAAAGACACCGGCACAAGCTGAGAAGACTGTTCAACAGAGCTAGGAACACACGGTCGCCAGTAGATTGGGACCGATATATAACAGCTCGTAAAATATATAAAAAACTGATACGCCTCAGAGGTAGGAATAGTTGGAGGCGTTTCTGTACTAACATTGAAAGTAACAACCAGGCAATGAGGGTCAAAACCTGTCTTGCCCAAGAGACTAACCACTCAATAGGATGCCTAAAAAAACCAGATAACACATACACAACAAACGACGCTGAAACAAGTGAACTACTCCTAACCACCCACTTCCCAGGATGCCAGATTGCCGCCCAGCAAAGCTGGGAACTACATAGGGATAGGGCCACAAACAGCCTAGATTGGGAAGTGGCGTTGGAAGTAATTGATAAGGACAAATTAACATGGGCAATCAACACCTTCCTACCTTTCAAGGCAGCAGGACTGGACGGTATTTTCCCGGCTCTGCTCAGGTGGAGTCAAGATGTACTGGCCGACTACCTCGTTAGGGTGTTCCGAGCCTGCCTGGCCCACCGCTACATTCCCTTGAAATGGCGGGAAGTAAAAATAATATTTATACCGAAACCAGGTAGGGGCGACTACACCCAGCCCAAATCTTTTAGACCTATAAGCCTTTCTTCGTTCTTCTTGAAGACACTGGAGAGGCTGGGGGATAGGAAGATCAGATCCCAGGTTTCGGTACAAAGACCTCTACATCCTAATCAACACGCCTACTGTGCAGGCAAATCAACTGAATCAGCACTTCATAGCGTAGTCTCACGCATAGGTAATGCTCTAAAAGCCAAAAACCCAACCCTAGGCGCCTTCATTGATATAGAAGGTGCTTTCGACAAAACCAACTTCGTCAGTATCGAACAGGCACTTGCCACACACGGTGTTGCGCGAACACTCATAGAATGGATTAATAACATGTTAAAATACCGAGCTATTCAATTCACCGTGAACACCACCACACGAGGTATCGTGAGTAGAGGCTGCCCACAAGGTGGGGTGCTGTCACCACTGCTGTGGAATTTAGTCGTTAATGAGCTTATCTTAGAGCTCAACGCCAGCAGTCTGTACTCAGTGGGATACGCGGATGACATAGCAATTCTGATTTCGGGTAAATTTGAGGGCATCTTATGTGATCTCATGAGAAAGGCCTTCAAAATAGTCGAGAGTTGGTGCACGAAGCACGAGCTATCGGTTAACCCCTCGAAGTCAGAACTAATAATGTTCACTAACAAGAGAACTCTTGGACCTCATAGGCTCCCAAAACTTTTCAACACAGAACTAACATTGAAAGACGAAGTCAAGTACTTGGGGGTGATTCTAGATAGCAAACTGCTCTGGAACAAGCATCTTGACTACAAACTTAATAAAAGCACAATTGCACTCTACCAATGCAAAAAAATGTTAGGGAAATCATGGGGGCTCTCTCCGAAGATTACTCTGTGGATTTACAAAGCGCTGATCAGGCCAATGTTGGCATATGGCGCTCTGGTTTGGTGGACGAGGACAGAACTCTCGACCACCATTACCAGACTACAACGCTTCCAACGACTGGCCTGCTCAGCTACCACTGGCTGCATGAAAACCACCCCAACAGCAGCCATGGAGATAGCCCTTCAATTAACTCCCCTTGACCTGTACATACAGCAGGAAGCGGCGCTAGCCGCCATCAGGCTGATGCATCTGGGCATATGGGGCAAAAACATTACCAGTCCACACGCTAAAATCCTGGACCGGGCGATTGAGTACCAGCCTCTCATCGCTGCCCCGTGTGACAGAACACCAAACCAACCGATGTTCAACAAAAACTATATTATACAAACAGTTCAGGAAGAAAGGGATCAGTCAGGAGTCAATGAAGTGCGTATCTATACAGACGGCTCTAAAACACAAAACGGTTCAGGTGCTGGCGTACACTCCCTTGACCTCAATATTAACTTTCACATACCACTAGGCACACATAGTTCGATCTTTCAATGCGAATGTGTTGCCTTAACACAAGCTGCAACAGCAGTAAAGCGCTTAGGCATCCGGAACTATGGCATTAAATTCCTATCCGACAGCCTATCTGTGCTCAAAGCTTTAGCAAGCAAACAAACTAACAATAAGCTAATTTTTGAGTGCCATCTAGCTCTGGAGAGTTTATCGACGTCTAATCGTATTACTCTCCAGTGGATCAAGGGGCACAGTGAATCTCTGGGCAATGATGCTGCAGATGAACTTGCGAAGAGAGGCTCTGACATGAGGGTGCTAGGCCCGTACCCACTTCTCCCTTTGCCTTTCTCACAATTTCGTGCGTGGATTCGCCAAAGATCGACCGAACTCCATAACAACAGATGGTCACGGGCAACAGACTGTAGACAGTCAAAATTGGCTCTACCAATGATACACCCGCGATTAACCAAAAAACTTCTCAACCTGAGTAGGAATAACCTTAGAATAATAATAGGTACAATTACGGGCCACAACCTCCTTAACAAACATCTTTTCAACATAGGCGCCACGGACAGCCCCCTCTGCAGGGGCTGCCTTGATGCCGAGGAATCAGCCGCCCACGTCATCCTGGATTGCGAGGCCGTGGCTTCTCAACGTGAAGAAATCCTCGGAACAATGAGGTCGCTCCGCGAAGCCTGTGAAGCTCCCAGGAAGCTTCTGTGCTTCTGGGCGGAGTTAGGCTGGCTCTGTTAGCCAGAATCCCCACGCACAACGGACCGAATGGGAGTCTAAGTGCGGAAAAGGGAGTCCTATCATCATCATCATCATCATTCCGAAGAGTATTCACGTAACATCTTTAATTATCTTAAAAACACTCTTTATAATGAAGCAGAAATGCAGACGAAGCTCGTTTGCCTGTATACTTTCAACGTACTCAATAGATTTTGCGTAAATTTTCCAATATCTTACAGGTACCGAGTATGTTTTCGATGCTGGTGTAAAATTTTATGATGTTCTTTTATCACAACAAAGAAAAAGGAACCAATATTTAGATTCAGAGCCACGAGCCAGACTTTTATCTACATTTCAGTAGCAGTCAGTCGCGCTACCATGAATTTTGAAGAACGCGGTCCCAGTTTCCTTTTGTTGTATTTTGTACGAGAACAGGGTTACAAATGCTGGTTTACTTTAAAATTCTGAAAGCCAGATCCATTACATAGGATTTATTACTTAGTGAGGCTTACAATTTAACCGCAAGCCGTCTAAATGTTGCATTTTCATGTAATACCCTTAGAAGCATGGTCGTTCTGCAGTGGGATAAAGGACGACGCAACGATGTAAAAGAACATTAATGACCTTGTCACACTCTTTACTCCCGATTTCGATCTCACACGTTCTCACAGACCACTATGCGGTCATTCGTAAAGCCGTCGGATGTTCTAAGTATGCTTACGGCTTGAATTTTTCAGCAACATTCAAATATTATAATTCTAGGGGAATTTATAACAGTAACTTTTGGGAGAAATTACTACACTTCATTATAAAATCGAAGGTGTCAACAAAATAAACACATTACTCTCACAACGTCCAAAAAACGCGAGGTGTCACAAGTCTCGACCGCCCCATAAGAATATCGAAAATACGGCCAAGTTCACCGTAAAAGGAAAAACTATAAATACGAAAACCCTCGAAAATAAACGTAAAGTTTCATCCTCCATCCTCCAACCTTGTATAATGCATTTCCTATTCGCAGTCTCATCGTGAATAAGCAACACAAGACACCTAAGAAGCATGTCCGTCATTGTGAGTTATCGTGGAGACCCCACTAAAACATGCAGATGACGAGGTACGGAGTATACTATATGGTACAAAGGCTCCTTCAAACAGGCGCGACACGAGATAAAATCGCGCGCGACACAATTCACCGCAAGTCACGCAACGATCGGTGCCTTTGTGTCGCGCGCGATTCGCTTCGCGCGTCGCGCCTGTTTGCTGGAGCCTTGACACTTTTACAAGAGTAAGTAAATATCGTATGTAGGTACATTTGTACAAGGTATGATTTGATACACATAATATGTTATATTCGCTTTGTACGTTTATTGTTATCATAATAGTATAGTTATAGTTTTTTGGATCTTTATGAAGCCTCTTTTTTATTAGAAGTATTTTTTATTCGTTATATTTTTATTCTGTTGTGAATGTTGTGACGAGGTTAGTTTACCCTCAAAATATTAACGGTCTAATAAACATTCTGCATAATGCGCATTAATAGTGACGCCAAGGAAAATTGATGATGAAACTGAAACTCAAAGCATTTATTTCAATTAAACCAGACACTTTTGAATTGTCAAGGAGCCAGTCAGTCAGAAATATGAAGTTAGTTGATGATTCCTAAGGCGATTCCTAAGTGTTCCTAGGTATTTTAAAATAAAAGATATCACACTAATAGTACAAAGGTGAAAGTTTGTGAGTGTGTGTGTGTTTATATGTTTGTTACTTCTTCACGCTCAAACGGCCGGACCAATTTTGATAAAATTTTGTATGGAGGTAGCTGACACCCTGGATTAACATATAGGCTACTTTTTATCCCGATATTCCCACGAGATCAACATTTACGCGGGTGAAACCGCGGGGCGCAGCTAGTGCTCAATAAATATGGTTTAAGATACTTACATAACAACAAACAAATCGCCGTCTCAAAAACAAGACATTAAATTTCAAAACCTCAAAACAAATAAAAGTTTTACAACAAACCTGTGCACAGTGTATCAAGTTTATCTACAAAATAAAGACAATTCTATCATCTAGTCTATGGATAGTTACCTCCGGGACTCGTTGTTTATGCTCTCAAGTTATAAACAACGAAGGATATGGATATTGAATTTTGTTTGAATAAGACCTTTTGTGTATTCAGGACACGTGTGTTCTAATAAAACTTTTGTAAGGGCCGTAACAGACATGCAGCTTTTAGCAACGTTGAACAGAGATTTAGCCGATTTTCGGAAGCTTGATACTGCGGCTGTCGTCTAAACCCTGCATTTGTTTAGCATCAGCCATCACCGATTTAGTCGCTATACAGACGCTCCCACCCCTCCTCCCTTTTACAGTAACAGACAGAAAACAGCGAGGAAACAATTTTGATACCGCGCTCGAACGCAGTGAGTCGTCAAAGGCGATTTTAAAGTAATCGCTGAAATGAACAATGTTGTTATCGCGACTTGTGAGAGAACGGTGACAGTCACCCAAACGTAATGCAACATTAGCATAGCATAATATAAAGCCTACAACGTTCCAACTGCTGGGACATAGGCCTCGTCTCGGTGAGAAGGAATGGGCCATACCCCACCACGCGGGCCCAATGCAGATTGGTGGATGTCACATGTCTTCGAATGTTTGGTTCTAGGACATGCCGGTTTCCTCACGATGTTTTCCTTCACCGATTTGAGAGCAGTGGTGGTGAAATAAATTATAATAAGTAAAACGTCTGGGTTCAAACCCACGACCTTACTCTTAAGTCGGAGCTGTTACCATTGCTCACACCAATACAACTATGCTACTGTTACGAGCTTGGGGTTCGTGACAATAAAAACTGCCGATTTAATAACCAAAACTTGACACTTTAATCACAACACTAATTACAACTCAAACATACTAATTATGAAACACAATTTCACTACTGATCACTCTTAGTCGCACTTGAATATCGCTTCGATGTACTCGCTTGTATCGCTTATTCAAAACATGTGTCTCGCGGCTCACACCGGCCTTATATAGTGCCACAGAGCTACTATATAAACATCTAGAACGTTCGAGTACATACCGGTCCCGACTGACCCGATGTCGATAGTTCTCGGAATGTCTAGGACCTTGACCCTACTAGTTCTGCTACCCGATACTAGATGGTGCTAGTGGTAACTAATGTCACCATGTATCAGGCATCAATTGTGGCGTGCAACACTACTTTATTACTGATAGCAAAATCGCCGATCGCCGTTACTAAAAGTAGCATGTCTGGTAGCACCCGAATAAAACTTTTGTTATGGAATGAAATATTTTGTAAACATACGTAGGGTCGATAAAATTGGTTCTTCCTGTACAGCGATTTTGCGGTGAACGTGATCTGGAGATAAAGCGTGAGTTGTGCGAAGGTATTTATCGTTTATTTGAAGGTAGGATGTGAGAAGGACTTCTCTTTGAGAGGTTATTGGGCTGACGTTGGCTATACGTTTGAGGGAAACATTCTTTGTATTGGATATCCTTATGAGGGTGGATTGTCTTGTCATTAAATTTGTTCGGTAACCGTTAAGTACTTGACGAAGCTGTAATTTTGTCAAAAGTCAGATAACCTTGTTGTTTTGTTGTGATTTTAAAACACATCAATTTATAAAAATACTAGCAGCGTCCCGCAGTTTCACCTGCATATGTTTCGATCCCGTGGAAATTTCGGGATAAAAACTATTCTATGTCGTTTCCCGGGACTCAAACTATCTCTGTACCAAAGGACATGTTATGAAATGGGCTTAAAATAATAATATTTTTGAACAGCTGTCATGTATGGTTTTTCTGATAGGGAAACTTATTCAGGATGGCCTGATAAAAACAGAAAAAATATTAAAAGCACCATTATTGAATAAATACATTTTTAAATCTAGATATTTTTGGTGTCGTAATATTATTTTTACACGTTGAAACAAAGAAAAAAAGGTTAAATATCATTTTTTAAAGCAAATTATATACCTTATTGTTATTTAAAATATCTAAAATAATATTAGATGGCTTAAAATAAAACCAACTCCATGATTTGTATGTATGGCATTAATTCCTTTGCCTCCTAATGGAATCTATGAAAATATTACCTGTGCCAGTAAGGTTGTCATACTTGTCAGCTGTCAGTACACAGGTCAAAATTGAATTGAATTTGACACTTGATTGACGTTCACAATTCACAATGACAATAATGACATCCAACCGAAAAGTGTAGCCAAAATCAATAATTACTGTGGGTTGCAATTTATTTTTTTAAATAATGATTATTAAAATGTATAATAATTAAGGAAAGGGTGCTTTCAAAAAAAATTTAAAAATTATCAAAGTCTCCTTAATTTATGTACTTTCATAAAAATATGATCTCTTCCCTGTTCACAGTAGCTTCGAATAAAAGCCCAGCCTCCATACAAAAACCTAACATGTCCTTTCATCTATATCAGTTCAGCGGTTTAAGCGCGAAGAGGTAACTGACAGACAGACAAGACACACTATCGCATTTATAATATTAGTATGGAGTAGCAGCGCCGCGCGGTTTCACCCGCATAAATGTAGATCCCGTGGGAATATCGGGATAAAACTATAATATGTCTTTTCCCGGGACACAAACTATCTATATACAACATCTAAATGAGTTTAGCTGTGTAAGCGTAGAGGTAACAGACAGACACACTTTCGCATTTATAATATTAGTATGGATAGTTTTTACCCGAGTGCGGCGAAGCCCAAAAGAAGGGTTATGTGTTTGACCTGAATGTATGTCCGTTTCTTTGTTCCCTCGTAACTCCTAAACGAATGAACGGATTTGGATAAATTATACGTCTTTAGATTTGTCTTGGTAGCGCGAGTATTACTGGTTACATTAAAATCTAAAACAAAGTAAAATGGCGGATTTGGGGTGGCATGTTGTGGAGTTCGAAATTTCTTTTTCTTCTAATACAATCGAGTGGCATGTCAAAATGAAAGGTTTTAAAAGGTGATTACAAAAATATATACAATTTATATGGTTAAATGTAATTCGAAACTGTGACAAATCGTAAAAAACACGTACAATAAAATACAACAAAATATGTATAATAAAATAATTATTTCTTATTCCCCCTGTCGTCTAATATTATTGAATAACTACGACTAAAAAGCTGGAAATAAAAAAAAACGTAATTTAAAATTAAATAAAACTTGGAAGCAGGTGGGACCCATTCCATTTTAATTATATTTTCAAACTCAAATGGGCGCCGCCTGCTTCCAACTTCAATTTAAAACGGGCTTGCTTTTAGCTTTTCAGTTTTTTAAACTTAAGGGTCTTACGGGACCTAAACACAAAAACGCAAGTTTTAGAAACAATAAAAGTAAAGACTACAGTAAACAAAATCAGAAAATATATGATATTCTTCAAGATATATGCTAGGTAGATAGTGTGTTGAAAACATAATACAACTAATTTGATACGATAGAAAAAAATCATGAAGAGACCTCTAAAAGCTTTCTTTTTACAATAAAAACCATACATATAAAAATATACATAAAATCATTCTGATTTTTTATCAGATTATTCTACAAACAACATACTAAAATACTAGTGTTTTTATTTTTTCGTCCAAACAATAGATTTTTTTGTAATTTAATAATTGCTTCATATTTTGCAATAAATTAACAGCGTTCTGTAATCACGCTTCTCTTTCTTTTCTATGCAGTCCGACAGTGACCGCGCTTTAGGTCATGTAAGCCCCTTAAGTTTTTTACCGCAGCCGGGTTTTTTAGTTTTTTTTTTTGTGAAGTATTAATTTTGTTTAAAAGGCTTTTTTTTTTGAGGATGGGAAATCATCAAATGACTCCTCCCGTTCTGGGTGGAGCGGTAGGGAGTTTAAAAGGCTTATTTCGTCATTTTGAAACAAATATAAAATTATAATTATCTGATAAAAAGTCAGTGTCAAACTAAGAAGATACGTCTTGTCCCTCGTCCACAAATGGGACTAGGTTCAGTTTGAAAGTATAATTCTTCTTTCATATCGATAAACTAATGTATTCCAGCCGTTGTAAGAATATAAATCCGATCGGCAAAGCTGACGTGGGACGATCTGCCCATGTTGCAAGACATCCATACTAATATTATACATTCGAAAGTAACTGTGAGCAGTGGTGGCCAAGTGGTAACGGCCGCGACTTACGAGTTGTAGGTCGTAGGTTCGAACCCAGACAGGCGCTTTACTTTGTGTAAATTATTTCATCAACACTGCTCACAAAACGGTGAAGGAAAACATCGTGAGGAAACCGGCATGTCCTAGAACCAAAAATTCGAAGACATGTGACATCTACCAACCCGCACTGGGCCCGCATGGTGGATTACGGCCCACTCCCTCTCGCTGAGAGGAGGCCTGTGTCCCAGCAGTGGGAACATTATAGGCTGATGATGATGATGATGATGATGATGAAAGTAACTGTGTCGGTCTGTCCGTATGTTACATTTTCACGCCTAAAACACTGAACGGATTTCGATAAAATTTGACAGGGAGTTAGATTGCATCCCGGGGAAGGACGTAGGATAGTTTTTATCCCGATATTCCCACGGGATCGACACTTATGCGGGTGAAACCGCAGGGTGCCGCTAGTATAACATAATCCCATTTTGATAGGCAACGAGCAAGCAGTCTCCTGAGGGACAATGAGGGTTTTCGTGAAAATTTACGACACCAGTTGGCACCACTTTGACAAGAGGTCTTCCAATATAAAATATATGATGACGTTCATCATTCGATTCATTCATTCGTTCATCAATCCGTCATGACGTAAAGAAAATAACGTCGGGTCCAGGCATCTGTCAAAGAGCCTATTTGACAGATGCCTGGACCCGACGTGTCAGTGCTGCCACCTAGCGAACGTCATTTCAGAATACCCTCATTTTCGTAATTTTAAGAATGCGTTCACAGTCTGATCTCAGTCTCAATCTGTCAAAAATACCTGTAATTTCCCTACATTCTCAACAAGATTTTAACATTGATTGTCTCTGGGATGAGATTGTGTCTAGATTTTGTACGTTTTTAATTAGGGAAATCGGCCTTCTGATCACGTGTATCGCCGATGCAGTAGGTGTAGCAGAAGCGGGTCCTGCGGTGCTATTCTGTAAAAATCTCACCGTGAAAACTTAGGTGAAGTGAGCGTGGAGTGAGCTGTCAATAGTGTCAATTCCTAGAAAACAAACTCACTTCACCTAAGTTTTCACGGTGAGATTTTTACAGAATCGACCGCCAGCACCCTAATTGCGAAACACACTATCACTCACAATCAGAACCATTTTGAAGTACATATATTGCTAATCCATCGCTTCATACGTTCGAAAAATGTGTGTCTGTTTAACAACGTAAATAACGCAATGAATGTCGTTAAACTGTCAAAAGCCATTGCTATGATAGTGTGTTACACAAGTACCCCGCCGGTACTGTGTTGTAGTCGCGTGGTCGCTTCCAAGGCTTAGTGATATCCCTGGCGACTACGTTAGCGACATCGCTGTCGGCTCTGGTTACGACTACCGTGCTAGCAATGTGGCCGTATATCTAATGCGTCAGTGTTGTTGCCGGCCACCTACCTTGACATGCGGCAGAGCGAGCAGCCTCCGGATCTCGTGTATGGCCGCCGCAGTGGCCGGCGCGGCGGCGGCGGGGCCGGGCCCGGCGTGGCGCGGGCGCGGCCGCTGGTGACGTATATCTAATGCGTCAGTGTTGTTGCCGGCCACCTACCTTGACATGCGGCAGAGCGAGCAGCCTCCGGATCTCGTGTATGGCCGCCGCAGTGGCCGGCGCGGCGGCGGCGGGGCCGGGCCCGGCGTGGCGCGGGCGCGGCCGCTGGTGACGTATATCTAATGCGTCAGTGTTGTTGCCGGCCACCTACCTTGACATGCGGCAGAGCGAGCAGCCTCCGGATCTCGTGTATGGCCGCCGCAGTGGCCGGCGCGGCGGCGGCGGGGCCGGGCCCGGCGTGGCGCGGGCGCGCGGCCGCCTCCAGCGCCTGGCGACAGCGCTGGCGGCCCTCGGCGGCGGGCGCGCGGCCGCTGGTGACGACTACCGTGCTCGCGATGCGGTCGTATATCTAGTGAAGAAATACGTATTTTTTCATTCAGAATTGAGTTCATTTTCAAGTTTTGGTAAAAAATAGAAATAAAAACAATGTATGACATTGAAACTTAATTTCATACTTGTAGCGGTATCTACAACGCCACATGCGAAAAACTCGTCATACTGACGTCACGCAAAATCCTGCATCTCGCAAGCAGAGTTTACCGCGCAACTAGCATAGATACAATGCGTTGGATCTATGCTAGTTGCGCGGTAAACAACACCCGTCTGGTCGGAGGATCTTCCCTTTTCTATGGAGGATGAGTGAACTTTACACCCTGTTCCTCATACGTCTCTAAACTTAAAGTTTTTTTCTTATACAAGATATAGGTATTTTCTTGTTTAGCTTACCTCTAAGAAAGCTCGAAGCTGCAGGTCATCAAGTACGCCATGGAACAGATCGGGATCCATGAACATGGGTCCATCTTGCAAGACTGACACATCGTCCAGGGATTCGATTATCATAGCTATAGCTGTAACAAACATTTATTTATAGAAATTAATATTACATGATATCCTACAAAATCAAAAGATTTTTTTTTACGAAAAAAGTAAGTTTTTTTATGTGAAAAAGAAGAAATAAAACGACAATTTTCTTTGTTAATAAGCCATTAGATACTAATGCCATCTTTAGAAGGATACCATTATGTCTAGTTGTTTCATAGTGTTACTAGATGGCGCTTACTTAAGATAATGTTGAGTTTAAGTTAGCGCCATCTAGAGGCAAATTTTAGTAAATACAAATTATGAATGTTTGTTGCGAATACGTTCATATGGCGCTACCTACTAAATTTTCGAAACACTAGATGGCGGCACAATAACAAGTTCATTGTCGCGACTTTGAACTCAGTTGATGCCATTAAACGAAGAGAAGAAGAAGAAGAACTCATTTGATAAAGGGAACTGTCAAACCCATTATTGTTGAGAAAGAGATGCGAGTTATACAGGATGTATAGTGACATTCCTTTCTCGTACAGCAACAATGATGACAACGCCCTAGGGGCCTTATTATAAAGTGTAAAGCTACGGTTTCTTAGAAAAGCGGTGACCGCAAACATAGCGCGTCTGCTATTTACCGAGGAATGACTTCACTGAAACGTTATTTATGAAATTAAGTTGGTGTGTTTTCCTAGAGACCATTTTTGACACCCTAAAATTTAACCCCGCTGCCAAAGATTTAAATCGCTAGATTTGCCCTCACCGTACTTAGTCATGCGTAAAAGTGTATATACTGAGAAGAATGAGCTTACACATATTCATATAGCGTTTCCACGACAGTCAAGTCAAGTAAAGATCGCCAGAACGAGTAGTCTAACGATTGAAAAAAAAAGTGCCAAAAGCGTGCCCGCAAAAGCGCGCAAGCGCGTTCAAAAGTGCCTTTAATGTGCCTATTTGAAATAAATGCTTTGACTTTGACTTTGAAATCTTTGCCGCTGTCATGATTTTCATGACAGCCGTCACTGCAGCCGTTATGTGAGGCCACCACTTTTCTATGAAACCGTAGCTTATTAGCATGTATTGTTCCGTTGCGAGAAAAGGATGGCGCTTAACATATTATAATAGCTCCATCTTTTTTACGCACAACGAAAAATTTTAAAGCAATACCGCCAGGGTAACCCATGAAGTTGTATCACTAATTATTATAATTCTGTAAACACATATTTGTTACGGTCGTGAATCATATTTTAATCAACATATAACCTGACACTGACCTGCAGATTGCAAGAAACGTAAGAAAATTTTAATTTCGAGAGCTACTTTAGGGCATCTCGTTTTTCTTTTCCTATCTTACCAGATGTACAAGCCTCCTCGAACATGACAGCTCGTCTGGGCTGTTGTTCCTCGTCCTCTTCGTCATCAGCGTTCGCTGTAGTCACGATTGTGGCGCGGTGACGGCGACGACTGTTGAACTTCTTTAGTTCTTCCACTGTGCCCGCTAGGTGGTTGCGGAGCTGCTTTTCACGGTCCTGGGGAGTAGTATATTATTAATAGTGAGTTTAATAGAGATTTTCGTATACATTTTTCATGCAAAATGTGTGAAAAATTTAGAGTAGGCAAGCACCTACTCTAAATTTTTCACACATTTTACTTACTGTAAATTCGAAAGCCAATCTTCCATAATTAGTGCAGTTTTACAAACAACGACGCAGAAATAATAAGCATCTACAGATGCACTAGTGCTGACTGGCTTCTTTGAACTTTATGCCACTAATATTAATGTTAAATAATCATTTTCTCATTAAAAAAATCCTCTACAATGACTCATTTCGGTCTGAACTAGCCCGAAGGGCGTTTGTCCACCGCAGCCGTCACTCGGACGTCACCGAGAAACAAGATTTTTCAAACCGAGCGTGAAGTCCCGGTGACGGCGATCGTGTGTTCACCGCAACCAAACTCGGCGGTTTACTATGTTATGATTGACAAAACAAAACCGGGCGGCCGGCGACGGCAGTATGTGGACAAGATCAAACGTGTTTTGTATTGCCGGCACACCGGTCCGTCACAATCTCGGGTCGAGTTCTAGCGGTCGCACCGAGCTACTCGACACTACGGCGGCCGGAATAAAGGCGCTCGGGTGACGGACTTGCGGTGGACACGGAGCCATAATACATATCTGTATCGCTACTTCGGCACCGTCAACTCGTTTCAGTGACGTCCCGCGGCAGCGGTGGACAATAGGGATGTTGCCTGGGTAAAAATAAATCGATTCGATTTAGTCCCTCAGTAAGATTATTAAAAAATATTGAACACGTATTTTTTGTTTTATCAATTAGATAAAAAATTACAAAGATATATCACATCAAAGTTCAGGAGTGGGGGGCTTTGACGTAATAACGTGCTAAAATTTGTAGCACGGCGTGACGTCATACGAAATTTCCAAGCGCTGTATCTTCGTAATTTTTTGTTTGCCAGACAAAAGAAAAAATACGTATACAATATTTTTTAGTAATCTAACTGATGGACTAAATATATTTTCTTAGTCAACTACCCTATTGCACTAAGACACTAAAACATACCCTTATCCAGCGATGATTGAGGACCTCCTGTATGTTGATTCTCTGAGTATGATCCACAGTTAACATTCGCTGCACCAGATCCTTAGCAGCGTCGCTGACGTCGTCCCAGAGAGGTGCGTCGAACTGAAATGAATATAAACAACATTGAGTTAAACAATACCTTTGCGTTGTGATTGTCAGCAATGAAAAATTATTTTCATGGATACATATGTATACCAAACGAAACGGTTACAACATTAGTATGTATTGGTATAACGGGTTGATATTCGAAAGTCCACGTCTAAACGCAATGTTGTTTCAGCAAAATGAGTAGTATTATTCAGAAAAAATCTCATTTTTGCAAACTCTGGAGACGAGGATAATATTCCCTCACCACCTCCAAGGTAATGCATGAAAAACATATATTTTGACAGTACAACAACATTCATTGCGTTATTAACGTTGCTAAGCACACAATTTTTTTAAGCAAATGAAGCAATGGATTAGAAATTTCCTTCAAAATCTTTTGGATTGTGAATAAAATTGTTACGCAATTAGGGTGATATTTACTTTGCAATCTTATAATCACTATTCTGATAAAGCTCAAGGATATGGTGTGCGTTAGAATGTGAAGGACAGATTATATAAGGTAGAAGGAAAAAAAATCTCAAAAAAATAATTATCATCTTACCCTCAAACGTCCTCGACATATAGCCTCAAAGAGTCGCTCCTTAGTCCCAGTGAAAGGCAGATACCCGACCAGCAGAACGTGCAGCAATATTCCTGCAGCCCACACGTCGACTGGCTTGCCGTAAAGCTGGCTGGAAACCACTTCCGGGGCCATGTAGTGAGGTGTTCCGATGCGACCTGGAAATTCTTTAAGTTGAGGTATGGTATTTATTTGGTCATCATAGGTATGG
Source organism: Luperina nickerlii (assembly GCA_963855955.1). Classification (NCBI taxonomy): domain Eukaryota; kingdom Metazoa; phylum Arthropoda; class Insecta; order Lepidoptera; family Noctuidae; genus Luperina; species Luperina nickerlii. The sequence goes on from OY979674.1 coordinate 6,230,544, forward strand.
TCAATTATAGGTAAGAAACAATGTGGTGGTACTAATTTTAGGCGTTTTGAGTCAAGAGCTTAACATGTATATATTTTTTTAATAATAATAATATTTTATACTTTAAAATACATTTTCATACGCTTTACAGAAAAGACATATTCCAAGTGTTGAGTCTTATCAACATGGCTGTAGTGTAATATAGGAATGATATTGTTCATTCTTCGTTAACAATTGCTTTTTGTCACTGAACCTACTTTCCTGTAATGAGTACCAACAGATATTTAAAATAAATATTCAAAAGTACATAGTGTGTGTATGTTAACATCAAAATTTCACAGGGTTAAAACAATTTGGTAAAACAAAACATTTTGTCTTTTATGTTATGTGAACTTATCTGACACGGAGTTTATTTATTTTATGTAAATTTTTGTCAACTACTTGCGACTGCGAAACTTGATGGCACAGTAGGATGAATTAGTGAGGTGAATGATTTTTATAAATAGGCTGATAATTCGATTGTTTATTCATTTATAGGGTTCCGTACCCAAAGGGTGCCAACGGGACCCTATTTCAAGCCTCCGCTGTCCGTCCGCCCGTCCGACTTTCGGTCTGTCAGCGAGCTGTACCTCATGAACCCTAATAGTTAGACAGATGAAATTTACAGTGTATTTCTACAACAACTTAATACAAAAAATGTGGTTTTTTCAGCGTTTTTTGCCTTGTGGTACGGAATCTTTTCGTGTGCGAGTCCGATTCGCATTTAGACGGTTTTTTGAATAATATAGAACGAGCATGTTAGTGTCGTTCCCTGACAATGTTCTCGTTAGACAAAAAGTTCTATGCCTTTTACTGAAAAGATCGATAAACTCAATCAATGATGTTGATTTTACATAAAATTTAAGAAAATAACTATGGAAATGAAAACCATCGCAGTAGCAAGTTTTCCGCCACCAAACAATAAAAAAACGAGTAATTAAGGGGAACGCGCTAAGGTAGTCCGCGAAATTAAAATTCACTTACGTTTTTTGCAATTAGCAGGTCAGTGCCAGGTTGTATGTTGAATCAAATAAAGGACTAATCAGCCATACAACTCGTTGAGTTAGAATGGACCTTAAATGTCATGATTTGATGAAATAGTCATTCAATAGGGTAATATAAACTTACAGACTTGTAATGATGATTTTTATAATTCTATAAATAAATATTTGTTACGGCCACGAATCATATTTAGATCAACATGCAACCTGATACTGACCTCCAAATTAGGAAAAAAAAACTTAAGGAAGGGCTTTGAAGATCTGTGGCACACCTACCTGACGGCCATTTTTTTTAATGTGGCCACGTACGGACCCTCCTATATAAATCGTTGGCTGATATCAATGTTAACAGAAAATATAATAAGACAAAACCCTGTAATGTCACGTTTCCGAGACATTAACGTTCAAATTTGATCATTTGACATCAATTTTTTTTAACTTGCTTACATTTGTTGCATTGATGTTTGATTACTATAAACTTTCAGAGTAATTATTTCAAATATCTAATCAACAAGATGTAAAAAAGTTTATGCGTTGGTAGCCGCCATTTGAAAAAAAAAAAACAAAATGGTGCGGCTGTAGGTATGCCAGGCTCCTTATTATAAAAATCTTCAATCCCATTTGAATTGCGCGGGCTATCCTGACGCTTTCGCCTTAATAAAATAATATATTTTCTAGTGTGATAAGTGCATTAATAACATTAACACGAGTCACAACATCAGTCTGTACAAATATTACCTACATTGATTTATTTTATTTACAAGCACATTTAATTTTATAACATCAATTACAACTTATTGCTACTATAAAGCTCGTGTGTTAAGCATTCAGGACATCATACGGGTTAGTGACGTCATTTGTCACTTTAAGACGCTAACACAAACTATGTGAAAGTAGTACTAGTGATACAGCTTCATCGTGATACTCTCGACTGCTCGATAATACGTCATCGGATAGTATGAAAACCACAATGTGAGCAGTGTGTGTGTGTGTGTGCAGTGTGTGTGTGCAGTGTGTGTGTGTGTGTGTGTGTGTGTGCAGTGTGTGTGCAGTGTGTTTGCAGTGTGTGTGTGTGTGTGCAGTGTGTGTATGTGTGCAGTGTGTGTATGTGTGCAGTGTATGTGTGCAGTGTGTATGTGTGCAGTGTGTGTGTGTGCAGTGTGTGTGTGTGTGTGTTCACTGCTTACAGTCGGCCAATTCGAGTGCGTTCAAAGGGCAATTTTGAAGAGGGTAGCAGGGGGAAGTGGGCGGAGCCTATGTCATAAATTTTGACATTTCTCAGTCCTGTCAAATGTATACAACAACTAGTTTTTGGATGTCGGAAAATATCCCACGGGAACGCAGTACCGGGATGAAAGTGACCTATGTGTTAATCTAGGTTATAAACTATCTGTGTGCTAAATTTCATCCAAATCCGTTCAGCTATTTTTGCGTGATAGAGTAACAACACACATTATATTTTTTTTTATTTTCATTATTCACATTTATAATATGTATGTGCGATGAAACACTGTAAGCAGTAGATATACTGTGGCAATAGTTTGAATTTGCGAGTGGACAACATCAACACTAAAACGGGGAACGATGATGAAAAACGCAATGTGTGATGAACAAAAATTATCAATACGGTAAATCGGTTAAGACTGTGATTGGAAGCGACATGTCTGTCGTACGAGACACATGGTGATATCGCAGAATTAGAAGGTATAGGTCAGTTCTAAACAATGCGCGATAAGTTGCTATGCTCTTAACTAATACTGTAGGATGGAACAGTCTGCAGCGCTTCCTGATAGCTGTATAGTATTTTATCTCACGAAATGACGCGCGCTTTACTTTTGGTTACCAAGTGTACAAACACGCTGTGAATGTGTGTGTAAGCGCAGCTCTCGGTACCATCCGAGACAATGGCGAAGCCGGAAGTGAGTGTATGTTATGTGCTGACGCTACTTGTCTTCACGCACACAACCGCAGCGTTTTGTACACTTAGTTACCACAAGTAAAGCGCGTGTTGCTTCGTGAGACAAAAATACTGTATATCCCGTATCATCTTCGATGGCATCGCAGCTTAACATGGATTAAATAACAATAGGTAAAGTCAGGGTAATTAATTTTCAAGCAAATTGACTACCAACTGAAACTGTCATTTAAATCACAACTGTCATTCTTTGGCACTTGTATTAAATCGCTATAAATATGGCAAATTAACTAACAATCTACTACCTAAAATGCGAAATAAGGTGTACCACATCGGTTTTTCTAATTTCTAACTCCAAGTAATTTCGCGTGCAGTACTTTTTTTCTGCGGAATGCCAATGACACATTGAATACATAAGAAAAATTTGGAGGAATTCAAACTTAAATTATTTCAGTTTCGGATTAAATGGAATAGATACTGCACGCTTTTCTGAACCGACTGTCGCGTGTTAACACTATCTTGTAATATTAACAGACGTCTTTCATGCGAGTCTTACGAAATGTGAGGATTTATTTAATCATATTCTCAAACTACTTCAGAGATATTTATATATTTATTTTGTTCAACAAATTGTAGACTGAAGGACCCGTATTGAGTGGAAACAATTTTGAGCAACAATCGCGCAACATTATTTCCCGCAACATTTGATGTTACAGCCCCCTATTCAAGCAAACTTTTGCTGAGCAAAAGCAACTTTGTCAACGATAACTTTGACAAAGTTGCTGTTCTCAGCAAAAGTTTAAAAAAGCAACTTTGCTGGAAATAAAGTTGATAGGTATCAATACTAGCAGCGCCCCGCGGTTTCACCCGCATAAGTGTCGATCGCGTGGGAATATTGGGATAAAAACTATCCTATATCCTTTCCCGGGACTCAAACTATCTCTATACCAAATTTTATCTAAATCGGTTCAGCGGTTTAAGCGTGAAGAGGTAACTAACAGACAGACACACTTTCGCATTTATAATATTAGTATGAATGGACAGATGTCTTGTCTACACGCCAGTCTGCGTCAAAATATTGCCCGCGGAAATAGTGTTGTTGTGTTCTCTGTATATAATGTATTCCACGCTACTGCCATATTTATAAACTGGTTGCAAACACGTCCAACCAATATTATACCATGAACACTAGCCTGTTTCCAGCAACACTGCAAAATTCCATGTTGCCAGCAACATTTGTTCCAAAACAAAAATGTGTTGGTGAAACAATGTTGTGCAACTTTGTTCCCCAATTAATAGAAACTTTTTGTTGAATTTGTAAGCTTATTTATCACGCATTGTTTCTGAGCCTACATCCCTTTATTCTGTGATGACATTAAGACAGTGCTGATGGTAAAGACACATAGTCCATGCAGTAAGGGCACGGTCTCCTCGTCTTACCGTACTCGTCAGATTTGAGATACGCTTGGCCCAATGGACCCATTAGCGGGCGAGTGTCCATCACCAGTTCTGTATAATACAACCTACTGTCATCAACTTGGTAGGTAAAGAATGTATGAATAATAATAATGCTAATAGAACAGACTTTTAACATTGTACAATGTGATCGGTAGTATATATTTTTTTTTAATATTTGCATTACGACGTCGCTTTGCTTTGGCGTGTGTTAGTCCTAATTAATTAGATGATTTCGAGACCTGTTGCACTGATCACATTGCATGTTGGCCAAGTCTTAAGGCTCCTACAAACAGGCACGACACGCGATATAATCGCGCGCGACACAAAGGCACCGCTCGTTGCGCGACTTGCGGTGCCTTTGTGTAGCGTGTCGTGTCGCGCCTGTTTGAAGGAGCCTTTATAGGTGAATTAAAATAAGATCAACGAGACGAGATACTGAATGTAAACAAACTTTCAGGAGTTCATAACATTTTTATTTAAAGAAATCATATACGAATTTTAAACTTCCTAATATTCATAACGGTTTAATAACAAAAAAAAAAACGAAATAAATACGGAAACGAAAAAAATCGTATCACTTCGAACGCAATCCAAACAGGAATGAACAAAAAGTGAGGACCAATGTTGATAGCTACTGTCCTCTACCACGAATCACACAGCGACAGCCGTCGTCGACCAACTGACATCATTATTGCGTGCAAGAGATAAGGACTGAGATAATATCGCTCGATATCGTAATGCAACTCAGTACAGGTCAGGTTGTTCACGTATGTTATCTCGTCTCGTTGGCTGCACTTTAGAGCTACATACGAATCAGAAATGGTTGCAAGTACTGCTATTACATTACAACACATACTTGCAACTATCATGTCCATAATTTTTACAGCAGTAAATGATCTATTAGCAACGAGATTAAAACTGATTAAGATCTTATTTGAGTCATCACGCCGCATCGGACAAGCTCAAGTTGCGTTTTAATTATTAATTGTAAGCGCCATGACAAATGCCGATGTTTTTTTTTAATCAGTAACGTAAAATTTTTGTATGCCTGGTGACGTATTATGACAGTTCAAAGTTATCATGATTCCAGCGTAAGAGAGAGACGGAGCTAACATGACCGATAGCACCATCCTTTTTTCCATTGGAATCATAACAGCATTAATACTACATAATACGGCCCCTGGGTCTGAATGTTAATAGAGAATATCAGAATAACGCAGCAGTCTGTTGACAAGGGAAAGGAATACGTGCCTCTCGTTACTTTTATCGACACCAACCCATTTTTAAAACTCAACACAATACTTGCTACAATGCAGCATGATTCTCAGCTAAGAAATAGTTCAAAATAATGCATTTGCTTACCAGGCGGGACTCGGTTGGCGATCGGCGCGGGAAGTTGGGCAGCCACGCCGAACCCTCCCAGCTTGACCGGCGCGCAGTTCTCGCGCCCGGCCAGCAGCACGCACTGCGGTCTGACGTCACGGTGCACGATGTCATTCTCGTGGCAGTAGCGCAGTGCTTCCAGAATCTGACGCATGTAGTGACTGGTAATAGGAAGAAAAATACTATATGTTGGGGATGCGCTAAAGTAATCCGAGAGATTCAGCATTTCTTACGATTTTCGCAGGGTCTACCGGTCGATTCTGTAAAATTCTCACCGTGAAAACTTAGGTGAAGTGAGTTTGATTTTGCTAGGAATTGACACAGTGAGCGTGGAATGAACTGTCAAAGTTCACTCCACGCTCACTTCACCTAAGTTTTCACGGTGAGATTTTTACAGAATAGCACCGCAGATTTATTGAATAGTAATTTATTGATCTAAATAAGTTTTAATAATAGTGATATTAAATTATTGTTTGCATGCCGATTGGTAAAATGTGGCTGGGCTAAATATAATCTTAAGAACTACTATGTATTACCCATATTTGCAAAATAAAATTTTATTCTATTCTATTGTATATTGATAAAAAATATGATTCGCGACGATAGGTAACAAAGATGTATTGACAGAATTTTACTATCTTCCTGCGACTTTGTCCGCGTGTATTAACACAATCAAAACATAATTATACTCTGGCATTCGCCAATAGTGTAGCTTTCTATCAGTGAAAGAATCGGATCAGTAGGTATTTCCAGAGATTTTACAAACAAACAATTTCATTATATTATATTATATTATACTATATAAAGCTCGATTACCACTCACTGACTCACTGACTCACTGATTGACATAATTGTTCTCCCAGATGGTGAAGGGGGAGGTGGGTATATTTTTACAGATTCGTATAGAAGTAACTCTCACGAGTATGGGAAAAATCCCAAACCTCCCCTTTTCCACCCCACTCTCCCCCCTCCCTATCGTATCTCGGAAACTAAGAGTCCCGTGTTTTGTTGTTTTACGGATTCGTATAGAGGAGGCTCGAAAAGTAAAATCAATTTTTCAAAGTTGCCCCCTTGCCCCCCTTCTCCCCCCCTCTAGAGGTAGATCTCGGAAGTTAAGAGACTTGGAACATTTTTTTTTTCAGATTCATATCAAGGGGCCCAGAGTTGGTCAAAATCATTTTTCAAAACTCCCCCCTCTCCCCCCCTTCACCCCTCCCCCCATCGTATCTCGGAAATTAAGAAACCTGGGTTTTGTTTTTTTACGGAATCGTATAGAGCAGGCTCGGAAAAGTAAAAACCATTTTTCAAAATTCCTCCCATTCTCTCCCCCTTCTCCCCCCTTTAGGCGGATCTCGGAAGTTAGGACTTGGAACATTATTTATATTATTATTATACTATATAAAGCTCGATTACCACTCACTGACTCACTGACTCACTGATTGACATAATTGTTCTCCCAGATGGTGAAGGGGGAGGTGGGTATATTTTTACAGATTCGTATAGAAGTAACTCTCACGAGTATGGGAAAAATCCCAAACCTCCCCTTTTCCACCCCACTCTCCCCCCTCCCTATCGTATCTCGGAAACTAAGAGTCCCGTGTTTTGTTGTTTTACGGATTCGTATAGAGGAGGCTCGAAAAGTAAAATCAATTTTTCAAAGTTGCCCCCTTGCCCCCCTTCTCCCCCCCTCTAGAGGTAGATCTCGGAAGTTAAGAGACTTGGAACATTTTTTTTTTCAGATTCATATCAAGGGGCCCAGAGTTGGTCAAAATCATTTTTCAAAACTCCCCCCTCTCCCCCCCTTCACCCCTCCCCCCATCGTATCTCGGAAATTAAGAAACCTGGGTTTTGTTTTTTTACGGAATCGTATAGAGCAGGCTCGGAAAAGTAAAAACCATTTTTCAAAATTCCTCCCATTCTCTCCCCCTTCTCCCCCCTTTAGGCGGATCTCGGAAGTTAGGACTTGGAACATTATTTATATTATACTATATAAAGCTCGATTACCACTCACTGACTCACTCACTCACTGACATAATTGTTCTCCCAGATGGTGAAGGGGGAGGTGGGTATATTTTTACAGATTCGTATAGAAGTAACTCTCACGAGTATGGGAAAAATCCCAAACCTCCCCTTTTCCACCCCACTCTCCCCCCTCCCTATCGTATCTCGGAAACTAAGAGTCCCGTGTTTTGTTGTTTTACGGATTCGTATAGAGGAGGCTCGAAAAGTAAAATCAATTTTTCAAAGTTGCCCCCTTGCCCCCCTTCTCCCCCCCTCTAGAGGTAGATCTCGGAAGTTAAGAGACTTGGAACATTTTTTTTTTCAGATTCATATCAAGGGGCCCAGAGTTGGTCAAAATCATTTTTCAAAACTGCCCCTCTCCCCCCCTTCACCCCTCCCCCCATCGTATCTCGGAAATTAAGAAACCAGGGTTTTGTTTTTTTACGGATTCGTATAGAGGAGGCTCGGAAAAGTAAAAAGCATTTTTCAAAATTCAAACCTCCCCTTTTCCATTCCACCCCACTCTCCCCCATCCCTATCGTATCTCCAAAACTAAGAGTCCCGTGTTTTGTTGTTTTACGGATTCGTATAGAGGAGGCTCGGAAAAGTAAAATCCATTTTTCAAAGTTGCCCCCTTGCCCCCCTTCTCTCCCCCCCTCTAGGTAGATCTCGGAAGTTAAGAGACTTGGAACATTTTTTTTTTCAGATTCATATCAAGGGGCCCAAAATTGGTCAAAATCATTTTTCAAAACTCCCCCCTCTCCCCCCTTCACCCCTCCCCCCATCGTATCTCGGAAATTAAGAAACCTGGGTTTTGTTTTTTTACGGATTCGTATAGAGGAGGCTCGGAAAAGTAAAATCCATTTTTCAAAGTTGCCCCCCTTGCCCCCCTTCTCCCCCCCCCCCCCTCTAGGTAGATCTCGGAAGTTAAGAGACTTGGAACATTTTTTTTTTCAGATTCATATCAAGGGGCCCAGAGTTGGTCAAAATCATTTTTCAAAACTCCCCCCTCTTCCCCCCTTCACCCCTCCCCCCATCGTATCTCGGAAATTAAGAAACTTGGGTTTTGTTGTTTTACGGATTCGTATAGAGAAGGCTCGGAAAAGTAAAATCCATTTTTCAAAGTTGCCCCTCTTGCCCCCCTTCTCCCCCCCCTCTAGGTAGATCTCGGAAGTTAAGAGACCTGGAACATTTTTTTTTTCAGATTCATATCAAGGGGCCCAGAGTTGGTCAAAATCATTTTTCAAAACTCCCCCCTCTCCCCCCCTTCACCCCTCCCCCCATCGTATCTCGGAAATTAAGAAACCTGGGTTTTGTTTTTTTACGGAATCGTATAGAGCAGGCTCGGAAAAGTAAAAACCATTTTTCAAAATTCCTCCCATTCTCTCCCCCTTCTCCCCCCTTTAGGCGGATCTCGGAAGTTAGGACTTGGAACATTATTTATATTATTATACTATATTATACTATATAAAGCTCGATTACCACTCACTGACTCACTGACTCACTGATTGACATAATTGTTCTCCCAGATGGTGAAGGGGGAGGTGGGTATATTTTTACAGATTCGTATAGAAGTAACTCTCACGAGTATGGGAAAAATCCCAAACCTCCCCTTTTCCACCCCACTCTCCCCGGTCCCTATCGTATCTCGGAAACTAAGAGTCCCGTGTTTTGTTGTTTTACGGATTCGTATAGAGGAGGCTCGGAAAAGGGAAATCCATTTTTCAAAGTTGCCCCCTTGCCCCCCTTCTCCCCTCCCCTCTAGGTAGATCTCGGAAGTTGAGAGACTTGGAACATTTTTTTTTTCAAATTCATATCAAGGGGCCCAGAGTTGGTCAAAATCATTTTTCAAAACTCCCCCCTCTCCCCCCCTTCACCCCTCCCCCCATCGTATCTCGAAAATTAAGAAACCTGGGTTTAGTTTTTTTACGGATTCGTATAGAGGAGGCTCGGAAAAGTAAAAACCATTTTTCAAAGTTGCCCCCCTTGCCCCCTTCTCCCCCCGTCTAGAGGTAGATTTCGGAAGTTAAGAGACTTGGAACATTTTTTTTTCAGATTCATATCAAGGGGCCCAGAGTTGGTCAAAATCATTTTTCAAAACTCCCCCCTCTCCCCCCCTTCACCCCTCCCCCCATCGTATCTCGGAAATTAAGAAACCTGGGTTTTGTTTTTTTACGGATTCGTATAGAGGAGGCTCGGAAAAGTAAAAACCATTTTTCAAAATTCCCCCCATTCTCTCCCCCTTCACCCCCCTTTAGGCGGATCTCGGAAGTTAAGACTTGGAACATTTTCTTTTTCAGATTCATGTCCGTGGGTCCAGAGTAGGTCAAAATCATTTTTCAAAACTCCCCCCCTCTCCCCCCCTTCACCCCTCCCCCCATCGTATCTCGGAAACTAGGTAGCGGTAAAGCGTAGCGTAGCGTAGGGATAAGGTCACGATAGCTTTCCGGTGGTAGGTAGGTCCTGAGTGGAGCGAACCTGCGAGACCGAGTTATTATATTATCGGGCAATCAGCATTCGCTCAGAGACTATGAACGAATGCTATAAGTGTACTCATTTGCGAAGTCACGTCGTTAGATTTAGTCAACACGAGTTTTGGTGACATCTATATTTAGTAGCATAAAATAAAACGCTTTCAACTTGAGAAGTTCGAAAACGCATTGGGATCATTATGCTAGCCTGTAGTGTCTAATTTGGATGGGTAATAACTTCACAGCGCTGTCACGGTCAATGTAATAGACATAAGATTTAACGTGGGAGCAAATGAGACAGAAAGCATTATACAGTGTTTTTGTGTTTTTGAGTGTTATTGAGTGTTGTTGAGTGTTGTTGAGGGTTGTTGAGTGTTGTTGAGTGTTGTTGAGTGTTGTTGACGGTTGTTGAGTGTTGTTGAGTGTTGTTGAGTGCTGTTGAGTGTTGTTGAGTGTTTTGAGTGTGGTTGAGTGTTGTTGAGTGTTGTTAAGTGTTGATGAGTGTTGTTGAGTGTTGTTGAGTGTTGTTGAGGGTTGTTGAGTGTTGTTGAGTGTTGTTGAGGGTTGTTGAGGGTTGTTGAGTGTTGTTGAGTGTTGTTGAGTGTTGTTGAGTGTTGTTGAGTGTTGTTAATGAGTGTTGTTGAGTGTTGTTGAGGGATGTTGAGTGTTGTTGAGTGTTTTGAGTGTGGTTGAGTGTTGTTGAGTGTTGTGGAGTGTTGTTGAGGGTTGTTGAGTGTTGTTGAGTGTTGTTGAGTGTTGTTGAGTGATGTTGAGTGTTGTTGAGTGTGGTTGAGTGTTGTTGAGTGTTGTTGAGTGTTGTTGAGTGTGGTTGAGTGTTGTTGAGTGTTGTTGAGTGTTGTTGAGTGTTTTGAGTGTGGTTGAGTGTTGTTGAGTGTTGTTGAGTGTTGTTAAGTGTTGTTGAGTGTTGTTGAGGGTTGTTGAGTGTTGTTGAGTGTTGTTGAGTGTTGTTGAGTGTTTTGGGTGTTGTGTTGTTGAGTGTTGATGAGTGTTGTTGAGTGTTGTGGAGTGTTGTTGAGGGTTATTGAGTGTTGTTGAGTGTTGTTGAGTGTTTTGAGTGTGGTTGAGTGTTGATGAGTGTTGTTGAGTGTTGTTGAGTGTTGTTGAGTGTTTTGAGTGTGGTTGAGTGTTGTTGAGTGTTGTGGAGTGTTGTTGAGGGTTGTTGAGTGTTGTTGAGTGTGGTTGAGTGTTGTTGAGTGTTGTTGAGTGTTGTTGAGTGTTGTTGAGTGTTTTGAGTGTGGTTGAGTGTTGTTGAGTGTTGTTGAGTGTTGTTAAGCGTTGTTGAGTGTTGTTGAGGGTTGTTGAGTGTTGTTGAGTGTTGTTGAGTGTTGTTGAGTGTTTTGGGTGTTGTGTTGTTGAGTGTTGATGAGTGTTGTTGAGTGTTGTTGAGGGTTGTTGTGTGTTGTTGAGTGTTGTTGAGTGTTTTGAGTGTGGTTGAGTGTTGATGAGTGTTGTTGAGTGTTGTTGAGTGTTTTGAGTGTGGTTGAGTGTTGTTGAGTGTTGTGGAGTGTTGTTGAGGGTTGTTGAGTGTTGTTGAGTGTTGATGAGTGTTGTTGAGTGTTGTTGAGTGTTGTTGAGTGTTGTTGAGGGTTTTGAGTGTGGTTGAGTGTTGATGAGTGTTGTTGAGTGTTGTTGAGTGTTGTTGAGGGTTGTTGAGTGTTGTTGAGTGTTGTTGAGTGTTGTTGATGAGTGTTGATGAGTGTTGTTGAGTGTTGTTGAGTGTTGTTGAGGTATGTTGAGTGTTGTTGAGTGTTTTGAGTGTGGTTGAGTGTTGTTGAGTGTTGTGGAGTGTTGTGGAGTGTTGTTGAGTGTTTTGAGTGTGGTTGAGTGTTGTTGAGTGTTGTGGAGTGTTGTTGAGGGTTGTTGAGTGTTGTTGAGTGTTGTTGAGTGTTGTTGAGTGATGTTGAGTGTTGTTGAGTGTAGTTGAGTGTTGTTGAGTGTTGTTGAGTGTTGTTGAGGGTTGTTGAGTGTTGTTGAGTATTGTTGAGTGATTTTGAGTGTTGTTGAGTGTTGTTGAGTGTTGTTGAGTGTGGTTGAGTGTTGTTGAGTGTTGTTGAGTGTTGTTGAGTGTTGTTGAGTGTTGTTAAGTGTTGATGAGTTTTGTTGAGTGTTGTTGAGTGTTGTTGAGTGTTGTTGAGGGCTGTTGAGTGTTGTTGAGTGTTGTTGAGTGTTGTTGAGTGTTGTTGAGGGTTTTGAGTGTTGTTGAGTGTTGTTGAGTGATGTTGAGTGTGGTTGAGTGTTGTTGAGTGTTGTTGAGTGTTGTTGAGTGTTGTTGAGTGTTGTCGAGTGTTGTTGAGTGTTGTTGAGTGTTGTTGCGTGTTGTTGAGTATTGCCGAGTGTTGTCGAGTATTGCCGAGTGTTGTCGAGTGTTGTCGAGTGTTGTCGAGTGTTGTTGAGTGTTGTTGAGTGTTGTTGAGTGTTGTTGAGTGTTGTCGAGTGTTGTTGAGTGTTGTTGAGTGTTGTTGCGTGTTGTTGAGTATTGCCGAGTGTTGTCGAGTGTTGTCGAGTGTTGTTGAGTGTTGTTAAGTGTTGTTGAATGTTGTTGAGTGTTATTAAGTGTTGTCGAGTGTTGTCGAGTGTTGTTGAGTGTTGTTGAGTGTTTTGGGTGTTGTTGAGTGTTGTTGAGTGTTGTTGATCACAACAAATCACAAAAGACGTTAAGCCACGTCCCCACTAGAGCCATGCGGCTTAACGTCTTTTGGCGCGAAAACTGTTTGACGCGCTAAAATAAGAAAACAAAAAGACTTATTTTGTTGGTTGACGTTGTATTTTGTAGAAACAATTTTCTTGGTTAAGTTTAAAGTGTGGCGGTGTAAATCACAAGTTAAAATAAGTGATTCCAGTGACAATTATAGCAATTTATTAACCACAACTCCACAAGTGTAGTATAAAGCAGTATATATCACTCGAGGGTAAGTACAGATTACTAAACTCGTGTGGTTTACGGCCCTCCGCTTCGCGTCGGGCCTCAAATGCACACTCGATTAGTAATCTGTGCCTTACTCCCCTTGGTGAATAAATAGCTATTATTACAAAATCCTATAAGTGCTAAGGATTACTGTCCAATTCTCAAAATTTTACAAGGGTAAGAAATACTCCTCAAAAACACGACGCCGCGAGCTGCTTGCAGCTCGCGCAACGCCCAAAATCTAGTTATTATACTATATAAAGCTCGATTACCACTCACTGACTCACTGACTCACTGATTGACATAATTGTTCTCCCAGATGGTGAAGGGGGAGGTGGGTATATTTTTACAGATTCGTATAGAAGTAACTCTCACGAGTATGGGAAAAATCCCAAACCTCCCCTTTTCCACCCCACTCTCCCCCCTCCCTATCGTATCTCGGAAACTAAGAGTCCCGTGTTTTGTTGTTTTACGGATTCGTATAGAGGAGGCTCGAAAAGTAAAATCAATTTTTCAAAGTTGCCCCCTTGCCCCCCTTCTCCCCCCCTCTAGAGGTAGATCTCGGAAGTTAAGAGACTTGGAACATTTTTTTTTTCAGATTCATATCAAGGGGCCCAGAGTTGGTCAAAATCATTTTTCAAAACTCCCCCCTCTCCCCCCCTTCACCCCTCCCCCCATCGTATCTCGGAAATTAAGAAACCTGGGTTTTGTTTTTTTACGGAATCGTATAGAGCAGGCTCGGAAAAGTAAAAACCATTTTTCAAAATTCCTCCCATTCTCTCCCCCTTCTCCCCCCTTTAGGCGGATCTCGGAAGTTAGGACTTGGAACATTATTTATATTATACTATATAAAGCTCGATTACCACTCACTCACTCACTGACTGACATAATTGTTCTCCCAGATGGTGAAGGGGGAGGTGGATATATTTTTACAGATTCGTATAAAAGTAACTCTCACGAGTATGGGAAAAATCCCAAACCTCCCCTTTTCCACCCCACTCTCCCCCCTCCCTATCGTATCTCGGAAACTAAGAGTCCCGTGTTTTGTTGTTTTACGGATTCGTATAGAGGAGGCTCGGAAAAGTAAAATCCATTTTTCAAAGTTGCCCCCCTTGCCCCCCTTCTCCCCCCCCTCTAGGTAGATCTCGGAAGTTGAGAGACTTGGAACATTTTTTTTTTCAGATTCATATCAAAGGGCCCAGAGTTGGTCAAAATCATTTTTCAAAACTCCCCCCTCTCCCCCCCTTCACCCCTCCCCCCATTGTATCTCGGAAATTAAGAAACCTGGGTTTTGTTTTTTTACGGATTCGTATAGACGAGGCTCGGAAAAGTAAAAACCATTTTTTAAAGTAGCCCCTCTTGCCCCCCTTCTCCCCCCCTTCACCCCTCCCCCATCGTATCTCGGAAATTAAGAAACCTGGGTTTTGTTTTTTTACGGATTCGTATAGAGGAGGCTCGGAAAAGTAAAAACCATTTTTCAAAATTCAAACCTCCCCTTTTCCATTCCACCCCACTCTCCCCCATCCCTATCGTATCTCGGAAACTAAGAGTCCCGTGTTTTGTTGTTTTACGGATTCGTATAGAGGAGGCTCGGAAAAGTAAAATCCATTTTTCAAAGTTGCCCCTTTGCCCCCCTTCTCTCCCCCCCTCTAGGTAGATCTCTGAAGTTAAGAGACTTGGATCATTGTTTTTTTCAGATTCATATCAAGGGGCCCAGAGTTGGTCAAAATCATTTTTCAAAACTCCCCCCTCTCCCCCCCTTCGCCCCTCCCCCCATCGTATCTCGGAAATTAAGAAACCTGGGTTTTGTTTTTTTACGGATTCGTATAGAGGCGGCTCGGAAAAGTAAAAACCATTTTTCAAAATTCCCCCAATTCTCTCCCCCTTCTCCCCTCTTTAGGCGGATCTCGGAAGTTAAGAATTGGAACATTATTATAATTATATTATTATTATACTATATAAAGCTCGATTACCACTCACTGACTGACTCACTGACTCACTGACATAATTGTTCTCCCAGATGGTGAAGGGGGAGGTGGGTATATTTTTACAGATTCGTATAGAAGTAACTCTCACGAGTATGGGAAAAATCCCAAACCTCCCCTTTTCTACCCCACTCTCCCCCCTCCCTATCGTATCTGGGAAACTAAGAATCCCGTGTTTTGTTGTTTTACGGATTCGTATAGAGGAGGCTCGGAAAAGTAAAATCCATTTTTCAAAGTTGCCTCCCTTGCCCCCCTTCTCCCCCCCCTCTAGGTAGATCTCGGAAGTTAAGAGACTTGGAACATTTTTTTTTTCAGATTCATATCAAGGGGCCCAGAGTTGGTCAAAATCATTTTTCAAAACTCCCCCCTCTCCCCCCCTTCACCCCTCCCCCCATCGTATCTCGGAAATTAAGGAATCTGGGTTTTGTTTTTTTACGGATTCGTATAGAGGAGGCTCGGAAAAGTAAAAACCATTTTTCAAAGTTGGCCCCCTTGCCCCCCTTCTCCCCCCCTTTAGAGGTAGATCTCGGAAGTTAAGAGACTTGGAACATTTTTTTTTTCAGATTCATATCAAGGGGCCCAGAGTTGGTCAAAATCATTTTTCAAAACTCCCCCTCTCCCCCCCTTCACCCCTCCTCCCATCGTATTTCGGAAATTAAGAAACCTGGGTTATGTTTTTTTACGGATTCGTATAGAGGAGGCTCGGAAAAATAAAAAACATTTTTCAAAATTCAAACCTCCCTTTTTCCATTCCACCCCACTCTCCCCAATCCCTATCGTATCTCGGAAACTAAGAGTCCCGAGTTTTGATTTTTTACGGATTCGTATAGAGGAGGCTCGGAAAAGTAAAAACCATTTTTCAAAGTTGGCCCCCTTGCCCCCCTTCTCCCCCCCTCTAGAGGTAGATCTCGGAAGTTAAGAGACTTGGAACATTTTTTTTTTCAGATTCATATCAAGGGGCCCAGAGTTGGTCAAAATCATTTTTCAAAACTCCCCCTCTCCCCCCCTTCACCCCTCCCCCCATCGTATCTCGGAAATTAAGAAACCTGGGTTTTGATTTTTTACGGATTCGTATAGAGGAGGCTCGGAAAAGTAAAAACCACTTTTCAAAATTCAAACCTCCCCTTTTCCATTCCACCCCACTCTCCCCCATCCCTATCGTATCTCGGAAACTAAGAGTCCCGTGTTTTGTTGTTTTACGGATTCGTATAGAGGAGGCTCGGAAAAGTAAAAACCATTTTTCAAAATTCAAACCTCCCCTTTTCCATTCCACCCCACTCTCCCCCATCCCTATCGTATCTCGGAAACTAAGAGTCCCGTGTTTTGTTGTTTTACGGATTCGTATAGAGGAGGCTCGGAAAAGTAAAATCCATTTTTCAAAGTTGCCCCTTTGCCCCCCTTCTCTCCCCCCCTCTAGGTAGATCTCTGAAGTTAAGAGACTTGGATCATTGTTTTTTTCAGATTCATATCAAGGGGCCCAGAGTTGGTCAAAATCATTTTTCAAAACTCCCCCCTCTCCCCCCCTTCGCCCCTCCCCCCATCGTATCACGGAAATTAAGAAACCTGGGTTTTGTTTTTTTACGGATTCGTATAGAGGCGGCTCGGAAAAGTAAAAACCATTTTTCAAAATTCCCCCAATTCTCTCCCCCTTCTCCCCTCTTTAGGCGGATCTCGGAAGTTAAGACTTGGAACATTATTATAATTATATTATTATTATTATTATATACTATATAAAGCTCGATTACCACTCACTCACTCACTGACTGACATAATTGTTCTCCCAGATGGTGAAGGGGGAGGTGGGTATATTTTTACAGATTCGTATAAAAGTAACTCTCACGAGTATGGGAAAAATCCCAAACCTCCCCTTTTCCACCCCACTCTCCCCCCTCCCTATCGTATCTCGGAAACTAAGAGTCCCGTGTTTTGTTGTTTTACGGATTCGTATAGAGGAGGCTCGGAAAAGTAAAATCCATTTTTCAAAGTTGCCCCCCTTGCCCCCCTTCTCCCCCCCCCTCTAGGTAGATCTCGGAAGTTAAGAATTGGAACATTATTATAATTATATTATTATTATTATTATACTATATAAAGCTCGATTACCACTCACTCACTCACTGACTGACATAATTGTTCTCCCAGATGGTGAAGGGGGAGGTGGATATATTTTTACAGATTCGTATAAAAGTAACTCTCACGAGTATGGGAAAAATCCCAAACCTCCCCTTTTCCACCCCACTCTCCCCCCTCCCTATCGTATCTCGGAAACTAAGAGTCCCGTGTTTTGTTGTTTTACGGATTCGTATAGAGGAGGCTCGGAAAAGTAAAATCCATTTTTCAAAGTTGCCCCCCTTGCCCCCCTTCTCCCCCCCCTCTAGGTAGATCTCGGAAGTTGAGAGACTTGGAACATATTTTTTTTCAGATTCATATCAAAGGGCCCAGAGTTGGTCAAAATCATTTTTCAAAACTCCCCCCTCTCCCCCCCTTCACCCCTCCCCCCATTGTATCTCGGAAATTAAGAAACCTGGGTTTTGTTTTTTTACGGATTCGTATAGACGAGGCTCGGAAAAGTAAAAACCATTTTTTAAAGTAGCCCCTCTTGCCCCCCTTCTCCCCCCCTTCACCCCTCCCCCATCGTATCTCGGAAATTAAGAAACCTGGGTTTTGTTTTTTTACGGATTCGTATAGAGGAGGCTCGGAAAAGTAAAAACCATTTTTCAAAATTCAAACCTCCCCTTTTCCATTCCACCCCACTCTCCCCCATCCCTATCGTATCTCGGAAACTAAGAGTCCCGTGTTTTGTTGTTTTACGGATTCGTATAGAGGAGGCTCGGAAAAGTAAAATCCATTTTTCAAAGTTGCCCCTTTGCCCCCCTTCTCTCCCCCCCTCTAGGTAGATCTCTGAAGTTAAGAGACTTGGATCATTGTTTTTTTCAGATTCATATCAAGGGGCCCAGAGTTGGTCAAAATCATTTTTCAAAACTCCCCCCTCTCCCCCCCTTCGCCCCTCCCCCCATCGTATCTCGGAAATTAAGAAACCTGGGTTTTGTTTTTTTACGGATTCGTATAGAGGCGGCTCGGAAAAGTAAAAACCATTTTTCAAAATTCCCCCAATTCTCTCCCCCTTCTCCCCTCTTTAGGCGGATCTCGGAAGTTAAGAATTGGAACATTATTATAATTATATTATTATTATACTATATAAAGCTCGATTACCACTCACTGACTGACTCACTGACTCACTGACATAATTGTTCTCCCAGATGGTGAAGGGGGAGGTGGGTATATTTTTACAGATTCGTATAGAAGTAACTCTCACGAGTATGGGAAAAATCCCAAACCTCCCCTTTTCTACCCCACTCTCCCCCCTCCCTATCGTATCTGGGAAACTAAGAATCCCGTGTTTTGTTGTTTTACGGATTCGTATAGAGGAGGCTCGGAAAAGTAAAATCCATTTTTCAAAGTTGCCTCCCTTGCCCCCCTTCTCCCCCCCCTCTAGGTAGATCTCGGAAGTTAAGAGACTTGGAACATTTTTTTTTTCAGATTCATATCAAGGGGCCCAGAGTTGGTCAAAATCATTTTTCAAAACTCCCCCCTCTCCCCCCCTTCACCCCTCCCCCCATCGTATCTCGGAAATTAAGGAATCTGGGTTTTGTTTTTTTACGGATTCGTATAGAGGAGGCTCGGAAAAGTAAAAACCATTTTTCAAAGTTGGCCCCCTTGCCCCCCTTCTCCCCCCCTTTAGAGGTAGATCTCGGAAGTTAAGAGACTTGGAACATTTTTTTTTTCAGATTCATATCAAGGGGCCCAGAGTTGGTCAAAATCATTTTTCAAAACTCCCCCTCTCCCCCCCTTCACCCCTCCTCCCATCGTATTTCGGAAATTAAGAAACCTGGGTTATGTTTTTTTACGGATTCGTATAGAGGAGGCTCGGAAAAATAAAAAACATTTTTCAAAATTCAAACCTCCCTTTTTCCATTCCACCCCACTCTCCGCAATCCCTATCGTATCTCGGAAACTAAGAGTCCCGAGTTTTGATTTTTTACGGATTCGTATAGAGGAGGCTCGGAAAAGTAAAAACCATTTTTCAAAATTCAAACCTCCCCTTTTCCATTCCACCCCACTCTCCCCCATCCCTATCGTATCTCGGAAACTAAGAGTCCCGTGTTTTGTTGTTTTACGGATTCGTATAGAGGAGGCTCGGAAAAGTAAAATCCATTTTTCAAAGTTGCCCCCCTTGCCCCCCTTCTCCCCCCCTCTAGAGGTAGATCTCGGAAGTTAAAGAGACTAGGAACATTTTTTTTTTCAGATTCATATCAAGGGGCCCAGAGTTGGTCAAAATCATTTTTAAAAACTCCCCCCTCTCCCCCCTTCACCCCTCCTCCCATCGTATTTCGGAAATTAAGAAACCTGGGTTATGTTTTTTTACGGATTCGTATAGAGGAGGCTCGGAAAAATAAAAAACATTTTTCAAAATTCAAACCTCCCTTTTTCCATTCCACCCCACTCTCCCCAATCCCTATCGTATCTCGGAAACTAAGAGTCCCGAGTTTTGTTGTTTTACGGATTCGTATAGAGGAGGCTCGGAAAAGTAAAATCCATTTTTCAAAGTTGCCCCCTTGCCCCCCTTCTCCCCCTCCCCTCTGGGTAGATCTCGAAAGTTAAGAGACTTGGAACATTTTATTTTTCAGATTCATATCAAGAGGCCCAGAGTTGGTCAAAATCATTTTTCAAAACTCCCCCCTCTCCCCCCCTTCACCCCTCCCCCCATCGTATCTCGGAAATTAAGAAACCTGGGTTTTGTTTTTTTACGGAATCGTATAGAGCAGGCTCGGAAAAGTAAAAACCATTTTTCAAAATTCCTCCCATTCTCTCCCCCTTCTCCCCCCTTTAGGCGGATCTCGGAAGTTAGGACTTGGAACATTATTTATATTATTATTATTATACTATATAAAGCTCGATTACCACTCACTGACTCACTGACTCACTGATTGACATAATTGTTCTCCCAGATGGTGAAGGGGGAGGTGGGTATATTTTTACAGATTCGTATAGAAGTAACTCTCACGAGTATGGGAAAAATCCCAAACCTCCCCTTTTCCACCCCACTCTCCCCCCTCCCTATCGTATCTCGGAAACTAAGAGTCCCGTGTTTTGTTGTTTTACGGATTCGTATAGAGGAGGCTCGAAAAGTAAAATCAATTTTTCAAAGTTGCCCCCTTGCCCCCCTTCTCCCCCCCTCTAGAGGTAGATCTCGGAAGTTAAGAGACTTGGAACATTTTTTTTTTCAGATTCATATCAAGGGGCCCAGAGTTGGTCAAAATCATTTTTCAAAACTCCCCCCTCTCCCCCCCTTCACCCCTCCCCCCATCGTATCTCGGAAATTAAGAAACCTGGGTTTTGTTTTTTTACGGAATCGTATAGAGCAGGCTCGGAAAAGTAAAAACCATTTTTCAAAATTCCTCCCATTCTCTCCCCCTTCTCCCCCCTTTAGGCGGATCTCGGAAGTTAGGACTTGGAACATTATTTATATTATACTATATAAAGCTCGATTACCACTCACTGACTCACTCACTCACTGACATAATTGTTCTCCCAGATGGTGAAGGGGGAGGTGGGTATATTTTTACAGATTCGTATAGAAGTAACTCTCACGAGTATGGGAAAAATCCCAAACCTCCCCTTTTCCACCCCACTCTCCCCCCTCCCTATCGTATCTCGGAAACTAAGAGTCCCGTGTTTTGTTGTTTTACGGATTCGTATAGAGGAGGCTCGAAAAGTAAAATCAATTTTTCAAAGTTGCCCCCTTGCCCCCCTTCTCCCCCCCTCTAGAGGTAGATCTCGGAAGTTAAGAGACTTGGAACATTTTTTTTTTCAGATTCATATCAAGGGGCCCAGAGTTGGTCAAAATCATTTTTCAAAACTGCCCCTCTCCCCCCCTTCACCCCTCCCCCCATCGTATCTCGGAAATTAAGAAACCAGGGTTTTGTTTTTTTACGGATTCGTATAGAGGAGGCTCGGAAAAGTAAAAAGCATTTTTCAAAATTCAAACCTCCCCTTTTCCATTCCACCCCACTCTCCCCCATCCCTATCGTATCTCCAAAACTAAGAGTCCCGTGTTTTGTTGTTTTACGGATTCGTATAGAGGAGGCTCGGAAAAGTAAAATCCATTTTTCAAAGTTGCCCCCTTGCCCCCCTTCTCCCCTCCCCTCTAGGTAGATCTCGGAAGTTGAGAGACTTGGAACATTTTTTTTTTCAAATTCATATCAAGGGGCCCAGAGTTGGTCAAAATCATTTTTCAAAACTCCCCCCTCTCCCCCCCTTCACCCCTCCCCCCATCGTATCTCGAAAATTAAGAAACCTGGGTTTAGTTTTTTTACGGATTCGTATAGAGGAGGCTCGGAAAAGTAAAAACCATTTTTCAAAGTTGCCCCCCTTGCCCCCTTCTCCCCCCGTCTAGAGGTAGATTTCGGAAGTTAAGAGACTTGGAACATTTTTTTTTCAGATTCATATCAAGGGGCCCAGAGTTGGTCAAAATCATTTTTCAAAACTCCCCCCTCTCCCCCCCTTCACCCCTCCCCCCATCGTATCTCGGAAATTAAGAAACCTGGGTTTTGTTTTTTTACGGAATCGTATAGAGCAGGCTCGGAAAAGTAAAAACCATTTTTCAAAATTCCTCCCATTCTCTCCCCCTTCTCCCCCCTTTAGGCGGATCTCGGAAGTTAGGACTTGGAACATTATTTATATTATTATTATACTATATAAAGCTCGATTACCACTCACTGACTCACTGACTCACTGATTGACATAATTGTTCTCCCAGATGGTGAAGGGGGAGGTGGGTATATTTTTACAGATTCGTATAGAAGTAACTCTCACGAGTATGGGAAAAATCCCAAACCTCCCCTTTTCCACCCCACTCTCCCCCCTCCCTATCGTATCTCGGAAACTAAGAGTCCCGTGTTTTGTTGTTTTACGGATTCGTATAGAGGAGGCTCGAAAAGTAAAATCAATTTTTCAAAGTTGCCCCCTTGCCCCCCTTCTCCCCCCCTCTAGAGGTAGATCTCGGAAGTTAAGAGACTTGGAACATTTTTTTTTTCAGATTCATATCAAGGGGCCCAGAGTTGGTCAAAATCATTTTTCAAAACTCCCCCCTCTCCCCCCCTTCACCCCTCCCCCCATCGTATCTCGAAAATTAAGAAACCTGGGTTTAGTTTTTTTACGGATTCGTATAGAGGAGGCTCGGAAAAGTAAAAACCATTTTTCAAAGTTGCCCCCCTTGCCCCCTTCTCCCCCCGTCTAGAGGTAGATTTCGGAAGTTAAGAGACTTGGAACATTTTTTTTTCAGATTCATATCAAGGGGCCCAGAGTTGGTCAAAATCATTTTTCAAAACTCCCCCCTCTCCCCCCCTTCACCCCTCCCCCCATCGTATCTCGGAAATTAAGAAACCTGGGTTTTGTTTTTTTACGGAATCGTATAGAGCAGGCTCGGAAAAGTAAAAACCATTTTTCAAAATTCCTCCCATTCTCTCCCCCTTCTCCCCCCTTTAGGCGGATCTCGGAAGTTAGGACTTGGAACATTATTTATATTATTATTATACTATATAAAGCTCGATTACCACTCACTGACTCACTGACTCACTGATTGACATAATTGTTCTCCCAGATGGTGAAGGGGGAGGTGGGTATATTTTTACAGATTCGTATAGAAGTAACTCTCACGAGTATGGGAAAAATCCCAAACCTCCCCTTTTCCACCCCACTCTCCCCCCTCCCTATCGTATCTCGGAAACTAAGAGTCCCGTGTTTTGTTGTTTTACGGATTCGTATAGAGGAGGCTCGAAAAGTAAAATCAATTTTTCAAAGTTGCCCCCTTGCCCCCCTTCTCCCCCCCTCTAGAGGTAGATCTCGGAAGTTAAGAGACTTGGAACATTTTTTTTTTCAGATTCATATCAAGGGGCCCAGAGTTGGTCAAAATCATTTTTCAAAACTCCCCCCTCTCCCCCCTTCACCCCTCCCCCCATCGTATCTCGGAAATTAAGAAACCTGGGTTTTGTTTTTTTACGGAATCGTATAGAGCAGGCTCGGAAAAGTAAAAACCATTTTTCAAAATTCCTCCCATTCTCTCCCCCTTCTCCCCCCTTTAGGCGGATCTCGGAAGTTAGGACTTGGAACATTATTTATATTATACTATATAAAGCTCGATTACCACTCACTGACTCACTCACTCACTGACATAATTGTTCTCCCAGATGGTGAAGGGGGAGGTGGGTATATTTTTACAGATTCGTATAGAAGTAACTCTCACGAGTATGGGAAAAATCCCAAACCTCCCCTTTTCCACCCCACTCTCCCCCCTCCCTATCGTATCTCGGAAACTAAGAGTCCCGTGTTTTGTTGTTTTACGGATTCGTATAGAGGAGGCTCGAAAAGTAAAATCAATTTTTCAAAGTTGCCCCCTTGCCCCCCTTCTCCCCCCCTCTAGAGGTAGATCTCGGAAGTTAAGAGACTTGGAACATTTTTTTTTTCAGATTCATATCAAGGGGCCCAGAGTTGGTCAAAATCATTTTTCAAAACTGCCCCTCTCCCCCCCTTCACCCCTCCCCCCATCGTATCTCGGAAATTAAGAAACCAGGGTTTTGTTTTTTTACGGATTCGTATAGAGGAGGCTCGGAAAAGTAAAAAGCATTTTTCAAAATTCAAACCTCCCCTTTTCCATTCCACCCCACTCTCCCCCATCCCTATCGTATCTCCAAAACTAAGAGTCCCGTGTTTTGTTGTTTTACGGATTCGTATAGAGGAGGCTCGGAAAAGTAAAATCCATTTTTCAAAGTTGCCCCCTTGCCCCCCTTCTCCCCTCCCCTCTAGGTAGATCTCGGAAGTTGAGAGACTTGGAACATTTTTTTTTTCAAATTCATATCAAGGGGCCCAGAGTTGGTCAAAATCATTTTTCAAAACTCCCCCCTCTCCCCCCCTTCACCCCTCCCCCCATCGTATCTCGAAAATTAAGAAACCTGGGTTTAGTTTTTTTACGGATTCGTATAGAGGAGGCTCGGAAAAGTAAAAACCATTTTTCAAAGTTGCCCCCCTTGCCCCCTTCTCCCCCCGTCTAGAGGTAGATTTCGGAAGTTAAGAGACTTGGAACATTTTTTTTTCAGATTCATATCAAGGGGCCCAGAGTTGGTCAAAATCATTTTTCAAAACTCCCCCCTCTCCCCCCCTTCACCCCTCCCCCCATCGTATCTCGGAAATTAAGAAACCTGGGTTTTGTTTTTTTACGGATTCGTATAGAGGAGGCTCGGAAAAGTAAAAACCATTTTTCAAAATTCCCCCCATTCTCTCCCCCTTCACCCCCCTTTAGGCGGATCTCGGAAGTTAAGACTTGGAACATTTTCTTTTTCAGATTCATGTCCGTGGGTCCAGAGTAGGTCAAAATCATTTTTCAAAACTCCCCCCCTCTCCCCCCCTTCACCCCTCCCCCCATCGTATCTCGGAAACTAGGTAGCGGTAAAGCGTAGCGTAGCGTAGGGATAAGGTCACGATAGCTTTCCGGTGGTAGGTAGGTCCTGAGTGGAGCGAACCTGCGAGACCGAGTTATTATATTATCGGGCAATCAGCATTCGCTCAGAGACTATGAACGAATGCTATAAGTGTACTCATTTGCGAAGTCACGTCGTTAGATTTAGTCAACACGAGTTTTGGTGACATCTATATTTAGTAGCATAAAATAAAACGCTTTCAACTTGAGAAGTTCGAAAACGCATTGGGATCATTATGCTAGCCTGTAGTGTCTAATTTGGATGGGTAATAACTTCACAGCGCTGTCACGGTCAATGTAATAGACATAAGATTTAACGTGGGAGCAAATGAGACAGAAAGCATTATACAGTGTTTTTGTGTTTTTGAGTGTTATTGAGTGTTGTTGAGTGTTGTTGAGGGTTGTTGAGTGTTGTTGAGTGTTGTTGAGTGTTGTTGACGGTTGTTGAGTGTTGTTGAGTGTTGTTGAGTGCTGTTGAGTGTTGTTGAGTGTTTTGAGTGTGGTTGAGTGTTGTTGAGTGTTGTTAAGTGTTGATGAGTGTTGTTGAGTGTTGTTGAGTGTTGTTGAGGGTTGTTGAGTGTTGTTGAGTGTTGTTGAGGGTTGTTGAGGGTTGTTGAGTGTTGTTGAGTGTTGTTGAGTGTTGTTGAGTGTTGTTGAGTGTTGTTAATGAGTGTTGTTGAGTGTTGTTGAGGGATGTTGAGTGTTGTTGAGTGTTTTGAGTGTGGTTGAGTGTTGTTGAGTGTTGTGGAGTGTTGTTGAGGGTTGTTGAGTGTTGTTGAGTGTTGTTGAGTGTTGTTGAGTGATGTTGAGTGTTGTTGAGTGTGGTTGAGTGTTGTTGAGTGTTGTTGAGTGTTGTTGAGTGTGGTTGAGTGTTGTTGAGTGTTGTTGAGTGTTGTTGAGTGTTTTGAGTGTGGTTGAGTGTTGTTGAGTGTTGTTGAGTGTTGTTAAGTGTTGTTGAGTGTTGTTGAGGGTTGTTGAGTGTTGTTGAGTGTTGTTGAGTGTTGTTGAGTGTTTTGGGTGTTGTGTTGTTGAGTGTTGATGAGTGTTGTTGAGTGTTGTGGAGTGTTGTTGAGGGTTATTGAGTGTTGTTGAGTGTTGTTGAGTGTTTTGAGTGTGGTTGAGTGTTGATGAGTGTTGTTGAGTGTTGTTGAGTGTTGTTGAGTGTTTTGAGTGTGGTTGAGTGTTGTTGAGTGTTGTGGAGTGTTGTTGAGGGTTGTTGAGTGTTGTTGAGTGTGGTTGAGTGTTGTTGAGTGTTGTTGAGTGTTGTTGAGTGTTGTTGAGTGTTTTGAGTGTGGTTGAGTGTTGTTGAGTGTTGTTGAGTGTTGTTAAGCGTTGTTGAGTGTTGTTGAGGGTTGTTGAGTGTTGTTGAGTGTTGTTGAGTGTTTTGAGTGTGGTTGAGTGTTGTTGAGTGTTGTTGAGTGTTGTTAAGCGTTGTTGAGTGTTGTTGAGGGTTGTTGAGTGTTGTTGAGTGTTGTTGAGTGTTGTTGAGTGTTTTGGGTGTTGTGTTGTTGAGTGTTGATGAGTGTTGTTGAGTGTTGTTGAGGGTTGTTGTGTGTTGTTGAGTGTTGTTGAGTGTTTTGAGTGTGGTTGAGTGTTGATGAGTGTTGTTGAGTGTTGTTGAGTGTTTTGAGTGTGGTTGAGTGTTGTTGAGTGTTGTGGAGTGTTGTTGAGGGTTGTTGAGTGTTGTTGAGTGTTGATGAGTGTTGTTGAGTGTTGTTGAGTGTTGTTGAGTGTTGTTGAGGGTTTTGAGTGTGGTTGAGTGTTGATGAGTGTTGTTGAGTGTTGTTGAGTGTTGTTGAGGGTTGTTGAGTGTTGTTGAGTGTTGTTGAGTGTTGTTGATGAGTGTTGATGAGTGTTGTTGAGTGTTGTTGAGTGTTGTTGAGGTATGTTGAGTGTTGTTGAGTGTTTTGAGTGTGGTTGAGTGTTGTTGAGTGTTGTGGAGTGTTGTGGAGTGTTGTTGAGTGTTTTGAGTGTGGTTGAGTGTTGTTGAGTGTTGTGGAGTGTTGTTGAGGGTTGTTGAGTGTTGTTGAGTGTTGTTGAGTGTTGTTGAGTGATGTTGAGTGTTGTTGAGTGTAGTTGAGTGTTGTTGAGTGTTGTTGAGTGTTGTTGAGGGTTGTTGAGTGTTGTTGAGTATTGTTGAGTGATTTTGAGTGTTGTTGAGTGTTGTTGAGTGTTGTTGAGTGTGGTTGAGTGTTGTTGAGTGTTGTTGAGTGTTGTTGAGTGTTGTTGAGTGTTGTTAAGTGTTGATGAGTTTTGTTGAGTGTTGTTGAGTGTTGTTGAGTGTTGTTGAGGGCTGTTGAGTGTTGTTGAGTGTTGTTGAGTGTTGTTGAGTGTTGTTGAGGGTTTTGAGTGTTGTTGAGTGTTGTTGAGTGATGTTGAGTGTGGTTGAGTGTTGTTGAGTGTTGTTGAGTGTTGTTGAGTGTTGTTGAGTGTTGTCGAGTGTTGTTGAGTGTTGTTGAGTGTTGTTGCGTGTTGTTGAGTATTGCCGAGTGTTGTCGAGTATTGCCGAGTGTTGTCGAGTGTTGTCGAGTGTTGTCGAGTGTTGTTGAGTGTTGTTGAGTGTTGTTGAGTGTTGTTGAGTGTTGTCGAGTGTTGTTGAGTGTTGTTGAGTGTTGTTGCGTGTTGTTGAGTATTGCCGAGTGTTGTCGAGTGTTGTCGAGTGTTGTTGAGTGTTGTTAAGTGTTGTTGAATGTTGTTGAGTGTTATTAAGTGTTGTCGAGTGTTGTCGAGTGTTGTTGAGTGTTGTTGAGTGTTTTGGGTGTTGTTGAGTGTTGTTGAGTGTTGTTGATCACAACAAATCACAAAAGACGTTAAGCCACGTCCCCACTAGAGCCATGCGGCTTAACGTCTTTTGGCGCGAAAACTGTTTGACGCGCTAAAATAAGAAAACAAAAAGACTTATTTTGTTGGTTGACGTTGTATTTTGTAGAAACAATTTTCTTGGTAAAGTTTAAAGTGTGGCGGTGTAAATCACAAGTTAAAATAAGTGATTCCAGTGACAATTATAGCAATTTATTAACCACAACTCCACAAGTGTAGTATAAAGCAGTATATATCACTCGAGGGTAAGTACAGATTACTAAACTCGTGTGGTTTACGGCCCTCCGCTTCGCGTCGGGCCTCAAATGCACACTCGATTAGTAATCTGTGCCTTACTCCCCTTGGTGAATAAATAGCTATTATTACAAAATCCTATAAGTGCTAAGGATTACTGTCCAATTCTCAAAATTTTACAAGGGTAAGAAATACTCCTCAAAAACACGACGCCGCGAGCTGCTTGCAGCTCGCGCAACGCCCAAAATCTAGTTATACTATATAAAGCTCGATTACCACTCACTGACTCACTGACTCACTGATTGACATAATTGTTCTCCCAGATGGTGAAGGGGGAGGTGGGTATATTTTTACAGATTCGTATAGAAGTAACTCTCACGAGTATGGGAAAAATCCCAAACCTCCCCTTTTCCACCCCACTCTCCCCCCTCCCTATCGTATCTCGGAAACTAAGAGTCCCGTGTTTTGTTGTTTTACGGATTCGTATAGAGGAGGCTCGAAAAGTAAAATCAATTTTTCAAAGTTGCCCCCTTGCCCCCCTTCTCCCCCCCTCTAGAGGTAGATCTCGGAAGTTAAGAGACTTGGAACATTTTTTTTTTCAGATTCATATCAAGGGGCCCAGAGTTGGTCAAAATCATTTTTCAAAACTCCCCCCTCTCCCCCCCTTCACCCCTCCCCCCATCGTATCTCGGAAATTAAGAAACCTGGGTTTTGTTTTTTTACGGAATCGTATAGAGCAGGCTCGGAAAAGTAAAAACCATTTTTCAAAATTCCTCCCATTCTCTCCCCCTTCTCCCCCCTTTAGGCGGATCTCGGAAGTTAGGACTTGGAACATTATTTATATTATACTATATAAAGCTCGATTACCACTCACTGACTCACTCACTCACTGACATAATTGTTCTCCCAGATGGTGAAGGGGGAGGTGGGTATATTTTTACAGATTCGTATAGAAGTAACTCTCACGAGTATGGGAAAAATCCCAAACCTCCCCTTTTCCACCCCACTCTCCCCCCTCCCTATCGTATCTCGGAAACTAAGAGTCCCGTGTTTTGTTGTTTTACGGATTCGTATAGAGGAGGCTCGAAAAGTAAAATCAATTTTTCAAAGTTGCCCCCTTGCCCCCCTTCTCCCCCCCTCTAGAGGTAGATCTCGGAAGTTAAGAGACTTGGAACATTTTTTTTTTCAGATTCATATCAAGGGGCCCAGAGTTGGTCAAAATCATTTTTCAAAACTGCCCCTCTCCCCCCCTTCACCCCTCCCCCCATCGTATCTCGGAAATTAAGAAACCAGGGTTTTGTTTTTTTACGGATTCGTATAGAGGAGGCTCGGAAAAGTAAAAAGCATTTTTCAAAATTCAAACCTCCCCTTTTCCATTCCACCCCACTCTCCCCCATCCCTATCGTATCTCCAAAACTAAGAGTCCCGTGTTTTGTTGTTTTACGGATTCGTATAGAGGAGGCTCGGAAAAGTAAAATCCATTTTTCAAAGTTGCCCCCTTGCCCCCCTTCTCCCCTCCCCTCTAGGTAGATCTCGGAAGTTGAGAGACTTGGAACATTTTTTTTTTCAAATTCATATCAAGGGGCCCAGAGTTGGTCAAAATCATTTTTCAAAACTCCCCCCTCTCCCCCCCTTCACCCCTCCCCCCATCGTATCTCGAAAATTAAGAAACCTGGGTTTAGTTTTTTTACGGATTCGTATAGAGGAGGCTCGGAAAAGTAAAAACCATTTTTCAAAGTTGCCCCCCTTGCCCCCTTCTCCCCCCGTCTAGAGGTAGATTTCGGAAGTTAAGAGACTTGGAACATTTTTTTTTCAGATTCATATCAAGGGGCCCAGAGTTGGTCAAAATCATTTTTCAAAACTCCCCCCTCTCCCCCCCTTCACCCCTCCCCCCATCGTATCTCGGAAATTAAGAAACCTGGGTTTTGTTTTTTTACGGAATCGTATAGAGCAGGCTCGGAAAAGTAAAAACCATTTTTCAAAATTCCTCCCATTCTCTCCCCCTTCTCCCCCCTTTAGGCGGATCTCGGAAGTTAGGACTTGGAACATTATTTATATTATTATTATACTATATAAAGCTCGATTACCACTCACTGACTCACTGACTCACTGATTGACATAATTGTTCTCCCAGATGGTGAAGGGGGAGGTGGGTATATTTTTACAGATTCGTATAGAAGTAACTCTCACGAGTATGGGAAAAATCCCAAACCTCCCCTTTTCCACCCCACTCTCCCCCCTCCCTATCGTATCTCGGAAACTAAGAGTCCCGTGTTTTGTTGTTTTACGGATTCGTATAGAGGAGGCTCGAAAAGTAAAATCAATTTTTCAAAGTTGCCCCCTTGCCCCCCTTCTCCCCCCCTCTAGAGGTAGATCTCGGAAGTTAAGAGACTTGGAACATTTTTTTTTTCAGATTCATATCAAGGGGCCCAGAGTTGGTCAAAATCATTTTTCAAAACTCCCCCCTCTCCCCCCCTTCACCCCTCCCCCCATCGTATCTCGGAAATTAAGAAACCTGGGTTTTGTTTTTTTACGGAATCGTATAGAGCAGGCTCGGAAAAGTAAAAACCATTTTTCAAAATTCTTCCCATTCTCTCCCCCTTCTCCCCCCTTTAGGCGGATCTCGGAAGTTAGGACTTGGAACATTATTTATATTATACTTTATATTATACTATATAAAGCTCGATTACCACTCACTGACTCACTGACTCACTGATTGACATAATTGTTCTCCCAGATGGTGAAGGGGGAGGTGGGTATATTTTTACAGATTCGTATAGAAGTAACTCTCACGAGTATGGGAAAAATCCCAAACCTCCCCTTTTCCACCCCACTCTCCCCCCTCCCTATCGTATCTCGGAAACTAAGAGTCCCGTGTTTTGTTGTTTTACGGATTCGTATAGAGGAGGCTCGAAAAGTAAAATCAATTTTTCAAAGTTGCCCCCTTGCCCCCCTTCTCCCCCCCTCTAGAGGTAGATCTCGGAAGTTAAGAGACTTGGAACATTTTTTTTTTCAGATTCATATCAAGGGGCCCAGAGTTGGTCAAAATCATTTTTCAAAACTCCCCCCTCTCCCCCCCTTCACCCCTCCCCCCATCGTATCTCGGAAATTAAGAAACCTGGGTTTTGTTTTTTTACGGAATCGTATAGAGCAGGCTCGGAAAAGTAAAAACCATTTTTCAAAATTCCTCCCATTCTCTCCCCCTTCTCCCCCCTTTAGGCGGATCTCGGAAGTTAGGACTTGGAACATTATTTATATTATACTATATAAAGCTCGATTACCACTCACTGACTCACTCACTCACTGACATAATTGTTCTCCCAGATGGTGAAGGGGGAGGTGGGTATATTTTTACAGATTCGTATAGAAGTAACTCTCACGAGTATGGGAAAAATCCCAAACCTCCCCTTTTCCACCCCACTCTCCCCCCTCCCTATCGTATCTCGGAAACTAAGAGTCCCGTGTTTTGTTGTTTTACGGATTCGTATAGAGGAGGCTCGAAAAGTAAAATCAATTTTTCAAAGTTGCCCCCTTGCCCCCCTTCTCCCCCCCTCTAGAGGTAGATCTCGGAAGTTAAGAGACTTGGAACATTTTTTTTTTCAGATTCATATCAAGGGGCCCAGAGTTGGTCAAAATCATTTTTCAAAACTGCCCCTCTCCCCCCCTTCACCCCTCCCCCCATCGTATCTCGGAAATTAAGAAACCAGGGTTTTGTTTTTTTACGGATTCGTATAGAGGAGGCTCGGAAAAGTAAAAAGCATTTTTCAAAGTTGCCCCCCTTGCCCCCCTTCTCCCCCCCCCCCCCTCTAGGTAGATCTCGGAAGTTAAGAGACTTGGAACATTTTTTTTTTCAGATTCATATCAAGGGGCCCAGAGTTGGTCAAAATCATTTTTCAAAACTCCCCCCTCTTCCCCCCTTCACCCCTCCCCCCATCGTATCTCGGAAATTAAGAAACTTGGGTTTTGTTGTTTTACGGATTCGTATAGAGAAGGCTCGGAAAAGTAAAATCCATTTTTCAAAGTTGCCCCTCTTGCCCCCCTTCTCCCCCCCCTCTAGGTAGATCTCGGAAGTTAAGAGACCTGGAACATTTTTTTTTTCAGATTCATATCAAGGGGCCCAGAGTTGGTCAAAATCATTTTTCAAAACTCCCCCCTCTCCCCCCCTTCACCCCTCCCCCCATCGTATCTCGGAAATTAAGAAACCTGGGTTTTGTTTTTTTACGGAATCGTATAGAGCAGGCTCGGAAAAGTAAAAACCATTTTTCAAAATTCCTCCCATTCTCTCCCCCTTCTCCCCCCTTTAGGCGGATCTCGGAAGTTAGGACTTGGAACATTATTTATATTATTATACTATATAAAGCTCGATTACCACTCACTGACTCACTGACTCACTGATTGACATAATTGTTCTCCCAGATGGTGAAGGGGGAGGTGGGTATATTTTTACAGATTCGTATAGAAGTAACTCTCACGAGTATGGGAAAAATCCCAAACCTCCCCTTTTCCACCCCACTCTCCCCGGTCCCTATCGTATCTCGGAAACTAAGAGTCCCGTGTTTTGTTGTTTTACGGATTCGTATAGAGGAGGCTCGGAAAAGTAAAATCCATTTTTCAAAGTTGCCCCCTTGCCCCCCTTCTCCCCTCCCCTCTAGGTAGATCTCGGAAGTTGAGAGACTTGGAACATTTTTTTTTTCAAATTCATATCAAGGGGCCCAGAGTTGGTCAAAATCATTTTTCAAAACTCCCCCCTCTCCCCCCCTTCACCCCTCCCCCCATCGTATCTCGAAAATTAAGAAACCTGGGTTTAGTTTTTTTACGGATTCGTATAGAGGAGGCTCGGAAAAGTAAAAACCATTTTTCAAAGTTGCCCCCCTTGCCCCCTTCTCCCCCCGTCTAGAGGTAGATTTCGGAAGTTAAGAGACTTGGAACATTTTTTTTTCAGATTCATATCAAGGGGCCCAGAGTTGGTCAAAATCATTTTTCAAAACTCCCCCCTCTCCCCCCCTTCACCCCTCCCCCCATCGTATCTCGGAAATTAAGAAACCTGGGTTTTGTTTTTTTACGGATTCGTATAGAGGAGGCTCGGAAAAGTAAAAACCATTTTTCAAAATTCCCCCCATTCTCTCCCCCTTCACCCCCCTTTAGGCGGATCTCGGAAGTTAAGACTTGGAACATTTTCTTTTTCAGATTCATGTCCGTGGGTCCAGAGTAGGTCAAAATCATTTTTCAAAACTCCCCCCCTCTCCCCCCCTTCACCCCTCCCCCCATCGTATCTCGGAAACTAGGTAGCGGTAAAGCGTAGCGTAGCGTAGGGATAAGGTCACGATAGCTTTCCGGTGGTAGGTAGGTCCTGAGTGGAGCGAACCTGCGAGACCGAGTTATTATATTATCGGGCAATCAGCATTCGCTCAGAGACTATGAACGAATGCTATAAGTGTACTCATTTGCGAAGTCACGTCGTTAGATTTAGTCAACACGAGTTTTGGTGACATCTATATTTAGTAGCATAAAATAAAACGCTTTCAACTTGAGAAGTTCGAAAACGCATTGGGATCATTATGCTAGCCTGTAGTGTCTAATTTGGATGGGTAATAACTTCACAGCGCTGTCACGGTCAATGTAATAGACATAAGATTTAACGTGGGAGCAAATGAGACAGAAAGCATTATACAGTGTTTTTGTGTTTTTGAGTGTTATTGAGTGTTGTTGAGTGTTGTTGAGGGTTGTTGAGTGTTGTTGAGTGTTGTTGAGTGTTGTTGACGGTTGTTGAGTGTTGTTGAGTGTTGTTGAGTGCTGTTGAGTGTTGTTGAGTGTTTTGAGTGTGGTTGAGTGTTGTTGAGTGTTGTTAAGTGTTGATGAGTGTTGTTGAGTGTTGTTGAGTGTTGTTGAGGGTTGTTGAGTGTTGTTGAGTGTTGTTGAGGGTTGTTGAGGGTTGTTGAGTGTTGTTGAGTGTTGTTGAGTGTTGTTGAGTGTTGTTGAGTGTTGTTAATGAGTGTTGTTGAGTGTTGTTGAGGGATGTTGAGTGTTGTTGAGTGTTTTGAGTGTGGTTGAGTGTTGTTGAGTGTTGTGGAGTGTTGTTGAGGGTTGTTGAGTGTTGTTGAGTGTTGTTGAGTGTTGTTGAGTGATGTTGAGTGTTGTTGAGTGTGGTTGAGTGTTGTTGAGTGTTGTTGAGTGTTGTTGAGTGTGGTTGAGTGTTGTTGAGTGTTGTTGAGTGTTGTTGAGTGTTTTGAGTGTGGTTGAGTGTTGTTGAGTGTTGTTGAGTGTTGTTAAGTGTTGTTGAGTGTTGTTGAGGGTTGTTGAGTGTTGTTGAGTGTTGTTGAGTGTTGTTGAGTGTTTTGGGTGTTGTGTTGTTGAGTGTTGATGAGTGTTGTTGAGTGTTGTGGAGTGTTGTTGAGGGTTATTGAGTGTTGTTGAGTGTTGTTGAGTGATGTTGAGTGTTGTTGAGTGTGGTTGAGTGTTGTTGAGTGTTGTTGAGTGTTGTTGAGTGTGGTTGAGTGTTGTTGAGTGTTGTTGAGTGTTGTTGAGTGTTTTGAGTGTGGTTGAGTGTTGTTGAGTGTTGTTGAGTGTTGTTGAGTGTTGTTGAGTGTTGTTGAATGTTGTTGAGTGTTGTTGAGTGTTGCTGAATGTTGTAGAGTGTTGTTGAGTGTTGTCGAGTGTTGTCGAGTGTTGTTGAGTGTTGTTGAGTGTTGTTGAATGTTGTTGAGTGTTTTGGGTGTTGTTGAGTGTTGTTGAATGTTGTTGAGTGTTTTGGGTGTTGTTGATTGTTGTTGAGTGTTGTTGAGTGTTGTTGAATGTTGTTGAGTGTTATTGAGTGTTGTCGAGTTTTGTCGAGTGTTGTCGAGTGTTGTCGAGTGTTGTTGAGTGTTTTTGAGTGTTGTTGAATGTTGTTGAATATTGTTGAGTGTTGTTGAGTGTTGTCGAGTGTTGTCGAGTGTTGTTGAGTGTTGTTGAGTGTCGTTGAGTGTTGTTCAATGTTATTGAGTGTTGTTGAGTATTGCCGAGTGTTGTCGAGTGTTGTAGAGTGTTGTTGAGTGTTGTTGAGTGTTGTTGAATGTTGTTGAGTGTTATTGAGTGTTGTCGAGTTTTGTCGAGTGTTGTCGAGTGTTGTCGAGTGTTGTTGAGTGTTGTTGAGTGTCGTTGAGTGTTGTTGAGTGTTGTTGAATGTTGTTGAGTGTTTTGGGTGTTGTTGAGTGTTGTTGATCACAACAAATCACAAAAGACGTTAAGCCGCGTCCCCACTAGAGCCATGCGGCTTAACGTCTTTTGGCGCGAAAACTGTTTGACGCGCTAAAATAAGAAAAAAAAAGACTTATTTTGTTGGTTGACGTATTTTGTAGAAACAATTTTCTTGGTAAAGTTTAAAGTTTGGCGGTGTAAATCACAAGTTAAAATAAGTGATTCCAGTTACAATTATAGCAATTTATTAACAACAACTCCACAAGTGTAGTATAAAGCAGTATATATCACTCGAGTTATACTATATAAAGCTCGATTACCACTGACTGACTCACTGATTGACATAATTGTTCTCCCAGATGGTGAAGGGGGAGGTGGGTATATTTTTACAGATTCGTATAGAAGTAACTCTCACGAGTATGGGAAAAATCCCAAACCTCCCCTTTTCCACCCCACTCTCCCCCCTCCCTATCGTATCTCGGAAACTAAGAGTCCCGTGTTTTGTTGTTTTACGGATTCGTATAGAGGAGGCTCGGAAAAGTAAAATCCATTTTTTAAAGTTGCCCCCTTGCCCCCCTTCTCCCCCCCCCTCTAGGTAGATCTCGGAAGTTGAGAGACTTGGAACATTTTTTTTTTCAGATTCATATCAAGGGGCCCAGAGTTGGTCAAAATCATTTTTCAAAACTCCCCCCTCTCCCCCCCTTCACCCCTCCCCCCATCGTATCTCGGAAATTAAGAAACCTGGGTTTTGTTTTTTTACGGATCCGTATAGAGGAGGCTCGGAAAAGTAAAAACAATTTTTCAAAGTTGCCCCCCTTGCCCCCCTTCTCCCCCCCTCTAGAGGTAGATCTCGGAAGTTAAGAGACTTGGAACATTTTTTTTTTCAGATTCAGGGGCCCCGAGTTGGTCAAAATCATTTTTCAAAACTCCCCCCCTCTCCCCCCTTCACCCCTCCCTCCATCGTATCTCGGAAACTAAGTAGCGGTAAAGCGAAGCGTAGCGTAGCGTAGGGATAAGGTCACGATAGCTTTCCGGTGGTAGGTAGGTCCTGAGTGGAGCGAACCTGCGAGACCGAGTTATTATATTATCGGGCAATCAGCATTCGCTCAGAGACTATGAACGATTGCTATAAGTGTACTCATTTGCGAAGTCACGTCGTTAGATTTAGTCAACACGAGTTTTGGTGACATCTATATTTAGTAGCATAAAATAAAACGCTTTCAACTTGAGAAGTTCGAAAACGCATTGGGATCATTATGCTAGCCTTTTTTTTTTTTTTTTTCAGGATGGGAAATCTACAAATGACTCCTCCCGCTCTGGGTGGAGCGGAAGGGAGTGTCAGACTCTTACTGACTAAAACCCACCCGTGTTCCTTCCTTCGCCCTTTATGTTCCGGGCCAGCGGTAACCCTTTCGGACAATCCCGCTGACCCGGCAGGCTTCGGCCCTTACGGGCCCCTTCTTTTAATGCTGACATCTCTTTGAGGCGCGCGTGGAACACGTACGCGCCGTCCGGCACGGGCCTGGTCCTGATCGGACGGTGAGCTACCCATTACTCTCCGCCCGCAGGCCCACGCCTACGGTGGCCGGGAGTCGTCGCGCGGCTCCCGACGTCCGGAGCGTCTCCCGCGGCGGCTGGGACGGGAGGCTCTCTCCCTCAGCCGTCCCGCCGCCTCCTTCGCTAGCATGACTGCTTCGCAGAAGGAGGCGACTGCCCCCCACTCCCTCTCGCCCCGGACCATGGCTTGAACCAGGCCCGGACGCGAGAGGTCGCCGCCGCTGCCGATCGCCTCTACGAGGACACGGCGGTGCTCCGCCCAAGCGGGGCAGACCTCCACCGTGTGCTCCACCGTGTCCTCTGGGCGATCCTGGCAATGGTGACACCCGGGCGTTTCCTCCCGCCTGATTATGTGCAGGAACCTCCCGAAACTTCCGTGTCCGGTGAGGACCTGCGTCAGGCGGTAGGTGAGGGCGCCATGACGCCTCTCTAGCCACTCCTCAAAGAGGGGTCTTACCGCCGCTATCGTGGCGTGCCCTGCGCTGGGTTGCGACAGTCGCTCTTTCCATGCCGCCATGAGATCGCGCCGGAGGTCCGTCCGCTCCGCCGCAATTTGCTGCGGAAGCGGAGTTTCCCCCCGGCGTAGTGCCTCCGCGCGCCACTCATACAGGCGCGCGAGGACTATCGCCTCCAGATCCCATGGCGGCAGTCCGGCAAGGAGGCTTGCCGCCTCGCCCGAGATCGTGCGGTACCCCCGGATCAGCCTAACGGCTACCACCTTCTGGGGCGCGTTCAAATAATGGGCGGCTCGCCGCCGCAGTGAACGCGCCCACACCGGGGCCCCGTATAGGGCCATGGACCGCACGACCCCCGCGTAAAGCCTCCGGCAGGAGGCGTTTGGCCCCCTCAGGTTGGGCAGGAGCCGCTTGAAGGCGGCCCCGGCCCGTTCCAGTTTGGGAGCCAAACGTCGGAAATGCTCAACGAAGTTCCACCGGCTGTCGAGGACGAGACCCAGGTATTTCATCGTCGTCTCGACGCCGATGTGAACCCCTCCTACCGTTAGTTGGGATCCCGATGGTGGCGTGTTCCGGGGCCCATGAAACGACATGGCCTCGGACTTGTGCAATGCCACCTCGAGACCCAACTGCCGGATCCTCTCCACGACTATCGCAACCCCGCGTGTCATCGCGTCGGCCGCCGCCTGATGCGACCTCCCCTGCGCCAGGACTAGCGTGTCGTCAGCGTAGCAAACCACGCTGACGCCATCAGGGAGGTCGGCCCGCAGCACCCAGTCGTAACCGATGTCCCACAGGAGCGGCCCCAGAACCGAACCCTGTGGGACACCGCACGACATCTCTCGCCGGTTCCACTCCCCATCGCGACCGGGGTAGATGACGGCTCTGTCCGTCAGATAGGCCCCGACTACTCGACGGAGGTAGGTCGGCACCCGGTGATACCGGAGTGCCTCCCCAATGCAGCCCCAGGGCAGGGTGTTAAACGCGTTGGCGATGTCGAGTGACACCGCCAAGACGACCCCACCCCGGGACACTGCGTCCCCCGTCGTGAGGGCTCTCACGCGCATGATGGCATCCACCGTCGAGCGCCCCTTGCGGAAGCCAAACTGGCTTTCCGCAAGATCCGGCCCCGTCCTCACCAGGTGCCCGACGAGGCGGCCCGCAATTACTCTCTCAAAGAGCTTGCCCACCTCGTCGAGCAGCACAATGGGCCGGTATGCGGACGGAGAGTCCGCAGGGCGCCCTGGCTTCTGAATGAGGACCAGCTTCCCCGTCTTCCAACGGAGTGGAAACTGGCCTCTCTCCATACATGCGCTTAAGAGCGCCTCCAGTCGAGGCCCGAGAGCCCTCAAGGCCAGGACCCAGGCTTTACCTGGCAAGCCGTCGGGTCCTGGGGCGGTATTTTTGGCCTTCAGCCTTCCTACCGCCGCTCTCAAATCTACCCCGGTCACTTCGGGGATGTCGTCGTCGTCCATGTGGTCCGCTTCGGGCACCGCAAGTGACGGAGCCATAGGCGGGGGAATGTACTCCCCCCGTGAAGGGAACAGAGCGCTCACCACCTCTTCCACAAGCTGGGGGCGGAGACTCTGCGTCAGCGGGGGGGCCCAGGTGCGGAGTTTATTCCGCACCATTTTGTAAGGGCGCCCCCATGGATCTCTGTTCAGAGTCTCCACCATCTCCTCGCGGGCCGCATGCTTGGCCCGCTGGACAGCCTCTTGGAGGGCGGTCTTCGCCGCTCTGTACCCCTCGTACAGCTCCGCTTCCGTGGCTTCCGCACCCGGAGGGCGGATGCGGAGCCTGCGGTGCCTGGTGTACAGGTGCCGCGCGTCGACGCACGCCTTGCGTAACGCCTCCACCTCCTGCGACCACCAGTACACCTGACGTCGGGCGCGTCCTGGCCGGACTCGGGGCATTGCCACGTCACATATCTCGGACATGGCCTCCCGGAACCACTCCGCCTCATCATCAATATCGGCAGGCCTGTTCGGTGATGTCACCCAGGCCTGCACGATCGAGGCTTCCAGGAGGAGCTCCCGGTCCAGCTGCTTCAGCGCCCACCGCGGACCACTCGGGGCCTGTTGGACCAGCGCGCTGGAGGTCTGGGTGGAGACGTCGAACCGGATATACCGGTGATCGGAGTAGGTCTCCACCTCCTCCATGACGCGCCAGTCAATAACACGCTGTGACAGAGCGGGGCTTGCGAACGAAATGTCCACCACTGACTCACCCCGCATCCGCACACACGTAGGAACAGAACCCCGATTTAGGACGACCAGGCCTGTTTCCAGAGCCCAGTCTTCCACCATCCTGCCCCGCACATCCGTGTAACGGGAACCCCAGGCCAAATTTTTGGCGTTGAAGTCCCCGAGCACTAGCACGGGGAAGGAATGGTTTCCCGCGACGACGACACTCAACTCTGTTAGAGAGTTGTGGAACTCGGCGAGAGTTCGGCTCGGAGAGAAGTACACTCCTACTACTACCGTCTCTCCGAACCGTGCTGCTACGCACCCCTGCCCCTTCGTGACGCTTTCGAGGGACGGGGTGCCGGCGGCGGCCGACGAAATGATGGCCACTGAGCCGCTCAGGTCCTCCACCCAGTCATCCCTGGGCGGGACAAAGTACGGCTCAGCGACCACGGCGATGTTAATCGACCACTGCGCCATGCTCTGGAGCAACAGGTCCTGAGCGCAGGCGCAGTGGTTGATGTTCGCCTGGAGGAGGCGAAATGGAGCCATTACTCCTCCATTTCGGCCTCCTCCCGGGCACCTTGCGAGGGCCCCTCGACGGTGGTGGTGACGGCGGCGGCGGCAGCGGCGGCGGCGGCGGTGGTGACGGTGTTATTGAGTGTTGTTGAGTGTTGTTGAGTGTTGATGAGTGTTGTTGAGTGTTTTGAGTGTTTTGGGTGTTGTTGAGTGTTGTTGAGTGTTGTTGAGTGTTGATGAGGGTTGTTGAGTGTTGTTGAGTGTTGATGAGTGTTGTTGAGTGTTGTTGAGTGTTGTTGAGGGTTGTTGAGTGTTGTTGAGTGTTGTATAGTGTTGTTGAGTGTTTTGAGTGTGGTTGAGTGTTGTTGAGTGTTGTTGAGTGTTGTTAAGTGTTGATGAGTGTTGTTGAGTGTTGTTGAGTGTTGTTGAGGGTTGTTGAGTGTTGTTG
Source organism: Luperina nickerlii (assembly GCA_963855955.1). Classification (NCBI taxonomy): domain Eukaryota; kingdom Metazoa; phylum Arthropoda; class Insecta; order Lepidoptera; family Noctuidae; genus Luperina; species Luperina nickerlii. The sequence goes on from OY979674.1 coordinate 6,270,626, forward strand.
AGGGTTGTTGAGTGTTGTTGAGTGTTGTTGAGTGTGGTTGAGTGTTGTTGAGTGTTGTTGAGTGATGTTGAGTGTTGTTGAGTGTTATTCAGTGTTGTTGAGTGTTGTTGAGTGTTGTTCAGTGTTGTTGAGTGTTGTTGAGGGTTGTTGAGTGTGCTTGAGTGTTGTTGAGTGTTGTTTAGTGTTATTGAGTGTTGTTGAGTGTTGTTGAGTGTTGATGAGTGTTGTTGAGTGTTTTGAGTGTTTTGGGTGTTGTTGAGTGTTGTTGAGTGTTGATGAGGGTTGTTGAGTGTTGTTGAGTGTTGATGAGTGTTGTTGAGTGTTGTTGAGTGTTGTTGAGGGTTGTTGAGTGTTGTTGAGTGTTGTTGAGTGTTTTAGGTGTTGTTGAGTGTTGTTGAGTGTTGTTGAGTGTTGTTGAGTGTTGTCGAGTGTTGTTGAGTGTTGTTGAGTGTTGCCGAGTGTTGCCGAGTGTTGCCGAGTGTTGTCGAGTGTTGTTGAGTGTTGTTGAGTTTTGTTGAGTGTTGTTGAATCTTGTTGAGTGTTGTTGAGTGTTGTTGAATCTTGTTGAGTGTTGTTGAGTGTTGTTGAGTGTTGTTGATTGTTGTCGAGTGTTGTCGAGTGTTGTTTTGTTGAGTGTTGTTGAGTGTTGTTGATTGTTGTCGAGTGTTGTTGAGTGTTGTTGAATGTTGTTGAATCTTGTTGTTGTTAAGTGTTGTTGAGTGTTGTTGATTGTTGTCGAGTGTTGTCGAGTGTTGTCGAGTGTTGTTGAGTGTCGTTGAGTGTTGTTGAATGTTGTTGAGTGTTGTTGAGTGTTGCCGAGTGTTGTCGAGTGTTGTTGAGTGTTGTTGAGTTTTGTTGAGTGTTGTTGAATCTTGTTGAGTGTTGTCGAGTGTTGTCGAGTGTTGTCGAGTGTTGTCGAGTGTTGTTGAGTGTCGTTGAGTGTTGTTGAATGTTGTTGAGTGTTGTTGAGTATTGCCGAGTGTTATCGAGTGTTGTCGAAAGTTGTCGAGTGTTGTTGAGTGTTGTTGAGTGTTGTTGAGTGTTGTTGAATGTTGTTGAGTGTTGTTGAGTGTTGCTGAATGTTGTAGAGTGTTGTTGAGTGTTGTCGAGTGTTGTCGAGTGTTGTTGAGTGTTGTTGAGTGTTGTTGAATGTTGTTGAGTGTTTTGGGTGTTGTTGAGTGTTGTTGAATGTTGTTGAGTGTTTTGGGTGTTGTTGATTGTTGTTGAGTGTTGTTGAGTGTTGTTGATCACAACAAATCACAAAAGACGTTAAGCCGCGTCCCCACTAGAGCCATGCGGCTTAACGTCTTTTGGCGCGAAAACTGTTTGACGCGCTAAAATAAGAAAAAAAAAAGACTTATTTTGTTGGTTGACGTATTTTGTAGAAACAATTTTCTTGGTAAAGTTTAAAGTTTGGCGGTGTAAATCACAAGTTGAAATAAGTGATTCCAGTGACAATTATTTTATTTATTATTTATTTTATTTTAAAGAAGGCTTACAGACTAACAAACACATGAAATAAACAAATGTAATATTAAAATGCTAATAACAAGCCTCCACATATAGTTTAACGAAATAGTCGATAAAAGGTAAGTACATACAAGTTAATATAATTAGTAAGAGTATAATTAGTAATATAATTAGTAGACAAGTTAACTATCCTTGAAAAAAGACTGTGCCAAAAGCCGTCTTAAGGTCGCCACACTGGTGCAGAACAAGTCGACATTAAGGTCCCTAGGAAGCCTATTGAAACTAAGTGCACTTCTTATTGAGAAAACATTCCGCCTAATTGGTCATTGCAAAAGGTACATTTAATATTGGCCGTTGACGTAATCCCATAAGATTCGTGCGCAATGACAGATTAGCAACGAGTTCAGGACAGTCAATGTGGCCATTTGCGATACCCAACAGCAAACTCATGTCTCCAATATTACGTCTCATCTCCAAAGGAAGAAAGTGGTACCGTTTGCAGCGGTGCTCGTAGTCAACTGAGTATTGCTGAGCCCTATAATCTAGATATCGCAGAAATTTTCTTTGAAAGCCTTCAATACGGGACTTATAAGTCTCATACTGCGGGTTCCAAACCTGAGACGCATATTCTAAATGGCTGCGCACGAAAGAACAATACAAAATTTTAACCGGTTTAAGAGATCGGAAACAGGCCGTTGTGCGTAGTATAAATCCCAGAGCTTTGGATGCCTTTGCAACTATGCTATCTACATGTTGATCAAACAGAAGCTTGCTGTCCATGATTACCCCTAAATCTCTTATACTATTTAGCCTGCTAATGAGCTGACCGTCAATGGTGTAATTGAAATTTAGCAAAGAAGTACAACGTGAGAATGTTAGGAGGAAGCATTTTGAGACATTTAATTGGAGTTTATTACGGATGCAATATAATTCAAACCTATACAGGTCATCTTGCAACTAGAAAGAAAGAAAAGAAAGACAGACATGTCACGCACGACTTATAGCAATTTATTAACAACAACTCCACAAGTGTAGTATAAAGCAGTATATGTATATCACTCGAGGGTAAGTACAGATTACTAAACTCGTGTGGTTTACGGCCCTCAGCTTCGCGTCGGGCCTCAAATGCACACTCGATTAGTAATCTGTGCCTTACTTCCCTTGGTGAATAAATAGCTATTATTACAAAATCCTATAAATGCTAAGGATTACTGTCCAATTCTCAAAATTTTACAAGGGTAAGAAATACTCCTCAAAAATACGACCCCGCGAGCTGCTTGCAGCTCGCGCAACGCCCAAAATCTAGTCATATTATATAAAGCTCGATTACCACTCACTGACTGACTGACATAATTGTTCTCCCAGATGGTGAAGGGGAAGGTGGGTATATTTTTACAGATTCGTATAGAAGTAACTCTCACGAGTATGGGAAAAATCCCAAACCTCCCCTTTTCCACCCCACTCTCCCCCCTCCCTATCGTATCTCGGAAACTAAGAGTCCCGTGTTTTGTTGTTTTACGGATTCGTATAGAGGAGGCTCGGAAAAGTAAAATCCATTTTTCAAAGTTGCCCCCTTGCCCCCCTTCTCCCCCCCCTCTAGGTAGATCTCGGAAGTTAAGAGACTTGGAACATTTTTTTTTTCAGATTCATACCAAGGGGCCCAGAGTTGGTCAAAATCATTTTTCAAAACTCCCCCCTCTCCCCCCCTTCACCCCTCCCCCCATCGTATCTCGGAAATTAAGAAACCTGGGTTTTGTTTTTTTACGGATTCGTATAGAGGAGGCTCGGAAAAGTAAAATCCATTTTTCAAAGTTGCCCCCCTTGCCCCCCTTCACCCCCCCTCTAGAGGTAGATCTCGGAAGTTAAGAGACTTGGAACATTTTTTTTTTCAGATTCATATCAAGGGGCCCAGAGTTGGTCAAAATCATTTTTCAAAACTCCCCCCTTTCCCCCCCCCCTTCACCCATCCCCCATCGTATCTCGGAAACTAGGTAGCGGTAAAGCGAAGCGTAGCGTAGCGTAGGGATAAGGTCACGATAGCTTTCCGGTGGTAGGTAGGTCCTGAGTGGAGCGAACCTGCGAGACCGAGTTATTATATTATCGGGCAATCAGCATTCGCTCAGAGACTATGAACGAATGCTATAAGTGTACTCATTTGCGAAGTCACGTCGTTAGATTTAGTCAACACGAGTTTTGGTGACATCTATATTTAGTAGCATAAAATAAAACGCTTTCAACTTGAGAAGTTCGAAAACGCATTGGGATCATTATGCTAGCCTGTAGTGTCTAATTTGGATGGGTAATAACTTCACAGCGCTGTCACTGTCAATGTAATAGACATAAGATTTAACGTGGGAGCAAATGAGACAGAAAGCATTATACAGTGGTTTTGTGTTTTTGAGTGTTATTGAGTGTTGTTGAGTGTTGTTGAGTGTTGTTGAGGGTTGTTGAGGGTTGTTGAGTGTTGTTGAGTGTTGTTGAGGATTGTTGAGTGTTGTTGAGTGTTGTTGAGTGTTGTTGAGTGTTTTGAGTGTGGTTGAGTGTTGTTGAGTGATGTTGAGTGTGGTTGAGTGTTGTTGAGTGTTGTTGAGTGTTATTGAGTGTTGTTGAGTGTTGATGAGTGTTGTTGAGTGTTTTGAGTGTTTTGGGTGTTGTTGAGTGTTGTCGAGTGTTGTTGAGTGTTGTTGAGGGTTGTTGAGTGTTGTTGAGTGTTGATGAGTGTTGTTGAGTGTTGTTGAGTGTTGTTGAGTGTTGTTGAGTGTTGTTGAGTGTTGTTGCGGGTTGTTGAGTGTTGTTGAGTGTTGTTGAGTGTTTTGAGTGTGGTTGAGTGTTGTTGAGTGTTGTTGAGTGTTATTGAGTGTTGTTGAGTGTTGTTGAGTGTTGTTGAGTGTTGTTGAGTGTTTTGAGTGTGGTTGAGTGTTGTTGAGTGTTGTTGAGTGTTGTTGAGTGTTGTTGAGTGTTGTTGAGGGTTGTTGAGTGTTGTTGAGTGTTGATGAGTGTTGTTGAGTGTTGTTGAGTGTTGTTGAGGGTTGTTGAGTGTTGTTGAGTGTTGTTGAGTATGGTTGAGTGTTGTTGAGTGTTGTTGAGTGTTATTGAGTTTTATTGAGTGTTGTTGAGTGTTTTGAGTGTTTTGGGTGTTGTTGTGTTGGTGAGTGTTGATGAGTATTGTTGAGTGTTGTTGAGGGTTGTTGAGTGTTGTTGAGGGTTGTTGAGTGTTGTTGAGTGTTGTTGAGTGTTGTTGAGTGTTATTGAGTGTTGTTGAGTGTTGTTGAGTGTTGATGAGTGTTGTTGAGTGTTGTTGAGTGTTGTTGAGTGTTGTTGAGTGTTGTTGAGTGTGGTTGAGTGTTGTTGAGTGTTGTTGAGTGTTGTTGAGTGTTGTTGAGTGTTGATGAGTGTTGTTGAGTGTTGTTGAGGGTTGTTGAGTGTTGATGAGTGTTGTTGAGTGTTTTAAGTGTTTTGGGTGTTGTTGAGTGTTGTTGAGTGTTGATGAGTGTTGTTGAGTGTTGTTGAGTGATGTTGAGTGTTGTTGAGTGTTGTTGAGTGTTGTTGAGGGTTGTTGAGTGTTGTTGAGTGTTGTTGAGTGTTTTGAGTGTGGTTGAGTGTTGTTGAGTGTTGTTGAGTGTAGTTGAGTGTTGTTGACTGTTGTTGAGTCTTATTGAGTGTTGTTGAGTGTTGTTGAGTGTTGATGAGTGCTGTTGAGTGTTGTTGAGTGTTTTGAGTGTTTTGGGTGTTGTTGAGTGTTGTTGAGGGTTGTTGAGTGTTGTTGAGTGTTGTTGAGTGTTGTTGAGTGATGTTGAGTGTGGTTGAGTGTTGTTGAGTGTTTTTGAGTGTTGTTGAGTGTTGTTGAGTGTGGTTGAGTGTTGTTGAGTGTTGTTGAGTGTTATTGAGTGTTGTTGAGTGTTGTTGAGTGTTGATGAATGTTGTTGAGTGTTGTTGAGTGTTTTGGGTGTTGTTGAGTGTTGTTGAGTGTTGTTGAGTGTTGTTGAGTGTTGTTGAGTGTTGTTGAGTGTTGATGAGTGTTGTTGAGTGTTGTTGAGTGTTTTGGGTGTTGTTGAGTGTTGTTGAATGTTGTTGAGTGTTGTTGAGTGTTGTTGAGGGTTGTTGAGTGTTGTTGAGTGTTGTTGAGTGTTGTTGAGTGATGTTGAGTGTGGTTGAGTGTTGTTGAGTGTTTTGGGTGTTGTTGAGTGTTGTTGAGTGTTGTTGAGTGTTGTTGAGTGTTGATGAGTGTTGTTGAGTGTTGTTGAGTGTTTTGGGTGTTGTTGAGTGTTGTTGAATGTTGTTGAGTGTTGTTGAGTGTTGTTGAGGGTTGTTGAGTGTTGTTGAGTGTTGTTGAGTGTTGTTGAGTGATGTTGAGTGTGGTTGAGTGTTGTTGAGTGTTGTTGAGTGATGTTGAGTGTGGTTGAGTGTTGTTGAGTGTTGTTGAGTGTTGTTGAGTGTTGTTGAGTGTGGTTGAGTGTTGTTGACTGTTGTTGAGTCTTATTGAGTGTTGTTGAGTGTTGTTGAGTGTTGATGAGTGCTGTTGAGTGTTGTTGAGTGTTTTGAGTATTTTGGGTATTGTTGAGTGTTGTTGAGGGTTGTTGAGTGTTTTGGGTGTTGTTGAGTGTTGTTGAGTGTTGTTGAGTGTTTTGAGTGTGGTTGAGTGTTGTTGAGTGTTGTTGAGTGTTGTTAAGTGTTGATGAGTGTTGTTGAGTGTTGTTGAGTGTTGTTGAGTGTTGTTGAGTGTTGTCGAGTGTTGTCGAGTGTTGTCGAGTGTTGTCGAGTGTTGTTGAGTGTCGTTGAGTGTTGTTGAAAGTTGTTGAGTGTTGTTGAATGTTGTTGAATCTTGTTGAGTGTTGTTGAGTGTTGTTGAGTGTTTTGAGTGTTGTTGAGTGTTGTTGAATGTTGTTCAGTGTTGTTGAGTGTTGTTGAGTGTTGTTGAATCTTGTTGAATCTTGTTGAGTGTTGTTGAGTGTTGTTGAGTATTGCCGAGTGTTGTCGAGTGTTGTTGAGTGTTGTTGAGTGTTGTTGAGTGTTGTTGAGTGTTGTTGAGTGTTGTTGAATGTTGTTGAGTGTTATTGAGTGTTATCGAGTGTTGTCGAGTGTTGTTGAGTGTTGTTGAGTGTTGTTGAATGTTGTTGAGTGTTTTGGGTGTTGTTGAGTGTTGTTGATCACAACAAATCAAAAAAGACGTTAAGCCGCGTCCCCACTAGAGCCATGCGGCTTAACGTCTTTTGGCGCGAAAACTGTTTGACGCGCTAAAATAAGAAAAAGAAAGACTTATTTTGTTGGTTGACGTATTTTGTAGAAACAATTTTCTTGGTAAAGTTTAAAGTTTGACGGTGTAAATCACAAGTTAAAATAAGTGATTCCAGTGACAATTATAGCAATTTATTAACAACAACTCCACAAGTGTAGTATAAAGCAGTATATATCACTCGAGGGTAAGTACAGATTACTCCCCTTGGTGAATAAATAGCTATTATTACAAAATCCTATAAGTGCTAAGGATAACTGTCCAATTCTCAAAATTTTACAAGGGTAAGAAATACTCCTCAAAAACACGACCCCGCGAGCTGCTTGCAGCTCGCGCAACGCCCAAAATCTAGTCTCTTTATAACATTAGTTTAGATTGGTGAATGGAATGCAATAGAATTATTCATAATCTTGCAATTAGTAAGTTTATAATATTTCGTGGAATCCGTCAAGTTGGGAGTGGTTTAATTGCAATTTGCAGTTCGTTATCACCATCCTTGACAAATGGACTAGCTATAGCAAATTCACTGAAAACCACGTTTTTAGGTCCTTTCTCCTGTCACGCGTGCCTCACCCACCCTGGTGAATCACGGCTCCGCACGTGAGCACCCACAAACTCCCCGCGTCACACTTGCATGACAGGAAAAGTATGTACAGAAGCCAGCACATCAAGCTACTACAATCTGTCAAATTTATTTAATATATTTTAAACTTTATCACTAGAGTATAAGGTTCAAAGTTGATTGGGAAAGTTTGACAGTTTCGGGTAACTTAATGTGCTGGCGTCTGTACGTAATACACAATAACAAGACACGCTCGCGGACACAAATCCACAAGGAGGACCTAAGTTACATTGTAAATATTTATGAATTCATGAAATAATAAAACAACTCACCATGCAACAGCTTCACTGTAGACAAATCCAGCAGTGGCTCTGTGGACCACCTCAAAGCAGAGATCAGAGCCATCCATACTGAAAATATTAAGGAATCCGTTTAGTCTATTTTTGTAACTGAACACTAAGACTTACTTGACATGACATATTACAGGCGAAAAATCCCGAAGGTCGTTAAATATAATTATGTTTGCGCACATCGCCAACGACAAATCAACAAAAGATAAAAATTGTCATGTAACATGTTATGTGAGTTTACATATTTTTTATGGGGGCTTGTGGCTAAGTAATATCAGCCGCACGGGTCGATCAGGTTAAGCTACGCTTGCCGCGGTTGATCCGTGGATGGGTGACCATATTTACATACCAAGACCCCTCCGTGCCTCGGAAAGCACGTTAAGCCGTTGGTCCCGGCTGTCATTCGTGGATCTTTGACAGTCGTTACGGATCGCCAGAAGCCCGCAAATCTGACAACCAGTCTTACCAAGGGTTATCGTATTATCCAGTAACTGGGTTGTGGAGGTCAGATAGGCAGTCACTCCATGTAAAATACTGGTATTCAGCTGCATGAGGATAGACTGGAAGACGACCTCAACATAGTTTCGAAAAGGCTAGGCAGATGATGCCATGATATTTTTTATCTTAATATTATATATAAATTACGTGTCACGATGTTTGTCCGCGATGGACCCCTAAACTACTTAACCGATTTTAATCAAATTTGTACACCGTGTGCAGTTTGATCCAACTTGAAAGATAGGATAGCTCACATCTCCATTTATAATAGCAATATTATTTTATTGCACAAAAACGTTAGCCACAGCAACGTGTGGCCGGGTCAGCTAGTATAATATATTTTTTGTGGCATTTGAACTGCATCTATTCTAGATATTCATAGTAGCTACGGAGTATAAAAAGGCTATTAATAAAACTGATAACTTTAATATATCAATAAGAAGTATAACATTGCATACCAACAACAAACCTGTTTTCCCAAAAGTCCTGAGTTAGATTCCCATGTCAGGCGAAATGTTATTGGGTTTTATACTGGAATTTTTCAGTAATTTTTTTGAATTGGCTACCATCACATGGGCGTAAGGTGAAATAATTTATTCACTTTTCATTACTTTTCTGTTATATAATAGTTCTTGTAGTAACGAAACGGCCAAGCCTCATATGTTGACTAAGGTGTAGAGTTTGTGAAGTTAGGGCTTGTAGAGATAGGACGATAGCTTGGCTCTACATGAGATCTGATAAATTTTTGTCAGTGCGAGCCATATGTGGTATCCTCTTGGCAACATTTTACATGAAAATGTGTAATGTGTTAATAACACTAGCAAAATGCGGGTGTTCTAGGTACACCTCTGCCAAACCATTTGGGGTGTACAGATGTGATCTAATCTTATGTTAGGTATTGAAAAATGTGGAGACACCACATAGAGAAAAAACGTGACGTGCTTAACATCCTACTCCGAAAACTAAACTGCCTCTTGGGAAGAACATCACAAGTATCACTGTAAAACAAATTACTTATCTACAGAGCAGTATTAAAGCCCGCCTGGACATACGGAGTTGAGCAGTGGGGCTCTGCGAAGAACTCAAATGTGGAAATTCTCCAGCGATTTCAAAATAAAGCACTCAGAATAGTATCAAAATATGCTCCTTGGTTTATGAAGACCTCAGCTCAGAATTACATGAGCATCTACAAATCAGAACTGTAAAAGAAGAAATATAATACAGGATACATTCATACAAATATCGTATAACGTCACATACCAACCTTAGCCACAGCCCTAAGTGAACCAATAACCATGAAAATGCTCAAACAACACCACATATGGGACTTTATTGAATAAAGCCTAAACAATTTTGAGAAGCTCGCTGGAAGAATGGACCTCAGCAGTCAATATCCACACAAAAAATCTGCTAAAGGTTTACAACCGATTGCCAGATAAATAATGGAAAAAAAGTATTGAAAAATAAACTTACTATTCAAACACCATGTAGAGCATTCCTTCGGAGCTGTATGTCTCCAACAGCTCCACAATATGAGGATGCTTCAGCATGTGGCATATTGTAGCTTCACGTTTTAGATCTGAAAGCACAATCCAATCATTTTATTGTTAAACAATGTTAGTATACACTTACACGTGCAACGTCACGTGCGTGTTACACTGAGACGTGCAACCTGTTGCAATGGGTTCAGTACATGATTCTGAACAGGCAAAGGCGACGAACATTTTTCGTCGCCTTTGCCTGTCACCCTGTATTATGTCTAGAAACTAGCAGCGCCCCGCGGTTTCACCTGCATAAGTGTCGATCCCATGGAAATATCGGGATAAAACTATCCTATATCATACAAATTTACTATTACTATTTGTGTATACTTAATTATAGTTCTATTTAATGTAGAAACAGTAACTATTTACAAAAAACAGTTATTAAACCCAAATTCTCTAGCGAATGGCATGAAAATGTCAAAACCGCCAAAAATTACTTACGTGGTGTTGGAACTTCGATATCCTCCCCGGGACTCAAACTATCTCTATACCAACTTTCATCTAAATCGGTTCAGCGGTTTAAGCGTGAACAGGTAACAGACAGACACACTTTCGCATTTATAATATTAGTATGGATTATAATTAAATTGCCTCTATAGTTTATCTAGCACAGAACAAGATCAGAATAAACAGACTATTTCTGTTTGAATTTCTTCAACAAGAACTGGTCCTTAGCAGCTTTGAACAGAGAGATGTGGAAAAAGAGTAGGGAGGCCTTTGCCCTGCCTCACAGGCTAATTATAAAATAATAATTATTATTTCTGTTTGAATGATATCCTCACACTTCATTTTACTTAAATCAACAATCAAACCCAGGATGCAGACATAAGGGGGATGCGTTTTTTGCAAGAAAACTTAAATTTCGCAGGTTACCTGACGCATAACCATACCCATTGTAATCAGTTGTACAATGAAGGGACAGTTACATTTTTGTTATAATTCTCTTGATAACAAAAACCCTTTTTTGATAACATAAGTAAGTAGATAACTATTTAATCCCCACTGCAATATTCTGTATTATATATAATTTTATTTTATTTTTATTTCTTTAGGAAAACAAACAATTGGGTAATAATTCTACTGCAAATAAATAAAACACATAAGAATGTTACCTGCAGTACTAAGTCCGGGGCTGGCAGTGAAGCGGGCCACATCCACAATCTTCACAGCAAAGGTCTGGCCAGTCTGCCGGTGCGCACAGCGGCGGACCAGGCTGAATGGGCCCCTTGAACAAAACAAATGATCTTATATTAAACCCCGATACAGCTAATATATCCTAAATAATGTCATATTGACAAAAAAAGGTTGATCATTTTACTGTAACAAAATAAAAATCAGAGTTTAGAAACAATTCATTAATATTGCAAACTATTTCTTTCACAAATAGTTGCTTTTTTGAGATTGGCTAAGAGTTGCAGTGTTATAGGAAGTAGGATACAGTGGAACTTCGGTCAGTAAACTTGCTTTCAGCACATAGGCGTAGCCACACTGGGGCAAGCTGGGGCGCTTGCCCCACCCTGACTCTGACAAGAAAAAAATACGGAAATTAATGCATTGAAGGAAAACGTGGCTTCGCTCAACCATGAGCGAAAATCGTCTAAGCGGCCTGTGTATGCTAAGTGTGCACAGAACGAGGATCGCCGAATCAAAAAATACATTTGTAGAAGAAGTGCTAAATAGGTTCTGCCAGAACCCACGCCGGCTTCTCTTGAAGTAATATTACTTATAAAGTTAGTTAAAACTTAAATTTATAAACACCGCCTATTCATAAATAAAACTATTCTGTCCTGTGTGTAATTGTTTATTTTCTGTACCTGAAAATATAAACCTCTAAATTTACAGATTAACAAATTGGCATAGGCGCAGAGCCCAAACGGCTCAAGTTACAAAAAAATTACCGGGGGGGGGGGACAGGTTGACTGCTGCCCCACCCTGAGCCCAAGGCTGGCTACGCCCATGTTTCAGCAAGAGAAACTAATATGAGGTATGCAATGTTTTCTCAATAATCAGGCTTATTTGAAAAAAATGTTTTAATGAGTAAAATGCCTTCTTCACAGCTCTCACTACAGCATAAGAATATACTTAAATTTTAAAAACATTTTGAGTTCATGCAAAGTGATCATAAAGCGTCTATGAGAAAATTGACAGCTTTTCCTGTTCAGCATTGTAATTTAAAACACCATTGTAATTTAAATACATTGTAGTAAGTCAGTTTTTTTTTTTTGTTGATCTTACATTATTAACTCCTGGTCTGTTCTTGGAAACAAGTGGTTGAATGTTTAACCAGATTATACATCAATATTTAAGTGTGAACTACTTACAACAATATTAGCAATGAATAAGTCAATTTATGAACACCTTCAGTAAAATACAATCCCTTTTTTTTGTGATATTCGTGACATCTCACCTGTAGAAATTTGGGCACTAAAATATTAGTAGTTGAAGAATTCAATAAACTAATTGGGTATCACTTTCCAGCATTTATCTACATGAATATTCATTAGTCCTGTCATGAATGAGGTATGAATTTAGGCCAATTTACAATCTAATTAGTGCAACTGAATTTGATTATTTCGTAAAATCGCATTGTAAATGAAATGAGTGAATATGTAACATGAACAAAGAGGCTATTCTAGTAATTTAAAGAATGTTCACGGTCTAAACTCACTCTCATTCGGTCAAAAATACTAAGTAAAACTATTGAGTTTGAGTTGCTGAGATGAGATTTTACAACTAGATTTTAAATGTTTTTAATGACAGGAATTAGTCTTCTGATGTACAGACGCCAGCACATCAAACCACTACAATCTGTCAAATTTCTTTAACAGATTTTCAACTTTATCGCTAAAACATAAGGTTCAAAGTTGATTGAGAAAATTTGACAGTTTCGGGTAGCTTGATGTGCTGGCGTCTGTACCTTACAACTGTCTATCTCCATGGAATTATGAACCATTGTAAAATAGCTTACTAAAACGGTTCTTTTTACCCTACTGTGCCAGAAGGAGGGTTTTCTTTTTCGAGTGTATGTATGTAGGAAGGGTATGTATATTTCTTTGGCACGCTCTGTAGCCTAATCGGCTTGATCGATTTCAGCTTGAGAGGTGCAGTCAGATTCGTCTTAGTTGGGAAAGTGACACCGGGTATATCAAAATTATAAAAATGGAGAAATGAAAAAAAAATTCTTAAAACCTGGGTATCAAAATAAAGGGTTTTAAGAGCAGATTACAAAAATATATATAACTTATATGGTTAAAAGTAATACGAAGTGACAAATCGAAAAAAACACATAGGTACCAAGAACTAAATTGTCTACGAAATCTTTCACATTTGTAAACTAAAAAGCTGGAAATAAAAAAAAGTAATTACAAAAATAAAAACTCAACTGCAGCAAAAAACTTAACTTAAAAAAAACTGAAAAGCTAAAATTAAATAAAAGTTGGAAGCAGGCGGAACCCAAACCAATTTATTTTTTTTATCATATTATTTTCAAATTCAAATGGGTCCCGCCTGCTTTCAACTTTTATTTAATTTAAAATGGGCTTGTTTTTAGCTTTTCAGTTTATTTAACTTGTTTTTTACCGCAGTCAGGGTTTTATTTCTTTAATTACTTCTTTTTTCATTTTAATATTTTTAATATAAAATATATGTGCTTACGAATGATAAAGAGCAATTGACACTTGGCCAAGATTTAACTAACTCCTTAGAACTTCTACAGTTGATTGGTCACATAAAATCTGATCAGACCAATTTTCTGGCCTGTGTGCAGCGCTTTTAATAGTGTTCATGATATATTTGACTAGTAAAAAAATTATAAATGTCCAACAGATCACAGATTATTCAGTCTTTGGGCAAAAACTTTCTCATAAATTATGGTAAACATAACATTTACCAGCAAAAACAAATAAAATTAGAGTAAGAATTAGGTTTTTAAAGTAATTAATTCCTAGAATGTTTCTGGCAAAATTATTGTCTTGGAATTGAAATGAACCAAGTACATAAAGGAAGATTTAATCTCAGAAGAACAAAATTGACATGTGACTTTTATAATTTTATTTTTTTAATATATTAATTACTCCAATTATAATGTAATTCTGTTTTCTAATTATGTAATTACTTTGCATTCTGATGAAAACCAGAAAAAACAATTCAAATTGAAAATTAATGTAATTTTGATGTGTTTGAGTTATACAAAGTTTGTTTTTGCAGGAAAAGTTCCCGGTTTCCCCGGTCAAGTACATCTGAGGCGGAAAATAGACGATTACTGAGCGAGCGCGAATGCACATCACAAGACAGTTCCCTTACACACGAAGTTAAATGCAATATTTACTTACTTGCCAATAACCTCGTACAACTCGTAGACATCGTCAAAAAGCACTTCGTCCTCAGCCATTTTTCACACAAACACAGTTAGCTACGTTTCAGAAAATATTAGAAAAATATCATTTTAAACACAGCCTTCAACCCGCCTGAGCCGTGGTTACGCCCTCACACTATCGCACGTTTTATGGAAACACTTAATATTAAATGAACACCCAATGATATTTCAGTAGGAAGTCTTGTACTTGAAACTGTAGTAGGATATAAATATCTGAGCCCAGACGTAAAATGTTCATTTTACACAGTAAAATGATCTCATTCGCGAAATTTTCCAATAAGACTTGTAAACGACACTATTGAAAAACACTAACGGCGTGAAAGATAATAAATAAAATACAATAGGTGCAGGTCAGTAAATATTAGCAAAAAGTGTAATTGTTGTAATAAATCTAATTTATTTCACAAAATATTCTTTTTATTTACTTTTGACATTCTGAGGGTTGCAAATGTTCTGAATGAAGTTAGTTACTAGTGGGGAATTGCGGAAGCAAAATTGTTGCCAGTACAAAAAAATTAAAATCTTAAATAATTTTAAAATAATTATACCAGTCGATTTATATGATCAAGTCATTTGTTAATAATTAATTATGTAGTAGAGGTAAAAGCTCCGATAAACAGACAAATAACAGAATTGTGAGTTTATCTGTCAATTCTATAAAACTCGCCGTGTTTCACTTACCTTGCTTTTCACTAACAGTGGCAGCAGAATTTATAGGAAGATGCTGACTTACCAACAGAAGTAATAATATGGGATTCCCTGTAAGTACCTATTAAAGTATGGTTATGGAACGTGTTTCTAGTCCAGCCTGACTTTAAAAAGTATTGTGTCATTCCCACATAAATTCTATTTAGGTAGATTCTCCTCATCAGTCATTTCTATAATAAAACTTGTTTTCAATGCATTCGGATATTATGTTATAATTACACATAATAATCAGGACTGATTTGTATCAGACAATGACCACGTTTCGTCTGAATCTGAGATTTTGTAGGACTGATTTCTACGAGTAGTCTGAGTGCATTTTACTATACAGGGTGTCCCAAAACTCAACGTCAAGCCGAAACGGGGTGACAGGATTGATCATAACCATCACGAGAAAAATCTGAAAAAAAATCTATCCCATGCAGTTTGAAAATTATGGGCATTTTAAGAAAAACCTAGAAATTTGATCAAACTGTATCATTTTTCGGTTATTGTGGTTATTCTTTTTTATTTTTGTTCATTTGATCTTTGGAAACGTAATCCTAAATAACATTTCTAGAATCCCAATAAAAAATAATGACACAATTGCCTCAAGTTTCCGAGAATTGAGACTATTTGTTAAACTACGAATTTAAAATTTTCAAGATTCGTCGACTTTGACAGGCCCTCCTTAAAAAAAAAATTACTAGAGTGCCTTGGCAAGTGGCATTAAAAGTTGGTGCATTTAATCAGAATTCTAAAATGGTACAATACTTGTTAGTTCCATACAATAAAAAAGAGTAAAAAAATTAAAACCTCAAGTAACCCGATTATTGCTATCTCAGTTAAAATGTTTTTGATTCGCACAAGCTCTAAGTAGGTTCTTAATTTTAAGGCAAAATGATGTGAGAGATGGATAGTGGGTATGTTTGCCATGAGTGAGCGAGACAGATAGTGACGCACTTTTACCAAAGTGAAAAAAAGTTAGTAAAATTAGTAAAATAATAAAAATCTTGATCTAGTTTAATTTAGGTTTGTTGGAATAAAGGTCAGATCAGATAGAGAAATAACATTTTTTATTACAATAAATAAGCCCATTGAGAACGTAGCCGACCTGAGTGAACGCATTTCTCAAGCAGCTGAGGAGATCAACTCTCGAAGATATGCCTGACTAATAAGTAGATCTTTTTTAAGAAGATGTAGGGCTTGTATTGAGGCTGATGGTAAACAATTTGAACATTTATTGTAATAAAAAAATGTTATTTCTCTATCTGACTTTTATTCCAACAAACCTAAATTAAACTAGATCAAGATTTTTCATTGTTTTACTAATTTTACTAACTTTTTTCACTTTGGTAAAAGTGGCGTCACTATCTTTCTCGCTCACTCATGGCAAACATACCCACTATCCATCTCTCTCATCATTTTGCCTTAAAATTAAGAACCTACCTAGAGCTTGTGCGAATCAAAAACATTTTAACTGAGATAGCAAAAATCGGGTTACTTGAGGTTTTAATTTTTTTACTCTTTTTTATTGTATGGAACTAACAAGTATTGTACCATTTTAGAATTCTGATTAAATGCGCCAACTTTTAATGCCACTTGCCAAGGCACTCTAGTACATTTTTTTTTAAGGAGGGCCTGTCAAAGTCGACGAATCTTGAAAATTTTAAATTCGTAGTTTAACAAATAGTCTCAATTCTCGGAAACTTGAGGCAATTGTGTCATTATTTTTTATTGGGATTCTAGAAATGTTATTTAGGATTACGTTTCCAAAGATCAAATGAACAAAAATAAAAAAGAATAACCACAATAACCGAAAAATGATACAGTTTGATCAAATTTCTAGGTTTTTCTTAAAATGCCCATAATATTCAAACTGCATGGTATAGATTTTTTTTCAGATTTTTCTCGTGATGGTTATGATCAATCCTGTCACCCCGTTTCGACTTGACGTTGAGTTTTGGGACACCCTGTATAACAGAAGGGAAATAATAATGATTAATTGATTAATAACGTTGTGTTTTGTTGATTTGCCTACTATGTAAACTACGCAAATAAGTGTTGACCTTCAGTAGTTCACACTTTAAACTTGAGCTGGCCTAGTTCAGTACCATGCATGCTTGCATGTTTGATGCCATTATCTGTTTATTATAAATTAATGCACAAAAAATAAAACCTGTCGGAGGTAATAATTTTATTACTTAGGTACAATATCTTTAATAAATAAAATATCATAGTCTTGTATTTAATCATCATCAAATCACTCATAAAAATATTTTTAATCGCTCATAAAAATATTTTAATTATCATTTAAAAAAATATTGAATGTCTTTTTTACTTATAGGTAGGTATGTTCTACTTGCTAATATATTTTTACTTACAATACTAAACACTTATAGAACTTCTGAATGTTCATGTAATAATACAAAATAATTAAAAACATATTTCGAAAAACATTCCAGGAGATTTCTTAATACTAATGAGACGTTTTCTATCTAATTATAAATTCAACACAAATATTCATGTTCAGCCAGTACTTCTACTTGCAATAATGTTTTAATCAGGCGTCACAGTTTATCGTAGTAGTATTAACTTTTCGTTTAAAATATTCACAGCCTGGAACATTCAAAGTAAGTTCTGAATCCGGTGTTTTTACTCGTGGCAATGAATTGACATTCACCTTATAACTGCATTGATAATCCAACTCATAAAGTTCAAACGTAGTTTGCTGTAAACAGAAAAATAAATATAATTATTTTTATTAGAATTTTTTTTTACTAAAACGTTTCGGCCATTGCGTTTGGCAACACTAAATTTTACCGCACTTTTTACTTGCTCCTAACTTAATACTATTCCTATTATGTTACAAATGCGGGTAAACTTAGACTCAGAAAATAACAATCATATTTTATTATAATAGGTGTTTTTCTTAAATTCATTAATTTTTAGGTTTCATTGAAACAATAATAATTACCTCGGTAGTAGCGGTTAGGCCTTCTTTTCGTAATTTTTTCGGCTTGTTACATTTAGTCGCTTTCCAGTGGACGTAGTATCTGTAACGTAGTAAATTAGCGTTGAGAAAGTAATGTCCACAGAGCATTGTAGGTAATTAATGTCTTTGCTTAGCTTTACCTATATCTATAACTTTAAATGCCAATTAGAGACCTGCAGATAGGTTAGAAGTTTAGTATGTAGGTACTTAGTTCTTATTGGAAACCAACTCAGATAGGACTTTTTTAAACAAAAAATATGAACCGGTGAAACGGATATGTTACAGGTAGATTGGACTAACTAAAACTTTACGAACACGCTGCTCATTAGCATAGTTTATAGTGACCTGTGGACTAGCACCAATTTTGATTGTAACTCCAGATTATCTGCCTCCCTAAATAGGTTGGCACCTGTCTCGATATCAATAACCAATTATACTGAAAACGATTTTTAATTTGATAATAAAAAAGTACCTTCCGGGTTGTTCATAAACGTTAGGAAGAGGCTGCCAAGCGATTCTGGCTTTTATATTGTGGTTGTACCATACAATTTTGTGAAGGCTGAGACCTCTGATTTTTTTATTTTCACGCCTTTGGAGCGGCTCTGGTGCGGCCTCTGAAATGTATTGAAAAATTTGGTGTAATGATAATTACGCATTTTAATTAATAAGAAGGAAAGATAGGGAATAGGTTCCAATGATCAATCTACAAGGTTTTTATCTTTGAAGTAGGTAAAAAAAGAAAGAAAGTAGGTATTTATTGCGACTCGTACAGGAAGATCACAGGTCTATGGTCTATGTTTCCATGATCATTATAAGGTCAAATAAAATTAGCTAGCTAAACTTGATACTTGATACTTGAACGAACACTTGATGGGTCATCATCATCATTATCCTGCCTATAAACAATCCAATAGCACAATTTATTTGGGTAAGTATCGATATCTATAAATGACGATGACGACAAAACAAAGAAAAAATATTTTCTCAAAAGAAATTTCTAATAGGTAACTTCTGGTGATTACGGAGCCAGCGGCCTCTGGTAGTAAAGTTATTTGAAATTAAATAACTTTATGAGTTTAGAAAAACTTTTAATTTTATCGATAGCTATTTTATTTGTGAAGTTTCGCAAACTAATTTAATTTGACTCTGTATATTTGAAGGTCTTTCTTCCTTTCGTAACACATCATCTTCATCATTGTCATGACCATGAGCACGCCATTGAACTTGATCCTTGGTTACTCTCATCGATCTCTCATTAGTCTTTTACACAAGAAACTTAGAAAAATTAAATATTTTTATGACCGTTCTCTGAATTCGATACAGTGACCAGCATACCTATTCACAACCACTCGATGCGCTTCCGCACCATATCGAAGATCCGTGGGAGTCCTCTGAACGCTCAACTCCAAAACCCGAAAAATGTGTCAGTTTAAATCAAATAGACGACCGCTAATTCTTCCGAAAGCTGTTTATCTGTCGGGGGCAAGGCAAATCAGGTTTTAGAAATGTGTCATATTCGATTGCCTGTCGAATGGTTGTGAATATCTAAGCAGCAGGGTATTGCAAGACATTTGAAATCGCAATCTGAAAAATTTTGAAGGATATTGTTATTCCATTGCTTTATAAGTTCGATTTTTTTTTCTACAACGTAAAGAACGCAATGAATGTTGTTGAACTGTCAAAATGAAAACCAGATTTTAGCTACAATGCGCGCCACGAAAGATGAGACTTGACCCCGCCTCCCCCGCTCTTTCCGCCGCCCCTATGACGTCCGGTCCCGTCCCGCACTCAGACCTCATACCGCTAAAGATACCTAAAATCGTGTTCTGCGCATGTCAAACCACGTGGCGTGTCAAGTCTCATCTTTCGTGGCACGCATTGTACAAACCTACAATATGTTTGTCGTTGGTGTGTACGAGAGCTATGTTCTCCGCCTAAGCCTAATATAGTAAAAATGGAAGTGTGTAGCATATAGATATTATATAATATACTAACTAATATTATAAAGCTGAAGAGTTTGTTTATTTGTTTGTTTGGTTGAACGCGCTAATCTCTGGAACTACCAGTCGGATTTGAAAATTTCTTTTTGTATTTGATAATTCTTGAGGAAGGCTAATATAGGCTATTTAACATCACGCTATGACCTTTAGGAGCCGAGCAAAAAGAAAAAAAAGTCTGAAAGAACGCTAAGCAAAAACGAATTAAAAGCGCGGGTAGGCGATGCGATGCGACGGGGTGGGTGGGAGTAACAAGAAATTACACGCGGACGAAGTCGCAGGCAGAAGCTAGTATAATATACTAATTGAAATAATAATTAAATTGTAAAATTAATGTAATATAAATGCACTTTAATTTGAAATTTTTGCAAGAACTGCATTTAATTGTTAATTGTACCTAATTTGTTTTTGCATACCGTTAAAACGGTGAGACATGTAGCACTATGCAATGTTATGAACAACTTTGTAAACACTATGTTTCTGGCAAATAAATATTCTATTCTATTCTAACCTCTTCAATTTGTAATTCGGCGGCGGAATGACTGCCTAAATTATTTAGATGGCGCGCCGGTACACCACTTCATTACTTGCTATATGTATGTCTATTGGAGCAGGGAACTAGGTCGCTGCTACCACGTTGCACGAATGAGGTTAAATTTCTAAGTCTAGCCAATTTTGGAGGAGTTACCTACACATTTTAAATAGGTTTTCTAGGAATTTATTGATTATTTAATATTAGCGGGAACTCGATAGGTACGGACGGCCTAACGATCTGAGTGACATTAAGTGGTATGGAATTTCATACAGAACGACCTCCATAGAGGGATATTTCTATAGAACAGCTGATTATTAAAATTTCCTCGTATTTTTATTTGCTCGAGTAACTCGTCAGGGGTTCAACCTTTCCAGTATTTTCCGTTTGTCACATTACGTCGTGATTTTCCCGAGTTATCCATATAGACGACTTTTTTTTTTAATTTTTAACTCCCTTTTTTTTTCTGGATGGGAAATCATCAAATGACTCCTCCCGCTCTGGGTGGAGCGGAAGGGAGTGTCAGACTCTTACTGACTAAAACCCACCCGTGTTCCTTCCTTCGCCCTTTATGTTCCGGGCCAGCGGTAACCCTTTCGGACAATCCCGCTGATCCGGCAGGCTTCGGCCCTGACGGGCCCCTTCCCTTGATGCTGACATCTCTTTGAGGCGCGCGTGGAACACGTACGCGCCGTCCGGCACGGGCCTGGTAAGTAATTTTTTTTTTATTTTTTTTTTGACTCCCTTGTTTGTCTATTGGTCGCAAATGCTACTATTGAGCATGAGGTCCTGGGTTCGATTCTCAGGTCGAGCAAAGTATTAAGGCTCCTGCAAACAGGCGCGAAGCGCGACCGAATCGCGTGCGCCACAAAGGCACCGCTCGTTGCGCGACTTACGGTGCCTTTGTGTCGCGAGCGATTTTATCGTGTGTCGCGCCTGTTTGAAAGAGCCTTTTTCTTTATGGAATTTCAAAGTACCTAGTAGCCCGGAGCCTGAATTTGTGTCCAGTAGATAGCAATAGGATCGCTCCTTATTACATAATATGGTAATTAAGTATAACTGGCGAAACGAGGGTATAATATAGGTCGCCCTCTGCCCAACCCTTTGAGGATTACAGGCTTAATTTCATGTTATGTTACGACTAGCAGCGCCCCGCTGTTTCTATCCCGTGAGAATATCGGGATAAAAAGTATCCTATGTATTAATCCAGCGTGGCATTGACTTATATCAGGGGTGGCCAACCGGTCGATCGCGATCGACCGGTCGATCGCGACTATTAGACTAGTCGATCGTGACAAGGAAAAAAATATAAATACGTCATCGAGATATAAGTACTAACGTACTAGAGAAGACACCGTAAATTCCTACTTTGTCTCGTTCAACTGCGGCGATCGCGCCGCACCTCACAAGACATGTTGTTGCACTTTGTCGAAGAAAACGCGTAAGTGCCGTGATTTACATGGCGCTTAAGACCTTTTTGCCGAGAATAAATAACGAAGAATAGGTACAATTCAGTTATTTGACGTAGCTTCTCTAGTACGTTAGTACTTATATCTCGATGAAATACGTCGAACAGACTGTACAACGTACCTAATCACTAACTGCTGCACGCATCATCTTGTATCATTTTTCAATCGCCGTTCTGTCAAGTTTCATTTAGGATTTCAAGAAGTATGTAACTGGTAGATCGCACAGGGTGTCGTCAGTGAACAGTAGATCTTAGGTCAAGCCAAGTTGGCCACCCCTGACTTATATGATATTACTCAGCAGGATAATTGCGTAACACACTATCAGTAGTTTCAATGGCTTGTCATTTTCAACATTCATTGCGTTATTAACGTTGTTGAGAAGACGATTTTTTCGAACATAAAAAGCAATGGATTCGCAATATCCTTCAAAATGATTCAGATTATGATTGATAATGTGTTACGCAATTAGGGTGCTGCTTATAAACTATCTGTGTGCCAAATCTTATCCAAATTGGTTCAGTAGTTTTTGTGTGAAATAGGTAGTAAAAAACATCCATCCATCCATCCTCACAAACTTTCGCGTTTATAATATTAGTAGCAAGTAGGATAGAATTGTACGGTAATATTTTCTCATTGTATGTCTTATTTCTTTTTATTAAGTTTATTTATGTATTTATGTACAGACGCCAGCACATCAAGCTACCCGAAACTGTCAAATTTTCCCAATCTACTTTGAACCTTATACTGTAGCGATAAGGTTGAAAGTCTATTAAAGAAATTTGACTGATTATAGTAGATTGATGTGCTGGCGTCTGTACCTATATTTATTTGTAATTGTAGTAATTAGGTATATACTATTATCAGTTTTAATAGGTTTATGCGTATCTTTATATTTAAAATATTTATTCCTCAATGCTCACGATTGCACCTACCACTGTTAGTCTCTGCATCACCCAAAGGTTGACTGGTAGAAAATGCCTATGGCATTAAATCCGCCTCTGTACATTTATGTGCTTGAAGTATTAAATAAATAAAATAGTTTTTTCGTTTTGGCCGTACCAAGGGAGGGAAAGATATGTTTTAGTTACCAATTCGTGCTGTACTCGTGGTGTTATAAAAAATGGACGCCTTATCACTGCGAAGTTTTCCCAGACCGAATTGACTGATCGTCTGCACTTGCAGGAAATACATCGAGTTTGGCTGTAAGTCCTTTATTTCTATGAAGTTTTGATCCTGTAAAAATGAAATGTTTTTTTAAAAGAATATTAATCATAGGCTTCCTAGCATCGGTTCAGTGAATAAGAGTAAAGGTACTATTTGGAACTGAGCTGCCAACTGTAAATGCCGACAGTAGGTGCAGCGGCTCATGCCTCGCTCATGCCGACACGAGCAGTGGCTCGTGTCGGCATGAGCCACTGCACGTGCTGTCGGTAGTTCAAATGCAACTGCAGATCGGTTCCAAAAAGTATACCTGTAGTTTAAGTAGGGTTTATAAAGAAAGAAGAAATTCAGGCACTGAAATTCGGTACCGTACCTTAGGCACCGTTTGGTGGTTGACGAGCACTGAATCAAGTTCTCCTCCTAGTCCTTTGACACGCCTACTCCAAAACACTTTGTATCTCATCACTGGCAAGTCTGAATGCGGCTCCTTCCATTCGAGTTTCACGGTGACAGTGCCTGAAACAATCGAACATCTATTACATTCGAGAGAAACAAATGAAGCAGATTATTGTCATAACCAAATCCATTGCAAGATGATAGATTTTGAAAAAGTTAAATTTTCAAAAACGATAATATTAATAATCTCAGATAATTTACATTCCATCGCCACATAATCAGTTATCTAATTTAGTGAAATGTTTTCTAAGTTGAGTTTTGCAACCAAAAACTTATTAGGACCATTTTGTTACAAATGGTCACTCCATTTGTAACAAAATGGTCCTAATAAGTTTTTGGTTGCAATGGAATTTGAACTTTGTTAATTATGACGTCCAGTTTGTTGTTCCATAACTTGAAAATTATCTCTAATTCTTAATTCAAATATTAAGGTGTCAGGGCCAATTTAAACGATGCAACTTTCTTGCCTGTGACATACAATAAAATTGAAAGTAATTAAAAATGTTCAAAATCTAGTTGCAATCTCATCTCAGTGACAATCAAAGTCAAAAACTTGTCAAAAATGTAGGGAAATTAGAATTATTTTTGACAGATTGAGACAG
Source organism: Luperina nickerlii (assembly GCA_963855955.1). NCBI lineage: Eukaryota > Metazoa > Arthropoda > Insecta > Lepidoptera > Noctuidae > Luperina > Luperina nickerlii. The sequence continues at coordinate 6,294,554 of OY979674.1, forward strand.
ATCAGACTGTAAACGTCCAATGGCCCCTCTGATTTGCATCCAAACACTGTTTAGATTTAGACGGTGCAACTTTTATTGTTGCTTTAACTGATTGCATGCAACTGGCAATTAAATCGATCCGTCTAAATCAGGCTTTAGGTCAGAATAGACTCAACCGGTGCTTACGTCAACGATTTGACGTAAGTAGCGGTCGAGTTGGGGACCATATTTAGGATCAATCGTCGTGTGCATTATTCCGGTCTATTAAATATCCATTCTTGCGAAAGCAGTCCTTAATTTAAAATGTCAGTAGTCTGGGGTCACGTCAGTATAACCGAATTTCAAAAACATGTATCTACCTGTGCGGGAGCATACATGTTTTTGAAATTCGGTAGGTAAGTATAAAAATGTAAGTTTTAAATTCGGCGTATTATATACCTAGTTGATTCGCACGAAATTAATTTATTTGCGGGCGAGTCGCCGACTCCAGAAATAAATATATTAGGCAATTAGCAATTTCAAAATGTGCCAATAAGCCTTAAATTCTTAAAGTGATTTTGGGGATGATTTCTCCATACTAATATTATACATTCGAAAGTAACTCTGTCTGTCTGTATGTTACCTTTTCAGGCCTAAACCACTGAACGGATTTCGCTAAAATTTGGCAGAGAGATAGATTGCATCCCGGGGAAGGACATAGGATAGTTTTTACCGACATATCTCGCAGGCGAAGCCGCGGGCGGAAGCTAGTTTGTTTATAATTTACGGATACAATATCCTACTACCCATACCTACATATCCCTATTTATTCTAGGAAAACACAATGCGTCTTCAGTTTCTGTTCTATTTAGTTGCCGTTATCTCGGTAGCACAGAATAGAGACGGTCTGACGTTCTGTAGTATGGACTTCCTTCCTTAGCATTTCCACACAGTCCATCCATCTTATCTGTCTAGGGCTGCCTTTGTTGTTATATATGCAATATAAACAAGTGTTTTTTGTACTTAAGATGTACCTATAGTCACGAGCTCTAATATCTCAACACTTGGCAACTTTCAATTGCAATTTTTTCGTGAAATAACGAATGCAACGTTGAAATACGACACTACACAAACCTATGGGTTCGAAAATACTTTGTTCGTAATAACATAAAATTTCATTCAAAACTAAAGGAGAAAATCGTCTTTGAATAAAGCCAAGTGTATACATACTTATGCTCGTGACTGTACCTAGGTACAACTTAATTACAAAAGACTAACTAACTTACTATACAAATAAAAACAAAAATAAAGGACAAATCAGGCGTCGAAGTACTCGTCTGCATCGCTGTCATCCGGAAACGTGCCCAGGGGCCCAATTCTGCTATTACAATAGTGTCAGAATGGTCGATCATTGATTTCATAATCGTTGATTTTGTTGAAGTTTGGTAATCTACTAATAATAAGTCAACGATTATGAAATCAATGATCGACCATTCTGACACTATTGTAATAGCAGAATTAGGCCCCAGAAGACTGGCAGCATTGCCACGTTGAATGGCAATGCTAATTCTTTGGCCAAAGAACAACCCAGCCGACGCTTCACGTGACCAGAGGGGTCACGTGTAGCGTCGACCAGGCGGCGATAAATTTCCTTAAAAAGGAGACGCGCACTCGGGCCCCATAACCCGAGCGTTAATTAATTTAGTATCTAGTGTAAATAGTTTGTAATAAAATAAGTTGTGTAAATACCTACTTAATTTATTGTAACATAAAGTACAAAACACTTGTATGAAGGTAACGAATGTTATAGGTACTACCCTTGTCTAATCAACTATATCTGCCTACCATAAATTCTGAGGGGTAATTGCGTAACACATTTATTTATTTATTCATTAATAACAATTTTTACATTGTGTCGAATATTAAAAATTATTTTATAAGTTCAAAAATACAAAAAAATAAAGCAACATTAAAAAACATGCCACTTAATTACTATGAGGAAGAGTAATAATAATAAATAAATGTCATATAAATAACTAGAATAATACTGTTACAAATAATTAAATATAGCCAATGTTACAAATAATTAAACACAGCAACATTAGGAATAGCTTTGATTTTGACAGTTCAACAACATTCATTGCGTTATTTTAGTTAGTTGAGAAGACAATTGTTTCGAATATATGAAGCAATGGATAGGCAATATCCTTCAAAATGATTCAAAATGATTCAGATTAAAAAATTGATTAAAAGAGACCTCTGAGTTTGTTTCGGGCTTTCTTCTTAGAGTAGGTAGTCAGATAGGAAACGCCGACCTCATCTAGTTTAAAAAATATGATTGCATGACGTGTAAAAGTGTTTGTGCAAACCTACTTACAAAAATAAAATCATTTATCATTTGATAGTGTGTTACGCATTTAGTGTGCTGATTGGTTGCATAACTTTTTTTCAATGGGAGAAATTTCACTTACCATTGCTTTCTTTTACAGGACGAACTTTAAGTTTCTTCGGCGATGGTGGTGGACGAGGTCCTCTGCGGGGTGTGAAAGCCGGACTAGCCGCTGAAAACCCTCGCGTGCCGGAAGAACTCACGGCAGCTACCCGGAATCGGTACCAACGACCTGGTTTCAGAGCGTTGCGAAGAGACACCTTGGTTCTGTAAATTGAAACAGTATTTTTGTTCTTTATCTTAGCGACCGAGCTTTTATGCGAACCTACGACATAAGCTCACATTGTGGAATGCAATAATGAGGTGTCCTTTACTAATTCGTTTTTCAAAAATAAAAGTTATTAACTAAACCTAAGTTACTCCTTATATAATCAGCTATCTGCCAGTAAAAGTCCCGTCAAAATCGGTCCAGCCGTTTTGAAGATTAGCCGGAACGAACAGATAGATAAACAAAAAAAAATATGTATTTTCATTATAAGAACAGTAAGTACCTACCATATACACTTTCATATGCATTTAGTAAAAAAATGTTATTTTGACATTACAAACAGACACTTGAATTATATATTTTTTTTGTAGTATGTACTCGTGTTCCTCAAGTCTTACTTCTTATTACTGAGGGTCGTGATCATCCCTTGAAAACATCTTTTCCTTGACGATGTTTCGCCATATCCGTCTATCCTTGGCCGAGTGAAGCGCATCATGAAATTTCGTGTCAAGAGAAGAGCTTATCTGGTTGGACCATCGAAAAGAGCTGCGACCTCATGGTCGTTTAACATCCACCTTGCCGGTAACAATATATTGTACTCATCATCATCATCATTTCAGCCGAAAGACGTCCACTGCTGGATATAGGCTTCCCACAAGCACCTCCACTTCGACCGGTTCTGTGCTTCTCGCATCCAACAGGTTCCTGCGGCCTTCACAAGGTCGTCGGACCACCTTGTGGGAGGCCTGCCAACGCTACGTCTTCCAGTACGCGGTCGCCACTCCAGAACCTTTCGGCCCCATCGGCCATCTGTTCTGCGAGCAATGTGCCCTACCCACTGCCACTTAAATTTGGCAATTCTTCGGGCTATGTCGGTTGCCTTGGTTCTCCTGCGGATCTCCCCATACCAGATTCGATCACGCAGGGAAACTATGGTACTACCTATACCTATTATAGATTAGGACAAGTAAGTATGTGTTAAAATACTTGTAAAAGTTGAAACGACGTATATTTTGATGAAGTCCGATGTTTATGGTAAGTTGGCAGTAGGTTAACACAATAAAAAATGTAGTTACAAATGTTACTAATAATGTAACGTATTTCATGAAGCCTATGCTTTCATTATTCCATATGTCATACTTGTATTCTACCAAGTATGACATATGAAGCCAAACATGGACATATACAAACAAAATAAAATCCTATCATGCCAACATTCCATGGAAAGAAGCATATTAAAACTCAGGAGAATACAGAAAATCCGAAACGAAGAGATAAGAAAAAGAACAAAAATAACACGCCCTCCAACACGCTTTACGACTGAAATGGAAATGGGCAGGTCATATTTCGAGATGCAGAGATCAGAGGTGGACATTGGAAACAACGAAGTGGTCTGGACCGAGAGGCAAGAGGAACAGGGGCAGACCACGCAAGAGATGGGCGGACGACATCGTTGAAGTAGCTGGTCCGAGCTGGATGGAGTCGGCCCAAAACAGGGAAAATTGGCACGGGATGGAGGAGGCTTTTACCCAAAAGGGATCCATATTCAAATAAAATATAAAACTAATAATTTGTAAAAACGTTTTGTAAAGAAAATATGGAATAAATAAGCTTTATTATTATTATTATGCTTTCATTGTCCAATGATTTTTATTATAAAACTAATCAATTGAATGTGGTTATAATGAGTGTCATCATAACATTAGAAAACAAAGCTGTATAATATAGAAAGCCATGGAAAATGTTTTCCGTTATTGTATTGTTTCAAACGATTTCCTTGTTGAGCAATTAACAATGTTCTCTAGTTTTTGTTTTGTCTGTACTAAAAGTGCTCACAAAGAGGCATGGAAGATTTTTTACTATCTTCTATTTAAATAATACAAAGTCGGGTTAGTTACACCATTTATAACTCTAGAACGGCTGGACCGATTTTTATGATCTTTGATTTGTTGGATGTGTCTCTGCCCCGAATAGCAGAATAATTATTTAAACATGGGAAAAATTTAGGCAAAAATGAAGATAATTAATTCTCTCTTACATTTTATATTTATTGATTCTGAGGCGAAAGTAGTTCGAAGTTTGCTGGGTCAGCTAGTTATATTATAAAACTAATCAATTTAATGTGATGACAATCATTATAATAACTATAATTATTGTCATAACAAAACAATATAATATAGGTAAACGAAACAATATAATAATGGAAAATGTTTTTCAATATTATATTGTTTCAAACGGTTGAGCAATTAACAATGCTCTCTAGTTTTTGTCGGTACTGAAAGTGTTCACAAAAAGACAGGGCACATTTATTAAAGTACTTCTCGTGAGAAGCGAGTAAATGGTCGTAAGTCGTTGTAAAATTATAGATATTTTCACTTCAGAGTTGTTCGATTGCTATAATTTTGTTGATGAGGTGGAAAAGGAAAATTGCTCCAGTTAGCGCACTTTGAGCGATAATGATAGCTGTTGTAATTAGCATAGGTACTTATTTTCCATTAAATTGGTACCTAGGTACTGGAAAGTGGGTTGGGAAGGCCAAGATCGCAGTTGCTTTAGGGAATATTAATATTCTGTCACATCTGACAACATTGGTAGCCGAACCAAAAGAATAACCTAGATAAAGTGGATAAGACAGAGATTAAAACAGAAGACGAACTAGTAGTGGATCGAGGTGGATGGGGGGGGTATCAGACCGGAATAAATCCAAAAATCGACTACTAATGGCCTATTTCTATAATTTAAGGACCGTTATTGGTTACAAAATTTTGCAATAAAAAGTGTGGCACTTTTTGATTGATAAGCAAAAAAAAAACAGTGGCACTCCGGGAGTGCCGACAGAAGTGAAAAACAAAACACAAACAGAATACTTTGCCATCACTCATTCATTGACATATCGGATATACATTAAAACCGAGTACATTCCGAGGACCGCCGAACACATCCGAATATTCCGAATGTAGCGCGGTGGCAGTTACGGTAACAGTGTCGCGAGATCAATGGTTTTACCCATTAAAAAAACGCCCAACGCGCATAAAGAAGTTCTCACGTCAAAAATCGTTTTTGTTTTTAGGAACTGAGCATAAGCCAATAATTCGGATGACGACTTATATTCCATCCAGTATGGGATGGGTTTTTTTTTTCAGACAGACAGAAATGGAATCCAGTTTCGTAAATATTTATGTGTACCTACGAATAAGTTACACCAAGTCACAGTTGAACGAAGGTAGTAATTAGGCCGGTACAAAAAACTTCAGTGTGTAATATTTTTATAGCAGAACTAGCTGCGCCCCGCAGTTTCACCTGCATAAGTATCGGAACATCGCGATAAAAACTATCCCATCTGTTATTTTGATATATAAGCTGTATTAACTGTAAAGTTTCATCAAAATTGGTCCAGCCCGTTTGTGCGTGAAGAAGTAACAAACACACACACACATTACTTTCGGCTTTATAATATTAGTGTGATTGGTATTATTTATTGAACTGTTACACTTTAATTATAATCATTACGTGAACGTAAGGTTTTCGTTCAAATTGTAATATACCGTGGCTTGGCGCGATAAACTAGATTCTGTACATGCATAATAGAGAACTTGATTAGGTACCTACTTTCTACTTCGCGCCAGCGTTACGTGATAACAATGATATATATGTAGATACCTAATTCCATCGTAACACCGATTCTTCCTTCTAACAAAACATTTTATAGATAGTTGGGAAAAAAAGTTAGAGAATTTTGTAGAAATTTTTAATTAAGCTGCAAAATTTTCTATTTTAGGCTAAGTAATGCCTGCAGATTCACCGGCAACCTGCAAGACCTCTGGCTTTGACAACGTTAAAAGTGATCATTAATGTTCTTAAGTACTATTATTTTAAAATTGTTAAAAAATAATGATAATATGAGACTCTCAAAATAAGCCCTTTCATCTAATATGTTACACGGTACAGTTTAGACAACTTGTTTTTTAAATTTACTTAAATGCTTACTAAAACTGACCCAAAAAAAAAACCCATAATAAAACCTCATTTATTTATGTTCCACATTCGTGTTTGGGTCACAGAAATTCATATGTGTACCAAATTTCAACTTAATCGCTCCATTATGCTCGAAGCAAATTAGCTGTGACAGACGGATAGGGTTCCGTATTTTATTCGAATTTACAGTACCCTAAAAAGAGAAGAACATCTTCTGTGCTTACTTATTCGTCTTCAACAGTAAATTCCAGTCTCCTAATCTCATTTCCTCATACTTCGGTCCCAGATGGTGTTGTTCCTCTAACACGTAGAAGACTGGACCAGGAACCGCTCTCGCAGCGTCTCCCACGCCGTCAGACCATCTGATCACTACTGACCGTTTTCTCTCTTTTGGCTCTTCAATCGATGGTAGGGCTGGGAGACCTGGGAAATTAAAACCATTGCAAGATATTTTTGGAATCTTTCATTTAATAAATGCTAATGGAGGGTCCATTGAAAAACAATAACTAATGCTACGGATACATCGTCGCGATAACGCGAACAACGTTTCGCGCTCTCTTTTGTACAGGGAGACGTCGAGCGGTGTGCGAGAGAAAGCGCGTGAAGTGTATTGTAGTTCGGGTTATCGGGACAATGTAGCCGTAGCATAAGAACCTCATTAACGGTCGTTTCTTGTATTAATAATATCTGCCTCGCTTAACGTTTATACGAGACTTGTATCGATACTGAAAACAGACTCATTGCTTCAATGCGTTTTTCATTCATGCGAAGTAAAAATCCATTATGCGTCATGTTTCTGTACCTACTCTTACATTTATTACAAATAACAAGAAAAAAAAACCTACATCGGAAACGAACCCATATAAAGAAGATAATAGTTAGAATAAGGGATAATTGCGTAACACACTAACAGAAGCGATTGCTTTCCTTTAGACAGTTAAACAATATTCATGGCGCTATTTACGCTGTTGAGCAGACAATTTTTCGAACTTAATATGGATTACCAATATCCTTCAATTGCGATTGATCTTTTGTTACGCAATTAGACTGTTGGTGCACCTTTGTTATGTTTTTTTTGTGGCGTTTTGAGCGCGGTACATGTTTTATCCTTATAACCGTTCTATATTTAGAATGATTAATGATATTAGCTCGTTGATTTCATTCTACAGATCTAACTTAAAATCATTGAGCTGTCAAAGATTACGTGAAGCACTTAGTGCTAAAGTGATTCAGGCCTTGAATTTATTACATTGAGATTTAATGAATTAGTTCAGTTTCTCTCGTTACTATTTTGCATTGTTGATGAATTATTATCTGAAACTACTTAGTCGTTATTTAGACGTCTACTATCTTGTCTTTAAGCCATGGTTGGTTATTTGCTTACAAAAGACCCTTAAATCGAAGGATAGCTAAGCTACTTCTTGGTCATATGTATTATGAATATATTATACTGGGTGACAGGGACAAAACTGAAACCTTGGATTCAGCGCGTGATTCTCGGCGTAGAAATTTTTCGTTGGTTGTTGCTGTTTCATAGAAAAGTGCCTACGCGGTTAAAATGTATTGCAGAGCCAATTTTTTTTAATAACCTTCGAAAAATTGCAACGTAGGTGTGTTCCGAATCAATGATAGCAGGTTTAGCGTTGCTGTTTCTGCACCCTGTATAGACACATCTACACTGTCTACAATTTATTTTTTTAGTTATCCAGTATCTTCATATCCAGCTGTCGAAATATCTCACTCACCTAAGTTCAATATCATCGCTACTGATTTAAAAGGTCTCTGTTTAGCATCCGAAATATCAGTTCAATCATTTTCAAACATAGAAGCTTCTTCTTTTAAGAAATCTAGATGTTGTCCACGATTGCGTCATGTATTTAATATATCGTCTGTGGTACGAATATCTACGATAAAAAGTAGCCTATGTATTTCTCCAGGCTGGGACTTTGAGAAGTATGATATAAACCGAGAAGCTGGCTGTCAAATTTCGTAAACATAGGCTCAGCGGTTTAGGTGTAAAAAGGTAACAGACGGACAGACAGAGTTTACAATTAGAATTACCTGATACAGTCAAAAGATCAACAGGCTCGCTGCACGTCGACCCACAAGCATGGCGGCAGCAGCGTTGTGTGCCGTCACATTGCGAGTCAGAGTTGCATGCCTCCACACACGCCGCTTCCCACTTCGGCGTGTCGGATATAGGACACGTACCCGGCTTCTTCTCGTTTGTACGGCATTGTGATTTGCACTGCGAATAAGATTTTTATATGGAGATGAAACAATTGAACTTATATCATGTAGAAAATTGTTGTAATGGCTTGTAATCGACCGGTGTACGTGTCAGGAAGGACACGAAGACTATTATATATTATATACAGGGTTATTGGTAAAGCATTAACAACCTTTTAAGAGGTCATTGTGCTCATCATTATGAACAACTTTTACTATGGGAACAAACCTGAAATCGCAAAAAAAAAAATCAGTTGTTCCCTACATTTATGTTCGTATAACTCGTCAAAATGTAGGGAACAGCTGATATTTTTTTCGCGAGACTGAGACAGCTTTATCAAAATGTATGCAATCGTAGATGGTATGAAGATGTTGTCGTATTTAATGTTAGAAACAAATCATGATTTTCATAGAATAGATTTTATTTCTTACTACAAATTACAGCTTAATATTAAATTAGTCTACATATACATTTTTGTACATAATTTGTGGAAGACTGGCGCCTAAATTAAGTTTATTACAAATCCTGTAAAAATATATAAATATAGAATTCTAAGAGCGTATTCTCAAAGTATTTTTACACCAGACAGCATTGTTTGACATGAAGGAAGACACTTGTTCAGTTTTTTCTGCCCTGTGCTTACTAGTGCAGACACAGTTCACGCCGTATTGTGAATAGGGGCATTCATTTAGTACAGTTGCGTTACTCCAAACTCATTAGTAGCTTCAGGTAATTAGCGAGTACACCATAGTTACAAAATAACAATTCCTTTGAAGTGCAATGTGATTCATGGCTTGGATGTTAATTTCTATAGTAGGTATATTTTCACTCTACTAAAGACGAAAATCGTTTGTGGGTCGTAGTGTAATAAAAGCAGAGAGTTCTGGAGTGTTTCTAAAATAGAATAATTTATTATCTTCAGTCAGAAAGAGGAAGTCATCGGCATAACCATGCCTGAGTAATGAGTTCGGCTTTCATTTTATAGCTTTAAAAGCTTATTTCAGTTAAGTGTTCTAAGGATTTGTCTCTTTTTTTGATAAATTTGATGAAATGTGGAGGTTTGTAATTTTAATTTTATGTCAAATAAAACGTTTAGTTTTATGTACAAATAGTCTCAGGTCAACTGCTGTTGACTTACGAAAAAATCTAGCTTAGGATTCAAGCTCGTTAACTCTCGACATACGACGAGATCAAAATGCGATTGTCCTCTGTCACTACATCTTGTCGCAACAAGCAATTTTTTGCCTTGACACAAGCCCTTATAATTCCTTTTTGCGTTTCACAAATTACCACAATGTGCCCTTTTCAGGCCAGAGCTTGTTATACTCCGGTTATACAAACTAACTCCGAAGCCGCAGAATTATTTTTGCTAACTACATTCGCTGAAATCTTGATTGTATTTCGTTTTACGTTCGTTTATTTTTTTTTGTATCGTGTTTATGTCTGTTCTGCGAACTTGTTAAATCGTGATCACTGTGACAGCTATCTTGGCTTTTTTTTATTCGGTTGTAACGTAAGCTATTGTCAGCTCTACGTGAAGCGTAGTTTTTGTGGCTTAGCTTAAGCATGTAATTGTGGGTGTTAAGACTTCAGCTGGCACATTGAAATTCGGTGCTTGTACCTATGACATTTTCAAATGTTCACTTCTTAGTAGCGTTGAGGCAAACTGGGCTTTCCTTGCCTCGTAAGTCGTAGTATTGATTGTTTATTACCGATTTCCTCATTAGTGTTTATCGGTTGATCTAGATACGCAAATTGAATTTACTGCTAATTAGTACCTAATGATTATGTTAAGTGTGAGTATTATTTGTTAACAAGGATTTGGTACTACTTGGTGAATTCGTGGAGTATTCCTACATACTATTTTGTTCATTGTTACTATTCAAGCAAGCTGAATATGTTTTGGATTGAATGGCTCTGTTATTTTTATACGTACATTTTAACGAAAAATAAATACATGCATTAGTAAAAAAATGCTCCATAAGTACAGAGCTTTTGTAAGCTAAATCGTCCTAGCGTGTTAGAAGATATTCTCGCCCTACTTTGCCACAAAGGATCTTCCAATCTTCATTAGCCTTTTTTCTTTCCTCAAGATTTTTACAGTTTACTTTCAATAAGTAATATGTATGATGATGCAGTTAAGGTTTAGTATTAATAAATCTTGTAGGTACATACATAACATATTCAGCCCTTAACGTGCCCACTGCTGGGACACAGGCCTCCACTCTGAAGGGAAGTAGGCCATAATCCACCACGCGAGCCCAGTGCGGGCTGGTGGATGTCACATGTCTTCGAGTTTTTGGTCCTAGAGGACATATCGGTTTCCTCACGATGTTTTCCTTCACCGTTTTGAGAGCAGTAAGGAGACACTTCACTTTGTCTAAATTATGTCATCACGACATAATTTAGACAAAGTGAAGTGTCTCCTTGGGTTCGAATCCACGATCTACAACTCGTCAGTTACCATTACTCGTCAATCTGGTATACAATTAACAAAAATCTTACACTTACCATAGGTTTAGCCTCCTTACTAATATCAATACACTTCAGATCACATCTGATCTTGTACAATGTGTTGGAGTGCATTTTCGAATACCTCATTGTCCTGGACAGGACCATGGGCATCAGCGACACCGTCACCAATACCACTAACACTTTTGTATACATCTTTACTGTCTTCTTTTTATCACTATTTGTCATATAGTCTTCTTGTTTATGCGTTTAACATCTGAAAATTAAATTTTGTTTTTATTATTATTGATTATTATTAGCCTGTATGTTTCCGTTCTTACTTCAGGGCTTCTCTAGTCTCCTTCCACTTATTTGTCAGGTTTTATTATTGTTTTATTATATTTGTAGCCTATGTTATTTCACTGCAGGGTAAAGGATTCCCTTTCTTCTTTCCACTGTCTTGAGCTAGTGTTGACCAATCCTGTCTGTAGGAGTCAAGCTGCCGTGCATAGTGAGGCTCAGGAGAGACCCCTTTATAGTCTCCCCAGAGACGTGCCCTAACAGGCGTTGCACTGAGGGGGTTTCGGATTGGACTATTAAGAGGTAACGGGTCCCCCTCCATGTGCTGATGGTGATCACCGGGGTGGTTTTAGTGAGGTAAGAATCCCACACTACCTGGTCTTTTTCCCCAAAGCCCAGGAGCGTTCTGAAGGCTTCCCCCCTCCCAAAAAAAAAAGGAGTCAACCTCGTGTCGTCATTATTTATTTTTAAATTTAAATTTATTTTTGGTTTATGTCAAACTATTAGTGCTTTGGTGAATCTATTTGTATCTATAGTTGTATTTTCGGTTACGAAATAGTACAGATGAATGAAATTAAGTATTTTGTTCACCGGAAACATTTAAGTTTTTTGTAATGACTTCTACTCCGCCCAAACTTTGATGAGATTTACTTAACTTTTCTTCAAGCTGGGCGTATATGACGTAAATCTATATTGTTTATGGAACCTCGTCGCTCAATCACTCAATTAAAATTAAATCCTTTATGATTCAACTATCTTACCATATTTTGTGAACAAGTATGCTCATTGTTTTTGCGAAAACATATTCAACATTTCTTGATATCCAATAGATCCGCTGACAAATAAATTGCTTTAAAAAAAATTGCTGCCTTATTCTTTAATAATCTAGTAATGGGCAGTGCATTAAAATTATGTAAGTAATAAAATGCTCTTTTATGAATATAATCTAAAGCGGTAACTGTTAACCGTACACACAACCGTTTTATAATATGCAAACAAACTACCAGCCACAATAAAACTAAATGCTAAACTAATAGTTCTCTTTTGAACCAGCCTGGTTTATATAGGTACCTACTAAGATCTATCCCTATGATAGTTTAACCATAACACAGCACCAACTGTTTGACAAACAAGTAAAAGTATATCGATTAAACAATCGAGCTATTCTCATCCAATTACCTTCGCTAAAACAAAACAAAGCACTACAATATCCACCACATCAAATCGATAATCGATACGAGAATCGATTAGAAACGTAACATGTCGAGTCCTTCCGAACTTGTGTCATCGACCTCGGGGGTTTTTGGAAAATACATTTGCAGTTCGCGAGTGTATCGTTTGAAATGCGCGGTAACACTGGCAGTGCGCGCGCGCATACCCAGCCGATCCGTGCCTCGGCTTCATTAATACACATCGATGATGCTTTCCTGTGTCTGTACGCCGATGACGGAAGGCTGCTTTTACCGAGCCAGTTTCCTAATTAAAAAAATGTTCGGTGTCTTCCTGGAGTACGCATTTGCTATTCGATTGTCGTCATTAACTCTACGTCTGTTTCGTGAATTGTAAACAGTTAGTGCTTTAATTGCACGTGCATCTAATTGAATGTAAAGTTGGACAAAAAAAATGCACGCTATATTCGACTTTAAACGATTCCGAATAGCGCCTATATTAGGCTAAATAAGGGTGATGAATGGTAATGTTATGATAGTCTTTAACTCAATGGTGTTTATGACTGTTTTAATTCAGAATAAAAATTAATTACTTAATCATTCATAATTTTGCGGCAGCAAAACGTTAAATTGAATTAACGCTCGTTAAACCTACGGATTTACAAGTGTTTAAAGAACAATCTAGTTAATTAATTAAATGCTGAGATTAAGAATAATTTAGTGAGAAGCATTTAGACAAATAAAACTCCATGTTTATTTTTTTTTCTCATCTCTCTGAGGCAACCTTTCCCCGTATAATCTCAGACTTCTAAGAAGCGGTTCATGCGACTTCACCGAATCGAACGAAAACAATGGATTTAATTAGGCGTTCGTCTTTAAAAGCTAATAAAAAAAAATGGCGGAGATAAATCGTTCACAAAGAAGCTGAGGAATCAACGACCGGTTGATTGCTCGGTGCGTTTGCGCCGGATGCCCTTCAAGAGCTTAATTAGAGCTGCAGTATATCTATAAGTAGGTACAGTTGAAGAAGCTATTTGGTGTACAGGCAGTTAGTTAACTTACAACTACTTTTTTATATTGTAATATTGCATAGAATCTGAATTCCTTTTTTTTTAATTAGCCTACGCTGGGCCACGGCTGAGCAAAGGCCTCCCCAAAATCCTTCCAGGTATCCTTTTCTAGTGTCACCTCGATCCAACTCTTACGGTACGCGTCTAGGTTTTCTCGCCAACTCTTCCTGGGCAGTCTTTGGCAGCGCTGTCCATCCTCAGGTACTCACCGAGTAGAGACTTATTTACTTACAGTAACTTATTTTATTCTATTATATGTAATTCCGTTTACTGATATTAAATGGTAGCCCGCTTGAAGGCAATTAGCAAACAGAACTTAACATTATTTTGCTACGATTAAAGAATCTCAATTGACTAACGTCATTATCACAAAACAGTGAAGTTACGGATGGCATTCGTGTCAAGACTATTAGCATTGCCACGTTGGATGGCAATGCTGTTTCTTTGACCTATAAATATCTTTGACGCTTGACCTATAAATAATAAAAATGAATATTAGCAGCACCCTAATTACGTAACACACTTTAAACCATAATCTGAATCATTTTCAAAGGATATTCATAATCCATTGCTTCGTATGTTCGAAAAATTTGTCTGCTCAGTAACGCAAATAATGCAATTAACGTTGTTGAACTGACGAAATAAAAGTCATTGCTACTGTAAGTGTGTTACGCTGACGCAATTACCCCGCAGGTCAGTGGAAAGATAAATAGTTTTGCCTGTATACCAAATAGTTTGTTCGACTGTACATGTATAGGTACTGAGATTAAAAATATTTTCTTAGATAGATGAACGGTAATTAAGTCGGATAATGAAGACCAGAAATAGTTCATGGACCGTAATTCATGTGGAGATTTCTATTTCAGGATTAGAAATATTGAAAAAGGGAACGGAGAGAAAAATACTTATAATTATATGTTGTTGGTTATAAATATTTATAGTTTGTTATCTTGTAGATAGTTAAATAGATGAGCTTCGTTACCTCACCCTGATTGCATAACACACATTCAAACACAATCTGAAACATTTTGAAAAATAAAATTGATTTTAGTTCGTCTTCCAAAAGGTAGTTTCGAATGAAGAAGAATGAGCAAGAAATTCCGCTGTTACTGTTAATGTTTTACAATATTGTGTATAGGCATTAATTATAAAATTATATGTGAAGTCTATATACACCTAGAATTAAATTACTATACCACATTAAGTAAAAAGAATAAAAAATTAAGTGATCTCCGATAAATTAATTATGTGATAGAATACAATGGTGCTCACATATTTACAAACATTGTAAAACTAGGAATACGATTTCCCTCAAATTTTAACAAATAATAAGTCAGTGAGTGAGGTAAAACAATCACAGAATGTATATCAAGTTGCTCCGTGTTAATCTATATCCATACTAATATTATAAATGCGAAAGTGTGTCTGTCTGTCGGTTTGTTACCTCTTCACGCTTAAACCGCTAAACCGATTTAGATGAAATTTTATAGAGATAGTTTGAGTCCCGGGAAAGGACATAGGATAGTTTTTATCCCAATATATCCACGGCATCGACACTTATGCGGGTGAATCCGCGGGGCGCTGCTAGTATCTACATATGTAAGCTTGTTCCCACTACCCAGCGCAGGGCACGCCAAGATAGCGGCGGTAAGACCCCTCTTTGAGGAGTGGCTAGAGAGGCGTCACGGCGCCCTCACCTACCGCCTGACGCAGGTCCTCACCGGACACGGAAGTCTCATTAGGTTCCTGCACATCATCAGGCGGGAGGAAACGCCCGGGTGTCACCATTGCCAGGATCGCCCAGAGGACACGGTGGAGCATACGGTGGAGGTCTGCCCCGCCGTGTCCTCGTAGAGGCGATCGGCAGCGGCGGCGACCTCTCGCGTCCGGGCCTGGTTCAAGCCATGGTCCGGGGCGAGAGGGAGTGGGGGGCAGTCGCCTCCTTCTGCGAAGCAGTCATGCTAATGAAGGAGGCGGCGGGACGGCTGAGGGAGAGAGCCTCCCGTCCCAGCCGCCGCGGGAGACGCTCCGGGCGTCGGGAGCCGCGCGACGACTCCTGGCCACCGTAGGCGCGGGCCTGCGGGCGTAGAGTAATGGGTAGCTCAGAGCGGGAGGGGTCATTTGATGATTTCCCATCCTGAAAAAAAAAAAAGAGCTTGTTCCCACTGGTTCCGCTTAAAGTAACCATCATCATTCTCTTGATCTTATTCCAATTTATTTAGGGTCGGCGCAACATGTCCAAAGCTAACCTGCAAAAATTTACAATTGCTAAGACTCTACAACCAAAACATTAAAAAATATGATTGAACGGAGTTTTGTACTCATATTTCATTCAGAACAAGCTCTGAGTAATTAAAATAATTACTGAAACGACTTGCTTGTAAAGTTAACTGACATTAAAAATAGGTACCTATAGTAACATAAAGAGCTTTTTATAGCTAAATGTGCAAATAACGCTCAGTGGCTCAATTTGAATTTTAAAACGTAATAAAATGCTGATATTTATTTATTAAAACGGTTCATCGCCATTTATGCAGTAAAGATAATATTACGGCCGCTATAAACTTACGAGAAGATAATTTGAAGGTCGTTAAAATATTTTTTTTAATGTTTCACTTAAATGGCTGGTGATAAAAACTGTGAGGTGTGAGACTTTATTAGTGTCGCGATGGCGAAATTGTTTTTCGCTACGGGGTGCTTAATTTTATTATTCAGATTGGTTGTTAATTTTGAGATTTAAAAATACAGAATGATAGTGTGTTACGCAACTACCCCGCTGCTTTCAATTAAAATTCAGCTACAATCCTGCTCAATGTTTTACGTAGCTTTAACGCTCCTACAAACAGACGCGACGCGCGACGCGAATCGCGCGCGACACAAAGGCGCGACTTTCGGTGCCTTTGTGTCGCGTGTCGTATCGCACCTGTTTGAAGGAGCCTTTAGGATCAGATAAACTAACGTAGCGTAACTGCATGTAAGCTTAATTAGCAAAAACCAAAGATATTCAATTATTCAACCGGGTAGAAAAACGCTCTACTTCTTGTGTAACTTAATGATAAAATCTAGTTATGAATCTACTAGTACAGTCAGGTAACATAATTGTTAAGCAAATTGACACCCTACTTCAATTTGCCGTGTTATAGCCACTTCATACAACTGTCAAAGAATGACAGTCTGTAGTGATTTAAATATACGGACAGTTTAAGTTGGTGAGTCAATTTGCTTATCAGTTAATTTCACTGACTTCAATAAGATTCGGTTGTAACAGTTACGACTGTTATGCACGAAATAGCACTGAAGCATTGCGCAGGCGATTATAGAACAACGAAAATTGGATTAACTGTTTTAATTTGTATCAGTTATCTAATTGTCAATTTGTGCAAAATCGTTTAACGGACCAATTCTTCCTGGTTTGAAACAAGGTTATGTACAGACGCCAGCACATCAACCTACCCGAAACTATCAAATTTTCCCAATCAACTTTGAACCTAATGCTTTAGCGATAAAGTTGAAAATCTATTAAATAAATTTGACAGATTGTAGTAGCTTGATGATGTGCTGGCGTCTGTACCTATTATTGCATATATATGTACCTAGATATTTTATGCTTTAGTTTTCGTCTTGAGACACTGCGTTATGTGGGACGAGAAGACATTGCGTAGCTTCCCGACGTTGCCAGCCGAGTCGGATTCGGCGATTGATTTCTTTCTTGAGCTGAGTTGGACCTACCTAACTGGATAGTTTGTCCCAGATAAACATAATCGTCCACAACTTCAAGTGTAGAGTCTACGATTTTCATGAGGGTGGGTGTAACCCATGTAACACCCTCCCCCATGAAGATCGTAGACTCTTGAATGCCCATACATTTGACATGACCTTCGTCTTGTTCATATTAAAACCCACTCTTTCGGAAACTCTACTGAGGTCATCGAGCACTGTACTGAGGTCTTCCATAGTCTCAGCTATGACAACTATATCGGCGGCGAACCGAAGGTGAGTGATAGACTCGCCACTGATGCTGATGCCTACCCCTTTCCAGTCCAGAACCTTGAAGACATCCTCCAATGCAGCAGTGAACAATTTAAAAGAGATAACGCCTCCCTGTCTGACACCTCGCTGCAAAAGTATAGGTTTCGAGTATCCTACACCATAAATGCGAAACACACTATTAATCTCAATCAGATTCATTGTGAAGGATATTGTTACTCGTAATCCATTACTTCATATCTTCGAAAAATGTTTCTGCTGAACAACTTAAATAACGAAATTCATTGCTACCGATAATGTGGACTCAGGCCGCTATCTCACTGGCGTTTTACTAGCGTTGGCGCTTCTGCAACGTCTGCGCAGCGCCAACGTTGCACAGACGCGACGTTAACGTCGCGAGTAGAAACTCGCGACGTTAACGTCGCGTCTGTGCAACGTTGGCAACGTTGGCGTTGTACCACTAGAAAGTGGTAAGCGTTACATCCGCTGAACGCAACGTTAACGTCGCACACATGCTGCGATTTGCAAAAACTCGAAACGTCTGCGCAACGTTGGCACTTTACCGGCCTCACATAGGTGGCGCTTACATATAGGTAGGTACTTCAGCACCTCGGTATACCGATCGATAGGCGGGTCTGGCACCGAAGTGAATTAATGTACTCGTAAAAAATTAGATTTCTTTTCTAAACTGAAACTTCAGTAGGTATCCGTTCCATAATTACCAGGAAAGCGACAATTAATTTATTCGTAAGTACAAAAGCTTCTCCCAGTACCTACCACCACTCCACTTCCACTTACCTACTTTGAGAATCCTTTGTACTTATTATTTAAGATGTTTACTGACCGTGATCACGCAATTTATTAAGAGCTTGTTATAAGCGAAACTCATCAATTTTGAAGTCCCTATTAATTAAAGTAATTTTATATTTTTTTAAAGGAATGGAAAATGGATATCATTATTGAGGAGTGACGGAACAATAGCCCTTATTAACCAGGATACGATTTTTTTTTTCGCTTCTCAAAATTGACATACACATCCCAATATTAATTCCAACTGAAAAATAAAATGTCAAAAGTCGATGGTTTGATCAAAACCCAACAAATACATCACTTTGAAACACTATGCTATAAAGTTTTGATCATTTTCTGAAAAAAAATACAAAATGGATTCAACGATTTTTGATTAGTTACTTCTTTTTTTTGGGTGGGAAATTACATAACTTCTCCCGCTCTGGGCGGAGCGGGCGGGTGTGTCAGACTTTTACTGACTAAAACCCACTCGTGTTCCTTCAGTTGCCTGTGCCAGGGGCCACGGTATCACGGTATTAGTTAGTCCCCAATTACTAAAGTGATGTTGGTATTATGAATTTTAGCAATCAAATGTTTGTTCAGTGTTCATTCACCTCAACCTATCGCAGTCCAGTGCTGAACATAAGTTTCTCCCAGGCTGCGCCAAAATATCCTGTCCATCTAGCTGGGTGGCGTCCCACACCTCTCCAAGACTGGTTCAATATTCATTAAACACAACAAAATATTAAAAAATTAAATAATAAATTCAGAATAACTCGTCTATTTCGTTATGGCACGTCAAAAGTATAATTTATTTAAACTCGCGAACATCATATCAGTATCCTAAGTTCATCATCTGATAAGCTTAAACAAGCAAACTAGTACCTAAGTCTTACGTTCCATTTTGAGCTTTTCGCAGCTTCGCAACGCTAGCGCTCATAACTAAGGCTTACCAACAAAATCTGTAGCGCTCATAAAACCACGGGCAAAGCAATAACGGTGTGTCTTTGTGGTCTAATATGCAGTTTAAATGTGGCCTTAACTTTTTGGTGAAAATTTCAAGCTTTTAGTGTCTATAAATCTGCGTTTCTTAATCTTCTTGAGAAGTATTTCTCTGTAAGGGAAATAAAAGCTTGTATAAAGACATTTTCAATTGCAAATTTTTAAATATTTTTGCACGAACAACACTCTGTCATCGTATTAGGCCGCTGACGGAATTGGCGCCATTCTAGTATAATTAGGTAAAAGTACTTAATTAAAAGCTTTAAACTTTTTTACTTAGCTTCCAATTACGTTATGATTATGTTACACTGACTTCGTCCGCGTGAAATTTCTTGCTCCCTCGACCCACCTCATCGTATTGCATCGCCCGCCCACGCTATTACTGTTTTTTTTTTTGCTTGGCTTCTTAGGGTCGTGGCGTGTTGTTAAACAGCCTGTAACCATCCTCAAGAATTGGGCTATCAAATGCATTTTATTTTTTTCAAATTCTACTGGTAGTTCCAGAGATTAGCACGTTCAAAAAAACAAACTTTTCAGCTTTATTATTAGTATTAGTATATATTAGTTCCAGTCTTCATTATTATATTTAGGCAAACTATAGTATTAGGTACAGCCAGTCAACGGAGCTTACGCCAAGGTGCAGCGCAGACGACAGACTATCTGTGACGCACTTTTTAGTCTGTGAAAACAGAACCTATGCAATTATATGCAGTAACGCACACGACGCGCAAAAAGTCCGGCGCACAAATAATCCGTGTAATTCGGGCAGACCGCACCGCGCCGCGCCGCGCCGCTCCGCACAAAAAGTGTGTGAAAAAAATTGAACGTATGCGTCAACGCGCGCTAACGCAGACGGCGCACACTTTGGTCGACAATCTGCATTTGTTAAGGGTGGACGTAACGCACGTGATTTATTATCATGGCGCCAGAGGTCGATGTAACGATGTTAATTCAAGAAATACGAAACAGACCAGCACTTTATGATACTTCTAAGGCAGAATATCATGATAGACATTTAAAAAGAAAAATGTGGGATGAAGAAAGATGTGCGTCGTGTGCGTTGAGTCTGTGAAAAATCCGCGACCGACTTTTTGCGCGCCATGCAGACTTTTTGTGCGCCGCAGACTCGATCGCACAAAAAGTGTG
Source organism: Luperina nickerlii (assembly GCA_963855955.1). NCBI lineage: Eukaryota > Metazoa > Arthropoda > Insecta > Lepidoptera > Noctuidae > Luperina > Luperina nickerlii. The sequence continues at coordinate 6,315,288 of OY979674.1, forward strand.
CCGTCTGCGCTGCACCTTATTATACTAACACAAACAGACTTCCGATTCATTCAATTGATAAAAATTGACTGTCTAGATTTTTTATCAATTGAATGAATCGGAATTCTGTATGTGTCTTTCAAGGATTTATCGACCGAATCAAAATCATTTGCAGATATTAAATTAAAACTTGAACGTCCATACAATGAATTACTGTATGTAGATACAAAAAAGACTTCTGAATAAAAAAGATAAGTGTCCAATAACCTCACTATTTAATGGTACCTAGTAAAATGTTGCAGGAGTAACAAAGATAATATGAATTATGCAAAGATAGTGAGATAAAAAAAAGACTCCATGTTCTCGAAACAGGTTTCTTATCACTCTCAAATAAATCATGGAGTGGAACACGGAATCCTCGTTAAATATTAAGATAAGTTACTTTTAAATTCTTATGGAGCTATTAAGGCTCTTTCAAACAGACGCGACACGACACGCGACACAAAGGCACCGCAAGTCGCTCAACGAGCGGTGGCTTTGTGTAGCGCGCGATTATATCGCGTGTCGCGCCTGTCTGTAGGAGCCTTTAGTGATGCATAACAATAGGACGTTAATTTTAAATTGACATTTAGTTTTATTCAATTGTGGGGCTTGTGGCTAAGTAATAGCAGCCGCACGGGTCGATCGACCAGGTTAAGCTACGCTTGCCGCGGTTGGTCCGTGGATGGGTGACCATCTTTACATACCAAGACCCCTCCGTGCCTCAGAAAGCACGTTAAGCCGTTGGTCCCGGCTGTCATTCGTGGATCTTTGACAGTCGTTGCGGGTCGTCAGAAGCCCGAAAATCTGACTACCAAGGAGTATCGTATTACCCAGTAGCTCGGTTGTGGAGGTCAGATAGGCGGTCGCTGCATGTAAAATACTGGTATTCAGTTGCACCCTAGCCCCAACTACATATGTTGGGAAAAGGCTAGGCATGATGATTTAGTTTTATTCAACAGTTGCCTTGCTTAATATCTTCCTAGACAAAGGTGAAATTATCCTTTTGTGCATTTAACAAAAGAATAAGTTACCTCTTTTCATCATCGTCATCATCACTGGCAGGCGGCAGCCTTATTCCACCTACTGCAGAGTAAAGACCGCCTGCCTTTTGTGCCATGTTTCCCTGGTCGGTTCTCATTGTCAGGAATAATTTAGGTAGGTACTTCTCGAAAATGTTCCATCCATCTTTCACTTTTTAAACGGTTTAATTTAGCTTGCCCTGTTTGTTGTTATTTATTTATTTATTGTTTACTTGATTAAAATCTTAAATTCATTGACAGACATAAGCCGCTGGGTCTAGGAAACATGTCTGGAACCATTAAATGCGCAAGAGTTCCATAAATAACGAAAGTGAGCATTAAGCAAGGATTTTTGAAAATGCATTTCCTAAAGGTTTAATATTTATTTCAAATCCATAACACGATAATATTTACATATCTATGTTAATATTTAAAATAATAATAATATGTACATTTATATGAAAAAATAAGCAAAAAAAAACAATCATAAAATTCATCCGCATCGCTGTCAACAGGAACAGTGCCCAAAAGGCCGGCAGCATTGCCACGTTGCATGGCAATGCTAATTGTTTGGCCAAAAAATAGCCCTCTGGTCACGTGAAGAGTCGACTAACCGCTTGGCGATATAAAGGTTTTAAATAGGGAATGCAAATTTGAATTGAATGGAAGCTCGTCGTTTTTGCGGTTAGGAAATTCAACGGGAAACACGGCCAGTAAATTATTACAATTTGGATGAAGAGAATACTTTTGTAGGTATTATCTTCATCCAAGTTTTAATAATTTTATTATTTATTTATTCAATACTTCAAGCACATAAATGTAAAGAGGCGGACATACTGCCACAGACATTTTATACCAGTCAATTTTCATTTTCATCAGAAAATTCCCTGTATTCACCGCGTGACTTTTATTAACTAGAGTTAATTCATACAATAAAATTACTTGTACCTGTTTCACGTGGATATTACCCGGATAGGTATTTACTTCAAACACTTTCGTCTTAATTACGCGGTTCGGATAAACCGAAGTAAGTAATTACAGTTTGTTTATGTTAATCCGTGTGGTCGTTTCATGTTTATTCTGTGTTTAAAAGCAGGAACACGTAGGTGGGAAACTCTGTAATTACAAAGTATCACAATATGTTAATTACAAAAACGGTGTAAGTTACATGACAGTAAGTAAGTGGTTGGCCAGACTGGCAGCGCGGGGTGGGGAGCGGCGCGGGGGCGGGAACGCACGCGATCTGTCTGTCCGCAGTCGACTGTCGAGCGCGGCTGCGTTCTGCGTGTTGTCGTGTCCTGTGTTTGTCAAAATACAATATGGATGAAGAAGACTTATTTTTACTAGAAAAAAGCTCAAACTAGTTTGAGAACCCCGGTCCCCGCGCGGGCCACCCGCGCACCCACTGCGTCCACTTGTATGAACAAGCTATGGCGTGAGTTGCCCACGCGCTCCCCGCGCCCGCGTGCCCACTATGGACACTCAAATGAAGTTCTTATGTTTGAGACCGCCGCACCGCGCTCGCCCCACGCCCGCGCTGCTAGTCTGGCCAAGCACTAACTGATTTCGCAATGTGTGAAGTGATTTTGTTTCATTTCATTTCATTGATGATTAATAATCATCATCATTCTCCTGCCATTATCAATCATTCATTATTTATTATAAGCACAGCCAAAGTGTGGAACTCTCTGCCAGCGTCTGTGTTCCCTTTGGGGCTGCCTCCACGAGCGAGACAATCGCGGCGATATTATCGTCGTGGCACATATTTCTATACACTCTCTTAGAACGTGTCTCCACACGGCGATAAGATCGCCGCGAAATTTTGATGGCACGGCGAGACTATCGCCGCGATTCTCTCGCTCGTGGAGGCAGCCCCTTTCAGTTTCACATTTAACCCGTCTGCCTTCAAACCGAGAGTGAACAAGCAGTTTCTGGGCATGCTCGTTCGATCATAGACCTTTCATCGCTTTCCATCCAGCGTGATCGGGCCAGTAAAAAAAATAAAAAAAACCCAATTTATTTGGGCTCTGCACATCATATCTTTTTTCCATACTTCTGGTGGTGTTAAACGAATGGATAGAACAAGAAATGAGTACATAAGAAGAAGTTTTAAAATGGAACCGGTAGCTGAAAAGTTGTGTGGAAATCGGCTGTCATGGTATGCCATGAAAGCCGATTTAGATAGGCATGTGTTACGGAGAAATGAGGAAAATGTCGTGAGGAGAGTTTTGAGTATGGATGTCGATGGCTATAAGAGTAGGGGAAAACCAAAGAAACGATGGATGGAATATGTGAATAATGATATGGTTAGAAAGGGGGTGACTACCAAGATGACGACTAATAGAGAAGCATGGAAAAAAAATACTGTTTCGCCGATCCCAAATAAATTGGGATAAGGGCAGAAGAATGATGACTTCTCTATTAAGGCGGAAACAGACTATTAAGGCAGAAACAGACTATTAAGGCGGGAACAGACTATTAAGGCGGAAACAGACTATTAAGGCGGAAACAGACTGGCCACATTTTTCATCTCGTTGAGCTAATTTCGTCATTTGGCCAATAAGTAAGCGTGGGATGGCGTCGGGTGTTACAAGCGTGCTGCGGCCTTTAGTCGTCATGTCGGTAGTTACACACATACAGTCATCTTTCACACATTCCATCCATCGTTTCTTTGGTCTCTTATAGCCAAACACATCCACACTCAAAACTTTCCTGCCGACATTTCCTGATGACCAAATTTAATAACCATCTATATTTTATAAAGGCAGTCCAATTCTTTGGGATAAATTAGTACCTATTCTATAAAAGTCAGTCCTTACATCGGAAATTAAAACGGAAAAATCCAGGATACAGAATATTGAAATTTTTAATTTAATCTCGTTCAATCGGCCTTTATGATTTGTGTATTTTACCTATTTATACAGAAAAAAAAGCGACACAGAGAGAGAAAAATAAAAAAGTCAAGTGAGGATTTCCCAAAAAATATTAAAAACCTAGTCTAGCTCCTAAACTATAAATAATTGCTGAACATACATGGGGCTGTTTCGGGAAGCCCTTGGAGAGAGGTCTCTAAAATGTTTCTTAGTACGTAGTTTCACGTAGTTTTCCAATAAAAGTTACACTCGTAAATATACTGGAGCAATTTTCGGTTTTGGTTAATTATTCTGTTAATTTCAGCAATCAAGATAATAAGGTTAATAGTGCCACACTAGGCTTTACCTAAATGTTGCGAATGTATGCTCCGTAAGAGCACCGTTACTTAATTAGTAAGACTAGCAATTAATATCCTACATACACCCACTACGCCTTTTGAAAGTAACCAATATTATAACTATTATAACCTATAATGTAACCCAACGTAATTAAAATGTACTAGATGTCTAGTGTACTTTTGATTTGTTAAAAGTTTTTAGTTAGGTTAGGATTTTATATTTTTATTTTAATAGTTTGATTATTAATTTAATATAAGAAGTTTATGCTGCCAGTCTTCTGGGCACGTTTCCGGATGACAGCGATGCGGACGAGTAAAGTGTCCTTTGTTTTTGTATTTGTTTGTATAGTAAGTTAATCATTTAATTTAGTATCTAGTGTAAATAGTTTGTATCTACTTTTGATTAATCTTAAATGTGAATAATAAATATAGGTAGTTATTGATTTCATCTTTTTTAATAAATGTCTATGAGATCTAGACTATCGAACTAAAATGACTACGAATCATTTCAATTATTTGCCTTACAAAGTGGCACTGCTGCCAGCCTTTTGGCACTTTTCCTGTTGACAAGGAGACGTACGAATTTTTTGAAGCCCTATTGTTGGAGGGAGCAATCCCGATTTCCAATTATTATTTTCCCCATTTCCGAGTTTTTCTTCGAATCAAGCTGTCGAACTTCTACTTTTCTTTTACGTAGAATTGGCAATTTTTATTTGCCCATGTTTCAGTTATTTTTCTGAGAATCAATTTAACATCGAACATCTTTTATTCAAACTTAATCGCCGATGGACTTACTGTACTACACTTGCAGTTACAGCATTATAAATTTTTGAACGAATAACTTTGTCAGTTTTCAATATTTTTAGCATAGTCTTTTTTTACTTGAAGCCTTTCTACAGGGTTCCAGCTTTTATTAATACCAACAAAAACGTTGTATATTCCTTTACGATACAACGAAACAATCAGAGCACTGGAAAGGTAACCCGAGAGTTTCGTCATGGTCTCTTGGAAGGTAAACTAGTTTTGACACCGGTGTTACTTGTTACACTATATTTTGCATGCAACAGGTATTATTGTGTATGCAACTATTATTCCTTGCCCTTAATTTGAAAATTATGCGTTGTTGCGGGTCCTGTACCTACCTGCTGCTAATGAACGATGCTTTATCAAATTATATTGTTTAGTTACTGAGGGTATAGCGAACGGAACACCTAACTTGTAAAATTTATGTCTAGATAGGCTATCTCATAAATCTTAGGAAGGAATTTATTGGCCCTAGCCAGGCACAGCACAAACATGCTATAATATGACAATTATAGGTCTCTATAAAATGAATCATTTGCTAATGGACAGGCACTTAAAATAAATTTAACTGACTTTACATCTTTAAAAGCAGACAAATATCAGCGACTCTTGCCATGTGGACCATGCTAGTCCAACTTCAACATAAATCACATTTCGGATTCAACAAATCATACATTACATTCGCAAATGTTTGCGCCAGAGCAAAAGAACGTAGAAACAAAAGCCATTGAACAAAACAAATGCATCGCCAACCTTGAATGATAACCAGTGTAAAATATTTAGTATTGTGTACTTATTCACCGAATACAGCAATTCGCCATGCCATCTGGGCAAGGGGCCATCTTACGTGATCAGCATTCCAGATCCGCTCAGACACATTTTTTACTTTGAATGCCCATGACATAGATACTGCGTTTGTTGTAATGGTTAAACAATTCTAATCATTTGGGATTTACCCATGCATTGGTTAGGTAAGATGTGGTCCCCGGAAAAAAATGAGCATTGGCCGGAGAGAAAAAATTATAACTATAGCATGGAGAGCATTAACCTCTTGTGTTCTTACAACAATATCACACTAATATTATAAAGGCGAAAGTAGTTTGTGCGTATATGTTTGTTACTTCTTCATGCTCAAACGGCTGAACCAATTTTGATAAAATTTTGTATGGAGGTAGCTGACACCCTGGATTAACATATAGACTAATTTTTATCTCGATATTCCAATGGGATCGACTTTTGTGCGGGTAAAACCGTGGGGCGCAGCTAGTAACTGAATAAAAACAAGATCATTTATTTCAAGAAGGCACTTTAATTTGCACGACAAAATTTACAAGAAAATAGAATTTATTCTGACCAGAAGGTAGTTTCGTATGGAAAAGAATGGGTAAGATACTCCATAGTTACTCGTTTAAAATGTTTAGCTATTGCTGGATATTACACTGTCTGCCAATAAAAAAGAGTCATTATGACTGTTGATATTTTTAGACAAACTAGAGTTTAAACTTATAATTAAATCCCAGGATCATCATCATCATCATTATCATCTGCTTAGCCTTGTCATAACTACGTCAGGGTCGGGTTCCAGACTAATCGGATGCAGCTCAGTACCAGTATTTTGCATGGAGCGACCGTCTATCTGACCTCCACAACCCAGTTACTGGATAATACGAAACCCCTTGGTAAGACTGGATTAGATCCCAGGATATCAAAACCAATTATAATATCACGAAATAGTTTATTCCAGAACGTGGGAACGTAATTCACTATCAATAGAATCATTCGAAACACCATAGTTCGTATGCAGCAGAATTAATTACCTAAGCGACAGAGGAAGCGGTTAATCCACCTGAGAATCTATTGTTGCATACAGATATTGCATGTTGCATTTGTATGCGGCTTTACCTTTAAGTTGGCAATAAACAAAGCCTTTATAAATGTTCTAATTAAAGGAAAAATTTATAAATGCTTCAGCAATGCTATCAACAGCGAATGCTAACTGTTGCGTTATGATGTATCGTTTCCTGTTCCAATTTGCAAAAACCTAAGTATTGTTTTTTTTTTTAAGTTATGCATTTCTTGTATTGGTATTCATGTTTTTTTAACAAAACCATTGAGTTTCAATAATATCAATAAAAGGATAGGTACCAAACCAACTCGATTGTTCTCTAAGTAGATACTGGTTACTAGAAAAAAATTGGATTCAAAATCAAATCCTATTTTATTTTTTGTATCCAGTATAAGTACGCTCTCTAAGGAGAGCGAGCCAGTTGGTATCCTTTTATTGATATTATTGAAGCTCAATTCGTCTGGATCGAGCTTAAATTGTTCGAGATATTAAATTCTTATGGATCGGGTCGATCGAAGATACATCGAAGGTACACTTGCCGCGGTCGATTCGTGAATGGGGTCCATCCATTATATATTGAGATCTCTCCGTGCCTAGGAACACATGTTAAGCCGTTGGTTCCGGCTGTCATTGGTAGATCTTTGACAGTCGTTACGGGAAGTCAGAAGCCGAATGTTATCCAGTAACTGGGCTATAAAAGTAAAATAGGCAGTGCCTTCATGTAAAATACTGGCGTTCCATTGCCAACCAGTCAGAAAATCTGACAATGACATAGTCTTACAAAGGAGTATCGTATTACCCAGTAACTGGGTTGTGGAGGTCAGATAGGCAGTCGCTCCATGTAAAATACTGCTATTCAGCTGCATCCGGTTAGACTGGAAGCTATTCCGCAACATACATAGTTGGGAAAAGGCTAGGCAGATTTATTGTTTTAATTAAATCCTTTAGACAAAGACAGAAAAGCTGAGGTCGGTAGACTGATTTTTCCACACTTGGTAGTAAGTTAAAATCTATAGATTAAGATGGTCATACGTTTGGTTGCTATTAGAAAAGAGACAGGCCAAAGAATAAACGAATGGGTTGCGTGGAAGATGATGACGTGGCTGGAAAGGAAATGAACACTGAGATGACGGGTGACAGAAATAGAAGGAAGAACAAGATGATGAACATAGTGGAACCCAAATAAATTGGGATCAAGAACATAGTCGAACCCAAATAAATTGGGATCAAGAACATGGACGAACCCAAATAAATTGAGATCAAGAACATAGACAAACCCAAATAAATTGAGATCAAGAACATAGACAAACCCAAATAAATTGAGATCAAGAACATAGTCGATCCCAAATAAATTGAGATCAAGAACATAGTCGATCCCAAATAAATTGAGATCAAGAACATAGTCGAACCCAAATAAATTGAGATCAAGAACATAGTCGAACCCAAATAAAATGAGATCAAGAACATAGTCGAATCCAAATAAAATGTGGCAAGGGTAGCTGAATGATGCTGTGAAGGTGATAAAGATGATTTTTGTACCTAGCTCTAAGCCTTTAGTAACATCTTCTTACAATATGGAATGCAATAAATGAATATGACTAAGTTATAGAATTGTATGACAGTCGCAGTCGTTGACTATCTGGTCTTTTTTTAAAAACATAACAACAAAATTAAATGTTACGATACGGTATGCGAGCAGTATTAAATTGAATGATTGAGATCAGATTGTATTCAGTTTGTGCTATTAGTCTGCTAGCAGTGCTGCTGATCTCATTTTTGTGGAATAGTTGGGCCACGAAGAAATAAGAAAGAAAATAGGTTTATTTGCGGTCTTTTTCTTAGCGTGTCGATGGCAAAAATATAGTTTTTTTCTTAAATTTTTTTGGCCCTTTTAGCAACGCATAGCGTTCGCTGACGCAGCCATTAGGTCCTCACGTGGGCAGGTGACAGGGCATGCGGTGCAAGATGGGAGGTGAGCCATTGTCTGTGGAGAGACACCGCATACACATCGGAGGTCAGTGCCTTCCATGAACCCCCACTTGTGGAGGTTGTCCTTGCTGCGGCCTACTTGGGTACGGTCAGCATCAAAAGTCGATTAACACTTCAGTTTTTTTAATCTCAGTTATTGAGCAAAATATTTGTTCGAAATTACAGCAGAAGTATAATGCGATTTTGAACAAATATTTTGCTCAATAACTGATATTTAAAAAACTGAAGGGTTAATATTTTGCTCAATAACCGAGATTAAAAAAACTTAAGTGTTAATCGACTTTTGATGCTGACTGTACCAAGTCTAAGTAAGGTATTTACGGTAAACATGATGCAGAGAAACAACGCAAACAAAAAAGTAACAAGTTGGGGGAAAATATGCGCCCTATCCACGCAAAAACGAAAACTTTATACTAACCTAGCTCACATTTTTAAATAGATAGATATCTGAAGGCCAATTCTCGTAATTTAAAACGTTCAAAATCTAGTCGCAGTCTCATCTCAGCGACAAAGAAATGTCAAAAACTTGTCAAAATGTAGGGAAATTTGAAGTATTTTTTGACAGATTGAGACTGAGATCAGACTGTGAACGTTGTTAAAATTAGTAGAATTGCCCCTCAGGTTTTTAATAAAACACCATTCTTTACACAATGTTTATTACCAATTTACATCAATTTAGTACAACAGTTCAAAATTTCGTTTTTATTCTTCGAATAATCACAATCAGAATTGGTCGTTGGTACGAGAATACTTTATTTAATTTACATTTATTTAGTTATGGCAAGTGCCTACTGGGCAAGGCCATAAATCCTATTTATTAAAATAATGAAATATTCATAACATCTCAGACACTAATTCGCCATCAATCTTTTGGATTTTTATTTTATTTTAAAACACCATTACGGCTATTTTAAATCGATTGTCGTACCCAAAACGTATAACAAACGTAAATAATGTTTATGGTAACATCACTCCTCTTCAATCGTTCTGTGAAATCTATGAGAAAGTACCTATATTTTTCTATCGAATACTGATTTTATACTTGCAATGTATCATTTCAACATGCAAGTAAAATGCACATTACAATCTCTTCCAACCAAAGCTATAGTTTATAATTTCATAATTATTCTTTATGGATTTGCTTAATTTAACCACATTTATTTCTTTTCTTATCTCAACAATTTCACATCTCCATCAAACAGGTAAACTCGAAATGATTTTTATGATACTACTTAAAACGAATTACCCTTCAATCATAGTAATGATTAAAGCAAATCTTATGAACTAAAAAAGGCACAATCTCGATTATTAAAGTCCAAAGTTATCCGCTGAAATAGTGTCGCGCTTTGAAAGCTACTACAGGGCGCATACCGCCGAATATGTCGCCAGACGTCACCAACGTATATAAAGTATATTGTCATCTCGTATCGGTGCAATCAAAGTGAAAGTTTAAACGGTAAAATGTATAAATTCAAGACCGTCTCTAACAGCGTTGGGGGAATCCTTTTGTGGTAACAAAAGCTGCACAAAAGGACCAGGTCCACCAGGAACAACACATGCTTAGGACAACTAGCACTCGCATTTGTGCCCTCAGTCTTACAGCAAACGTCTTGTACTTTCTTTACATTAAATTCAGTGCATCGTCACTAAATGAGCGGATAGTCTATACGGAAAATTATTTTTTCCCTGCAGCAGGGGCGGCCGCGGCAGCTGGGGGTGCTGCAGCTGCTGGGGCAGCGGCTGCTGCTGGTGCTGCAGTGGTAGCAGCAGCAGCAGGGGCTCCTGCAGCAGTGGTTGGTTGTGAAACAGTTGCTGGTGTGGAGTTGGGTGGTGGCGAACTACCTGGACCACCGAATGGGTTCCAGAAGAAACTCCACGAGCCGCTGTTTGGATTTGGAACCATGCTGAAGCCGCCTCCATTTTGAGGAGCTGAAATTGTAATGTTTTTCAATAATAGTAATAAAAAGGTCGAAACTCGTAAAGTGGGGCTACCTCGACGGAACAGCAGCAGCGGATCTGTGTCTCAAACTATGCTCCACCTCCTATCCTGCCGTTTGTTCCCATGCATGCAGCCAAAGTGACCTCTGCGTAGCTACCGATAACGTCATGGAAGTGGTAAAGTTTTGGGGTAACAAAATTTAAGAGTTCTATGGATATACGAGTACTTATTGCCAACACGAAAACGTCCATTGCTGAATGTTGATCATTGCTGAATGTTGATCATTGCTGAATGTGTCAAGGTCAAGAACAACTTTCTCGATATATTAATCGTTGGTGAAGAATAAAGAAATAAAGAAAATAAGTTTATTTGGTAAACAAGACGCAGAGAAAGAACACAAACACCAAAAAATAAGTTTGGGGAAAATATGCGTTAGATTCACGCAAAACGGTTGTTATAGTCTATGGTTACGGAACGAAGTGATTCATGTCAATTGTCTTTGACGTAAAACTGACGTGTTCATTCTTGTTTTTACCGCGTTTTCACGCATGTGTTTTATGTACTACTACATTACAAGAATCATACAAATTACATTGTTTTATTGCTATTTACATGGTTGCAGTACCTACGATTTAACAACGGTCATCTCTCAGCATAATGCGAGATGAGACAGAGCACCAGCGCTGGTTTTCAGCGACAGCCGGTGTTGACGTGATGATGTCAACGTCGTCGTAACGTCGTAGTTGGTTTATTGATTGCAATTATACTGCTAATGAAATCACCTAGTCACTTTTAACGTCATGTCTGTAATAATATGAATTGAGATGTCTCCGAATAGAATTGTGGTCATAAGATAAATGCGACTCAGATCACACGGCAGATGAATGTACATATTACAGACGAAGAAAATTTAAATGATAATAATGCCATTAGAATAAATTACATTAAAAACTTTATGCTTGTCAATCATAAAACTTCCGCTGTGTGAATAGATAAGACCAAGGTTCAATAATATAACTTGGAAAATACTACATTGTTGGCAAATTTGTACAGTATCTAGGTAAAACTGTGCAAAGGTAAAAAGTGAAACATTTCTAATAAGTAACAAAATTATGTTTGGGACATCAATATAACAACAATACCAGCCTATAACTGTCGCACTGCAGGCTATTTCTGACGCTAAATTAGGTTTATCGATTCCAATGATGAAAACATTATGAGAAGATCTGAACTGAATAGTCTACAAACGCAGACAGTGACACAAGAGTGGTGGGTAACTATCTCGGTGAATATAACTACCTACTACTAACAATTTTATTGAAAAATAACCTTTACCAAGAAGAGAGAATGACATACATAGTATTATAGAGGTATGAGGGACGGGGTGTAAAGTTCACTCATCTTTCATAGAAAAGGGAGGATCCTCCGACGAGGCGGGTGTCGTGTCTGGCGGGCAACTGCCCTATGATTCATGTCGGACCGTTGTATCTATGCTAATTGCGCGGTAAACTCTGCTTGCAAGATGCAGGATTTTGCGTGACGTCAGTATGACGCGTTGTTCGCATGTGGCGTTGTAGATATCGCTACAGTATCTACTGTCACCTCATTTTCAAATGCTGTTAGTAGTATTACACATAACATCATGCCTGTATTCCCTGACGGATTAGGTAGATGTGTACAAATAGTATATATTCACATTTTGACAGTTATGTTTAAGTCTCATGTAACAGGTCGTGAGTGTTTTGCCGTCAACCGGGCATAAATCTAGATCCTCCGGGCTGCTACTGAGAAATTCCAGACAAAAACCCACTGTGTATATCAATTCACTATAGTGAATTGAACCCAGGAACTCATGCTCAGCGTTAGCATTTGCGACCACTAGAATAACGCGGCAGACCGGATATTAGTAGTATTCTAGCAAGAAATCGTAGCGTTGGTACTTGCAATGATTATTATTTATACGTTCTTTAAACTTTTGCTTCAAAAATAAAAATTTATTTATTAATTTCCGTCCGTAATTTTATTTACGTTTCCAACATACAGTAGTAAAATAAAGAAAAGGAAGTATGTATTTTATTTAAAATGCGAGCGTGCAAACTGCGATTAATTGCCAACAAGTATGTGTAACGTTTGTTACCAGCAATCCATCAGTCACTCAAGCTTGATATTTTTTTGTCTTTCAGTTGGCTATACATAGAAATATGTTATCGTGAAATTCGCCGCGTTCAAAGGTCGAGAACCATTTATGATAAATTTCGCAGTCAATGCGACTACTTCACGAGCATATTTGAGTTTTCTACGCAAAAATCGGAATATTCTAGCAAGTAGTTTATTCATTTCAATATACATATAAAGAAGGAATTGAAATTAAAATGAATGGTACGTCTCGATGTGGGCATATCATCACATGCCCATTCGGAGACACACAACATACGTCACTCTTTTAATATCAAGTTTACAGATGGGATATGTAGACTTGTTATTAAAAGACAACTATAAACGTAGATGAATGTAGACGGAAAGGAAAACCAAAGAAAAGATGAATGGTTTGTGTGAGGGATGATATAAAAGAAAAAGGAGTGAATGATACAGTGATGGCTGACAGGGGAGAATGGAAGAAAAAAACGAGTTGTTCCGACCCCAAGTAACATTGGACAAGGTCAGGAAGATAAGATCTACATATAAAATTCCTCTTGAAAGAAGACATGTTCTAGAGATCCAAAAACTAAAGTAACGACCTCTATGACCCTTCAAAGGGTATATGACAAGCTACAAACGCATTTTCATCGAAGCGTATCCCATGAGCCTTTGTAAGCATTGCTGGCTGTTTAATAAGGATCGTTCACATCGACCTATCTCCGAACTAACTGGGTCATATTTTGAATGTTGTAAAATATCTGCTGTAAGTTGAAAAGCAAGGGAATGCGATCACTGGAGCTCGTTGACTTGTCTAGCTCATAGTCACTATAGCGAACTATTGTGTTGTACTTGTTTGTTCACAGTTGAAAGACCAAAAGTGTACAGACGCCAGCACATCAACCTACCACAATCTGTCAGATTTCTTCAATAGATTTTCAACTTTATCGCTAAAACATAAGGTTCAAAGTTGATTGGGAAAATCTGACAGATTGTGGTAGGTTGATGTGCTGGCGTCCGTACCTGTCTAATTATTAATGTGTTATACTTATAATATTGCATAATTATGGTATCGAATTCCTAGTTAGCGGGGTACTAACAGTAGGAATGGCTTTCATTTTGACAGTTCTACAACATTCATTGCGTTATTTACTTTGTTGAGCGGACAAATTTTTGGAACATATGAAGCAATGGATTAGTAATATCTTTCAAAATAATTCAAATTGCGCTTGATAGTGTGTTACGCAATTAGGGTCCTAATTCTAGTAATAATTGGGAAAAAGTGAAGATATTACTTAATTTAAAGTTTCTAATACACTTACGGCTCATCATAATATAATTAACTGGCGTTCCAGGAGCTCCTGGAAATCCAGGCTGCCCAGGTACTCCTAGTGGTCCAAACACCCCAGGGTTAGGGAAGGCTGGTGGCATCTGAGTAGTTACAGGTCTGGGTCTGCGAGTGGGGCAGTCGTCACACCAGGAGTCGAAGTAGTCCTCTGAGCTGGCCGTGGTCGTTGTTGAGCCATCGTCGTCGTCACAAAATAGGTCGCACCAGAAGCGGTCCCCGAAGAAGGGCTGGAGAAAAATGGAGGTTAAAATAAAAATAAAAATCCTGGGCAAAAAAAGCCGTATTTTTTATTGAAGTTGATTGTAAATCAAATCGAATTTCGGTAATTATAAAAGCATCACGCTGATGATCAAATTTTATTATAATAAATAACGTTTCGTAATCATAATGTTTCCCACAATCTAAAATTCATGCAAATGACATGACATAAATATGTATTAATTATCTTAAGAATCATTATATAAAGTAGCGCTAATTATAAATTAGATAGGTTTGTGATTAATACTAACCTTAGCAGCAGAAATTTGGAAGCTCAGGAAAATCACAGAAAAATAGACACACGCTCGCACCTCACCCATGTTTGTGATGTTATCATGAAAAAAATGGCGCTCAGTTCCTTTCATACTTATAACGAAGGCTTTGCGTAAGACGCCTGAATTACTAATACATTGCCACAGAATATATGCATTATTTTCAGTGGATAAGCGTTAAGTACGATGCTCATTTGCTCAGGGCCGAGGATGTTTTTGTCATTGTTTACTATATTTCTGTTAAGTTTCATAACATCGAGCTTTGCATTTTCTTAAAGTTCACAAGAAAATAAGCAGTGATAAATCAAGATTATGGTCAATAAGACGTTAATAGTCATTTCTCTCTCTTTCTCTTTCTTCAACCCGTATCCGCACAATGTTGAGTGGTAGGCCTTCTACATTGCACGCCACTTCACCCGGTCTTGGATCTCCATCCAACTCTCGGCTTCTTTGACCAACGAGGTAATGAGGGTTTTCTGAAATGACGTTCGCTAGGTGGCAGCACTGGCACGTCAGGTCCAGGCATCTGTCAAAGAGCCTATATTTTCTTTAGTCATGACTGAATGATGAACGAATGAATGAATCGAATGATGAACGTCATCATATATTTTATATTGGAAGACCTCTTGTCACAGTGGTGCCAACTGGTGTCGTAAATTTTCACGAAAACCCTCATTGCGTAACACACTATCAGTAGCAATATGGCTTTCATTTTGACAGTATAATACATTACATTCATTGCGTTATTTACGTTGGTGAGCACACAAATTTTTCGCACATAATAAAGCAATTGATTAGCAATATCCTTGATAATGATTCAGATTATTATTAATAGTATGTTAGACAATTAGGTTGCTTATCGTCGGTCCACCTGACTTGAAGCTTTCTCTTTTTTCACCCCTCATTATTCAAGATCCACGGTTTCAACAGTAGCCAGTCTCAATAAATTGTATTGTGATAAAAGTTATTATAACAGTTATCGCTATAAATAAAAGTCTCAATAAGCTGATCCCCTGAAAATCAAATGACAGTTGCAAATTTGCAAGACTTGAAATAAAAATCATATTGTACACAGAAGCTTTAGATAGTTTATTTAAACCTTTTAACCGCCACAGTCATGTATAGATGACAAACCAAAATTTACCCAACACGCCACGGTTCGACTACATGACAGACTTTGACGCAGAGGGCACGTTTTTGATTTTTTGACGTGTGGCGGTCAACAGGTTAAAACCACGAGGAAGTTTGTAAGTAATAGAGGAAGAGTAACATAATACTACACTGCGTCATCGAGATATATCAAACTGACCTTTGGACCTTTGGACTTATGACTTTAGTTCACTTGAACTGAAGTCTTAAGTCCAAAGGTCCTACAGGATCTTCTCATAACAGTAGGTCAGTAGGTTCTCCTACTGACTATATCAGAACTTGATTGTAGCTCTTATTACTTAGTATGTAAACCGTATCCACTATTTTGCATACCCTAATTATTCGTACATTCATGTATCGAAACAATTCTCATCGTTGTCTTTACTCAAACTTAATGGTTTGCTCAAACTGTAAATGGATATCCAATTAGCCGCAACAATCATATTATTATTATAATCTATAGATTTCTAACTAGGAACTTCATGTTACCAAATCATCATTACCAAATTTTAGATTTTCTCATCCACGATCATAACCTTCGTCTGTGGAAATTCTTATATCTCAACTACAATGACGTCCTCCTCGTATGTCTATTTCAATTGTGCTTGGCTATTATCAGCTCTATTAGACACGGTCAAGTTTGAATGTCATAACACGAATGTGCCCGTTTATTGTCCTGTGTATAGAGTATAGACGTTTCCTCCGCCGCATACTAATTGCTCTATAGAACAATGTGCATGCCCTATCAGTTCTCTGAAGGCATTCTCAACATTGAATTTGCAATAATCGTTGAACTGTGAAACTATAAAATCTTTGTCCTTTTTGTTATTGGTATATTAAACAATATTAATTATCGGCTTAGGTGCTCTACTTTGCGTTGTTGTATTTGTTTCATGGTCAGGTTTGTTTTTTTGAAATTGTTGCTTCGTTATGACTAATGTCAGCCGTATCTTATCCGCCTATTTATGGAGGTTACTCTAGACCTAGGTATTCTAGATTTATTTTATTGTCATTATTATCGGTTACGTTATAGTAACTATAGTATAATTAAGTGCCTTGAAGGATCATATCAGAAAACCTAGTAGGCTTGGGGGAGTTTGTAAATTTTTGTTCATCTTCGTACGAAGACATAGTTGTATGGCTGATTAGCAGCTATTATATTATGAGATATTTAAGTATTAGTGAAAAATGTTCTATAAGAATAGAATTGTTAAATATTAGAGCAGGTGTCTGAAGTAAAAGAAAAACCCATGTCCAAAAAGAGTCTTTATTCATCACTTTGAAACCTTCCTTTACATACCGTATAATATATGCAATTTCATAAGACATTCATTCATCGGTATTGAAGCTTTTATGGCACGTTATGATATTACAATTTTTATTTAAAATAGTAGGTATCTATATGTTTCTAAGGCTAACTTCACATGACAAGCGACGAGCGAGTATTTTTTTATGTTTCCAGATCTGTACCTTTAGCCACGTACGCTTCCTAACCAAAAGCGATCGTCCCGCGAGTTCGCGATTGACACGATAGTTTGTTTAAATTTTGACGTATACACGCGACTTGATTGGTCGCGCGACTATGTCATATTCATATTATTATAAAAGAGTGCGATCCTGCGACGATCGCTTTTGGTTAGGACGCAACTTTCAGCTTTGCTATAGAATATTTTAGACACGCTTTTGTAGAACATGCAATGTTCTTTCTATCGTTGTCATGTAATGTTAAACACTTTTTTCATAACTCTGTAGGACTTAATGTCCAAAAGCCACTTTGTAGCTGACACCCGGCCTCTTCGGGACTTTGCTGCCGACTTCCACTAAGATTGGTGTGTAGTCAAATCTAGCCGGTTTGATGGAACAGTCCTTGTGTGGAATCGGGAACACGTAGTTGACGTCGACATCGTATCTAGATAGAAAATATTTTTGAATATTATTTACATCGGGAAATATGTAACATCGGGAAAGATTCGGTTCTGAAAAAGAAAAGGCCGCTCCTTTCTCACTCACATAGTAAAATGCAACTACAACAGGATTAGCAGCGCCGAAAAAGATCTGTAACACATTGTAGTGAAGACAAGTTATTTTTTATTTATTTATAGTTTTACTAGCTTCGTTACTTCGTTTTCGCTTAGCGTTCGTTCTCTCTTTTTGCTCAGCTCCTAAGGGTCCTAGCGTGATTTTAAATAGCCTATAGCCTCCTTAAGGCGTGGACATATGTGAATTGGGCTTCATTTGGGATACATTAGAACCGTTTTATTCCGTAACCCTTACAAGAATTTTTCTCAAAAAAATATATATTAATCTACACAATATAAGGCATGTCCTCTTCGCATCAAAAAAAAAATAAAATTATATTTGAAATATCATAAATAAATACGCAAAGTGACCTCTGTTTTTGTAACTTACTACCATTTTTCTCCTAAACTATCAATCACAGGATCTTTTAATTGCCACCAATATATTATATTAAGTAATGCTGAGGGGACCTTCGGCTTATTTTTGCCAATAACTTTCTTAATTATTTATTATGGATTTTTTTACGTAATCGCTACTCGCAAATCGCGTAGCCACCCCTCCGGCGCCCAATAAATCAGTGCGGGACGAGACGCCGCGCCGTGCTGAACGGACCTGTGACACTTTTCTCCGCAAACACACTTTGACGACACGGTTGGCGCAGTGGCTGAGCGATTGACTGCTGCGCTGCGTGTCGCGGGTTCGATTCCCGCACGGAACAAATATTTGTATTGCCTACAGGTAGTTGTTCCGGGTCTGGCTGTTTGTGTATGTGAATTTAAATGTTTGTAAACGCACCCACGATACAGGAGTAATTCCTAGTGTGGGGCAACATTTTCTTTAAAAAGAAAGAAACAAAATTATTGTAGGTAGCCCAACCAATTAGATTTTTTTGGTTTTATTAGTGTGTGTAAATATTAGGTTATTTTAGTGTTTAATTAGGTATAACGTTGTAAATAATAATTACTAGTTGTCGTTAATTCTTATTGAAAATAGCATACCTACACGAGGAGATTACAAAGAATAAAACACTAGGTACCTACTTAATATTTTATGTACTTGTTAGGTAATTAAAAAAAATGCACTGTCCTTCAAAACTTAGTTGATACCATACTTATAGAATTGCAAAATTTTAAAGTAGGTATACACAAAATTAGTAGGTCTAGGTATACGGTACAGACTCTATAACATAAACTAATACGAAAAGCGAATTAGGTCTTTATTACTTAACCATAAACGGTGAAAACTATTTTTTTTTCTAAACTAGGTAAGTGCGCAGTTTACTAAAATTATTCTGAGAATCCGATGCACAATCGAATTACACGGTTAACTTTATAAAAATAAGGTCGTATTTCGGTCCAATATTTTCATAGAAAAGAGCACCTCGCAACTAATAATGAACTAATAATTTCGACGGGAGAAACGTTTTATTATTCTGTTCGTATTGTCTGCCTTTGTAGAAGCCGCTAGCCACCGCCAATCCGCCATTGTCACACAAAGATGTTTTGAAGGGCACTATTATTTTATAAATCATTTATTGTTGATATTTCGGTATTATGAACGTAAAACTATGTCAACAAAAAGTATGAAAGTAACGAACATGGATGTTAAACATTTTGTCAATTTTATTTTTATAAAGTTTGTGTAGATATCTACAACATTATTTTTAGGATATGCGAAACCTGAATATAGTTTTTTCAGAATCAGTAACTGGATCGATTCCAATAATTTTTACACCCATGTTATATTTTGTTCCAAAAATATTTTAACTAAATTTTATCACAATACAATCATTAATTAATTACAATACAATCACTGTACGATTAGGTATCATCCAATGAGTTCATCAATAGCCCTTTACGTTTCAGGGTCACGGTTACCTGATAAGACAGTCCCACGACCCCGGCAGGCGTTTGGCCCTCTATGGGGGCTCCGTCAGATTGCTGAGAGCTCTTTGAGGCGCGCGAAGTACGTTATCGCGAAAGTTCTTTACTGCGAAGTACGTTATCGCGAAAGTTCTTTACTGCGTAATACGTTATCGCGAAAGTTCTTGATTACGAAGTACGTTATCGCGAAAGTTCTTTATTGCGATGTACGTTATCGCAAAAGTTTTTTACTGCGATGTACGTTACTGCGAAAGTTTGTTATTGCAACGTAAGTTTGCAATAACAAACTTTCGCAGTAACGTACATCGCGGTAATGAACTTCGCAATGATGACGTACACTCAAATATTGTGTCAGTTTGGTGACAGCGGTTATTTTATGAATATCGACAGTTTCACTCTTTTTTTTCTATTCCGTGATTGAACCCAACATTTTGCATTAAACAATCGTTGTTTGTTTACAGCTCCACTGCCAATAAATAGCCAAGTTTTAATAGATTTTTTTAATCATTGTTCCTCTTAAACAAAGCACCTGCCATCCAATCTCTTCACCACCCTTGGTTGACTGGTAGAGAATGCCTAAGGCATTAAGTCCGCCTTTGTACCTTTTTGTGCGAAAAGTTTAAATAAATAAATTATTATCACCCAGCGTACAACAAAAATCGGTGCATATAATAAATTATGGAGAAAACATGTATAATTTTGTTTTAAATAAACTCACGACTCAAGATATTACAGATTGAGGAAAGAAATTGGGTAATAGCAATAACTACATTTATTTATTACACTTACACAATGATCTTCGTGACTTTTTAGTTCTACTACCAAGAGTCCCCCAAGTACTCAAGAGTCACCACCTATTGAACATAGTTTGCAGCAAGATCGAAACCAAATAACAGATGATAAAGAAACAGAAGATACCAGGTTCTTTATGTTCTTTAACAAACTTGAGTGAAATAGATAGAACAGTTTGTTCCATTAACTTAAATTAATTTTGTTTCAGACTAAAATCTATTGGTAGACGTATTGTAAATGTAAGCCATTTTTTTAAAGAACTACAGAATATAATTATCATCCCATGAGCCTTTGAATTGCGGCTTACAGTCGATTGAAATTATATCTGAACGACTGACAGGCCTAATGACTAAATTGACGATGAAGTGTCGTTTATGCAATATGATTTTTGTAATCGATGGAAACAATAGTCCAGAAAAAAATAACCTAAATACATGTGGTGTGGTTGGTGCAATAGTTGCAGGATGTGGACACGATCAATTTCAAGAAATTACATCACATCTGGCCTTAAATGTACGACTATCATATGAACATTTAAAACAAAAAAATATATTTTTTTCATATATACATACTATGTTCCGTGATTTTTTATTTTCCTTTAATTCTTCTGCAATAAGTTTTACCAATGTAATTATAAGTAATAGATTTTTTCAACTAACAGTTTTAGTAGTCTGACAACGGTATAATTTTGTTATCATGGTAACACAACAGCAACATCATGATTATACATTTTGTTAGTATAATAGAACCCTTCAAAATCACGCAAATTGGCGATGTTATAGGTAACCCGGTCTCGGAAGGATGGAGTCAGATTGACAGTTTTGGTAAATCTGACCGGTCCTTCCAGGTTCATAATGTCCCAGATTTTTTTAAAGTAAGTAGTAAATTTTATCGAGTAAATCAAGATATACAATGGTAACATGTAAAAGTCTCTTCATCATAGTTAAACCTAAAACGCGTAAAAACTATAAATTATACATAATTATATTTTCCCTTGCTTTCGGTCTTGGACATTCAAAAGGTTTTACACCTCTGCTTTAGATACAGCTACTGGAAGCGATAGCGATAGATAGCATGCGGCGGGCGGCGAGGGCCGGGCGCCGGTCGCTGCGATGCAACATTATAGCACAAAATTATATTCGCGTTGCACGAAGTTATTGTTAGGGGTGGGGAGGCGCACGCGGGGCGCTTTGTCTTGGTAACGCCCACATGACCAAGGTCAATGGCGTAGATCCAGCTCTTAAGTATTGGGTTGTCAAATGCAAACAATTTTCGAATCCGACTGGTACTTCCAGAGATTAGCGCGTTCAAACAAACTCTTCAACCATCATCTGCCTAGCCTTTTCACAACTATGTTGGGGTCGGCTTCCAATCTAACCGGATGCAGCTGAATATCAGTATTTTACATGGAACGACTGCCTTTCTGACCTCCACAACCCAGTCACTGGGTAATACGATACCCCTTGGTAAGACTGGTTGTCAGACTTTCGGGCTTCTGACTAACCGTAACGACTGTCAAAGATCCACGAATGACAGCCGGCACCAACGGCTTAACGTGCTTTCCGAGGTACGGAGGGGTCTCGGTATGTAAAGGTGGTCACCCATCCACAGACCAACCGCGGCAAGCGTAGCTTAACCTGATCGATCGACCTGTGCGACTGTTATTATTTAGCCATGGGTCCCTCCAGGTCACCTTCAGTTTTTTTATTAGTATAGATAGATAGAGCAGGAGGTTCCAGCAATCAAATATTTTGTTCCTAATTCCCTGAACATAAAGTTAAGCAGACTTGTCAACTACTTAACTGTTATTTGTAAGATTTACATGTTGTACCGCTTGCTCGTGGGAACACATTAGAATTGCTGATTGCTCATTAATTAGAATTGTAATTTGTAATAGGTGTTTCACACACCAAGCGTTTTTATAAGAAAGAAATATCTATCACAGGTAAATCGTTCATTTTAGGTAAACCATTTAATTGACTGATTTTTGCTTCGCACGAAGTTCTTTATTGCACAGGCCGAAAAAATCAAAAGTATAGTGTTTTGTTGTCTGTTAGTTGTGACTTAGTTGTTGACTTTAACCCAATAACGATTTTTGTCAGCCTTGGCCGGAGTATTAATTATGATAGGTAATAAATGTATATGTTACAAAATCGGCAAAATAACAAAAGAAACATGCAGTTTCATTAAAATGTACGTGTTGCAATGAATCTTTTTAATCACAAAGATTTTATTAACACTAACCTTTTGTTACGTATTTCCGACCCAATATCCTATATAAACAGCATATAAAATACACACTAGAAAATAAAAAAAACATACCTATTTTTTTACTAGAAAACTTTCTTGGAAATATGTTCAAGGAATAAGTATGTTTACTTTCATTTGTTTTACCCTAAGTGAGATGGAATAAAAGGCCTGGCCCCAAGTTTTCTTTACTTAAGCTTTGGGTTTAAAAGTCCAGACTAAGTACGTTTAAATTATAGCCCAAGATCGGGACTACGTAAGGGCCCCATACCGTTAATTTGGAAGGAAACTCTTTGGAAATTAGGACGTGATTGCCAATAAATAAAGGTTATAAAGTTTGCGAAATAAACGGGATATATTGGCCATTTGCTACAGCCGGTACCGATCGAGGATTGAGTAGATTTCTATTTAAAAGTACTTCTCTTTTGGTAGATAGCTGTGCAAATTCCTGAAATCGGTCCTTGAATTTTATCTACGTTTTTAAAGGACCCCTGCGGATAACATTTTTTTAACATATTGGGCTAGCTTCCACCCGCGGCTTCGCCCGCGAGGTATATCAATAAAAACTATTCTAAGTCCTTCTCCGAGATGCAATCTATCTCTCTGCCAAATTTTATCCAAATCAGTTCAGTGGTTTAGGCGTGAAAAGGTAACAAACAGACAGACAGACAGAGTTACTTTCAAATTTATAATATTAGTATGGATTAGGTACTTACACGATTTTGATTTGATGTCAATGTAATTGGGTAACTTGAATAATGTGTGCCTTATTGCACCCACTAAACCTATTGAATAATATAGCTCAATAATTTTAGTCGCTTAACAGGATACGTTCCGACGATCAACTAAAGCAGTCAGTTGTCTGCCTGTTTTATCTCACGTGCCACACATACATCAGCCCAAAATATACATACATAAAAAATCCAAATGACCCTCATTCCCTTACCTTGGCAGCTTATCCCGTAAGTAAGCCATTACGTTCTTCGGCAGCGTCGTGGTCCGTGAGAGGACGAACGCACTCAAGTACCTCGCGCCCTCCAGCTGTTCTGCACAATGGAGGAGGAGGGCCCAGGTCTTGTACTCAGTGTCTAGCACGTATGTGTTGTATATGCCGTCATCTGGAAGGGTAAATAGAAATATGGGTGTATGTATTGGGGTAAAATAGGCCGCCCATTGTTTATTTTTTAGTATTAAAGGACATCATTCAAGTGTCGAACAATTTATACCGAAAAATTAAAGCCAGAAAAAAAAGTACTATTGTATATGGGAAATAACATCCTGAGCATTTTTGACTATTACAACGAAAGTCTACAAATAACCCCCCTGGGTCTTGAGTCGAAAGTACCAAAATTCATATTTTTGCCAATAATATTTTGGACATTCGTTTAAAGACGCTGGTTTTCGTCTCCGCTAGTCTTTCGACGCTTTACTTTTTAAGTACGAAATGGATGATGTCCTTTAATTTTTTGTTATGTATTTTCTGGTGTACTATAAAGTATTACGTAAATAAATACAGTGTGCCAGGGTGACGCGCAAACTTTTACCATGAATTCAACACATGATTCTAGAACCCCCTTTTTTCTTTTGGGTGGAAAATTATCAAATAACTCTTCCCGTTCTGGGCGAGGGGGCGAGCGTAGTCATTTTAAATATTAAAAATTTAATCGCATGCGGTTTCGGAATCATGTACTGGATTCATGGTAAAGGCATGCGTGTCGATATCCTTGCCACCCTATATATTGGGATGTGTCTTGTTATGCAGGTTTAGGTTGTTACGTTTCACCTAACAAACCTTCACAATAACAAACAAAATTGTTGTGGGGCTATTAACTCAGAAAAAGTAAACGCTCCTTTGGGAGAATAACTGGATAGGGCCATTGAAAGAGAGGTGTGGAGGAATATTGGAGAAACTAGTCCGGCGCTTTAGATTTTAAAGTAATAAACTGTTAAATATTGTCAACTCTTATTCCCGACTTACTGCTTTTTTACCATCACAGCTGACCAACATCTAACGCGAGACATTTGTTTTTAACACGTGAAATCAGCTCAAGATTCTAGACCCCCTTAGCGTAGAAATTTTGCGTCGTTTATCAAAAAACTAATCAGCTGTTTCATAGACGTGATCTATGCGGTCAAAAAAAATGTATGTGACAACATTTTTTTTATAACGCAGGGCGTTTCAGAATCATGTACTAAATTCATTGTAACAGGTTGCGCTTCGATGGCTCAGCCACCACATTTTTAATTCTACATTGTAAGGTTAGACCACTAACTCCCAAAAACACGCCTGTTAATTTCAACAAAGGATAATGAACACCGTGATGTCGCCACATTATACAGATATGTATGTCTTCAAGAAAGGCCACAACCACGGAGGGACTTATCTTAATTAATTGTCACGTGTGGTAGCTAAGAATAATGAGCGTCGTGCGTACGAGGCAACCCAGGGATTATATTATGAGGACGAACAGGAAAACTGTCCGTACAAGGATAATTGGGGTACCGTATTATCCTTAAGGGATATACTGATGGTATGATTTACGTAGATAATATAGTTATTATTTATACAGATTTCACGTGTTTTTCTCCGACGTGCTTCTTTTATAGGACGAAATTGTTTTTGACTAAATATTTTAATATCTCGTATTGATTTTCAATATTTTCATAGCTTCGTCTATATTTACTCAATTTCAACAACCTTTAGTGGTTTTGAGAAAGAGACGCCAAAATTTGCTTAATTACGTAATTGCCGGTAATTTGTGTCTACATTAGTTAATATAGTTTTTTTTAATATCTTATTTGCGTCAATATTCTTACATGTCTTCTCAGCATGAGTCCAATGGGCTGGTTCATTCAAGTCCACTCTCCAGGTGATATTGCCAAGTAGATTCTCCCCAAGAGGATCATCAGCAAATCGGTACGTAAAGTTCATGGTTACTCCTAGTGTAAATTCTATTGAGCCATCTGAAATATTAATAGAATACCTAGTATAGAATCATCATTTCAACCGAAAGGCGTATTCTGTTGTACATAGGTCTCCCCCATGTCCTGTGCTTTTCGCATCAAGGATTCCCGCGACCTTCACCAGGTCATCGGTCCACCTTGTGGAAGAAAATATGATGTTGATAATTTGCTGGTGTCGTCAGCACTTTATCCTTACATATCAAGGCCCCAATTCTGTATTATTCCCCGTGAAATCTTACCATGTGCAAACCACGTCAATATCACGATATTGACGTGGTTTGCACATAGTAAGATTTGACAAGACACGTCTTGTTCACGGCAAGGAATCAGTCAACCGTACGGAAAACATGTATTTTGACAGTTCAAACCACGCCATTGTATCATCCATACTAATATTATAAATTCGAAAGTAACTCTGTCTGCCTGTATGTTACCTTTTCACGCCTAAATCACTGAATGGATTTCGATAAAATTTGGCAGAGAGATAGATTGCATCCCGGGAAAGGACATAGGATAGTTTTTGTCTCGATATTCCCACGGGGTCGACACTTATGCGGGTGAAACCGCGAGGTACTGCTAGTAGAGAATAAGTTAATAGCAGATGTCGTGATTAACTAAGGATGATGATGTGGTTTCGAAGTAAGGAACTTTGTTTCATCAGCAACTTCGTTTTATTTATTTAACAAGCAGCGCCCCGCGGATTCACCCGCGTAAGTTCGATCCCGTGGGAATATCGGGATAAAAAGTATCCTATGTGTTAATCCAGGAAATGGTCTATCTATTTGCCAATTTTCATTCAAATCTGTTCAATGGTTTACGCGTGATTGAGTGACAAAAATCCAAACATCTTCACAAACTTTCACATTTATAATGTTAGTAGGATTTAATCATTTATAACATACAAGAAAAAAAAGAACAGAAATATTGGTATAAAGGTGATGCCTATTCTTAAAGAAATCTTTTCCCGCTTACTGGCGATAGGAAAGTAGATAAAGAGATGTAAACAGCATGTGTAAGAGTAAAAGAGAGAATAATATACTATAATCAAAACCCATTCGCTTAATAAAATAAATATTAAGAGAATATACTTTACATACATACAAATAAGCATACATATTTCAATAATAAATATAACTAGAATGTTTATAGATAACAAAATCATTAAGCCTGCCTAACTTCTGAATATAAACTAATTGGATGTGTTTGTTAAAGCAATGACACTTTAACTTTTATGATAGTCTGAAAACAGTTCTGCTGAAATTAAGCCTCTTCTCAGAACAATACAAGCAAATTCTCATGTTGACATTGACGAAAATAAAATGTAAATTAATGAATGAATGAGTCAGTTTTAACAAGCAGAACGTCCTTAACAAATGGTGGCAATATGCTTCAAAGTCGTACAGATTTGTAAGGAAAAATACTTTTATATAGACCTGCGGTAGGAACGTGGTCGTCTTCGGTGAAAACTGCTTTCATACAGCTGTACGAAAGAGCCTCTTCAGCACTCGCATAATATTCCACTACGTACCAGTCGCCCAGCATCTGTGAACGAAATTGAGCGTTATGTCTTGCATTTTATGTTTCAATTTGCTACCAGAGGTGTCCGCGTAATTTTGCGCCTAGCTTTAACTTATTACTACATTGGTGTCGCGTGATTTTGCTATTAGTTTGAAGTTAGGCGTATAAAATTGTGGAAAAGGAAAAGATGCTGTAACAAGATTTTGCTATTAGTTTTAGACAACATGAGATATATAAATTTATCTTAATTAATTTATGGAATGAATTTCTCCTGGCTACACAAATACTATTTTAATAGTAACAGTAATTATAACTTATGTAGTTTCTAGACCCGATAATGTTTGTTAGCCGATCTTGTTAACTGATGGGAAACCGCAGTTACATCAAATATTGCTATTGAGTAAATAAAGGGCGTACAAAGACCCATCACATAGCCGGCAACTACGCATTCTGTACATCAAATTTAAGTAACATTGCACAAAAATAATTGCAGGGAAACGACTTTTGTTTTTAGGAGGTAAAACCGTACTGGGGTCGTGGGGTATTTAAAATGGCGTTATTACGTTGAAACTTGTGTTCGTAAAAAAATATCAGTAAAAGTTGGAATTTTGACCTTCAATCTTTGCGAAACCAGAAGGTTCCAGGTGTACCTGGGGACTTCTGGTGTACTGGACTGTAGTCCATTAGAAACAAATTATTACAATAATGGGCAGTACAAGTGACTCTCGGCTTCGTTTCGTTTTTTCACGTCGCCACACGCCTATCTCTAAGCCCTCCTTTCGCCTCTATCCCGCCTGATTGAATTGAAATAGCAATATTAAAAACCATCAAGAGCTCAATTGCTCTGATGCTTTTTGGTTATAATTGATCCGAAGAGCTAATTAAGGGGCTTCATCCGATCACGGGCCTGGTCCGTGCCGGACGGCGCGTACGTGTTCCACGCGCACCTCAATGAGATGTCAGCATCAAATTGAAGGGGCCCGTGAGGGCCGAAACCTACCGGGTCAGCGGGATTGTCCGAAAAGGTTACCGCTGGCCCGGAACATAAAGGGCTAAAGAAGGAACACTGGTGGGTTTTAGTCAGTAAGAGTCTGACACTCCCTTCCGCTCCACCCAGAGCGGCAGGGGTCATTTGATGATTTCCCATCCTGAAAAAAAGGGGGCTTACATGACCTAAAGCGCGGGCACTGTCGGACTGCATAGAAAAGAAAGAGAAGCGTGATGACAGAACGCTGGTAATTTATTGCAAAATATGAAGCAATTATTTAATTTTAAAAAATTTATTGTTTGGACGAAAAAATTTAAAACAGTATTTTATTATGTTGCTTGTAGAATAATCTAACAACAAATCAGAATGATTGTATTTATATTAGTATGGTTTTTCATTGTAAAAATAAAGTTTATAGAGGTATCTTCATGATTTTTTTCTATCGTATCAAATTAGTTGTATTATGTTTTCAATACACTAGGTATCTACCTAGCATATATCCTAAAGAATATCATATATTTTTCTGATTTTGTTTACTGTAGTCGATCATATACTTTTATTTTTTCTAAAACTTGCGTTTTTTGTGTTTAGGTCTTGTAAGCCACTTAAAGTCTAAAGATTTCCGTCGTGAAAGTCAAGGTCTTCAAGGGTGGTAGAAAAACGTTCAATGTCATGTCCCGAATAGTTCCGGGATAATATTGGCTGCAGCCCTGAACAAGTCGTATAGTGGAGGGTAATAAGACGCCTCAATGCTAATTTAAGCTTACACTGTCCGATTAAGAGACAACAGCCGCACGGGTCGATTGATCAAGTTAAGCTATGCTTGCCGCGCTTAGTCCGTGGATGGGTGACCATCTTTACATATCAAGACCTCTCCGTGCCTCGAAAAGCACGTTAAGCCGTTAAGTGGATCTTTGACAGTCGTTACGGGTCATCAAAAGCCCAAAAGTCTGACAACCAGTCTTACCAAGGGTTATCGTGTTACCTAGTAATTGGGTTTTGGAGGTCAGATAGGCAGTCGCTCCACGTAAAATATTGGTATTCAGCTGCATCCTGTTAGATTGGAAGCCGACGCCAACATAGTTGGGAAAAGGCTAGGCAGATGATGACTGTCCGATCTTCAATGCAATATTGTGTATTACCATAGCTTTTAACCCCAAGCCGGGACTGACCATCAAACCACCCATTTCCATAACGCACAAGAAAGTGCATATCTCAACATCAAATCCCAAAGTTCAAACAATCCTATTATATGAAAGACGTTATGAATTCATTAGAAAATATTATCCTTTTCTAATGGAAAGTGAAATTGTATAAGTAGCAGTATTGAGTCATCAAATTTAATATTGACTTTCAAAGTCATCTTATCATTGTACCTATTCATATTATGCTAATGCCTATTGAGATGTCGGTTTAGTTACACTTGCCGAGATGACAGATCTTGTTCAAGCAACAATACGTCTTGTTACCGGTGGACATAATGAAGGTAATCTTATTATAATGGAGAGGAAATGCGGGTATGTAAATGGTGTTGGTAAACCTTTTTATGTAAAAAAATTCAATATACCTACGTATTAAATTATCTTAAAATATTTACGTAAGTAATTTAGAAGTTAACAGTTTTAAAATAATAATAATAATATGTATAGGTAGGTATATAAAAAAAGGAAATAATCATATGGCATCAAAAATTCGTCCGCATCGTTGTCAACAGGGATAGTGTCCAAAAGGCTGGCAGCGTTGCCATGTTGCAACGCTGATTCTTTGTCCAAAAATAGGCCAGCCCCGAATGTCCACTTAGTTTTTCGAAACAGTGCCAAGCGGTTTGTCGACTCTGCATGTAACCAGAGGGTTGATAAAGTTGATTTCAATCCACTGTTAAATATAGGCCTCAGCATAGCTAAGGAAAGAATTGCTATAATCAAAACAGTCGATTTTTTATTGCGCGAACCAATCCGGGATCTTGGGAAGAATGAGGGTGCCGACAAACGTACAAGAATCAAATTAGGCCCGAAAACTTTCTTTGCTCACTTTGATCAATAGCTCTCGTCGAATCAACGGAACCTTTTTTCACGTCAACTTCACTCTCAAAAAACAAGTTCTTCGTTATATAAACCATGCTTGATTTTACCTTTCCTCGAAAACTGTACTAAAACTTTATTATGAAGATATTAAGGTACTTACTACAGTACTTACTAATATCGGAGTCCGAATAACGTAAATAAATATTTATTTAATGCTTTTGGGGAAGTAATCTTCGTCTTAATCGCAGACCTCATATAATTTATAATTATTATTTAAGTAATTCATTAATATTTATTCGGAAAACTGATGAAATCCTAAATGAACAATTTATAATCTGCTAGTATGGGAGCGAAATAAAAAAATAATATATTAAAATCATCGTGTAGAAATCCAGGCAATAAGTGTTTGGAAAATACACATTCACCATAATCAAATATAATTATTTCAATTACGAATTTATGCCTATACGACTTGAAAATTTATTAGGGCATAAATTGCGGATGAATGGACACCAAACAAACCCTAATTGTATAGAACCCATATATATTATCGGATAATATTAATTTTGGAGTTATTACAGCGTGCTGTATGTTCAATAATAAATTGTGATTCAATAAGTTCGTTGCTCACTGAGTAAATTAACGTCGTTTGTTTATCTGCCAGTTTCCGGCTCCTACGCATATGCGAGTATGCGGACCTGACCGACCATATCGCTCTATGTCGATTGGACAGAATTATTTATATGTTATTAGGCAATAGGCATGCTTTTCATACACTCATACTAATCATAAATATTTATCAAGAGTTAATTTGTTATTAATACTATTGTTATAACTTGGAACCGCCCAAAGCTTCACCATTATCTTCACCATAATGTATTGTGCTATGAATACCTTCATTAATGTTGGCAGGGTCTTAATTGACAAAAAGTACGTAGGTAAACGGGTGGTTGTATTATTTGTATTTGTTATACTAACTACGTAATAATCGCTAGGTACTTTGTAAAAGTAGGACGTTTTCGATGGGCAGGACATGTCGCAAGAATGGACTAGACCAAAGCACTCAAACATTTACTGGATAGTAAACTGGATGGTCGGAGAAGTCGAGGGCGGAGGGGGGCGGATTCAGGAACTGTTGGAGTGAGAAATTAGAGAGAAAAGCTGGAAATAGGTCACGTTGGAGAAATATACTTGACCAGGCTAAGGCCCCACCCACGGCTTTATAGCCTTAGATGATGATGACTTAGTAAAAGTATAAAAGCAGTAAGGTATTTCAGGACAAAACTACCTCACTTTTTTACGTTAAACCGATTTTAGCTATCGAACCCAGTTTTATTTACAGATACTTTCGCACACTTGTTTCATTCCTCTCGCAAAGCTTTGTGTCGATACTCAGTACGCTTAATCTCGGATTAACGCTCTCGTTCTTAAACGTAGGGACTTTGTAAACAGAGATCTTTACACAATTCATTGTAAAAAAGCATTTGATCACGTTGTTCGCAAAAGTTTATTTTATCCTGTATGTTTTTGTGGTAAGAATATGTGAGTGTTCTTTGCGATACCAGGCCGAAAATAAAGTCATGTAATCTATACATTATACTCGAAAATCAGGTTACCTACTTGTGCCAGAAATACCAATATGTAGGGTTGTGCGACAGGGATGCATACTAGACCCATTTCTAAATAATATTTAAATAGAGGCGAGTAGTCGTCCTTTTATAATTACGCAAGAAAGTTAAGTTTAATTTTTAAGAAGATCACCATTGTCAAGGGACTTATTAACGTCGACAATGGTGTGGTAACAACTATAAAATCATTGCTGATACATTGCTTATGAATGGAAAAGCTCGTGTTAAAAACTGATAGTAATCAGTAAAAGCTCGTTATGGGATAATATTTATTTGTTTTACTCAAAACATAGGAAGCTCTCATTTACTCTCTCCGCGCAAATACACGAAACAAAGTTTCTATTTGATCCGGTTTTCACTTTAATTTTCACGGAAACAGGACCAGGCATATTATCACGCTCGTATTTTCTGAATAGAACAATAAAGTAAATGGTGACTTTCAGTTAATTTATAATCAAGTTTATGCTGTTATATTACAGCACAAAGTGTTCTGTAAGAGCAAATATTGTTTGAAGTGGTTAAGGAGTTTCATGAGCTCACTTTTTTGTTTAGTAACTTTAACAGCTAGAACTTGATGTTTACCTACCAACAATTTTGTAAGCAGGACGACAGCACTCTTACCTGCATTACATACATAGTATTGAGTCTTAGCACTGTAACACGAAAATTGACTAACTAAATTGAAGTGTACCTAACATTTGTTTAAATTGTTGCAACCAAGTAGTTGGCAACTTATCCACCTTCACCGACTGTAGAAGTTAGTTTATTAGCTCATTCCGAACTAAGACTTAGGTTACGGCAATTTCTGTCCCTTGCAAGTACGGTACTAGTTAAGTAGTTCATCTTTATGTAGTCGTATAAATAATGTTATCTTATTAAACCCTTTATGTTAAAAGGGGAATTTTACCGTAAGTGAGGGACCACACACCATGGGTTATTTTAAGCAACCATCATCTGCCTATCCTTTTCCCAACTATATTGGGGTCGGCTTCCAGTCTAACCGGATGCAGCTGAATACCAGTATTTTATATGGAGCTACTGCCTATTTGACCTTTACAACCCAGTTACTGAGTACCCCTTCATAAGACTGGTTGTCAGACTTTCGGGCTTTTGACGACCCGTAACGACTGTTAAAGATCCACGAATGACAGCCGGGACCAACGGCCACGGCGGTTATTTTAAGCAACCGTGTACTACTCAGTATTACTAATAGAATATCCTACTTTTCCATAACTAGTTTCTACACAAAATTATCAAATCAATATCGATAAAAATGTCTATAGTAAGAACATAATTAATGTTTATGTTTCCGTAATTAAAAACTAGCTTTTGATATTATTCGTGTCTAAGCTTAATAGACTTAGGAATTTGCAAGAAAAAAAGCTTTTTCTTTTAAATGTAGGTGGCGGCTTTCTATCTACTCAGATGTCCCTAAATAGCTTGAATATTGGTTAAAACTAGAATAATTATGTAAAAACAATCGTCTATTAAAAAAAACAGACTACAAAGAATTACTAGAGAATTACCGATGTTAAAATCTGCACAATGCTTGGCGGGTGATTGGTGATCGCAAAATGATGTCATCTATGAATAGTTCTAAGCAAGGGCCGTTTTTATGGCCCTAATAGATTGAATAAAGCATTTAAGTTTTTTGAGATAAAATTACAAACCCGTGGCAAATCAAAATGCGGCACTGCTCTCACTTCAGGACATTTCCTTTTATCGACATATTTTGCCGATATTACATGCACCAGCACTAAGCACATCACAAAATAGAACACTTTGGCCATGATTTCAAAAACTTAATACGACAAAATTATTTGATTTATTATTAATTAAACTTGTTATTGATTTATTTATTGAACTCCTTCAATAATCTATTTTATTTTTAAAATCACGGAATTTCGTTTAAACGTATTAGTGTAGCGAGTGTTCGTATCGCACTAACAAAAAGGGAATTGTTATCATTTTGTATGGGACACAAGTAAATGGGAATGCTGGCAGCATACCATTATCGCTATGACTCACTGTTTTTGTTATAAATATTTAATGGCGACCATCTTGATTTTTTTTTTAAGTTTTAAGTAGTTTTGTTAATGGTATGATTGGAATTCCGGTAATTAAGGAAATGGGATGTGTATTCGGAATATCGATATCGGTAATTTTGATGGGTCGTATTTTTTGTTTGTTATTGATCATTAAAATTATCACTTTGGAGTGAATGTTGTAAAATGATAAGATAAACAGATGACGAGCTTAGAGAGATAATATATCTACCAAAACTAGATACTTCTTTAAAGTTGAGTGATTTCAGAGATATTTCAGGGGAATCCTTTCCTTACGTGGTTTAGTTACGTGCAAGAAGTGTTTTAGGGATGTTCATCCCCGGTTGTTTTGTTATACAGGGTGGCGACGCGCAACTCGTTGATATATGTATAGGTACATATACTTGTTTTAGTCAGTTATTTAAAAGAAGAGTGCTGTTCAATTTTGACCGCGTAGGTCTTGCACTTTTCTATGAAACAACAGATTTTTTTATAACCTACAAAAAGTTTCTACGTTACCCCTAGCGTAGAAAGTTTTAGTAGGTTAGTTTCTGGGATCATGTGCTGAATTAATGGTTATAGTTTGCGCGTCGATGTCCCCTGCTACCCTGTATTATTATGACATTTGTTTTCTCAGCTTCGAACACAAATACTAACACGAATACAAATCATAGTTAAGTTAGCTTTTCTATTTCATCTTACGGTACTAAAAACTAGAAAATAATCAAGAGCTGTCAAATAAATTCAAAAAGATGTCAGCTGTCTAAAAGAAGAATTATAACTGTCATCAATCTAGGATGCCATAGATCACACGAATGTAGAAAAAAATAATGATGTTAATTCATAACACGTCGAGAACACATTAATCAACAGATCTGTTAATTTAATGGAAATTATGTTGTAGACTAGAATGACAGCCTAGATTTAAATCTGAAACTATAAAACACCAAATTTTATAAGGATCAAACAAAATGTTTTAAATGACTGACTTGACATGTGCCTGACGATGCTATATTATGATTTGACAAATGAGATGAACGTTTTTTCCACATCCACACCGCAGGGTGTCCCGCTGGCCCGGAACATAAAGGGCGAAGGAAGGAACACGGGTGGCTTTTAGTCAGTAAGAGTCTAACACTACCTTCCGCTCCACCCAGAGCGGGAGGAGTCATTTGATGATTTCCCATCCAGAAAAAAAAAGGTGTCCCCCAGGACTTAGCGGGGTGTCCGCAAGGTGTGTGTATTTGCCCTTGTATCATCCAAAATGTGAAGATATTAATCAAGGTAAGCTCTGGTTATTTAATCTTGATTACAATAAATTAACATTTCACTAAACATGCATAAAATGGTGTCATTATGTCTGATCTTCGAACTCATCACATAATTATCACGTTAACGTTTACATAAACTGTGGTAGGTAGAAATACTACACCAAGCTAACTAGCTCACTGCTATTAATGGCAAATAGATACATAAATAAAATTTAAAAAAAATAAACTTTAACAGAATTTCCAGAATTTCAATACATTCAACCTTGGTGGCGCCAAGGGCCAAATTAGTGGACTGTATTTTGCGATGCGGAACAATAAGAATGACAAACGCTTGGTGATGGGTGATTTCGAGTTGCGGTGGGTGTGGGACAATAGAAAACAACCCGAAATAATAAGGAAGGAAGCACAAACCTTTTACGGGAGCCACGTGCTCGTCGTCGCCGGTGCACCGGTTCACTTTCCAGGTTCAGGGGCAGTTGGGCTTCTAATTACTGTCTCACACGTTAAACTATAACACAGGCGGTTGAGTAAAAGTCTTATTATATGCGGAAATGCGGTGATTCCAAAGTTATCAATATTTTCAAGCGGTACGGGCAAACGCCATTGCGCGCGCGATGCGGTTCGATTCGGAAGTGTTTTCGCGACAAAATGACGAGCGAAATCTTCTTATTCACTCGCGAGGTATGTGCGGAAGGGAGATGGGTATAGGAAGTAGCGAATGTCAATCAGTTTTTGAATGTTGGCGCAACCATTCCCCCCGGGTTTGAAGGATCACCTTCAAAAACAATAAGCGAAACTAATCAAATAACTAAATTCTTATGCAACCTATAACTGCTAAACTATTCCTAAACTATATCTAAAGCGTTGCAATAACTACTAAACTAAGTTGAAACCTGCTGCTGATTAGGCAGAGGACAGAGGCGAATAACCGGACGTAAATACGAACCGGTTGCGGTTTTAATTCTTACGATACGCGTAACTCCCTTTGAAATCAGGGAAAACTTCCTCCACTACACCTAGAGGCCAGTGTAGAGGGGGCGCATTCTCAGTCATTAAAACTACCACAGTACCAACGGTAACTGGATTCGATGGAGTATTCCATTTTTGACGCGACTGCAGCGTGTGCAAATAATCTGTTCTCCAACGCCTCCAAAATGATTGAACTAATCTATCCAAAAGAGCGTGACGCTTTAGGAGATGCAGTCTGTCTTCATCGACATCCATAGCGGGCAAATACTTAAGAGGAGTCGTGGTTAGGAAGTGAGCCGGCGTTAAAGCTAAAGACTCTGACGGGTCACTAGATAGAGTTCGACACAGTGGACGAGTATTCATCACTGCCTCTATCTGAGCGAGTACAGTGCTCAGCTCCTCATACGAGAGAATCTGTACGCCTACAACGCGGAACAGATGCGACTTGAGGCTCTTAATGTTAGTCTCCCAATTACCACCAAAGTGACTAGCAGCGGGCGTATTAAAATGCCATTCAATACGGTTTTCGGCCAAAACATGAGCGAATTCACTCTGATAATACTTTGATCGCAAGAATGCGTGTAGCTCCGAGATACTACGGCGAGCTCCAATATAATTAGTACCGTTGTCCGAATATAAACGTTTGACGGGACCACGTCGCGACAGAAAACGCTTAAACGCGGACATGAAACTTTGCGTACTTAAATCACCAGTCAATTCTATGTGAACAGCGCGAGTTGTCATACAAATAAATAGACAAACGTAAGCCTTTGTAGAGCGTATACCACGACCACGGGTAATAGTTACTCTAAACGGGCCAGCGAAGTCCGTACCGGTGTGTACGAAAGGTTTAGCGGATTGAACAACACGACAAGAGCGATGATCGGCCATTTCAGGCGCAATAAATCGCGGGCGAAGCTTAAAACAGGGCACACATTTGTGCACTCTAGCACGAATCAAATTGCGAGCGGAAAGTATCCAATACTTCTGTCTAAGGATAGACATCAACAAGTCTGGACCTGCGTGACAATTCACCTTATGATGATAATCTACTATCAAATCTAAAACATGGTCCTTGCGGGGTAAAACTACTGGATGCTTTTGTTCAAATCCTAAATCAGAATTTCTCAAACGACCACCTACTCGAATGAGACCACTCTGCAAAAAGGGTTTCAAATGTTGAAAAGCGCGACTACAAGTTTTGTTGGACTCTAAACTACTAAATTCTGATGCGAAATAAAATCTCTGCAACTCACGAAGCACGACTGACTCAGCTTTATCCAGATCAGCGGCGGTTATATTACCGCGTGTGGACAGTAGTTTTAGAAAACGACAGACGTAGACCACACAACGCAAAAGTCTCGACCAAGACGAGACTCGATTAGACAACGATAAAATAACCGACTCTTCACGTGGAACCGAAACTACAAGCGAATGTTTCTTCTCCTCGGGTAGTTCTGAAACGGCAGCTGGATTAAAAGGCTTAACCGGCCATTCCTCAAACATACTGTGAATCCAAGGCGGAGCGCAGAACCATAGCGGGTGATCTAAAATTTGCGAAGGGAGCAATCCGCGGGAGAGACAATCGGCGGGATTTTCTATACCAGCAACGTGAAAGAGATTTTGTGGTGGTAATTCGGACTGAATTTTAGCCACCCTATTGGCAACAAATGTGTCCCAGCGATGGGGCGAAGAATGTGCCCAACACAAAGCGACAGTAGAGTCAGAAAAAGCCATAATTCTATCGATAATAATGCGGTGCCTACAGGCATTGACAATAGAGCTGATTAATTGCACTAACAAAAGTATAGCGCACAGCTCCAGGCGCGCTAGAGAAATGACCTTGCGAGGGGAGACTTTCGATTTAGCGCTTATAAGACTAACCGAGACCTTATCAGCATTCAAAACGTGAAAGTAAACTACCCCCCCGTAAGCCTTTTCACTGGCGTCTGCGAAGCCTACGACAGTGACTATACTGTCGGACAATATACCAACATGGCGTGGAATTCTTATTTGATTGAGCAATGGAAGCTCTTTGCGAAAGCGAGCCCACAACTTAACAATATTGTCGGGCGCGGGGTCGTCCCAATCACTATTGGAAAGCCAAAGTTCTTTTATAAGTAACTTGGCGTATAAAACGACGGGAGCTACAAATCCCATAACATCCCATATACGTGCTACACACGACAGGATAATGCGCTTAGTACAAATTTGCGGAGTCGAACTAACCTTAAGACTGAACATGTCAGACGCGGGTGACCAACTTAAGCCTAGAACCTTGTGCGTATCATCACCATCAAATTCCTTTACTGAAGATAATTGATGTGATAGTGGAATCGAATCTAGAACGGTTTGCGAGTTACTTGTCCACTTCACAAGGTCAAACTGACCGGCTTTCATAAGACTTATTACTTGAGCGGCGGTCTCAACGGCCTCTGCCTCGCTGGCTACACTATAAACAAAGTCATCCATGTATAGCCCAGTTTCAATAGTATCTTTCGCTTTCGGGAATCTTTCACCCTCATCAGCGGCTAATTGCTTGATAGTGCGAAGCGCATGGAAAGGACTCGACTTAAGCCCAAAACAAACACGATTAAACTCGTAAACTTTCAAAGGTTCTTGAGGCGAAAATCTATACAAAAAACGTTGAAATCGGCGGTCGCATTCGCGAATACCAATAGAAAGAAACATTTGCCTTATGTCGGCGGAAAGCGCGACGGCAAACAAGCGGAAATTTACAATAATGTCAAATAAGTTACCTTGAAGGTTTTGACCACAATACAAAATATCATTGAGCGATACAGAAGTGCTAGTCTTAGCACTGCCGTCTAAAACCACGCGGAGCTTAGTAGTAAGCTTATCTTCTCTAACAACTCCGTGGTGCGGGATGATGTAAGATGGATGACCGCGAGTCTCGTCAGTCTCGGCGGTAGGCGCAGGTGAGATGTATCCTTTATCTAGGTATTCGATAACAACCTCATCATAGGCTTGCTTCAACTTCGGAGATGCTTGCATCTTACGTTCTAAACAAGAAAAGCGTTTTCCAGCGGAAGCGTAGGAGTCACCGAGCGAAAAAATATCCCCCTTGAATGGGAGCGCGACAACATAACGACCATCATTGTTTCGAATAGTCGTGCGACAATAAATCTCCTCAGCCACCTTATCATCAGGGCTTAGGATAGGCGGGACATTGACCTCTTCAATTTCCCAGAACTTGCGGATGGTGGACTCCAGCGGCGGCTCAACAGTGCAGCAGTGTGACACAGTCGAGTAACTATCTAAATGTGCGGGTGCGGAACCAACAATAACGAAACCTAGAACTGTTTCTAGGGCGTGCGGTGCGGGATACGACGAATGACCTTGAACCTTACGCGATAACTGGAGGTGCGGGAGAATCGATGCGCCGATTAACATATCGACGTCTCCAGGGACACAATAAGATTCATCTGCCAACGGTAGGTCTTTAAATTTGGTCAATAAAGACGTATCAACCGGGACAGTAGGCAATTGTTCCGTAATTTTATCTACGACAAGCGAATCCATATCAAAACAAATATCGGGATTAAAACGCGAGGCAAATTTAATTTTAATCGAACCATGAATGGTTGATTTTAAACCACCGAACCCCTTAACTACGGAGCGGGCTGGCCGATTATTAATATTAAATCCAAGGCGTTGACAACAATTTTGAGTTAAAAAATTACTCTGCGAAGCGCAATCTAACAACGCTCGAACAAGACACGGATTACCTACAGCATCATTAACAACAACGTGAGCGGTCGCGAGCACCACGGTAGTACACGCACTGCTTGCGGACATCGAACACAACGTGACGTCACTCACGGCGGTCTGCGAGCGGCCAACGTCGCGCGCTGGCTGCGGCTGCGGCTGCGAAGCGGTCGCCGAGTTCGCACTGACTGTCTGCGACGACGTGTCACCGCTTGATAAACTAACTGTGCTCACATTGGATGCGGCATTATTAGAACCTTTCTCCATGTGAAGTAAAGTGTGGTGCTTTGAAGGGCACTTACGACAACTTTGACTACTATTACATGACGTAACCCGATGCTTGTCACTTAAGCAGTTAAAACACAAATTGTTTTCGCGAACAAACTTATAACGTTCATAAGGCGTAAATTTTAAAAACCCAGAACACTTGTACAATTGCGAATGTTGACTATTGCACAAAGAGCAAATGGATTGTACAGGTGCAGGTGCGGTATTCACATACGTATGTGTCGACTTTTGTGACTTTGAAGGCGCATCCGTTCGACGGTCGGATTTAGTAACTACTTTCTTCGTAACTTCATGGTTTGACGAAGTGCGTTGTAATATTTTAATATGATCGCGAACAAAACATTCTAAATCATTGAATTTTGGCAGTTTACTACTGCGATGGTTCATTTCAAATAAACGAACAGTTTCATTATCTAATTTCCTTAAACCCAAATACAAAAACAAAAAGTCGCAGAGGTCATCGACCTTCAGGTTCTTTACTGCGCGAACAGATGATGCAAAAATATCTAAAAACTTCTCTAAGTTATGTTCATTTGAAACTGTAATATTTTTCAATTCGAATAACTGGTCTAAATATGCGGTAGCTACCAATCTTTTGTCTTCGTATTTCGACTTTAAAGTTTTTAAAATTAATGAATAATTTTCGGCACTAAAAGTAATGCCGGCACAAATAGTTTTAGCCTTACCAGTTAACTTTTCAACCAGATAGTGTAATTTTTCATGATCTGTCAAAGAGACGTTCTTATCTATAGTGTTTTCAAAACTATCTATAAACTGATTCCAATTGCGAATATCACCATTGAATTCAGGTATCTGAATGGGCGGTAATCTAGGTCGATCGCGAGTGTGATTTGCATGG
The DNA here is from genome assembly GCA_963855955.1 of Luperina nickerlii. Classification (NCBI taxonomy): domain Eukaryota; kingdom Metazoa; phylum Arthropoda; class Insecta; order Lepidoptera; family Noctuidae; genus Luperina; species Luperina nickerlii. The sequence continues at coordinate 6,356,504 of OY979674.1, forward strand.
ATCTGATGGACAGACGGCATCTCCAAACTTCTCGCGACGCGTTTGATGCGACAGAATAAATCATCAAATGACGCCAAAGCTTGATAACTCACAGCGTATTCTGGATTTAATTCTAACTCTAAAACGTTAATATCATGAATTACGGATTCAAATTCCGTGCGCAAACTATCCAAATTTTCTACAGAACATAAGAACGAATCTCTAATGGCTAGATCAGCTGTTTTAAGTGCATTATCACAAATAGATTGCACGCGGGAAAATAGCATGTCTCTTTTAGCATATAAAAGTTTCAATTGAACTTTGCTATCCTTTGGAGGCATCGTGAACAATAGGTATTATGACACACTATCAATGCAGTAAACAAACAAAATAAAGTTAACTTTAACTAATAAGCGGTTAAGAACAGTGACGCGGACAATATCTAATTACCTAAAGTGGGTAGACCGTTATAAACGTACTGCGAGTATACTAAACGAACTGTAGGTACTTTTAAATCAATTCTAATTTACCCATTAGGTTGTGTCTCTGTTTCTGATATACAAATACTTTTTGACTTCCGAATGAATTAACAGAATACTGGCGATCTATAGCTACGTATGTAGGTATTACGAACGTACTATTACGTAGGTAATAGATGAACTATTTGCGAAACGAATTGCGTTAGGTATAAGACTGCGATGCGGTGCGTTTATTCCCTATGGAATAAAAACTAATGCGACAACTACAACAAATATGTACCTAATTCAAATACCTATACTATCCGGCTCGAAGGACCAAAAGAAAATGGTGGCGCCAAGGGCCAAATTAGTGGACTGTATTTTGCGATGCGGAACAATAAGAATGACAAACGCTTGGTGATGGGTGATTTCGAGTTGCGGTGGGTGTGGGACAATAGAAAACAACCCGAAATAATAAGGAAGGAAGCACAAACCTTTTACGGGAGCCACGTGCTCGTCGTCGCCGGTGCACCGGTTCACTTTCCAGGTTCAGGGGCAGTTGGGCTTCTAATTACTGTCTCACACGTTAAACTATAACACAGGCGGTTGAGTAAAAGTCTTATTATATGCGGAAATGCGGTGATTCCAAAGTTATCAATATTTTCAAGCGGTACGGGCAAACGCCATTGCGCGCGCGATGCGGTTCGATTCGGAAGTGTTTTCGCGACAAAATGACGAGCGAAATCTTCTTATTCACTCGCGAGGTATGTGCGGAAGGGAGATGGGTATAGGAAGTAGCGAATGTCAATCAGTTTTTGAATGTTGGCGCAACCAAACCTCGTAAAAGGAACTGCAAAGGTAAGAAATTCCTAGTTTCAGAGCCTGCACTATTGAATTTCCTTTGAGGCTTTAGATAACTTTGTACCCGGAAAAATCTAATACCATGTCGAAGTGTTTTTAGCAGTTACAAATAATATATTTGTATGTGATTGCTAATGCAAGTATTCGCTTAATAATTCCAATGCACACTATGCTCGTTTTCACTAAAACTAGGCGACACCAATAATGCCTAAATAAAAGCGCGGTGTCGGATTTTCAACTCTCTTATCAGCTCCGAAAGCCGAAAATCCAGGAACGCCATTTTACTTAGGTGTGTGAGATTCAAAACACTCCTTAACGATTAAATCTTAGTCAAAACCACAACATTAGTACCTAAGTATTGATTATTAAAATAGCTATTTCCCGTATAACGTTGAAAATCTATTACCTAAGTAGGAAGTTGAACGAAACTGTGACAAGTTTAGGCCAAACACATGTTTTCTAACTAAAAGCAGGCGCGGTGGAGAGAGCACTATGTATCGAACATTCCCATGTATATAGTAGGTTAGGTAGAGGTATTATCGCTCGCCTATGACCTTTGAAAGTAGAGCTGTACTATTATTATCCATGGCTAATATCGAATTTAGGTCAAATGTGCGTAATATCAGTTTCAGCCCTATTGAGCAAATAAGGCCTTACGCCGAGGACGGCGCACTTTTAAGTCCGACAAAATGGACAGCAAACACATAGCACGCCAAAAGTTTTTAACTCAATTCCATAAAATTTATTGAGGTAAGTGTTTTTATGCATGAGGGATATCCAATTAATGAAAGCATCTGCAGAAGTCCGTGTACCTATGTTTAAGGAAGGATTTAGGTCAAAATGGTAATATTACTTTACCTATTAAACAAATATGGACGCCGAGGACGGCGCTCTTTTTATACCGACAAAAAAAACATTCTCTATGATTGAGAACCTTCTGCTTTTTCGACCGCCCGACCGACCCGTGTGATAACATGAATCGCAAACAATGTTTCACCTAAATACACAAAATTTAAATGGGGTAAAACTCACACACACGAGCGACACGCATCAACGACAGAGATCGTCGACAACATTCCGCTCGTGTGATTGAGCACCGTAGTTAAATATAAGAGCAGCGCGTTGTCGCCGTCAGCCACCGACGCGTCGACGGCGGGTGTCGACGGCTGCCGTCGACACTCGTCCACAGTTGCAGTTGCCTCTGCCATGTCGTTGCTCGTGTGTATATACACTTAAAGTGTTTTTATGCTTGAGGGATAGTCAATTAATGCATCTGTAGCAGTCCGTTGTCAGCGTTGATCCTTGTGTTCAATATAATTATATAAAACACAGGACGAAAATTAGAAGTCGAGTAAGCTTCTATAAGATGACAAGACCACCAAGAGGCGTTCCTACACCGACATGGAAATTATTTATCAAACCGCTAAACACCATTTTCCATCATAAATGATTGATGGGCAAAATTAACAGCCAATAAGAAAAGTGTTCCATTTTAAACCATGCCAGGCCAACATGCCAGCCGCCATGATTGAAAAATTTTTGTATCGTTTCAATAATGATAATATACTATATGGGACCCAAAAACATGTTTTAATTATTTATTTGAGCCACATAGTACAGGTGTGATTTAATTTAAGACAGGTTATTTATATTATTAGCGCAATTCGGACCGTTATAACAACTTATAACTTGTTTCTGTAACCGAGATTTGATTCATCGTTGTAGACTTTGCAGTGTGTTTAAAATGTGACGTTGCTAGGAATAGCAATTTTGTGGCAAGACAGGAGATGCAATTTTGTGATACCTACGTGCTTCGATCGAATTTTTGAGGAAGCAGGAGATCATACAATAAGTGTTGTAGTATACAGCATAGATTATTCATTCCACTGTGAAGGGGTGGGGTCCTTTTATTGGTTTGTCGTTGGTTGTGTGTTGACCTTGAAAGGAAATCTTGTTCTTCCTTGAGATTTTAAAGTAATTTTTTACTAATAATGGGACCTATATCTATCACTGACACTGTCTACCTAGTTTTTACCTACTTAAAAAAAAGGAGGTTATCAATTCGACATGTATGTATGTATTATTTTTGGAATTGCATTATATTAACATAATTATGACAATCTATTAGGGCTTCCAAACATATATACAAAATTTTATAGACGCATGTATGTACGTTTGTCCACGCATTTCTCCGCAATTATTAATCGGATCGTGATAATTTTTTTTTTGGCTTAAATTTACTTCCACTTAGAGAACAGTGCAAGTTTCATCAAAGTTGATTCAGTAATTTTCAAGATATAGACTAATACGTGTAAGTGTGACGGCCTGGCTTATTGATACGAGCTACAGATATAGATAGTGTCAAAAGAAAACATCTTAAAACCTTGCTATGATTCTAGTGCAATATTTACAACAAAACTATTACCTACTTATTACAAACAATTATTCCAGTTCTTAATTACAACTAAAAATTACAAAATAATGAAGTCTGTAAAAAAGTAATTTAAAAAATTAAATCGATTGCAAAAATAAATAACTTTAATTTCGGAAGTCGGTGGCAAAAAACTAAAACTAAAATACAAATCCCAAGACATGGACTTCCGAAATTAAAGTTATTTCATAATTTTGAGTTAATTTCTTTTTGATGTCGATTTAATTTTTGTGGAATTCTTCTTACATATATAATAAAGATATTTGAACTTTGTAGCCACAATTTAATGCTAACCTCAATAAAACGCTTAGTAACTAATTACTTACATGAAATTTTAAGTACTTAATACGTTAATTTTCGACGGCACCGGTTGGACTACCCGCGACCGCTTTCGGATTTGGGTTGGATTTCCGCACCAACACCGGAAAACTTTGTATAACCCATATAATATATTCTAAATCTGAATACATAAATTAAATCCAATTATATTATATTGTGGTACACGAGAACAAAGCGTGGGTATTGAAATAAAGTGTTATTCAATGAGATAAGTATGTCGCTTAGAAAAACACTTCGTAATATCCTGAAAAGTCTTTTATTAAATGCTGTAAAAGATTTTCCAGCTAAGTACGGAAAAACGGGATATATACTTCTAGTAACGGTTATATCTACTATTACAGCCTAGTAGACGTCTAGAAATTAAGGGTCTAGTTAGAGTAAGAAAACTCCTTACGACGCTATTGCCATTCCAAGGAGTTCTGCTTTCTCTTAACTTTGATCGAACCGACTTACAAGAGCTAAGAAGACATTGCCCGGAGCTTTCGGCCATCATTAATTATTATTCCAATATGTTTATTATTAGATTAGTATTCATGGAATGCGTGTCGAATCTGGAACAATTTCAGAATTACCCTATTGCGGTGTACACTTCAGAGACAATGCAGTATTGTCTGTTGTAGTTTTGTCAAAAACGTTTTGGAAGCAATGACAAGGTTTTTTGAGCAGATCTTTGACAACTCTGACTATAAGACAGTTATTTTGGCAGTGAGTGTGTTCGCCTTCATAGAGAGCAAAAGCCTTTTTAAAGACAGCCTTGACTTAAGTCTGCGTATAAGCCAAAGATCGTCTTTTATCGATCGATTAAAATTCATTTATCGTGGTTAGTGACATTGAGAAGTGATTTATGTATTTTTCTATATTAATGACCGTGTACATGTAGGTCGTATGCAAATGTCGCCAAAAAGTGTGTCACTGAGTTAATAATTTTAGTATATAATTAAGATTATTCACCTTCTAATAGTTTTATGGAAAAGTAAGAGTTTCTTGATTAGATTAGATGTAGTTTAAGTATTACATACGTACGATACATTTACTAGTTTAGGGTACCCTGTCTAGGTTCACCAAAGTGCACCCACAAACTAGACCTGTGTGCCGAATTATAGTCCACTCCCTCTTACAGAGAGGAGTCCTGTACCCCAACAGTGGGAACGTTATATGCTGAATATCCTATGTTCCGTATAGGTAGGTTTATTGCAAAACATGTTAGGAATCAAATCTGTATAAATATAAAAAAAATGTATTTAGTTAATAGTCTGAACGCCATGCAGTACTTCGTAGAAGTACTAGAGAATGTGACGTGAATTTTGATACACATAAAGGTAAAAAATACAGTTATTATTTATCATACCTGTTGGGAGACCTTTGCTCAGCATTGGGACGAACAGGTTAAATAAAAAAAATATGTACCTAAGGTTCCATGTAAACTTTTGAATTTAGTATTTGCATGATATGCGCATGCAGTGGTAGTAGGGCAGGTCCTTAATAAACGTGACCTACGAACCCTCGCCCGACGAGGTACGCATTTAAATTAAGAAGAGGTTCTATCATTAGCTTGTCTACCTCCTTACCTAGATAGACTTACTACCTGAAGCTGGCTGGAACGCATTCGAAAGGTCGAGCACCAATTCTTATTTATGACATGATTCAAATTGGAACTAAGTTACTGTTTTGCGTGGTCCTGGGTTTTAGTACTTTTAGGTTAGTTCATTAGGAAATTTGTAGTAGCAGCAAGGAGTCTGCATCCATACAGGGTGGCAGGTACAGACGCCAGCACATCAACCTACCCGAAACTGTAAAATTTTCCCAATCAACTTTGAACATTAAGCTTTAGCGATAAAGTTGAAAATCTATTAAATAAATTTGACAGATTTTAGTAGCTAGATGTGCTGTTATCTGTACATCGACACGCAAACTATAACCGTGATTTCAGCATAAGATTCTAGACAGCTATAAAAATAAAATTATATTTTCTATGAAACAGCAGATTTCTTTTTATAACCGACGACGATAAATTTCAATGCAGGGGGTTGAGAATCATGTACTATATTCAAGGTAACAAGTTGCGCGTCGATGCCCCTCACCCCTGCTACCCCGTATGTATGGCAATCGGTTCCCTATAGGAAACCGATTGCCTATAACGATTGATTATAACTTACATGGGATTTATGACGTAACTGGCGAAATGTGAGTCTCTGCACATCTTATCAGAGACTATAGGCCGTGATGTTATGTTGAATTTAGCAAACAGTTTAACACGCACAAACTTTTTCATCACTCACACCCACACAATCCACACGAACACTCCTTCCTATAAGTAAAATTGAAATCATTGTCTAGTTTTAGCATACGGGAAATCATAATAACATTATGTATTTGGGGTGGAGACCTGGTGGCCTGAAATACAGGCTTCGACTCGACTTAGCTTAGGCATCATTGCGAAATACATTTAGCGGTCTCCCACAATATTTTTCTTAAGGTCCATAACTGGACAATATTTTTTATGATTTATTTTATAAGGATATTGTGATGAGAATTTTTTTTTTTAATAGGTAATTAGAAACTTTAAGCAGATGTGTCATGATAACGGCTTACTGTCACAGACCTTTACCAATAAAATATGTTAGTCGGTGTCGGAACTGTGACTCACATCGTCCTCGAACGGACCTATCGCTTCTCTGCATACTACGCATACCGTTCCTTTGTTGCTAAATTCTTTGACTATTTTAGTGTAGCTGTTGGCTTACAAACAAAGATGTTTTATGCATAGTGTTAATTTATTGTTTAATTCTTGAAATACTTTGATTATGTAATGATAGAAGTAGGATCAAGTGGAGTAGTCAGAAACCTGAAAATCTGATCAGTCTTACCAAAGTGTACTTATCTTGTTACCCAGTTGCTGTATTTGGAGGACGGAAAGGCAGTAGCTCCATGTAAAATGCAGGTATTCAGCTGCAATCGGTTAGACTGGAAGCTGACGTCAACTTAATTAAGAAAAGGCTAGGCCGACGACGACAATGATGCAATGATGCATGTTTGTAATCGTGTTTTGGATACAAAATGACGATAAACAACCATAAAATGATCATCTAGCTTCTGGCAATAATAACTCCTCTCACTTTAACGATAATAGTAAACAAAACGTAACATGTCTCCGAATTTTCATGTTAGCTATCTACTTCATAACCGTATATCTTTCTCAATAGCATAACATGACTCCGGACGTGTTTCAAGTTCCGCCAGAATCCGGAAAGAAACGGCCTACAAAATAATACGTGTAGGTATACAAAAAGTAAAGTGTTTTTACTTTTCTCGGTCATTGTACAAGTTTTCACCGATTTGTCTCCTTATCACAAAAGCGGTCAGGGGAGCGTTGATTTTGTTATTCATGATGCTACTTCAACATGCACATTTGTACTTCTGCCTGTGACTGTATGGAAATGTTTAGAACTGGCAAAGCTCATGAATTGTTTAGTTTTTGGGTTACAAATGTGATTCTCTGCGCAGCAAAGTTCACGTGTGAACGATAAATGCACAGTTATGGTTAACAGTTCATTGATTTTGTTTTCGTAGTTTATTATCAAGATTTGGATTTTACATAGATATTTAGATTTTTACTATTTTGTTTAGAATTTTCTTCATCGTTGCTATCTCTAAGGTTGTCTAATAGTTTCATGTCAAGTTTGAAGTTAGTACATACACTCACATCACATTCTTCTTTATCACTACTATAGAAAATTTGGGGTCATCAGAAAGGGCAGTTCTCATAATTTAAAGAACGTTGATCTCTATCTCAATCTGTCAAATATACCTCTAAATTCCCTAAATTTTTGACATTATTATCGCTCAGATGAGAATGCGACTAGATTTTAAATGTTTTCAATTACGGAAATAATTGCAACTAGCTAATACGTCCTACATTGAATAAACTAAGGGCCAGTTTCTCGAACGAAAATGGTCGCAAAATTAATGTGACAAATTGTCAAGCGCGCGTAATCAGTCGGGATAAGTTGAATGATTAATCAACAATTAGTCACATTAAATAATACCATAATTTGACCAAACCTGCCACCTCTATACGAACAAAGTCTCGAATCAACACAGCCGCAGAATCTCCGGCGAATCTAAATTAGTTTGCGCGCAAGGAATCACAATCGCGAACTTTTTGTACCTTCCCATAGTAACCAGATCACGTTCCGGGGTTACTTGCACACTTTCCTAGCATTCCTGAATACGTGAGACTTACCTCTTTAGGTGTTTCCAATAGTAATTGAGATTGGCTTTTGAGTTATTTATCGGGGAAGACTTTGATAAAGAGAGAGGGGGGGGCAGAGGGGCCCGTGGCTAAATACTAACAGCCGCACAGGTCGATCGATCAGGTTAAGCTATGCTTGCCGCGGTTGGTCTGTGGATGGGTGACCATCTTTACATGCCGAGACCCCTCCGTGCCTCGGAAAGCACGTTAAGCCGTTGTTACCGGCTGTCATTCGTGGATCTTTGACAGTCGTTACGGGTAGTCACAAGCCCGAATATCTGACAACCAGTCTCACCAAGGGTATCGCATTACCCAGTTACTGGGTTGCGGAGGTCAGATAGGCAGTTGCTCCATGTAAAATACTGGTATTCAGCTGCATCCGGTTAGACTGGAAGCCGACCCCAACATGAAAAGGCTAGGCAGATGATGACTTTGATGAAGAGATTCGAGCTTTTTGATGGAGTGTTTTCGATTTCTTTTGAGGGTTATTAGTAATGCTATTGGGTTTTTTTTATAAGCTGAGTTCACCTGAGTAGAAGCGTAAGTTGGAGTAAGTATATACATATGTCAAAAACATATCAGGGTCACGAATCGGTCTGCTAAACGTACTAATCTTAGTAGTCTCTTGTATTGTTCATCAAAGTAATTATTAGCTATTAACAGTTTCCATATGGTTATTATGGGTCGAAAACTAACTACGAAAATAGGTGTATAAAAGTATGTAAGGTCTAATTACATCGATATTAGGGAAATTGTCGGCATCCTAATTTCACACCCCACTTGGTAGAGATTCGATTGGAAAATCGGGCGCGTCGCGTCGTCGATTTTAGGTAAAGGTCGGGAACTCGAAATGTTGCCATCGGGAATTTTAATCGAAGTGTTAAAGCTCCTGCAAACAGAAGCGACGCGCGACGCGAATCGCGCGCGACACAAAGGCACTGCTCGTTGCGTGACTTGCGGTGCCTTTGTGTCACGCGCGATTTTATCGCTTCGCGCTTGTTTGAAGGAGCCTTTAGATTAGCGTGGCAGTATGCTTGCCAAAAAAAAGGTGTGAACAACAGTTTATGTGGTAAGCAGACAGCATGCACCTTTGTTGATATATTAATAGATGTATGTGATACCTATTTTTAGGAGCTTAGAGCATTTTGAGTATACTTTCTGAACACATAAAGTCAGTGACAGGTCAGGTGAGTGTGTGTCAGTGTGTTTTTGTGTACCTACCTACTGTTTACAGTGTCTTCATAAATATGTTGCCTGTCATTCATCTTACACTTCTGTCGCAGGTCAGTTAGAAGAAATTACAGTAGGTTTATGAATTTTAAGTGTGTCTTTTTGCGCATAATGAACCTATGCTCTTTAAAAAGTTTGAACTAAAAAACAAAATTTTGTAAAAACCCACGATAGCTGTTGAATGTACTTAATTGGAAAAGGATAAATTTTAAAACCCCCACTTGAAGAATTTATGTAACGAGACTAAAACAGATAAATTCATACATTTAACCGTCGTGGATTTTTTTCAAAATTTTTAATATTACTTTTTTTACTTAGGCTTTTTCAAAAGTCTCTCCGACCGCATACTTTTAATCACTTACTCGAATTATCCCAATATTAAAGACGGAGTAAGTTAGTAAAAACGGCGATAGGTGACCGTCATTCACATAAGTAGAAACATCCGGGCAGCCAAGCTACAATGTTAATTCAGGTTAAGAAAACAACCAGGATAACTTAACCCTTACTTTCAAACAAGTTGTTAGTAAGTAGGGGTCCGTGTAAACTGGTAATCTCATTGATTTTATATGTTAACGATGTTGTCCTGGGCTTAGGCGATATAAAATGCTACTGAACCCGCTAAATGTGTTCGAATTAATATTCTATGACAATAATTTTATACATTAACTTCGTACCAGGTTTGATACTTCATTAGATGGCAATAGAGTTTTAAAGATAGCAATAACAACTGATAGAAAGTTCTTCGTTATTGTGTGGTTATTATCTAATTAAATATCTACAATAAGTAATTATTATTTGTGAATATGCATGGGATGGTTTTCAATAAGCATCAATATTTACTAGTTTATTATCTAAGTTTCTCAAACTGGTAATTCCTGCCTTATCGGTGAGTGCTTAGAACTCTTTATTGGGTGATTAAGTTATCATTATCGAGTCCCTGATGGTAAAGGTTCATAGTCCGCATATGTCTTCTCACACAATAGATGATTCTTATTCGTTGACCTTAATCCATAAATAGGGTGATTTTTTACCGGTTCCAGTTTTTTACAGGGTGTTCTACCCATGAATATGATCAACTTTAACTATGGAAAGAAACCTGGTCAAAAAAAAAATTGCTGTTTCATACAAAAGTTCAATAGGTACCTACTTGACCAAAATGTATGAAACAGCTGATTTTTTTTTCGTTGTATTTTGACAAATAAGCTAATGACAAATAATAAAAAAAAATCAGCAGGTTTAAAAGTTAAGTTAAGTTAAGTTTACTGTCAAGTTTAAACCACGCCAACTTCGCGTTATTTCGCGCGGTTTCGTTCATTGTGTCATAGAGAATACATTATTAGCAGATGTTCGAGATAAGGAATCATTAAGTGGTCATAAGGTCCCCCGAACTGTTGAGAAAAATAACCAATTTGTTGTAAGTGTAACACACCGATGTCATGTTTATAGTGGGTAAGACAGAGATTAAAACAGAAGAAGAACAACCAGGGGACCGAGGAGGGGGGGGGGGGGTGGAGGGGGAACTTAAATTTGCTTCACTGACGACAGCACTCCCGAAATGGGTAGCTCGTTTCACCTAATAACTAATATTGCAGGCGTGCCTAAAATGCTAATTACAGCTATCGACCCTTTCGACCGAAGCACAGTTTACACACTATATCGTGACCGAAGTACATTAGTAGGGCAATTTTATTACGACGGTTGATCGATTTTGTTGTTCTACTAATATTAGCTCGCTAATCGATTAACATGGACAGAAACGTTTCTTGCAAAATTATACTATATACGTGTAGCAAAATTATATACTAACGTTGTCTGTCATCGACAATTTTTGAAGGCGAGCATCGGCCAACGTAAGGTTGGATGCCCTCAGGCTAGGTGGAGCGATGATCTTCGCAGGGTGGCTGGTATCAGCTGGATGAGAGTTTCCGAGAACGTAGCTAATTGGCGTGCAATTGGCGAGGCCTAAGTCCAGCAGTGGACTGCTGTAAGCTGATGATGATGATGAATGGCAAGGCATGAATATCAAAAATAGGTAAGTAAGTAAGGAGGGCCCCGTGGCTAAATAATAACAGCCGCACACGTCGATCGATCAGGTTAGCTACGTTTGCCGCGGTTGGTCTGTAGATGGGTGACCATCTTCACATAACGAGACCCCTCCGTGCCTCGAAAAGCATGTTAAGCCGTTGGTCCCGGCTGTCATTCGTGGATCTTTGACAGTCGTTACGGGTAGTCAGAAGCCCGAAAGTCTGACAACCAGTCTTACCAAGGGGTATCGTATTACCCAGTAACTGGGTTATGGAGGTCAGATAGGCAATCGCTCCATGTAAAATACTGTTATTCAGCTGCATCCGGTTAGACTGGAAGCTGACCCCAAGATAGTTGGGAAAAGACTTGGCAGATGATGATCAAAAATAGGTAAAAAGATTGATACTTATAACTGACTAACTTTACTTAGCCCACATATGCACGGACGTAAAAATATCGCGTCGGGATTTTCATCGCACTGCTTAGCGCTGAGAGTTAAAAATCCAACAGTGTGTTTTAACGCGCTGGGATGCGCTATTTTGGATTACCAATGCTTGACTCAATACCAACAGTTAAAAATCCAACAGTGTGTTTTAACGCGCTGGGATGCGCTATTTTGGATTCCCAATGCTTGGCTCAACAGCGACAGTTAAAAATCCAACAGTGTGTTTTAACGCGCTGGGATGCGCTATTTTGGATTCCCAATGCTTGGCTCAACAGCGACAGTTGAAAATCCGACAGTGTGTTTTAACGCGCTGGGATGCGCTATTTTGGATTACCAATGCTTGGCTTAACACCGACAGTTAAAAATCCAACAGTGTGTTTTAACGCGCTGGGATGCGCTATTTTGGGTTTCCAATGCTTGGCTTAACACCGACAGTTAAAAATCCAACAGTGTGTTTTAACGCGCTGGGATGCGCTATTTTGGATTCCCAATGCTTGGCTCAACACCGACAGTTAAAAATCCAACAGTGTGTTTTAACGCGCTGGGATGCGCTATTTTGGATTACCAATGCTTGACTCAATACCAACAGTTAAAAATCCAACAGTGTGTTTTAACGCGCTGGGATGCGCTATTTTGGATTCCCAATACTTGGCCCAACACCGACAATTGAAAATCCAGTGCGTGATAAAATCCCGCCGCGTTATTTTTACATTAGTGCGAACGTCGGTTTAAGTAGATAAACTTGGTTTTGACTTATCTGTTTTGTGAAGAAGGTTTTTAACAAAAGCTAGATATCGAAAAACATGTTACAATGACCGAATTTAGTGAATAGACAGAAGCTGGATGGTTTATCTACCTCATCTAATGAAACGAATGAATACATAAGTACCTCTTTCATTTTGTAAAAAGCCTAGTTAACAAAGAAACCCGAGAAATTACGACAGTGTGAAATAAAATAACACCGTTCTTCAATTGTTTTATGAAGTCTGGTGAAGAGAGTGATTCTTTCTTTTAATTTAATTTATTAACCATGTCAATGGGACGCCGCAAACGAACTTGACCAACTGCCCACATAAAGTATTTTTATACACAGTTGGCCAGAATAAGGGACCTGGTTAAGAAAATTTTTATTTGAATGTTTCATTTTTTTGTCAGTATTGTGTAGTAAACTCTATTTTATTTGGAATATAAACACTGATCGTTCTTATAATATTATACAAACAAACGAAGCACTTTCAAATGTAAATATGCCCCTACATATTTCTCATTGTGAAGAACGTCATGATAATTGAACAGCAAAAACTGCAAACAAAAGTAAGCAAGTAAAACTGCCTATCATTCAACGTAACCTAACATCGAACAAGCCAGTTGTACAATTCACCACATTATAATCGTAACAAGATAATTCCACCATTGTATTACACAAAAGATTCCAAAGAGATTGCCCATTTTCGTGTCAAACTTTGCAAACGATCTCATTGTGGTTTTATTTGATTGATGATAATGTCAAATTTGACAGAATAAAGACGGCAAGATGATACAAAGTTGTGATAGGTGATGTAGTGTAATTTTATTCGTGATAATAAACGTGTTTTCCCGTCAAATCAAACACGGTCCTTATTGTTAACGCGAATTTGATACCAGACAATATTACGCTATACCAGTAACTACTAACCAAAATATTATAATGAACTTCATTTATCACTTGGCTTCGAAAAAAGGTTCCTTGATAATTTACCGTGTTTAATGGCCCAAGAAAGATTATTCTTGTAGGATAATTAATAATAAGATACAGAGAGACATGATTAAATTATTAATTATGCATGTACAAGAAAGCACTAAAATAAGAATAAAACTTAAGGGGTTTTTATTTATAAGCGTTGGAGACTATTAAACGTCAAAATGTATCGTTAAACAGTCGCTAATCAGTCATTAACTTTAAGCAACGTTTATAAATAAAGGGAAAGATGATTCTGGTTAACTTGGTACTAATAAAAAAATCTTTAGGAGGGTCAATTATCTCGGCCGCCACAATATAAAAATAAAAAACACGTTTGACACTAGGGCGATGTTGGCATGCGTGTAAGAGGTTTTAATTAGCATTTTTCTCCAGCCGGTTAGTAATTATGTTTTGAACAAGCGTGGGCGGGCCCTACGACGTTTTTCCGCTTTCCTATCTCATGTTTTATACCAAAATCTTGGCATATGATTAGGCTTTCGTCCGCATTTTTACTGTCAAAGATAATTGGACGTTGACATGCTTCTATTTTTGTTTTCTCATGAGGGTTGTATTTATTATTTAAGGAATATAAATTGATGGTTTTTGGGTCAATGTTAAAACTCAAAATCCAGGACTTCTTAGGACCATGGGGTCGTTAGAAATCCTGGATTATAAGTTGTGATAAAAAATCCAATAAGAATATTTTATTCAGAAACACAAACCTACTTAGCTTACTCAAATCATGTTCGAGTTATGTCAAGTTTGATCTGGAATACCCACTAAATAAACGTTACATATCCAAACCTTAGTAAACTTTGAAATGAAAAGTATACTATAAAAACTGAGTTAATTAGCAAACAAATTCTCTCGCAAGCTCCCAGCGTCTGTTATGAGCGTCAATATTGTTTCTGGAGAGTTCCGACCTACTTGATAACCATTTATTTGTAGTTAGAAATTAAAACAAACTAGAAAACTGCCGGTTAAACATACCGCCAGTAGAAAGTATTTGTGAAGACCATTTTTAATTGGTATGTACTGCAGCTTTTAGTTTTGACTTAGTACTATCCACTGGAGGTTCATTTGCATGAACTTAATTTTCAAAGTGGGCATCGACCGTCTCATTGAGTATGACAGAAGTTGGTTTCCCTCATTTAACTCTGAACTTACTTAGCACGTCAAATGTTTTCGACTTTTACTAGGAAAAACTCAGTCACGTAAACTAAAGAAAGGTAGGTACAGAAAATGAGTTTTCATCTTTCCGAAGTCGTAGATTAATTAGTCCTTGGAACGTTCAGACCAGTTCATTTGCATTCTAACAGCAGCTTTCAGCTAACTTATTCTTAATTAACTGTAGTCCTTTAATTACGATCAACAGTGTAGCTTACAGTTGTAAACAGAAACCACTGAGAGTAATCAGTCACCTAAAGCAACATTAGAAGCTTATTTTCTCCCATGTTTGCTTACTAGATGGATCATGTGAATAAAGGCATTAAGATTACGTATTTACGACATAATCGACGTCTTTTTATGTGTGCTATAATAATCAGCCTATAATGCTCCCACTGCTGGGACACAGGCCTCCTCTTGTGAGTGGGAGTGGGCCGTAATCCACCACGCGGGCCCAGTACGGGTTGTAAATGTCACATGACTCCGAATTTTTGGTTCTAGGACATGCCGGCTTCCTCACGATGTATTCCTTCACCGTTTTGAGAGCAGTGGTGATGAAATAATTTAGACAAAGTAAAGCAGCTGTCTGGGTTCGAACCTACGACCTACAACTTGTAACTCGCGGCCGTTACCACTGGGCCACCGCTGCTCTTACGGTTACGGTTGTTATACTACGCAAATAAAGAAATATAAACGATTTTTAACTAGCTGTTGCCCACGACTTCATCTGCAATCCAAGATGAAAATTAACCTATGTCCTTACTCATGTCATGGTCTGTCTGTGTGCCGAATTCCATCCAAATCCGTTCAGCCGTTTTAGCGTGAAAACGTAACAAACAAACATACAAAAAATCAAATCTTTTCTCAATTCGTTTATATAAAGAACCTAATAAGGTGATGCTAAGGTAAAGTAACAAAACATTGTTAGTTTTGAAGATGCTATAAATGTGTCTAATGAAGTAACGAGTTCACTTTCTTCTTTTGGTTTCTAAACAGATAGAGAGGCAAACCACGCTGATATTCGTATCGAAAACAAAACTGTTTCACTTTTTCTTCCCATAATTCAGGAACAAGATTAACTCCACTGCTCCAAAAATGGTCCGCGTTCAAAACGTCACGCTATCGATAAATCAAAATAATGATTACCACCCAATTTTAAAACATGATAGGTACAACTATAGAGAGATTTCCTAAGAGAAAGTGAATGATTTTGTTGTGAATACCTTCAAACTGGTTATGTGTAATGGGATCGCAATTTTTACTGGCGGATACATTTAATCGAACTATTGATTACGTTGGAGCACGTTTATAATGATTAGTAGTTATGAACTTATATAGCTTGTAAAGACTCGGAATAGGCTATAATCGAAAGTTTAATTTATGTAATGTTATGGGTCAGGTGGTGTTCATTTTCGTTCATTAATTTTTATAAGTTTCAAAATTTTATTTTAAGGCTTTAGAGATATTGCGAAGGCCTTTGCAGAATATTTTATACATACATATATGTTTAGGTTTGCAAACCTAAAATTTCTAATGATGTAATAATCATGTCAAGATTCTAAGTGAAACATACTGATAATCGGAAACACCTGTGAACTTAATAAATTGTTAAAAAATATTAGGAATCATTAGAGCTAAGATATATAGAGTGCAATTTGCAAATGACGCAACTTAATCTTAAAAAGTAGTAAATTAGGTTTCACTTAAGATGGTTTTTACGATTAAAAACCATCTTAAACCTCCGTGAGATCTAATTGATCGATATCGGTATCGTTTACGACACATTTTTAGTAACATGAATTTAATAATAAATATATGTTAACAAAACCGAAATACTGTTAGCCCATAACTCTTACTTCGGCAGCCGAACGAGGTGAGCCAAACCACGCCCAGAGGGCATTGAACAGCATAAATACACTACAAATTCGACGACCACACAACTATAAAACTAGAATCAATATTAATATCAATAAATCTTTGGAAAAATATACCCAATATTGATGCCGTATCCTAAAAACAAGTCCAGAGATATCTAATACATTACGGAGCACCAAACGTGAGAAATACAGAGGTAAGCCTCGAATATTCCGTGCGATATCCCCGAAAATATCCAATATTGTGCGCAGCGAACTTGATGCTACCCTCGTAAACTGATCATGTATAGGACCAATAATACGCAAGCCTATTTTTCTAGTGGGTTTGTGATATCGACGAAGTAGTTCACACGTTCACGCACTCATTTCATTGGACTCGGGTGGATCACACGACAAACTGAAAACTAAGAGCACAGGACACAAGGTAGATTGCTTAGGAGGTGTTAAAAAATAAAAAATAAATCGTAAATGATTTTGGGCTTGGTGAAGATCAAAAAGAAGGAACAAGAGCTAGAATTTAGAGATTACACCATGCCACAAATTCGAATAAAACAGATAATCTCAAACGATTTCAAGTCTTTGACTAAACTGCTTCCTAAACAACAGGTTCAGTGATTCCTAATTCATCACATAAAGCTAATCGACGGAGACGAGCGCCGAATGCTTAAATACGTGTAAATAAATAAAATTGCGCGCAGCTACAAAAATGTGTGTCAGTATGTTGAGTGCAAGCGTCGTCCGGCTTCGAAGGTACTAGGGTTGCTTGGACGTCATATTTTTTAACAAAGTTAGATTATTTTTACTTCGCTATGGGAATGGTTGGCTGTTTTGTGATGTATATCATTCGTTACCTAATAATGATTATTTGGTTCTCAAATTATGTTTGAGAGAGAGTTTGAGTTTGAGAGAGAGAGTTCTCAAATTATTTTTTTAGAAATATAGCAAGCGAACTCTTTAGATATGTCATCTTTTTTTGAAAACTACTCTACCCAAGAGGAAATTTTATCACTCCTTCAATCCTCAAAGGCTATAGATTCCATAAACTTTATTGATTGGCATCTCGCGTGCTACGCTCAATTAACAGTTGAACGGGTAGAAAAGGAAAATATTGAACCATAACTAGTTAGTGAAGAAAATAACAAATTGATTACTGATTTATTGCATATCACTGAAGCAGATAATGCGTTGACAGATTATTTATTACATGATGTTGCACGCAATTTGTTTTTGATATAACTTTTGTGGTAGCCCTGTAATCAGCCCTACTAAACAAACAGATGTTTAGGAGTCTTTTGATTCTACCTGTTATTTGAACTTTTACAAAATTATCTGTAAACATCACAAAGCGAGCGGCACGAAATGAGCGTACGAAATTTCGACGCTCTTTTACAAGTAAAAGGTATTCTTTACGTTGCGAAGCAAGGGATTAAAACTATAATGGCGGTAATCCGTACCCGTTTCGTTCGAACATTGCTATCATTTTTATTTAACAATTATGACATAAAATGTGGGCGAGTAAGCTTAGGATAACAAGTTGCCTTCATAAAAAAAAATGTTTAGAATGTCTCTCATGTATACTTTTATTTTATTACCACATACCTTCACGATTCTAATTTAGTGAACATGGGGTTTAATTTAATTAGGAAATAATATACTTGAAGATATTTGCTGTTAAGACTGAACAGAGGCAATCTAATTAGATCTTCTGACTTTGTGCATCGATACAAAACTTATTAAAATATTATTTAAATTGACTGATATATAGACAATAGTAGTAGTGTGATATAATATAGACTGGATGCGGAAAGCGGATGACAGGGTGTTGTGGGAGAGACCTTTGTCCAGCAGTGGTCTGCGATAAGCTGAGTTTATTGACGGATTGATAAATTTCTTCTTCTTCTTTGGTATGATAAAAAAAGTCAATAACGTTACCTAAAAATGTACAATCATCAGAGGATTCGGAGCGCACTTCACCTCCATCAGTTATGCGACAGCCACCATTGTTAGTTATCACAGCATAAGTTTTCCCTTCGGTCCCATTCTCCGAACGCATACATCTCGAATATCATGGCCGGCTCTCAATTTTTTAAATGTCAATTAACGTCGTAAATTTTTATCTTTCGTTCTTTGAATGCTGATTCAATTTCAGATAGCCATGCATCTTTATATTTTTTAATTCGTATATTGACGCTTGCTGAATGAGAAAATTGTTTTTAATTATTGCTATTGACTTTACGAACTGTGAAACGAAAGTGTAGTGTTTTTGTTGTAAATCATTTCTTGTTTTTGCAACGGTTATCGTTGGGTGGTCACTGAGCTTGATTAAAGGTTGACCTTACAAGTAATTTGGTCAATAATTTGGTTTTGTTTTAAATTGTTGACATCCATACAAATTCATTTGAGTAACTTGTAGTTTCCTTGTAACTGATTATATTGACATTTTGGGGGCGGGTATGTCGATTGATATGGCGATGGGGAAGGTGTATGTCCAGCAGAAGACGTATTTCGGCTAAAGTGATGATGATGATGATGATTATCATTATACTGTTTTGATTTGTGATCATACTGAAGCATGATTATACTTGTGCATGATTTACACGCCATAAATACAATGCAATAACAGTGTCACAATTTATATGTGCATATGTGCAAGGAACCGTTGTCAATTCTTCGTATTGCGTGAGAAAAAGAACGGTTGCAATATATACTTATACTCTTTGATGCTCTAGCTTGTAATCTCGCTATCTACATATCTAAAACTAGGTGTATGGTTATAGACACAAGTCTAAATGTAGACTAACAAATAAGGAAGATGTACTAAAATAAAACTCGATTTCGTTTGCGGTCTTGAAATCTAGCCATAATATTGTTCGGAACAAACCGGGGTGTGGTAAGACATGCCCTTGTGAGTAGTAGTACAAACAAATTAACACATCTATCGAAAGTACCGCGTCATAAGTTATATCAAAAGGAGCCCAGAAAAAGAATGTTCAAATAAGCAAAACAAACAAAACATGCGTTTCGGTCACAGATAGCGAAAGCTCTTATTGACACGTTGGAAAGTAGCCGCACTTGGGAGACCTTACATTTTTTAAGTTGCTCTGTCAATCAAATCTCTTCCGTATTCTTTTAGTGATAAAGTCTTCGGGGATGGTAATCATAAGATTGTTGAACATCATCAGGCTGTAGGCGTACTTTATCGCCTATTGGACATTTAGGTTGAGTGCTCGTCAATAAAATTCCCCGTACTTCTTCAGGTGCATCAATCTTTTTGTATATCATTGAAGTTCTGACTTTTTTCGTACTCCGTTTCGCCATATTAAAGACATGTGTTGATTTTTTTATCGATGCAAATCTTGAAACTGTCTTCGTAATTCAATTCGATTGGTTTACTTCGTTTATGACCGTTACATGAATCTTTTTATTTAAATAAATACCGTTTTAAACGTGTATATTGTTTATTGTCACAATGCGATTTCAGAACGCAACATAATTTTCCATTTCCATAATCTATTCACTCAATTTCTATTTGTCAAAGCGACATTTTCATGCAAAATCAATGCGTACATTAACCTCTGTTGGCTCATTCGCAAGTACAATAAGTCTTCTATTTAGTTGTAGTAACATTGTAGCATCTGTTGTAATAGCTTAGTGTACAGAAAAGTCTTCTTTCTTCCTTTTGGTTATGACTTATTCTTGGTTGAGGCTTTCGACTGCTTGTGCCTTTCAATCGTCCCTTGAAATTTCGACGTGAACATTGTAACATGCATCTTATCTTGCTCTAGTTTAAGTTGAAAGTTCTTTGCCGGTACTTCTATCAGTTAAGGCATCTGATATCCATCTAACTCTTTATATCGGCCACGAGGCTTGTACTAAAACAAAAGTTGGTCGCATCAACGTCGTTAATAAACCGGATCCTAGGTGGAGATTCACTGACGGATCACTTCGGAAGTTCGTTTTATGGCTGATTTAAAATGACACCTAATGAATTGGTATTGGGAAATGAAATCAAGAACATAGTCGAAAGTTTTATATTAATTAATGAATAGTCATTGATCTATTTAAGTCTTATTATTTTTTCTTAACCGGTTGATGCCGTAACAATTAAAACGCCGTTGTGTCTCGCGTGGATCCATGTTCAATAAGATGGGTTAATTGCTATTTATATGAGTTCTTAAAACCAACCAGATGACTTACAATTGATGCCATTTGCGACTAATTTCAAATAATATTGACGGAGAATAATTTCATTACCTGCTAAAATGTTACCGCAATTGCTTATTTATAAATTTTAAACCTGATAGTTATGACTGTATTCAAGATTTCGGGCTATTAAAAGACCCAGTCGGCTGCAGAATACATGGTGCTGTGGCGAGGCGAGTGGACGCCGGACACTTGCTCAGCTTTCTTTGAGGGTGGTGATTGAGTATGTAGTGATTGATGTTTATGGTAAGTGAGCGGTTTTGAAAAGACACGTTAAAAATTAATGGCTAGTGTGAAATGTTGTCCTGTAAAAGTCTTCATTCTATTTCTATTGTACTTATCTGTCTGTAGAATAGGCTCATGATGAGGTGAAACATTTTGTCAATCAGCAATGTTAAAATTGCTGTCACTCACGGCTCATATACTGTATACATCGTCACTCGAAGAGGTCCTTTTAAAAGCATAATATAACATAACTAGCTTCTGCCCGCGACTTCGTCTGCGTGAAATTTCTTGTTACTCCGACCCACCCCGTCGCATCGCATCGCCTTCCCGCGCTATTACTTCGTTTTTGCTTAGCGTTCTTTCTGACTTTTTTCTTTTTGCTCGGCTCCTAAAGGTCATAGCGCGATGTTAAATAGCCTATAGCCTTCCTCAAAAATTGGGCTATCAAATGCAAAAATATTTTTTCAAATCCAACTGGTAGTTCCAGAGATTAGCGCGTTCAACCAAACAAACTCTTCAGCTTTATAATATTAGTATAGATAAGCCTATATACTGTTCACACTGCTGGGGCACAGGCCTCCTCTTTATGAGAGGGAATGGGCGGTAATCCACCATGCGGGCCCAGTGCGGGAGGGTGGATATCACATATCTTTGAATTATTGGTTTTACGACATGCCGGTTTCCTCATGATGGTTTTCCTTCACCATTTTGAGAGCAGTGGTGATTATAAAGCTTTGTGCTTTACAGCCGCTGTTTATGCACGTAGCATCCGCACAGATACAACGAAGTTCACAGAATTCATTTAAGTTTCACAACTTTATCAATTAAGAAGCCTTCAGCCAATTTTCACTGTGCTTACCCATTGATTAAGAAACTTTTGATATGGGGTTAAAAGTTTACCAGTATTTGCCTGTCATGGACAGCAGCGCCAGAAAATTTTTAGGTTTCTTCAACCCATTTAAGGCTGAAATTAACTTTATTTGAGTAGCGGTGGCCAAGTGCTGTCGGCCGCGACTTACGGGTTGTAGATCGTAGGTTCGAACCCAGTCTGGCGCTTTAATAATAAATAATAATAATAATCATTTTATTATCAGGCAACTAAGGCCCATAGATAAAATACACTAAATAATCTTATACAATAATAAACTAATACATATTAAAAACCTTAAAAACTATGATTATACACGTAACGTTGTCGGCGTCGTGTTTCGCTGCGTGGTGTCGCGTAACCGTCCTCGGAAACGTCAATATACGACACCTTTCGGCCAAAAGTCCTCTTTCAGACAGGCTCCTCCTCCAGGGTCCTTTTTCAGGTTTTGCTTTGTGTAAATTATTTTATCACAACTGCTCTCAAAATGGTGAAGGAAATACATCATACAGAGCTGGAATCCAATTTCACTGGATCCAAACTGGACCAAGGTAAACACTTTTCAATCCAGTCCAGCATTCAGTGTCCACATACTGATCCAATCTACTGGATTCAAACACTGGATTGTAATATTAGATATGTTTATCAGCCTTTATAAAGGTAACGTACCAATGATTTGTAGCCATTACTAAGTTGTGTAAAACACAAAGGGAAATGAGTAGTTTTCTTTTAAAGTAAGAAATTCTTGAGGTTTGCAATTAATCCTGCTTACTCATGCGCGCACGCAAGGTGTGGCATTCCATATAACCGACGAAATTCCGACGGATTACAGGAAGTATTGTAATATCTGTCAGCAATCATAGATTTATTTAACATAATTTGTCTTGTTTTTTAAATGATCTTAATCTGCGCAGGAGTGCAGGTCGCATAGCACGGCACGCCAGCATCTACGATTTCGATTATTGGTCGAGCCCTTGTCACCGCCGGCGTACCAGCGGTGTTAAAACCAAACGGCTTGGTACGTGACGATGGAAAGAGACCAGACGGCATGACGTTGTTGCCTTGGAAGGTGGGTAGGCCTCTGGTGTGGGACGCAACGTGTGTTGATACCCTTGCGCCATCTCATGTTCCTAGCACGGCGGGCTGTGCTGGCGCCGCTGCTGCGGCTGCTGAGACCCTCAAGCGGCACAAATAATACTGTAACCTTATCGGCAACTACAGCTTTAAGTTGTTTGGGGTCGAAACACTCGGGTCGTGGGGTCCGAGTGCGCGTCTCCTTTTTAAGGAAATTTCTCGCCGGCTGGTTGACACTTCACGTGACCAGAAGGCTGGGTCGTTCTTTGGCCAAAGAATTAGCATTGCCATTCAACGTGGCAATGCTGCCAGTCTTCTGGCCACGTTTCCGGATGACAGCGATGCGGACGAGTACTTCGACGCCTGAGTGTCCTATGTTTTTGTATTTATTGTATAGGTAGTAAGTTAGTTAGTCATTTAATTTAGTATCTAGTGTAAATAGTTTGTATTTACTTTTGATTAATATTAAATGCTAATGATACTTTACCTATAAGTAACTGTTTATAAGCGAACATAATTATGAGTTTTGTTCATTCACGATTGATTGGTTCCATTTGGTAAATTCCTGTAGGTACCAAGTTAAGTGTTGGTCATGATTTTTCCAGATGTATTTAATGTAAAGCAATTTGTTGTGCCTAGACTAGCCAATTATACCTTAAATGTAATAAGACCCAGCGGGATTGTCCGAAAGGGTTACCGTTGGCCCGGAACATAAAGGGCTAAGGAAGGAACACGGGTGGGTTTTAGTCAGTAAGAGTCTGACACTCCCTTCCGCTCCACCCAGAGCGGGAGGAGTCATTTGATGATTTCCCATCCTCAAAAAAAAAAAACGTAATAAGACTGGACAAGTATTTATTCTTACCTATTTCAGATAACCCCCATGTTGTTTGTAAGTATTCATCAATGTTTTTTTTTTATAGAGTTTCATAGAACATGCTGTTTCTCAGTTTGTTAAATTCTTCCAATTGCGCCCTTATTGCGTAACATCAATCACAATCTCAATCACAATCTCAATCACTTTGAAGGATATGGCTAATCCATTCGTTGATATTTTCGAAAAATTTGCTCAACTTCGTAAATAACGCAATAATTGTTGTTGAACTGTAAAAATGAACGCCATTTCTACTGTAAGTGTGTTACGCAATTATCCTGCTGATTCTTACTCACTATTTTGTCGTCAAATCTGATTGCCATGTTACAGTATGTTTTAGCTTGTTACATTCTTGGTGACTCTCTAATCAAACGAGCCCATTTTTTTCTTGAATAATAATTAGCTAGACGTTGACATCAATTACAGATCCGGTCTTCTAGGTCAAAAATTGAGCCTTGCGTAATTCTAAATGTATTGGCACTCGAAATTCTTTCGTTCTTAGACGTGGAAATTAAAGTAAGATCCGCAAACTTTCCAAATATTACGTATTCAAATGGTACAGGTAGTATAGAGGCAAGTCATCTTTAAATTCATCAATACAGTCGATGAAACTTGGGACTCGGGTTTACCATGAGATAGATGGATACGTAAGGTTCACTTTTCATATTCATCTTATATTATTATATTCATTTATCATTATCGTCATTGCAAAAAATAATCTTAATCATTACCAGCCTATTATTGTCCCACTGCAGGATCTCTTCTCAAACAGAGAAGGCACGTGTATTGATAACTACACTTGCTCAAGACGGGTAAAATTATCTCCTTGACCATCGGTCTCACAGAAGTAAATTGGTATTGGCAAACAAGACGTGAGATGTTACTACTTAACGTTTTTGAAATTGTAATAGTAACTACCTTTGGCGAGTTATTCCGGTCTGACGCCCTGAACCCCCCCAAACCCCCAACCCCCTCCTTGATCCGCTGTTTGTTCGTCTTCTGTTTTCACTGATGGAAGTATTGACTTAGTTGGGGGCGGGGCAAAAGCACCCCAACAAATCCCTTTCTGTATTGTATTTAATTTATTCTTAATCTAGATCGAGAATTGCTCAGAAATAAATAAATAGTAGGAGAACCACGGTAACCGACATAGCCCGAAGAATTGCCAAACTTAAGTGGCAGATGGCCGATGTGACCGAAAGGTTCTGCAGTGGCGACCGCGCGAATGACATAGCGACCTGGTGAAGTCCGCAGTAATCCGTCGAAGTGGCGGTGCTTGAGAAAGGCCTATGTTTAACAGCAGAGTGGAGTTTATTAGGCTGAAATGATGATGAGCATCGCATAAAGTCTCCCGACCGATTTCGGTCACGGTGGCCAATCTCAACGGAGATTAGCCGGGTACGCAGGAGATCTTATAGTGCACAAGTGTGTGCGTAAACACAGGTGCACTCTCTGTTCCTTTACTCTCATATTCCGATGGGACGGCAATCCGACACGACTGGAAAGAGATCAGGCGCAGGACCAACGGCTTTACGTGCTTTCCGAGGCATGGGGGTATTAAACCGCCAACTTCCAAACTTCGGACTGTTACTTGACATTCCTAATGGAAACCCAATAACGCTTTGTCCGGCTTGGGAATCAAACCCAGGACCCCACGCTCAGCAGTCGCGCTTGCAACCATAAGACCAACGAGGCAGTTAAAGAGCTGAGAGAGAGCATTATTAGCCTATAACTTTTCCCACTCCTGGGACACAGGACTCCCCCAACCCACATTGAACTCACTTTTAAAGGAAATTCTAAACAATTCTATCCCTAAATTGCTGATTGATGTTGAATGGCGTTATTATGTAGTCCGTGAAGGGTGCTCTCGGTTAATTTTTCCGGGTTCCGTTTTCCCATTCAAGGGGAGTAAGCCTTTTGCAACATTCTGTTCAGTTTCACTATTGTGTGTCTTGACTTTGCTCACTCTAAGTTTATTACGGGCTTAATGCTTATTCTGCCGTAATCTTGGGGCGCAGTCTCAAGTCTTCTGTCCACTTGACAGTGATCCTTGTGTGTTATCTTTTGAGGAGATCCGCTTGGGGGGAAGCTCAAGGGTAGCCCTCCAAATTAAAATTATCTTACGTTTTTTGCAATTGGCAGGTCATTGTCAAGTTTCGCGGGCTATCGGTTCCCCCATAACGTTATGTTCTATCATGATAACCTACTTATTTCGATTTCTTTTATCTCTTGAATCGGATATATGTATTTTGACTATATAGTTGATGGTTTGGATTTTTTAATGGCAGGATAGACAGTTTTATAAGAAAGTTTAGCTTATGTAAAACATTTGTGCGTGTGACGAAGGCTTGGTATGTAGACTGTAGACGTCGTATGATGGCAAGACCAAGACCAAGTTGTTTCTATCTACCTATGTACAGTCTATCTCGTAATTTATTCACCACCTTAAGGTCGAATTTCACTTGAACGTCATAAAACGACAAGGCCTATCTTTCTATGTGATAGTTTCGTTGTTTCTACCTTAGTGACGTTTTATATTAGAGGGAATTGTTGTCAAAAGTGGTAAAACGAGGTTGACTATAAATCTGCTTATATAAAACTAGCACTTTGCCCGCGAATCCGCCCGCGTATATTTCGTACTTTCCTCGAAAAAAATGATCACCCCTCCGCCCCCCCCCCTTAAAAGGCAGTCAAAACTTGATGTTTTCGATCTTTATCATGGTACGTTTATATTGTAAGACGAATATTGTATATCCGTTTTCGAGATAATTGAAGCAAGTAGTAAAATCCATTTCTTAAACTTTATTACCCTTTGCAGAAGCAAAGGGTAATAAAGGGTGGTAAGGGTAAGGCTTGCTAAGTAATAACAGCCGCACGGGTCGATTGATCAGATTAAGCTACGCTTACCGCGATTGATCCGTGGATGGGTGACCATCTTTACATATCAAGACCTCTCCGTGCCTCGGAAAGCACGTTAAGCCGTTGGTCCCGGCTGTCATTTGTTGGATCTTTGACAGTCGTTATGGGTCGTCAGAAGCCCAAAATTCTGACAACCAGTCTTACCAATGCGTATCGTATGTACCTAGTAATTGGGTTGTGGAGATCAGTTAGGCAGTCGCTCCATGTAAGATACTGGTATTCAGTTGCATCCGGTTAGATTGGAAGCCGACCCCAACATAGTTGAGAAAAGGGTAGGCAGATGATGATGTCTCTGTTAGGAGTTGATTTTTGAAAAACCCTGGAACACAGTTTTTATTTTTTTGTTTAAAGTAAGTGTTTGTTTTGTGTTAATCCGACAGATATAACTATTGTTTTTTTTTTATAAAAAAATAATATAATCCGACAGTGCACTAAAAATGTCCTTAGTAACTTTTAAACGCTCTAAATTCTCTATGAGGAATTGTTTCAAAAACTAAAATTACAATCTTTATTATTTTCTGAGGCAAATATTGCCATTAATCAAAAGGAATAAGATTTTTCACATAAACTCTGTGCCCTCTTTTCACCCTCAAAGAGGTGAAATTTTGGCAAGTCGATTGGAATGTTTCCATAACTTAACTCCAAGATTATTTTTATACAATTTCTTTTTTGCCGTCAGGGTTCGATTTTCATAAACCTTATTATTGTTTATTTTCTGTCAAAAGTGTTAATATTGAGTTTCGAGTTCATCGGGCCGCGCGTTATCATTCGGGCCAATTTTATTTTCACATTACTTCAAATAAATATTGAATACTTGATTCCATTCGATTATTCACTCTTTATTTAGGTCAGTCGAGTCGAATAAAATATAGCAAGAATTCAATGATGGGTTGTGAAGCGTGAATGATAAATTTTTGATACTTTCATCACAACGCTCACATACTCCATCAGTATTCACGAATGAGAAATTGGCAATACGGCGTAACATTTAAAATTCATCTACGAGTTTTTTTTTTAATTGTATTTCGGTACTAATAAACGTGAAAGCCCTACATAGCAGGTTGCAAGAATTTACTATTTGGAAGAATTCGAGATAATCCCAGAAGCTAAGAACAAATCTGGGGGCCTACTCCCCAAGACCATCAACGAAGATACGGGCCCGACCGAAAGTAGTTCGTAATTTCGGAGTGCCCAAGTTTCGGATTGTCAAATATCTAACATTTTCGACGGGTAAAAACACATCTAGAATAGGGACAACTGTCAGATTGTGGTAATAATTCTTAGGTCGAGAATTATAATTGTTATATCTCTTTTAAGGCTCTTTCATACAGGCGCGACACGACACGCGATACAAAGCCACCGCAAGTCGCGCAACGAGCGGTGCCTTTGTGTCGCGCGCGATTATATCGCGTGTCGCGCCTGTTTGTAGGAGCCTTTAGTCGCCATATTTTATGCAAATAAATGACTTTGATTTGATTTTGAACGTACACTCTAGTATCCAAACAAACAGACATCGTGAGGAAACCGGCATACCCTAGAACCAAAAATTCGAAGACATGTGAAATCATCCCGCGTGGTAGATTACGGCCCACTCCCTCTCACAGAGGCCTGTGTCCCAGCATTGAAAACATGAAGAGCTGATTATTGCTTATGTTATTCAAGCATCTAGACAGAACGATCCTCAACCTCACTTTTTACCTCCTACTTCAGAACAAACTAAGAACTAATTTATAGGACTAAATTACACCAGTTCCACGGCGGCGGGTAAGTGATCAACATCACATTGGACATGTTTCAATTTTACTGCTCAATCTGTTTGAACATTTAGTACAAGACAGTAAACCTATTTGGACTACGATTATGTTTAAAAAGCAAACATGTTCTGAGGTCTTGGCGTGGTCGAGTTTTTGATGGATTGGGCTCTATCGATGTCGCGCTGGTCAATAGTTTTTTTTTCTCTATCTTTTTATTGAGCAATAATAATTAGAAAACAAACTAGGCTGACTGATTGATGTAATTAATAATTTTGTACTGAATATACTTGATTTAATTATGGACTGGAATGAAAGTATCTAAGGTCTATTAAAATTTGTTTCAAATTGATGTTATTTTGAGTTAAACAAATATCAACTTTATTTAAATGGTACTTAAGTTGATTACAGACTGACTGGCACTCTAGAAAAAAAATTACAAAAATGTTTGGAGTTGTAGCGTAAACTGAACTTTCTTGTATAGAAATTAAAGTAGTGACCGACCGAAAGTTCGGTTTCGGTTTCGGTTTCGGCCAGTTTCGGCCAAATAATCTGGTTTCGGCCTTAGTTTCGGTTTCGGCCAGAAAATGGCCGAAACTTTCGGCCGCGCCGAAACTCGAGTGTTCATGAATTATCGTCCATCGTTCGGCGAACTTCGCGGCTAGCTCGTGCTCGCTCGTCGCGTCGCCGGCCCAGTTCGCCGCCGTCCATCGTTAATCGCATGGAGTTGAGGTTGTGTTTTGCACATACGAGGGCGGTCCCATAATGAATTGGCCTAACTATGAACTAATGAAGGAAATGAAACGAAACCAATTTTATTTTTCAATATAATCACCATGAATACCTACTACTAATACACTTCTGACATCTGTGAATCAATATTTCTAAAGCTTTATAAAAATAATCACAATTTTTAGCCTCAAAATGACCGAAGAAGGCCGTCTGCAACTCTTCATCGCTTGAAAATTTTCTTCCTCTTAAGTCTCGCTTTAAATTTGGAAATAAATAATAGTCGGACGGAGCCATGTCTGGACTGTGAGGTGGATGTTCAACTTCTGTGAACCCGCATTGACGAACTGCATCCTTCGAAACACCAACGTTATGAACAGGGGCGTTGTCATGGAGCAACAGGACACCTTTAGACAGCTTGCCTCTTCGTTTTTCCTTTATCTTAAATTGTCTCGTAATTTATATATTAAAGAAGCATAATATTAGCCGTTCACGACTGTATTACGTTCTTTAAAATCCACCATCAAAATGCCTTGAAAATCCCAAAAGATTGTGCACATCAGTTTTTTAGCCGATTGTTGCACCTTTGCCTTTCTAGGGGGCTTTTCACCCTTATAACGCCATCCTATTGATTCGCGCTTGCTTTGTGGGTCATAATACAAGATCATAGTTTCATCACCAGTCATTAGCCGCTCGATCAGTCTTTGAATTTTCGCCACAAAGATCCAAAAACTCCGAAGCGCAGCGCACTCTTTCCTGTCTCTGTACCGCTGAAAGAAGTTTCGCTACCCATCTTGCACTCACTTTTTTCATGTGAAGATGTTCATGGATCGCACGATGACGTACTTTAAGAGAGCCCAAGCCTAACTGCAATTTCTCTAATCTTCAAACGGCGGTCACTCAGAACCTCCTCTTCGATAAGAGCAATCGTTTCGGGAGTGAGCACTTCCACAGGTCGACCGTCATGGCAAATGTCTTCAACGGTTTCTCTCCCGAGGCGAAACTCTTTCACCCAATTTTTTACTGTACTATAGGAGGGGGCAGACTCCTTATACACGTCATCCAATCGTTCTTTTATTTGGGCAGGGTATAAACCTTCTTTAAACAAAAACTTTATGACACTTCGATACTCAGTTTTCGACATTTTGAAAAAATACGCGACTCTCGTTATGCTAATGCCTGCTAAACTAAGACTAAGCATTTCATGTCGATGCGTGTTTCTTATATTAAGTGCACGATAAACGTACTATTTAATGCAACACAACATGTAGCGACATGTCGCGTAGAACTATACCAGGGCAGTTCATTATGGGACCGACCTCATAAATGATTAGGTAAATTCAACTGTCTGTATGTATAATATACATTGTACCTATATTCAAATAAATGTGTAAAAAACACACCAGATTTCTGTATAAGATAGAAATTTTAAATATATTTAAGTAAGTTTCGGTTTCGGTTTCGGTTTCGGCCGAAACTAAGAGCAAGGCCGAAAGTTCGGTTTCGGTTTCGGTTTCGGCTGAAAAACTTGTTTCGGTCGGACACTAAATTAAAGTTATTTTTCCATAAACTTATATTTGTTTAAATTTTTGGCAAATAAGTCGCGAATGCAGATTAAATACATTTATTATGTCGTGTGTAGCATAAGTTAACATCATGCATGTATTCACCATAGGGTTTGGCAGTGGTGTACCTATGGTGTGTACACCCACAATTTTACCAGTTATGTTTAAATCCCATGAAATAGGGGGCGATCCTATTGTTATACTTACCTGAATATTTATATTCATTTTGTCCTGTTTAATTGATATTTTGAGTAGTGGTGGCCCAGTGCTAAGGGCCGCGACTTACGACTTGTTGGTCGTGAGTTCAAACCCAGACATGCGCTTTACTTCATCTCGACTGCTCTCAAAACGGTGAAGGCAAACATCGTGAGGAAACCGGAATGTCCTAGAAACAAAAAAAAAATAAAACATGTGGCATCTACCAGCCCGTACCGTTTAGTCCACTCTCGGCCCCTCGACTCCCAATAATTAATGTGTCCACTGGACCCCTAACTATAGTTTATTCTCTACCCTTGGGGGTCGAGAGTGGATTTTATTTTTCAGCCAAGTACTGGGCCCGCATGGTGGATTACGGTTCACTCCATCACACCGAGAAGAGGTCTGTGGAACATTACAAGTATACTATGTAGCTAATTGATTTTTTAAATAGAGCAATGACGTTATTTCGTATCGAAGCAGTTGAATAATCAGAAATTTAAACAAGAAGTTCGCAAGATGACAGAATCATTAGAATTAAATAAACCTTTTAAGATTATCTTTGTCCTATTTACGAGTTGGCACTAGAGACTTATTGAGCTCGAAACTCGAGCAATAAAGTGGCAGTGATTTGTAAATAACGATGAACATATAGAAATAAGTGTAATAGCACTTGATAGGTAGTAGCAGGATAAATAGCGTGGTCTCCTAGAAAAGCATGTGTCGCATCCGGGGCGGCGGGCACGAGACGCGCGCACGCGCAGTCAGAGACGTGACACGTGCGATGGAAGAGAGTGCGGTGTTTGAAAATATTTTTTTTCATTCGGGTTGCTATAGATCATTCTATTACGGTAGAAGAACTTTGTAGTTTAGGAGATATCGTAAGGGTAGAAATGATGTTTCTGTGGACAATTCTAGAAATCATTTTTCTATAGTACCTACACACATTCAGTTTAAAGTTTAACTGTTATTCATGTCTCAATACGTGTTTTTTTGTCGACGTCTAGACCTCCTATTAGAACAAACAACTCACTACCAACCATTGGATCATTGAATGAGAGACTGCATCAAAAAAATCGAAATCAAAAGTCATTTATTTAAATTAGGCTGAGAATCAGCACTTTTCGAACGTCAATGCAACTGCAGCATAGCTACTGCATCAATGTTTAGAGTACAAAGAAGTCCTGTCTAAGATATCTGTTATAATAATTGTCCTCATAAATTGTCCTTACAAATTTTTTAAGGCTCCTACAAACAGGCGCGACACGCGATATAATCGCGCGCGACACAAAGGCATCGCTCGTTGCGCGACTTGCGGTGCCTTTGTATCACGTGTCGTGTCGCGCCTGTTTGAAAGAGCCTTTATTCTGTATTCTAAACTAACGGTACAACACCCTTCCTTTTCTCGACTGTCTTGCTTGTCACCATACCCAGGGCAAATCCGGCGAATAAAAAAAAACTTACCTACTGACTTCAAACCTCGCACTCACCGCGCGTACACCACAATACATACGTGTATCTGGCAGTGACAACAGCCCACTTGCGAGCATCCTACTCGCGACCTTGCCGACCGACATGCGACATGCGCGGAGATTTCACTTCCTCTAGACGAGCTTGAAAAAATTTCATCAAACGCGCTTTGATCTGAGCGGAGGAAGTGTGTGTGAGATTAGTATGATATTGGAATGTTGAGTTTTTTTTTGTAGGGTGTTTAGTGTATATAAAATTGTCGTGTACATAATTAGCCTATAACGTTCCCACAGAGAGAGCAATATTAAGAGACTAGCTTCTGCCCACGACTTCGTCCGCGTGTACAGTATCCGGCGATAATTATTGCACATCGATTACCTAATTCAAATTGGTGTATTTTATACAAAGAATAAAAATAATTATCAAAAGAAGCAAATCATAATTGTTTTAACAGCTCCTAATAGATACCGGACTGTTTGTATTTCGTGCGACAGAGATAACTCTCTACGAAGCCGAAATTAGCCGATTGTCTCCTTCCAAAGGTCGATGTGCAATATTTATCGCCGGGTACTGTATATGCTTGTTCCTCCAACCCACCCCGTCGCATCGTATCGACTTTTTTCTTTTTGCTCGGCTCTCTCCGCCTACCGCAAGAATTGGGTTATCAAATGCAAAAATAATCTTTCAAATCCGTCTATTAGTTCCAGAGATTAGCGCGTTCAAACAAACTCATCATCATCTGCCTAGCCTTTTGCCAATTATATTGGGGTCGGCTTCCAGTCTATCCGGATGCAGCTAAATACCAGTATTTTACATGTAGCGACTGCCTATTTGACCTCCACAACCCAGTTACAGGGTAATACGATACTCCTTGGTGAGACTGGTTGTCGGATTTTCGGGCTTTTGACTACCCGTAACGACAGTCAAAGATCCACGAATGACAGCCGGGACCAACGGTTTAACGTGCTTTCCGAGGCACGGAGGGGTCTCGGTATGTAAAGATGGTCACCCATCCACAGACCAACCGCAGCAAGCGTAGCTTAACCTGATCGATCGACCTGTGCAGATTTTATTTAGCCACGGACCCCTCCACAAACAAACAAACACTTGTGCTTTATTATTGGTATAGATATAGACAGAACAGTTTTGTAGGATCACAAAATCTTCCCCGGATTCTATTGGGATTACAGTGTTCTGGCAGCGTTTTTATTGTGGTTCTATTCTTCAAATAGGTGATTGTTTTAATGGCAGTTCAATCGCTAATTTATAGACCGTACACAAAACGATGAGATTGTGAGCCTCAAGTCGTGTAGATGTCAGAGAAATAACTTATTTTAATCATCACCCTTAAAGATATCGTATGCTACCGTATTTATTATCACAAATTAAGATTCGTGTAGAATCTATTCAAGTAGTAAAGGGTGACAATCATAGTGTTTGAACTTTTGTGTGTGCCTTAGAACCAAAAGCAAAATAAATACTTGTTATATTGAAATAATAATTTAACTTTCTACGACACTTACAATCCCTAAGACCATAATCCCGCAGTGTCTACATCTTCGTTTGTATCAGACAAGCAAAGGAAAAGAAATTTTTGACAAACACACCATATCCGGTGAAAACATGTCCTCCGAACACGTACATACCTACCTACTAGACGTGGGAAATTATGTTTATAACATAAATAATCGAGGAATGTCTTCTAATCGTAGACTTTCATTTTGAAACTAAAATATGTAAGCACTTCAAGTAATGAAGAAATGACGTCTTACATGTTTGCGCCTACGCAAACTTGCAACATCATTATTGGCAATAACTGATCAAAGGAAATTAAGTGTCTTATGAACATGAGTTTACTTGTAATATCAGTGAATATGAGAACTCTCGTTGTCAATTTTTCTTTTAGTACAGTACATTTTGTATTTATTATTTTAACAGCATCGATGTTCAATTGCTTGAGGTCTCGTAGTTATTATCTACGGGGTACAAGTCTAAACGTTCTAAATTATTTGAGATAATTTTTGTCAGCGAATGTTAGAAATCGCATCAAACTATAAAGTTTTTATTTTCAAAGCAAATAAAACAATGACTTGGATTCGTTCGAAATTCGAAGTTTAATTTTTATTTGTTTATTTCCGGCCAGTTTTCGTTGTCAAGTCAAAGCAAAAAAAAAATGATATGGATTGTCATTTCCTACGAAATCTATGGGAAGTTTGTGCAATATCTGACTTTAATTATATTATAATGCACT
The DNA here is from genome assembly GCA_963855955.1 of Luperina nickerlii. NCBI lineage: Eukaryota > Metazoa > Arthropoda > Insecta > Lepidoptera > Noctuidae > Luperina > Luperina nickerlii. The sequence continues at coordinate 6,391,406 of OY979674.1, forward strand.
ATGTTAATTGCTAAATAGTACGTTCAGTAGAAAGTCAAAACGTCAAATCTTAGCCTTGTGAAGTTGTGACAGTTGCATCAGCGCACAGATTATTAATAAACGGCGGCGGCGCGTGAGTCGTTGCCCGGAATGTTACCACTTGATATATTTCATGTTCATACCATCTTTTTGTAATGTATATTTTACTTCTTATTTTGATTGTTGTTTTTATTTATATCTAATCGTATGCTGCACTGCCTGACGTCATCACGTCAACACCGGCTGTCGCTGAAAACCAGCGCTGGGGCTCTGTCTCGTATAGGGTCTTAGCATTATGCTGAGCGATGGCCGTTTTGCGTAGATGTGACGCATACTTTCTCCCAAATTGTTATTTTGTTTTTGTGTTTTTATTTTTTTGCGTCATGTTTGCCGCAAATAGACATATTTTCTTTTCTTTCTTCTTTTCTGTGGATTATGAGGGAACTTTACACCCTGCTCTTCATAACTCTAGAAGCTTATACGTTAAAGTTCCAGTGTCCTCTCGATATGTGCCTTCACAGTCACATCTCTATTACAGACCATGCATACATTAGTTATATTATAATTTTATGACCGTCCTATGATCGTTAGTTCGTTCAATTATTATGACTCGTCTCTTACGATGTGTGGTCCACTCATAGGGTCTGTGGCAGTATCTACAACGCCACATGCGAACAACGCGTCATGCAAAATCCTGCATCTCGCAAGCAGAGTTTACCGCGCAACTAGCATAGATACTCGTACAACGGCCCGACATGAATCATCGGGCAGTTGCCCGCCAGACACAACACCCGCCTGGTCGGAGGATCCTCCCTTTTCTATGGAGGATGTGTGAACTTGGAACACCCTGTTCCTCATATCTCTATAGATCCACTAGTCTATTATTTTTTGTACATATCAGATATCAATAAAATACCTAGTGAAAATAGTGTCGATACTTTAATTTACAATACGTTTTTAGTTTTACGAGTATCAAAAACAATCTGTTACTGTCAGCCTGCATAATCCCAAATTTGCTATACAAAGTCCTCTCCTCATGATATTCCGCTATTTAGATTCAGGGCTAAGTAGACCACTGGTCGTTTGTTTTGTCCAGCTTGTCCCGCGGTCCTACGGAGTCTGCCGCGACGACGCCTTCTAGCTGTGTCAGGACACCACGTGGTAGTTATTTTGGCTCACAGCTTATTGGATACACGGCAGACGTGGCCAGCCCAGTCCCACTTCAGCTTAGCGGCCTTCTGAGTAACGTCAGTAATCTGTATTTTGGAGCGCAGTATTCTAGGCGACAAATTGACAGACCATATTCGCAACACCACACTGCGCTCCAAAAACAATTTGTATTTTTTTTTTATTTCTCCTTATTTTCTAGGTTCTGATTTTAAACATTTATTATATTGTAAATTAACATGTCCTATCTAATAGAGCCGGGTGATCAGTACCTCAGGACCCATTTATCTCAGACACCTATCTCTATTTAAAATTGTGCATTATATCTATATCTACCAATGGAAGTGGGCTGGACACATCTGCCGCATGTCAGACGACCAATGGGCCAAATTTACGACCCAGTGGGTCTCTCTTAGTGGCATGCGACATCGCGGCAGGCCCAGACGGAGATGGTGGGATCAGCTGGACTCCTTCCACAAGAACTGGTTCTTAGCAGCTTTGAACAGAGAGAAGTGGAAAGAGAGTAGAGACGCCTTTGTCCTGTAGTGGGACATCACAGGCTAACAATACTCGTATAATATAATTATAAGTATAGTAGTAGTATAATATAATTAATAATAATATAATATATTAACCAATGCCTGTAATCTAATATTGAAATAAAGAAAGATTTATGTATATGACTTTGGGTATTTGCACTTGACTGGCTAATATTTTAGCATGGCACTGCATTAGCTATTCCCATATAGGTCATGACAATATGAGAGATGCAAACATGTAAGATAATTTCTAAATACAGATTACTCTGTGATGAATCTCGCTAGAAGAGCAGCACTTCTCCCAACAATTCGTGTGTATACGGTTCACCATGTAATTAATAATGCATACTTTGTAAGTCGATAATCATATAGTATTTTCCATAATGTATATAGATAAACCAAAGTCGGTTTAGTTACACTATTTATAACACAAGAACGGCTGGACCGATTTATATGATCTTTGATTTATTGGCTTTGTCTCCGCCCCGAATATCAGAATACCTACTAAAACATGGAAAAAATTCACAACAAAAAATTATGAAGATAATTAATTTTCTTATACATTCGTTCTTATTGATTCTGAGGAGGTACAAAGTTCGCCAGGTCAACTAATAAACAATAAAATAAAATTTTTTGACGAGAACAATCATTAAATCATTGGAGACTTTTCTAATGCTTATTGAATGTTATCTTATGGCAGAATCATAAACATAATCATTTATTTTCTTAGAAAGTAAATACTTAAAATAAAGGTGTACTTTGTGTTTTGTGACTTATCAGTATGACTATATCCTATGTGCGTATATCTTGTCGAACACTTTGATGCTAGCCTTTTCCTGCGAATAATGGATAATATAGATGCCTACTTATATGTTATTCCGGAGGGAAATCATTTAACTTTGGGACTCTACTTTATTAGCGGTTTATTCAGAGCGAATGGTTGCGGTCTTGCTTTCCTTTTGGGAGTAACAATAATTACTTATTGTAGGAATTTAACAATTAAAATATTCATTTCTGTTTAATTCATAACCAGTTATAAACACACACTAAACTAAACTGTAAAACTAAACTAAACTAAACTTTTACTAAACTAAACCGTTCCGTTCCGATCAGTTTTACCGTCTTTTACTAAACTTTTACTTCACTTATAAGACGTGGAAATTACTATAGTAATGTCCACGTCTTATAAGTGAAAGTCTTATAAGTAAAAGTTTTGAAAGACGTATTTCTAAGCATTTGTTCATTAAATTAATTAATCTGTAACTGTTACCAATTAATCGTATCCTTTTACAGAAAGTTATGAAATCATTTATCAATTTGCTAAGGCACTAATTTTTTAATTCGAAATTATTTTTTGAACCTAAACGGCTTATTGTATTAGGTACTTCCCTTGCTTATTATATTCCTTCCCATTATAGCCAAAAGTACCTTTGTATTCGTCTTAGACCACGTTCGAACGGACGTAAAAAAAGTAATAAAAAAAATTTACTTCAAAAAAAATTAACTCAAATCTATGAAATAACTTTAATTTCGGAAGTCGGTGTCTTGGGATCTATATATATCTATCAATATATTGTCAGAATCAATAAAGTTAACGTTAGTATAGCAACACTAATTGTAGATACAAAACTAGACGGTATAGCTCAATTTAGTTATACTTAACGCATATTTTATACGACGGCGACGGGTGCTCCGCCCCGCCCCAGATATCTACATCAAGCCCATCACTAGCATTAGGAATCACTGTGTGTAGTTTCGAAAGTTTTCATTTATTCTATCGCTACTAATCACCTGCTAACTAGCGTTTATAAATAAAGAGTAGTTAAGCATTGATTAAGAGCTAACTAAATGGCAAGCTAAACAGTGGCTAATCAGTGATTAGCGAGATTTTTATAAATAAGGTCGTATAGGTTTACTGTGTTTTGTTTGTTAATGTCGGGGTTTATTAATAAACGATGATTAAAGTTAAGTGACATTTAAACGTCAAAAATGTATGGTTAAACAGTCGCTAATCACTACTTAACTTTAAGTTTATGAATTGTGAAAAGAGGGATTTGTTATTTTCTTGTTTCTTTTTTAGTTTTTTACCTAATCTACTTTAGTATGTATGTGTGTCACTTTTTAGTTTGTAAATTGCTCTGTGCCTTGGGATTCTATTTTGTAATATTGTGCATGAAAACTTAAATAAATAAATAATTTGTATTTCTCATTGTAAATGCATTCTTGGATTATTTGAAAAACGAGTGTTAGGTATATGAAGTTAAAAACAGAATTACGGAGAATCGTCTAAGAAAGTGGAAATGGCAATCTAAACTTAAATGAAAAATATTTACACCGTATGAAATGAATTAAACCTCAATTTGTTTTTTATCTTTATCAAGTATTTCTTTACAAGTCTAAATTAAGATTTCAATAATGTAATCATTCATCAACTGTCTGACTTCTTATAAAATCTATTTACGTTTCGAGTAAGCCCCATTTATGCGGTAAATGTAAAACATGAGCAAAAACACGAATGCTATTACACGGATACGACAATGACACGCGACTGCGCGGGCGCAACACACAACACAGTGGCGTTATGTTCGATTGTAGATAGGTACGTCATCCACTGTGAATGCAACGTCTCAACTGTCACGGATCAATGCACGCATGACGGAGATTGTTACGCATAGTGTTACAATTTATAGGATAACGGATTTTAGTACAAATTAAGATTTTGTGTACAGTTTAGGTAATTTTCCCCACATTTTTTTGTTATTCATGTAATCTCTGTAATTTAAGTCATAGAGATCACATTTATGGTTCAATTTTTTATTTCTTAAGCTCTAGGTGGAACCAAGCATCGTTTTCACCGGGGGAGTGAGAGTAAATAGGTAGGTACTGACGCCAGCAAATCAAGCTGTCAAAACTGCCCGAAACTGTAAAATGTTTCTAACCAACTTTAAACCTTATGCTTTAGCGATAAAGTTGAAAATCTATTAAAGAAATTTGACAGATTATAGTAGCTTGATGTGCTGGCGTCTGTACATAAGCACTCCAGTACCTCGACCAGAGGTAGCTGAAGAGCATCGTGAGGTTTCAGTTAGTAAAAGTCTGACAGGTTCTTCCGGCTCGGTCGCTCCAGGGCGAAGGAAAAATTTTTCCAAGCATGAAAAAATAAGCTCTGACCCTTACTGACTATTTTTAATACTAAAATCGAAAACATGACTTTGAAAGTTAGGGCAGGAGGACGCTGTTTGGAATATTCAACGCCTTTGGAAAAAAATTGGTAGGTACATAGCGGCTTTTATTTGACTTGTCTCAACAAACGACACCCATCCATCACGTTTCGATCCTATAAAGATTTATTGCATCAATAACAATTTATATTTTAGAACGATTTTAATGTTCCGGTCCATTATAATGGCCATTAAAAGATAAATAAATCACTAGTACCTACACAAGTACATGCTGTGCAAAATTATCTTTTATGAGCCTCGGGATCTAGAGAAAGTGGTGTACGAGGTTACGACTCACGATCCTTGGCCCTCTAATATATGCAATATTGATCTATGTCTCTATCTAGGACAATCTAGGTACTGTAAAGGTTGTCTGCAAAATGCGACCTTATGTCGTGCAGACTGGCAGAAAAGTAACTCTGGTTGCATTCGACCATTCAATTGAATTTAGAATTAGGTTTCAAATTATTTTTAATAGCTTTCTGATTCGAAAAAAAACACAGGGATATAATAGGCGCGGAAAAGTAAACACTTTTCTTTGAAATAATCGGAATAAATATATATTTATTTATTTAACGCTCCCACATAGTATGCCAGTTCATATTTTAAATGAAAAGTTACATAAAACCAGGGTAGGTACATTAATATCCTATTATTAAAATGGGATTAATTACAGGAAACCATTTCACTAGATACGACATGAATGTTTAGTTTGGTGATGAATAAATGAACAAAGTTTATGTGTAGCCTCGTTTTATTCAAAGGAACTTAATTATTTGCGCGACTGATAATTTAATTATCGTAGCTAAGTTCTGTGCTGCCATATATTTCCATCGACATGCTGAGAAAAATAATGCCTAAGATCACTACGGACAAATAAAGGGGACGTTGGATCGGTGACCTGAATTTGTTGTTATTTGCAGACAATAATTTACTGTGACAAACACAAACACTCTCTTTCCCTTGGGGTAATTTACCAAGACGTTTTTTACGACACCAACAGCTGGGAAAGGGGTGACCCATTTAGACCCTTTATTATTAGGTACGAAATCGTTACAAGTTTCAAAGCAATTAAAATCTCTCTCGCAGTTGGAATATCAGATAGGTAATAAAGGTTTATTTATACGTCTATCAAATAAATAAACAAACCTTATCTTCTACAACATTAGTATGATTATTTTGTAAAGAAAGTGAAAACACCACGTGAATACTCCAAGATAACAATCAAAACAAAATCTTCAAATAAATCAATATATATATTAAGCATTGTTCAATTTTGTGCCACATTCCTGCATAATGTCACCCAAACATAGCAAAAAAACTTTAAGGTGAACAAAAGAAACCCATTATATTCGTCAATTTTAATAAAAATTTACATAATTTTCTAAAAATAATTTATATAATGTTTGCTTGTTTATGTTGCTATCTGTTTTTAAAATATTATTGGACTCTTTCAGAGTTGCAATACAGATACAACTGTTAAATTCAAATTGTTCAAATTGTTGTTAAAGTCGTTAAATTCAAACCGATTTTGTTTACTAGATATAGGCTTCTATCTACCATAAGTACCTCCTGTCTGGATATAGCTTTTAGTCTCCACAGGAGTCTTGCTGATATTCTTCCGATCCATAGTTTCAAGTCTTCAGATATGTTTGATATACCGGTAGATACAATATATTAGTATTCACAAAACTTGCACATAGCACAGTTCACAAAACACAGTAAAAAACTACGTGACTATAAACTAAACCGATTTTGGCGGGTACGCCTGAGCGATTTGACACCCACCCGCTCGCAATCGTGTTTCAAATACATCGCAGTTACAGAGAACTCTCTGAATTATCAATTTAAAATATTTTTTCCAGAATCATTTGAAAATAGTATATCTGTTGTCTTTTCTTAAATTAAATTGACCCATCCATCCCAGCCTCGCAATATTGCTACAGTACTCAATGCTGCTGTGAATAGAAGATTGAATACCGATTATTGTATCATACAAATGCATCTTGTCATGATGATTGATCGTCTTTTGTTAAATCCGAGGACTTATGTCATAGTACTCATAGTACAAGACTTCGTGGTGAGTATTTTTATTCGCAATCATTTCGCGATTACTATTGAAGATTACTGTCGATAAAACTGTCTTATTATATTCTATGAGGATTTGTTGGTGCTTAGGTAGGTATTATTATTATTTTATGTACTGAAACATGTTTAGTGGTTTAGGTATGAGATGCATTTTTTTCTTAGCGTATCGATGGCAAAAAATTCTAATATATTTGGCCCATAACTCAGGTGCGGGAACTCCGCTCACTGAGGCAGTCATAAAATGCGAAGTACCAGCACAGGTGACATGCGGCGCAGGATGGAAGTAATTTGTGTTTCACAAATATTGTGAGAAAATCATCAATACTTTATCGATGGTTTAGATTTTATAAACACGAATGTACCAAAAAGTTTCGCTGAAGACAAGTTTGAATAAAGACACTACTAAAGATCTTCATGTGTCAGAATAATCAGCGGGAAACAAAGAATCAAGATAAAGCCGTCGAATTTACTAGCACTGAATACATTATAATCTTATCAATACGTCATCTTAATTTACTCTCAAGACATTATGATATTAGCGATCTTTAAGTCACCGATTAATAGTTTTTTTTCTTTGTTGATCCGTCAATACTTCATTATTTCGCCATTGTCCTTAACAATTCGACAAGGAATCGTACTTATTATTTTATTGTATTGTAAGAATGTAAAAAATTTGGGACATTTTTTGTCTTCAAAGTTCTTTTGTGTAATAGGTGAGGGTCATCAACCCTGTCTAGTGTTAGATTGTTATCATAAATATCAATAATCGACCGTTGGTATGTACAGACGCCAGCATATCAAGCTATCCGAACCTGTCAAAATTTCCCTAACAACTTTGAACCTTATGCTTTAGCGATAAAGTTGAAAATCTATCAAAGAAATTTGACAGATTGTAGTAGCTTGATCTGCTGGCGTCTGTAAAAGAAAACTGCAAGTGATTTTATTGCCAATGAGAGCGGTACCTATGGTTCTACGATAGAACCAAGAGAAGAAGTCTCTGCTAGTTCTACTATAAGTAGAAATTATGTATTGAACTGAACCTTTTCACCTTGACTTTTCAACGATCGATCCCTTGTTTACTGCAGCAGCCAGCAGTTAGCAGCCACGGCAGGTGTCCAAAGGCAGTGGCAAAATTTTCATCAGGTAGGCTGTTAAACAGCCTAAAATATTCCCACTGCTGGGACACAGGCCTTCTCTCGGTGAAAGGGAGTGGGCCGTAATCCACCACGCGGGACCAGTGCAGGTTGGTAGATATCACATGTCTTCGAATTTTTGGTTCTAGGAATCCTCACGATGTTTTCCTTCACCGTTTTGAGAGCCGTGGTGATGAAATAATTTACCCAAAGTAAAGCGTCTGTCTGGATTCGAACCTACGAACTACGACTGGTAAGTAGCGGCCGTTACCATTATTCCACCACTGCTTTCAGGTCACCATTTTTTTCCTCACTCGGGCTGTTTGGCTGCTAACTAATCTCTACTAACATTAATAAATTCGCTGAAAGGTTGGGAACAAATTCAACAGATGCGTCAGAACCAAAGGTAAAACTTATTTAACTCACCTTTATAAAAATAGATACACGTGTTTTGTCACTTTACAACAAGGCACTAAGGCAAACAACATGTAAGGCGTATATCAAAACCACGGTTAAAATTTATTAACGAGACAGAATTTATCTCAGACTCGCGCGAGAAAATGAAAGGCGGGTGATATTTTACACAGTCAAGTTTACAAATCCAAAGCTATGGGAGTAATACTTCACACACTAAACAGCTAAGCGATTAGTGAGTGAATGAAGTTTATTTTCGAATGTAAACAAGATACCAGCTTCCCTTGAGAAGCTGGTATCTTGTTGACCAGACAACAAAGCGGTTCATACTGAGATAATGATCGATAGAGACGTAACATGGAGACATTCTGCGACGATCCTTGATAAATTAGGAACGGGTCTGAAGGATAATGTTGACGATGATAGTATGGCGACGTTGTTTGTATCCCAATAGATTTGCGTATGTCCCAGTGACCTTTAGGTTCCTTCATGCACTTAATTTTGGTCTCTTCCTTAACTCGTCGCGCGTCTAATTAGCAGACACAATAGAAATTTTATTGTTATCGGTACACATGGTGTACACTCGACGTGCGAAGAGTTAAGGGGCCAGCGGAGCATGCGTAGTTCCTATAAACGTAATACCAAAAATAATTTACAAATTATTTTGGCATTACGTTTATATGTTCACCGGCCCCTTAACGTATTGAGAGTAAAAACACATCGAAAGACTCCTCTTAAAAAGCCTGCGGTCGGATAAAGTTACGCAAAATGATAGACATTATGATATATTAATAATAACTTAAAAGTTTTAACTTTCCTTTTTTATATTGTCTTCACGTTTTTTAGATTTAATAATTATCTTTTTTATGATTTGTATTTCCTGTTCGTGTCCCTAATATAATATTTTTATTTCTAAACTTTCTGCTGCAGGAACTAGTATCGATAATTTTCAACAGTCACAAGGATTATTTCAAGAATTTGGAAAGCTATATCCCGTCATTGCCTCATAACTGCTTTATAACGTAAAAGTACCATCTTCAACATTAATTGTTATGATAGTCAGTATATGGCCAGTCGAAAGGACAGGTTAAAAGACAGGGGTAATTTTACTAGCAGTAAATGGGAAACGGGCCTTCAACCTGTCAATGCCTAGTAAAATTATGAATATGTATTTGGATTTAAGTAGTCTGTGCTTCGTAGTGTTGAGAGCGTAAGTGGGTTACGTATGATAATGAATGAATATGAATTAACAATTAGGATTCATGAAGTTGATAATGAATATGGAATCAAAGATGTTGCTGATTGTATGAATGACTCACTTGGAGTTTTAGATGCATTTAACAGTTTCATCTAACTACAACCTGCTATGTCAATCAAAGTTTGTGAAATTAAACACAGTATTCAAATAAGAAATATACGTGCTGTGCCATATAATCACAATTTAGCATCAAGTTACAAATTTCTCTTTGCGAAATGTAAATTCTGATTGGCACCAAGCCCAATAGCATATAGAAATATGTATTGTTCCCGAAGATATCATCACCAGCATTTTGGCAGACAAGATGAATGTTGTAATACGCATTGACGCATGCCGATTAGAGCCGAAACAACCAAGATAAAGCGATCCCACACGATGACCTTACACACATTTCATTCATCATCTCCGTACCAAGTTAATTCAGTCAGCTCAATCGGTTCGAAAATTTGGTATGTATGTAGGCAGACTTTCTCCGGGTGAAATGGGTGTGAAGAGAGGGGGACGCGACCTTGTTAGAGGGAGGTTGGCTTGGCACCTGCAAAGTATCCACTTGTCACTCTCCCACCGCCGCGTGCGCACCGCCGCGACCGAACAACCACGCGACTCCCGCGCACGTGCGCTTTACTTTTACAACTTATTTTTTTTTTCGAAAAAAAAATCTGTGGAACGTTTTTGTGTGCGAACTGTGTTGTGATTGGAACATTGCTTGACTTTTCGTTTGCTGTTTGCCGGTTTTGTGTTTCGAAGACTACGGTATGTTTGTTCATGATACTTAATTATTTTATATTTACGACCATTATTTATGAGGATAGGCAGTGGCCTCGTCCTCCAATTCGGTGATAATGGTATTCTTCCCAATGTATTTGGGTGTGTGCCTAACAGCAGTTTCCTGGATGTTTATTACTTCTGAACATAAAGCCCTATCTACATTGCCCTGGATTTGAACCTGTGAGCTCATGCTCGATAGCGGCCCTTGCAGTTCTTGGACCAATGTGGTGTTATATTATTATTCTATGATCTACGATTTATAATCATTTCAAAGATATGCGAAATTGGCAAATAACTGATATTGTCCTATTGTTATGCCTTGTGGAATACTATGCAAATGGCTTGGATCTGAAAGCACGAGACACAAGTTACAATATTCATGAGACAGAACTCAAATAGCTCATTAAAATACGGCATATGGAGGGCGGTGAACATTAGAACAATATAGCTATTAAACTTTACGCCATATCGTCAGCTTTGTCAATGGCATTGTTAGATAATTCGCCGATACTATAAATCCAAGAATCTTGCTTATAACAACCTGTTAAATGATGTAATAATATAATTTTATAGCAACCATTAAATAATGCTTAATGTAAAATTACATATTTATGGATAACAACACAATATTGTGTCGTTTTCCATAAATATGTAATTTTACTTTTGTGAAAAAATAATAAGGCCAATTTTTTGTATGAAATTTTAAAAGACTATAAACCTACTAGGTGGTTAATTAGGTCATGGTTCAAGCCTTCTCTTTTCATATGATAATGAAATCGTTCCTGTTATTCTTTACAATGATAATGAATATATTGAAGAAATTTACGAAAAGCAAGATTACATAACTTACGAACAGTTGTAAAACTACATAGTAGTAGCATGTGAAATTTGCTTAATTACTCATTCAGAGAAAAAAAACCGCCTTAACAAAACTTACAATCAACCGAAATCCGTACATATCTTAGAATTTTCTCATGTCATGACTTGTAAATTGCACTTATCTCGCAAAGGAAATTCGTTCGTCCGCTTACTGAGGATGACATCCTTCATAGAGGTTTCTTTCGCTGACCTAGTTTTTTTACTATTTCTACATTCTTCGTAATACTAGGAAGAACATAAACTTTAGTTACATGTTGTGTCATGTGATTTTCATAGCACTTCCTGTCCAGCTGCGTCCAGGTGATTGGTTGAAGGCACGATTACATTAGAGGACTCGTTATCACAAAATTATGAAATTTAAATCAATGATCTAAACTCAAGCTGATTTATAGTTTTTTAAAATACCTATGCCTAAGTAGAAATAATAACAGCGCCGTGTTATAATAAAATTAATATTACATACGAAAAATTGTAGAAAAACAATAAGTATTGACAATGAAAACTTCGCAAGACTGCCTAACTCAAGTAAAACTATAGGTTTCCCAAAGGAAAGGGTATTAAGCATAGTTTTACGATAACTTTAGACTAACTGGTACTGGTCTACTGTGGCAGTTTTCCCCAAGAAAACCAGATATTAATAATAATAGAAACAAGCCAAAGAAATGTTACGATAATCATAATCATACTGAACTCTAGTGCGAAACTATCGAGACAACGCGATAACTTGATATTGTCGATGAAAACCTCGCTTGCCTACAGATTTCCAAAAGAAAAGCGGATATAATTAATATAAACACAACCAAAGGAATACACAGTGTTACAATAATCGAACATAAACAAGAACGAACTACCCACGAAACGCGGAAACATGAAAGTGGTGAAGAAAGCTTTGCTCAACAATGGTTTTCCGAAAGAAAAGCGGATAAATAAATACTAGGAACACAGCCAAAGAAATCCACAGTGCTACGATAATCGTCCACAAAGTTGCAGCAAAACCTTGACCTTACCTGAACTTTGCTCAAGCCAAGTCTAGTCAAGTCCTATAGTAGAATTCAAAAGGGGATAAGAGTTTTCCGAACGAAAAGCAGATATTAATAAAATAAAAACAGACAGTAAATGACAAATGTTAACAATCGTATATAAATGTGTAATTTGTATTAATAGTCTGTTAAGAAACGATGGATGAACTGTGTGAAAGGTAATATGGCTGGAAGAGGGATGACTACTAATAGATAGGTATGGACGAAAGAGTCATGTTTCCCCGAAACGGGGCAAACAAAAGCAAAGGAGAATGATGAGTCTGTTACGAAACCATCTATCCTACATTGTACTACTTTTCCCATAGTTTTCCAAAAGAAAATAATAGAAACACAGGCCAAGGAATAAAACACAGTGTTACGCTAATCGTACACAAACTTGTACTAGTCTGGTGCGGAACTGCAGTATTCAGAGCGGATCGCCGATGTGGGCCGGTCAGGTGGCCGCCCTCTGACGGAAATCTCATTCTATGTTACGTTGTGGTGAAAGATAACTTTTATGTTTTTGATGACATTAAATTACATTTCTATGTTTTTATGTTTCTACGAGTAGATGGTTTTAGGTTTTTAAGGAAAAATGTACCAATTTTTGGCATTTATCTTCAAAGTGCCAAGGATGTAGAGATAAAAAAATACCTAACGTGAAATTAGGGTAAAGGTAAAATGTCGCAGGAACATACACTCTATAGGGTAGGTCGACCATCAGAGAACAGTCAAAAGTATTTAAAATCAACTTTTCAAATATAGGTCATAACAAAAACAACAGTTTTAAGAAATCTCTACAAATACAGAAATACAACGATGATCACAAACCGTATTAACAGCCATCCAATCGCATTATTTATTGGTGCTCCCGTCAACGCGAACGGTACAGCACAGTTCCGTTCCACGCTTGCGCGTTGCGTAAACAGCGCAGACTGGTAGCACGCGACTTGGCACGACCTTGACATTGGCCACTAGGGCGTTTACTCCAAAGTCTTGAGTCATTAGGTCGTCTTTTGTTTAGGTTCAATGGATTACCACTTTAGGAAGATTTTGATACTGCAGAGGCGTTAAATTTTTTACGTTGTGCAGCATAAAGCTTTGGTTTCCTAGAACGCGGTTCCGTCAAGAAAATCTATCATTTTCACCAGGCATATGACAATAAGGTGACGAAAAACGCTCTGTATTTGGACAACCGTCATTGTGTGACCGTTAATTCACAGCTGTCTTAGGAAACTAAAGCTTAAGGCTGTGACTTTAGGGTCTTCTAGATTGGTTATTCATTTTGACGATGATTTTCGGTTTTAATGCTACTTACTGATACTCGTAGCACGGCCCCGATCCGCGCTTGCGCGTTGCGTAAACAGCGCAGACATTGCATTGGTAGCATGCGACCTTGACATTGACCACTAAAGCGGTTAGTCCAAAAAGTCTTGAGTCAGTGGGTCATCTTTTGTTTTAGGAATGAATGGATCACCGATTTTGGATGATTTTGTAACTGACGCGTTAGAATAAGCTGACAAAACTACTTACTCTATTTGGAGATAACTTCTAGATTAGTTTTTTATGATGATAAAACAAATTACATATTAATTTTTTTTTCACATTGTCTCACATATAGACAATCCCCCTTACTAATAAACGTATTATATTAGATGAATAGTTACCCACTGATGTCTCTCTTTCAGTGGTCAGTAATTTGAATTTCGAAAGAAGAAGACAAAGCGTTGTGTAACTATACAGACGCTATACAACGTTTATTAGTAAGGGGGAATGAGAATAGTGAACCCAGATATTTGTAATATTATCTTGATTTTAAAAGAATTTCCTAGGAGTGTCTGGCCCGTTCTTCTCTATAGAGATCTACGCTAGTTTCAACATTCTGACTAACTGACCAACTCCTAGACAATTCAATGGTGGCTATAAACGGATTGATTGCATTTAATGCTTTGAGTTTGAGTTTTAAGTAGCATTAAATCTGTAATTAATTACGGCTACGGCGGGGTAATTTGTAATTTTATAAGATATTGTAATTTTCTGCTTTGTAATTTTATAAGTAATCAAACGCCGATGGTTTCAGCAATGAATCTATTTAGGTCAAGCGTCGTCATTTCAATAATTTATTGTTTTAAACTGTTAACCAAGCAACAATGGTGAAGAAAAATATAGAAATATACAAGGAGGACAATTTTCTGTTCTTTCCATCAAAATGTATTTTCATCAGTCTTTTCATTTAAATATAACGCCTTAATTTATGTTAACGTTATTAAAATATATGAGAGATCTTCTATCCTTTATATCCAACGTGGAAAGTGCTGGCTCGTTCATATTTTTCCCTTTCAGCCGCCGACAAAAATAATGAGGTGCTTTTTACGAAATTACGTTCGCAATTTAGGAATGTTGTTACGTTGTAACGAAGTTCGGTTTCTTAGGTGCTTGGATATTTATTAAATAGGTACTTATTTAAGAGCTTTAATCAAGCTATTTTGAGATGACAAGCGATTTTGTAAACAAGAAAATTCCCTTTATTTTTTACAGAATTTTCGGATCAGTAGTTCCTTTGCAAAAGCTAAAGGAACTACTTCAGGTAACAACTCGAGACTGACAACTTTCTCCTCATGTTATTAAAGATGGAAGATTAATTAATCTGTTTTAGAGCTTTTGTGCTTTAATCACATACAGTCAACATCAGATTTGTTAATTTGATTTTACTCAATAAACCGGAAATTAAAGGAAGAAAAGTTAGAAATTACGAATATCTACAGCCATCAACGTCAACTTCAAGAGTGTATTAGGCACCTGTCTACCACGGTTTACGTTCTTACTTCTAAAAAGAGAAGTTTATTTATAAACAATGATTAAAGTTAAGTGATGTTTAAATGTCAAAAATGTATGGTAAACAGTCAGACAGTAGGGAGTTTCATGCAAAAAACACTGAATGACTCGAATTGATAAGTTGACGATCCCTTTCCGAGTTGATATGTGCACTATGACCTTAATTTTTGATATCCTCAAAACATTCGCTTTTTCAACTTTTGATTTTAAAACCTCCGCAACCTCATCCGCATAGGTCTTATACTATATTAAATAATTTACAGTGCGTGCCACGTAAGAAGAGACTTGGCACACCACGTGGTCTGACATGCGCAGAACACGATTTTAGGTATCTTTAGCGGTATGAGGTCTGAGTGCGGGACGGGACCGGACGTCATAGGGGCGGCGGAAAGAGTCGGAGGAGGCGGGGTCAAGTCTCTTCTTACGTGGCACGCACTGTACTCTCTGTATCTAAACAACATAATTAAATAAGACCTTACAATTTCACAGCGAATACCACGGTCAATTTCACAAGGGCAATCGGGTCGATATTAGTTCATCGAACATTTTACCACGCCGTTCATTCAATCGATAATGATGCATGAAGTGATTGTGACGAATCTCGTTACTCTATTTCTGCATGTTAGCGAATTTGTATAGTGGTTCAATTGAATAGTAAGTCAGTAAAACAGTATTTGTCTGTTACTTGCTACTTTGAGATTCACATAATCGGTATAAAGACAGATCTTGTCTTGTCATCTCATCTGCCTAGCCTTTTCCCAACTGTGTTGGGGTTGGCTTCCAGTCTAACTGGATGCAGCTAGATACCAGTATTTTACATGAAGCGACTGCCTCTCTGATCTCCACAACCCAGTTTCTGGGTGATAAGATACCCCTTGGTAAGACTGGTTGTCAGACTTTCGGGCTACTGACGACCCGTAACAACTGTCAAAGATCCATGAATGACAGCCGGGACCAACGGCTAAACGTGCTTTCCGAGATACGAACGGTTCTTGGTATGTAAAGATGGTCACCCATCCTGGATCCCACCGCGTAGCTTAACCTGATCGATCGCCCCGTTCGACTGATACTTCTTAGCCACAAGATCCTTCAGATTTTGTGTTGTCATATTTATTTTATCATGGTTTTAGTCATACTTACTTTTTTGTTGCAATTTTTTATGCGTTAAACCAGTCCTGTCAACCGTCTCGCTTTCTATTTTAATTATCTTTATTCATCACCATCAGTCTCCTTCACCCTTATACCAATTTAAAAGGGGTCGGGTCGGCGCAACGTAGCTTCTTCTTCCATACTTCTCTATTAGTCGTCCCTTTTTGTCGCCATTTTATTTTATTATCTTTATTAGTCTTCCAAAAATAAAATTGAGACCGACATACCTTAACTTATCAAATTTTGTTTCATTACTTAAACGTATTATATCATAGTAATTTATATGTAGTAATCTCGCTCGCAATCTAAACTAATATTATAAAATAAAAAAAAAGTGTTTTGTTTGTTTTTGGATGAAATTTGGCACATGGATAGACCATGGTCTGGTTTAGGACATAGGATAATTTTTATTCCGATATTTTCGCGGAATCGAGATTTATTTAGGTGAAACCGTGGGGCGCAGTTAGTAATCAATAAAATAATTATTTGAGCAAGACATATAGAACCCTACGTATTCATTTTTATTTAATATCACAGAAAGGAAAGTAAGCAAGTTACTACTTAAGTTTTATTATACTCTTAATCACTTGAAAGACGTACACCGAACATTCACAGCTTCATACTTTACTCACGTCCAGCCATTACAATTGACAACTTAGTCAAACAATGGGATATTACGCATTGGCTTATATTCAGAGAAAGTTGTTTTCAAAATGTCGGCTGAAAGTGTTCGTGAAAAATAAGTTGAAACGTGTTGAGAAGTAAAGTGAAAAGTTCAGAACTCAAAACCATCACCCTTTAATTTGATTAAAATAATAACGAAGTTTAAGTGGAGTTGTTTAACTTTTCGCAAATTTTTCATTCGATTAAAATAATAACGAACTTTAAGTGGAGTTGTTTTACTTTTCGGTTTATTATTTATTTCATATTTCAAGTACACAAATGTTATATAGAGGCGGACTGAATGCCATAGGCATTTTCTACCAGTTAACCTTTGGGTGTTGCAGTGAAAAACAGTTGTAGGTGCAATAACGAAAATTGTGGAACAATATTTATTTAAATATACGGATATCTATAAAAATATTATAAGAAAATAATAATTAAAAAAACTTTTGGTCATAGACGTTTTCGAATTGTAAGTAATTAGAAATGTTGGAAGACATTATCATGATATACATTATCTGCATAGATTGTAATTTTATTGACATTGGCAATACCAATAAAGGCAATCTAGTTGGTCGATATATCGTGGTTTACTTATATTAGTAATGAGGGAATGGTTTTACGAGCTTAGAGGCCTAGGGACGTCTCTGTCTGCCTAGTGTAGCTTATGTCATCCTCCAGGTTTCGTAAGAACTTTGAGAAAATCCCTTAACCCTAAATTAATAATATACCTCTAAAATTTTGATGTATTTTTCTCTATTAACTGTGTTGTGTGTACCTACATAAATAAATAAATACGTAATTTAAAGTTTTTGCAGCAGTGAAGTTACTTATTTTTTAAAAAATCCCTTAATCATAGCTTCGATCAATAACGCATTCTGAAGTCGAATTCTTACCAAGCAGCTTTAGTGAACCCATTACGTAAAGCTATATTGTACTTTAAACATTAAATATCTCTTTCTTTTTTATCTTCTTTTTCTTTTTTTTAATCTCTCTGTTTTTTTTATGATTTTATATTTTCTCTTTATGTGCATGTGCATTATACCAACTGTGTCTTTAATTCTTGTACTTGGTTTTACACCATCTTAATAAAATAAAATAAGTAAAAAAAATAACTTAAATTGAGTGTATCCTCACTGCCAACAACACAACCCACAGCATTAACACTATTTCTAATCTTTAAACAGATCACAAACCCTTAAACGAAACTTAACACTACTAACCAGCATAATTACAATAAGGCACAGGTTCTCTAATTAAGTAAACAGGAAACGTCTCGGGCGTCGGTATTCGTTTAATCACAGTTTAATAGTTACGTTAATGGGTGAAACTCATCTCCGCGCTGACCGACCCATCTGTTTTTGTTTAGTTCGTCTGCGTCCGCACTTTCCCCATTTAGATACAGATTAATAGGATACGATTTAAGTTGGATATGTTTATCGTGATTTTTGAGGTTTTGATTGGACAAAATTATTGCTGATCATCCAATGAGCATTAACTGAACCTTCGTCTAGTTTAGTGACTGTAGTATCACCTTCTTTGTCTCGGGGACTCAGAAGGAGGATTGCTTTTTGTATGTTTTTGTTTAGTCCGTCTCCGTCCGCACTTTCCCCGTTTAGATACGGATTAAAAGGATACGATTTAAGTTGGACATGTTTATCGTGATCTTTGAGGTATACACATTTTGATTGGACAAAATTATTGCTGATCATCCAATGAGCATTAACTGAACCTTCGTCTAGTTTAGCGACTGTAATATCACCTTCTTTGTCTCGGGGACTCAAAAGGATTGCTTTTTGTGTGTTTTTGTTTAGTCCGTCTCCGTCCGCACTTTCCCCGTTTAGATACGGATTAATTGGATACGATTTAAGTTGGTTATAAACATGTCCAATCCGACTTAACCAATCGCGTCGTGATCTTTGAAAGGTAAAGAAGTGTAAGCACAGTTGCACGATTTTGATTTGACGATATTTTAGTTTTTCCGCCAATTATCTGTTACTTCGTCGAGCGTAGTGACAATATTATGTCCTGTTTTGGAGCTTAGGGCTTTAAGACTACCTGGAGGATTTAAAAAGCTAGTTCCACTGCCTTGTTTAGTGAAATTTCTTTTTTGGTACCAAGAACTATGAAATGAAATAACCATATGGGCCAGTCGGGACTGGCCCACATGGTTTTAAGTATATTTAATTTACAAAAACAGATGGGTCGCTCGGGACCGACCCTACTGTTTTTGTTTGGTCCGTCTCGCACTTTCCCTATTTAGATACTTACCGATTTATTTGATTTGTTGGGTACGTTTATCGCGATGTTTTAAGAGACAGATGTGTAAGACGTGTAAGTAGGTAGGTACAGTCGCACAATTTTGATTAGAAGATATTTTTGGTGGCCAGCCAACGAGCAAGCCATTTATTGGACGATGCAGCGATGGTCTAGTTGAAAACTTGTAGTTTTACAGCGCAAAGGAATCATAAACTGATTCTAACTGCAGATAATGATGATTTAAGTTGAACTGTCGATGGGTCAGAAAATATAGTCACATTTCCAGCCCAGTGGACAATATTAAATTAACCCCTTTCTAAGAAAAATCATTGAGCTATGAGCGATGTTGATAGACATATTATTCAAGATTTTTAAAACTGTTTGGAGCTGTCCTGAGTTATGCATCCATTTTATGTTTATAGAAAAAAACACGGCTTTGAAAGCAGTTACTACCAAACGTGACAACTATGAACCCAGCATGACGCCAGTTATTAGCTCCTGTATCTTAAAGGCTAGCTTTTCACGGAACTCTTGCATGGAAATGAAGCCATTTACATATTTTGACATGGATCGCTCAAAGAAGATATTACATATTTTAAAAATTTTAGGCAACTTAATGAAGTTGCCTAAAAAATTAAAAATATGTAATATCTTAACGTCTAAAGTAATTACTATAGACTTTATCATACATTTGACACTACAATTAATGAATATTTAATAAACTTATTACTACTACTTACATTCTAATTTATTGAACCCTAAATCACAGGGCAATGTCGACTTTTTTAACGACCTCCATTTTTATATTCAATTCAACCGAACTTTCTCTAGCTATGGACTGATTAATTGAATACAATTTATTTGAATTTTATTTCGTCGTTATCTAAAGGGGGTTTCCTGCACAATCATGTTATGTCGGATAATCGAATAATTACATCGATTATCCGTGAACTTGGAGATTTTTTTTATCGATTAGATGTGGCATGGTGGGTGGTTTGTTTGGTAGTTTGATAAATATGAAATAGTATTTTATTGATATTTTTAATCTGATCGATTTGTAATATTTTAAATATGTATTTTATAATGTAAAAAAAATAAATAAAAAAGAAGATAATTCATAAGATGGCTTTCCTCGTTCCTGTGAGAACTGATGTACTACTAACTAACTGATGTGCTCAATAAAGAAATGGAGCAATTAGGAGACCACCCAGATATTCCTTTATCCCAAACCACTCAACCATAGATACAAAACCTTACTTAACTAACGAAACTCTAGAAAACCCAATAATGTCGCCCGCACAAACTAAGGTATACTCTTACTTATTTTTTTTTGACTCAACATCGTTTTAGTTTTACATTTACAAAGTCGAGGCGTACAAAAAGTTCTTCATTACACCTGTTGTATCATTCCACGAATCCCTTACTAATCCGATTAATGGAGAAACTAGTAAAAGTTTCATCTTCCATACATAATGAGAACGTTCATACAAACTTTTTGCTGCCGTGGGAAGACCGTTTTAAATTAATTTCTATTTAATGTTGGGAGCCGACTCGCATTATATTTGTTGGTTGTAAAATGGAAAGTAGTGGAGCAACTATTTAGGTTATTGATATACAAAGCAATTAAGTCATTTTTTACTGCTTCACGCTCGATTTCCTTGTTTGAGTGATAAGTGGTGGTTTTCAAGTCTTGATTTTATAACTAGTACTTATAAATGCTTCTTGTGAGGAAGTATCTTACACCTTACATCATCTGCCTAGGCTTATTCCAACATGTTGGGGTCGGCTTCCAGTCTAACCGGATGTAACTGAATACTAGTATTTTACATGGAGCGACTGCCTATCTGACCTCCACAACCCAGTTACTGGGTAATACGATACCCCTTGGTAAGACTGGTTGTCAGACTTTCGGGCTTCTGACTACCCGTAACGATTATCAAAGATCCACGAATGACAGCCGGGACCAACGGCTTAACGTGCTTTCTGAGGCACGGAGGGGTCACGGTATGTAAAGATGGTCACCCATCTACAGACCAACCGCGGCAAGCGTAGCTTAACCTGATCGATCGACCTGTGCGGCTGTTATTATTTAGCCACGGGCCCCTCTATATCGACATCTATATAAGTATCTTATACCTTACAAAAGGTTTAGTTGGATATTGCAATTACATCATCATATTATGTTATTTAATATTTACATCAGTCTTTTTTTTTTTTTTTTCATCAGTCTTAGCTTTAACTTTTCACGGCACATTTTGAAACAGAGGGATGATCATCTATTGTTTCTTCCTAACCTAACCTGTATCTTTCACATGATTTTAACATAAAAAAAATCACTGTTTCTCTTTTCTACCAATTGAACTTTTCAGAATCTTCAACACCGACGTGTTTAGGGTTATTATTTTCAGGATATTGAACCTCTTGTTTTTATGTACGTTAGCCATTCCAGTTGTCTAAGGATAACTAGCAAACTAATGATCACAACTGTATGAAATTTTACCGTTATCCCTTAGATAATATCATTATTTAATTAATTAGTCAAATTACTCACATCTTTAGTAAATCACCCTGATACCGAGAGTACATTGAACGCCCCTCGTAGGCTTAGCTAAGTACAGACGCCAGCACATCAAGCTACCTGAAACTGTCAAATTTTCCCAATGAACTTTGAACCTGATGCTTCAGCAATAAAGTTAAAAATCTATTAAAGAAATTCGACAGAATGAAGTAGCCTGATGTGCTGGTGTCTGTAGAAAATATGCCTAATCTCCAACTCTCTTTGCATTACTTACAATATTTGTCTTAGCTTCGTCTTTTTCCTGGCCTTTTTACTTGGGGTCGGCGCAACACGTTTTGGCTTCCAAACTTCGTACTTGTCCTCTTCAAGATGACTAAGCTAATTCCGAACGCCTCAGGCAAAATAAGTAACCGCATTTAAAAGCTATTCATTATGATCCGACGTGCTGATGAATAATTATTTTATGTGCGGCTCAAACTATCTCTAAGGTGTTGAAAAAGGTCAGCGGGATTGTTGGTCAGCGGGATTGTCCGAAAGGGTTACCGCTGGCCCTGAACATAAAGGGCTAAGGAAGGAATACCCGTATTCCTTCCTTTAGTCAGTAAGAGTCTGACACTCCCTTCCGCTCCACCCAGAGCGGGAGAGGTCATTTGATAATTTCCCTTTTTTTTTTTTGAAATGGGTTTGCTCTTGACTCTAATCTAGGTCAGAGATGACACAGACAAAGTCAACGATGCTCAAAAAAAAGTTTTGAAAAATTTACTGTGCATATTTTCAAGAATTTTTTGACAGAGACATGGGTAATAAAGGGAGCAAAGTAAATGGGGGGGCTTTTACTCAGCGGGTTAATTGCGTAAAACACTAACAGTAGCATACTTTCATTTTGACAGTTCAACAACATTCATTGCTGATTATATAGGTTGTTGAGCAGACTTTTCCGAACTTAAGAAGCAATGGATTAGCAATATCATTTAAAATGATTTAGATTGTGATTGGTAGTGTGTTACGCAATCAGGGTACAGAACTGCGACACAGGAGTTGGCCTAAAAACCAGGTAACACAAAGTGTAATCTATACTATATATATATTATATATTAATATTATAAAGCTGAAGAGTTTGTTTGTTTGTTTGGTTGAACGCGCTAATCTCTGGAACTACCAGTCGGATTTTAAAAAATCTTTTTGTATTTGATAGCCCAATTCTTGAGGAAGGCTATAGGTTATTTAACATCACGCTATGACCTTTAGGAGCCGAGCAAAAAGAAAAAAAGTCAGAAGGAACGCTAAGCAAAAACGAAGTGATAGCGCGGGCAGGCGATGCGATGCGACGGGGTGGGTCGGAGTAACAAGAAATTTCACGCGGACGAAGTCGTGGGCAGAAGATAGTAAAATTATATTTTTGCCCTAAAAATCGATTATGACTGTTACTCACTATACTTCCTGTTTATTCTAACATGAATATAGCCGAAACCTCGCTTCCTTTGACTGTGGGTCGTTATTGACGAATATTGTGTATAAAGAGGACAAAACGCCTGCCAATACCCGCGGGACATTAAAATAAATGAATGATTCAGTGAGAAAAGAACGAGATATTCACTCATTTTGCAGTGAAGCTTACGCCAAGAGCGAATATTTCAGTTAATCGTTTTATAAGCAGGTTTATTCGAATTTAAACTCAAAGCAGTGATTTCAATAAAACCATTTACAGGCACTTTTGAATTGTCAAGAAGTCGGTCAGTCCTAAATATGAAGCTAGTTGCCTATTCCTAAGCGAAGTAGGTACGTTCAAGTCAATGAAAGATATATTACCCGGTAAATCGTAGCTCTATAGTACACTAGCAGCACCCCGCGGTTTTACCCGCATAAGGGTCGATCGCGTGGGAATATCAGGATAAAACTATCCTATGTCCTTTCTCGGGACTCAAACTATCTCTATACCAAATTTCATCTAAATCGGTTTAGCGGTTTAAGCGTTAAGAGGTTACAGACAGACAAGGACACTTTCGCGTTTATAATACTAGCAGCGTTCCGCGGTTTTACCCGCATAAGTGTCGATCCCGTAGAAATATCGAGATAAAAACTTTCCTATGTCCTTTCCTGGGACTCAAACTATCTCTATAACAAATTTC
Source organism: Luperina nickerlii (assembly GCA_963855955.1). Lineage (NCBI taxonomy): Eukaryota > Metazoa > Arthropoda > Insecta > Lepidoptera > Noctuidae > Luperina > Luperina nickerlii. The sequence continues at coordinate 6,415,463 of OY979674.1, forward strand.
ATCTAAATCGGTTCAGCAGTTTAAGCGTGAAGGGGTAACAGACAGGCACACTTTCGCATTTATAATATTAGTATGGAAACGTGTGCTATGCAAGTAGGTATAAGGCGATTGAGTTTATACGATGCAAAGATTCTGCACACTTAAAGTTGTTAATTCACAGTCCTTTATCGTCACCCTGTAACCATCCACCGCAAAAAATAGGCTTCTTAAAAAGCTTTAAACGTGAATAACTAAAAAAACATCACCATCATCTGCCTAGCCTTTTCCCAACTATGTTGGGGTCGGCTTCCAGTCTAACCGGATGCAGCTGAATACTAGTATTTTACATGGAGCGACTGCCTATCTGACCTCCACAACCCAGTTACTGGTTAATACGATACCCCTTGGTAAGACTGGTTGTCAGACTTTCGGGCTTCTGACTACCCGTAACGACTGTCAAAGATCCACGAATTACGGCCGGGACCAACGGCTTAACGTGCTTCCCGAAGCACGGAGGGGTCACGGTATGTAAAGATAGTCACCCATCCACAGACCAACCGCGGCAAGCGTAGCTTAACCTGATCGATCGACCTGTGCGGCTGTTATTATTTAGCCACGGGCCCCAACCAAAAAGCAACACCATGTATAATAAAATGAAGACGTCTAGCTAGAATAGAAACCAGTATAGAGAAAGTTCATCTTGTCTGGGGTCAACTTACTACGGACTCACATACCATTGGTGTTAATAGATTGTGTTTATAGGCGACCGACGATTTATCACAATCATTTACATATGTATATAAAAATAACGATAATTTGTTGTACGATACATTTGGTATAATTAGAGGGTAAGTATTAAGTTGATTGGGTGCACGCAAAGATGGTTGTGTGTTCAATGTATGAGTTGTTGGAATCGGTTTAGTTATTTCTACCGCGATTAAAATATTTAAGCACTAGCACAGAACTGCGATAAAAGTGACGTCAGTAGGCAAATACCGCATAGGTCTTCCATCAAAAATGTGTGTTCAAACCACTTTAAAAATACTACCACTTCGATGTAAAAGCAACGATGTGTACTTTGTTCAAATTGGAATGCGATCGGAGACACTTTTGAAAAATCCTAAATAATAAGTCGTAATTCAAGGTTTTACTCTCGCCTTTTTCCTCCTCCAATATTGGACCAATATAAAAAATATTTCATATACTGTATAAGAAGGATATATACTGTGTCCTCACGTATTTCTTTTTTCATTAATAGTTGTCAAATTTGTTCACTAGGCCTCTGTTGACAGCGGTTTAAATTGGAATTTTTTGAGGGTTCTAGTGCTTATAAAAATAATGTATCATCAAAAAGTAAAACCTAGGGACATAAAAGTAGTTAATATTCATTATTCTGTAAAAAATCATTGCTTTATGGTCATTAACCAAAAAGAAAACAGGCGAGAGCGTTTGTATGGCGATACGGCCGCATTTCCTCTTATAAAATGTATTCAACAAAAGCTCTTTAAATAGATCTTTGTACCCAAAACCCTCTAAAACTGGTACAAATTTAAATATATACATATATATTATTATCACCTATATTTATCATTATCATCATTTCAGCCCGGTATCACCCACTGCTGGATATAGACGGAGGCCTATAGGGTATGGGCACGGGCGGGTATTGGTAGGGTATGAGGTGGGTATGTTTATGGGGGTATGGTAGGTTATGGGGGGTGGGTGGGTATGTATACCCAGAAAGGGGAGCCTTTCTTTTACCACACCTGGTTCCGTGCGTCCCTCATCCAGGTGTCTCGCGACTTTGAAGATATCGTAAACTCAACGCACTTTTGGACGGCCCTGGTTTCTTTAGTTATAGATATCGCCATATGGAAATAAGGCCAATTCACTCGTTATCGGCTCGTGTAAGAGCTATTAGCGGCAGACGCGGCGTCTACGATCTTTATGTAAATTGCACCCAATGATTCTACTTCCGATACCGTGAGAATGTGAGATGTGTGTGAAATGGCCCTTATGTGATAACCTGTATAGAGCTTTCATTCCATTGTGTGTTTTGGTTAACTTTAAAAGTGAGATTTTCTTACCAAAATCAAAGTCAAATCATTTATTTCAACTGGGCCATTATTAGGCTTTTAAAGATCAAAATGTACAACAGAATAGAATTGATTCTAATTCTTCTTCCAAAAGGTAGTTTTTTATGGAGAAAATTCGACCCACCTTAAATCTTTCGGTAATGTAACAGGCACAATTGGCAAATCCATATACCTAATACCAAAAAAAAAACATCATCAATTCGCACAAAAACAGCATTACATTGCGATGTTCACATTCGAATACAAAAAAACACGTCTACAAAAACACAATGAAAATCGAATTGAGATGTCCCATCAATGTCCCCACTAGAAAAGTTTTAAGCGAAACAGTGACAGCGAAAAAGAAGATAAAATAAATCTTTTTTCGATGTCAACGTCAATTCATTTCGTTTCGACGTCATTCGCGTTAATTGGAACGGAATAGTGTTGTGTGTGAGCGGTATTTATGTCAATAAATAAACTTGAGAGATTTATCGAAAAAAAAAGTGTAGATTGTTGTACCGATTGTGCGTTGATGAGCAAGTTGACATTTTGACAGGTCGATATTGAATGTAAGGTGGCTATTCTGGTTTTGATCGGATGATTGATTTTGAATGAATGAAATAGGATAATATTAAGTTCTCGGCTTTAGTTTTGATTTTGGTTGTTTAACTAAAAGCGTTGAATAAATTCATTTAAGATCGCAATAAAGCTCATGATTTGAAAGATACTGTATTGCGTCAAAAATCATCACCATTTCAAAATACTATTGTTTTGTTTCCTTTTCAAACAGCTCAGTGAAAACCCAGTGTTACCCCACGCGTTGATTCTTATCCGACTCAATTAATGTTCAATGTTAATCTTAACTAAGTAGCGGGTTTGTTACGTCAGTGATTGAAAGGACAATCGCTTGCGGCCGGAACAGTGACGAAACGAGTCGATCGCGGTGCGGGCGCAGGCCACTGACAGCGAAAGTGTTTTAATTTGCTCACTGACATTTCGGCCGCCTTTGCCGATGTCAATGTCGGGGTTGAGTTTAAAAATATGGTCAATTTTGATGAATGATATTTTGTTTTCGTAAATATTTGACGTAGGTACTCATTATAAGTAAAGTTAATTTTGTTCGTGCAGTTAAGTAAAAGCAGCAGTGACACATAGGTACTTTTAACAAAGACCAATTAATTTAATATCAACTTCACCTTATTAACACAGATAGTAAAAATATTATTAATCGATTGGCGTTTATAAAAAAAGACGATATTTTAAATCAATTCCCACTTTCATCAAAAAAGTGTAAAAACAAAAAATGGCTGCACGACAACCGCCTTCAAATTAAATCGAGTTTCTCGGTACACGAAACTTCAAAAAAGGCGAACATTTTTTACTAAAGGTGCATGGGAACATGTCTACAGGGAAAGCACGATCGAAGCAAGCCTCTAATTGACATTTACAAACGATCTTTTGTTCGCCGCGCAACTATCGATATTTCGAACAATGTGTGCACGTCATTATTCATTGTTTGATTTTACTATCTCTTAATTATTTTATCGTTTCGCACTCGTTTTCGCATGGAAGACGTATTGCTTATTAATTATTAACAATAAGGTAGTTGATGAGTTAACTCTGCGTGATCGAAACTTTTCTTCTGTCATTTGTCAGTCGTTTTTATCAATAGCTATAGTTAATGAGTCGATCAATCCATCAACTCAGCCTACCGTACTTCAATGCTGCTAAATAAATGTTCCTACTTTAGTTGCGTCACTACTTTATCGATTATAATATGCGAATGGTAGTGCGGCAGCTGAGAGAATGCGTTCCTGAAAAACACATGTTCATTTGTATGAAACTGACCGGTGCAGTTTCATACAAATGAACACGTGTTTTGCGAGTTTGATCTTTTTTAGAGACTTGAATTGTCGCACTGACAGGTGTCAGGAACGCCTTCTTTCGACGGCCGGACTGTAGATCTATTCAACGTCACATTCATTTGACGATCATGAGTTCTTTAGAATGAGATAAGCTAATGGATCGAACAAGGCAATTATAATTAAATATTTCTTTTTAAGAGTTTTCCGCTTTCCTCAATAGAATTGGTCATGCATGTGATCAATCTTGCGTGGTATTAGATATTGTATGGATACGATTTTATGGAAATATTTTATTATGATTGCACGTTACACGTAATTTTGAAATTTATTACTGTCAGTTCCGGCGTAATGTGGGCATGAAGAAAAAAGCAATTGACCTTGGGATTACAATGTTTTGTAAACTTTATTTAACTGCGAAGGTGTAAAGTAATTTTTATTATCAGTGACATGATTATTCGAGTGATTGATTGATTGAACTTACTGTGATCATTATCGAAGAATATACATAATCAGCCTAGAATATTCCCACTGCTGGGACACAGGTGTCCTCTCTTCGAGAGGAAGTGGGTTGTTATAATCTACAACGCGGGCCCGTGCGAGTTGGTGTACGGCATTTAAAATATAAATTCTCCTTATTTTCATTAGGACGTTTGTTTTAAGTTATCACCTATCTTCAAATTACCAATTAAGTTTAACTCTTCGCACGTCAAGTGTACACCATGTGTACCGATAACAATAAAATTTCTATTGTGTCTGCTAATTGGACGCGCGACGAGGTAGTCTATTTATTTTCAATCCGATTCGAAATTCCTTTAAACATTGAGTGACTGCTTCATTATAAGTATGTATGTTGTAATGTCATGTATCTTGTCTACCCGCCCAATCGATTAAAGGCGGGCATGCGTACGCGCCGGTCAGCGGCGAGCTTTTGTTAGTGATGTGCCATTTATTCGTGGTAAAACATCGATACATCATAAAAGTATTTTATTTTACATTTGTCGGATTCGAAAAATAAACCTGAAGTTGGTTTAGAAGATTCCCTAATTGGATGAAGAATTTGATTGATAGCTGTTCACAATTATAAAATTGATGTTTGGATTGTTAGCAGTCATTGAATTGATTTAAAGGTCGTTAAATATTTTAGAACTGATTCTCTACTTAATGGTTGTTATAAACTCTACTTAATGGTTGTTATAAATTGGCATATTGAATAATATTGAACCTTTATGACTCCATGGTTAGTTTATCAATTAACAACTTGAAAGGGGCTTGTATTAGGTTTTTTGTATGTATTTTTTTTTAATTCAAGGGGTAAAACATTGGTTTCTTCAGAGCTTTACAAAGTAATTAATCCAGAAGCTAAACATTCCAGTCTTATCTCCGTACCTTCAATTTATTTCCCACGTCAAATTAGATTGAATGTCATCCGCTGATAGATAAAGTGCGTAACATTGATATCGATATTCACAGCGGTGGTCTTGTAAACATCGATACTTGGTATCACTAATTAGTAGCTGGTGAAAGTTACCGACCGACTGACCACAATCCGAGTCCGATGTTTCGGCTGTGTCGATTCTAGATCGATTCTACTTTCGTTTTTGACTACTCTTACTTACCACTCACCGCGAGTCGATTGTATGATTTATTTCGTACTTACGTTACATAGATGTAATTATACGTTTGGCTACGGATTCGTTGCGGTCAGTCACTTGCTGCGTCGGGTTTTGGTTTAATTAATTTTAGCTGATATTCATTAATAACTATCTACGCTGGGCGTTGTAATTAAACTGAGAGTGCAAAGGTGCGGTATTGAAGATCCTTGGATTTCTTATCGATAAAACAGGGATGTCACAATATAATCGATACATTTGTTCAAACACAATCAAGCAATTACCGACACTTCGTCATCACTAACAACCTCAAATATTTTGGTTTAAAAATATTTGAATAAGCAAATTATGCCACAACTCGATGCAAATAACAGCTTTTATGAATGTGATTGACCATATAACTGTTTATATAAAAATGAAAAAGATGTAGTTAATCGGATATGAATAACAGTCAATTAAAGAGCCGACGAAAATAACCAAAACGCCCGTCAAGTTGATTAGTTCGGTGAGAAGCGGCTGGTTGTGGTTAGGCTTTGAAGGCGGCGAATGGGACAGCCCAAAAGATATTAATTTGTTTATTATTTCGACAATAATAAACAGTTCAGTTCATTCAGCCCTTTGATGTCATCCTCATTTGGAATGAGAGTTTACTGTGGTACTGTTTACTGTGCATCTTAAAATATTTCCCCTTCCTACCGTTTCTATTTCACTACTATCATAATATCTTCGCGACTCTTTCCACATTTTATCTACAGGGGCCGTATTCCTTATGACACAATGAACAAAACCGCGCGAAATGAACGGGAGATTGGCGGGATTAGCTAAGGAATTGACATGGTTTCGAAGTAAGGAATTATTGAGTAGTCATAGTGATTTAGGACCCTGATGGAATTTTGCGGTCAAGGTCGAAGTCAGTTTCCGTATGTCTCATATGGTTGTTTGAGAAACAGGTTGACAAATTAAATAAAAAGATTAACACCTTTAAATTAGAAGACTATAACAAAACGCCGATTACCGACACTGTCAAATCCCACAAGCTCTCGTAAAACCGTTAAAACCAACTCAAACGCTGTTCACACTTCGTAAAACCATCCAAGCTCGATATTATGTTTTTATCGTTCGCTTATTCTAAGGCCTAACCGTCTCGTCGCCGACCTCTGTTGGATGTGGGCCAGCGGGTCTTCAATGTGGGTTTATGATGCAGCCCCACAGGTTCTCAGCCGCTGTGGGTGCCTTCATTGTGTGGGGCAATTAACTCTAACTGTCAACGTTTCCTAGGATTCCATGTGAATGCTCCGTCAATAGGGATTTTTGTACTTATTTCATTATTATAATTATTGTTTCTCTTGTTTGTTGTTGTGATAAGAACTGTATCTGGCTTGTCTTGTTGTTCATGTGTATGCTTATGATCTTTGTAAGTTCTATTGGGAATTGTACTTTCTTCATTTATAGTAAAGCAGTAGTATAGCAGTAGTATTTGTAGTATAGGTTCGTTGCTACGATAGTATTGTGTTTTCATTAGAAGATACGGCTAATTTGAATCTTTTTTTGTAAAAATGTTTTTATTTTTCACTTTTTTGTTGTATCTACTTACCGACCCCAAACAAATTCATATACTACTTGCTATATGAATATCAGTGACAGGAAGCTATTGAACACATCTGCCTACCCCTTTAAAGGGTACAGGCGTGATGTTATGGTGATTGCGTAAACAATGCATACATATGCTATAGCAGCAATCGCGGTTGATTTGCTGGTATTTATTGAAGAGCTCTGTTGTCTGTCTCCGAAACTCATCATCAGATCTTTACGAAATTTAAATGGGACTATTTCGGAATAAACCTCTTTGGAACAAAAAATAATTTTGCACATCCGTCTATATATGAGTGAGTTATGCCCGAACATACATAAAAAAAAAATATATATATAAACATCCGAATTGGGAACCTCCTCCTTTTTTGAAGTCGGTTAAAAAGAGACTTTTACAAAAGTAAGATCTGTTGAGAAACGTGTGTGCCCAATAGTACTGAATTCTTAGTCACGTAGGTAAATATTGATAACTTTCCAAGCAAACATTTAGTTTGTCGTAGCACACTTACCTACTCAATAGAACATCGCCTCATCGCCAAGCTAATATGCCAATTAAAACACTCCAAGGTAATTCTGGTTTTAGCGAAAGCAAAAGTACGAGATCGAGTGTCGTTGACCGCAAAGTTTTGTCTGACGAAATTGTAACTGAAAACGTAACATACAACTGTCTTTGTCGCACGATTGATTGACATGTAAGTCTGTCTCTTTTTAAATCGTGACACGTCTCTGACAGGTTGACATGAGATCCTCGAAATCCTAGAAGTACCAGTGTTGGTGAAAGTGTAAATAAAGAGTTTCGGTCGAGAGCGTTTTGTGTGTTTTAAAAATAATTCAATTTGTTTTCCTGGTTTGTAGGGAAGTGCTACATTTTTTGGTAATTTTAGACGGAATGATTTGTACAACCGTTCCTGCACGTTTACTTAATAGGTACTTCCAAATTTTACGCACCGAAGCGTAACGATTCTATTTTTCCGGTGATGTAGTAATTCTAAGGTTTCCACATTAGCTTCAGTTGCCTTTTCACATAATTTATCTATCTGGCTTGAATATTATAATCCATTTTGATTAGAGTAATCATGGCCACGACAACATCAGTGATCTCAAGTTAGTGAACTACTGCAACAGTTACTAAACTAGTATATAATATAGCGATGTCATCTCAACTTCAACTGAAACTTTCAAGAACCAAGTTTTATGAGAAAGTGTCGGGACGCGAACATTATGGTAACAACTTAACAGCCGTAACTTCTGCAAAATTGACGTATAAAGTTCTGTAGTTCCAGAACTAAATCATAACTTGCAATGTCAAGTTTATATCATATCCCTATGTATTTTACTGTGTGTACATAAATTATAAAATAAATAATAAATCTATCTGTCTAAATCATCATCACCATTAAATCTAGCTAGTGAATAACAAATGTAGTCCTTTATATACAGATTAATACGGAATGACAGGGACATCGACGCACAACCCGTTACCCCATGCACGCAGGACGGTTCAGAATCATCTACTGAATCCATATTCAGTACATGATTCCGAACCATCCTGCTTTAAAAATTTTGGGAGGCTATTTAAAAAATAAATCTGTTTTTATGCCAGAAAAATTTATATGCCAGAGGTGGCGTAGAATTTTTCGACGGTTATTAAAAAAAATCTGCCTTTTTATAGAAAGTCGAATACCTATATGATTGTAGACCCTCATCTACAATCATATGCTGAAGTCATGGTTACAATTTGCGCGTTGATATCCCTTTCACCCTGTGTTTAAATCAAATGCAGTTGAAACTAACAGTTGATATCAGACTTGCGATAGGTATTTTCGTTATTTTTACGAGTGTTGAAGTAGACACTAACCTTAGTGTTAACCAATCAAATGCTTAATCGTGAGCTGTCTGCATGGGTTTAAATCATAAGACCTAGGAGGACCTAACATCCATATAATCTCTGCTAGGTCATAATCAGTAGTAGATGTATTATTAACGACCTAGCATTCTTGAATTTTGAATGATTGCCCCTATAAAGCTCGTTCATATTCATGAGAGCTTTCACCGCCCTTAAAGTGCAGAGGGCACGATTCCTTTCGGCTTTTCATTCTTAACATTCTCATGATTTCTATATCTATTGAATAATCTTTCCAATCCTTTCATAATTATTTCACCCCTTGTGTTATTACCACCTTATTTTTCCCTTCTTAAACCCATTCTGTTTTAAAAGCTTTCAGTATTGTTACATACTTCAGCACAAAGCTTTTAATCCGAACGAAACCTTTTTAATTTTCTCTGAACACGACTTCACCAAATCTCTTGATTAATCTTGAATAATAAATCACTTTGAAATTGTTTGTACCGCGATCTGTAGGTACGTAGGTACCTCAGTTTACATTGTCGCGATTTACTTTCAGTTTCGTTGTGTGCCCCTGCGCAGGTCAATGCTCGGTAAGATCTAGTGCGCGATAGCTTCCTCACTCAATGAAATTGTTTACTTTTAGTCTAGACTCGACAGTTGTGTTTTGATTCGTCTAGGGCTTTTGAATAGATAGATCATGCATGTGCGTAGTTTTATGTTTGTATGGGAGATAGTTGCTTTCGAATGCTTTATGATTTTTATGTAAATATTTGGTATAGAGAAATGGGTAAAAGTTGGTAGGTACATTCTTCAATACGTGTTTTAATGTTAGATTTCCATATTGAATATTTAATTTGAACCTTTTTGTGTGAAATCCAAATTTTGTTTTTTTTTTATGGAGCGTGGGCCCTGTAGTGGAGGCTGGCGTAGGCAATGATAAACCACTGAGTAAGTACTTAGTAAGAAAAACTCTAAATAAGTACTGAAAACAAAAAAAAAAATAGTCAACACACGTGACACAGATCATTGTTACAGAACACAAAACACCATTCAACTCCCATAGTAATGCAACCCGATCCCATAGTAATCGATACCAACTATACAGAGATACACAAAATTCTTTCACATAACAAATTCACTGAAGGGCTCGGGCTAATCGTGTCAAGTCCGTAGTGAAAGTAAGAGGTGGGCGCGAGAGATTCACAAGCGCGAGCGCACGGAGCCAATGATACCGGCTCGGCTGTAGGTAATGATGGCCACGTGGGTCGGTGGTCATGACTTTCAGAATGGTGTTGTTATGCAGAAATATAAACTGCCCTGCCATGATATGCACGTTTATGTAGGATAATGGCTAGTAGAAGGACCCATAAAAGAAATAAAAAGTAAGCCTCGCGTTTCGTTAAAGAAAAGTCACTTTTCTATTCCTCATTCGTGTGTGGTCTAGGACATGTTCTGGATGATCAGAAACCTACAGTTCCCTGGGTGGATTGAAAGCGCGCACACCAAATCAATGAGAGCCACGTGATTTATTTTGTTGTCATCCATGACTTTCAGTGAAGCCTTGTGATGAGTGGGTGGTCCCACCCTGAAGTAAGGTGAAAGTTTGAGTAAGTACCTAAGCGGATGATACAGAAGCAAAAGATCGAACTAGAACCCTATTTTGGGCAAAAAATAATGAAGGCAGAAAATTAGTAAGCTCGAAGAATAGTTTTTCTTTGTTGCCAAAACCTTTTACAATTAATCATTTGCCCTTTAATGAAATTTTACAAGGGAAAAGTTAACGTTTTCAAACAATCTTGATTGGACATCATGACAATCCGTTTTTAGGCTTTAGGTGGTTTAGAGTAGACGGGCTAATGTAATCTGTAATACTTAGTTAGACTTTATAGATTACATAAATTAACATTACAAGATCGACTTTTTGCTTATGTAAGTAGGATTAGGCTTTATCACTAAGAGGATTATAGCTTAGCTTAGAACATGTCACACTCAAGATATTTCTCAATGACACACCAAGGTGGAGTAAATTTGTGAGAAATAAGAAAGTTTGTTACATCACTTTAAAGAAGTGTAACATCTGGTAATAGATATTTTTGTCTGATACGATGATGATAGTTGATGTAAGTATAGATAAGTCATGGCCGCGCCTATAAATGATGGTCATGAGATTAAATAGGTTTTTTTAAAGATTTATGTTTATGGAGAGTTCTTAATTGATAGATAATTAACTAAAATCAGTGGCACCAACCGGTTATGAAATTCATTTGGCCAGATGTGTGTACCTACCTACGTAGGTAACTGCTGTCGAACGAAAGTTTTATTTATGATAAATGGTTCAAAATTAGTGGTGGCCCAATGGTAATGGTCGTAGGTTCGAACCCAGGCAGGCGCTTTACTTTCTGTAAATAATTTCATCACCACTGCTCTAAAAAACGTTGAAGGAAACCATGTAAGGAAACCGGCATGTCCTATAACCAAAAATTCGAAGACATGTAACATCTACCAATCGGCACTATTATCGGCGTATTGTTAAATATTGCGTAACTTTAATGTTAAAGTTACGCAATATTAACATTAAAGTTCTAAAATCGTTGGTACACAATTAGTAGGTACTTAAACAACTTTCCATACCATGCAGGTAAGTGAAACCTTTTCACTCATACTCATTTAGCGACCCAATAAAAGTAAAACTGAACACTTTGTTTTCTCCAAAAACATAATACAGTATCATAAAGGAACATTTAAATTAAATTTTATCGCCACACCTTTTAAACTCACAAGAATAATTCGTAACAACCGTGTAGCCATAAAAATAATGGATCGTTTTATTAATTGTTAATCTGCAAATAAACGCAGGCCGCGGTCGCAGCGACAAACGATCAGCGAAGGTGCAATAAAGCTCTGCCTTGCTGCCTTGGGCCCACCGCACCCTGTAATTATACAATGGACGCACTGCGACCGCATACTTTATAATAAGCGAAAATGCACCGCAAAAACTCTAAAGTGGCATGTACAAAGAGTTCCGGTAATGTGCTTTAGTACTTTCTCCCGGTGCTCCCACGGCCCACTTGCCCCGAAAAGCAACTTGTTCAGCGGGAACGCCCAAAATTCGGTGATTAAAATGGTGCGGTGTGGCTACGTCTTTACTTTCGCGAACTCCCGCCAATTAAGCTGTGGAGGCCGACTGTGTTTTGTTTTTATTAAAGTGCTAAATGAGATGATTCAGATTGGACTGCCTAGGCAGTTATTTTGCAACTTTATCGTTTATCGGCTGTTATTTATTGTGCATCAATAAATAATTCAGGCTCTTTAAATTGAGTACCCACAAAATTAACTGCAAACACTAAAAGTACCTAAGTGGACTTAATTCTGAGAAATGAAAACGATATCTTTCTCACACATACAAAGGAAGTATTCACTTTTTAACGTAAGTCGGACTTCGGAAGCACAAACAATATTACATACGGAAAACAATAACCCTGTTGGACCTTAATTAAACATACCACGTTTCCGTAATAACATGCCAGAGATAGTTGGAGGGGACGAAACGAAACAAAATGGCATTCCCGTTCTGTAGGGAAAGACGGAAACACAAACTTTCCCTTTTTCGTTAACCAAAAGGGAAATAAGTAGGTAAAATCCCTGTGCGATTCGATCGGAGGCTTGCAGGCAAGTTGACCCATTCACCCTTGAACCACAGTTTCTAATGGAGGGAGATGGCTCATTATTTAAAATGTGCAGGTACATGTCTGAGCGTTTCGAACGTCGGCAATCGAAAGTGGGCAGATTGAGGTTCTGATAAGGATCCACTTTGATTTATGAACGTAGTGAAATAAACATCATTACAGATGCAATGTTTGCAGTTTAGAAATTATTGATGGCATTTTGATGTAATGTGCGTGATCGTAATTTTTTATGCTTAGCTTGGTGTGTCTATGATTTATGGTTTCCTTTGGCAATTATATTTTCTTTTTGTTAAGCTCTTTCAAATACAAGGTATAGTATGCTTTTGTTGGTATAATCACTAAAATAAAAGATGCAGTAATAACCAAAAACCTGTCAAGAGCGAGTCGGTTTGTAGGTATATAAATAGTTTATCACGGGTTTTTTTCTGTAACTACAAATTTACTGTTTTCGGACTTTTTCCTTTACTTCTGCTACATGACCTTGCTTCTTGCTAAACTTCATGATTCTAGGTCAACAAGAAGTACCCTATACATTTTGATGCCCTTGAGAGTGTCGAAATATACGTTTTTTGCGGCATAAACGCCGTATCTTTTTTTTACTTTAACTTAGAAGTTTGATTTTATTCACAGCTTCATGGGACCGCAGACCTAAGTATATGGTTTCAATTTCAACTCGATACCTCCATGCGTTCCCGAGATAAAGGGTCTTGACAGACAGACGGACGGACGGGTGGACAACAAAGTGGTATATATAAGGGTTCCGTTTTTTCCTTTTGAGGTACAGAAAGGGTTCCGTACCTGAAAAGCCCGAACCTGAACCATCATTTTTAGTGAAAAATGATGGTTCGGGTAAAATACCTTGTTTGATAAGTTAATATCGACATACCTACCTTATTAAAAAGCTGGCTCCCGCAGACAGGCGCGACGCGACAGCGCGACACGACTTTAACAGAACAATTTCCATGAAGTTTTCATAGAAATTGTTCTACAAGAGTCGCGTCACCTTTATAGACCTGTCATAACATAACTCATAATAATATAATAAGGTATCTATTAATTATAACTTCAAATTGTTCTATTACAAAATACACATTCACAATCTGATAGAAATTCAGTCCCGAGCATTCATATTCATGTATGTACTTGTAACGCAATGGTTCTGAGTAATTTACGATGATGACCACTGTTCCAATGGTAACTAGCCTCAAACACTAATCACTTGGCGTTAAATAATTAGAAAAATGTCTTAGATATGCAATTGTGAACATGTTAATGACAAATGTACACAATTGCATGTCCGAATACAAAAAATCATAGTTAGTGATACTTTTTATTGAAACGCAATCTTTGCTGACACCTAAGAGTGTCATCGTGACAACTATAGGTGAAGTGAACTGTCAATAGTGTCAAGTAGAATGACAGCTCACTTCACCTTAGTTTTCACGGTGAGATTATTACAGCACAGAACGGCTGGACATATTGTCCCAGTTCCGGTGTTAGGAGATTCACAAAATCGAGGAAGTAATTACTTAGCCTAATTAATATAAGGATCTGAGTTATTTAAGTAACGCATTGTTATCCCTTTTTCAAATAAGCACCATTGTTTTTAATAAACTATAATTATATTGGAGCTAAAAAAAAACAGCAAGACGATTTGCAAAAGGTCACGATCATAGTGCATTGTCTTTCCAACCATTGAAACGAAGAAGACTAACTTCTTTGTACGTAAGTATGTAATGGACATACTCATGTATAAACAATAAGTTAATCTTTTCGTAGTTATGATTTTTTTGCTAATTTGCAGATGATATTCTTCCATTTGATTTCCAACCGGACAAGATTAATGGTCTAATCAAAACCTAAAGTTTCTCTTACATGCCTAACATACATTAAATGTGTGAAATCATAACTGGGCGCACCCCCGACTCTAATTAAACTCGCCATGACGAAGCGAACATCACTTTCTCATTCCACCACATATATTTATATAGTTAAGAATAAACTTTATTAATATAATACTGAAAGTTATTCATGTTCAGTCATATGCTAGAGAGAAAACTTGTAGAGACATCAGAAATAAAAGAAATTATAAAACAAAGTAGACATACCTTTACACGGTTATTTTCTGGAGAAAGTAGCGTATTGTATATGAAATTGTTGTTTATCTAGCGTTTGAATGTATTTCTTTAATGCACGACTGATACCTGTGTGTTATTGAGAATCTAGAAAATGTGACAATTTCTAGTTAAACTAAAATGTATGTAAGATGGAAGAGAAACCATCAAATGAATAAATAGCACATATTGACATATCTTCTACTTAAACATTTATTAACAGAATATCACACCTAACTAACCTTGTTCCTTTTTCTTAAATATAATTTGTTTTTTTTTTTACTTTTGACTATGTTTAGTTTGTGATCTTCCTGTAGTCGAGTCGTCCCCGCCGCGCTTACGTCTCTCCGTACCCGAGCTTACGTCTCTTCGTCCACCCTTGCCCCTCTCACCCCTCCGGCCTGCCTGCTGCATCATGAACCAGCGGTCGGCGAGCCGTAAGCGCGGCATCCGTCGCCTAGCAGTAGCCGAGTCGACGTATCGGAGCTTGTGATCCGCTTTGATTACGTGCTTACAATAGATTGACGCCAGTTCGCCGGCGAGGCGAAAGGCGATACGGTGACGATCCCTTTCCGAGTTAATATGTGTGTTACGACCTTTATGCGGATCTCTGCAGTTGTGGATGCGGATACGGATGTCCAGTACATTCCTGCTATAGTTACACCTCTATCTAACCCTTTGGTGAATACAGGCTAAATATGTGTCATATTATATGATGTTACCTAATGCAATTTGATGCTAAAACATAACAGGTATTTGAGACTAAGGACTTACTTATTCATAAACGTTAGATTGACGCCTATTTGACGGCGAGGCGAAAGGCGATACGGTGCCGATCCCTTTCCGATTTGATTCGTGTGCTATGACCTTTATTCTCAAAAAGAATAGAGGTGTAGAGTGCGTTGGGGTTAATACCGGACAGAATTTCGGCTAGCTGGTAAAACTTTGAAATGTTGCAAAAACTTTGTTAATTTTCTCGGTTATCAGTATGTACAGCTCTACCTAATTCAAGTTACATGAAAGCCGCAAATGGTTATTGGTTAAACGTATTTTAGTTTTGAATGTAGTTTGTTCATACAGTGCCCTCATGCCCTCCAAAAGTTTGTTAACATTTTTTCAATTTCAGATTTGATGCCACATTATAATTTAAAATTTAAAAAAATATGATAAGTAAATCAGTCAGATGGTAGGAATTAGTCAATAAAACCGTTATAGCCTATTATAGTTCAAACATTTGAAGCTAGAATTTTAAAACATAATATGGCATTAAAGGGGTATGAGGAACGGGGTGTAAAGTTCACTCATACTCTATAGAAAAGGGAGGATCCTCCGACCAAACGGGTGTTGTTTATATGCTAGTTGCGCGGTAAACTCTGCTTGCGCGATGCAGGATTTTGCGTGACGTCAGTATGGGTTGTCCACATGTGGCGTTCTAGATACCGCTACAGCATCACAGTTGAATTGGAAAAATATCAACTAAACTTTTGGAGGGCACTATATAACATCCACATTTCATGAGTTATGTCCCATCAAGCACCATTGTATTTTTAACTATTGGTGCGTTCAATTAATTTATGTCAGTAATTAACCAAAATTGTCCATTCTATTAAGCCACAACAGCTCTCGTTTCGAGTTCATTATCGTAAAGTAAAATTACTTATTTTGGCCTTTCGATTCTTAAATGTTTTTCCTGCTTCTTATAAAGTAGGTACTATTAAAAAGTCCGTAACATATTTTCCAGAAGTTCCGAATTACTCTTGAAACTTTTTCGATGTCCTTATTAAAATGAAGCCAGGATCTAAAAGGCTCTTTTCTCACGTATTTTTTTTTGCAAATGTTTTTGAAAAAAGAGGCTTCACCCACGAAAGGCAATACGTACCTACATGTAGACACCTCTGTTGCACCCTGGGAATTACGGAATAGCAAGCCTAAAGTCTATTCAAATTTATGTAGGTATATGAGTATATTTACTGCCAATGGCATGCTTTAAATGCTAGTTTCTAACAATCATTACTTTTTTAATATATTGGATATTCATTATCTTCACATTAAATAATTTAAAACACATTATTTATAAATTAATTTAAGTATATAATATTTTTTTTTCCATGAGCCATAATTTTAACTTTATAAAAAATAATTTATTCGGTAAATCTTCAAAGTTTTTTTTTAGTGGATACCAAATCGGCATGTGCTTTTATTAAAAAAATCTTTAACGGTGTAAAAACTCTCCTTGATCAACCAGTTTCGCAAGGCACAACAGAACCTTTTATATGGCAGGTCAGTCATTTCTTTAGGCAAAAGAGAGATATTAGAGGTGACATATAGGCACAGTTCTTTCTGAACAGTACTAACTTAGGCACACATATGTTTCAAATTAATATTATTTCAAGATAAACCAACATCAACTTACTTCAATGGTACTTAAGTTGATTTCAGAGTGACTAGCACTATTGAAAAAGTTATAAAAATGTTTGAAGTTGTAGCGTAAACTGAACTGTGATTTAATGTTATTTTTTCATAAATTCACAGTTGATTACATTTTTGGCAAATAAATCGCGAATGCAGTTTAGCTACCACCTTTCTGATAAGCATATCTACCTTAGCATGATCAGTAACTCTAATATAAAGTTACCGACACGAAAGGCGGAAGATCGCGTAAAACTGTTTTCTAGATCCATTTATCAACGACTAGCTTCTGCCCGCGACTTCGCCCGCGTGAAATTTCGGCCCCCAACCCACCGCGTCGCATCCTATTGCCCGCCCCCGCTATAACATCGTTTTCTGATTTTTTGAAGTGAAAACTTCTTTAGCAGCGTTGTACACTTTTTTGTAATGGGTAAAGATTGATAGATAGATTCATTTATTTCTGAGTATATGGTAGGTACATTAAGATCTTAATATTAAACAGTTTCACACACACTACCGTCGCCGGTGTAGAAATATTACAAAGTCAAAGTGGCCAAGTTCTATGCCGCAACAATATTATATCTAGTTTGTCATCGAAACTCTAAGCAGAAGTGATATCCCATGAATCCCAAAAATGTTAAACTCGCGTCAGGACACGTGACCTGATCGAAAATTCGTAAGACGGGTGGCCGTAGCCGGTACCGCGCGTGTTTTGTTTATAAGACGATTCACAAAATACACACGTAATTGTTCAAGTTTAAATGGCGTGTTGGTCTAGTGGTTTACACTGCGGCTTAGCAATGTGATGCTCTCGAGTTCAAATCCGCGGCTGAGAAGGTTTTTTCCGAAGCCTGCCGGATCAGCGGGATTGTCCGAAAGGGTTACCGCTGGCCCGGAACATAAAGAGCGAAGGAAGGAACACGGGTGGGTTTTACTCAATAAGAGTCTGACACTCCCTTCCGCTCCACCCAGAGCGGGAGGAGTCATTTGATGATTTTCCATTTGATGACCCAGAAAAAAAAAATTGTTCAAGTTTTCACTTCTCTCGGCACTCCCGAAGTGCCACACAGTTTTTTTTTATTTTGCACGGCTCCTAGTGGCCAACCTTCAACCTTCCTCAAGATGTGAGTTATCAAGTACAAAAGGAATTTTTCAAATCCGAGTAGTAGTCCCAGTGATTAGCGCGTTCAAACAAAATCTTCAGCTTTACCATTAACTAGCTGCCGAACCCGAACCCGACCAGCGAACTTCGTACCGCCCCGCCAGCCGCTCTCCCCCCGCTTTTTAAATCTCTGATATCTTCTAAGATATTCATTTTAATGATATGCTGTAAAGGGCAATTTTGATCTCCATGAAATGCACAACGTATTTAATTGGATAAAGAATAATACTGTATTGCTTAAAATAGCTTGGTAAATAACCCAATTTTTTTTTGTAATATTTAGAAGATAAAAATGGTTACTGTGGGTTATAATTAGGAGATAATCATATACCATTGCGGACTTTTTAGCGATATTTTTAAGATATACAATTCCGTAGTACATTCATTTGATCTGTCTCGTAAGGTTTAGCCAGCGTTTGCAATGTAACAGCCCGGTCACCGTATTAGTCTCCGTATTTACGGTACCCGTTATAACGGATACGAATACTTAATTTAGTGAATACTGTGTCATATGTGAAGTCGCTCATACAAATCCATACGCCATCGATGAAAAAAAAACGTATCCGATAAAACGGACCAGTAAAACGGAGACCATGTGTAAACGGGCTGTAAGCGCACAAAAATATATTTGTTACGACATCACATTACAAATCTTTGAATTTCTCGGTCTTTCTTCGGTATTATACATACAAACCTTCCTCTTGAATCGCTCTATCTATTGAAAACTGCATTAAAATCCGTTGCGTAGTTTAAAAGATCTAAGTTAACAGGTAGCAGGAGCGACTTTGTTTTATACTATACATAGATTGTTAAAATGCGAATTACACATTATATGAATGTTAAAATCGTAACTAATATGTCGTACTATATGTTCGTAGTATGTAGGTACCGTTCAAAAGAAATACTATCGTGGAAACAAAATCACAATACGGCACCAGATTCCGTCCCACATCGTTGGAAACTGTACCGAGCTGCTGACAAGTGGGTCCCTTATGGGAGCCTAGTGATGACGGGTGTACACACGCAGTATGTCAAGATGTACCAGTGTAAGCCGACCTCGGATTGTATAGCCTTTTTGTACAATGACAGGTCAGCTAATACTGGAAACATTAAGCTTGATGAGTCGTTGTAATGAACATTGAATGAGATAATGATACGATTGTTCAGTGTGCACTTTGCCGTAAATTGCTCCTATATTGTTATAAATAATGAGTTACACGTCATGTTAATTCATTCATTTCTTTTCTTTTTTCTTTCTTAATCTTTGGATAGTAGTTAGGTACCTAATAATGTGGATTTCATATACAAATAAATAAAATTGAAGTTTCTGTCATGTGTGTAATGTCAAAATAGCAGCTTTGTACGAAACGCGTATGAAAGTGCATGCGGTACTGATAGCAAAAAACAATACTATATTTTTTATCTGCCTGTCTGTCTATTTATTCCGGCTAATCTCCGAAACCGCTGAACCGATTTTGATGAAATTTGGTAAGGGGATACTTGTAACCTTAGGTAAGAACATAGCTACTTTTAATCGCCATACCACGCGGACGAAACCGCGGGTGGAAGCTAGTTTTAGTATGTGTACAATATTTGAAGTATTCGTGAAACTGCTGTGTCTCACGTGTGTATTTTACGCGATATTAGCATAAACCCTCTGTCGTTTTGTGTGAAATATATTCAGCTGACTCTGGTATATTTTGACCGGAAAATATATGGAAAAATCTCAAGAAAAAGAAGTTTTCTTTTAACGTTTAGGCTTTATTCATGAATGAATATGTTCAACATTATACCTACCTTTTTTTAAGAAATACTTTTATAAAATGTAGGTATGTCAACATGTTGTTGCTATTTGTTTTAAATATTTTTCGGTCTAGGACTAAGTGGGTCATTGTCAAATCATATCCTAGGTACAAAATCTAGGTAAAAACAAGCAGCCTTAAATAACATAACAATGCACTTTCCCGAGCGAAAAGCTAATGGACATACAACTATGTTTAAACAAGAGTTTTTGAAAAATGTCTCATGACGTCATCTGCCTAGCATTTTCCCAACTATATTGGGGTGCGCGGCTTCCAGTCTACATATACAGCTGAATACCAGTATTTTACATGGAGCGACTGCCTATCTGACCTCCACAACCCAGTTACTGGATAACTTGATACCGCTTGGTAAGACTGCTTGTCAGACTTTCGGGTTTCTGACTACCCGTAACGACTGTCAAAGATCCACGAATGACAGCCGGAACCAACCGCTTAACGTGCTTCCTGAGGCACGGAGAGGTCTCGGTATGTCACAAGGTATGTAAAGATCATAGAAATCCGTCCGTGTTAAAGATGGTCACCCATCCACAGACCAACCGCGGCAAGCGTAGCTTAATCTGATCGATCGAATTATGCAGTTGTTATTATTTTGCCAAGGCCCATCCAAAAAAGTGTCTCATCATGAAAAATGTCTCATGAATTTACCTGAAATAATATACTTACCAAAGTAAAATACCAGCAACTAAAACACTAAGGTAACAATATCTACTTTTCATTGCTTACCTAACTTACCTATGTTTCAAGTAACAATTGTTACTAATTAGGAAGAAAAATAAATGTGTAATAATAAATGCAAATTAAATTCACAGCCGTAAGTAAAAAAGCACATACAAAAAGAAAGTCATACACATTAAACCTTCTCAGGAAAAATGTTTTATGTTTTTTTTTCTTAACTTAAAACATTTTTCCATAGACTAGGATTTATTGGATACTATGTACGATAACCTTTATCAGCTATAAATGGTACAAGTTGTGGTTGACCATACTAGACAATAAATAATATTACTATGCTTTGCCATCATTTTCTACATTTCCCACGGTGTTTAGTTATTGTTTGAAGTGAAACTATCCACTAATGTTTTGAATGTATTTGTTTACAGATGCGGCTTCGACGGGGCTTCGCTATAGGTGTCCTGCTCATATTACATATGGTGAGGTTCCATTATTTTCTTTTCTTTTCTTCTTTCTTTCATGTTTAGCCTATAATGTTCCCACTGCTCTGACTTCAACCTTCTTTATGTGAGAGGTAAGTGGGCCACGCGAGTCCAGAGCGTCCACCTCCTCCTGTGATCCCCGATTTTTTAGTTCTATTACATAAAGGTTACCATTTTTTCGTAATTTTTTGAGTAGTGATGAAACAAATTGGATATAAAAAAATGTTCACAATTTTTAACAAATTTCTTTTTTTATTTTTGTGATACAGTTCGACTCAAATTTATAAATCAAATGTAGGTAATAAATGGAATAACAATACAACAACAACACAATACAACAACAATTACAATACAACACAATACAAATACAATTACAACAATACACAACAACACAACATTACAATTTATTCTGAATGGGCTAAAACTAATCCGCATTTTCTGAGTGCTTAGTAGGTAATAAATCAATGAAGCCTCTGGACCCATATTTGGATCCAAATAAACAATAGCTATTAATCGGAAATTAAGGGGGAAGCGCTAAGGTAGCCCGCGAAATTCAAATTTTCTTACGTTTTTTGCAATTTGCTGGTCAGTATTAAGTTTTACGTCGATTAATATATGATTCGCGGCCGTAACAAATATGTATTTACAGAATTATAACCATTAAAGTCATCAACACAACTCTCTAAGACCACGTAAGTCCAAAGAATAACTGTTTCATGAAATCATCATTCTTTGGACTTACGTGACTTACGTTCTGTAAATACATATTTGTTACGGCCGCGAATCATATATTAATCAACGTACAACTTAATACTGACCAGCAAATTGCAAAAAAACCTAAAAAAAAATTGAATTTCGCGGGCTACCCTGGCGCTTTCGCCTTAAACACAATCCTTTTGACGCACCAATAGAAACAGCATATACTGATATGAAAAATAATCTGATCACGTAGTCCTTACCAAATTAATTCAGCCAATAGGATGGTAGAAAGGTCTATTGTTTAATAAATAATTGTGAATAACATGGGACTCTCTATATGTTCATGCTAATTCTTATTGTTTGGGCGGGACGCTACCTCCCACTATCATATAAAGACACTGTAGATAGTTACCTAATTTTTATTTCCTCTGCCATTTCAACTCTGTCTTATCGAGATGAGAGATGGGCAGACGACATTGTTGCCTTCACGGGTAAAACACGGTTGAGCTTGCCTAGAAATAAAACGTTGTGGTAAAGTTGTGCTGAGGATGATCATAATGAATTCCTAATCACTATTCCTTTTATTGGTAGTATTATTTTTTTTGTTTATTTTGTCCATATTCAATGGTTGGCAATTCAAGATTACAAATTGATATAACGGAAATGACATTAACACCTTTCGGCGCAGTAACGGTTGTAACCGTATTTTAAAAGTTCAAGAAATGACAGTACGGCAACAGCCGTATAATTTGGTACTTTGTGTCAAACACGGCTGCCGCAGTGTAAAATTTATTGGCTTATTGTATAAACTTTATGCTTATAGCAATAAGGCTGAGATCACATTGATTTACTGTAAAAAGCAAGTAGTGTACGTGCTCTCAATGTGTGCCATACCCACATGTAAACAGATTTCATCCACAACGTTATATACGGATATGGTTGGTTGTAGCCTTCTACCGCCTTAGGTAAACAATTTAATTTTCCATGATATTGTTAGTACGGTTATGACAGTAGATATTATGATTTTGTATAAAAAATTGTACTGTCTTTCCTAATAAAGGACCGCGCCGGAAAGTGTCAACAAATTATCGTAAATGTAATTTCCGAAACGATTAAACCACCAGTCCCTTTAGGTTTTATCTACTCAACACTGCTCTGTTCTACAGTACTTTTTATTTAAATTTTTCCGGTATCAAAAGAGTTTGTGAAAAGTACATCTTTTAAAAGTAAACTTATCTTTTTTGAAACAAGTTTGAATAGGGATGTCGCTACCACGACTCAATTTATCGATAAAAATGTAAACGTTATCGGATGGAGCGCACTCCGTTCCTCGGCAGAGCGGTGCACAAATTATATAAACGAATATCTGGAGCATTGCGGTTTTGTAAATTGTATCTGTGTGTGTATATCATAGAGCTGCCGGATTTCAGTTAAATCAAATCTGTTGTTTATGCTGGTGCATATCGAGTGGACAAAGTTATACTATGTTATAATGATGAACGGTGCTCAAACTAATAGTGTTGCATTCATACCATAACTGGATTTAAAAAAGTAATATTCTTGTTGCAAATGGTTTGTTTTTCTAGCAAACTGCTTAGGATCCAGGTAACACTGCAATCAAGCCTAATAAATATTTGCACATATGAAACTATTATTAAATTCATTTAATATTGGAATCTGAATTTTGGTCATAGAAGGTAGGTATTCAAATAAGAATCTCGATTTAATTTTTTGGAATCATATTCTTAGAATGAGAAGTTAGGGGCTCGTGGCTGCCGCACTGGTTGATTTTCAAGGTTAAGCAGCGCTTGCCAAAGTGAGGTAAGTAACAGTCGTTACTGGTAGTCAGAAGCCCAAAAGTCTGACAACCAGTCTTACCAAGGGGTATCGTGTTACCCAGTAACTGGGTTGTGGAGGTCATTCAGCTGCATCCGGTTGGACTGAAAGCTGTCCCCAACATGGTTGGGAAAAGGTTAGGTTGGATTCTAAGACTCGAGAGAATTACAAACTTAATTTGAGTTGAAACATAGTCTCCTTACAGATCTGAGGACAGACTGACTTAATATTTTCGATCATCATCATCATCATCATTTCAGCCGGAAAACGTCCTCTGCTGGACATAGGCCTCCCCCAAGCACCGCCACTTCAACCATATTTTCGATGCTTGCAAAAATCAATAACTTTTCGAAGCCTGATTAAAAGAGACAAGAATTTCTCGCATACCTATTGCATTCCTGCCCGGAATGGGATAAACAGAACTCATTGCCATTAAGGTCTAGTCACAATTTCTTAGCCGACTAATGCTAATTAGTCCGTTCGAGTAGGTCAGTAAGCTCAAAGCTGATACGATACGGATTTTTACAAGATCCGTTTACATGAATGAAGATTTTTTACCTTCTCTTTAGAGTCAATTGTTATGCATGTAATGTACAGACGCCAGCACATCAAGCTACCCGAAACTGTCAAATTTTCCCAATCAACTTTGCACCTTATGCTTTAGCGATAAAGTTGAAAATTCCTGATATATTTTTCTCTCTCATACCTAATTCTAGAAGTTAAATCTGCACCCTAATTGCGTAACACATTGTCACAATCACAATCTGAACCATTTTCAAGGACATTGTTAATCCATTGCTTCATATGTTTGAAAAATTTGTCTGCTTAACAACGTAAATAACTCAATGAATATTATTGAACTACAAAAATGTAAGTCATTGCTACCGTTAGTGATGTACACAATTACACTGATGGATATAATTCAGTAACTCATTACATCAATTGTCATGCTTCAAGTCTACCTATAATACACCTAACCTTGCAAGTTATTTTTTTCTAAAAATCAAATAATCAAAAACATTATAGAAATCTGTACGTATGTGACTTCAATCCTTAAAATCCAACATAATAAAGACGAACACACATTTTGCGATTTATAGAGGGTCTGTCCCGATTCCTTGTAATCTTTCTCAATATAGAGTATTGTTATCCCGTTTACCATCAACATCTTTTTCTGTCCCGATTCCTTGTAATCTTTCTCAATATAGAGTATTGTTACCCCGCTTACCATCAACATCTTTTTCATTGTAACCGCTATCTGTCTTCAACGGTCGATTACAAATTGCACACAAGTTCATATAGATGATTAAACGTAAATTAACAGACCATGTAAGATTGGTGTGATTAAGATTTCATCGGACCGTACCAACGGATCGGTACGCTTTTGAAAAAGAGGAAAATTTTATGTATCCCGTTACTTGATACATTATATTTCGTTGCTAATCGGCGATTGTTGTAAAAGTATTTTATTTAACAAAAATATTTTTAAGTTAGGTAGACTATTCAAACTCAAACTCAAAGCATTTATTTCAATTAAACCTTGTACAGGCACTTTTGAATTGTCAAAATTTAAATAGTCCGTCAGTTAGTCAGAAAGTTGAAGCTAGTTGCCCATTCCAAAACGTAGATCTCTATGGAGAAGAACGGGCAAGAAACTCCATGGACACTCTTTTAAATCAAGATATTACAAATCCTGGGAACATTATTATTGTTGCTTCTATATGTGAGAACTATGTAAAAAAAAAAACACAAATAAAGTATTAGTTTTATTTAGTCAATTGATTTACTAATTCTTCACGTTCATTTAGTAACTCATCATTTTTAACAAAAATATTTTTAAGTTAGGTAAACTATTCGTTTTATTTAGTCAATTGATTAAGTAATTCTTCACATTCATTTAGTAACTCATCATTCATTTAATAACTCATCATTTAAAAAAAAATATTTTTAAGTTAGATAGATTATTAGTTTTATTTAGTCAATTGATTTAGTAATTCTTCACATTAATTTAGTAAGTCATCATTCATTTAATAACTCATCATTTTTAACAATAAGATTTTTAAGTTAGGAAGACTATTAGTTTTATTTAGTCAATTGATTTAGTAATTCTTCACGTTCATTTAGTAACTCTTCATTCATTTAATAAATCATCATTAAAAAAAAAAGATTTTTTAAGTTAGATAAACTATTAGGTAGTATTCTTTAGTCAATTGATTTAGTAATTCTTCAGCTTAATTTAGTAACTCATCATTCATTTAATAAATCATCATTTTTAACAATAAGATTTTTAAGTTAGATTTTTACTAAATCAATTGACTAAATAAAACTAATAGTTTGTTTTATTTAGTCAATTGATTTAGTAATTCTTCAGATTAATTTAGTAACTCATCATTCTCTTGCCCATATCCTAATTTATTTGGGGTCGGCGCAACATATGTTTTTCTTCCATACTCCTCTATAAGTCGTCATCTCGGTAATCTGTCTCTTTCTAGTCATATCATCTTTCACACTATCCATCCATAATTTATTTGATCTTCTACATTTACTAACGGAAACACCTAACTAATATTCAGAGCCATGGAACGTGAAGCTTAAAATAAACATAAATTTGTATGGCATTAATCTCTATTAATGAGAGATTGTAATAACGTATTATGAGTCTGGTAATGAGGCGCAACATCACGCGTGATTTGATTAATTGAGTATTATATATAGGTATTAACAGTGAAATATACAAAACTAATTTCAAACGCATAATTTCGTTATCCAAAAACAAAGAAAAGAAAGAAAGAAAATGTCTAAAAGCAGGATATGAATTAAAACCTTTAAGTATATACCTATGTCACAGTAATCCAACTGCGAAATATATACTATCGGTTTTTATTCATATATATTTCACTGTTTTTGTTTTTGATAAATAGATTTCATATTGATTGTTATATCCCTAGCTAGGGATATAACTATATTACCTTAATGTAGTTATATGAAAACGGTATATAACAGGCTTACTAGGAATATAACTATGATAAGAGCAGGGGGCCTAAAAAGGCCACTTGGGTAGAATCGTAAAAGGATAACATGATAAATCGTAATAAGGCGAAGACAGTCCGTGTTTTTCATTTTTCGCTGCACTACGTAGGTATAATCAAAGAGATTGGGATTGGATTTGGATTGGATTGATTGGTATTTTAGCACAGACAAAAACTGAAATATCCTTCACCAATGGGATTTGATACGATTAACTTAACAGTTAACTGTTCATTGTGATTCATGATGTTATCCTTTTATGATTCTGCCAAAGTGACCTTTTTAGGCCCCCAGGATCTAGTAATATAACAATCTTACAAGACTAATCTAGTGAATCAGCTTCAATCATGTGTAGTCGAGATAAACTATAGTAATAATAATCTACCGTCTTAAGCAACATAATCAAAATGGCTTCTAATCTATATATATGTATAAAAATGAATCCCTATTTCCCTTGGTCACGGCATCACGCCTGAACGGCTGGACCGATTTCGCTAATTCTTTTTTTATTCTGTTCGTTATTATCAGGAGAAGGTTCTTATGAAAGAAAAAATTAAGGAAATTGCGCGGAAAATTAGAAAATTTAAAATTACTTAACCACCATATAAAATTATTTAATGTAACCTTTTTAATGTAACCTTAAGACATTTGACAAAAACATTTGAAAAAAAAGAAAAATGACGTTTAAAACGGATTATTCTGTCAATCTTATTTTATTGATAAACAATACATTTAAAATAATTAAATTAAAGGATCTAAGAAACCTGATTTTCTTAGTTCACATGACGGTTACTTTAGAGCCATCAGGCCTAATATTAAAAGTTCAATTTAATATGGAATTTTGGTAAGTTTGGATAGACTAACATACACGTTACTAACATAACAAGTGGTATATACCTACTTGGTTATAAAGAAGAATACAATAGTTTTATTTTAATTTACAGATGAATTTTCGTTTATAAAAATGCCAGCAGCTAGACGTACAAACTTAAGTCGCAGAACTCTCAATGCTGCGAGTCAAAGATATACAAGAGCAAGTCAAAATTACGAGCAACGCGGAGCGCGGAATGAAGTAGAAAGGAATCGATGGAATCGAAATCAACTACATAGAAATGTTGCGTTTAACACCTATCGAGCTGCATTCAATTATAACGTGGAAATAGATTACAGTTCACAGCAAATCGTTACTATTGGAACAATGAACGTTGTGTGTCAATATTGCAAGGCATTTAAATTTAAAAATGAAGCTCCTGGTTTGTGTTGCGCGAGCGGTCAAGTCAAATTGACGCCATTGGAACCGCCACCAGAGCCACTACATTCACTGGTTTCCGGAAATGGGCCAGATTCTAAACATTTTTTGACTCATATCCAGCAATATAACAATTGTTTTCAAATGACGTCATTTGGTGCAACAAAAGTTATTCAAGAAAACTTTCTGCCAACTTTTAAGATTCAGGGTCAAATATATCACCTAACAGGTTCCTTATTGACCATTTTCCAGATGCACGGCCAAGTGAACTACAGTGGGGTGTCCACTGTTGTCCACATGTTGTACATGATCATGTATTGGCGAATTAATGACATACAAATCTATTGATTCCGTTACTAACCAAGATGATGTTGTCAACTATCCAACGGAGTTTTTAAATTCGCTGGAGTTACCTGGATTACCACCTCATAATCTGCAATTAAAAATCAGATCGGTAATCATTATGTTGCGGAATATAAACCAGCCACGTCTTTGTAATGGCACCCGACTTCCGGTGAAGAAATTAATGAACAACGTCATCGAAGCCACAATTTTGAAAGGAAAGTACAAAGGCGAAGACGTTTTGATTCCACGGATTCCTTTGATTCCGAATGACATGCCATTCAACTTTAAACGTTTGCAATTTCCAGTGCGGCTAGCATTTGCAATGACAATAAATAAATCTCAAGAGCAGTCCCTAACTGTTTGCGGCATCAACCTTGAAAATCCATGTTTTACACATGGCCAATTATATGTCGCCTGTTCCCGTGTCGATATACCAACAAAACTGTTTATATTAGCGCAAGATAAAAAAACTAAGAATGTTGTATACCATAAAGCATTAGAATAAAAAAACACTCTTGCCAATTATATGTCGCCTGTTCCCGTGTCGGTATACCAACAAAACTGTTTATATTAGCGCAAGATAAAAAAAAACTAAGAATGTTGTATACCATAAAGCATTAGAATAAAAAACACTCTTTTTATGAATTATACCAATTCGAATTCAATATTCATAGTCATAACTATCGGGTCAGCTTGATCAACCTGACAACTTTATATAATAAAACAATTAACTTAATAAAATCAAAAATCTGCTCATTTATGGCGTCTAAGGCGGAACAAAGTTCGCCGGGTCAGCTAGTATCCAATATAACTATGATACACGTACACTCGCACTTTATTTGATATCCAAACCACAGACTAGAGAAAAGAGAGACTTTTACTGACCAAGCGATTATTTCTTTCATTATTTAGCTCGATGCACGCTCAACAAAACAGCTAATTACCACAAATATATTAATTCGAATAGTAAACCGTATCGTGGAAGTGGAGCGCTCACAAGAAAGTATGAATCACGTTATTGTGGGTTTGTCGTGAGCAGTGCAATAGATAAAATGCTAAAAAGGTCAATTCAAGTTCATATAGGTAGTATTGCACTATCTATAAAAAATAAGTATATTGTATAATTTTGTGAGTGTGTGTGTGTGTTTATATGTTTGTTACTTCTTCACGCTCAAATGGCTCGACCAATTTTGATAAAATTTTGTATGATGGTAGCTGACACCCTGGGTTAACATATAGGCTACCTTTTATCCCGATATTCCCACGGGATCGACACTTATGCGGGTGAAACCGCGGGACGCAGCTAGTAGAAGGATAAATCTTTATCATGGTTGTCTCTGTCCCAAATCGGGCTTAAAGTAATTATACTCCATTTGAAATAAGATTAGACATTGAAATAATCCTTTTTTACAGTCCGTTCAACAGATTTTCACTTCTATACCGTAGGCATAAGGATGGTATTGAAAGCAAAAAAGTGGTTACAATACCAACTGTTTACTGCAACTGCCATATGTCATGCCACCAACACAATAGAATTCAAAATCGGTCGAACGGACTGTAAAAAAGGTTTATTTAAATGTCTAATCTTATTGCAAATGGAGTATAGGTGCATTTGAACAAGTATAACCACTCATTCAATAAATTAAATTCATAGGACGGGACTTTCCTATGAACAAGCGAAGTGATGCCTGTACTAAATCAATAAATATTTCAGACCAGTAACTTACGAACAAACCATTTACGACTCGCGGTATAAACTCATATTTTTTCTCTTAATTTTATTCCCAGATCAGTGAAAAGTTAATTGATTTAATCGATTCCGTTTATGGCACATCACTATCGACCGCCAAGAAATCACCGTATTGACTGTTCACATTGCGGATTTTCACAAAAATTGCTATAATTTATGTGAGTCGTTTAGTTCAATGCGAACGGTTTTCTAGTCAGTAGTTTGAGTGATGTGTATGTATGGTAAAAGCATGTTTGCCTAGGCTTTGTTATTGAGAAAGCATTACACTAAGAAGCTAATGTATTTAAATTGAACTTGTGGTAGTTTTAAACAGTCAAATATGTAACTTAGTCCAATAGTTTTAAAAGTTTTCTATCATAAAAATAACTTAGCTATCTTTCAAGATTTGAAGAAAATTAAAATATATATTGACAGCACCCCTTGTCCCAAAAACATTAATTGGTCCAGTCTTTCAAACATCAGTATCTAACTTCACCTACTTACCGAAAACTAATTTTCAGTTCAAATCTAAACATAACTATACAGGCGACGAAATATCATTGTTACGGGTAGTCAAGAAGCCTGAAAGACTGCCAACCATTCTTATTATTACCCAGTAGCTGGGTTGTGAAGGTCAGATAGGCAGTCGCTCCATGTAAAAACCGATATTGAGTTACATCTGGTTAGACTGAAAGCCAATCCTAAAATAGTTGGAAAAACGCAGGCAGACAGGAGTAGTATTAATCTCATCAGCATACCTACTTATAGTCTGCAGTTTCCGATCAAATATCGCAAACAATTAAAACAATATAATCTTTAAATGCCTTCAATATTAAAATCGGTAGAGCACACGTATCATATCGGAAAACAGTCCGAGATAGAATCTAATACGGTCACCAGGTAGATCCCCCAAATATGGGCACACCGACCCACTGCGCTGACGGACGTAGCCAGTTCCGTCTATGTCCACTATTTACCTGTTTACCCTAAGAAGGGAAAGTAAGGTGGCTACTACTGAACCTGATCACAAAACATACATTGTAAGAAATGTTACCATTGAGTGATAATGTGTCTTGAATAGAAGTTTAACGCCCAAAATAAACATAATTTTGATTATACAGCGACTGTTTATATGTTTAGGGAGCATAGATTTGTAATGCAGTCTTTATAGATCAGAAATGAAATAATTAAATGGGTAAGGAAGGGGAAGGGCGACTAGAATCAATTTCTATTTTAATGTATATGTTGACTTTCAAAAGTGCCTTTATTGTGCCTACTTGACATAAATGCTTTGACTGGTTAAATAAATAAATAAAGGTCAAAGAACTCACCTAGATAGAAACCAGCAGATACACATTCAGAATCGGTTACCCATAATTACAAAGTAAAATGAGAAATTATAGACCGGCCCTTAAAATAAGAAGTTCTGTTCGTGATTTTAAATATACACCACCTTAATGAAATGCACACTAGTCATGACGGTTTATGACAATAGACAGGTGTCGTGGAAAGAGTAAAAGCTGGCTTTCCCGGTCGGTCGTTGTGCGACCTACAGCGACGACACACATCGGACTTGAAATCCTGCTCAGTTTTGTCGCAGATGACAATTGGTTGTTTTACCCTGTGTGCTTGTTATGAGTTTGTCGATATCGGAAATGGTGTTGGAAAACGTTTTTTGATACAGTTTTAAAACGGTAGTCATAAGTTTTTAGAATGACCTAAATCGTAATCTACCTGCCGGTCGATTCTGTAAAAGTCTCACCGTGAAAACTTAGGTGAAGTGAGTTTGTTTTTGCTAGGAATTGAAACTATTGACAGCTCACTCTACGCTCACTTCACCTAAGTTTTCACGGTAAGATCTTTACAGAATAGCACCGCTGAAAATAACGAAGGAAAATTGATAAGATTTTCGTAAAAAATTTCGTTATTTTCCTAGGAAAACCTATATAACCCTAACCTATATAACCTGTTCCTTTATCAATGTCCCTTAAAATAAACACTAGGTAGGTATTTACGTATTCACAAATATTGTATGATATAACATTAAGAAATCTTTATTAATAGGTAGGTACAGTATATGTTTTAATAAAAGCAGACGGACCGCGGAAATCTTTCCTAAATTGAATTAGATTGACATAAGCTGCCGAAAAGCTTATGTCAATCCTCTTCTAAGTCAATGTAGAAATACGAAACGCTTAAAAGCGATTGCCACTTGTCTCGGCCGTCTGAACGGGAAGTTCATCAAAAGCCCTTTTATACAATTCAGCGCAATTACAAGTCAGCGGGATTGTCCGAACGGGATACCGCTGGCCCGGAACATAAAGGGCTAAGGAAAGAACACGGGGGGTGGGTTTTAGTCAGTAAGAATCTGACACTCCCTTCCGCTCCACCCAGAGCGAGAGGGGTCATTTGATGATTGCCCATCCTTAAAAAAAAGCCCTTTAAACTCCAACAAAATCTCCATATAGGTAGCTACTTCCATTACAATTCATATAAAGCGTGTTACCTAACAAGCCAACAAATCAAATTAGATTAAGAGCACCGTGACTTAGCCACCGGAGACGCTGTTCACTGTGTTCAGCAATTTAATGAAAGTAAAATTAGTCCGCTGGGATCAATGACCGGGCTGACACACTGACTCGCCGCACCTAAGACAGGCCTGAATCACAATGCCTTATATGATGCGGGATCTATGCACTTGGCAGCTTATGGATTTCTTGTAGATTTTTTTATTTGTTTACTTATTGTTATTTCAAATATATAGGTAATATGTATCATAGTATCAACGAAGTATCACAATGCAGCACTTTAGACTATGATTGACGATCGGCTCAGAAATATAGTTAGTGTAAATAAACTTTTTCGATTTATTTGTTTATTGTGTTGCACTTAAAATAAGTACAAATTTACATAATGTCGCTTAGATCAATTAGCCTTTCAACCATCGATATCATGCATAAACAGATGTTAGTCGGCCTGTTTTGTAGCTTATGTAGACACGAGTATGTACTAATTTCTTTAGCCATTTATAAACATAAAAATAAAAAACACAATACAGACTTCGATAGAATTTCCAACAGACCCCAACACTACACATAATGATACGTCCCAATAAAGAATAATAACTGATGTATCATGAGTAATGACGACATTCAGATAAACCAATAAAATAATATTCCCTAACATTAACTACACAATAACAAGCTTACCACAGACGTTCCCAATCTATAACCCAATAAAAAAATCTCCCAACAACTTTCTCCTCACATTACGTAATGCTTATCCATCTTTTAATAGAACTATCCGTGTTATCCCATTCAGAAATAATTGCTGGAATCACTTGAAGGCATAAGCCCTCAAATAAATCTTTATCGAAAAACGTATCTTAAGACCAATACTTTCTAATTTCATAGCCAGAGGCAAAACAAATGAGAGTTGTAAAACTGTTGACGATCCAGTCAATAAAATAGTGGCTGTGGACGCGACACCCACTTTACATGATATTAATAACTTAGCAATCGATATTGAGGACAGCTGTTGTGATGAGAAATGGAATTTTATGATTAAACTATTTGTCTAAAGTGATACCAGGCTCTTAATGTTACTGAAACTTGAAACAAAGATAGAACTAAAATTTTCGCAACAATGAGAAATGACTAATCAAACATTAAAAGTTTACTATAACTTCCAAAAAGGCAGGAATAGAAATTCTATTAAGAAAAGAAGGTATTTATAATACACAAGAAATCCGCGCCGCCGCAGTCTTTTACCGTCTACATGATTTTCGCATTACAAATGGCTAAAATATACAACCTAGAGACCCAAAAAGCTAAAAGCCGCACCTAAATAAAAAAACGAAATAAAAAATCACAATTAAAACGAGAAATCCCGTGCAACCGGTTTGTCTAATTTCGAAAACCTGTTGTTATGGAAAATATTTGAAAACCAGAGCGAGCCGATGATTTTAGAACGGGAACCGAAACCAACAAAAAAAAATATAACTTTCACATATTACTATTTGTGGGCCCAGGAAGTTGTATCACTAAAGTTCTGATACTATAAGCTGATACAAGTTTATGAGTAATTGCTGTTCGAATATGTAATTAAGGAAGTTGGTAATTACTAGGAAAGGTGGCAGACTTATTGATGTTAGCGAAAGTAATGAAAGGGATTCCGATGGCCTAATCTCTCCTTTTAATCCTTGTCTGCGTCAATTAATTTGCCATTTACATTTTGATGAGCTGTAATAAATCCCGTTGAACATATTTATGGAGAGACGGAGAGAGATGGCAGGAATCCATTTAGAAGTTTGTCAAGAATTCTTTATTTTAATGGTTGTCCAATTTATGTCCAGTCTGTCCGTAAAACGCACAGTCCTCTGCATATCTTTGTTCATGACCTCGAACAACTGTTTAACATGTCGCATAACCTTTGATGTGTCGTAAAACGGTCAGTGTGTCGTATTAAATAACATTTTAAAATAATGTCTACTTTATATAGTGAAAGCTGGGCGCGAACGAGAAAAAAACAAGAAATATTTCGTGTCCGTATAAGTTATGAGATTTGAGAAGCCCATTTACTTTTGGTTAACATACCTACTAGTTTCGTTACGGTTTTCTTTTTTTGGGTCGAAATGAAAATCATCACTTCAAATTTCACACACCTTCTGCATCACTTAATGGATTAGACAGTGTAAAGAAAGTGCAGGTAATTAAAATAATAAAAAAATGCCATAAATGCAATATCATACACAGAAAACTACTGACAATGAATGTTACTTCTTCAAAATAATGAGTGAGCAAGATAAAAATACGGATACATAAAGATATAAATCTTCGTTCAAGATAATTAATGGACTTTGTTAATATTTTTCAGAGCGGCACTCTCAGTGACCAATCATCGAATGAAAGCGGAGGCGGTGGCGGAGGCGCCGGCCCCGATACCAGCAGTGCAGCTGAACCTTCGGGAGATCAGCTAGCGATGGAGTCTTCGGAACGAGACACCCCAAGCCACGCGTACAACGGACCTCCCCCACCCGCGCCGCCGCCTCACAACCGAAGACAGAACCCACAGCATCATCAGGCACATCATCCATTAGGTAAAGGCGTGTAACCACCAAAAATCTTAGTTGAAGTTTAAAGAATTATCTTCGGATTAAAACATGTACGTGTTGTTTTAAGCTCTAAGCTCTCGCGTCTGCTTAACGTTAACGTCGCGTTTGTTGACAATAGTATCATCTGCGCGACGTTAACGTCGCGTTCAGCGGACGTTTTATGCTTGTTACGCGATGACGCGACGTCAACGCTCGTAAAACGCCAGTGGGATAGCGGCCTAAGTCGATTGTCAATTATTATTTCGCAATCTTAAAATTCTAGAGTTTAGTGAAAAGAGCTTTTGACTCCAAATAAGACTTATTCAATGCAAATAAGTAACCAAAAGTTTTGAAACGTTTCAGGCATGCCGAGAATCCCGAATCACCATCAAATCCATTCGAAACCGTTCGCGCTTGGACCGCCAGTGAACCACCATAAAAATGATGTCGGTCCTGGATTCCGAGGACCGCCACCCCCACCTGCACCTCCTGCTGACGCCCAAACTGCTGCCAGCGACAAGGTCTTTAGTGGAGCTGGTGATGTCTGGCCAGCTCCCGCACCTGACATGCCCAAAATTGTGTCCCTAGACGTGAAATGCGAGAAGAACGCAATGAGAGTTTTCCTCAGTTTCGACAAACCATTCTTCGGTATCGTATTCTCTAAGGGACACTACTCCAATCATCAGTGCGTACATCTCCCACCGAATCTAGGAAGAACTTCCGCCTCTTTCGAAATTGGTGCCCATGCTTGTGGAACCGCTGGCAGTGGAGACCCAAGATATAGAGGAGACGTAGCGGCAGCTGGAACTTACTTCGAAAACGTCATAGTTATACAATACGACCCACAAGTACAGGAAGTATGGGATCAAGCTAGAAAGCTAAGGTGTACGTGGCACGATCAATATGAAAAGGCAGTCACTTTCCGACCATTCCCTGTAGATATGCTGGATGTTGTGCGAGCTGACTTCGCTGGTGACAATGTTGGTTGCTGGATGCAAATTCAAGTCGGCAAAGGACCTTGGGCTTCCGAAGTATCTGGTCTCGTGAAGATTGGACAGACCATGACAATGGTTCTCGCAATCAAGGATGATGACGCGAAATTCGATATGTTAGTCCGAGATTGTGTTGCTCACGATGGTCAACGCGCTCCTATACAATTAGTCGATAGGCGAGGCTGTGTAACCCGACCAAAGCTAATGTCTAGATTCACAAAGATCAAGAACTTCGGAGCCAGCGCTAGTGTATTGTCATATGCTCACTTCCAAGCATTCAAGTTCCCTGACTCAATGGAGGTGCACTTCCAATGTACTATTCAGATTTGCAGATACAGATGCCCAGAACAGTGCTCAGATGGAAATCCTAACGTGATCGCGCCTCACGCTGAATACGGACCTCCACAGATTGACGCTTACCAACAAGTTGGTATTGAAGCTAGACGTGATGAAAGAAGAGTGAGGAGGCAACGACGAGCAACTTCCCCTGAGAAGGAAGTTGGAGTAAACAGAGTGATCCGTGTGGTGTCTGCCGGCGACTTAAATATGGATACTACAGAAGAAAACACTGCACCTAAAGTAATTCCCACGCCGGGTCTCGTTTGTATGACTACTCCTGGATTTGCTGCAACATTGGGAGCTCTTCTCGCTACGTTATTATGTTCTTGTGCTGTGTCAGCAGTTCTGTTCTTAAAGTTGCGACCAATCACGACTCTGAAAAAGAAGACTGCTGCCGTGGCGACGATAGCCCGGCCGCACCCACCGACCGCACATGTAATTTCAAAGAGTCGCTTCTACTCGTAACAAAGCGTGTTTAACCTAATTTGTACATATTAGTGTGATGAGACTGAAGTATATAGACCATGCCAATTATTTATTTGCGTGTTATATGAGTGCTCAAATGAATATATGTAGTTAATCTGGGGACCCTTATTTAGTATTAATTCAATTAATGTGTACCTTAACAAACCGTTGAACTTCAGTTAAATCGTAATTGATTCCTATCTTGAAACAGTTGAGTTGACATTTAATTCAACCGTGTTTGTTTCAACTTTGTTGTTAACATAAACTGAAGAGTTGAGTTGTTGAATATTTCCTTTAATTGTTTTCACGATGTTAGAACAAATTATAAACACAAATTGTAGTATTAAAATATTTTAAGTACAATCTTCTGTTACCTCTTCTCGAATGTTCATTCGAAGTAGGGGCAACGGAAAATAAATACGGAATATCAACTTAGGTGAACCGCTAGATTGTAATTTAAAATAACTTGTCATTAGTATTAATATATTTATTTTTAATTAAGTTTTAGTCATTATTACGAGTACGTATAGCGATTTATTTATTTTTATACCACCTGAGTACCTCTTCTTCTTATTTTATTGTTTTTCTTCGCACTATTATTAAAAGTTTATTGATTGTTACGATGGAATTAAAATGTTTCATATTAATTTATTTTATAAACGAGTTGAATTATTTAAATCGAGTTTGTACCATATCAAATGTTTGATGAATTTTATAAAATTTGTAACAATTGAAAAATTAAACCGTTATCAAGAACATGTTGTAGTTTTATTTTGTGATTGAAATAAAGTTAAATTATATTAATAAAATGAGTTTAGGTATAGAATTTGGTTTTATTACTATCATTTCTATGCTTTCTTTTACCGGTGGCTTTAATTATATTATGGTTATTATCTTCTGTTCCTAACCGGTCACATAATTCAAAAACATAATAGAAAAATAAATTTTATACTGGCTGAAACTCATACTAATAATAGTTTTCCTTTAGTGCATAAGAGATCCGAGCGTCAGCTGCTCCAGTAGTGGGGGTGTTTTAAAGATGTTCCCAAAAACCATCCATTAAAGTTTATGTGCGGTATAATTTTTTTTTTTCAATAAGTATGTTTTTACTATTTTGTCGTGCTGTAACTTTGGATTCTCCTTTGGATGCGGCAACTGACTCTCACATTCATGATTATTGAATGTTAAACAACTACTAGAAATGAAACTTATTCGGTATAAAATTGGTCGCAAAAATCGAGCAGTACCTCCCCTACTATAAGGCGCTTATTATCATTATCAAAGAGTTATCTATGCGACATAATATCGACTAATAGTATTATAGAGGTACAGGGAACTGGGTGGAAAGTTCCTAATCCGCCATAGAAAAGGGAGAAACCTCCAACCAGACGGGTGTTGTGTCTAGTGGGTTACTGGCCCGACGGTAGATGTCGGGATGTTTGTACCTATATATGAAAATCGCAAGCTTAATTCCGCTTGCGCGATGCAGACTTTCATGTGATGCGTAGTTCGCATGTGCCGTTGTAGATGCCGCCACAGTGACTAACATTAAATATAAAGCCTTTTATGTCTGGAATTTATATGGTGTACCTAATAAAGAGTATTCTATTCTATTATTATATTCTATGACAATGTCTGTTTGGTAACATTGAAATAAGTATACCTACCTGCTCACGATGGACGAAACAAAGCGAACAACATCTAAATCTACTTGGTTTCACCGACAGGTCCCACCTCGCTTAGTTCTGCCTCGTGTCATACGCCTAACATGACAGGTCGCATAGTGTCATTGTGTGCTTAAGAAAATTATTTACAAAGTAAATATTGTCAGGCAGGTATCGCAGTGGGGCATCTTCGGCATGTAACTACTCAGACTATACCACTCGTGTTCTTTCAATCGGACATCGATGGCATAGAAAAAGAAAGATATTCAACTAATCTCAATAAATAAACAAAACATAAATAAATAAAAACTAAAATTAATGCACCTAATTTTTATAGGCTTACCTACCTTGCCGACTGAGTTGGTAAATTAGAAAAATGTTATTTCTGGTTTCGATATTGATAAATTCAAACATCAATCACTGAACAATACAGCCGAAAATTTCGTGCCATCTTACGAGCCGGCATGAAACTCAACGGTTACTCTTTTCAAAAATAATTGGCTTTTACAATGTTTTCTAATTACAGTAGGTATGAGGCAACAGCGTATCCAGGGGGGGGTCATGGGGGTCATGAGCTGGTTCCAGACTTAGGTTTGCGGAGTTTTGCGTCATACCCCTCGACATACCTCTAGCTGTTATTGACAAATCATTCACCACGGTTATGGAATATAAACAGGCTGCCTCATTCCGTGCGTGATAGTGCTTGTCTGGATGTCTTCAAGAGAAGATGGCAATATGTACGTGTATATGTACAAGTTATTATGTGTTAAGTTTTTCAAGTGCACAATAAAGAATAAATATTTTTAAGTACAGTACTTACGTACATTAATAAAATACCTACTTTTTACTTGTATCTATTGTTATCAAAATTAAATTATAAGTTCTTGACTTGACCGCGACTATGCGATCCCCTCCTGTCGCCAAAGCTGGATCCGCCCTTGGTATGAGGACTGTCAACAAGTACCAGGTAGGTAAATGATAAAATAAAAAATGGTCTCCAGATCTAAAGTCTACAAGGCCTACAAAGTCCTCATAGACTAGCTTCAAGCCGCGACTTCGTCCGCGTAAATTTCTTGTTCCCCGACTCAACCCGTCGCATCGCATCGCCTGCCCGCGGTATCACTTCGTTTTCACTTAGCGTTCTTTCTGACTTTTTTCTTTTTGCTCGGCTCCTAAGGCTCATAGCGTGATGTTAAATTGCCTATAACCATCCTCATGAATTGGCCTATTAAATGCAAAAACAATTTTGCAAATCCGACTGGTACCTAGAGCTCACCCCCTACGTATAAACAAACAAATTCTATCTCTTTTTATTATTATTGTACGTTATGATAGATTATTATCACCATAGATTTTATGTAAGATCTATGGTGTTTATCTACCGAGCCGCCGAAGGTAATTATTTCAAGAGCACAAGAGACCTAATTACTGCACTACTTTAGGTATAATAATTTTCTATTGTGTATATCTATAGGTATATATATTTTATATTGTGCTCTCGTCTGAAGTTACTGTGGATACAGAGTGGTGATTTCTTATCATTCTGGAGTGACACTGACGCTGAACAGGTCCAGTCAAATATAACTGCCGCAGTAGGTAAGCTAAAAGTGCGAATATCGGCCAAAAATTTAAAGGAAAATAAACCTTACTAAACAAAAAAGGCGCATCCATTAAGGCTCATTTTTCTCCATTCTCTTTCCTCAGATGCGCCCCTTTTACTTACGGCGGCAGTGTAGTTCTTTCCACAAAAGACAATTTCAGATACTAATCTACATGATCTGACCAAGCCTAATGTTTCGACTTTAAAAGAAACAAGTTTTTTTCGGTATTTCAACTCAAATTACAACAATAGGAACTAAAAGGGCGCGTGCGCGATTATGCGATTCGTGAATTGCCCTCAAGAACACCGGCCATAGCTAACAGGAATTCGACACCTATCTATGACCTACCAAGGTAGGGAAACCTCAATTATTGCCCCTTTTTTACCACTGAGAAATGAATAAAGCTTAGTTTTGCATATCAGTGGCGAAGATTTCATACAACTCGATTCCTATCGGCTTCCCTTTGGTCTGTCCTCAACGTGGGGGCTGCAAGCCCTGACGCAACACGTGTTCAGCGCGCTTGGGACGACGTCACGTCCAAGCTTATCCAGAAACAGATGTTGGTGGGTTCCTCGGGGGCTGATTTGGCCAGACTCAGGGCTGTATCGCAGCCGGAATCGGGGGCATGGGTGCACGCGCTTCCTTCGCCTCACCTGGGCACGTTGCTTGATGACGACTCTTTGCGTGTGGCGGTGGCCCTCCGCCTGGGCTGTAAGGTGTATGAACCCCACAGATGCACCTGCGGTTCCATGGTGGAGGCCGATGGCCATCACGCTTTGAGTTGTCGCCGTTGCTCGGGGAGGTTCCGGTCCGGGTTCGGGGTTCGGGGAGGGATATTGTGCGGAGGGCTTTTGTGTCGGCTGATGTCCCCTGCGTGTTGGAGCCTCCGGGTCTGTGCAGGACTGACGGCAAGAGGCCGGACGGACTGACCCTGTGGTGCCTTGGAAGAACGGCAAATGCCTAATTTGGGACACAACTTGCGTCAGCACTGTTGCTGCCAGCCACCTTTGTCGCACCGTCCTCTCACCATCGGCAGCAGCGGAAGACGCCGCTGAGAGGAAGAGGGTGAAGTACGCACCGTTGGTGGACCGGTATCATTTTGTACCCATTGCCGTGGAGACCATGGGTGCTTGGGGCACTGAGGCCAGGAAGCTCATATGTGAGATAGGGCACAAGCGCCGTGACAAAACGGGTGACTCCCGCTCCGGCTCGTTCTTGGTGCAAAGGTTAGCCATTGCCATACAACGTGGCAATGCAGCAAGCATTTTCGGCACCTTTGCGCCGGGAACTGTTCGGGGCGGGTTATTTGACTTGATTGACTTGTGACTGCTATTATTATTATATTAATAATTTATGACATTGTATAATATAATCATATTAAAGATATCTACTCCGGCACACCTCTTACAAAAATTGACCCTTCGCTACTGTTGCACCTACCTAGTTTACAATTTCATGGTGCATGTTTGATGCAGCTGCTTCTTGCAGTCATTAAAGCCTAAACCGTGATGTAAAACAAGTAGGTACCTAAATGATGACTTGCGAAAATAAACAATCAAAATAGTATGTTTCAACATAATTTTTAATCCATTAAACAAATTAACAGGTGCTTACGCGTAAAACACATTTCGTCACCGCATCCATACTACAGTGAAACTTAAAACATTTTGTTCATAAGTTATAAATACGCCCCAGAATATATTATTTATAATAGAAATAGTGCCACAAGAGACTACACCAAAAAGTACCACAACCGCAGAAAATGTTTCGAATAAAAATAAAATACAAATACATTTAATTAATTATAAAAAGTAAAATTGCACTTAGGGAGACAGTTTTCTATTGAAAACTCTGTTCAACTTATATAATAATAGTTTTTCTATAATAAATGCAAGATTTTTGGGTGGCATGTCATATTTTATTATGGTTGCGAGATCGACAAGAAGTATCTCCAGTATTGGTTTTTCAGTTTTTTTATTTACACGCCTTCATTAAACTATAGTAAATATTACGTGCATGGTACACAAATTACCCACTCAGAAATCACCAAAAATATTGTCGTTTAAACAAATGCACTTTTCATATGCCTTTTTCTAAAGCAACGCATGAGTGATGGATGTTTGAGCTGCTTCCATCTCATTAAATAGCTGATTATTAGACTTATTTCAGTATAAAAACAAAATACTGTTAATTACTTGGTACAGAGTTACAGACATACGTGTGATGACTTCACGTTTGGTAAAAGTACCAAACGATCCATAAAATTCAAAATTACAACAAGGTTTCAATAATATTTTGCGTAAAGACATTGTGATGATACAAAATACAGTAACTTGTCGACCTCTTAAACCATATCTCAATCTAGCTACAAAACTTAATTAAACCTATCTAGTCATAGCAATTAAAAGATGGATACAATTAATATTGAGCAATATAAAAATAAATGCAAACAATTTCATTTGAAATGAAGATAATATTACTTAGAACTCATTGGTGTCTGAACAATCGTATGATACAGTAATGTCATTAAACTAAATATCTGAAATAATGTAATATACAATTTTATTATCTAAAATATCTTAATGTCAGTTTTACCATCTAAAAAAAAAATATATATTCATTAGGCTTTTTGAAATTCTGCGTATCAAAGTTGGTATAACTGTTCTTTTACAACTAGGCTACTCATAACAGTAAAGCACAGTATTCGGCATAACTATAATTTGATTAAATGATACAAGTTTAACTTGAAATGGAATTCCAATAAAAAAATTTAGAAATCTGACGTTATTATTTGATTAAATGATACCTACATGCTTAACTTGAAACGAAATTCCAATAAAAAAAAATATGACGTTGTAATTATTGCAAAACGAATAAAAGAAACGCTAACGATACAAATAAGCTAAAATTAAATTCCATAGAAGAGTTTGCTTGTGCTTGAGTTTCCTAATGAAGATGAATGAAATAAAACTATTTGTGAAATAAAATGCATTAAACAACAAATAAATAATAAAATCATAAACATTGAGCAGGTACCTACTGATGTAATATGCCTAAAGCCTCAGAGGTTTCAGTACCTAAAGACAATACAACAAATAACATTGATTCCGAAATTATCGAAATCGATGTTATTTTGAATCTAGGAGCTTCATTACATATGATATGAAATTATGCTAAAGTGGATGAAACCCCTAATCATACGAATTAACTAAACCTTACACTAATGGCATGACTCGACGTTTATTCTTATCCTCTAGACACTAAAGAACACGACAATGATAATAAGTTAGTCAATAAAAACGTAGAAAAATTCTGT
Source organism: Luperina nickerlii (assembly GCA_963855955.1). Lineage (NCBI taxonomy): Eukaryota > Metazoa > Arthropoda > Insecta > Lepidoptera > Noctuidae > Luperina > Luperina nickerlii. The sequence goes on from OY979674.1 coordinate 6,459,136, forward strand.
ACAACACTTATCTGTATAAAAATGTATATTATTCACAAAAGTGAAAATTCAATTATATCAGGTTTCTCAGGACTTCGTCCGTAGCACGACCTAGCACCATTATTTAAGGCGATCTAGAAATATTACTTAACAACTAACATAAATTATAAGCATATTTTTAAATAATTTTCTGCGAGTCTAACATCTAATACATGGATGCAACTGACCTTTCAATTCCAATTAAGGGTAAAATTCTAAATTTTATCAGGTAGCTAACTCTAACTGGAAGAAATTGTGATTTCTTCAATATTATACACAAAGGGAAGAGCTATAAAACCAATGATATTATAAGTTAAAAAGAGGTAGATAGGTTATACGCTCTCCGCAAGTGGCACATTAAAACTGGGCTAGGTAGCACCACACCTGTCGCGCCCGCGAGCATCAACGGAAACAACATAGCATGCTTGTCTCATTTTCCGCTTCAGATAAAATTAGTCCTAATTCCACGTCTCTACATTGGTCCTTCTTGCACTTGTCATCTATAGTGTGACATTAGAATATTAAGTTATTAAGTACCGTGTGCGATAGTATGCCATTTTTGAAGATCGAATGTTGGGTAGATAAACCTATCCACCGTTTTTACTTATAATATCATTGTATAAAACACTATAAAATGAGGAGCTATGAAATATAAATTGAATATTTAGCATCTAAGAACAGTCTTCGGTAGGATTTCGATTGGCAACATCCCAATCAACCGTCACGGGAGAGATGTGGGTGTGGCTGTGACCCGAGGAGTCTGAGGGCCATCCAGGCAGCGAGGGAGTGTGACGCTGTAGCTGGAGACACTGGGATTGGTGGTTGGACTGCCATCCGGGAGCGAAGCTTCTGGAGCATGACTGCTGCAGCTAATGCTGCGCCCGCAGCAGCTCCTGCTGCCGAAGCGAATAGAGCGCCGAAGCTGACTGCGCCCATGCAAATGCCGTAGACGACCTGATGAAAGATTAAAACATTAGTAATACATACATAAATTCACCCCTTTTTTCGATGGAGGTGGTCAGAATCTAAGAACGCCACGTGCTACAATCCTTGCAAACTCCTTTCGCTTCGTTTATGTTAATATATATGGTCATACACGCACGCCGGTTACGAGCACTATGCACCTGACATTTCCGAACAACATCACCATTAGGGTATGTCCTTCTAGGGCGTCATTAGTAGTTAAGATTGGATTATGAAAGAAAAAGAAAATTAAAAGATCTGGTATTGTTAAGACATTTGGAATTGTTAAAAATCGAACCAAAAAATATACTGAAGTAGCAAAACCAAACATTACCTCTTCACGAATCCGTCCACTGAACACAGTGACAGGTTCCGTCCTGGAAGGTCCGAAAGCTAAATCTGCTTCCGACACCACTTCATATATCCCCGAAACACCAACATCAGCAGATCTTGCATCGCGAACTGTTCGTCGTTTGCGCAAAGACCTGGGTCCCGCTACAGCAGGACCTGGTACTTTGGTTGGAACTACTCCATCGCCAGAAGGTTCAGGGCTAATGTTCGTGCCAAGGTTACGAGGTCCGTGGGGGAAGCGTTCGCGGTCGATGTTTGTGGGTCGTTCCTGAAAATTCATGAATAAAAATATACTTTTTGAACATGGTCTTCAATTAAAATAAGAAGGGGATGTTTGTATTCTCAATTTGGTCAATTTCACTAGCTTGTATAATATACATAAACATAAGTAGCAGATTATGTGGATTTTTTTTTTACAATTATCGAGCAACATATATTCGACACTTTTAACATTTCACGTTTTGATGGAGTCAGTTCTTTATGCAACAGCACAAGGCTCTTTTGGCGCGTAACTAAATCAGAACTTCAACCGCCATGTTGTTTTTTATACAATATCTGTGTCAATTTCACAATTGTTAACCCTTTGTCAATGTCATTTAGGTGCCGGTAAGATCCCTACAGAATTTTATAAATTATTACTTACAGTGAAAGGTCTAGCAAGAGCTTCAACTAGCTCTTCAACAGCAGACATGTGATCACTTTCAGGTTCAACAACAGGCGCTGGAGCCCTTTGCGGTAGTGGAGCTGGTGCGAGAACTACGTCTCCTGATACTTCATCACCAAAGGCTTCTTCGAGAGGAAGACGGGCTTCATCTGAGAGGTCCAGGCCTCCATCTTCAGCTGATGAATCGCTGTAAAAATATTTGGTTATTGTTAGTTTATTGACTTGGAGGGGAACATGTCTAAATAATAACAGCCGCACGAGTCGATCAAAGCTGCTGCGCTTGCCGCGGTTGGATCGATGACGAGTGACCATCTAATATCGAAACCCTTCCGTATCTCGGAAAGCACGTTTAGCCGTTGGCGCCGGCTGTCGTTCGTAGATCTTTGATCGTTACCGGTAGTCAGAATCCCAAAAGTCTGACAAACAACCAATATTACCAAGGGCAATCGTGTTACTCAGTTACTGGGTTATGGAGGTCAGATAGGCAGTCGCTCCATTGTTAAATACTGGCATTCAGCTGCATCCAGTTAGACTGAAAGCCGACCCTAACATAGTTGGGAAAAGGCAGGCAGATTGTTTGTTATTATTAGTTCATTGGCAACTTTCCATTGTAATTTATGATATACACACATCAAAAGTGTCTAGGGATCAAGCATTTTTATGCGGATTTCTTGAGATTGAGATGTGGCTTTGTAATAAATTTATGATTTTATAAATTTATATGGATCCTTTTTGGTGCATTTCATAATTTGAAACAGGAACTGTCAATCAAATTCGAGTAAAAGATGAAAATCAGCTGTCAATATTTTCCCTATAAAAACATACAACGCATTGAAGACATTATTAGTGCTACTGTTTCCCTACTACTGATTAAAACCAACGTTATTATGGAGCGGCGACGTCATTTAAGCAGGGAAGAAATGCTCAGAGCCGTGGGAATGATAGAAGCTGGTTCCCGGCAACGTACTGTGGCTTTAGCTCTGAATACAAGTCAAAGTGTTATCAGTCGACTTTGGACACGTTACCGAAGCACTGGTACCGTGGCTGAGCGCCATGGAGGACGGTATCGCTGCACCACACGGAGACAAGACCGATACATTCAAATTTTAACTCGAAGAGCTCCAACAATAACCGCCATGATGTTAGCCGTGAGGCTTCATCACTCTTCAGGGAACTTAATTAGCGACCAAACAGTCAGAAACCGCTTGCATGAAGTGAACCTTCATTCCCGAAGACCGCTACGGGTACCACCTATAGCAATGCACAATCGTAGGATTCGATATCAATGGGCTCTTGAACACAGAAATTGGGCAGAAGAACAATGGCGTTTCGTGTGCTTTTCTGATGAGTCTCGTTTTGGTATGAGACCGGATACAAGACGTATACGACACTGGAGAACCCCTGGACGCCAACAGCGATTAAAATCCTGCCAGGAAGTCCATCCTTATAGTGGTGGAACCATCATGGTATGGGCGGGTATTTGGATCGGCGGAAGAACTGAGTTGATTTGGATCAGAGGCAACCTCAACGCTCAAATTTATGCTGAGACGATTGTATCTGACGTCATCGTTCCTCTACAAGTGCAAATCGGTCCCTTATTTCAGTTAATGCATGATAATGCACGACCGCACACCGCAAGAGTTGTAAGACAGACTCTCGCCGCAGCCAGGAGGGGTGTTCATAAAGTAGTGAGAATGACGTAGTAATGGGGGGTACTTGAAAAAGAATTTATTGTCACTGAAAGATTAGGTCTTTGTCATAACACCCTCAAATAATTAGCTTTCTATCTTGTCTGTGTCAGTTGTATTAATTATTTGTTTGTGACGTGTCGATAACTCTCGCTAAAAATGGATAAAATTGAAATCCGTGCGGTAATAAAATACTTTTGCTTGAAAAATTTTACTACGGAACAAATTTTTAAAGATTTACGTGAGACATTGGGGGCGTCTGCTCCTCCATATTCCACAGTGGCTCGATGGTGTGCAGAGCTTAAACGTGGTAGAACATCGGTTAAAGATGACCCGCGCTCGGATCGCCCTTCGACGTCAGTCACTCAGGAAATGGTCGAAAAAGTTGAAAAAATTGTTCGGGATGATCGCCGTGTAACAGTCCGTTTTATAGCTGAAGAGTTGAAGATTTCAACTGGTAGTGTGCATAGCATTTTGCAAGATCACTTAGTAATGAAAAAGATATCCGCGCGTTGGGTCCCGAGAATGCTAACGGACGCACAAAAGCAAACGCGACTCAACATTTCAAAGAGCTCATTGGGACTGTTTCAACGAGATCCTGATCTTTTTTTGGCTCGATTCGTAACAATGGATGAAAAAAAAGCATTAGCTTCAACATTATGATCCAGAAACGAAACAACAATCAATATCCTGGAAAAGACCGTCATCTCCCACACCAAAGAAATTCGAGACTCAACCATCATGGGCTCAGTTTTTTTGGGAAAGCCAGGGGTTGATAAATGATTGAATACCTTGAACTTGGAGCCACTATCACAGGAAATGTCTACGCAAAACAAATAAAAAAATTACGTCAGGAAATCCTTGAAAAGCGACGACGAAAACTCGCGAAAAAAGTTTTGTTCCATCAAGACAACGCGCCGGCGCACAAGTCGGCAGTTGCCATGGCAGAAATCCAAGACGCTAGCTTTGAGACCCTCGATCATCCGCCATATTCACCGGACTTGGCCCCTAGTGATTTCTACCTATTTCCGCGTTTGAAAGAATACTTGAGAGGCACAAAATTTGAAGATGACGAAGAAGTGAAGGCCGCCGTAAACGATTTTTTAAGTACTCAAGATGAAGATTTTTTTAAAAAGGGAATTTTGACTCTAGAAAAAAGATCTGCTAAATGTATTGACCTAAAGGCTGATTACGTCGAAAAATAAAATAATATTAAATAAATTCATTTTCTAACATAGCTATTCTCATTACTTTTTGAACGCCCGTAACATCAATGTCCTACTCTGGCCTGCTCAGTCGCCAGACTTGAACCCGATTGAGCATGCATGGGATATGCTACAGAGAAGAGCTCTGCCGAATATGGAGGGTATCCAGTCGCAAGAAGACCTTTTTTTGTTGTTGCAACGAACATGGGCGGCCATTCCACAGCGTGATTTGGATGAACTCATTTTGAGTATGCCAAACCGATGTTCTTGTGTTGTTAGTGTTCGCGGTAGAAACACGGATTATTAATTGTTTAAGTTACCCAATTAAGTAATTTTAAAGAAAACTGTTATTTCAGTCTTTTTTTCGAACTTTAATGTTAGTGGTTCAAATGTCAAAAATCCCTTTATTAGGAAAATGGCAAATTTCTTTATTAATGCAAAGGTGACTTGGTTTATCGTTACTGTGACAAACGAAAACACTTTATTTGATGAATCCTTAAAGAAAATTTTAATGAATATCAATCAGGAGAAAAGTTATTGCAAAAATATATGTTGATCCCTAGACACTTTTGATGTGTGTAGTTAGTACGTAATTAACTAAACTTAAATTATCGCACAAATAAACAAAAAATATGATTTACACTTCATTGTTTCAAATGTTGATCGATGGAGATGGATTTGCAAGTCGTACAATTTATCGAGATTTATTATGATGTTTAAATTATCCCAAATTGCTGCCTTCCTAGTGATTGCTTCAAAGTGAACATCAATTATACGTAAATGGATATCACTTTCCATGTGACAGGTAGAAAATCAAACGGAAATGGTTTAATTAAAGGACTTGAGTGATTTGCGTATTTAGTGTCTAGTTTCTTTGCTATATCTTGGAGTTATAAAGACTTCTATTTCTATAAATTTTATAAATTAATCTCGCTTTTCGTGTCTGGCTGTATGACCACACGGTCAACGCCTAGTGTTCTTCTAAAATACGCAACTGATTTTGATGCGGTTTTTACCATCATTTAGATAAACTATTTAGGAAGGTTTATGAAGTTTAATATTAATGATTATATTAATCATTAATATTTTATCTACATATATGTAGATAAAGAAAAATGGATGTTTCGTCATGTCGCAAAAACTTGCAAAGCAAGGGCGGGTCGCTAGTGATTAATAAGATTTATTCCGGTCTGATCCCTTCCCTGGATCCCCTGCTAGTTAAAGAATAAGCCATCCACGATGTCTTTGAAAATATTTTTTTTACTATAAAAGAATCATGACTAAAGCAACTCATTTCCAATCTCCAATCTTTCAATTTAAGGTCCAATATCACACTTACTTTATCTCATTGTGGTCTTGATGAGTCCTGTCATCTTTCCTGTCCAAGGCTCCATGTCTTTGCGGGGTCACTCCAGCCAATTGGCAGTGGTCCAGACATCCATGCCTGCAGATCTCGACCTTACATCTGATGTGGACGCTGAGGGCATCAGGAAACTTGAAAGCGTGGAAGAAAGCGTAGGTTATCACGGTGGCTCGCTCGTCTACTGCTTTGGCTTTGAGGAATCTGGAAACGAATAAATTCAAGATACAGAATTTAGTTGCAACATCATATTAAAATTTCGTAATAAATTCGTTTTAGCTTCTCGCAAATTATGCCCGAATTATTCATTTACTGTCAAGGAGAAATTGGTTTTATCATTCAACCTTTGTAACTACTTAAGGTGTACGATGCTCCCCAATCAAAACAAAATTACCTTCTGCCACATCTGTGACAAACGATAATCTTCAATTTGGTACATTTCCTTACAGATACACCAGAAAAAGAATACGCTTCAGTAATTTTCGTGTAAAAGAAACACCCAACTCATCTAGTATAAAACTAAATTTATTTTTGACGTGTAAAAGTGTTTTTTTAACCCATTTACAGAAATACAAATTATTTATCGTTCAAAAGTAAAAAGATGTCTTTTTGCTAAATCAAGTGTTACAATCTATCGTATGTTGACCTTCTGGCAAAGCTAATCCCTCCAACAAACTTTCCAACAGCCCACAGATGTTCAAACCTAGATAAGAGCTTCATACATTAGCGTCGTACCTTGATATCATCTTAGGTCGCAGCACGCATCCATATTCATCTGACAGTTGAATCACATGGCCGGAGCCGTCTGACGCCGCACACGACTTCACTCTCATGTCGAATTCACCTGGAAGATAAGAAGATATGTCCTTAGAAACTGTTTAGTTACTTATTGGTGCTATTGATGGTATTGCTTAGTGTTTTATTGGGTATTCTGCGACGAGGATTCTCACTTTAGAATTTACGGCGATGGATTTTCTTATGCGAGGCGACAATCCACCTCCTGATTATAAATAATCTGAGGGATAAAATTATTGAGCTCATTACGATTTTAATGGAAGGAATAAAGTTTCTAAACATGCAGCTAGCAAAGGCAAAGAAGTAATTGTGTGTTGAATTTTGGTGAGTTAAGTAGCGTGGTGGTCACTGGAGAATTAGATTGTAATGTCTTATACTTTGCATATTGATGTTATTGCTTAGATTACAGTAACGGCGGATTACGGGATTTGTAAGAAAAAATTACTTTAAAATTGCAGCTTGCACAGGTAAATAACTAGTTGATTTCGGTAGATATGAAGGCGTGGTGGTAATTAGCGAATAAGCTACCAGAGTTATTTTAACTATCCATGAAACCACTGTATATTAGGACCTTGTTGACCTAGTAGTAACTAGTAGTAGTAGTAGTAAACAATAGTAACTTCATGGCATTAGACTATTAATACCTACTGGAAGGGGCGATACATTTGACTTCACGCTACCGACCGAGGTGTACGAAATTATTCTATGTAAAAAATTATGTGCCGCAAACACTAAAATTATAGATGACAATACTAATATTACGTAGAGTTGGATAGGTTCTGTCAAAACTGGAAGGAGGCCGCGCGGGCTCGCGAAAGATGGAGGAGTGGAAGGAGGCCTTTGCCCAAAAGTGGGACAGCGCACGCTAGTGAAAAATAATAATAATAGTTAACTTCCTGAAGATTATAATGTATTTGAAGTTCTCAAGGATCAGGTTCATGATAACACAAACCTCAGTACCAATGAAGTATGAAAGTACCTTCAAGCACTTACAGAATATCAAAATGCAAAACCTTACCAGACGAGTAGGTACTTTACCACTCGTCTCGTGCTTAGGGTACCTAACAATAGCATAACCAACACTCATAGCGGACGACAAACATACAAGTTCCCAATATTATTACACTTAAGTGGAGACTAAACAGCGAACATAAACAAAGATCGTTTAGCTTAAAGGATGGGCAAACACTTTTGGTAAGTCAACAGATATTCCATTAAACGAAGAAAGCTTTACACATGTTCAAACCGCGCCATGTAATGTTTGTCATGTTGGAGACTAGTATATTACCGGTATTGTTCATTATACTTTTAGTATTCATTCAAAAATGTATATATATTTACACATGAAAGACATGACAAAAGAATATATTAATTTTGGTGGAGTGGTTGAAATGTCTACGATTGACTTCTAAGAAAGTAGTCTAGCATCTAATGAAGAAAGGTGACTACATCCGGGAGATGCTTATGCAAAAACCAAGGAGTAAATCAAAAGCGATGAGGCCGCCCATTGTATGTTTAGTAGTGATAATTGTGTTTTTTGTTATGTATTTTCTGGTGTACAATAAAGTATATATAAATAAATCACACAATGGAATATACGAGTCAGAACGGTGTTAATAACATTCACGATAAAGTTGATTCTTTGTAAATTTTACTTTAACCTGTTGAAAACATATGTAATCAAAAAATTATAGTCCTACTACCCGAACATTAGAAATTACTTGTTGGCACGTTCAAAAGTTTATCGAAGAAATTAATGCAACAAGACATGACCATCAAAACTCAATGACAGAAAATAACTCTATAGATCTAATGCCCATAAAAAGTAAAAATCTTAAATTGATCAATAAGATATAAATAATAAATATTTCAACACAATAGCAATTTTAAAGGTACATTAAAGAGTCCCAACAGCTATTAGACTTTTACGTTTAGAACCCTAGCCGTTCTAACAATGAATACTTATACCAAATAAGCCATGCAGACGTAACACTGTATTTCATCATTCGAAACCTACTAAAAAGCTTTAAGATTTAACTGCATTTATGCCAAAATGGTCTTTAATTGATTGAGGCATCAATACCTACCAAACCTTTTAAGATACCGTATATAAACATACCTAGTAGTTCTATGGTTTTGCAAAGTGTATATGAATGCGAACCTAGAAATTGAATTAGCTGTGCAGAAATCAATTTCCTCTCAACAAAGGAGATGAAAGACACACACGAAGATCCAACTATTTATAAAGTACAAGATCGCTTACATTAAGACCATTAATCATTGTCAATTAGATAAAAGAACTCATAACGCACGAATGAGAACTGCTATTGATTCAATTGAGACGAAATTAATGGAGTTCCATTGTATAATGAGCATTGTTCATTACGAGGCTTGCGGAAAAATTGATGAAACGGAGGTTGAAACAACTGTTATAAAAATACCGAAGTTATAAATAGTAAGGAACTTTTAAGAAGCATGACGTAGTAAAAATTCTTGATTAGCTGCTGCTATTTAAAAGGATTTAGAAACGAATTCAATTAAAAAAGAAGACAACAATGAATTTGACGAAGTAAATGGTGAGGCTAATGAAAATAAATGTCTTGAAGTTCTACAAAAGTCTGCTGGTAACATATAAAACAATGTGCAAGTACACTATACTGAGACCGAGACGAAAGCTATTATAACGGCTATAAACATCCAAAGCCGTGCCTAAGTTACCAAAGCTTACGTAGGTGGGGACTTACACATGCCAAGTGGTGTCTGTCCAGTTAACCCTTGACCCTGCAAGCCATCTCGCAAAGAGATACGAGATAAAATATACATAACGACATAAAATTTGAAATTCAACGTAAATATAGGTGGAAAGGAATCCGATTCACTTAATTTTATGCGTCTCCTACAGCGGATTTAATGTATGTCGGTGGAAGAACACGGAAGTTAGTAGCTATAAAGTGTTTAATCGTTTTCTGATAGCCTACGAAGAGGGACCTACCGCATTACTTTTATTTACTGCAGTGGTCTTTCCGCATAGCTTATCTGAAGAAAAAAAACAAATGCATAGAGACCTCGCATGAACTCATAGAATTCTTGATTTTACATTACATTCTTCCAAAATTGAATCACTGCAGGAAAATCTAAATTTTTTGGCAGAATATTTTCAGTTATCATTTGGAACAGTGCTCAAAAGGCTGGCAGCATTGACATTGTTTGGCGATGCTGATTTTTTGATGCCCTATGATTCTTTTCCTTCATTTTTTATATACCTACATGTACATATTATTTTAAGTCTGTTAGCTTATATTATGTAAATATTATCATTTTACTCTCTCTCTCTTCGAATCTTCTAAATTTTTATTACAATCAAAATATTCCTTTTAACCTAGCCATATTTGCTAAAACGCCTCCTACAAGCTCTATAGAATCTATATATACCACACTCGCACGTCGTTTAAAAGTGATCCATGAGGTGGATCCAGTCTCGAGCCCCATAGTTGCAGGCCCGTTAAGCAAACTCATTCGTACATATTTGTCCAGTTCACTTTTTACAATTACCGGGTACCGTTAAGTCGTGTAAACACTGTCATTACCTTGCTAGTGATTTTACGAGTTTTCGTGTTATCTCGACTTGTGTATGTTTGTGTGGTGGCGGAAGTTTGCGTTTGTTGTTTAGTTACGTTTTGAGGAAGTTTGTGAAATATTTGGCTCGGAAAACGGAAGAGTTTTTATTAAGTAGGTATATACTTATGTTGACCGTTTGCCGATATGTTTTGTGTTTTGTATTCTCGGGACAATCGGTCAGGGAAAAGTTCAAATCGTCACGCCAGCATTTCTTAGGCCAACCCTGGTGATAACGCCCAAAGGGAAAAGATAGACGCTTGATTTTTTTAACACTGTCGTTTTTCTCTGTGTTACAGAGCTTGTCGCCTGTCTGTTACAGAACTTGGAAAACTTGAATGAATGCCAAATTAATTCACACCTTTACGTGTATTATTACGCTTATTTGTATTTTTTGCTCATCTTCATTGAAATTCTTAACTAGGTAATAAACTCATCGACATCATTCTTACAAAGCAATTATTAATATAAATTAAAAACATACTGAATTTAATCAGAAAACCGTTATCATATTTGATGAAACAAACTATCGTTTTATGAATTAATAATTCATAAAACGATAGTTTGTTTCATCAATGACATTACTATAAATATAATTGCTTTTTAAGTTTAGCTTTCATAGAAAATATTAAATAATTTATATGACAGCACTCCGAGGTTTGTACAAAACATTAAATTAAGATTTCTATGAATGAAATGTTTTAGGTAATGTCATGTCCAGATTAAAAAAAATTATAGCACCTCTATGTTATTTCCTTGGTTAAATATTGTTTGAACGTGACTACTTCGTTTCTCTCGTTTACTATTATATAAATTTGTTTAAGTATATACAATTTGAAAGGCCTACTGATTATTTATTTCAAAGTTAAATATGTATTCACTTCTTTTTTGTTAAAGCAAGATTCACAAAACACCATTTACAGTTGCAGCACTAACATTTGAGTTATGATCATGTCAAAACTTCGAATTTATCCCAAACAATTGATAAACTTTATTTTCAATAAATTTAAGTTTAGTGAATGGAAGAACAATGCAGTCATCATTCTCTTGCCCCCAAATTTATTACTTTATTTTCAATAAATTTAAGTTTAGTGAATGGGAGAACACTGCAGTCATCATTCTCTTGCCCCCAAATTTATTTGGGGTCGGTGTAACATGTCTTCTTCCATATTTCTCTACTAGACATCATCTCGGTAGTGCTTTGAACAGTCTTGTCCCCTCACGGTACCTAGACAGGGAGCTCGCCATTCCTGGTGGAGTCCTGAACTGGAAAGACACCGGCACAAGCTGAGAAGACTGTTCAACAGAGCTAGGAACACACGGTCGCCAGTAGATTGGGACCGATATATAACAGCTCGTAAAATATATAAAAAACTGATACGCCTCAGAGGTAGGAATAGTTGGAGGCGTTTCTGTACTAACATTGAAAGTAACAACCAGGCAATGAGGGTCAAAACCTGTCTTGCCCAAGAGACTAACCACTCAATAGGATGCCTAAAAAAACCAGATAACACATACACAACAAACGACGCTGAAACAAGTGAACTACTCCTAACCACACACTTCCCAGGATGCCAGATTGCCGCCCAGCAAAGCTGGGAACTACATAGGGATAGGGCCACAAACAGCCTAGATTGGGAAGTGGCGTTGGAAGTAATTGATAAAGACAAATTAACATGGGCAATCAACACCTTCCTACCTTTCAAGGCAGCAGGACTGGACGGTATTTTCCCGGCTCTGCTCAGGTGGAGTCAAGATGTACTGGCCGACTACCTCGTTAGGGTGTTCCGAGCCTGCCTGGCCCACCGCTACATTCCCTTGAAATGGCGGGAAGTAAAAATAATATTTATACCGAAACCAGGTAGGGGCGACTACACCCAGCCCAAATCTTTTAGACCTATAAGCCTTTCTTCGTTCTTCTTGAAGACACTGGAGAGGCTGGGGGATAGGAAGATCAGATCCCAGGTTTCGGTACAAAGACCTCTACATCCTAATCAACACGCCTACTGTGCAGGCAAATCAACTGAATCAGCACTTCATAGCGTAGTCTCACGCATAGGTAATGCTCTAAAAGCCAAAAACCCAACCCTAGGCGCCTTCATTGATATAGAAGGTGCTTTCGACAAAACTAACTTCGTCAGTATCGAACAGGCACTTGCCACACACGGTGTTGCGCGAACACTCATAGAATGGATTAATAACATGTTAAAATACCGAGCTATTCAATTCACCGTGAACACCACCACACGAGGTATCGTGAGTAGAGGCTGCCCACAAGGTGGGGTGCTGTCACCACTGCTGTGGAATTTAGTCGTTAATGAGCTTATCTCAGAGCTCAACGCCAGCAGTCTGTACTCAGTGGGATACGCGGATGACATAGCAATTCTGATTTCGGGTAAATTTGAGGGCATCTTATGTGATCTCATGAGAAAGGCCTTCAAAATAGTCGAGAGTTGGTGCACGAAGCACGAGCTATCGGTTAACCCCTCGAAGTCAGAACTAATAATGTTCACCAACAAAAGAACTCTTGGACCTCATAGGCTCCCAAAACTTTTCAACACAGAACTAACATTGAAAGACGAAGTCAAGTACTTGGGGGTGATTCTAGATAGCAAACTGCTCTGGAACAAGCATCTTGACTACAAACTTAATAAAAGCACAATTGCACTCTACCAATGCAAAAAAATGTTAGGGAAATCATGGGGGCTCTCTCCGAAGATTACTCTGTGGATTTACAAAGCGCTGATCAGGCCAATGTTGGCTTATGGCGCTCTGGTTTGGTGGACGAGGACAGAACTCTCGACCACCATTACCAGACTACAACGCTTCCAACGACTGGCCTGCTCAGCTACCACTGGCTGCATGAAAACCACCCCAACAGCAGCCATGGAGATAGCCCTTCAATTAACTCCCCTTGACCTGTACATACAGCAGGAAGCGGCGCTAGCCGCCATCAGGCTGATGCATCTGGGCATATGGGGCAAAAACATTACCAGTCCACACGCTAAAATCCTGGACCGGGCGATTGAGTACCAGCCTCTCATCGCTGCCCCGTGTGACAGAACACCAAACCAACCGATGTTCAACAAAAACTATATTATACAAACAGCTCAGGAAGAAAGGGATCAGTCAGGAGTCAATGAGGTGCGCATCTATACAGACGGCTCTAAAACACAAAACGGTTCAGGTGCTGGCGTACACTCCCTTGACCTCAATATTAACTTTCACATACCACTAGGCACACATAGTTCGATCTTTCAATGCGAATGTGTTGCCTTAACACAAGCTGCAACAGCAGTAAAGCGCTTAGGCATCCGGAACTATGGCATTAAATTCCTATCCGACAGCCTATCTGTGCTCAAAGCTTTAGCAAGCAAACAAACTAACAATAAGCTAATTTTTGAGTGCCATCTAGCTCTGGAGAGTTTATCGACGTCTAATCGTATTACTCTCCAGTGGATCAAGGGGCACAGCGAATCTCTGGGCAATGATGCTGCAGATGAACTTGCGAAGAGAGGCTCTGACATGAGGGTGCTAGGCCCGTACCCACTTCTCCCTTTGCCTTTCTCACAATTTCGTGCGTGGATTCGCCAAAGATCGACCGAACTCCATAACAACAGATGGTCACGGGCAACAGACTGTAGACAGTCAAAATTGGCTCTACCAATGATACACCCGCGATTAACCAAAAAACTTCTCAACCTGAGTAGGAATAACCTTAGAATAATAATAGGTACAATTACGGGCCACAACCTCCTTAACAAACATCTTTTCAACATAGGCGTCACGGACAGCCCCCTCTGCAGGGGCTGCCTTGATGCCGAGGAATCAGCCGCCCACGTCATCCTGGATTGCGAGGCCGTGGCTTCTCAACGTGAAGAAATCCTCGGAACAATGAGGTCGCTCCGCGAAGCCTGTGAAGCTCCCAGGAAGCTTCTGTGCTTCTGGGCGGAGCTAGGCTGGCTCTGTTAGCCAGAATCCCCACGCACAACGGACCGAATGAGAGTCTAAGTGCGGAAAAGGGAGTCCTATCATCATCATCATCATCATCATCATCTCGGTAGTGCTAGGAAATTGGAGTCTTATATGATCCCCTAGGGCATCGTAGTGGAACATTGAGTGCTGTGTAGTCCCCTGGGGGACTGATCTAGGGGATTTTAGTGGAACGAGCGCTTTCTAGCCATATCATCTTTCACTTAGTCCATTTATCTTTTCTTTGGTCTTCCCCTACTTTGTAATCTTTTATTATCTACTTGCAACGTTGTTGTTAAATTTCAAAGTTGTACGCACGCTCTTAGTTTTGTACGTGCTAAATATAGTTTCATTTAGTTCGACCACAAAGTAGCTGTAACATTTCCTCATTAACAATTCTTCCTACTTTTCATTGGTTTTAAAGCTAGCCTTCCTTTTACGCGTTCTGGGTACGAAACTCATTTTACAAAATGACGGAAGCAACATATAATATTTTTTTTTTTATTTCATTTGTTTCTGTATATTAAGAAAGACATTGTATCACACAAGGTTTTTCATATAGGTAATGAATAAATCACGATAGGAAAAGAAAAAGTTAGCAATCAATTTTCACTTTGACTGCCCCGTGCCCTAGACTAAATGCTCGGCAATTGTGTAAGTATCGTGTTAATCCACAATCAAAGTGAAACCTACCTACTCAAACAACATCACGCCTGTGATCCCCTAAGGGTTAGGCAGACGTGTAGGTAGTACAACCACATTTCGCCAGGAAAGTGCCATGTAAGGAGAAAACAAACGACCAGTAATCCAAAGTGGATTACTGGTCGAAACTGGCCCTGGATCGAAAGAGCTGGAAGTCATGGGGAGAGGCCATTTCCCAGCAGTGGGATGATACTGGCTAACAGTAACAGTAAGTCTCATTTCATAGGAGCCGAGCACAGGCCCAACAGCAATAGTGCCATCTACCACCACAAATCTAGACTCCGTACTGCTACTAAGAAATTCTTGATGGAAAAACTCAATAACACTTTGCCCGAGCCGGAAATCTAACCCAGTGCCTCAAGCTCAACAGCAGCGAACCAACAACACAGACCAACGAAGCCGACCTACTCAAAAAGTCACATAAAATGCTCGTGTAAAAGAAACCCAGCCTTTACGCTCAGCCATTTTCACCGTGCGCTATGCAGCAGTAAACTCTAACACTAATGACTTCGTACAATATTTCAAGCTGTATGTATATTGGTAATTAAAAACGATACCAAGCGGTGCTTGCATACCGTTCAGTCTATTATTATTTCTATCGTCATTATTTACTTTGTACGTGCTTCACCTAGGAATATTGTAGTATATAGGTATGTAGTCAAATTATAGTTTTTAATGTGTATGTGTAGTGGTGTTCGTAACTGGTGACAGTGATATTGTTCTGATTTCAATACGATTTAGATTCATTCCAAATGAAGATTTTTAAGTATGGTTTTACTTCCGGAAATGCCTAGTAGATACGTTAGTTTGTAGGTATTTTTTCTTGGTAAAAGCTCTACTCTATAAGATCCTACTTCCTACTATCCTACTAATATTATAAACGCGAAGTTTGTGAGGATGTATGGATGTTTATTACTCTTACACACAAAAACTACTGATCGAATTTTGTTGAAACTTTATAGTAATATATAATATAGTGCGCGTCTCCTTTTTAAGGAAATTTCTCGCCGACTGATCGACGCTTCACGTGACCAGAGGGCTGGGTCATTCTTTGGCCAAAGAATTAGCATTGCCATTCAACGTGGCAATGCTGCCAGTCTTCTGGGCACGTTTCCGGATGACAGCGATGCGGACGAGTACTTCGACGCTTGATTTGTCCTTTATTTTTGTTTTTATTTGTATAGTAAGTTAGTTAGACATTTAATTTAGTATCTAGTGTAAATAATTTGTAATAAAATTATATTCATTAATAAAATAAAAAAATTAAGTAATATAGCTTATACATTAGAATAGCACATAGGATACTTTTTATTCCGATATTCCCACGGGATCGTCGATTATGCGGGTGAAACCGCGAGGCGCAGCTAGTCAATTATAATTTCAGCCGAAACCAACGGCTACTGATTATTATTATTATTTATTTGGTCTTATTGTTGATGATTGTTTTTTTATTTGATTGATTGTTTCTCACAGATTGCCAAAGGGACCGGTCCTTTGGACCGACTTCTATGACTACGTTAGAATTAAGACCGCGGTCAATAGTTTTGGAAATAACAAATGTCTGGTAACTAAGTAGATCCATGAAATAATAAATTAAATAAATAAATTAAAATCGATGACACTATACACTTTTTGAAAATGTTTTATGTGTATTTAAATGAACTATGGATTAGTTTATTTAAATACACATAAAACATTTTCAAAAAGTGTATAGTGTCATCGATTTTAATTTGTAAGAACTACATAGATTTTATATCTTAGTTTATGCCCTTGTTAGCGTGTCATAAAAATATCATAACATATATCATAATATCATAACGAATGCGACAATTCATGACAGTTACTATTAAAAAATCATGTTTAAATCACATCCGACAGTAATGTTGACATAATATATACGTACTAAAACACAGTTGTAAACTGCGCTTAACATCTTAATTCGTCACCGTAAAACCATATTTGGACAAATACCATAAATGTCTATGGATTTACACTCCCACGCACGAAAAACTCTAACGAGGCAAAGTTACACGCACCGTGGAAATGACAGCAATAAAAATTTATGAATAATATTAGAGGAAATAATTTTTGCGTTTCGAAAAGAAACAATAGGTAATTCTAAACACGGTTCCTTTATAAACTTGAGAGTAATTATAAGCGAGAGAGATGGATGGTTATTAGCAAGTAACAGTACCTATACATTTTGATTGTTACCTTAGTAGTTTTGACATGGTTTTGAGAAGAGTTGGCGTAGGTACACGCATTTTTTGAGGGAGTTTTTTTAGACAAACGCAATTTTCTACGTCATGTAGCTTTAAAGAAAAACGTTTTGAATGGCTACACATTGGTGATGATGAAAATAACTTAAAATTAGATTAAAAATGATTAGATACCTAGTGATAATAAAAAATTTAGATAAAAATAACAAATTTTTTACAATAATAAAATTAATAGTCGTTTAATAAAGTGATACAATGTTATTACGGTACGTGTGTAAGTCACACATATCGTATAGTCGTATACTATTTTATAGCTCGTGTGACCTAAACCCGCACATAAGTCAAGTTTTTCTGTGTAAAAATGGACTGTTTAAGTCACAGAAAAGCGTGACATTAGTGTGGGTTTAGTTCACATAGTGCCATAAGAGATATTCCCCCTAACTTACAAACGCCGCTTAAAACGACAAAAAAGTATGGTGACAGGGACGTTAATCATTACGTTACTACAGTGCTACAAGGATCGCTTGGCGCCTGAATGACATGGACAAGAAGGGTTGTTGGTAAATATTTGTGAAAAATAACGGGACAATGGGGTTGGTTTTGATTTCGGCCATGCGCCATAAACTCCTTGTACCGTTGTGTAAGCAACTTTTATAAATAACCCCCTTATTTATAAAAGTTTAGTCCAGTTTACTCAACGAGCGATTAAATGTAGGATTAATAAATAAGGCTTACCTCGATAGTCGTTGATGGCAACCACCAGGGTTAGGGTGGATCCTAAAGGGACGATGCCGGAGACCGGCGCCGCCCATGGACCCTTCCCTGCTTGGATCTCCATCCAACAGTCCACGTTGTCTCCTACAAATGAAGATACAGGGATAAGTACATATGTTATATGAAATATTATATACATAAAAGATAAAACCAGCTCCTTCAGAGTTTAAGCAGGCTGTCGCAAAAGCGATGGTTGTGGAAATGAAGACAGCTTCGAGGATAGTGGTAGCCAGCACATATCGCAAGTCTAAATAATCAATTCCACAATTTTTATGAATTAAAGAACAAAATAATATGGGTGTTCCGTATTGCTGACAGAGATAAAAGGAAAAACCAAAGCAAAGACACTGTGTCGTTCAGCACACAAAGTACAAAAATGGCGGAGCTCAATGGGAAGCAAAAACTAACTTATCATAAACGACAACACTGGGAAACTAAAACCTGGAGCCGTATAGTGTAGGCACGGCTATTGGTCATTTTGAAAGTTTTTATCATATTCAGTATTTCCTCACCTCTGAAATCCAACTGCACCACATCCAAATCTGCGATGACCATAGGCGGCTTGGAGGCAGTCTTCTCGTAATCGTTGAACCACTCGCAGCGCAGTCTCTTCGCTTCATCCCACACTTCAAGCAGGTCCTTGTCGTATTGCACCACCACTGTGTTCTCGTAGAACTGCCCGTGGAGGTCTGGAAAAGGATATTGTTGGCCTTTAGATACGGGGATCTGATGAGGACCTTAAATTACATGGGCAATATATTTAAAGCGATGAAACAGGAACAGTAATTTTGTTACGGGAGCAAAATTTATAAGTGGAGATTATGATGGGACACGATAATAAAGAATTGGAAAAACTTTGGGAACTGATTGTGATTTGAGGATTCTAGACTGCGGCAAACGACTCTTTGCAAGAGTGCGTAAGCGGTGAATATCTTAGCCGTTTTTATGAGTGTTAACGTCAACAATTATACGCATGTGAATATTAGTGTTATAATAAAAGAACATCGTTTGAAACAATCAATTACATTCTTGAACATTTCTGTGAACAAATCAGCGAATCTATACAAAATACATTTAATTTTAAATCCTTATTATTGCTAGGGCTATACCTACGCGGATGTACTCACGCAAAAAGTGGAAGTCGCCCGAAGAACGCGGATCGTGCCAGTGGTCTCGGGTCGACATCACACAAGCAAAACTGACCCCTAAAGACTTCTAGCTAACTCCCTTTCAGAACAGCGATCCATTAGGACATTAATCTTTCAAGTTTACACGCATCTGACATATTCAGACTCTATGTCATACGGTTTAAAATCGTTTTCACATTGTCGGCCGCAATACTTTTCACTAGAAGCACTTAAAGTCGAAATTACTACGTCATAGCTGGAAGGAAATACACTTGAAAGTAGTAGATTGAGGGATGGCGTCTTTGAGTAAGGTTTGTGAAGGAAAATGGACCTTGTGTGCGGTGTTATGTGGTCCGGCGGGTGGCGATTCCGAGAAACAATGCGCGCGCAATGTTCGCAGAAGGAGCGGGACGCATGCGTCGTCCGTTACTCCACACTAGCCATAGTGGACGCGACTAGGAATCGGCATGAGAAAAACTCACTGACTTTGTTGTAATGGGACCGATGTGCCGTAAAACTTGAATGCTGGCGATTTATTGCGAAATTGTTACGAATTACCGATAGTTACTGAGAATCTAAATGCGATACATGAGATTGGGTTTGACGATATATGGTGATATATTACCGAAGAACTTCCTTCCAATGCTTTGTCGTTTGTGTTAAATTAACAGAATGACAAAGAGACTGACTAGACTTTATAAGGTTTTACAGCCCAATAACATCCCGTAAAGAAATAAACTTTGGTGTAACTTAAACAACACAGTGTTCAATGTTATATGGCCTCTTATATGATCATATAAGAGGCCTTTTAGAGTATCTCGATTTCGAATCAATAGTACCCATAAGAAAGCAAAGTTTTTCCGTTCAACAACAGTATATGATTGGTACATGAACGAGGTCGTAAAACGCAGGGCACTAAAATATCATAACTAGAAATCAATCATTATGAAGAATATTATACCATTTAAGTACCGTTTAAATACGAATTATAGAAAGTTCGATGACTGGTTAATTTCAAATTACATGCATCTTAAGATCGTCTGATTAATTAAATTGCTGCGGTCTCTTACAAAGAAACGATGACAACAGCCGTGAAAAATCCAAAAACTTTGATAAAGGTTAAGAAAAAAGAAAAGCTAAGTAATATTCGTATTGTATTGTCCGCTTGAAGTCAAACTGAACTTAGGAATGTAAATTGCAAGAAATATGAAGTATTTTCTTGATCAATACCTTAAAACTTGAAAATATTTATAAACTTTAGGGACAAATTGAACGACAGAAAATGGTTTTAATGTAATAACATTAAAACCATTTTCTGTCGTTCAATTTCAACAATAGAAGCCAACAGCAATCCTACTGATCCTCACGTAAGAGAAGATCATTTGAACTATGCAATTATTAAAAAAAAATTTCGTCCAGAATCATACCTATCAATTCTACAAACGAAGTTCATTTTCTACTATCTTTTATCAGTCAGCCGACCTATTCTGTAATAATTTCACTGAGAAAACTTGGGTAAAGTGAGCTTGAAGTGAGCTGTCAATAGTGTCAATTCCCTAGCATCAGGTGCAATAATAGCTCTCACTTCACCTAAGTTTACGTGGTGAGATTTTTACAAAATTATACTATATCACTTCATCCATTCCCCACATAACAGGTTAACGTCCCTTTAAATGACCCACAGGTTAACGTACGTCTATAAAGATATTGCAATATGTTAGATGCCCACGTTCACAAGTGGGTGTAGACCTCGCACTTACCGGTGATAACTTCGTCCTTACCGAGACAGTATCGTTTGACAGTTTGAATAGTTGCCTGTCTCAGTTATGATCCTTTGATCCGATAATGTCACTGTTATCCAATAGACTTCGGTATTGAATGCAACAGGGATTGATATAGAACTGTAATGCTATTCTGTAAAAATCTCACCGTGAAAACTTAGGTGTAGTGAGCTTTTATAGTGAGCTGTCAATAGTGTGAATCCCTAGCATCAGGTGGAATGACAGCTCACTTGAAGCTCACTTCACCTAATCTTTTTACAGAACATCACCGCTGGTCCTTGTGTATTAAAGAGTTTCTATCTTAATAAGACGTCGGCAAGCAAAAACAATGGTGTGCTTAAAACTGCTTGATACATATTGTCAAAAAAGTAAATCTGGATATTTTTGTAAATTGTAAGGTCACACAGGTCAGCAAAACAGTAAACGTTTTAAAAAACTTCTGCAAAGAAACTGCGTTAAAGACTCGAAGAGTATTAATTCAGTGGTATCTTTGAGCCTTGAACTATACAACGATAATATCCTCTGAGCCGTGACTTTTTGAACTACACTGGATGTCGTTTGGCATTTGACGCCTAGTAAATGCCAGGCTTTAATAGGCAACTAACCAGTCCAACATAACATTAGATGCTGTAAAGAACTCAGGTTTAACGCTGATGGAATTCCAGTAATTCTGGCTGAACTTGCCCTTGTCCCTTTTTCTCATTTTAAAGTTCCATTTGCTGGAAGCACTATAATATAATTTATTTTTATTCACAATTCAAGTATTATTATTGTAGCTTGAAAAGGTTTTTTTACTTGAAATGAAGTCTTCTATCAATTTTTAGATTTTTAGATTTTGTCCTCGTCTTTCATTTTTTAAATAAAAGGTTCATCAGTTTTTGACGATCAATCAAAGCAGATTTTTCGTTCCTCTAAATGGCAATTTGCCTTCTCAAAACTTATGATTTGTGTGGAAAATATCTCTACCTTCACGCAAAGTCATATATGGAATCAATCATACCTAAAAAGCCTAACATATAACAGCAATTCTGCAAAGCCCCCCCCCCCCCCCACAAATGACTGAACAATAATTACAACGGTTGTTTGTGCTCATAAATGTCCACGCATCACAATTTTAGATGATTTATTAAAGGAATGATTTACCAATCGTTTCTCTTCATTGGCGTGACGGATCGCAATTTTGCAGTCAAGTGTAAACAAGCAATTAGTTATTAAAGTAGTGGGATTTACGAGCCATACATTGTAAGTATGTCTTTTTCTTATCTTCCTCATCTTCATGGTTTTTGGTCATGGTTGCTTCAGTAACATTAAAAGTATTAACGTTATCTGCTGAAGTTATAGCATACGTAAATCAACCTGCCTGGTTTCTATCAACAATTAGGATTAGTCATACCTATATATGTATTAAAATACTTCTTAACACTGCTAGCTTTGCTAATGACAATATAATTACGTGATTAATAGGACATAATTTAGTCAATGATTCAATAAATACTACGATTCGAAATAAATCATTCAACAAAAATAAAGATGTGAATAAACATTTAAAAGTTATCAAAACAATTTAGGCAATCGCTTTCAAGTTTTCAACATTCAAAAGATTTTTTTGAAAAAGAAAGTAAACAGAGCCCTGTTAATGCATTGAACGTAAAATATTATTGCACATATGAAAACAAAATGAGTGCGTTAAAACAGTAATTTTTGTAACATATCAAATTTATAGGATCATAAATCTAAAATGCAAATAAATAATACATAGAACAGAAGTTTAAATTAAGATCGTAAAAGTTTTCAATGCGTAAAACTAATGGAATAGTATTTAAATGCTTTTAATTACTGCTAGACTGGTTTAAAAGGCTATTAGGTATTACTCTCTTAATTTGAGATACAGTTGCGAACAAACCAAAAAGTGTGTGTGTAACGTTTATGTACCTACAATAATTACTAGCCTTATTTAACCAGCGTGAAAACTAACATATACATACCCGAAACTATCAAATTTTGCCAATCAACTTTGAACCTTATGCTTTAGCTATGAAGTTGAAAATCTATTAAAGAAATTTGACAGAATGTAGTAGCTTGATGTGCTGGCATCTGTACCTAACCTTCAAAATATTCTTCACTTTCGCCTGGTGACTTGTCTATTTTTAGGCTAACGTTATACGCAGAAAGTATTTTAATTCTGTTGCTAAATTCTTTTTCTGGTACACATTTACTAATTTTTCAAATCAAATCATCAAATCAAATCATTTATTTTCTTAAATATGGGTAGGTACTACTTAAAACATATCCTACCTTAATAGGTGTGGAAATATCTAATAAAATAAAATATACACATACATAAAACACACAGTTCAACGATTGTCTTTATTTTTAGACAGAATTTCTTTAGTAATTATGTATTTTTGTGGTCTTGTTCAGCGAACGTAAAAGTGCTGTTATCGTTAATTAATGTAGTTTTTTAAGCGATTTCCAAAAAGGAGGTGGTTATAATTATGTTCGACTTTATATAATGTTTTTTTTTATGTCTGTTCACCGATTACTCGAAGACGGCTGGACCAATTTCAAAAATTATTTTTTTGTTTGAAAGTTTATGGTCTCGAGGTGGTCAAATCGTCACCACGTCGGAATCTGATGAAGGAATCCCATAGAAATCAAGGGAAACCCTCAAATTTTATAGGCATACCTATAGCGATTTGGGTATTTTTATAGTAACTAATTGCTGCACTTGCTGCACTAGCTGCACTTGCAGTTGATGGTGATTTCTCAATCAGCTCTAGTCTCTCCTGGTTGTTACTAGGAGAACTCCTCAACAATTAACGTCCCTGCATCGGGAAAAGCAATATTTTGTAAAAGGTGATGAGCAGTTGACATTAGGCTATTGTAACTAAGATAAATTACAAACTGACCTACTAAAAAGTGAAAAATAAAAACTTTTTTAGAAAAAAAAAAACATCTGACTTTCAAAAAACACTACAAAGTGAAAAATTACTTTAATTTCGGAAATCGGTGGCAAAAAACTAAAATACAGATTCAAAGACACCGACTTCCGAAATTAAAGTTATTTTTTCATTTTGTAGTGTTTTTTGGAACTCGGTTGTTTTGTTTTGTAAAAATGTTTTTTATAATAATCACGTATATTTATTTTGCGCTCCGTTTGAAGATTCCAAACCAAGTTTGGGCTACTTGAATCGTTACGCACAAACAACAAAACGTAAAGGACGAGCATGAAGAATCCCAGAACGATGTACGATAAATCGATTTGTTTAAACGATTTATTATATCGACTAATTGCTCGAGTTCGCATCATTAGGCATCGGATATATTTATTGATTTCACGCCACTACTCACGGTCCATTTATAGTAAACCAACCGAGACGAGGCATAATTACATTTACAGTGTGGATTTTGCCTTTACTTGTTATTTTTCTTTGCTTTGGCATGTTTCTTGGTGAAAAAAGGTGATAAAATAACTGAATTAAAAAGCAATTATTGCAATTGCTCAAAATTTATTTCCCACGATAAAATATTTATACAACTTTTTCCAATTGCTAATTGAAATATTCGATGTTTTTACTAAGATTTTTTCGTGTCAATGGTATTCTTCCTCGTTGTTTTTAGGGTTCCGTATCTCAAAAGGAAAAAACGGAACCCTTATAGGATCACTTTGTTGTCCGTCCGTTCGTCCATCTGTCTGTCAAGAACCTTTATCTCGGGAACGTGTGGAGGTATCGAGTTGAAATTAAAACCATATGCTCAGCCCATGAAGCTGTGAAAAAATCAAATACCTAAGTTAACGTAAAAAAAAATACGGCCGTTAATGCCGCAAAAAATATTTCGATAAAAAAACGTATATTTCTTTATTTAAAAAGACGTATATTTCGTTAATCAAATGTATAGGCCTACTTCCCGTTGACCTAGAATCATGAAATTTGGCAAGAAGCAAAATCATGTAGCACAAGTAAAGGAAAAATTCCGAAAACAGCAAATTTGTAGGTACATTATAAACAACCCGTGATGAACTATTTACATACCTACAAAGTACGGAACCCTCGGTGCGCGATCCGACTCGCAATTGACCGGTTTTTTTTATATAGAGCCCAGTAGGGGGCCACATTGATTGCGGCATCAGTGGCATCCTTTAGGTCATCCAAACTGCAGGTGAACAGACACTTAGGAAACGCCAGCAAGTGGCCGACGGTCTGATTGGAAGCATCGCACTCGCACTGGGTGTTGAATGGGTCAGTAATCCCCCACTTCGACAAATTGTGTCTGCAGCAGCCTACTTGGGTACGAGCTTTCCATATAGGCCACTGCAGATCACGTCCGGAAGACAAATGTTCCTAGGGTTAAACAAAGTCGGGAGGTGGAGCATACTTCTTTCTCTTTACTAAGATTCATAATATAAATGATTAATCAGTTTAGACTTTCATTCAATAGAACAAGAGTCCCTCTTCTTATAATTAATAGTTAATTGTATAATTACCTGGTTTAGTGCCACACTTGGCGTATGCGATCCGAAATGAGAAATACGTCTGTCCCGTTGATGGCGGCACGTAGACACATCGCGGGTCACCGTGTTGACCTGTGAACATATCAAAATTAATTTCAAAAATTATTATGTGTTGAACACACTATTAATTAATATCTGTGTAATTGGAAAAGCTTGATCATGATGATTTGCAAAGTATGCCTGCAGAAGAAAAGAAGAACGAGAAAGGGATGCCCTACGTTTGTGTAATACTAAATAGGTGATATCTAAAATTACTCCACATGAAGCTATCCTATTATGAGTATTAATATTTACTGAAGCTGGAAACAATATTTTTTGACATAAATATCCAAGACCGCGATTAGTTTACAAATACATCTACCAATCTTCTTGTTTATAATCTCTCAATTCCAATAAATGTAAATGTTTGAGATGATGCACCGAAGATTCCACATTAGAGCCTTCAATAGTAGGATTGTTTCCAGTTTCTTCAAAATTATAAACAATGTGTACTAAAACCTTACGTATATTTTCACAAGCAAATAGAAAGCGGAATACTGCAATTTAAGGCTCAGTTTATGTTAATTGCTAATTATGTGCTTGCGCACAACTTAGCTGCATTAATTGCAATATCGTTAGCAAGATAAACAGTACTAATGGGCTCGAAATAAAGTGCTGCGATACGGTTTATAGTCGGTTTATAAGACTAGAATGGACACGCGGACAATCGATTCAAGTATATAATCGTGTAGAGGCGAGTGATAATTCAATTGAATCGATTGATAATGAAGAATTGAATGATAGAACAACGGGTAAAACTATCGATAAAGTTGTTGCACAACAATCGAATGATATGACTGAGAATAAACAATATAATGTTACAGTTTAAGACGGTGATGATAAAAGAAGATTAATAAGGAAAATACGCTTGAATCAGAGAAAGAACACAAAAATAACAAGTTGGAGTATGTTGGGTATGAAGTTTCACAAAGTTATGCTCCACTAACAGAAGTACTTAGCTACCTACAGACGCAAAGTTAATACTCATAAAAGGTGAAATCATTTCTTTCAATAACTAAAAGTAGTAGATAGCAAACGCCCACGTTTTGACACCATTGCCGAGGAATGCTAATGCTATTGTTGTTAAAATTCTTCATGAAAGTGCGAAACGCAGTCGTTTGTTGTAACAGATGGAAGGTACTGAGGGTAATATTTTATTCATGACCGGTACCTTTAGTATTTATTAAAGCGATTGGTGACATGTTTTTGGCTTAGAATAATTTAGTAGGCATTGGGTATCTAGAAGAGTTAAAAAAATTATGGGATCAATATTGGGCCCAGAGGATAGCTTTAAGACGATAAAATTCCAAATGTAGTTATCGTTACTAAATAAGCCGAACATGCGTAAGACTTGAAAGTAAAGACCAAGCCAGTGCAATCAAAAGAAAACATGTAAAAACAAATAAATAGACTAAAGTATGATTGTGTGCAGACATCTATGTAGAGATCTAGACATGTTGCCAGTTGTAATTTCACTGTTATTTTTATCGTAGAGTAAGACGAACTTTGCGTAACGGAAGCTTTACCTGTCCATATCGTGTTTTACAGCATTCTTTCTCGTTTTATTCTTACAATCAGAAGTGGTATTCTCAGGTTTAGTTACACTGGCAGCTATTTTTTACATGGCATTTTCAAAATCACGTTCTTTTGCATGTTTAACATTAGAAGTATTGTGTTTCTTTAATCATAAAAACAGTACCTACAACAACTATTTACGGCTTCTCATTATCGCATAAAACGAACAAATTAGCCTCCCAAAAGATGTTATCAAAAAAACTACTCTTATCACCACAAATTACTACGTTACAATAAATTGAATTAAACAAAATCCAAGTACAGTATGTAACAGTATAACGTACTAAAAGCTCAGCAACTGGAGCGTGCGTTATTAATAATGCACTAAGTATGTATCCGTCATAATTGTGAGTGAAACCTTAGCAATTACCGCAGCAATTAGTGGCGGTCTGAATACACCGGTTTCTAACATTTTCATCGTGTATGTAGTCTGTGTCTATTTTGTGGTGTTTGATCGTATTGGTGGTTTATACTACAGGTATGTCTTCATTATTTTGATTTTCTTTGGTGTGATGTTACGATGTAATTGTTTTAAGGTCAATGTCTGCAGTGTTTGGACTAGCTTTAGGTGTGTGAGATGCTATTCCTACTTCGTTTGCTACATAATGCTTGGGAAAATTTGATGTCCAACCTCATTTGATTTATCCATTCATCGGTTAAAGCAACTCCAGTTCAATTTTATTACTTATTTTTATTTGGTGCTATGAATAAGAAATACAGCTTCTTGACCGAAACTGACAAACAATACATACCTTTTGACGAGACAATGCCTTCGAAGGGGTGAGAGAACGTGAGATGGACGTCCATGTGATCCTTCCCGCACATGACCTCTAGTGACTGTATGACTGGCATGCCATCGGGCCGCTCCATCGGCCATAACTCGCCCGCTCGCACCCGCGTCTGTGAACCAATGGCATTTTGATTAAAATGTGGGACGTTTTAAAAATTCTGAGATGGACCTCTTATGGCGCTACCTCGAAAATCTAAAATCCTCGAAAACCTATTAACCGAGCGAAAGTAATGCAATTACTTTTGAAACGCAAAAGAAAAGTGATGCCTATAGTGTGCGTACGCTCGGAATAAAACGACGTAAGTGCTAAAACGAACATACTCCTTTAAAAAAAAATAAACAAATTAAATTTAAAACTACTTTGACTAAACTTTGATATGATAATTCTCTATGTTTTAAAGTAAATTCCATTGAATAACTCTAATGCGTTACGCCATGATGTCAAAATAAAATAAAAAAAAATAGAATATAACTTTGCAATTTTTTGTATCGAGAAAAAAATCATTACTAGACTAAAGAGTCAAAAAACATATACCAAAATGTTAAATGCCTATTCCACATTCTTAACAAGTTACACGAAATAGAAAATCCACATTTTTTTCAATATATCACCTTAAATCAATAGCAGAGAGAGAATTGTTTAACGCAGATTATTCTAAAAGCGAGAAATAAACACCTCGGTATCGAAGTAGCTATTAAATGTCTCATGAAAATGAATGAATGAAAATAAATCACAAAAGCATTAAATGCAAATAAATCAATGAGCTTGTTGCGAATGAGCTAAGTGCTAACGTTTGTGTTCCGTGTATTTAACAAAAGAGTAACCAAAGCTAATAAAATCGATTGCAATAACATGTCACGTAACAAATTAACTGCACAATTATACAAATAATAACTCTATCGATTCAATTAAAACAATATTTCCAATCGAGATAGTATTTGAGAGTAACACAATCAATGATCATCTCGTGACAAATCAAAACAATAACATTGAATTTTCCGTCAACATCAATTAAAATCTTTATGTAAAAAGAGAATAATTATTCCTTTCATAGATACCAGCTTCCATTGCCATCAACCGCCCTCCTCATTCACTTTATGACGTTGATTCAAGAGTGATTTTTGTTCAACAAATAATTTTGAAGTAGTCAATGTATCTTTGTATTTCCTGTACAGTTCCCAACGAGCCGCGGACTTGTAACAAGAGGTTTCCGCGAAAGAGAGCAGTGTAAACATAATAAATGGACAAAGAACAATTTTTGTGCGGTGGGTTTACGCCAAAATTGGATGATTGGCGACTTGGCGCACGATGACGGATGCCAAAGAGTTGAAAGAAGACGGGACATGTGAGAATCAATAAAAGCGTTTTTTTGAAGAATACGTAAATAAAAATCAGAAGCAGGCAAGTAATTAAAACAACGTTAACGGAATTAATATTTATGTAAATATTTTTAGTTGAAACCAAGAATTCACTTTCATTGATTGCATGTTAAATTATTATGTTCTGCAGTTTTTAATAGTTTTATATTTTTATTTACAATTTTCTCCAATCCTTTTTTTCTTTCCTAATTTTCTTTTTTCTCCTTCTCCTCTTTTCCTCCTATTTTTTCCTATTTCCTCATTTTCTCCTTTCCTCCTTTTTTATTTTCTTCTCTTTTCTCCTTATTATCGTGCCTGAAGGCAATACAAGTTTTTGCTCGTATTATTTATTCGTGCCGTAATGTCATACATCTCAAAGAAAATTAATTAATAAATCTCATCCGTACTTATTCTTTCATGGACTAATCTATGTACAAAAACGATTTGATGAATCGCGAGCGCACGTTCCTGGAACGGCGCGGGCGCATTACGTTCCCACGCGTCAACAAGGAATTCGCGAAACGAGACAGACAAATGAAGAAATGCATAAGAACGAAAGAGACAACACGATTCACATTTTGGAGTACGCTGTAATTTACATTTTTGCGTACTTATTAAAGGCGTTTTCAAACATCGACCAAGAGTGTTTTTAATTTGATTTTTGGTTACGATGTATTGGTGTTACTTTATTATGCCACGTATGAAAAGGTTTACTAAGACAAGTATTTATTTATGTATTTCAATCAATAAATTATATTACCTTTCTCATGATATGCCAAGCCAACGTCAATGCCTCGAGAGCATCATTTAAATCAGTCTCTGATTTATATTTCTATGAATTTCTCCAGCAGTAAACGTCAATGATATTATTAATTGAACGCTGTCTCGATAGTTTATAATTTATGCTTTTGCGGATATACGTGAAGATATTATTTCCATATTAGTGAAAGTCACTATAGAGCGCTTATTAATATTAATTTCAGAATATATTTTTCCAAGTTTTCTTTGGACGTCGATAAGCCCATAAAGTGAAATTTAATTTCCATTAACGAATGACATAGACAACGATAAACAAAGATAGAGGTTCTTACTTCATAGCATAATACATATAATAATGCATTTCCGTATTTTATACAGCTATATTATCAGTTGTATGAATATAGGTTGCTATGCTAGCTTGTGCCCGCAATTTCGTCCGCGTGAAATTACACCCTCCCCCCATTCTCCCCATTCTCCCCCTCATTCCATTACAAACAGACACATTTACAAACAGTTTCAGCACGAATACGAAAACTTATTTTTCTATTTAAGAAGCTAAGGTCAGGCAGCGAAATCCTTAAGATTGTTTACTCGGCATTAGGCGAATCAGTACTGAGCTATCGTATCACTGCCTGGGGAGGGGCCGACATTATACAGGCCAAGACCGACAATATACAGGTAGGACGAGCCCAGAAAGCCGTAATTAAAGTAATTCTAAAAAGCTCCTTCAGATTCCCAACGCGGCAACTCTACAGGGACTTTAAAACACTAACGGTTCGACAACTAAACATACAGCGCGCAGTCATGCGAAAACACGCGATTCTCCCATACAGCATAAATAACAGCCCGACAGTAAGAAGAAGACCCGGCTTGTCCCACATCACAAACAAAACCCACATTTGCTACACGTCACTACTCCTACCTAAGTGCCCTTATATACAAAAAAATACACAAAAAACTTAACATTCATACGCTAAACAGACACAAATGTAAAAAAATAACTAAAGAATTCCTCCTCACTCTAGATTATGATGAAACAGAAGCACTGCTGA
Organism: Luperina nickerlii; assembly: GCA_963855955.1. Taxonomy (NCBI): domain Eukaryota; kingdom Metazoa; phylum Arthropoda; class Insecta; order Lepidoptera; family Noctuidae; genus Luperina; species Luperina nickerlii. The sequence continues at coordinate 6,490,457 of OY979674.1, forward strand.
AACCATAAAGGCTCCTACAAACAGGCACGACGCGCGACGCGAATCGCGCGCGACACAAAGGCACCGCTCGTTGCGCGACTTGCGGTACCTTTGTGTCGCGTGTCGTGTCGCGCCTGTTTGAAGGAGCCTTAATGCAAATAAAAAATTATTAGTATCACGAATATATGCTTACACACCCACAGATACCCCAAAATCACCTTCCCTCTCTACACACACACGACAGACATCACACACTCATACGCACATCACACACTCATACACACATCACACACTCATCCACTTCCCCATTTACACCACATCACATGCGCTTACTCACACACTATTGTTGCTGTTACACGTTGTAGATTCCCGAATTTTGTAAAATAATCTTAACGGACGAATGGATGGCTCCTATAACACGGGGTTTTTCCTAGCATCGGGGTCATTATTCACAAAAATTGAGCACAAAATAATATCATAATAATGTAACATGCATTGTATTTCTTCTTTTTGCTAAATAAATTATTATTGTTTATTCTATTTATTATTAACCCTCTTAGGGATGGAATTTGTTAGTGGATACCTACTCTTCACAAAGAACACCCTCCAAATTTCATATCTCTAAGACCAGCGGTTTATTAGGCTGTGCGTTGATATATCAGTCAGTCACAGGACTTTGAATTTTATACTATACTAGCTTCTGCCCGCGACTTCGTCCGCGCAAAATTTCTTGTTACTCCGACCTACCCCGTCGCATCGCATCGCCTGCCCAAGCTATTACTTCGTTTTTGCTTAGCGTTCTTTCTGACGTTTTTTCTTTTTGCTCGGCTCCTAAAGGTCATAGCGTGATGTTAAATAGCCTACAGCCTTCCTCAAGAATTGGGCTATCAAATTAAAAAATAATTTTTCAAATCCGATTGGTAGTTCCAGAGATTAGCGCGTTCAACCAAACAAACAAACTCTTCAGCTTTATAATATTAGTATAGATATACATAGATGAATCAGAAAAATATGTTAGCCTGTCTCGTTTGTCTAGTGTTCAAGCGCTACTGCTGAGCATGAGGTCCTGAGTTTGATTCCCAGGTCGAGAAAAGTGTTATTGGTTTTTCGATCAGGAATCTGGAATGAGAAAGTTTATAGTGGATAAGACAGAGATTAAAACAGAAGAAGAACAAGCAGGGGATCGAGGAGGGGTGCTGGGGGGGGGTGTTCAGGGGATCAGACCCGAATAACTCGAATTTCTCAGTAGCAGCCCGAAGTCTGGATTTGTGAACGGTGATGGCAACAGGCTAGCTCCCTAGTATTTTGTACTTAACTATAACTGGAAATGTGTACACTGTACTATATGTAGTTCCACCTCTGCCTAATTCTTAGGGGATTTTAAGCGTGTTGTTGTAATATAAAAAAAAAACAATGGCACTCCGGGAGTGCCAACAGAAGTGAAAACAAACAGAATACTTTGGCATCACTCACTGACATATCAGATATACATTAAAACCGAGTACATCCCGAGGACAGCCGATCATATCCGAAGCGGGTATTTTTTAATCGGCTTATAAACAAAACACGTGCGGTGTCACTTACGATAACAGCGGCGCGAGTTCAATGATTTTTCCCATCTCAAAAAATGCCCAACGCGCCTAAAGAAGTTTTCACTTCAAAAAACAGTGGCACGCCGGGAGTGCCGACAGAAGTTTAAACAAAACACAAACAGAATACTTTGCCATCACTCACTGACATATCGGATTTAAAACCGAGTACATCCCAAGGACAGCCGAACACATCCGAATGTAGCGCGGTGTCGGTAACAGTGTCACGAATTCAATGGTTTTTTCCCATATCAAACAATGCCCAACACGCCTAAAGAAGCTTTCACATTAAATAAAATATCCTCCACCTCTCTCTGACTCTCAGAGCCAAACTTCGGGATTCCAACCATTTCAATTCCACGCACGTCCGATTCAAATGAACAACAGCTTCAATCTCGAATTCTCGAATCATCAAGCTTAACACCCCAATAATTACACGCGTACTCGATAAACAGCAACCAAAGAGTCAGTACCCAGTTAATAATGAAATTACTGGCAGTTACTTGCCAGTCTTTAATTGCGTTAATACGAGCTGCTTGTAAGAAAGTAGAACAACGCGTATCATGTCTATGGTAGCATCGTAAATATTATCGTAAATCTTGAGTACGAATTTAATTTTGCTGTCATTAGCTGTATATATCATGATTGTGTGGTCTTACGGTAATAAGGTTTAACTTATAGCCTACAGTGTAATAAAGATGTCTATTTATCTTTATTTACCGGTGTTAAAATAAAGTAACTTAGATACTTTGAGAAGGAGTTCAAGTTCCTTATTATTTACCTGTGGTGCCTATTCTTCTTCTATTATCTTTCATTCTGCCGATAATACTTCTTGTGCTACCACTACACCACGTTTGGCAATTCACTATAAGTACGACCAATTCTTTCAATTTCAGTCTCATCAATGTCAAAATACAAAAGCATCCTTTGGGCACCTTTCTTATCTTTTCATTCAAAAATTTTACCTACTTCAATGACTTTTGGTCTACCTTCAATAATTTAGCGCATACATGTCGTACACTTTTGTTTTGATCTGAGGGGCAACTTTCGTAATTTTAAGAAGGTTCTCAGTCTGATCTCAGTCATAATCTGTCAAAAATACCTCTAATTTCCCTACATTTTTGACACTGGTTTGTCGCCGAGATGAGACTGCTTAGTTAGATTTTGAACGTTTTTAGTTACGAAAATTTTATTGACCTTCAGCTATATAAACCCTTAAACTATGAATAACTTTAGTTAGGTACAGACGCCAGCACATCAAGCTACCCGAAACTGTCAAATTTTCCCAATCAATTTTGAACCTTATGCTTTAGCGATAAAGTTGAAAATCTATTAAAGAAATTTGACAGATTGTAGTAGCTTGATGTGCTGGCGTCTGTACACTAACCTATTGGGTTTTTGTATGAAAATGTTTTCATCGTCTTAGAATTTGAGAAATATATAAATTAATATTATAAAGAGATAGGTAACATTTGTGAGTTTTTATGTAAGGGGTACCTAATCTTCGGAAGTACTCATCCGATTCCGAAAATTCTTTATGTTGAAACAAGAAATTTCATGCGGAAGAAATCGCGGGCAGAAGTGTCTAATTACGAGTATAAATAACATAAGAAAACAAAGAAGTATATTTAGAAACTTAATCAGAAAGAACATTTTGATAATAGTTTCCCTGAAACAGTCATATTGAGTACACATTTAAAGACAGTTATCAAAGATCCTCATTTAAAAACAGCAAAACGTAAAGCCATTTAAAACCTAACAAGATCTAAATAATAAGCTCAATTCAGCTAATAACCGACGCAGACGTTATTCGAAATCGTCCATCGTCAGAACACATTAAGCGCGTTAGAGAAAATAATATGATCTCCGTCGATACGCACCGGTAATAATACCTCCGTGTTATAATCGCTGCATCCTTTGAGGTGCGTACTAATGCGTGTGTTGTAAAGGTGCGTGCAGACATGCTAGAGGGTTTCTGGATTAAACATGTTTGGTTAAAGTAGGGAGCGAAATTAGGATCGCTCATTGGGCAATCAGGCATATTTACCACTTTATATTTGTGCATTACTTAAAATCTTGTTGCCTCTACAACTCCTAATTCGTACAAAAGAATTTTCACAGCCAGCCTTACTTACATACAATCTTGATAATCGATAATCTGTTAACTTCAGCATGTACTTTTCTCGTAAAGCTCTTATCGGAACAAGAACAGTGTATTTTTTTACGATTTACAGGTTACATGACCAAGGTAATGGTTGTAATAGTAAAACGCTGCTAAAGTCATAAAACATGGCTATAATTTGTTGTGTGGGAAGCACACCTGTCTATACCTAGTTGCAAAATTATTGACTATATCCATCCCATAAAATAGTTAATCAATGTGAACATAAAACAAATTAAATAAGTATCCAATAACATTTTATTACTATTTCAATTTCATTCCTAATCGAATCGTAACTTGATACGTCATGAACAATATAATAATATTATGTGCACGTGGCTTTAGGATAATGGGATGAGATATCATAGAGGAATCCCCATTATTTTTTAGAAAGGATAAAGTTTGATTAATCATAAAAGGGTCAGTTCTAATGATGCTCAGATTTAACAAGATTTTTTCAATATCTGAATTTCTTTTGTTGATGGATAATCGTAATTATAAACTAGTTGCGCCTGCGGCTCTGTCTGTTTTTTTATTTTTTTTGTAATGAGCACGAGGTCTATCATTTGTCGGATACTGAGTTCCCTTTTGATTAAGAATCCAAGAATGACTATACTCATTTCAGGTACTTCTGGCGCACCCTGAGAGCTGCCCCGCTACCAAACTTACTCCATTAGCTGTCAGCTAATATTATAAGCTCGTGGTGATACGAGAACAAGGAATCATACTTGAGATCTGTCTAGCCTTTTCCTTTTCCCAACCATGCGGGAAAAGGCTCGGCTCGTCTATCTAGACACGCGGCAGCGTGTCAAGCCAAGTTCAAGCAAAGGAACTGGCTAACCAGCGCCGAGTGTAATATTACACGAACCACTTGGTGCCACTTTTGACCCTTCTATAACTCATAACCTCTTTAACGTAAACACATAAAACTACGTGTGTTTAATTATATCCATAAGGACATGTAGAAGCCCAAATTTCATGAACTTGGCCTGTTTTTATCAGAATTAAAATGTTGAATAACTTTATAGATTGACTGATGTAATGAAAACTGGCCAAGTTAAATCTAACCTACTTTAAGATCTCACATTTTTAAAGAACAGCAATTGTTATAGGTATCCAATAAAGCAAATAAATAGAGTTTAATACTTGTTTATAATGTTATTTTGTTCCTATAAAGACATATTTCGATTTTGCATAGAACTTGGCAGTCATTTAGATCTCCATTCTTTTTGCGGCGAAGCCCACAGCCAAGCATAATTTTTGTATTGAACTTGGCTCTCCTTTTTTACTTTTATGTTTTTGGTGGGATTAGACTAACCGGATGCAGCTGAATACCAGTATTTTACATGCAGCTTCTGCCTATCCAAACTCCACAACCCCGTTACTGGGTAGATAGAATACTTATTACGTACATCATAAAAATTACAGATATAAATGTGGAAAGGAGATTGGCGAGTTGGGTACTCATCAAATCCAAACGTTTCAAATTCTAGTTATATTCAAATTATATGTCTTATATCCGTAGTAATTTTCCAAGCTAAAATGTTTTAATAGTTGTTGGGAGTAATTAGAAAACCATGATTTTAGGGTGCAGCCCCGTTACGAAAACAAAACGCACTAATGCAAAACAAAACGCATAACGACGGCGAAGTGCCAAAAACTCCTAACTGACAAAGTCAAAAATTTACACATACTGGAAAAAAACGTTCAAAAATAGACACGTTGTTTTAGTTGGGAGGTTTATATTTCCACATTTTAATTTAATGCTGTTGCATATAAAAATACACTAAAGCGATTTCACTAAAACATGCGAATAACGCCTTTAAATTCAAAACGAAAAAAAAGAAAATTTCTCAAAAAAAAAATCAGTTAGGAGGTATTGGCACTTCGCCGTCGATAAAATAAAGCCATTTCACGTATTACGTCACTGTTGCCATACAATAAACCCAAATCGACATAATACGATTAGATCTAGCGAAAAAATTAATCGAATGATTTAAAAAGAAAAAAAAACGTTTATTCTATAAAATGAGTGCAAACTTAAATATACTAGATAATCAGATTTGACGCAGTGACTCTTGAATAATAAGTATATTACGGGTGTGAGATAATAAATTTAGAGAATGTAATGTTGAAAGGTATAATAACGACATAAAAATATTATTTTGGTGGTCCATTTTGAGGTTATGTATTAATCAATTTAATATCCCCAAGTCTAATGTATTTCTTACCATTACTTATTTTGTTACACTCTATTGTAGGATTTAAATCCATATATTCATTCTATGAAACGGTAAGTCTGTATGTGATACTGAAAATACATGGGTTTCTGCCAATCTCCCATAGAATTTAGGATTTTAAATTAGAGACTTGTTTTGATTATGTATTTTGTTTTCCCTTCGACTCTTATACACGTTGTTTATATTTCTTTTGAAGTACTTCCCTATCGCAGGTATGCAAATATGGTAGATTTCCTTAGAGATAAGCATTACCTTTGTACGTTTTTTTCTGTTCCTTTCTTTTTGCGTATTTATATGTGTGTACATTAGCTAAATAAATAAAATAGGATGACACAATGGGTGGTCTTATTGCTAAAAGCACGAAACCTACGCTCTGGTAAGACCCTGTCAGACTTTCAGACTTCTCACTAAAAGTAACGATTGTCAAAGATCTTCGAATGATGTCACAGCCGTCACCCAACAGAAAAGTGAAACAGTCACCCTTTTGAACATCAAACAACGAATTCCTTGACGTGACGTATAACATTACCATAATAACAACACACGTTGCGGTCGACATCATTTCTATGTGGTACGAGAAAATCTCGTTAATTCAATTTGTTTTTCTATTATTCTTTAATGTTCAGTAGTTGGTGGTCGTTGCACACGCGACGGTGGCACGCACAAATCACTAGTGATGGGCTTGGTGACAATGAGAAAAAATATATCAATATGTTTTTTTTTCGTGATATCGAACTTTTTTAACATTATGATACCCAGTGTAAATATCAGTTGTTTTTAGTATTAGGAAAACTAACGATCAAAATAACATATAGCATGATTTTTAACAAGATTGCATGATTGAATTCCTTATCAATTATATCAGTGACTGTATTTACTTACAAGTAATCAAATTGTATAATTATAGTTTTTCATAGAAAAAATATATAACCCTGCTATCGGTAGACAAGGCCGAGGCCATACAAAACAAACCTTTATTAAAACAAAATTGCATCATTAATCTTATAAGTAAATCTATATCGAAGTCTATTAGTTATTGACAAATTAAATTGTCACTATTAATGTTAGAGCGTGATTAGACGCAGCATTCGTCGCGTGCAGACCATTACTGCAATGACGTGCTTGTATAGGAGATACCTGTTTGAGGAACCTGATTGTCTCACTCAGTTGCTTGCGGTAGAATATATAGCAGTGTTTTGTGTGATGTCGTCGTGATTTTACACTGGATGTAATGTTTCCGTTACAATTGGGTAATAAAAACAGAAAAAAAAATTTTGTTGATTTTAGAGCTTTTTTTATCTGTCCGAGAAGAACAGTTACAAGAACGCAATTTTTATTGAGCTGTTATTTTATAATAGGTTCCTAGAATATTGCTGTCAGCATAAAAAATAAAAGTAGCTTTCTTATCAAATAATGGAGTTAATTAAACCACACAATCTGCCCGATGAGCAAACTATAAACGCAATAACCACGTCCTAAAAAAACACAAGACAATCGAGTAGGTAATTAAATCGTAACGTCACATCACTATGGGTAGTTCACAAACGGACGCGTGCACACGTGCACACTATTACATTAATGATGCGTCGTATCGTATAGAAAATATACAGCAATCAGTGCACAGCTGTTGTATCGACTGTCATTATGGCAGAAGTGTAGCATTAGATACGCGTTTCTTTTAGTTTCACTGGCTGGTAGGCGATTTTTGTTGTGCGTGGAAAGCTGTGCTTTGTGATAGTGTTCGATTTTCCGACATCGCAAAAAATGAATGATGAAATGTTTGTTAATCGTTGTTTTTACGTAATTTTGATAACATCACGTATACTTTTGATAACTGAATGTATGTAATAATTCACCGATACTGATCAATCCACAATTGACTAGTTTCACTAAAAGATGGATAAATCGATGAATTAAATTCCTTTTGTCCCCTTTAACGGGGACACGGATCACGGGGACAACGGGAATACATCGAAATTAACTGTAAAAACCTACAAAATCACAAAGTCACAAATATCATTAAATCTTAGGGATGTTCGCGAAAGCACAGCGTAAAATACGAAAGACGTTTTGATAAATACGCAAAACGTCTTTCTGAATGAAAAGATGACTAAGGATATTAATTGCAATGCAATTTATACCCACTCAAAAGTACCGCTAATCAAATCTCTCATCCCTCTAACCATTTCCTGTCCCATCATCAAAGTTATTACAAAAACAATTTTACCGTTTAATTCCCTTTATTTTACTGTAATTCCAACGCAAATTGTAAGTTTGCGAGATAGTAGTTGACAGCTTAGCGATGGTATACGCAAATGCGGTGTACGTTGTACGTTAATAGAAGGTTCAAAAGGTTATGGCAAGACAAGTAATGGTTAGTTGAATTATCATTTTTATCGTTTTGCATTAGTCAGGGACGAGTTTAATGGGGGTAATGGCTTGAGGAGTCTCTTGCTATATACTTATATAGTATACTAGCTTCCGACCGCTACTTCATCGGAGTAAAATTTGTTGTCTCCCAACCCCGTCGCATCGCATCCTCTGCCCGCGCTAGTACCTACTTCGTTTCTCTTTCTCTCTTTCCCTTTCCCTTGTCTCTCTTCTTTTTGCTCGAATCCTTAGGGTCCTAGCATCCATACTAATGTTATAAATGCGAAAGTGTGTCTGTCTGTCTGTTACCTCTTCCGTTGAATCGATTTAGATAAAATTTGGTAAAGAGATAGTTTGAATCCCGGGGTGTTTTCCTTTTTGATGATACATTATTTTTATAAGCACTAGAATCCTCAAAAAATTCTCAAAATTGCCGCTGTCAACAGAGGCCTAGTGTACAAATTTGACAACTATTAATGAAAAAATAAAAACATAGGGACACAGTATATATCCTACTTATTCTGTTTATGAAATATCTTTTAAATTGGTCCAATATTGGAGGACAAATAGGCGAGAGCCAAACCTCAAATTATGATTTTTTATTTAGGCTTTTTCAAAAAGTCTCTCCGACCGCATTTCCTCTTCTTGGAGTATTGTTTCTCAAGCTATTTTAATGATTTAGGTACCTAACGTTTCCTTGAAAGTACGTTTTGAACGATCCTTTTATATAGTGAATGCTTTTATATTAATCCCTATTCGTGACAGGGCATGGCTTAACGGGCATCGTTAACTGGCTTGGAAAGGTCGTGAGTTCAAACACTCCTGGTGACTGTGCTAACTGTATTAGGATTCTGGTGCTGTAGAATAATTATGAAAGCCACAGTATTACAGGAATTACAATTCATAAAAGACTGGATGTAGATGGAATGTGTCGAAATTAAGCTGTGGCCTGTGACACTCTTTCAAAGAATCTTTACAAACAAATGTTTTTATGAAGATATACATATACAAATTCTAATACCTACAATCAATAGATGTAAAGTAATTCATTTATAATCAGTCGAAATTCGAGGTATTTCACACGGAGTACAAACACAACTTCAAGAAAATGTCAGCTGCCTTGATAACAAGAAATCGGAATGGAGACTATTATCGCAGAGGAATCTGATTCATATCCCTTTGTATTGATGAATTGTATGGCTATGGAGTTTATCGTAGATATGTATATAGACTAAGAGTATTGTGCTTCAAAAACGTTTAATAACAAAACGGCTCAACCATCCAATACAACACGTCAAAATCCAATCAACTAACTTCACCATTCACTAACTCCAAAGGTCCGACATTCTACTCCCAGTTCACACAAGCGATAATTGTCCTCTCTATAAAAACGTTTCTAAAAAAGTTCCTAATCAACAGTGGGGCCACTTTCACCGTCAACATTACTCATTTCTATTAGCATATATGAGAAAGACTTGTGTCATTCACTTTGCCTTGGGTTGGGTCGAATATCGCAAGTATTTGGTCGTATTTACGCATTCTTGGCGGTGTCATGACTATTTAAGAGTTTATGTTAGGCGGTTAAATGAAGAGCTTGTAAGTTGTCATCATCTGCCTAGCCTTTTCCCAACTATGTTGGGGTCGGCTTCCAATCTAACCAGGTGCAGAATGCATGCATGCAGCTGAATACTAGTATTGTACATAAAGCGACTGCCTCCACAATCCTGTTCTGGGTTATATGATATCCTAGGTAAGACTGGTGTCAGACTTTCGGGATTCTGACGACCCGTAACGACTGCCAGAGATGCTGTCATGAATCTATAGTGATTTTGTAGTCGCACTTTCCTTTAATTTAAAGTTGGATTGACAAAAAAAGTTTCGACTAGAAAAAACAAATGAAGACCATTGGAATAGTGTTCATCAGGCATTGGTCACTTTGCAAATTAGATATGAACGATGACCAATGGTAGTGCGCACACTACTTAGTAAGAGGTACATTTATTACGCCCACATTTTCACAGTTTAAAACGTATGAGTCATTACTCATTACTGTTATTAGTTACATGTACCATCGAGAAAACTTACATCTATACACCGTAAGGGCTATTCTTGCTTGCAGCGCTCTGCCGCTATAGTAACGCTTGCTAACACACTGATGTGGTCATTGTGTGCACGGGATTTTGTTTTCAAATTGGGCAGATGTAAGTTTCCTCGATGGTACATGGCTTGCGATACGGTAGTCAACCAAGTACGGTCACCAAAGGAGATAAATAACCAGTGTCGAGGGATTTAGCTGAAGTTTAGTAAGAAACCAATGGATGTTTTCAGATAAAAATTAATTAAACTAATAGAAAACAAACAGAACATTTATCAAATAAATTAATTTAAAACATCCATCGTTTCTTTCTAAACTCCAACTATATCCGATGACCCTGAACGTTTATCTCTTTTGGTGACTGTACAAAATAAACATAACTATTGCGAAAGTCACCAGTCGGTATGGATTTAAGCGGAAATTGCAGAGTTATTTTCAAAATAAATAACGTAGAGTCATCTCAACAGCTCTCTCCCTTGAATTTGTATATTATATATGTATATATTATAAGTATATATTATAGTAAATAGTATGTATGTGTATATAACTTATTGATGTATTTGTGTACCTAGTTTTAATAAATTTTTGTACCTTTTTGTGCGAAAAGTTTAAATAAATAAATAAAATATGTAAATCGATGTTGGCAACGCCCCAAAAAATGACGATAATTTAAATAAAACAATAAAATACTCACTAAAACAAAATGAAGTTATGAAAAACACGTTAAGACGTCAGCAGATGCGAAAAGAAAGCGATTTATGCGCATGAGTCACGATTAAATAAGGTTTTTAATACGACCTGCCCTGCCTGGTCCTCGGAATGCGAGGCATGCGAATTTCGTCCGGAACAAGAGATCGTTAAGAAAACGTCATACCATAATAGTTTATTATTTTTTTTTTTTATTTGAAATGGGTTTGCTCTTGACTCTAGTCTAGGTCAGAGATGACAGAGACAAAGTCTACGATGGAGTGAGCTCACCCAGAAGAAGCCTGTTCACTCTTACTTTGAAGAGATTCGGGTTGTATGCACTTGGAAACACAAACGCAGGTAGAGAGTTCCACTCTTTTGCTGTGCGCATTATAAAGGACATTTGAAAACGCTTAGTGCGAATTGGTGGAATAGCAACTAGGTAGGAATGGTAACTTGCAGTGCGTCTGGATGTCCGAAGGTAGAAGGGGGCCAGTGGAATGAGGTCGTGGAGTTCTTGGGCACACTCACCGAAGTACAATCTGTAGAAGACCGACAAGCAGGCAACCTTGCGGCGATGAGCCAAGCTGTGAAGCTTGGCATCCACCCGTTTTCTCGCTTACAAAGATTGTTTTATAGATGTGGTAGAGAAATTATATGGCGTATACAGTAGAACTTATACATCAATAGTTAATTTCCATTCGTCACAAAAATAAATGAAAATAAAAGTACTTTTCACTTCTCATGCTCTGAAAGTGCTTCTTTGTGCAGGGTATAGGCTGCACAAAATCGAATTTTGTGCACAAGGGCATTAACGTATCTACTCATAAATGTATTATATTAAGGCAAAAAAAATGAGCCATACAGCCAAATGCAATAAGAAGTTCATAGATAGAATTTGTTATTATATAATATTTACTTTAATTTATTTGCCTTATGTGTTTTTTAAGATATAATAGATATTAAAATTTTAATTCAAGTACGGTAGGTTAGTTGATTTAAGAAAATTATTATTACAAAATTAATTTAATAGTAGGCTGTATAGGTCTGCAGCCTAATATCAATGTCGTAAGATTTAAAAAAAAATAATTTCCTTCAGTATTCAAAACTGTTCTAATTTTACTTTGAATTTTAATTAAAGAAATGTTATGTTATACTACTGTTTTATTTCCTCGTCGCAATCGAAGTGAAAAGCAGAGTTTATAACTCGTCCACAAAACCATTTCTATCCTCGACATTACTATCAGATAAAAATGGTTTGTTTTGTGCACTTGTTGTAAAATCTACTATTTTCGCTTCCTAGTGAGGTTTTCTGGCTCCGATCCGTTGGAAGAAAATCTCGGTTCACACGCTTCGTTTGTACTTAGATGAAAAAACCGGCCAAGTGTGAGCCGGACTCGCAACAAAGGATTCTATACCACTGTACAATATTTAACACTAAATATTTTTTATCATTATTTTATTTGTATGTTATAGCGGCAAAAGAAATACACATTCTGCGAAATTTTCAACTGTCTTCTTATTACGGTTCATGAGATGCAGCCCGGTGACAGACAGACGGACGGACACTAAAGGAGTAATAAGGTTCCGATGGGACCCTTTAAGTACAAAACCCTAATTACGGTCATCGTACTTCAGCAACCTTTCAGACAGCAAAGTTCAGAGCTATAAGCTAGCTACAGTGCAGTTGAACGCAACAGTTCACTCGAAACATTTTCATTTTGCTCTAAGCCCATACAGATATACCTATATTATAGACTACACCTTCTACTAGAATAGTCTAGATTTAGTCGCATCATTCGATCTTTCAATTTCATCCAAACAAAACGGGTCATAGTGCTAACCTACTTTTTATGATAATATTATAAATAAAAACCAGTTTTGAGAAGCTGAGCCTCTAATGCGGCACATCTAACATCTAATGATTTATAAATAAACGGAAATAAACGCCCATTCGGCGGCATAGCAACAACGGAGAGATGATGTGGACACAAGTAGATAAATTCAGCAGTTCCATTATTTTTCGACGGCTAGATAATTTAAAGGTATAATCGAATTCGTATTTGTTTTAAGTCGCCAAGACTCAAAGTGACAAAACTGTCAACGGTGATTTTTTTGTGACTACATTGTTGTATTGGGTTCCTATCTGTAAAAACAAAACATGGTAATCCATACTAATATTATAAATTCGAAATTAACCCTGTCTGTCTGTCTGTATGTTACCTGTAGCGGTATCCACAACGCCACATGCATCGCGCAAGCAGAGTTTACCGCGCAACTAGCATTATAGATACAACAGCCCGACATGAATCAATGGGCAGTTGCCCGCCAGACACAACACCCGTCTGGTCGGAGGATCCTCCCTTTTCTATGGAGGTTGAGTGAACTGGGTAACTGGTCTGGGTCTGGGTTGGTTTCACGCCTAAACCACTGAACGGATTTCGATAAAATTTGGCAGAGAAATAGATTATAACCCGGGGACATACATAGGATAGTTTTTATCCCGATATTCCCACGGGATCGACACTTACGCGGGTGAAACCGCGGGGCGTAAATAAATAAATAAATTTGTCAAAGTCAAAGTCAAGTCAAAGTCAAAGCATTTATTTCAAATAGGCACATTAAAGGCACTTTTGAACGTCAGAAATTATTACAAATAGAATTGATTCTAGTCGCCCATTCCAAAAGTCAACTGCGGTCTTCACTTAAAACAGACCCTCTATAAGTGGAAATCGCAGTTGGCAAACATAGCGTGCAATGACGCTTAACTGGATGTAACGACGAACAGAGAAAACTACTTGAACAGCTGAAGTCAATTGATGCGGAAGGTGTAAACGCTTAGCTTGGGACAGAATTAACTGACAAGTACGACAAGCCTAGTCAATTGATTTTTTGCAGTCAACATCCCGATTTACGCATGAATGGACACTGCTCATTGTAAGGTTATTTTCATTCAAGTCTCGTTCGGCAATTACATTCGCTTTGTCTTTAGGTAATTTTGTCATAATATACGTAGTAAGTTGGTGTCTCATTTTTACGAAATGTGTGGGAAATGTTTTTGATACTCAAATATCAGTTGGTCCAATAAAGTTTTTTGATCCTTATAAGAAACAGGCATCTACATGACTGGTATCAAAAAAAAGTTTTTGTGAAAATTGCCCATTTTCTTGCTGACTTTGACTATCACAATCTGTGATGCTGATGCTGAAAGTTAAGGGCAGTCTCCTAAGACCGTTTTCCGTAGCTACAACGGTTAAGGCTGTATAACCGAAAGTTTACTGGATCACTCATAGACTGTAGTGGTATTTCTGTTATAATTATGTCCTATGGGTTTACACTGTGATGCGCAAGTAGCGCAAAATCAAGTTATCACCTCGGCCACCTGCGAGCAGCTGTTAATTCTACGTGTAGAGTGATGTCATTGAATTCTATACATTTTGACACACCTAAAATTATGTAAGTATTGTTATCATACACTAAGCTGTACGTCATGTGGGTTGTTAATTGAGTACTGATTGTCTTATGGGGATTGATATGAGTTAAAAAACTTTGTCTTATTTGTGACTCTGTAAATCTTGAAAGCAAAATATACTTGGCGAAAGGAGTTGTAATCTACTCATACAGTATGGAAACCAAATACGAGTATTCATTAAATTATACCACATAATTTGTTATCGCCTTTTCTGACGATATACAAAAACTGAACGAAATCGGTCGCGAAAAAAAATCAGCAGTTCCCTACATTTTGTCAAGTTATGCGAACATAAAATGTAGGGAACAGCTGATTTTTTTCGCGACCGATTTCGTTAAATTTTTGTATATCGTCAGAAAAGGCGTTAAAAAGTATGTGGTATAATTTATTGCATATATGTGGTTACCATACTGTATATCAAAGCTTTCAATTAGTAGAACAGCCACTATATTCTTTACATTACTATTATTAACTGTCTTCTAATATCATCATCATCAGCATCATTCTCTTACCCTTATACCAATTTATTTCGAGACGGCGCAGACATATCTTCTGCTTCCACGTCCATTAATCTACTTCTAAACTACACCAAAACGCACAAGCTGCAATTAATCTCCAAATTCACTACAATCATCAAACTCACAACTTCACCACGCATAATACTATAAATGAAGAATGTTGCCACAATTAATACCGGCTCGTACGTACTCGCGTGTATATCAAGTTTTTTGGCACGGGTGTCGTCGGTACTGCGGTCACTGACAGGTTCAATGGCATCGCACCAGGTGGGTTTTCACGAGGAACTAGAGTTGTGGAAGGTGTAGACAAAGATTTTCGACTCACAGTTGACTCTTGAATTCGATTTTTCATGAACCGCTAGTAATAATATACAATTATTGTCGATTTAGACATATTGTCGTTTGTAACCTCATAGGAATTGCCTTCCTTTATTTTTTGGGGGGTTTGAAAATCATCAAATGACCCCTCCCGCTCTGGGTGGAGCGGAAGGGAGTGTCAGACTCTTACTGACTAAAACCCACCCGTGTTCCTTCCTTAGCCTTTTATGTTCCGTGACCCGGCAGGCTTCGGCCCTAACGGGCCCCTTCACTTGATGCTGACATCTCTTTGAGGCGCGCGTAGAACACGTACGCGCCGTCCGGCACGGGCCTGGTCCTGATCGGACGGTGAGCTATCCATTACTCTCCGCCCGCAGGCCCGCGCCTACGGTGGCCGGGAGGCGTCGCGCGGCTCCCGACGCCCGGAGCGTCTCCCGCGGCGGCTGGGACGGGAGGCTCTCTCCCTCAGCCGTCCCGCCGCCTCCTTCGCTAGCACGACTGCTTTGCAGAAGGAGGCGACTGCCCCCCACTCAGGAATTGCCTTCCTTCAGTGAACTGTATGGTTGAACTAGCTGCGCCACGCGGTATCACCCGCGTATATGTCGATCCCGTGGGAATATCGGGATAAAAAGTGACCTATACGTTAATCCAGGATGTCGGCTACCTCCATACAAAATTTTTGGTTTGGGTAATTGACCGAATGTAAACTTTAGAAAGCTTAAGTGTAGCTTACGTAAGAGCTTCGGAAATCGTTATTCGGAATGTAATACAGTTTTAAATATACATCAAACAGAAATCAACACCTTATGATCAGAACCGTAGAATCGTAGCTGTTAATACTAAAGAGATGAAAGATGACGATAACGTATGCCTTTGGCATACATTAAATTTAAAGCACCGTGAGATACCGTTTGACACAACCAGACAACGGCTCTTAAATTGGCTAATAAGCCTGTCTATATGCCAAAAGCACTATTGACACGAGTAGGTCACACGCATCGGGCGAATCTACGTTTAGAATTAAAGTCACAGGTAGAAACAGCATTGTCACCATTTGTTATAGAAAATACATAAAATCGCGAAGTTTACATAAGCAGCATTCAATGTTCCCACTGCTGGGACATAGGTCTCCTCTGGTGAGAGGGAGTGTGCCGTAATCCACCATGCGGCTGCAGTGTGCCAAAAAAATCCAGAACCAAAAAATCAAAGATATGTACCTATGTGTCTTATAGCAATATATCACATGTCTTCGATTTTTTGGTTCTAGGACATACCGGTTTCCTCACGATGTTTTCCTTCACCGTTTTCAAGCTCGATATATGCATCTATGATTTTGGAGCCAACTTTCCAGAAAATGTATCCTCCGTAGGGTTAGGTTAGGGCAGAGGTGTGTGAATCACTAAAACGGATAATAGTGGCCACTATTTTCCGTTTTAGTGATTATAATAAAACTAAACAATGTAACACTACCGTTTACAATAATATTAACGTATAATCTTGTGGAGCACAACTTAACGTGCTTATTTTCTGCATTTTCATACTAAAATAAAAGAAATAATCAAACAAACGATGAGGGCGCCTGCGCGGTCGGCGCCCTCTTATAACGTTAAAGTTTACTGTCATGACGGTGACATTTTGTCTCAAGCTTTAACTGTTTTCGGATCAGTAAAAAATACTGTCTTGCACGTTTAAAGCAGTTCAGATCAATGTTTTTTCATTTTTATTTAGTGCTTATTTCTTTCAGTGCAGGTATAGCCACATTTCGCCAGTTTTGTTTAAGTCCCATGTATGGGTGCGAGTCCTTTTTTAGATCGTCATTTTTTTTTTCATATTGACACATTGTTCATTCATTTCATTCAACAAACATCCCATTACACTATAAAACGAATTACAATAAAGCCCACATTTTCTTCACTCGAACATTCACTCATTTGATCTTCATGCCACATCTAGTCACACTAAATCCGTCGCCGTATCATAATGATAATGATAGGTTGGTCTATACACCGATAGACATGTCATTTTCTCACCGCACTAATTGAATACAAGAGATAATTATTTTACTGTTAAACGACAAAAAATCATGTATCCGAACTGTTTTGATGACGTGTGTGAATGGGACTTATTGTTTGACGTTTGTTAATTATGAAACTGAGTAATATAATTGACGGGAGTAATGAATCGCTGTGTAGATGTGAACATACGGAATATTGCTTGCGGAATTTTCGTACGAATTCCAATTTATTACTAAGCCTCCGTCTGTGCGTCTGTGTGTGTGTGTCTGTCCGTCCGTCTGTCTGTCAGCGGGCTGTATCTCATGACCCTAATAGTTAGACATTTTAAATTTTCAGTCAAAAAAGTAAATGAGGTCTCCATGCAAGAAACGTGTTTTTTCGGCGCGTATTGCCTTGAGGCACGGAACCCTTCGTGTGCGAGTCCGTCTTTACTTGGCCGGTTTTTGATAGTGTGTAGCTCATTGACGGAGAAATACTCACTATCGACGTCCGGAACGATACCAATCATGTACAACGGAACTCGGATAAAATTCCTGGTCAGAATATTCCGGATGATGCAGTCACACTTGTGCGTGAAATGATATTTATTAGCATTGATGAGTCAATAATGATAATAGTTATTTTAACGATAACATTTTATAGACCCTGTTAATCTGTAGGAAAATTGGATGTTTGTGTTAATTTGGATAATACCTATGTATTATCCAAAAGATTCGACGTTATGATAGCGGAGAATCAAAGTTTTTTTTATTCTTTACGTTTTAGATTAAAAATTTTCTATGTTTTAAATTAAAAGAAAAATAAAAACAAATTAAGCTAAATTTATTTAATCGGTGTTTTATTCAAACAGATAAATTAAGTGTCTTTGAAACATTTCTAATCTTAGTTTTTTTTTTTAATTAAAGACAATCATGATTTTAGCGAATTTTTTCCTCGTAACCACCACTTAGCCTAAATACAGCAATGAAACAGCATTTACTTTTTTATAGCAGTGAAAGTATTTCAATGAAGTAAACAATATGGATTTATTATACAAAAGAGTTTTACTTTTCAACTATTGACGTCGTTGAAGTTGGTGAAGGCCATACTGAAATATACATGTCTACTTGTCTGTCAAAATGGTTTTATGTTAAAATTTTCACCCTTTCTGTTTTCTAAGGGCCTGTATAACAATAGACCGGAGAGCCAGAGAACTTGATATTAATATAAATGCTCATTGATTTTTTTTTTATTATTTATTAATCGATAACAAAACATAAATAAATCCTTGTTGAATAATTAAACATACAACACAAACCATCGCGGGTTTATTCAAAAGAGCGTTTGAGTTATGGCCGTAAGTAGCCCCCTATGACGAGAAAAGCTGACGAGTTAACAATCACTTAAAAGCTGACGAGTCAACAATCACCTAAAAGCTGACGAGTCAACAATCACTTAAAAGCTGACGAGTCAACAATCACCTAAAAGCTGACGAGTCAACAATCACCTAAAAGTGGAAGAGTCAGTAAACATTTCGCCAGTTATGTTTAGGTCCTATGTAATTATGGGGACCCTATTGCCATCAACTGGGCACAAATCCAAACTCCGGGCTGCTACTGAGAAATCCCTGATAAAAAAACTCAATCACACTTTGTCCTTACCCGAAATCGAACCCAGGACCTCATGCTTAGCATTAGCACTTGCGACCACTAGACCAACGAAGCAGTTAAATTAAGTAACTACTAATGTTTAAATCTGTAAACCATAGCATACCTACAACAATCCAGTACGAGATACCAGGATAACATAAAGATAAAGCCGTCATGACATTCATCAGAAAGAGCCACAATCAATTAAGTGCGCTATGGTCCAGAATTCAACGAACATGCTGTTTGTGAAAAATATTTGGAAGCCTAACATGTAGGGCATAACATTTTAACATCAAGTTTGAGATACCAGGAGAGCATAAAGCTAAAGTGCTTTACATATATCAGAATGAGCCACAATCAATTAAGTGCGCTAACGACGTGAAAAAATTTCAAGATGGTCCAGAATTCGACGAACTTGCATTTTGTATAAAATATTTGGAAGGCAGAATCTAGGGCCATAATATTTTAACATCCTGTCTGAGATACCAGGAGAGAATAAAGATAAAGTGCTTTACATTCATCAGAAAGAGCCACAATCAATTAGGTGCGTTTAACGACGTGAATAAATTTCAAGATGGTCCGGAACTCATCGAATATATTGTTTGTTTAAAATATTTGGTTGGTCTTAACAAGTCTTATTTGTTTAAAGTGAATTCTGTATTTATACTAGGTACTTCAGATAAATACTAAAGCTGAATGTGAGCACAAAAAGTTGTGTTAACACTTTTTTATGTTTTGAAGTGAACTTGAGAATTGCAATCAATTATAGGTAACGCATTTTTCGTCGAAATCTGTTTTCACAATTCAATCAAATTCAATAAATCGTATACACCTCTAGGTATAGGTATATGGTACAACATTTTATTAAAGTGAGTGATTGGTACAAAATGAGAGCAACGGTTTCAATCACTTCTTTTACTTTCCTTGATGATACTAGAGCCCTTGAAATGATATTCAATCAACCTACAAACTCGTACATATACGCGACTAGCTGCGCCTCGCGGTTCCACCCGCATAAGTCTCGATTCCGTAGGAATATCTGGATAAAAATTATCCTATTTTCAAATCCAGGTCAGGGTCTACAAAGTGTCAAATTTCATCCAAATCTATTTAGCCGTTTAAGCATGAAAGCGTAACAAGCAAACATACAACAAATCAAATGTTTTCTTTTTATAATATTAGTTTAGAAGACGTAAGCAGTCAAACACTCAATAAACGGTGAAGGAAAACATCATCGTGAGGAAACCGGCATGACCTACAACCGAAAATTCGAAGACATGTGACATCTACCAACCCGCACTGGGCCCGCGTGGTATATTATAGCCCACTCCCTCTGGAAGAGATGAGGCCTGTATCACAGCAGTAGGAACATTCTGCATAGCAATCAATAGTAGCTCTAAAGTATCTACCTTGTCTCGGCTTTATAAAGTGCGTCTCATTTAATTTTGTGCAGAATAAACAATGTTTATTTCTCCTTTCTTTTCCTTTACCACACATTTTCAACACGAGCTAGCACTTGACCAATTTCATCCAATATCACAAGCTAAACGCACGTTTCAAACATATAATTTGATGATTATCATTCTATTTCTTCAATTTCTACCGCGCCGCCGCACTATGGCCTATGTTATGAGTTATAAATTACACGTTCGTGTCCGAACATCTGTCTTGTACTCTTATCCATCCATTGGCTTGTAATGACGTACTAATTGTGGTCTCAAGAATGTCTCTTCATTCGAATTTTCTGAGCGATGATTTTTATTATGGGTTTCATCTTTTCATCGGTCCATTGATGGTTACGTCGGTTGAGATTTGCCGATAACTACGTGATGTAGAGAGAATATTGTTATTGTATTCTCTGGGACTATTATAGGCGGTGCTGGGTGAACTTGCTTTGTTCTCTTTGACCTAAATTGCGACATCAACACTTGACTTGTGGTAAATTGTAGGGAAGAAACGGTTGTTGCTGTTCAATCATTCTCAAGAAATTTTCGAATAGTTACCTACTATTATACGTGAGAACATGATTGATTGAATTCTGTTTTTTAAATTAAACTTTTATGAAGATGAAAAATACATCAGTCTTCTTTTACTTTATAAATTGCAGATAAGTAGCCATTTTTTTTATTTATTAATGTTATTCATATTCATATATTTATTTGCATTCTATAATGTTGTAGAGGTGTTACAATGGCTTAAAGCTAAGGTACAATTATGGATCCTGTAGGGCACAGCAAAAGGTATAAAATCTATTCTTATAATAAATTTAGGACACAAATGAACAATAAGCAATTTTAAAAATATGTTATTAATATTAAATAAGTAATATAACTTTTATTTTTGAGATCAGCCTATTATAGTTTGTGGTACATAATAATTATTTGGTAAGATAATTAAACATTTAACTATCTATTTATCTATGCATCTATGAATGTATCTATACGACTAACTGTGTGTGGTGTCTGCTTATGTTCAATAGATTTTTGTCATGCATTTATTCGTTTATCGTGTAGTATGCTTTTGTAATGAATATTTGCTTGCGCTTATTTATAAATGTCGTATCACTGGTTTCATCCTTTATTGCATCTGGTATCTTATTCAATATTTTTTGGACCAATTATGCGTGAAACGAATGTATCATCTTTGTGCAGGAAAGGTCGTGCTAGATTGCGAACCCATCGGACTATGAGAATGAGAGAAGAGTCAGTGCACCTGCGTCTACGCACACACTTGTGCGAGAGAAAGAAAGAAAAACGTTTATTCGGACACAGTTCGTGAAACAGAAAATACAAATAACAAAATAAATAGATAAGCAAAATAACAAACAATAGGGAGTACCTCACGAGTCTCCACTGACATTAGGCGCCATTGGCCGAAATTCGATCTAAATAACTAAAGTAGCAAAAATAAAGCCATAAGTTTCAGAGTAATTTGAGAAAAACAAAAGAAAACCTGATTATTATTTTGTCATCATGCTACCATAAATTACACCTACTCCAATAAAATTAGAACAAATTAACAGAGAGCTACTTTTGATTGCATTGCAAACAAAGTTAATCGAAGTTTCAAGTGTAGGTGCTAGGGGGAACGTGGGAGGTATCTACTCGGTCAAGTGTTGACAAGTATCTTAAGTACTAAAGTTAGTACTTTATTTAAAAGGAAAACAGATCTTTTTAAGGAGATGCTTACAGCAGATAAATTAATTATTTACTTTTAGTGTGCAATGGCCTTATAGGATTTGGACCTAAGTGGAGTATGGTAGAAAAGCGGCCAAGCGCGAGTCGGACAAAATTTAACATTTTTTTATCTATACTTATTAGAGACACGCCGAACACGTTTCTTTATTTAATTATTATTATTTATTGTTATAATATCATAGTAGTAGCACGTGTAGTACACTCTCTGTAAACATTTCAAGTGTCTACTTATTGTAGTTCAAATGATACAGCCCTGTGACAGACGGAAGGCCGGACGGACAGCGGAACCTTATTTCCCTAAAAATAGATTCCCTAAAACCCTAACAATAACGATGAGATCTATCAATTTTGGTCCTTTCGACCGTGATTTCGTGTTTATTGGCTATAAGGTTTGCAGATAATGCTTAGAGGAGTATCACACTGCCACGCAACACGCAGCGGTGTGCGGGAAACGGAGCCAAATTCCACTTGCGTGGGTGCGTCTTTATTGAACTTGTATGTAAAAAAACATGCGCATGAGTGCGTTATCTGCGCCCCGCTGCGTTATGCGTGGCAGTGTGATAATCGCCTTAGAGTCAGCTTGTTGAGACCGCAAGCAAGTAATTGAGTTGGGGTGACATACCGTACAATACCCGGCGATAAATATTGCACATCAGCCTTTACCTTTTTTGTATTTATACAAAGAATAAAAATAATTATCAAAAGAAGCAAATCATACCTAATTGTTTTAACAGCTCCTAATAGATACCGGACTGTTTGTATTTCGTGCGACAGAGATAACGCTCTATGAAGCCGAAATTAGCCGATTGTCTCTTTCCAAAGGTCGATGTGCAATATTTATCGCCGGGTACCCTGTATCAACTAACATGGTTTGCGTCCATCAGATTGGCTAACATGCGTGGCTGCACAACCGATAAACAAGGAAGGAACGCAAAAGCATTATCTACACCCTGACAAGGTATCATCGTCCTCCTTTATTGGTTCGACGATTTTATATGTGTGCAGTAATCTCAACTCTTTGACTGCCCCGTTGGTCTCGTGTTTGCAAGTACGACTGCTCAGCGCGGGCTCCTGGATTCATTTCCTGGGTTGGTTAAGGCGATTGGCTCACTGCACCGCATTACGCAGCGGGGTGCGTGAAACGGAGCCAAATTCCTCGCACGGAAGCGCCTTTTTATTGAATTTGTATGTGAAAAATCACGCGCGGACGCACGTTATCTGCGTCCTATCGCGTGGCGCGTTGTGGTGTGGTAATCCGCCTTACAGCCCAGAGTTTGAAAGCTGGCGGCCTAATACTCCCATGATTCGGAAAGCACGTAAAGCCTTTGGTCCTGCGCCCGTTCTCTCCCTGGTCGGATTGCCGTCACATCGGACAATGACATCTGTGTTTGCGCACACACTTGAGCACTATAATATCTCCTGCGCATTTGGTTAATCTCCGTTGAGATTGCCACCATGACTGTAATCGGTCGGCAGGATATTATTATTAACCTCAACTCTGGATTGTTGATTGAAAGTTAATTTTAGACATCAAGAACTTTAATTAAAGGAAAAGTCATAGATGTGTACATCTATATGTAAAAAATTCAACGCACAGCCTAAACCGCTGATCCTAGAGACATGAAAGGAAGGTGTGTTCTTTGTAAAGAGTAGGTATCCACTAAGAAAGGGTTTTTCGTAACTCCACCCCTAAGAGGGTGAATGGGGGGAGGGTGAAATTTCACGCGGACAGAAGCTAGCAAATAATAAAATAAATAAATAAAATAGCCAAGTGCGAGCAAGCGTGGTAATCAATCTTCAGTACGAGAAGATGCCTTTTCCAAAAGCACAATTACATGCTGTTAATTTTACTGGGTAATTATTCGATATTCCATCTACCATTCTGCAATCTGTGAAAATTATGGCGATGCTTAACATCAGACATGTATTTCCCAAAGGGTTAGATGGTTAAGATAGAGGTGTTTAGTAGGTATACCGACATTTCGCCAATTATTTTCAAGACCCATGAAAGGCGCGATTATCCGGGCATAAATCCAGACGTCAGGCCGCTACTGAGAAATTCTTAATTTAACTCAGTAGCACCACTTCCATTACTGGAAGTCATTAACAATTACATATTTGTGCAATTTGCCATAGTTTTTACGATGTCAAACAAATATATTGAAGTCTGCCTGAGATTGCGGGATCTAAATATATGTATGTTCAAGTGAAACTCCACTTTTATCTAATTCCCATAAAGTAGAAACTATCTAGTGGAATGAATCAATAAATACGTTACAATTGATCGTCATTCACCATTACTAGCTTACAATGTAAGATGATGGGAGATACAGTAAAACTTAAATACTTACTATAAATCAACAACTTATGTATTTTGCTAAGACTTAACTAATTGAGATCTTGTATAGATGAGGGTTATAATGTTAATAGAGTATTTGAATCTATATATCTATACTGATAATAAAACTGAAGAAATTGTTTTTTTTCTTTTCTGTTTGTTTGTTTGAACGTGCTAATCTCTGGAACTACCAGTCGAATTTAAAAATTATTTTTGCATTTGATTGCCTAATACTTGAGGAAGGCTGTAATAATAGGCTATTTAACATCACGCAAGGAGTCTTAGGAACCGAGCAAAAACAAAAGAAGTAAAAAAGAACGCTAGGTGAAAATAAAGTAACAGCGCGGGCGATGCGACGGGGTGAGTCGGGGAACAAGAAATTTTACGCGGACGAAGCCGCGGGCAGAAAGTAGTGGCAAATAAATCTGCTGTTGAAATGTAATTAAAACCTTGTATTAGTCTGTAGACGTTGGACTACTAATCAGAAGGATCGTAAAACATTTCTAAATATGGGATTCTACTTTAATTTGCCTTGTACCTTCATTAAGACAAGATTGTATTGCAGATTGCAGTGTTAATTAGTAATAACGGTAGATTCTTTACCAGGTTCGTGCCCTTGTCTTGTGTCTCGACTGTATCCACGGGTAGCTTTAGACTATTTGTGCCCGACAAATACATCGGACACCGTCAGAACCAAGCACAATCTGTTTGCGCAACTGCCAGCCAAAACTGTAGCCAGAGCCGAATCCCCAATCTGTCGTACCTACTCTAAAGGTGCTGAATGCCCTTCTGGTTGCCAACCCTGCATGTGATGTGTTTGCGGATGTATGGATTAAAATTAAGGCTCGTACACACAGGCGCGACGCGACACGCGACACAAAGGCACCGCAAGTCGCGCAACGAGCGGTGCCTTTGTGTCGCGCGCGATTCGCGTCGCGCGTCGCGTCTGTTTGAAGGTATATGTCTGGAGTTCTGTGAGAGAAAGAAATGCAAGGGAGTCCAGTGTTCCATGTTAGTTTTAAATTATATTATTTTGAACGTAATTAAAGTCTATGCTAATTAATGTAATTGGTGTTTTACAATTTTAATTATCTATAAATAAATAAATTATTGAATGAAATATTGAATATAGAAATCACAACAACATTAACATCATTAAAAAATTAATTGTACCTATAGTATCTACTTAAAGAATAACTTTCTGTCTTTTAACACACAACAGTAATATCAATTTGCTAGACGATCCATGTTAAAAGCCATAATTACAAATTACACTGCAGGTGGTAAATATGAAATATTTACATATACATCATAAATAGGAAGGAAGGTACTAAATAAATAAAATGATTTAAAACCGAGTCGACGATCCAACAAACTACTTGTATGAAGTATCAATGGCGTAACTGTCATTTGATCGTTCAATGGATGCTATGTGGAAGCTTGTACATTTTTCACCCAGTATGCATACCTGTTTTGCCGTCTGTCGGTACCTTTATTATAGCAGTATTATGATATAGTAGCAGTTTGGAAGAAACTTTTACTGTGTAGTGTTCAAAATTCATATTTGATTAAATGTAGGACTGTTATAAAGTATATATCTAACAATGTCTGCTAGTTAAATATGGTTCAAACCTGAGTAAGATTTCGTCATTAATACACGTTTGATACTACTTATATCAATAAATGATATCGTAAACGAAACGTCGAATGTTTTTTATAGGTCTGTAACTGCACCAATAAATTAAAACAGTGACACATACCGGAATATTTAATTATGATGGAAATTATTAAAGAAATCCGGTCTATCATCCTAATTAAGCCTACGCCATTAGCCGTTAAGATAACAAAACGGATAGCTATAAACGGCGAGTGAAGCCGCATGTACGGCTTGTGCGAGAACCGAGATAACATCGTGACAGAAAGGAAAGCTTAGACTCATGAACAATTAGTGTCAATTCACACTTGACGGTACCACTCTCGGTGCGTTGTCGATGGTTTTTTAGAACTCACTTTGAAATGTTTTGATGTTAGTGCGGTGGCTACTGAATTAATTATTATTCTTTTTTTTTGCGGTATCGATATAAACAAAACATGTATGTTCAACATTGCTGGTTTTAAGCCTCTTTATAAGATCGTGACATTTGGTCCGTGGCCATATTTAAATCCGGATCAAAAGATCAAATTAATTAAGCGCAGTTCGTCATTGGGCCAGTTTACGTTCAGTTCGAAGGAGCAAATTTAAAGGCTCTTTGCCAATTATTACATACACTCGTTTTTTTTTTATTCCTGAGCCTTGATCTCATCTGAGCCTTATCTATAGGTTAGTCAAGCCAAAATGTTTTAGGACCACGATAGTACACTTTTCATTTACAAACGCATGTCGCATAACAGTGTGTAGCGAGCCTTATGTGAAAGAAGACTTACTCTTTATAGATGACTATCAAATGCTTAGTCATTACTTAAGTGTATAGCATCACATATTGTATTTTTTATCGTGCTGTGCTTACTTAATTAAACAAACATATCAATCAATGTTTTATGATGTTAATGAAGCTGTAAATAAAATGTAGGGAGATAAATATGTTGCATAAATACCTATTTTAAATCAACTAAACTGTGGTAGGGTTACTGGCAGCTTAATTTTCGACTTAAGAAAATTTAACTGCTTTAAACGACGGCCGTGTCATGAAACGCAATTAAGAGATTGTGTCAGAAAGATGGCCAGTTATTCTTCAATGCACATAACGCCTGATCCTTATACCGCCAAATGTGGTGAAAATAGCAATTATATCGAATGTTAATCGCAATGTATCATAATAAGGAAGCCTAAGAGCGGGGGCACACGATGCGTTGCGGCGCCGCAACGCAAAGATTTCGCCGTATCAGCGGGCACACGAGCAGTGCGGCGCCGCAACGTTGTTATGTCGCAGCGGCGCCGTAGCAGCGTTGGACAGAGTACAATAACTGTTTATGCGTGAACAACTGAGCGGTGCCGCTCCGACGTCGCAACGCATTCACCCCTCGCGCCTCGTCTCGGTGGTTGCAAGTCCGGTGCGGCGCCGGAGCGCATCGTGTGACATGCCACAGATATTTCTATGTAAGATGACGCAGCGACATCGCTGCGGCGCCGCACCGCCGCCGCCACGCATCGAGTGCCCCCAGCCTTAATTTAACAGTGATGGGTTTACAGCCACTAAAAACATGATAACTGTTCCTGCAAAACGTTTGTCGTGTTGTACCTACCCTAAATAAAATTTGGTTGCCCTTCTACCCGGGCCATTACAATTTTATAACACTACTTCGGTAAAAGTACAACACATATTATTTAAAGAGTGTGAAATGCCAAGTTTGCGTCTTAAAGCTGATCTATTGTCTTTTTTAACAAATTTATTTTCCTCAACAACTATTCTATTAACAGATAATCTCATACAAAAGGCGAGCAAAATTTAATTAATAATTATGAAAGGTGACGTGTTTATGAGTCGTAATATTACACAGATATGCAGACAATAGGCCCAGAGGTGTCGGGGTTCGCTGTCGAGAGGTCGAGAGTTCAAGTAATATTCCGTGAGTTATGGGGACCTCACTCCTAGATAAATAAATAATCAAGCAGCGGTTACTATCGACATAAATACCTATAAAGCATTTGCATATGAAAAGAATCCTACTGTAGGTTGGATTGAAATCTTACACCTATCCTCTACGATCCATACTCAACACCCAACCATTCTTCAAGAATGTTAAGTCACATCAATGCCACCTCACGTGTCCACGTTAATGCGCTCGCCTCGAACCGCGCGTGCGCACATCTTCAAAAACCGGCTCCATATTACTTTCGATAGTAAAACCTATGTGACAAGATTCATTGTCGAAGTATACCAACCGTTAGCATTCCACCACGAGGCGTCATACGCCCCGTAAGATCTGCATATTCAACAGAATCCACGGATAGGCAAATTTCGTGACCGTTACGATTCCGTCATTCCGATCACGCGTCTCTCTCTCTTATTGTTCGCTAGACTGTCTAATCTTTTATTCATGGGAGACGCAGTGCGTGCAATTACAGGTCCACCTGACCTGTAAACCAGTAACCTCGTAGAGAAATCAGTTCTAGGATGCACTTGAAGAAAGCTGAAGGCACTGCCAAGTTAATTTTGAATACTGTTTATTAAGGAGAAACCTCGGCAATTGATTGATTATAGTAATAAACTCACCGTTATTTTTTTTTACATAGCCTTATCTCATAAAACATCCTCCTTTTTCTAAAGATGATTATAAAAATCGTCGTGGGTGGTACAAAATTACCTTTTTTTCCATTAAAGCTACTGAGTTTACTGCTACCACTCTCAAAGTTCACCCGCTCTTCTCGAACACAAAATTCGCAAAAAAAGTTCAAGCAATAGCTCTAATTATCTCATTTATTAGAACTCAATTAACACTTCAATAAAAATCAGCTATTAACTTGCCTACATATGATGGAAACTGTAGGTACTAGGTACTATAATTATCTATAAAAGAAATTAATCGATCATGTCGACAACTGCTTCAATTTACGGGAAGGAAACTACTGGTATTGTAACTATGTCGTTGAGTAATTAGATGACTTGTAGATAATTGAGGTGATCGTACGTGGGGCACAATGGGTCACATGTGGGGTTCACACGGCTTTCACAAACCATTACGTGTTAGGCAGGACGTATAAGTAACGGACGTTTGACGGTGACGTGACGTGGGCGCAGGGCTGGCTAAGGATGCAGTTTTGGTGAATATCTAAGTGCGTGCATCGAGATTTCAGATAATATATGCGAAATTGTTTAAGGCCTTTTTGGGGAACATGAAGAGCTTGTTAAGTAAATTACTGTTGTCAAGAAAACTTAGACTCAAAGCATAACACATAAAATTAACAAAGATTTTCTGTGGCGAAAGCTAAGACGGAAAATTTTGGACGTGACAGCATTAAATGCTCGAGCTATTAAATTGTTCCAACGAGAGAAGTTTAAAGCTCGGAGAAGAGGATTTTCACTGTTTAACCGAATAGGTATCTAACAGTAATAGAAAATCAGGTCATATATTATATTGGCGTGAAAAGTTCTTTAGAGTTAGACGCGTTGGGAATTTTTTGAGATAGGAAAAAACCGTTGAACTCGCGACACTGTTACCGTAACCGACACCGCGCGTGTTTTGTTTATAAGACGATTCAAAAAATACACACGTATTTGTTCAAGTTTTCACTTCTGTCTGCACTCCCGGAGTGCCACTGTTTTTTTTATATCTCATTGGGGAAAATATTATTAAAAATAAACGGAAATAACTTAACATTTCAGTTAACAAATAAACTACCCAATACATTTTCCACAGATTACAACTTTAATTTTTTTTTGTAAACTGATGTCTTTCTCATATCATTCAAAATCTTAACCATCTGACTTAACTTTCCTTTTCAAAATAATGCATGATGTGCAAACATTTTCAACATGATCTACAGAGTCATGTTCACTTATCAATTATATTAATTTCTTAACCAACCATCAACAGCTTACTTCAGAAAGTCTGTAGTCATAACTTTTATCATCAGTCAACGTGTCGACGTTTCTTCCTATATCTATACTGAGATCTTGAGATTCTCGACCGATCTTGACCTAAGTCACTTCAACTGTGCTTTGATATTAATTCAACAGCTTATCAGATCAATCAACGAATTTCTTATTAATTACTTTAAACATTTTAATCGCTGATTTAATTATGTGTTTCTGACGTTCATCATTTTTTGTTGTACCACTTCGTCTGGTCATTTCAAAAATTGGTCTTTAGGCTTTTAAATTGGTGTTTTGGGTACTTTTTGCTACTGAGCTTTCAGTAGTACGCACGGCTCACATCAAGCTATACATTACCAGTATAAGCTGACTTCTGATTGTACAAAAAACCTACACAATGCCAGGTCAGCTAAAACTGGAATGTTATGGCTTGACGTGTCACCATGTACATACTAGTAACCAAAATCATAGAATACGAAAATTAACATCGGCATTGATAAATTAGATTGAGAAATCGAACACGAAAAGCGGCACGTCTGTCAATTTAAACATGATATAAAGATTATGCATAAGTACAAATTTTAAGACTGCCAAAACGTCAATAGACACCGAATTTCGGAATAAGCTTAATAGGCCCTTCATTTTCACTGTCAAAAAGAATGTCAGTCTAACTGTACCTCATGAGAAAGTCTTCAACAATAAACTTCTAGCCTACAGAAAGATAAATAATGATTGTAAGTCATTCAGTCATTTAAATAGCTACAATAACTCACTCCTACTCATTTAAATACGTTATGATAAGTTTGTATAAGCAGGTGTTAAAAACTCTTTCGTGGAATGTCGTATTTTTCCTTCTGGTAACATTATTTCTCGGCTGTCATCCCTAGCAGCTAACGATACGGAAATATAATTATAATTAAACTAGGCGAGAAACCACTAATTGATTGGGAAAACGTTTAGCATAATTTCCATGGGTTTAAAAGTGGCTAAATTGCATTAGCGGTGCAGGCTACAAATAATTATACATTCTCTCCTAGTAGCCCTGAAACTAAATTATTTTCTGTTACAAATTTAAGTACCAGAGATAAATAAGCACATATATTAGTAGGCATTAAAGATTTATTACCATTTAAAAAGTGTAATGAGCTCAAGTAATAATGTTGCAATAATAATAAATACAATCAGTGTTAATTAAGTGTTTCTTCTAATCCTACAAATCTACAATATTTTAGTACCGAAGGTACTACCTAGTTTGATAAAGCAATAAATTTATCTTCACCATACATTTTTTAAGTCCCATCATCAAAAGCTTTGCACCACTTGCAAGCATAACATGTAATAAATTACTTAATATTTTATAGAATGAACCCAGAAAAACCTTAATGACTGAGTTAATCAACATTGTATATCTCTAATCAAACCAACTGAAATGTCGTAAATCTCAAATACCTAACCAAAAACCGAATTGCGTAGGTGCCTACATTTAACGGTATATTGTTTTCTCTAAGTATTCGAGCTAGATTATCTTTTTTATACGCGCGTGATTCTGTGATCAACACACTAATATTATAAAGGCGAAAGTTTGTGAGTGTGTTTGTATGTTTGTTACTTCTTCAATTGTGATAAAATTTGATATGGAGGTAGCTGATATCCTGGATTAATACATAGGCTACTTTTTATCCTGATATTCCTATGGATGCGGGTGAAACCGCGGGTGGCACAGCTAGTAAAACATATTTTCTATATTTCTAACTCATCATCATCATTGGCAGCTGTATTCTACCCACTGCTGACTATAGGCCTCCCCCTCTTGTGCCATGTTTCCCTGGTCCATGCGAGTCTCATCCAGGTCCTCCCCGCGACCTTCTGTAGGTTGTCATTCTGCCCGGGCGTCGTCGAGAGAATGTGTTCCTGACAGTGCGACAAATTTAGTAACTAATCGCAAAACTTATAGTCGTTCGTATGAAACTGACAGGTGTCAAAAATTTATTCTCTCGACTCACTCGCACTATTGACAACTCAAACTCACCAGAAGTGCAGTGCTTTTTTGTTTAGTATTATTAACCCGACGCATACAAAAGCAGTAGCCCTACCAACCAGGTTGTATTGAGTTAAGTACCTTCCGTGTTACGGTTGCAATTCTGTGGTTGCAACTGATACGAGCTCATTACACACCATTATGCCTTATCGTTGACGGCTATCCGGAATCCGGACTCAAATTCTATTGTTTGGTTTAGTTTTAGACCAGTGAAGCGCTTTTTGTTGGCTGAAAGACGGCTAAAAAGTGCGTATCTTGTTGGTGATATGGTATCTACCGACATAACAGCTGGTTTCAATCATATTAACTTAACAATGGTAACGGCTCAGACCAAATAAAAAACCAAGACAGAGGGCTGTCAACAGTAAAGTGAAGCCGGTTTCGTAAACATGTGTGCACGTAGTGAGGTGTAGTTTGATTGTAAATGTGTGCGTGTGCTCGTGTATGCAAAGTGCGGAGGTGTAGATTTTGCATGCTTCACTGTATTGTTCGCAGCGCTATGTCTTGACTTTTTATTTGGTCTGAAGATAACGGTGATGAGTAAAATGGGCTTTGAAGATTTTATAAAAGATACTTAGTTCCTAATAGAAAATTAATAAAATTGCAATGCCAGTTTCATCTACATTCACGATGACATCAATAAAAAGTAATAAATAATAAACAAACTCCCTGTAAAAGGCTGAAAATTATCCATGATTTATACATTTATTGTATTCTCGTTGATTTAAAACTTATAAGTTATAACTCATAAAACTTTATTTCCAAGGGGACAGTTTTACTATGTAAAAATATGATGACCTTGTATAATAAATATCATTAAAATACTTTAAGTTCTATAGCCTGCAAAAGTTCTATGAATGGTTGGATTTCTTTAGTTTGAAATAAATAGCAATTATCCATTTAGCGTTATTGCTCAGAATCCGGAACTCTTGGTACTGATAGAAAAATAATTTGAATAATATTTTGTAATTATAAAAACTTATAAAAACTCTAAACCAATGTCAGAAATACATTGGATGACTAAATGCATGACTACGAACCACGATTTAATTTAAATAATTATAAATCCATATTAAACTAAGATAATATTGCAATTTTTTTTCAGGCATAACTGTTTGTAATATTCACATTAATATATGTATAATCGAAAACTAATAAAAACTGATTCAACAAACCCGTCTTATTTTAACAAAATAATAGGTACCTATATATACCATGATTTCTGAATCAATTGTCCCAACTGTTGTGAATAATTAATTGTGAATAACCCCAAACTCCTTGCATCTAAACCCTAAACAAGCAAAAGGACAAACATACCGATTGAAAATTAATTGAGCCGCGCTTCTACTTCTGCGAACAGTACTAACTCTATCCGTATGTTTTTACAAACTTGGTCCAGTTGGCGTGCGATATGTCCGCTATGTGTGTCGGCGGACGCGCATGCGACGACACCGCGTCAAATGGAGCGGACACTGAACACAGCTACCCAGCTAAATGAGAAAGTCACGATCTTACGTTCGGTTGAATGGATTGTGGCGACAACGGCATTTGGTCGGCTAAGACCGTCGACCTCGCCAAGGACGGCGTTTCGATTCTGCTTACTCAATGCTCTACTAGGTCGGGTTTTTGTTGTAAACGGAGCTTTGAGGAAGCTTCTAAGATTAAGATTTGGATTTGGATTAATTTCATGTTTTTTATTGAAATTGGTAGAATAAACTGAAATAGCCTATTACAAAAAAATGTTATCAAACAGCGTGATGGTGATGATGCAATCAAAATCTAAAGAAAATCAATTTTGTACCAACTGTTACCAACTTGCTACAAAAAAGACGACCAAACTAGGGCAAGAACGTTACATTTACATAAACAATTTTGAGGTTCTAAACGTACCGAGAAAATTTGAACAGTATTTCGTAAGATTAACTGTTCCCAATACATCATATTTTGTACGTAATACAAATAATTAATGCTTCAATTAAACAGTCGTAAACCAATTTAGCTATATACAGTAACGAGTGTTTTATTCAATTGAACATCAATAAAGAACAATCTTCAATCAGAATCAAACACTATAAAAAATATATCATTTCGTTTTAATATCGTCCACAATTTGTTCCAATCATACTCTTTATTACGGCATTTTAAATTCAATAATTCTTTCTCACGCTTCAAAATGAAAATGAAAGCGTGATATCAACCATATACGTATTAATTCTTATCGATATGTTTAACTCAAATCATACGAGTCATTTCGATACTTTTACTGTCTTCTGTGGTAGTGAATAAAAGGAGATTTCTAAATTACAGTCTAGACAGGCAAGCGTAAAATAATATGTCATTGTGAAGCCTAGAGTTCGTCTCTGTAATGTTAATTTTATTACAGAGCTGTTAGTAGGTGCTATTTTAAATACTATTAGAAAGATTTAGAAAGTGTCTTTCATTTCATTCGTCATTTTTGATAGTTTACTTTACCTACTTTAATTTTACTTTACTATTACTTTAACTCACACACTCAATCATTACTTGTTAAAATTTTAGGAAAATCATCTAATTTTATAATATTTGTAACTATGTGAGCACAATGTATCTCACTTCACACTATATCACACTAATATTATAAAGGCGAAAGTTTGTGAGTGTATGTGTGTGTGTTTATATGTTTGTTAATTCTTCACGCTCAAACGGCTGGACCAATTTTGATAAAATTTGCTATGGAGGAATTTTATTCTAGGTGCATCACCCTCACATCAATTCTATTTTTTTTTTGTAAATTGTGACATTGAAAAATGCCTTTTATTGCCTTTTTTATTTTTGTCTATTTTAAATAAACGATTTGACTTGTATTAAACATCACAATATCATACTCTATCTGCAACAAAACGTGTATATACATTTACTTTATCATCCAGATTTTTAAATTCGTTAAATGCAAAACTTCCTTGCATACATTTTGAGTTGCTTATCTTGTCTTCGGCCTAACTACATCTAAATACAAATTAATGACTATCTAACATTACAAAGTGGTTTTTCAAATTCGCCGTAACATCCATTATGTTGTAGTTGTAGTCAACATGACTCCAAGGAATAGCCCTTGACATATGTCGTTAAATACAATTGCGAGTCACTTCGGTGCCTCAGAGGCTGTTTCAGTCTATTACAATTTATGTGAGAGGGGTACAAAGAACTGCTCCCACACTAGTACCTGAGGTCAAATTTAGTTAGGGAAATACTTAAACCCTTGTCTTTTTGTGGGATATTCTTTCTAATGAACGTTGGGAAAGGTGTTTCATTCTATGAGATTGACAGTTTTGGTGTCAGTTAAGGTGGGAAGGTTGAAACTAATTTCACTCGCCTAAGCACAAAGGAATCGCATCAGATTGATTATTATTTTATAACACTTAAAATTACTCACATTCGTTAAGGCTAAAATTAGCCATAAAACTGTTGACTTTCTTATATTTGACGCAACATCTGATGCCATTTTGGACCTGAAAAGAAAGAGAGAACTGTTAATAAACTTACACAGTTAAACATTTACACTTAAGAACCAAATAAAGTAGGACCTGAATCTGTTGCATTGAACTCAAAACACTAAACTGCCGCAATAATATAGAGACGATGAGGGATATTGGAACTAACCGTAATACCTAAGATCAAAAGAAGATTTTGCGGAAAAGCTAAATCTGATATTCTATGAAAATTACGATGACCAGACGACCATTAGTTACACGAGTAACGGTGAACTGAAAGAAATGGCTAACATAATCGTTGTATAAACGATCAACTAAACCAGTCACAGTAAGCACACGAAAGCCATATTTAAATCGAATTTATTTCGCCATTTAATCTCACTAACATCGCACCAATAATTGTACGAGCAATCGGGAGTAGTCCTCACGATCTTGGCGGAATCCTTTCTCTGAACTTTTGGTCTTTGCCATTACTTTTCTTGTCACTTCGGTAGTTGGGTAACTACAGCTATATACTAGAACAGGTTCAAAGATTAATCTCACTGTTTGCTAATAGCTGAATTAGAAATGCCATCATTTGTAGACGAATAGTGTCGTTGTCTTTTGGGCATGCTCGAAATAAAATCACAGGCCCGTTGATTGGTATCCAAATTAAAGGTTGAACAGTTTGTTGATGTTAAAACTTCTTAAAAACTCCGCCGATAGCATTACTAAAGTAATATGTATAATGACAAACGTTACAAAAAATATGTTCGTTTGTTCCAAAAACAATTGAGTAGATTAGGTATAATATGGCTTTTAAAGCTACGTTAAGGAAGATTTTGAATTGCCATATTTCACCACACTGCTTGACCATTAAGACATAACCATAAAAAACGTGAGATATATGCCCAAAACTAAAACAACAAAACCGTTACTTTCCTAATTTGAAATTATCATAAACATTAGGTGTTGTTGGAGACGCGTTAGCACCCATGCGTCTTCAATAGTACCAATAGTTCACAGGAGCAGCAAGAGAATTTATATAATTTACATAAGTGAAAATTTATGAATAAGCTGAGTGTCTAAACTAGTTTTAAGACGAAGCGGCTTGTATTGACAACGGCACAATTTGCTTTCTCGAAGAAAACGATCGCGGTCAGTCGCCGACGACGGATAATCTGCGGCATTTGTCGTTTTACATCGACGAAGAATATTGTTATTAGATCAATTCTGGCAGGTTTAGACCTAACCCGATGTTGGTATTTAATGTAAAGGATGATAAGATTATTGTTTCTCTTTGAAAAGGAAACGCCGTACTGTTGTATGTAAATACTAGCTTAGTTTTAGATAGAATATTGTTAGAATCAATCAACGCGATAAAAGATAATGGACTATTAATATTTATTGGATCTTTTCTGATAGTTCAGGCAGAAAAATGTAATTAATAACTTTGTCTGCCTTTAGATAAGTATCGAGATATTGGAAGTGGATCTGTTGTAATAACATAAAATATAAAATAAACTTTCTTTTTATGTAAAGAATCACGTTCGATAAATGCCAGCCTCAGATCAAATTCTCGGTATGTCTCATTTCTTAAATTTAATGACTGAAATATATGACTTCTTGTTATGACTAGACGTTTTCCATAAACTTGTCTAATTTACAAATAATATTTTATTTCACTTCTATTCATTACTTCTACTGAATCTGAGCTTTAGCTAAGTTATACAAAAACAATAACTTTCTTTAGCTCAGCTATGCAAAAGCTTAGTCTAATAAAAAGCAGCTTTTATAAAGTTATAAATTCATATAATTTACTCAATATTACATTGTCTTTAAAAGAACATGTGAAGCGTCATAAAAGTTTAAACTCAGTTTATATTTGTTTTTAAATCAAAACCCAGTCTCGCCAAGCGGATCTTAATAACCACATTATAAATTAATGTAACTTGTATCAACTTTCTTTTCTTCATTCACGGCCAATGTCAGTGTTGTATAACATCGTGTTCTGAGGTCGGTATACAAATATTCATTATATCTTATTGGTGTATTTGAATATCGATTATGATGCAATGGCTCAAGTGTGAACTGTCGATGATTATCTGAAGATTTACAATTTCGAGTAGTTTTGCTTTTCTGTGAAGGCATTTAATTTTAAAGCTTATGGTGAAATTAGGAAGATTCTCGTCTTGCATAAGTATTTCGTAGAAAAAATAAGTTGTTAACTACTAATTAGTACTTCTACCTATTCTGTGCTTCTCGCAATCAGATGATTTCTGCGGTCTTCACAAGGTACAGGCACTCTCATATTTCCAACTGAAGCGAAAGCTAAAAATAGTAGATAACACATTGGCCAGCCACTTTTGATTAA
The DNA here is from genome assembly GCA_963855955.1 of Luperina nickerlii. Lineage (NCBI taxonomy): Eukaryota > Metazoa > Arthropoda > Insecta > Lepidoptera > Noctuidae > Luperina > Luperina nickerlii. Next base: position 6,528,459 of record OY979674.1, read on the forward strand.
CACCTTAACGGGTAGATAGTGTTCCTCCCATAAATCAACAACAATACCTCGAAACGACAATTAAAAAAACTGTTTTTCAACAAAAGATAAAGCACACACTTTACATTCAATTAGAAACACATCTGTCACCATTAATCGTGAATTCCATTACATCAAGATAAATTGAGAAATTAAAAGTATTAATTATTTCCCGCCATGGCTGTCAATTACATCGATTTATTACAAGGAGATAATACTTCAATAATTGGATGTCCCTATAATTAATAGGCAACAATAATAATTATATTGTTTTCTATGTAAAGTTCGACTTCGTATATGGTCACACTGTCGCGCCAACTGCTATGGTCAACACAAGTTTGATTTATGAATTCATACAAACTGTTATTAGACACTGGAAAGATTGAGATATTTCTTTCACAAAACCTACAAATCAAAGATTGAAGAAATCCTCAGAACAGCTAAGATTTACTCAATATCCCATTTTAGGTAAACAGACCAACTGCAATAGATAGAAATAATCTCCAATCAAACGAAAGCAAATCATAGTTACTCTGTTTATGGCCAAACAAACTCGAGCTAAACTTGAGACTGACAGCACAAAGTAGGAGTTAGCATAATAAACGGGTGTCCATAGAATAATGTCTTCATTGGCCGGCACTCGTTATGGCAGAATTTCCGCAACCAAGCCAACCGTGAAGTTCGCTACAGTACGAATTTGCCACATGTCACAATATAGCGCAACGGTATACAACTTTGAACATAGTCAATTGAAAGATATATGTAATTTAATGAGACAGTTGCCTTAGAATTTATAGAACAGGCCGAGTAGAGTCCAAACCAGCAGCTAAGGCAAATCAATTTGTGAGTAAAGGTGCCCAATATACGAGTATATAATGATATTTACGATGAAGATATTGCTGAAGTTTGACTGAACAAGACCTCAGAAAAAAGAGCAATCAAATGCGAAAACAAGATAAGCTTGTAAAAATCTAGGATAGAATAATTTATTACAACCTCAACCTATTAATCTGTCACTTACAAATTGCGAATTATTTGATTCAAGCGCATTAAGAGAAGTAGATTTAATTAACAACAGCTATAAAAAGACGGAAACGTCACACAAATTTTCAACTTCACGACCATGTAAAATCTCAACGTCCTTTGGTCCTAGTTACGGCGGTCTGGATATTTAAATTATATAAAATATGCATATGCGTCTACGTTAATAAGTACTGTTTACACATAACTAGACTGACATACAGAATATTCTTGACAAGTAATTACAGGTTGGTGTAACAGGCGACCACGCAAATACTATGTGTGTCCAGTCGTTTCCGTGACATTATAATATGTAAAGCCCGTTAGTGTAAGTGATGGTTATATCAAATATCAGTGTGCTTGGCAAATAGTCGGTGTACATGACAAATATGTTTGGCCAAGATGCGAGGCTAACGGTTAGAGTGCAGTTCGTCTATGAGATGTTCAAATATTTGTCAAGTGTTTGTTTGTCTGCGTATTGAGTTTATCCTGTTCGCTTTTTTTATGAATTATTGAGCAGATTATGAGATTTATTATTTTTTGGTAGATTAAGCTGAAGGAAAGTAGCAGAACAGCTCTTCTACTAACTCTTGCGATGCAATGAAATTTATCAGTAAGTGTGTGACCTGGAATACAGAGTGGCATACTACAAAATAAGTATATCATCAGGCAACCTAATGATGCACATACTTGTGGACAATTTTCTAGAATCCAATTTTTTTTTCAAAAAGCACATCCAATCCATTTTTTCTCGAAACGAAAGTGCGTCATCATGCCACCATACGCATGCGTGCTGTGATCGAGATCAAGTCACACGCGCCGACTCGATTAGATCTCAATATCGAATACATCGATCCGATTTCCCCTAATAATAATACGAGCACTGAAATGTACCAGTATGTGATTGCGCGTGGCATCGATTTTAAAATCGTGGAATTTAAAATGGCGCTTTACATAAATCGTGGCACATAAATTGTCTTGTTTTTGTTGTCTTTGCGGCGTGAGTGCTTAATATTCAGTGTTAGTAAGGTAGATGATGTTTATGGACTAGAAATGAGAAAAGAATATCTTTTCTCGAGTTATCTGCACTCGAGAATCGACAATAAATTGTAAAATAATCTTTAGCCTCCCATATCAAGTTTCTCAAAACAATTGTTCGCACGAAAGACTAAGCTGTAAAAATATTAAATTAATGTTCACTAAGCTTCATAAAAAATGTTTTTAGCAAGTTATTTGTGGTGGTGTAAAATTCAACTGGCTAAACAAGCCAGTTGAATTTTGACAACGAACAGAAACCTTAATTTACTGACAAAAAAGGGCAAAAACGTTTTCAAAGAACTTGGGACATTACTGGCAACACACTCCTCAGAATTATTTTGAATGTAATAAATGTATAGGGCGATAATTTATCCACTGGTAATATGTAATATCCAGCGCCTTAATAACTGGGTTGTTCCACGATGTATAAGAGTAAAGACCAAACCGAGTTTTTGTATAAATTATTATTTATACAGTTTTTGGGGGCAGAAAGCCAACCTTATCGCGGTTGTGGCGCTTTTGAGAGCCGCGGTGATTTAGGGTTCATTGAGCATTGAAAATGTTTAAATTTCAAGGATGTAGAACGTCCGAGTCACAAATATAAATGAATGATTGTAGATAAGGTTTCGTTTTATAGATTCCAAATCTGAATTCTGTACAAAACTATATTTTGAAATAAAATAAAAAATAACATTTATTTGGACACAATTCGTAAAACACAAAATATAAATAAGTAAAACTAACATTTTAACAACAATAGTGTGTCATTTTCCAAATTACTAGAGTACGTATAATTTTGTGTTTAAGCTTCTTTTATGTATCATCTTAGATACGAGTTAACGAGTACCTACGTATCCCGAAAGTCCGACAACCGGTCTTACCAAGACGCATTACCAGTAACTGGGTTATGGAGGTCAGATAGGCAATCGCTCCATGTAAAATACTGGTATTCAGCTGTATCCGATTAGACTGGAAGCCGACCCCAACATAGTTGAGAAAAGGCTAGGTAGATGAAAATGATTAGGTACCCACTACAAACAGGAAATATATACTTTTTAAGCAGAATTTTAAAATTACCTACGTAAAAATATTTAAATTTACATCATAGGACGAAGCGTTGCACCAACGAACACAACTGACCGACTAACCGACAACCAGTGACTTAAGACCTTAGGACCTTGTATGCAATTCCCGTGATAAGCATCGAGATACTATCTACGAGCCGTATCACGGTAAAATTATCGGTAATTGGCATTTTAAAGGGTTCATTTTCTCGATAAGTCACTTGTGTATGTGAAGTAGTATGCACACTATTTAAATTATGCATAGTTACCTACAATGCGACTTTTGATTAATAGTCTATACGGTTCATAGGACACGTTAAGCCGTTGGTCCCGGCTGTCATTCTTGGATCTTTGACAGTCATTACGGGTCGTCAGATACTCTGACATCCAGTCTTACCAAGGGGTATCGTATTATCCAGTAGTTGGGTTGTGGAGGTTAGATAGGCAGTCGCTCCATATAAAATACTGGTATTCAGCTGCATCCGGTTAGACTGGAAGCCGACCCAAACATAGTTGGGAACGGCTAGTCAGATGATGGCGGTTCATATTTAAATACCAAGAAATAACAATAGGAATTCGATAGAAGTTTCACTAAAGAGTTATGTAAATTGAATTGCTAAACCTACTATTTCAGTTTAGTTAAGGAGCTTACATGACCTAAAGCGCGATCACTGTCGGACTGCATAGAAAAGAAAGAGAAGCGCGATGACACAACGCTGGTAAGTTATTGCAAAATATGAAGCAATTATCTAATTACAAAATATCTATTGTTTGGACTAAAAAATTAAAACACTAGTGTTTTAATATGATGCTTGAAGAATAATCTGACAAACAATCAAAATGATTGTATGTATTTTAGTATGGTTTTTATTGTAGAAAGAGCTATCCTCATATTTTTTTTCTATCGTAACAAATTAGTTGTATTATGTTTTCAACACACTATCTACCTAGCATATATCCTGAAGAATATCATATATATTTCTGATTGAGTTTACTGTAGTCGATCATATACTTTTATTGTTTCTTAAACTTGCGTTTTTTGTGTTTAGGTCTTGTAAGCCCCATAAGGGAAGAAAACAGAAACACATAATATTTCGACTTGTTATAGATAGTGTCATCCACGAAGACGCGCCCCACTCTTCTTACTAATCGGTAGTGGTTATTGCCACTTAATTCCACTAGTATTTTAGTTGTACTAAAACATTAGAGGAATGTTGCACACTTGTATTGTAAGCGATTAGGAAGAAGAGTGGGGCCCGTCTTTGTCGATGGCGCTATCTGTATATATTTTTTAAGACCACGGAAATTCTCCTGGGATAAAAAAGATGTAAAAAAACCCAAAGTGGGTTTACATGAAACTTGTTATTTTCAATTACGATTACTCGAAAAAACATATCATCAGTACAAAAACTACATAATAAGTATGCATAATAAAAATTTCAATTACTTACGGAACCCATTCAAATTGCCGTGGTAACAGACGCGTCCGTTTTTTTAACCTCTTCCTTGAATTATTAAGTTCGGTCAGTGGAATGTGGGACGTTTTCATCAATCAAATTTACGTGAACGCCGAAGCGATATAAGGCGGCTCTCTCACGGGACTACTTGATGTAACTTTATGTGACGAGCAATTTATATACAATATACTTCGCCTTGTTCTTCCTAACTTGATACGGCCAAAAGCACCATAATAATAAGAAAACAACAAATATAACAGACCAGCTTCTGCCCGCGACTTTGTCCGCGTGAAATTTCTTGTTCCCTAATCCATCCCCATCGCATCGCATCGCCTGCCCGCGCTATTACTTCGTTTTCGCTAAGCGTTTTTTTATGACTATGTTTCTTTTTGCTTGGCTCCGAAGGATCTTGGCGTGATATTAAAACAAAAACAGTGGCACTCCGGGAGTGCCGACAGAAATGAAAATAATAATAATATGTGCGTCGCCACAAAAACAAAACACAAACAGAATACTTTGCCATCTTTCACGGGCATATCGGATTTAAAGCCCGAGGACAGCCGAACACATCCGAATGTAGCGCGGTGTCGGTAACAGTGTCGCGAGTTCAATGGTTTTTTCCTATCCCAAAAAATGCCCAACGCGCCTAAAGAAGTATTCACTCTAACCTAACCTGCCTTGCTCAAAAATTGGGCTATCGAATGCAAATTCGACCAGAGTTCCAGAGATAAGCGCGTTCAAACAAACAAAATCTTCCGCTTTATTATTAGTATAGATAGATAGAAGATACATTAGTATAGATTCCTTGATGTCTATCAGTAGAACTATTGAACACTAGCTTCTGTTCGCGACTTCGTCCGCGTGAAATTTCTTGTTCCCCCAACCCACCCCGTCGCATCGCCTGCCTGCGCTTTTAAACAAAAAAGTTTTGGGCCGTTTCCTGCGCTCTGGTAGGCACTGCGTCTACTTGGTTTAGTAGATTCGATAGATACTTAGCGTTATTTTTCCAAGTGGCATTTGTATGTGGCACACTTAAATGTCAACCACGACCTTCGGTAATGGGCTTGTCTTTTTGACCCGTGCTAGTTAGATAGAGCATCTACATATTAAGCCCTATGTAATTATAGGTTGATTGTTAAGATAATCTTGCAACAGTAATACCTAACGGGTTACAGCCATCACGAAGCCAGAAAAAAAAGCAGTAGTACTCCGGGAGTGCCGACAGAAGTGAAAACTTGAACAATTACGTGTATATTTTGTGAATCGTCTTATAAACAAAACACGCGCGGTACCGGCTACGGCCATCCGTCTTACGAATTTTCGATCAGGTCACGTGTCCTGACGCGAGTTTAACATTTTTTACCTATTACAAAAAAAGTGTACAAGGCCGCTAAAGAAGTTTTCACTTAAAAAAAATAAAGATTAATTATGTTAAAAACAGTCATTTTACCTAAAAAACTGATATTATAAGTTCCTCTACAATCCCACATAATTCTAAAGTCTGAAACCAAGCTCCACCACCATTAGTGGTTGAACTAATTTATAATTGCTTTAATCGCAAAACAAGCAGCATGCATCGTTGCATTGCATGCGACGAAGATATGCATCCGAGTGTGTGAACAGCTTAACCGCACCACCCCGATAGGGTGAACCGCAACACGTGCTCCGACCATGTTAATGATATTTCATGTTATAAATAACTAGCTTTTGCCCGCGACTTCGTCCGCGTGAAATTTCGACCCCCGAACAATCGCGTCGCATTTCATCGCTCGCCCGTGCTAATATTTCGCTTTCGCTAAGCGTTCTTTCTGACTTTTTTTTCCTTTTGCTCAACTCCTAAGGCGTAAGACGCTCACGTCGTAACGTGATACTATATAGCCTAGAACCTTCCTCAAGAATTAGACTATCAAATACAAAAAGATTTTTTCAAATCCGACTGGAGGTTCCGGAGATTACCCCCTACATACAAACTTACAAACAAACAAAATTTATCTCTTTATAATATTAGTATAGATATGAATAGCAACTTATTTCAGTTTATAACTCCGTATGTAGATGCTCATAATCATAATCAGCCTAAACTGTTCCCACTGCTGGGACACAGGCCACCTCTCGGTGAGAGGGAGTGAGCCGTAATCCACCACGCGGGCCCAGTGCGGATTGGCAGATGTCACATGTCTTCGAATTTTTGGTTCTAGGACATGCCGGTTTCCTCACGATGTTTTCCTTCACCGTTTTGAGAGCAGTGGTGATGAAATAATTTACACAAAGTAAATCGCCTGTCTGGACTCGAACCTACGACCTACAACTCATAAGTCACGGCCGTTACCTCTTGGCCACCACTGCTCTTTTGTAGATGCTACTAAAATAAAATAACGTGCATGTTTACTTTTTCATAGATTTTATGGACGTGGACGTGGACATCTACGATTATATCGTCACGTAAGAAATTCTAAGCGGACGTTGGGTATCAGAATAGAGTAACATGTTCACAATCCCTGATAAAAAAATATAAGGTAAGTCATACATGTCAGACGATCAATGGGCCAAACTTACGACACAATGGGTCCCGCTTAAGGGAGAAGCGCTAAGGTAGCCCGCGAAATTCAAATTTTCTTACGTACCTACTGCAATTTGCTGGTCAGTATTAAGTTGTACGTCGATCAAAATATGATTCGCGGCCGTAACAAATACTTATTTACAGAATTATAATCATTAAAGTCATCAACACAACTCTCTAAGACCACGTAACCCCAAAGAATGACGATTTCATGAAACAGTTATTAAAAAACGTAAAAACGTAAAGGTACGTACGTTTAAAAGTATTTTCTTTCTTTCTTTCTTAAAAAAAAAATTACCACTGTAATTGAAAAACATGTTCTCCCATACATTCTAACTGAAAATGTAAGTTTGTACGCACAATATTGAGAGATTAACCATGTTGTTTTAAGACCACAGACTTCTGATAGGTTATCCTGTAATCTGTATAGGTATAGAAATATTTTCTGTATATTTTTTCAAAATTTTGGGCTCTATTGTATCGGAGATAAGGGGAGGGGGAATGGTCAATTTTCGTCTATTTTCTTAAACAACTTTAATACAATTTACTTTAAAATTTATGAAAAAAATATATTTGAGATCCTCACAGTAAGCCCTTTGTGAATGTCACACGGTACAGATTGCGAAACATTTTTTTTAAATTTTCTATTTGCCCCCCAAAAATGACCCCCATTTTCAAAATTCATTTATTTACGTTACACATCTGTGTTTGGGTCACAGAGATTCATATGTGTACCAGATTTCAACTTAATCTGTCCATTAGATTCGAAGCAAATTGGCTGTAACAGACGGACGGACAGACACACGAGTGATCCTGTAAGGGTTCCGTTTTTTCTTTTGAGGTAGGGAACCCTAAAAAGTATAAAATGTACCGTATCTAATTATATAATAGACAAGATCAAAATTATAATAGTAGCTAACTGCAGTCATCCCACAAAGTTGTAACTTGTTGAACAATATACCAAATACCCTTGGACACAACATCGCTTACAATCACGAAATAATCTGAAGACTTTACTCAGGTCATGAATAAAATGCCAGAAAATATAACAATACCGTCAAAAAGAAAATTGAAAACAGTAATTATTGTTGACGTCAACTGCTTGTCAACGTCAGTCTGCTAAAAAAACGATCCAAAGGTTAGACTGCTTCCGACAATATCTTAACAGTCACTAAGCAGTGCCATAACGTTCCAGCTTTATTTCCAAGGTATTGACAACTTGCTAGTCCGAGGACCGTAAGGCCGTTTACACATTATGCCGCAGCTGCAGCGGCACAGCCGCCGCCGCGGCGCCGCTGCCTCAGTCACCCTTGGATTTATATGAACCCCCACACACGGAGCTTCGGCGGCGGCGCGGCGGCGGCGAGTTTTGATATGACCTATCGAAACTTGCCGCCGCCGCCGCCGCGGCGCCGTGTGCAAGGGTTCATAATTATAAATCTAAGGGCAACCAATACAAGCGGCACCGCGACTGCGACTGCGGCGGCGGCGGCGGCGCCGGCGCCGCCGCAGCCACGGTATAATGTGTAAAGGGCTTAACAGCAGTAGTACGTCATTTTACTTAGACCGTAAAGCAAAGAGATAAGTCAAGAGCCAGCATTAACCAATCTGACTACTGGCTGGACAGACTTAAAAAAATGGTGGACGTAATAATGAAACGTCACTTTGTTTGTCGACTACAGTAGGCAAAAGAGGTAAATATATGGGCAGATACATAGAACCATGCTATGATCAATTTTTCAGCATGTCATTTTATTACGAAGACTGAGATCTACGTGCTAAAGAATATGGAGAAAACACATTTAACTATGACAGGCGATATTATTTTCAACCAATATTGTGCGTGAATAATCAAAACTTTGGCATCACATCTCCATTTTGTCCAGCCGGTCGATTCTGTAAAAATCTCACCGTGAAAACTTAGGTGAAGTGAGTTTGTTTTTGCTAGGAATTGACACTATTGACAGCTCACTCCACGCTCACTTCACCTAAGTTTTCACGGTGAAATTTTTACTGAATCACCGCTGCTACTTGTTAATATGAGTTTTAGAATTGTGATAAATACTATAACCGTCTACCGTATGTCTTCACCACACTTGGTTAGAATATTATGTAATAGCTACCAGCCGGTAGAGAATGCCTAAGGCATTGAGTCCGCTTTTGTACCGTATTTGTGTGCGGGAAGTTTAAATAAATAAATATTATATATCGGTCGAGCCAGTGCAAAATTATATAATTTCTTGCCGGCGCACCATAATCTTTTATTGACGGTACAATGTTCATTTTCTGTCCAACAATAAATAGTTAAACATAATTCCTAGTCTGAAACCAGCGTGAAACATTTCAAAAGTCTCAACTCAAGTAACACCCCACAGCGCAATTGTAAAGCGGGGAACATGACATCGTAAAAGCACTAGAGACATTAGGAGGAGACGTAGGAGATTAGGAATTCTCGTTATACGCACGGGATCGTGCCGATTCGTGCCGACGGGCCTCCCGCAGTCGGATACGGCGCGTGATATCGTATCATACGAGATTGCTAGCTTAGGACGCCCTGCGGCGATATTGTTAGGATGGAGGTATAACAGAGGTAGTACTGTGACTGAATAGTTATGGTGTTGGAGGTTTGAAATTAGTTGAGTGTTTGATAGATGATAAAACATGTATTGCATCGTGATTTGACAATCGGCCAGCTATTATGGAATTTTTCAATATTGTTGTTTGACTTACTTATGTATTTATCTCCGTGCCTCTGAAAGCGAGCTAAGCCGTTGGTCGCGGCTACCGTTGGTAGATCTTTAACAGTCAGCCCGAAAGTCTGACTACCATTGTTACCAAGAGGTATCATTTTACCCAGTAACTGGGTTGTGGAGGTCAGATAGGCAGTTGCTTCATGTGAAATATTGGTATTCAGCTGCATCTGATTAGACTGGAAGCCGACCCCAACGTACTTGGGAAAAAGTCATGCAGATGATGACTTACTTATGTATTAATTATGTGTACTCAAATAAATTATAATAAGAAAGCCACATAACTATAAAAAAATTGGTGACAAATACTATTATATATTATTGTCAAATAAAAGAAAATATGAATACAAAACGCATAATCTATACTAAGTACAGAAGCTATAATAACCTCTTATTACAAGATGTTCTACTTTGTACAAATGGCATACCATCTAGAAAATACCTCGCAAATCGCCTGAGAGAGACCAATGCTGTGTGTACAGGACTTTATCTTCACTAAGTTGATAAACCGATCTCTACTAGCCAGGGGCTCTAGTTTTAATTGAGTTATACTATTACCAATCATTTTGCAATTGAAAAGTACATTTAAACGGGAAATAAATTACTCAACATGTTTGATATTAAATATATTGGAATTCCGGGAGCAGTTTCAAAACGAGATTATAAAATGTCTGGATTAATAACCAAACAAAGTGATAAAATGCCATCTGGCAATGTGAAATTATCATTTACTAGCTGCGTCCCGCGGTTTCACCCGCGTCTAGATCTCGTGAAAATATCGGGATAAAAGTGTCCTACTACAGGTCATGGTCTACTCATGTGCCAAACATGCTAATCTGTTTATCCGTTTTAGCGTAAAAGCGCAACAAACAAACAAACAAAAAATCAAATCTTTTCTCTCTATAATATTAGTTTAGATGACAGAAATCAAATTATTGTTGTACGTACAAATAAATCTCACATACAGACCGAATAGAATGCTTTAAAAAGAACTGACGATGTCTGTTTGATGCCCGATAAGAAAATTCCGCCGAGGTTTAAAAAACACGTCCAAGAATGGATGTCATAAGCAGAATTTTTATGCGTTTATTATATCAATCGGGACTCAGTGGTGACTTACCAAAATGGTGATCTCTGAAAAGATAAATTTGTTTATTTTAAAATGATTCATTTTGAAGGTAGCTAATTCATTGCTTCATAGAAATGTTCGAAAAAAATACTTCTGAAAAACGTAAGTAACGCAATTTGTTGAATTGTTAAAATAAAAGCCATTCCTCCTGATAATGTTTACGCAATTACCCCTCGTACTAAACAGCAAAACTAAACCAAAGTATCCAATACAGCTGATTTAATTCCACTTAGTATCCGTTATAAACACGCTGTATGTACATTTACAATTTATCTAATTGAATTACATTGAAAGATTATTTTCAATTGGGTACCTAATTAGTTTTATGTTTATACTCAGAAGCATGTCGGATTATTTCTACTCAATTACAACATCCTGTGCCTAGAGTATCATTGCGTTTATTTTACTTGTTGGATTAGATACTTACTCGATTTACTATCGAAGGACTACTAATGAAAAAACATAATTTGCGGATTGTATGAATAAAGCAGCTATTACAAACGGGAAATTGACTGCGTTTTGTTGCGGGAGATTTTCCAGGATAAACTTTGTCACTTTCCGTCCCATAAACTATACTTCTATGTTAAAAATCACGTAGATTCGTTGTTGTATAAAAGAAGCCAAAACTAAGAAACATTTTCGTAATTTTATTATTTCGTACGTTTTTTCTTTACTACTTTTAGGCCTGCTTGCACCAGTAATTTCTAAATGCGTTTAGCGCTAAATTTATTTAAAACCATTTCGTCTCCCTCAACTTCAAATGATTGTCAGAAATGGAACGATATTTTAAATACGTTTAGTGCTAAATGCATTTAATAATTTATGGTGCAAGCGTACCTTAATCGACATTTGTATTTCTAGAACGTATTTCATTCTAGCTATGGTCTGGTCATCCTGAAGAACCCCAATCTTGTCATTGGCTGTCTTGAACCCTAAGATAAACACTTCCAGTTTCACCACACTTTTTAATCATAATTTCTAGAAGCTTCACCCCGTCCCTCCCTAGCAACTATTTCTGCAGGTGTTACTAACCCACAGGTGTATGCTTTCACCCATCCTTCTGCTAATATCCCTTTAGCGATACGTTCGTGGGAAAGGATGGAGAGTTCCTATTCTACGGCTGTTACTGAGAACTCACCGGCATACTTTAGCGGCAGTAATTATTGTTGACTCTTGTAATTACGGGTAAGCTGTGTGGCTGTATCCGTCGTGTGCTTGACTGTCAATAATCTACGGTCAGCGTGTGATTTCCTGTGGTTGTTAGAAATTAAGATTTTGTGTCTTTAAATACTTAAGTTTTATTATCTCTGATTGTTTAAAGTTCATTTTATAAATGTTTTACGCTTTATTAGCAAAAGCCTCGAAATAAAATTATTTAATATTTATTCGTAAGTTCAATACAATTTATTTTACTTTTGTATGCTGCATCTTATAAGCACGGTGTCATAATTCACACTGAGCATTTATTTTGAATTAAAACTGAAGAAATATGAACGTTCTGTCATGTTGACCAACGCGAAGTTAGAAACCTCAGTGTCAAAGTGTCTCCTTGGCGGGAGCGCGTGTGGACTGCTGCTCCGCACCACCAATTTTTAGGGTGGATCGATTAAAATGCAGGTTCCACTTCACACACTGTTTATTGATATTGGTTAAAAACACTCACAATTATTATGGTTGAGAATTTACTGACAGTAACTGATAATTTTGTTATTCTTATAAAATCGTGACCGCCGCGTACAAGGAATCGTAGCAAGGGAAAGGAACCCGATATTATGACAATGTTGCCATTTTAGCTAACCCTATGGTCATAATGTTACAAATTATTTATTATAATAAAAACGAACTTTATAAAGTATAATAATATTTTATGTTGTTTCCAGCTATCGTTGCAAAGCTTGTATTCTAAAGAAACTCCGCAGACGTCATGGATATCGATATTCGATATTTAAACATGATAAGACAAAATAAAACAGATTTCTCAATTCGTACTTCAAGGAACAACAATACAAGTTCGTAAAGAACGTGACTTTTACCGTGCAGTAGCATAATCATAAGAAAATGATTGATAACATAAACTTGACACTTACCAGCCCCCGAATTTCCGACGACTAGTGTTCTTCGTTCGCCAAACGATCATCATCCACAACTCACTGACATTCACAACACAATTGTCACCGTCTGTCCCTCGAGTCGAAGAATTTAGCGTCACAGCACATAATATCTATGTATTCACTGCACACGGTCCGAATGGGATGGTTTACCTGTAACAATAATTTATATTTTGTTAGATATTATTATATCTATCCTTACTTATGTATCTGTAATATTTGAAGTGAAAACTTGTTTAGGCGCGCGCATTTTTTAAGATGAGAAAAAACCATTGAACACGCGCCATTATTACCGTAAGCGACACCGCGCGTGTTTTGTTTATAAGACGATTAAAAAAATACCCGCGTCGGATGTGTTCGGCTGTCCTCGGGATGTACTCGGTTTTAATGTACCTATATCCGATTTGTCAGTGAGTGATGGCAAAGTATTCGGTTTGTGTTTTGTTTCCACTTCTGTCGGCACTCCCGGAGTGCCACTGTTTTTTTTCTGTTAATCTATATTGTCCCAATGCTGGGCAAAAGCCTCCCCATATTCTTCCAACTTTCTTTTAGCTGTGTCTTCTCCGTCCAATCGGTTAGGAACGAGTCCAAATCGTCACGCCAGCGTTTCTTAGGCCTACCTCAATGACGACGCCTGTCTTCAGGCACCCACTGTGTGACGACTTTGGCCCACTTCTGCCTCGCAGACTTATCACCAACATCGGCGATACCTGTATTGGAGCGTATTGTGGTGTTGCGAATGCGGTTGATGGGTTGCATTTTTAAGATGCTACGCTCCATCGCTCTTTGGCAAACCTTGAGTTTGGAGTTCTGAGCCTCTGTCAAAGACCAAGTCTGAAATGACGCTCGGTCTGGTTAGGGCCGTTACTGTACTATACCTACATATTATAACTTAAAGTCGCTTTTCGTGTATGTCTGTGTGACCGCGCGTGTTCTTCTAAACTTAGTAACTAATTTTGATACTATTTTCACCATCATTTGGATAATGCCGGAAGGTTTATGTTTATAAAACAATAAAATTAATCTTACATTTAGTAATAATACCAAATCCGTCATGCTATCGTGGACCGGTGAAAAAGCTATTGGTTAAGTTTTTCCTGTTATGATATTAAATGCGTTGCGCCATATTTGTCAACAGCCAAAAGTGATGCGATCATTTATCGTTTATATTGAAGTGCACGCATTTGGCGATTAAAAATCGGCCGATCAAACGCGTACACTTCAATATAGCACCATACTAATTTCCTGAACGACCAAACTATCGGTCAACAAAAAGTCGCTAGTGCGCGCTGGCTATAGAGAAATCTCCATGTTTTGACAAGTCGTAAAAACCGTGCGAAGCAGGGGCGGGTCGATAGTTTATTTTAATCAAAGGTTTGGGTAATTTCAGGACAATTATCACTAAACAAATAGGGATTTAGAAAGAAGAAGAGCTTCTTAAAAAGTACAAGAGTTCTCCCTGAAGTCAAGAGGTTTCATGTTAATAAGTATCCTATGTTTTTGACCCGTAACTCACCTGGAGTAAAAAGGCCAGTCAGGTTAGATAGAGAAACGATATTAAAAAATTAAGGTAGCAGTTGGATGAAGGCTCAGGATTCAGCTCATTAGAGTGCATATTAACCAATTGTACAAACATTTATTACGGTGCATTATTAAATCCATTCTTTGCTTAGTCATTAACCACTTTCTATAATCCACTGTGACTTACAATCAGTATTCTTCGAAAAAACACTCGAATCATTGAGCTAAAGCCTAATTAGAATAAAACGAATGATTTTCAGTATACATACAAATTTATTGTATTAGTGGAACTACTAAAAAAGATAGTTGAACAGGGGATTTCTTAGCCAGATATTGTGTCATCTCATGCTGAAATATTGGTGATAGGTGATACTTAGCGCCTACAAATGAAAAACATGGCGCAAATGAAAAGTAGTTGTAGTAACTTTGTCATTCTTGAAGAAGATGCACGATATATTGTTTAAATTCAGTTTCCTGAGCTGAACACTTGTACAAATGAAATCCTAGGCGTATGTGAAAAAGAAGACAGTAATTTACAATGGTTAAGGTAATAGTTAGTGCTCTTGCAAGCATCACCACAAGAGTTACTTTTGAATCACAATTATATTTCAGTTAATAGTCATATCGTGAATAGATACTGCCTTCGCAGCAAGAAGATATATTTTCCTTTGCTCATAAAGAATCGGCAATTCATCCTAGAGTGCCAAAATAACTTTTAAGATGAGAATCATCAACTTTATAATAGCGGTACAACTGGGTGTAATACAATAGTTTTCGATACAACTTTCTAACTCTCAGGAAATCGATATAAGGTAAACAAAGATATATTGATATCGATTATCGATTGACCGAATTCGTGAGGGAATCTCGTTTCGTTGAAAGTTTGTTGATCATGGTACTCGAGATAAAAATATTGATTTGTTTGTTGAGTGCAGTGACATATTGGTGCGATGCTTAATTACATAGATAGCTATATACGCAATTAAAGTTGTTTAAGATGAATACTTTAAATTATTTTAGTACAGCAAAAATATGTAGGTATTCTAGGTTCTACAATGGTGATAAAAGACTTAAGGAATTAAAATAAAAGAATAGAAGTAAGATGTAGTTTAGATAAGTTAAGAATGAATGAATTTATGGGAAGCCACAAATACCCCAGTTTTTTCCCTTGGTAAAGATATTTTACATGTACTCGTATAGCCTGAATAAAAAAAACTGTGGCCAAGACGAGCGTCTCTCTGTACCCAGAATCTCAAAAAAGCTTCCAGAACATTCATATTGACCCGGTACACAAGGAATGCTGTAAGGGTGACGTACTCATTACCAGAGAATGTACGAACATTAGCTCCAAACACGTTATTATGTTGTAAGTGGATAACAATGGACCATTCAGACATTTTTGTACAATAGTAGGAGGGGAACGGTTAGTAACAAGGTGGGTCTTAGGAACAGTGTGAAAAAGTGCAAAGCTCCCGCTGCTAATGTAAGTGGAAGAAGTTTTTAACCCGTAACCAAAATGTAAAAGCCACGGCGTATTAAGCCAAAGCGTGTCCATACATTGGCTTAGTGCGCTGTCAATATGTTTATGGATACATCAAGTACTATTACTTTCTGGTTGCCAAGTAATAGCACCTGATGTATCGCTAAACATATCGACTGGGGTGTTGTTAATAGACCCTCTAAGAAAGACAAATCAAAAAGGCTTGCGGTCTAATCTGAGCAGTCTACTATACAACCAATTTTGCTGATTACCGAATCATATCAGGCAGCGATGAAATTGCACATTACTCGTATCTCTATTTCCGGCTAACCTAGCAATATATATTTTCTCTTATTTGACGGAAATAAGCTCAATAATTTAGATAGGCAAGGATTAGGTTCACGTCAATATATTGAGTGCTATGAGAGAACTTTCGAGGGACTGTGCGCTCGCTCGTACAGTTGGGACATTACCACTAAATGTGTGTCTATCGATACCTTCATATCGTCGCTCAAAATATCGAACATTCCAAAAACGTTGTTGTCATCTCACAGCCGTCTCGTACAGTGCTAAAGAACGCGAGTGTGCCATGTGGACGATAACGGGATACGTGTGACGACAACACTACGGTACGCTGTGACTTACATACGGGATAACACGACTTTTGTAGTGTGAGCAGAGATGAGAGACTAATATAGCGGGTAGAAATGAAGGGTGAGGTTTTGCAAAACAAAGAACGCTAGGAACTTAAAAGAACATTCATAGACACTTTTAGTGTTGATTGTCGAGACTTTTCAAAAGAGAAGTCTATACAAAGTTGTAACCGAAAAATTCTTAAACCGTTTTCTGAATAGGTACTTTATTGATGTATTGAAGTTTAGAGAAGACTAAAGGAAGTTTGATCAAGGTAGAGCGTCATAGACCCTTCGCCACTAGGGACATGTGTACTCAAGTTGTTAAATACTACACTAACCTTATCTGCACAAGTGTAGGCTTTCGTGTAATTTTAGGCAAATTTTCAATTATTTTTTTTCTCACAGGCACTCACGGGTGTCGTTAAACCAACTTTAAGAATGGTACCTTTTTCGGTTACTGTTGTCAGTAAGTTCCTATATAGGATTCTCAATCACAAGTCAGAGGATAAACAGCCATGATGACCACTCTTGTTAGATGGATTGGTGAACCCAGATAGTTGGTACTAACAGACAGTAAGAAGCTGCTGCGGAAATAGTATTCAGCCATCTACGGTTTTAAGACAGCCCATTTCCTCGTGAATTTCCTTATTTGTCGGGAACCACTTGGAACAAGAAATTGACAAGCCTAAAATATTTTACGCTAGGCGTAAAAATGATTTTAACTGTCCACTGTCAGATCTCTTTATATTACTATTTAGCGGTAATCTATATTCTAAATTGATAGTGTATTGCGATCACATACGATTCTTATCATTCCAATTTCAATTAGAAATCTCAGCAGGAAGAAGTTGATACATGAACATTTTCCGGCGAGTGAGTCCACAAGAGAAAATGACGTTAATCTACAAAATATTTTTATTATATTAACAGAAATAATGGTTACCGAGCATACAGTAATAAACGGTAAACATCGCTCCAGTCCCCAATATATCTTAGCGTGAAATATATTCATATGTTCCACGCAGATTCTTACAATTGGTCAATAATAAACACGCCATAACACACTCTAACATTATTAAAATAGAGACTATAATACCACGTACATTTTACATTTTTATTATGTTACTAGAATTTCTCCGTTCAACTACGGTTACTAGACGGACTGGCGGTTAATTTATGAAGAGATCCACGCTTGATTTCCCGTATAATTAATTAATTTCTAAATCGAATTAATGGCACATTTGATTTTATGTTTCATTTAATGAGCTAAATGCAAGAATCAATGTGTGGCTTACACATTGATTTCCGTGGTTGTTATAATAACGAATTCATGTGGATAAGACGCTACTCGTATCGAATTTCCTTTGGGTTTTAAAGCGCTACCGCGCTGAATCAAGTTCAGCGCTTTCAAGTTCAAACGCAACTCGACTTCTAGAAGTACTGGCAAGTAACAGAAGATGTTACAAATTCCAGAAATTGAATTCGTGTGACATGCTATTGGATTCAACTTGAAATTATGCAAAGCTATTGTCTGATAGAACCATGATTGTATGTTTAGGTTTAACGATCAACATAGTGATTTGATGAATATAGATATGTATGTTATGGATAGCTGCCACCCCTCACTCATTTTACTAAACTGAGATTCCTAAACACTGCTACTCGATACGTGGAGTCCATTGTCACTCCCAACACAATCTCCTTGGAGTAAATAATTTAAATTGTATCTAGTAATTAATAATTATATTCCAATTTTATCTTAATTTTATCTGTTATCTAATCCATCACTAATTTTATCTCATTTTATGTAACACTGTTTTTGAAACAATAAATTAATATCTTACTCCCAAAACGCGCATGGAATTTTAAACGTCGAAGATTTCCATCTATTTAATAAAAAGCTTTCTTGTATATACATAAACGATACCACAAGCCTCTTGTTACTTGTATGAAACTCCCACATCAAACAGTCTCTGCTTTCACCTCTAGACCATTCGATGTAAGCCAGTCATTGTTTAAAATGATGTGGTTACACCAACCAAGGATGAAGAAAGCTGTGGTATAGTCTTGACATCTAAGGTAACAACATTCATAAAATTCGTTTAAACCAAATTCTACCTATATTCAATCAGTGTGGAAAGCTAAACAATTTTTGAAGAGTATAAAATCATTGACGGATAAAAGTGACCAGAGAGTATAATTATATCAACTATTACAGCGTTTGTCCACCGCCACCGTCAACGGGGCGTTGACGAAAAACGAGATTATTCGAATCGAACGTGACGTCCCGTTGACGGACGTGCGGTGGCCAAACAGCATTAGCCTCGAGAATACAACGGACCTTTCAAGCAGAATTCATTTTCATTTTCTGCTAAGTATTGTGTACATCAGCTGTGTTTAAATCCAGCAATACTGAAATTGGTACATGAACGCTTTTGGATTCCATGTCCAGCTTGGCCAATCTAGAGAATACCAAGATAACGGCCAGTTAGAAGACGATATGATGCAGCCATAATCACCCTATAATGTTCCCACTGCTGGGACACAGGCGTCTTCTCTGTGGAAGGAATCCACCACCCGGGCCCAGTGTGGGTAATTCGATGTCACTTGTCTTCGATTTTTGGTTCTAGGATATGCCACAATGTTTGCCACAAAGTTTTCCTTCGCCGTTTTCGATTCAGTGGTGATTAAATAATTAACACAAAGTGAAGCGCCTATCTAGGTTCGAGCCTACGACCTACAACTCGTAAGTCGCGGCCATTACCACTGGGCCACCACTGCCCGTCACCATATATCATCACATAATGCATCCACCCCAAATCAATTGGGATAAGGGCACGACAAGGATGATGAAGATGATATAGAGAGATAGAGATCTAGCCGAACGCAGCAGGATGTATTGGAGCCTATGTCTAATCATCATTTCAGCCGAAAGGCGTCCACGGCTGGACATAGGCCCCCCAAGCACCTCCACTTCAACCGGATCTGTGCTTCTCGTATCCAACGGGTTGCTGCGGCCTTCACAAAGTCGTCGGTCCGCCTTGTGGGCCGCCTTCCAACGCTACGTCTTCCGATACGCGGTCGCCACTCCAGAACCTTTCGGCCCCATCGCCCATCTGTTCTGCAAGCAATGTGCCCTGCCCATTACCACTTAAATTTGGCAATTCATCGGGCTATGTCTAATATTCCAATAAAACCCAAGGAGTGCTTTTGACATCCAACTGTGAATATGATCTTATATTACGAGCTTTAGGGCCTTTAGGTAACTGTATAAAGTATTAAACTTTATACGCATATCTTACGAAGCTAATATTATAAATTAACCGCGATTTATATGTAAAATATTTTATGTAATAATATTGTGAAGACTCGTAAAACCTTGTATTAAAATTCTATCATAGATCCAGTATGATGTTATGGCCGTTGGTTAGTCGGTTCGTTTTAGCCTTATAAACTTAATTTGGATCTAAACTATCCAAATAATGGCTGTATTCTTGAATATGCAAATTTAAGTGAATACAGTCCGTTAGAATTCTTATTAGATTATAGATTATAGCAACAGCATGGGAGATCTCCTACGCATTGGTCATTATCACGAGTCCCCCGTTATCCTCATGAATTTCTACCATCACAACCCAAATATTTTCAAATTCATTTATTAACTAACTGACCCGGCGCGAATTTCGTACCGCCTCAGAATCAAAAAATTGATCAATACAAAATGTATGAGAAAATCTTTTTTTGTTTCTTTGTGGATTTTCCCCATGTTTTAATAGTTATTCTGTTATTCGGGGCGGAGACAAATCCAACAAACCAAAGATCATAAAAATCGGTCCAGTGGTTCTTGAGTCATAATAATGTTGTAACTAACCCGACTTTCTTTTATATAAATATATAGAGATAATCATATTGTACAAGAATCAGTCAGTTGCAGTGGCTCCATGTAAAATACTGATATTCAGCTGCATACGGTTAGGCTGGAAGCTGAACCCAACATAGTAGGGAAACGGCAGGCAGGTGATGATGATGATCGTACAAGAATAGATTGGACGGTGACCCTCAAACTAGGCATTTGCCTGTTACTTGGGGGTCGGAAGTGCGACATTTTCAGAGTGACAGTGACATAGAGACTATTGCAATACGGAAAAACATAAATTAAAATAAATTAGAATAAAACAATTAAAATATACGTTACCATTAGCGTGAGATCAAGCAAAATGAAATCATCAATAGACAAAACAGCAATTTATGATGCATGATTATGATACTTTTAATTTTGATCAGTTAGTTATTGATTTTGATGAAGTTTATAAAGTGATAACCAAGATTTTATAACTCATCAACTAGCAGTCGCTCTTAATCACCCTGAATTAGCCAATCATGAAAATACTAGGAAATAGACGATTTCCAACTCCCAATAATTAACGAACTTTTACTTCAATTTCTCTGCACGAGCCACAAGTGTGAGAACGACAACCCAACATACCACGAGCACATAAAGTAAATGACGATCGGAAACGATATATCTCTTCGGAAAGCGATGGACAAAACATACAAACTTCGAATGAACTAACATTAGACACTTACGCATTTCTCATGCAAATTTATGTTAAACTTAACGGCACACATCATTAGAATAGGCAACATGGGTTTCAAATTTTAAAGAGACAGGTAAGATGCTATAAAATAATAAAACAATTATAAAATAATCATAACTATAACAAATTTTATTTGAAAAATTACTCGCACAAAAAACATAAAACTAAACCAAATAGTTTTGGAAAATATAATACCCTTGTTCTGAAGGGCAATTCTCGTATTTTTAAGAACGTTGACAGTGTGATCTCAGTCTCAATCTGTCAAAAATACCTTTAATTTCCCTACATTTTGACAAGGTAGGTATTGATATTTCTTTGTCGCCGAGATGAGACTGTGACTACTTAGATTTTGAACGTTTTAAATTACGAGGATTGGCCTTCAGATCTCAGACTCAATCTGTCAATGTTTTTGTCATTGATTGTCACTGCGATGACATCGCAAATAGTTTCTGAACCTTTTTTATTACGGGAAATAGCCTCCTGTTCAAAAGGCGCAGGCTCGTTAGAACACTCAACACCATTATTCTCCTGCACTTATATCCCAATGTATATGGGGTCGGTGCAACATGTATTTTTCTTCCATACTTCTCTAGTTGTATTCACCCTTTTTCTAGCCACATTATCTTTCACACAGTCCATCCATCGTTTCTTAACAGACTATACGTAGAAATTACAAGTAGTACGAATATCGTACAGTACCCGGCGATAAATATTGCACATCGACCTTTGGAAAGAGACAATCGGCTAATTTCGACTTCGTAGAGCGTTATCTCTGTCGCACGAAATACAAACAGTCCGGTATCTATTAGGAGTTGTTAATTATTCTTTGTATAAAATGGTTTTGTGTAAAAAGGTCGATGTGCAATATTTATCGCCGAGTACTGTAACACTGTGTTTTATTCCTTTGCCTGTATTTCTATTATTAATATCTACTTTTCGCTTGGAAAACTGTTGTCCCCTCTTGAAATTATATTAATGTCTTTTTCTTCCATACTTCTCCATTAGTCGTCATTTCAGTAGTCGATCCTTTTCTAGCCAAGATATGGCTTCACACAGTTCATCTATCGTTTCTTTCATCTCCCCTTCTCTGATATCGCTCGTTAGAACTGTGTTGGTAATTAATTGAACCTTACTGACTATAGGCACGCTAAAAGTAGTCGGTTATAATTAGCTAAAAAGCTCTTTTTTAGTATTGTACAGACGCCAACAACAACAATCAACAACAACCTGTCAAATGCCTGTGCCAGTTTGACAATCTGTCAAATTACTTTAATAGATTTTCAAGTTTATCGCTAAAGCATAAGTTTCAAAGTTGATTAGGAAATTTTTTCAGTTTCGGGTAGCTTGATGTGCTGGCGTCTGTACAACACAGTTTCAGATAAACTGTATTATTAATATTACTATGCAACTAAAGAACCACAACAATGTGTTGGTCATGAAGAATGCTCTTACTTCGGCCCGTCATGAAACTTTAAATTCCACAGCAAATTACCTACTACCTCAAAATCTGCCCATTATTTAAAACTAGTTCTAAACATCCTGACTCACTTCACCATCATTCTAATAATCACTTTCTTAAGCCTTCTAAATTACTAAAACCACAAAGATCAATCTGAAATGCCCATCACCTATACAATTATATCTAATTCGTAAATCACGAATCGCTTTCAAAGATATAAATTATAATAATAAAATTCCATTACGAATTATATCAATAAACGTTTTGTATCACGATCTGCGTATCGATATCTTTGTAATCCATTGCCTGTTTTACACGATTACATTGTCTATTGTATTAACTAAAGCAGTAAAGTACAGATTAATCGCTAAACAAACAGTATTGTGTTGAATTTAGAGCAGTAAGATCATTAGGTATATTCTTGTTTCATTTAATTTGTTTGTGATAGTTTCTGAAGGCGTATGCGCAAGTATTATAAGTAGGTACAGAGTACTGCAGAGATGACAACTGAAATGTATGGTAGTGATAAAATAAGTATTAGTCTTAGGCCTGCAGCGTGGCGCCAGTCGTTAATATCGTAGAAAGGATATGTATTAGTGCTATGTTAATTACTGGAATATCTTTAGACAATAGGCTAGGTCGTACCGTGTGGTCTTGAAGGCGAAGAAACCATTATATTGCGCTCTTGGGAAAAAAATCGAAGTCTTGAAGAGGTTACAAAGCAAACAAAAAAGTCTGTTTAGATTCTACTAATACATATTATATATTAGTAGAATATACACAGACTTTTTTACCGTACCGTATATTATACGGTACCTAAACTTTACTTTAAATAAAATATGATATCACTGTTCGATACAGCTGCTTCTTTCGCTACATAGTAACAAATGAAAAACTTTAGTAACCAAATATCCAAAATCCGTTTCAAGTGTCAATGCTACCTACTCAAAGTTCTATTCACCCGGTAACTGAAAACTATAAAGTAAAGATGCAAAAAATTATACCTAGCCTACTTATTTTTTTGCCATCTGTACCGTCTCTACACTTAATCTTTGAAGTACACACCGCTCATTGATTATGATTACTACACACGATAATTATGGAGTGCCGATATTTACGAATCTATCGGGGCCAAGCTTTACATGTACAACAATAGTTTGCAGCCCGCCTTAGGGTAAGTAGATGAAATAGATTGAACTATGATTGTGGGTAACTACCCTAAGGGAACGGTAGTTGTGGTATTTATTAGTCAGATGATAATGGATGATCCGTCAATTACGATTGTAATGGCTTATGAACTCGATAAATAGATTCGAATCTGTGTGTTAATGTTCTTTTATGTGTTTATGGGAGACCACACTGGCAGTATCTCCGATTAGATCTCGCAAGATAGTTGGGTTGTGAATATTCTTATAAAATAAGCAAAGCATATGCAGCTTATAATGTTCCCACTGCTGTGACACAAGCCTACCCTCGGTGAGAGGTAGTGTATAACGAATATATTCTAATACCTAGTACAAATATAATTGACTAGCTTCTGCTCGCGACTTCGTCCGCGTGAAATTTCTTGTTTCCCCGACCCACCCCGTCGCATCGCCTGCCTGCGCTTTTAATTCGTTTACCTTTTTTCTGACTTTTTGGTTTTTGCTCGGCTCCTAAGGGTCCTAGCGTGATGTTAGCCTATAGCCTTCCTCGAGAATTGGGCTATTAAATGCAAAAAGATTTTTTCGAATCCGACTGGTAGTTCCAGAGATTAGCGCGTTCAACCAAACAAACAAACAAACTCTTCAACTTTATAATATTACGTATAGATAACATATAACTATCAAAGTTCATGGATTAACATAGAAACAGGGAAAACTGCATAATTGTGAGAAAAGCTTTCGGCTGAAATTTTTATTAATAAATCAAATTATTTAAATTATTCAGTTTGTGCAGATACAAATTAGAACATGAACACAGTTAAATGTTCAGAATAGAATAGAATACTCTAAATACAACAAACACACACACACACACCCTCTCACACACACATAGGTACTCTGAATATTCTCTGTTTAGCAACCTACCAATATACGGGCATAGACAACCATGAATTCAGCACATCATTCTAGATCCCCTAGTACAGAAATTTTTCATATGTTATAAAAAAAAAACTGTTTCATACAAATGTGTTTTCAAATAACCAAAAAAAAAATTAAACGGTTCAGAATCATCTACTTAATCCGTGGTAACAGTTTATAAAATAACCAAAGAAAAATTTAAACGGTTCAGAATCATCTACTAAATCCGTGGTAACAAGCTGCGCGTCGATGTGCCCCCCAGCAGAGTAATTACGTCACACACTATCAGTAGCAATGGTTTCATTTTGACAGTTCGACAACATTCATTGCGTTATTTACGTTATTGAGCAGACACACTTTTCGTTCATAAGGAGCAATGGATTAGCAATATGCTTCAAAATCATTCAAATTGAAAATAATAGTGTGTCACGCAATTAGGGTGCTGTATTATTTGCAAAAGGTTTGAAATAAAGCGATATATGTATAATGCTCGTTGGAAAATGTTGTAACCAAAAAACTTAGAATATTCCATGCGGTTGAAAACTAGGCATAGCTGCTGTACCTACCTATTAGGAAGACATAGATTTAAACCCACCATGGCTACATGTCTACAGGCCGCAGTAGACTACACGTTATGGCTTCATTTCCCCACAAAAAGGCGGCACGAAGCCATCGGCTAAGTTAATGGTAAGTGGGGGAAGCCATCTAGCTGATTACAGACAGCCTAGTAGTAGAAAATCTAACAATCTAGGATAACGCGGCGAAAGTTACGAGTGTAACAACTATATTAATAGTAGTCGTTTCATTCTGTGCTTGTGGAAATGACATGTAAAGAGAGAAATTTTGTTTTAAATTTAGCCTAATAGGCAAGAGAGGCAGGGAAGAGAGGATGTACAGAAGCCAGCACATCAAGCTACCCGAAACTGTCAAATTATCCCAATCAACTTTGAACCTTATGCTTTAGCGATAAAGTCGAAAATCTATTGAAGAAATTTGACAGATTGTAGTAGCTTGATGTGCTGGCGTCTGTACAAAAAACTGAATATTGAAAAGAGGTAAGTATCTACTTACAGGGAGGAAAACATATTCTGTAGCACAAACCCGCGTAGTAGGAGCATAACGGGCTGGTGTACAGTCACGATCATAAGTAGGTATACACTTGGCGTGTGTAAAGTGTCGTATTTCAACGTTGCATTCGTTATTTCACGAAAAAAACGCAATTGAAAGATGCCAAGTGTTGACATATTAGTGCACGTGACTATACACAACTCCACGTCCAACCACGTATTTTGAGTACCTACGGACGAACCCACGTACCGCAACAAAATAACACACTATTATTATGGATAGCTGAAAATGAGCGCTTTGCAGGTTTCAAGCTCGCACTGCATTTTTCTCTGCGCCTTCGATTTAACGCTTCTTACAATGTAATAACTGCTAACCAATATTCAGTTTCAATATTATTGACCAAAAATAAATATGACATCACTAGCCTAGTACCGTCAGCAAAAAAGTAGTTGTAAAACCGCATAAAAAATGCAATTACTTTTATTAATATTTATGGCTTTTTGTAATCAAATCTTTTAATAAAACGTATTTCAAACGAACATTATTACTTACATTCCCACTACCCACACGTTCAAAAACGTAATTTACTTACACATTATAGTAAAATTTCGTTCATAAAACCGTAGAAAAAAATCTTTAATCATCATATCTCTTTGTAGTTTTTTTCTCATTAAACACCTGGGCGTAGGTGTTGCCTATCCTCGATAAACCTTAAGTATATGACGAAACAGATCAATTTTGAATAACAAGAGCAAATACAATGTTTTGTTACAAGAGCTTTGAGGCACAATCATCAGCCATAACCGGTTTTAATGACCTCTGTATCTGCTCGAATTAAAGTTCTTCCAACTTTCTTTAAGGAGATCAAAAGGTCTACTTATACTGGTAATTTTAAACACCTTAGAGATTTAATGGTAGTAACTTGTATTACATTGAACCTGTCTATTTAGAATATAATTATTTGTAATAGGTTGGTTGAAGTATTAGTATTTGGCTGTTATTACAAGTGCTTTTTTTTCTATACTAATATTATAAAGGGGTAAAGTTTGTAAGTTTATATGTAGGGGGAATCTCTGAAACTACCAGTCGGATTTGAAAAAATCTTTTTGTACTTGATAGCCCCATTATTAAGGAAAGCTATAGGCTATTTAACATCACGCCCTGACCCTTAGGACCCGAGCAAAAAGAGAAAAAAAGTCAGAAAGAACGCTAAGCAAAAACAAAGTAAAAGGGCGGGCAGGCGGTGAGATGCTACGGCTAATTTGCTAATTTCTTGTTTCCCCGACCCACCGGTCGGGGAAACAAGAAATTTCCCGAGGACGAAGTCGCGGACAGAAGCTAGTATTCGAATAAAACATTGAAAGTTCTTTTGTGATTTCGAATCTCGAGAGAGACTAATTAGCGATCTAAGAGTGGAACTGGCCTTTAGCAAAACCGTTCTATAAAGCTATGGCGAGTCAGCACATTCTTTTTATATTATTTCAACGAAAGTTTGAAAGTAAAATCATCACAAAGCGGCGAAAGGATTTTTTCACACCACCTGCTCGATAATGTCAATTAAATTATACAGAAAGGTGTAGGTACAGTAGTACGATACGATATATTTGGGTCGAGTAAGTATTGAAGTTTTGTATGGGTCGATTGATTATTTTTTCGCGACAACAATATTGGTCTCCTTGAGAAAATTAATCAGCTTGATGGTCTGTACCACCCTTAATTTTGACCTCACCTTTCTGATACACCCTGTATGTAATATAAACCTAACATAGAGCAAGTCATCAAAGCCGGTTTATAATATTATCCTGAATTCAATTCTGTGATTTGAATTTGGAACTAAAAATTCAAACTATGAAATCTTTTACAAAAAAGACAAACGAAAATCGAATTGCTTTGTATTACCTCGCGGAAGGTGTAAAAAGCAGAGATATTCTCCTAGGTACGGGATAAAGCTGACTTCGTCTTGGACGAGGTCAAAGACACTGCTTTATTGCCCTTACTGAATAATCTACTATTTTATATATTGTTAATTTAGTTATTTATAAAATCGTTAATCTATTTCTTATATTAAAAAAAATGTTTACAGCTTTGTTAACTACCCTACTTATAATAATCTGTTTTAATGTCATGATAGTCAAGGACCTAAACGCAATATTTATAATTTTACACAATTAATCTCTTAGATTTTAGATTAAAACTGTCGCCACAATAAACTATAAATAATATCGAATGAATAATGTTCTAACAAGCCATTGCAAACCGATGGACCGTGAAACGCAGTCGAACGACAGCCAGAATTCGTCGCAGTTGTTATTTTGAACAGCTAAATAATTGTTAACTATTAAAAATGTCACCGCTGTTAAATTATTGTTGGTTATTTACGCTTTAATTCACTGTGACAACAGATAACAGCCGCACTGGGGGCCACTTTGGCAGAATCATAAAAGGATAACATTATGAATCATAATATGGCGAAGACATTCCGTGTTTTTCTTTTATTCGCTGCACTACGTAGGTAGTAGGTATAATCAAAGAGATTGGGATTGGATTTGGATTGGATTGATTGGTATTTTAACACAGACAAAAACAAAATTACTAAAAAATCCTTCACCAATGGGATTTGATACGATTAACTTAACAGTTAACTGTCCATTATGATTCATAATGTTATCCTTTTATGATTCAGCCAAAGTGGCTTCATAGGCCCCCTGGTCGATAGAAGGTTAAGCTGCGCTTGCTGCGATCGATTTGTGAATGGGTGACGCTTCATTACATATCGAGACCTCTCTGTGCCTCGAAAAACAGGCTAAGCGGTTAGTCCCGGCTGTCATTCGTAGATCACTGACAGTCATTAAGGGGAGTTAGAAGTCCTCCAAAAGTCTGACAACCAGTCTTACCAAGGGATATCTCATCGTGTTACCCCGTACTGGATTGTGGAGGTCAGACAGGCAGTCGTTCCATGTAAAATACTGGCATTCAGCTGCATCCGGTTAGACTGGAAGCCCATCCCAACTTAGTTGGAAAAGGCTTGGCAAATTCATTGACAATTTGTTAAGTATTAAAGGTGACACAGCTATTAAATGATTGTTGTTTATTTACACTTTAATTGGCAATACTCATGAAGAGCGAAGAAATTAACTTTTGTCAGAATGTTTTCACATAAAAAACAAGGTTTTTTTTTTAATTGTTGTCCTTCTGCTGTGCAAAGCCTCTGACTCTATTTCCGCCACATATACAGTACCCGGCGTTAAATATTGCACATCGACCTTTACCTTTTTGTATTTTATACAAAGAATAAAAATAATTATCAAAAGAAGCAAATCATAATTGTTTTAACAGCTCCTAATAGATACCGGACTGTTTGTATTTCGTGCGACAGAGATAACGCTCTACGAAGCCGAAATTAGCCGATTGTCTCTTTCCAAAGGTCGATGTGCAATATTTATCGCCGGGTACTGTAGAGCCTACTGTAGAAAATTAAATAAGTAGGTACAGCATTTAATTTTAAATAAAGAAAAAGTATCATCAGTACCATTGAGCTTAGTTTTAACATTGCCACTTGTCTTATCGTATAGATATTCTACTACATAATATTATAAACACGAAAGTTTGTGAGCATGGATGGATAGATGAATGTTTGTTACTCTTTCACGCAAAAACTATTGAATGGATTTAGATGAAATTTGACACACAGATATTTTATAAGCTGGATTAACACATATGATACTTTTTATCCCGGTAGTACGTTCCCGTGGGATAATTTCCGACTTCCACGCGGGTGGAGCCGCTGCTAAATTTAGTTTTCAAATAAATGGACTAATTTTTTCCTGCGTCTCGATTATAAAGTTATCAATACAAACAAACGTTTTATTATTATTCAAACATGCATCTTCTTTCATTCTAATATATTACGTTAGATAATATATGAGTTTGACTTATTTTTAATTAAGAACAAAGATTACTTTTCTCACCGCACTATGTTTCCGATGATTGATTTCCACTTCATTAGGCAGACAACGTTTCAATTAAAAAATTAATTATTTTCAATTTATTATTCGAAGCATTGTTAATTTTGATTAATTTCTTAATTAAGATGTGCTGGAGGCAAATAAATGAGGTACCTATTGATGCCATAAATAGAGATGGCAGAAAAACGTATCTAACTTTTAGGTACTAAGAAATTTTGGTATTTAATATTCAAAAATATTCCAAGGTGTGTACATACAACTATCAAACATTTTTTATTATTTTTAGGTATTTTATTTACCCTCTCACAGAGAGGAGGTAAGTGTCCCAGCAGTGGGAAGATTATACACGTTTTTTTTTATGGAACTTTAAACTTTATCAACGTTTGGCACAGTTAGCAAGACAACATTTTTTTAAGAACTTTTAGTTTTTACTTTCGTTTTATTCATAGATTATTAAATAGTTTGTAACAATTTCTTTTTTTATTATTTCCACACCAACACTTTTGCTACGGATTGTACCTTTTCTCATTTTGATAGTAACGTGGGACGACTTGCAAAATGAAAACATAATTTATTTTGATTTTCTGCAAGTCGTAACAAATGGGCCGTAGGCATGTAGGTCGAGTTGATGAATTACTCCACTACACAGCGATGAAGACATCAAAACAATAAATAATCCGACTTAATAATGAATGAAAAGAAAAAAAATAGAAAAATAAGAAAGAAGAGAGAGAAAAGAGAGAAAGAAAAGTGAATTGTGAGTGAGACAGTGAAAAGTGAATTGAAACATACAACTTGATAAATAGGAAGGTGAATGAATATTGGGAAAGGTATTTGCGATTTCGGATGACATCCCAAATACTTTGGAAAAAACTAAAATCCTCTCCAGATTGTAATAGAGATAATGATCCCGTAATTTCTAATTTATTTCACGATTCCATAGTATATATATTTCATTTTAATTAACAGGAAACCTTCACAGTAGGAACCTACTAATTAAAACCGAATAGATATATTGTTAGGACTTTTAGTACACATTCTCACACTTTAAAAGATTGTTTCCTTCCCTCGCATGTCATATATAGATCACAGCACAAGATTCCACCGGAGCCAGACAAGCGAAGTCACGACAAAACACAGTAGCGATGAAAGTACGCGACATAACGTCGTATTTATTTCACAACATGCCCCAATCGATCATGCGGGGACATTCGAACTCTAAGCATTGTTTTACAGTTATAAGACGAATACTTAATGCATGTGTGCCCAAAATATCGGCGTCTTTCTTGTGAATGTTTGACATGACAATTCCCATTTTATTAACCGACTCCAAAAAAGGAGGAGGTTTTTCTTTTTATTTTCTGTTTAATGTTTGTTACCTCAGAACTCCGTCATTTGTAAACCGATTTTAGACGTTCTTTTTAGTTTGAAAGACATCCTGAGGTAGTCCGATTTTTGGTCAAGTTTCAATTGGTAATTTGGTGGTTGGCGGTGTTAGGGATTACTTGCACTTTTAAAGTAGATAATTTTATTTCAAGCAGCAATTTCAGTTAATTGTCTGATGACAGATGATGGTGATTAATACAGGGTGGCAGGAACACTGCCGCGCAAACTGTAATAACCATGA
Source organism: Luperina nickerlii (assembly GCA_963855955.1). NCBI lineage: Eukaryota > Metazoa > Arthropoda > Insecta > Lepidoptera > Noctuidae > Luperina > Luperina nickerlii. The sequence goes on from OY979674.1 coordinate 6,560,019, forward strand.
ATTCCGCACATGATTCGACCGAACTGCGTCGAAATTTTTCGGCGGTTATTTAAAAAAAAATTGGTGTTCCATACATTTTGACCGCGTAGGTTGTACTTTTCTATGAAACAGCAGACTTTTGTTTTTAGGTACCTGACGAAAAATTTCTGCACTAGTCTACGTGTCTAGAATCATGCGGTGCATTCATGGTAGGTAACAGTTTGCGCGTCAATGTCCCTGTCACTCTGTATGTATATCCAATAAAGCGAGCCAGGACTTGCCTCTTTAATTTTTATTAAATTAGAAGTTACAATATCTGAATCACTGCTTTATTTCACACTAGCTTCTGCCCGCGACTTCGTCCGCGTGAAATTTCTTGTTTCCCCGACCCACCCTGTCGCATCGCGTCGCCTGCCCGCGCAATTACTTCGTTTTTGCTTAGCGTTCTTTCTGACTTTTTTTATTTTTGCTCGGCTCCTAAAGGTCATAGCCTATAGCCTTCCTCAAGAATTGGGCTATCAAATGCAAAAAAGAATTTTTCAAATCCGACTGGTAGTTCCAGAGATTAGCGCGTTCAACCAAACAAACAAACTCTTTAGCTTTATATAATATTAGTATTAGTATTAAGTAGTATTAGTATTAGTATAGATAGTATAGATGGATAATAATTATTATTGTTCGTAGGTAACTATTACACACTCAAGTGTCGAAAATGTAGATCAACAATTAATCACAACATTTAGTCATACACAGATCTTTTATCTTAAAACACAATAAGTAGGTACATCAAAGCATGTTGAACAAAACTGTTTAAAACAAATCATTTACCTCCCAGACGGCATGATAATCGTTTAGTAATCATAAAGAGTACACCATTGGATAATAAGAGCAATGTTGAATTAACGTCCGAAGAGAATCAGAACAATTGTTTACAAGATCACGCTGCCGTTATTTTTTTAATTTCAAATGTCTTGGTCCGCTGGACTTAACTATGCCTTATGAGTGGAATAGAGCCGGCACGTAGAAGACTGTGTGATGTTTTAGTAACTTTAAACTGAGTTTGATAGGCGTTTAATGTATGTCAAGATTTAATTGTATGATAAATTAAAAAGGGAACTAGTTAGAAAGATAATTACTTTTATTTGCGTTAAACATGACGCATAAAAAGAACACAAAAAAATAACAAGTTGGGGGAAAATATGCGTCACGTGCACGCAAAACGGCCATCGCTCAACATACTGCTAAGACCTTATACGAGCATCACAGAGCCCCAGCGGTGATTTTCAGCGACAGCCGAGTTAGTCTACTAATTACAGACCGGGGGGAGAATAAGGCAATCATCATTAAGTATCGTCAGGCAACTGTACCTAATCATTATACCTATTTATTAAAACTTTGAGTAGATAATTTCTGCTTTCATAGTTAATTAGGTACTATAATTCATTTTATGAGGATCACCCTTTTTCATTTCGAAAATCGCGTGACAAAGTCCTATAATGACATCACCAAACGCAAAAAATTTCAACAAAAAGCCAATTCTTCTTCTTCAGACCAAGTATTGCAATTTATCGTCATTAGCGATAAAGGTAGCTTTATTAACTCGTTCACACAGAAAAACCTTTGAAATCGTCGGCAAGGTTTTTCTAGATTTCGTGTTTACGCGTTCAATTCATTACCATTGTATTAACAAGTGACGTGTATGAATTACCTACACCGTGATTCTTATATGCCATTCGATTTTCTCTTCAGCGACATAAAATGCAGTAAATGTCAATGTTTTTATGAAATAATCGTTATGAAATCTGACACCGAACGTAAATTTAAAATGCTGGCAACATTACTGGTGTCTATAATATAATGTTTTCCAAATCAATAACAATCAATGTTTTCTTGACTGGTAGGATTTACATACGTATGCTCCTGCGCTTGATCAGTATGCCTGCTTTACAGATAAACAAAACAAGAAGGGTGTATGCAAATATATCCAGACACAGATAACAGACGTGGTAATGCGTAGATTTGTTGTAAATTCCCTTATCAGATGAATTTTACGCTATAAAGCATGTGACATATTTGACCCGCGTCGCTTCTACGCGTTCTCTAGTTACAGCCTTACGGTACATTTGTCGTACTCCTTGCGACTTGCGTGTATCATACCGCGATTAGTCGTACGATACGTTTTACGTGACAAATTCTACGGATTTGACGATTTGTTTTGCGACATTTTGTTACAATTTGTCTTATAAGTGCTGGTCGTTAAATTGAATGAACTGGTTTTTTTTTGTCTTTTATAACTTGGACCGTAAGAAGGTTTTGAATGAGTAACAGCCTCATTCAAAATCTATTGAAATTCTATTCATTCACTAAAGTTTTTTGTTGATAATGTTAGCGAGTTTTTGTTGTATCTAGAATTAAAATAAGACGCGAGGCCTAAATTAGCATTTTTCAATTTATTTAAGAATGTCTAAATCAGGCTGGTAGGTATTTGGAACAGGAAAACCTCTTGCGACAAATGCCTCGTACATAGAATCATATAAAAAATATACCTACAAGATTCAAAGTTGATTAAACTGCAGAATGATAAAGGTAACTTTTACTTAGCTACATAGGTACCTACTAACAAAAGAAGTAATTACCCAGATGTTTTTAGGGTTCCGTACCCAAAGGGTAAAAAGGGGACCCTAATACTAAGACTCCACTGTCCGTCTGTCTGTCTGTCACCAGGCTGTATCTCATGAACCGTGACAGCTAGACAATTGAAATTTTCACATATAATGTATTTCTGTTGCCGCTATAACAACAAATACTAAAAACAGAATGAAATAAATATTTAAGGGGGGCTCCCATACAACAAACATGTTTTTTTCGGTGTTTTTGCCATGTGGTACGGAACCCTTCGCGTGCGAGTCTGACTCGCACTTGGCCATTTTTTTTTATTATTCAAGAATATTTTAAAGGTAAAAGCAGTGTGAAACTTCAATAAAGATTTATAAGATTTTATCATGCATGAGTAGGCACCGAAACGGGTGAAACTATGCAAATGTAATCACCCACCATCTTGTTCGTAGTTACTTTGAACAGTGAAATCGCATAAAATGACAATCAAGATCAATTTGAATTTTCATGATGATGAAGCTGTTATTGAACACAAAATTAACTACATAATTATCGTTATTTTATGCCCTGAAGACCTGAGTGAAACTCGACTCAATCAATTTAGCCTATCGCAGTGCACTGTTGAACACAGGCCTCTAGTATGCTGCGCCACAACACAATTTCCGCCGCCTTCTGCATCCAGTCTAAACTAAAGAAATTAAAGAATAATCATTTATCCAAATTCCGGATGTGACGTAGAATTTTTTATAAAAAACGTTGCCCTTCACTAGGAATTACTCCTGTATCGTGAGTGCGATTACAAACATTTAAATTCACATACACATACAGCCAGACCCGTAACAACTACCTGCAGGCAATACAAATATTTGTTCCGTGCGGGAATCGTACCCGCGACACGCAGCGCAAGAGTCGATCGCTCAGCCACTGCGCCAACAGTGTCAAAATAAAGAACTTACGGCCCCCAAGCATCCCTATACTAAACAAATGATGATCGTAGTTTGAAATTCGCAATAGGTACCTTAATTCTTAGCTCCATAATCGGACAGTGAATTTGGAAGCCCCCCTAAACAATCATCAAAAATACATTTAAAATGTTAACGCTTCCAAAAGATTTTAAATTTTAGATCTTGTCTTGACCAAAACACAAGACTGAGCCTATCGAATAAGCATAGAACATAGGCTATGATTGCCTATAATGTTCCCACTGCATGTCAGCACACAGGCTTGTCTGTGAGACGGCGTCAGCGTAATCCACCGCGCGGGCCCAGCGCTGGTTGGTCAAACTCAGTTCAATGCAATTACAGTATCCGGCGATAAATATTGCACATCGTCCTTTGGAAAGAGACAATCGGCTAATTTCGGCTTCGTAGAGCGTTATCTCTGTCGCACGAAATACAAACAGTCCGATATCTATTAGGAGCTGTTAAAACAATTATGATTTGCTTCTTTTGATAATTATTTTTATTCTTTGTATAAAATACACCAATTTCCAAAGGTCGATGTGCAATATTTATCGCCGGGTACTGTAATATTAACGAGTGATTTAACCCAAACCAAGAACAGTCAGTTTCACATTTTCACATAAGAATCAGGCACTTTGATTAACCAACTTCATTAAGGATATTAGAAAGAGATTCCTACTAACCTATTAATCAAAGAAACACCCGTAACACATACACCACGTGTCGTGTTTAAGTATAATGCCTACTAATTATTCTCGTGTACCGCTAGTTTCGGACCGAGCCGCACGTCTCATTCCGAACGGTAGCGGTTACTGTACGAGAAACGATGTTGTGAAACGTTTGCTTGAACGTGCTTTACTCGACTCTGTCGCTTGTTTGACGGTGATTTCAATAGCTTTTTTGTTGGGTTTATTTAGAGCATGTTTGAGAAAACATGTACAACTACAAGATCGTTTAAATAGTATGAGAATGATAGCGAAATGATAAAAGTGACACAGATTAAGCACAAACATTTTAGGGTTAGATGTGTCTAAACTGCTATTCGAATAAAAATCTGGACAAGTGCGAGTCGGACCCGCACACGAAGGGGTCCGTACCACAAGGCAAAAACGCCGAAAGAAACACGTTTGTTGTATGGGAGCTCCCCTTAAATATTTATTTAATTCTGTTTTTAGTATTTGTTGTTATAGCGGCAACAGAAATACATCTGTGAAAATTTCAACTGTCTAGCTATCACGGTTCATGAGATACAGCCTGGTGACAGACAGACAGACAGACGGACAGTAGAGTGTGTGGACAGTAAAGTGTAAAGTGTGTTTATGATAAACACACTTTACACTTTGTATCAAACCCAAAGAATTCACAGTAACCGTTCCTTTCGAGGATGAGGCCGCGCCTTCAAATTACAATTGAGAGAAAAATATCTGTGCCAGAGTACCTACCTAAGGAGTCAGGAGAGAGGACGGTAGAACCCTAAACAACACCAGCTAAATCTTTCAAATCATCCGACGAACCCAATTCCCAAATTGGACGTGTCAAACAGTAATTAAATTAAATTAAATATCATTTATTTCAGGCAATTATTAAACCCATACCCTACAGACACATACAGTAACTATTTCTTACTAGGATACAGCCGGCCCACCGAAGCGTAAGCCCCATTTATTTAGCCCCAAGTAGAACAGAGAGGAGAGGAAATGGTACAATCATGAACGTCATCAGCAAAATATGAAACTTCTTAACTCTCGAGTCCGGAAGCGTCACACACAGGTACAACACTAGCAAAATACCAATCAATGAACTTGACCTGTAAAGGCACCTTGCTAGAAAAAGGTCACACAGGCTGTCCCAAGTATTTTTTTTGGTTTTTTGTCTGCTTCAATAAAACTATAAAACCTGTTAAATAATTGTCCTGGACAGAGAACGGTATAGAACCCTAAATAAGAAACTTCTTAAATCTCGTATCCGAACGTGTCAAACTAAATCTTTCACACTTTCCGACAAACCCAATTACCAAATCTTAGGTGTCAAACAATAAAATTTTGAGGACTTATATCATAGTAACTCTTTTTGACGAAAATATGGCCGGGCCACCGAAGAGCAAGCCCCATTTAGAGGAGAGAGCACAACTCTGAACAACAGAAGCTAAATAATAATCAATGAACTCAACCTGTAAAGGTACCTTGTTAGAAAAAGGTCACACAAGCCTATCCCAAGTGGCATTTAGTTCCCCGCCTGCTTCAACAAAAATATAAAAGCTCTTAAATGATTGTCCAGGTCCCAAATCCGAGGTGACAAACAGTACTAATCCGAAGACTTATAACAGTAACTGTTTCTGACGAGGATACGGCCGGGCCACCGAAGCGTAAGCCCCATTTAGAGGAGAGAGCGCGGCGATGAGCAGTATAACATTAATAAATTAATCATGATTTTATGGAATTCCGCTAGCTCGAAGCCGCACCGCAATATTTAGGGGCCCGTGGATGGTTATGATTTTTGTGGCATGTTTTTATGGAAAATGAATAAAATATTGATGAAAATATTTATGGATATTGGGTTTCTCAATATTTAATTCGGAGTTATGAATGTTCTTGTCTGGAAAATGTAAATAAATGCATGTCTTTTTTAATGTGTGTCTTTGAATGTCAAAGAAATTTTCTTGGAGATTTACAACTGTTGATCTAATTAGAATACGGTAGCTGTAAGTCAAGTATTTTTACAGAAATCTAATTCAGGTCGTACGGTACTGTTTGATGATACAAAACGTTGTTCTTAAAAAGTTAGACTTAAACCTTCTTATTTATAAGTGTTGCTTAAAGTTAAGAGACGTTTAAACGTCAAAAAAAATAATCAGACGCTAATAATTACTTAACTTTAAGTACCGCTTATAAATACGGAGGAATATGAATTATATAAACACGTTACAACATTCATATTTACCAATTAGGTTATGGTTTTTTTTTCAACTCAAGTTAAAACTAAACACACTTCTAAAAACATACAGAACCCACCCATTATTTCCACTGACTGACTTCGCAAGTGAGTGAGAGTTCGAAGCCTAATTATACATATGTTAACAGCAACGTCTGTAGATTACCTACGTTTTTATTGTTAACATTGTATTTGTGGAACATCGAATTAGTATATTTCTGTATTCTAAACTTAAAACTTTTTACAATAAAGTTTAATTTACAAATACCGCAAGGTTGCCTGGAATAGATCGCAGAAAGCGATAAGGCCGCGCATTGTACATATTTTTTGTAGTGATAATTGTATTTTTTGTTATGTATTTTCTATTTTTTGTTATGTATTTTCTGGTGTACAGACGCCAGCACATCAATCTACTAAAATCTGTCAAATTCCTTTAATAGATTTTCAACTTTATCGTTAAAGCATAAGGTTCAAAGTTGATTGGGAAAATTTGACAGTTTCGGGCAGCTTGATGTGCTGGCGTCTGTACAATATATAAATAAATAAATAACGCAGACAGAATTATTTTACGGCCTTTTGTTGAGTGTGAAACAGTTACCAGTTGTCATGGCGCGGGCAAGCTGATAGGTGATGAGATTAAATCATTCAACCAATCACAGTAGTTTACGTACGTGACAATGTCACATTAATTTTGCGATACTTATCGTTCGAGAATCTGGCCCTACGTAAGATAAAGACGAACTGGACCAGCACCCTAATACATAGCTTCATATGTTTGAAAATGTGTCTGCTTGACAATGTAAATAACGCAATGAATGTTGTCGAACTGTCGAAATGAAACCCATTGCTGTTGCTAGTATGTTACACCATTACCACGCTGCAATAGACTAAAAAATCTAGGTACTGTAGGGGGTGCCGATGGGAGCTTCACGATATAATTGAAAAATACTTCGACTTGAATCTATACTTACTATATATATATATATCTATAATATAATATATAATAATATTATAAAGCTGAAGAGTTTGTTTGTTTGTTTGGTTGTTTATTTGGTTGAACACGCTAATCTCTGGAAGTCGGATTTGAAAAATTCTTTTTGCAGTTGATAGCCCAATTCTTGAGGAAGGCTATTTAACATCACGCTACAACCTTTAGGAACCGAGCAAAAAGAAAAAAAGTCAGAAAGAACGCTAAGCAAAAACGAAGTAATAGCGCGGGCAGGCGATGCGATGCGACGGGGTGGGTCGGAGTAACAAGAAATTTCACGCGGACGAAGTCGGGGGCAGAAGCTAGTTAAATATATTTACGACTTTACATCATCAGGTTATTTCTAGCACTCCCTACCTAAACTAAAACTACTTTATTAAAATATTTGACGCTTGCTTGAACGTTCGAATGGAACACACCGGCAATTATAACCAGCCTGTATGTACTGCTAAAGGTAGAGCTACACAGTCTCTACAGTAATTACACCTAGCCAGAACCAATAACATTAAGAAATTCACTTAAATCGGATAAGTGGTTTTTGAGTTATAATCCCATTACCGGATAGATAGACAGATGTTGCGTTTTATTATTGCGGTGAAATGTTAGAAGCTTTTTATTGGGCATAAACACTAATAAACAGTTATAATGAGATAGTCTCGATTTTGTGACATGTCAAATGGTACAAACGTCAAACGTCATAATGGCTGCTGCATTGCAAGAAGTCGCGTGAACAAAATTTTATTACTTTGCGCATTTGACTTTAAAACACCTGACACAGTACACACATCAAAAGTGTAAGGATCAAGTGCTTACGTTTTAGTAAATTGACGACGATGCACCTAGAATAAAATTAGTCTACAACAAAAGGATTAAAAATGAAGCAATGACAGGTATGTACATCAATTATGTGATAGATACATGGTGCTCACTTAATTACAAATATTGTAAATGTAGATGATTTTCCTAGAATTTTAACAAATGTGTGAGTTACTGTAGTCACAGATTGTAAAAATCAATGTCATAAAATTAAAAAAAAATATAAATTAAATTGGCAACCAGTTTGATTTTGTCTAGACTCTAGATTTGTTACCTCTGCCGTTCGGTCGGCTGTACCTATATTAAAAACATCAGTTTTGTATTTATAATCTATACTACAGAATGTTTTTATCTTTATGGTCTAGAAATTATTTCTTTTACAGCCTAATAAAATATCACTTTTAATGGGAACGAGAATTCACTTTCAGGTACAAGCATTTATTACAGCACGCAGAAGCAATAAGTATCTACCGATTGGTGCAATAAGGTAATAGATAACAACCCTGTAAATAGCATACGATCGTATTAAAAAACCGTGTGTGTATGGTGGCCTCACGAATCCATCGGGAAATCATCATTAGTATTCATTAGCTTAGACTTTTCATCAATTAGGATTTTTTTCTAAAATTCCGAACAGCTCTTTTAGTTTTCCTCAAACTGGTGCCATATTATGACGTTGTTCTTGAAATAACATCGTGTTTCCAGTGCGAGAGAGCGACAGAGCAATACATGACCGATAGCACCATCCCTTTTTCATATTGGAAACATGGCATTAATACTTCAAAATACGGCGCCTTAGTTCTTCGGTCACATTTTTGTTAGTCATATTCTTCAATCCTATAGTACAATACGGCCAATGACTCATGGCCGTCCCAAATTTTGCGCAGAAGACTGTGCAATAACGTTATTTAGGAACCAAATGTGACATGAGGCGAGTGAGAGAACATGCGCGATAGTTCGAAGAGCCTAAGTTCTGACCAGCCAAATTCATCGAACGTATTGTACCCCAATAAAAAAAAAAACAAATTACTTCTATAAATTACCAACCCGCTCTGGGCCCGCGTGGTGGATTACGGCCCCCTCCCTTTTGGCCTCGTATAGAACTTTCTGTTTCATTTTTCTTTTTGTTACTTTTCTTTTATATATATGTATATATTTTTACCGTGTTTAGTTTAATTTTGATCATTCTGTACTTACGAGTCGCAATAAATACTTTTTCTTTCTTTTTTACTTTCTCCCTCTCACTGAGAGGAGGCCTATGTCCCAGCAGTGGAAACATGGGTGATTATGTAATTAAGTAGTATCAATGAAAAAATTAAGCATATACAGAAAAAATCCTCATGTTGATATCATTAATTAAACCTTACACCAAGATAAAAATCATGAAGAATTACCTACACGACAAGGGGCATATGCAAGTTTTCCATTAATTATGAATGAAGGTATGATTTGCATATGGCGAAGAAATCATTGAACCTTTAACTTATTAATACAATTAATTATTCTGTTAACGGGTCGGTTCGGTAACGAATTTATTCTTACGATAGAGCAGCGAGGTACTAGGTACTAAAGAAAGGCTACGAAACATTTATTTTGTATAAATTTCTCATTCTCAGTTAGAGGTAGGTATACCTATTAGGTATGATAATTTCCGCGTTTGTCTGTTTATTCCAGGTTTCTATCCAAAAAAGGTATTCGACTTATGAATACTGTATGCTAGAGTTAAGTAGGTGGGTATGCTGAATTTATTTTGAACCAACTTTTAACCGGTCAAGCTCCGTGCGTACATCTTACATCTTATGTAGCATGATACAATAGAAAATGAATTGTCTCATTAGCGGAGTTTGAGAGGTCATTTCGTGCTTAGAATCCAATAAAGCCTTTAACTAAGCTCATATGCACAATCAAATGTTAGTTTTGGGGTCTATCCGCTTGGTTTATATACCACGTAACTTCATCCACAGCCCGATTTCACCCAGTGAATTACGGCTGAATTACGGCCCATTCCCTTCACAGTGAGGAGGTCTGTGTTCCAGCAGTCGAAACGTTATAATCTGATTATGGTCCCGCTCTTGACCTCGATCACTCCTGATGTAAAGCGATGGATGAGATCTATGGTAGAATGAGTGTGCCCAGAAGATGCCTAAGGCACTAGAACTCCCACACATCGACGAAACACAGCAGGCTGCTTGACGCCGGGCTCCGGTGGGAGCGTGGTCACAAACCAGGCGGGTGTTAACCCTACCACCGCAAGGGAAGAATTGGCCAGTCAAATAAGGTGTTGGGTGTGACTGTTCAGGATGCGCCGACCGCTGGGTTCAGTGGAACTGGCGGAACAAACTGCGCTATACGAGGAGGCTTCTTCATGCATCTCAAAAATGATGTTGGGCAATCCTCTCTTTGCTTGTCTCCTGTCGCAGCTTCACCCAGATTTTACCCTGATGGTAACAATGTCGTCTACCCATCTCGTCATTATCATCGTCATCATCTCGTCTAGCGTCGACTGCTTCTATGCAATGATGCGTAAGCGGAGTGCGCCTCTGGTGCGCAGAGTGCGCGGCAGCCCCAACAGCGTGCTGATGATGATAGCAGACAGGCTCGACTGTCCATACATGCGACGCTGCAGTGACTTGCACGTCACCTACAGTCGTCGGTCATTAAATGTGTAAGGGTTTGAGGTACGGTAGTTTTGTATTGTTATCTAATGTATTTTTATTAAGTGTGTGTGATGTATTGTGTTGTATTGTATTTAATTTTGTATATAGTCTATGAGTCTTTGTAACTTGAATTAATAAATAAATAATAATTAACTTGCCAAGATTATTCTTAAATTCATACATTAAACATTTGAAGCTATGACAATTAAGTAAGTTGATCTAAAATCTTGAAGGACGCACTTGTGGCTAATTAATAACAGCCACACGGTTGGACCGCCCACTTGCCGCGGTTGATCCGTGGATAGGTGACCATCTTTACATACAAAGACCCATCCGTGCCTCGAACAGCACGCTAAGCAAGGGCTTGGCTGTCATTCGTAAATCTTTGACAGTCGTTACGGGTCGTCAGAAGCCCGAAACTCTGAGAACCAGTCCTAGGCTTCAAGATTGTATATCATCATCTGATAATATACATTCATGAAGCCACAAACAGCAGTCATAAATTAATTAATAGAAGAAGGGCCGGTACCCAATCTCTAATAGTAGCATAAATTAGAGGCAGTAGGTACAGAATTTGAATAATCCCAACATTCTTCGATGTGAAAACATAAATCAATATTTGATAGAAAGCCAAATTTATATAAGATATATCTATGTACCTATTTGACTAATGAAATTTATTTTTACACACACAACAGTTTTCACTGCGTGGAATTCGTATCGGCAATATCAGAGGCATCGTAGGTGCGTGTCCTGTCGTCTGCATATTTCAAAAACTAATGGACGCTAGTGATGGAGCCAAACATATACCCAAATTCTAGGCCGAGTCTATTTAGATTGCCATCGCGACGCTAAGAAGAAGATCGTAGGTGCGTTGTTTTCACAGAAACAGCTAGTGTCTTATATGTGCCTAAGATTTTATTACACCCCTGAAACCGGAATGTCCCAGAACCTAAAATTCGACGACATGTGACATCCACCAACCCGCACTAGGCCCGCGTGGTAGATTAAAGCCCACTCCCTCTCACTGAGAGGAGGCATATGTCCCAGCAGTGGGAAAATTACAGGCCGATTATGCTAGGATATGCCATTTGAATAAGTACAGACGCCAGCACATCAAGTTATTACAATCTGTCAAATTTCTTTAAGATTTGTAACTTTATTGCTAAAGCATAAGGTTCAAAGTTGATTAGGAAAATTTGACAGTTTCGGGTAGCTTGATGTGCTGGCGTCTGTACAATCTCTACCTTCTATCTTTTTCTTAGACTAAACTTGTACAAATAACAACAATTGTATTCAAAATATAATTTAAGCACTTTAAGCATAAAAATACTTCCTGAACACGCCACAGTGGAAAATTAAAGAAACACATTTCTAAATAAATTGTACCCTTTGTGTACTTTAGGGTACATGTAGTGAAAAAAATTCTACCTCAACGAATAATGAAATATAATGAAGTTTTGGTGGCGCGGCTGGAAAGTACACTTCCTGGCCGCGCCACCATTATAGGCGTACCCGGACATAGTGTACCTACACAAGAGAATTGTACCAAAATTGTTCTTCTCCGTAGGTACGCTATAGATTCGAAAATTTAATTACTTTAGAAATTATAGCCTTGTGTTGGTGGCGCGGTCAGGAAGTATACTTCCCAGCCACGCCACCAAAACTTCATTATATTTCATTATTCGTCGAGGTACAATTTGTTTCACTACATGTACCCTAAAGTACATAAAGGGTACAGTTTATCTAGGAACATGTTTCTTTAATTTTCCACTGTGGCGCGGCCAGGAAGTATCACACAAAACAAACCCATTTCACGCACTTCACTTTTTACACAGAAGAGTTAATGTTACTACGGAATAGCGGCATATAAGTAACCGAAATCTAAATAAATAATTACTTATGAGTTTAAATAATTACAGGTTAAGTCATTAGATGCATATCTAATCTAATTTCAGAGTCGTTATTTGGGGCACCTGCTTAGAGTTTTTTGCTGTTGATTATTTTAAATATTGCTTATAATTATGTTAAACTTACTTTTTACTGATGCCAAGTTTTCTTGTTACGCCAAACTTAAGTATTCCTACTACTCCTGCTAATATTAAAAATGTGAAAGTTTGTATGTTTGGGTGTTTGTTACTCAAACACGCAAAAATGGCTGTACGGATTTGCATGAAATTTTTGGATGAAAAAGCACACAGATGGTTTGTAGCCTGGATTAACACATATTGTACTTTTTATCCCAGTAGTAAGTTCCCGTGGGATAATTTCAAATACCCATGCGGCTCAAGCCGCTGCCAAAAGCACTAGCTTTTGAGAACGGCAACATTGGTGTTAACTTGTTACATACTAATGTAACAAGTTAACACCAATGTAACTCATTAACAAGGGGGGATGGTAGGTAGATGTTTTAACAGTAACAGCAGCTGATCTTCGACAGACTGTCATCCTTTATAACCAGTTTGTTGAGTTACATAACATACGTAATTCCGTTTTGAGCTTCTATAGGTACACGACACGTTCCCAAGGAATCTTCCAAAACCGAAATACCAGTATGTTCATGTTAGGTGCACGGTGTCCATAACCAATAGCGCTCAACCGACTTGCACTGTTTACACATTCACAACAGGTCAGCTGCAGCCCACATTGCCTCTTCAGTTTTATTCACTTCATTAAGGGTGATAAGAGGTTAAGCAATGTTGCCAAAGTCAGTCCGTCCGTGACCATCCATTCATAAGGAGACCCCTCCGTGTTTCGGAAAGCACAAAAAGCTGTTTTTCATGGCTGTCATACGTAACCCTTTTAACGGTTGTTACGGGTTATCAGAAGACCGAGAGTCTGGCAGCCAGTCTTACCAAGGGGTGTCGTGTTATGAGTTACTTATGTAACTGGGCTGTAGGCGTCAGATAAGCAGTCGCTCCATGTAAAATAATGGTAAAGAGCTGTGGTTAGATTGGAAGCCGACCTCAACATAGTTTGGGAAGGCTAGGCAGATGACTGAGGTATGTTTTACCACCACCGTATAAGTCCCGAATAAGAGGAAATGCGGGTGGTCGTTTCTCCATAGAAACGCTCTTGCCTGTTTTCTTTCTGGTTAATGACCATAAAGCAATGATTTTTACAGAATAACAAATATTAACTACTTGTATGTCCCTATGTTTTCCTTTTTGGTGGTACATTATTTTTAAAAGCACTAGAACCGTCAAAAAATGCCGATTTAAACCGCTGTCAACAGAGGCCTGGTGTACAAACTTGACAACAATATTAATGAAAAAAAGAAAAACATACGGACTCAGTATATACCCTTCCTATACAGTTTATGAAATATCTTTTAAATTGGTCCAATATTGGAGGAGGTAATAGGCGAGAGCCAAACCTCGAATTATAACTTTTTACTTAGGCTTTTTCAAAAGTTTCTCCGACCGCATTTCCTCTTAACTTCTCTGTCAGGGAAGTAATTTCGTACCTAAACATTCTGTTCCCATCCCTAATTCATCGTTAGATAAGTAAGGGGATCCCTTTTCGGACACAGTGAAACAGAAACTTTGTGAAAAAGTCTCGCTCAGCAAATCTTTTGAGTGGTTATCGTGGATAATACTAAAATTAGGTACACTTACTAATTTGCCACTATCTCTACACCATCTATGGCAAATGTTGAATCGAATAGCATTATAATAAGTCCCTTTAACCAACAAGTAATTAAAAGCGATACTTTATTTGCTAGAGCTAGAACCAGTCAAGAGTAAACATATTACCTGACTGCTCTAGGCCAAACAAGTTAAACAGATATCTAATTCCACATCTTCGCTTTTCAATCGGTTGATTAATTCAATTAACAGTTCGATCGATTATTTCAATCGATTAGGTGAATCGATTGAGCCGTTTCCGCCTTACGAGTGAATTGTGCACCTTTGAACTTTGGCGATGCTTTTGTGGATGGTCAAGTATTTTGTGAAACAGAAAGTATGTGTGTGATCCTACTTGCGATTGCCCCCAGGATGTTTTCAGGAACAAGTTACGGTCCAGAGCTATATCAAGTTATACAGTGTATACAGCGTACAAGTGTTATTCAGTATATGACTTTGAACCCCCCTGCGTTAGGCCTCATAGGGTGTCTAGAATACAGGACATGTGCTGGGTTCGTGGTTAGTTTGCGCGTCGTGACCCTTTCACCCTGTGTTTTTAATTATAATAAATGGTCATTTAGTCAGACTCACTCTCAACCCATCAGGCCAATGTTTTCACAAAGTGGCACAAGGTTTTTTCAAGTCCTCTCTGGATTCTGACATTGGTGAAGAAGATTGTCATGTCAATATGAGTTCATCGAGCCTTAACACCACTGAGGTAAGGTGTAGAAACATCTTGGAAATAATATCAGCGGTGCTATTATGTAAAAATGGATAAGCTGAAATCGGCACCACGCAGTGAGCAAGATAGTGCTCTTCACTGTTTGAGAAGCTTTTGCTATACAGTGTAACATTTATGTACAGACTGAGTGTTATGATTTTATGTTCTTACAAGATAATAGTGTGAAGGATTGATGAGAATAGTGTTAATTGGACTTTAAATCAACTTTATATCGGAATTTTATGAAGCCTAATGTTAGTGGAGCTTTAATAAGTGTATTATAGAGAGTATTAAGATAATTACCTACAGTATGGAAACCACATATCGACGGCGAAGTGCCAATAGGTACCTCCTAACTGATTTTTTTTGAGACGTTTCACTTTTTTTTCGTTTTGAATTTAAAGGCGTTATTCGCATGTTTTAGTGAAATCGCCTAAGTGTATTTTTAGTTGCAACAGCATTAAATTAAAATGTGGAAATATGTACCTTCTAACTATAACAACGTGGCTATTTTTGAACGTTTTCTTCCAGTATGTGTAATTTTTTGACTTTGTCAGTTAGGAGTTATTGGCACTTCGCCGTCGATATCCATGTCTTACTATTATAAATGCGAAAGTGTGTCTGTCTGTTACCACTTCACGCTTACACGGCTGAACCGATATAGATGAAATTTGGTATAGCGATAGTTTGAGTCCCGGGAAAGGACATAGGATTGTTTTTATCCCGATATTGCCACGGGATCGACACTTATGCGAGTGACACCGCGGGGCGCTGCTTGTATGCAATAAATTATACCACATACTTGTTATAACAAAACGAATGAAATCGGTCGCGAAAAAAAATTGCCGTTTTCACATTTTGACGAGTTATGCGAACTTAAATGTAGGCAACATCAAAAACAAAACATAATAATGTTGAACAAATTATACAAACCATCGCGGGTTTAACAGCGGTATGGCCAGGCTTGGCAACTCGGTGCAATTAGGTACATAGATATAATTGATTTAGATTTCATAGATTTTCGTGGCCGATTTTGTTCAATTTTTGTATACCGTCTGAAAAAGCGATATCAAGTACCTATGTGGTATAATTTATTGCATATATGTATGTGGTTTCCATAATGTACATCTATTATAAAGAGTTTAAACGTATAAATATACAACTAAGTTGACTTTCATAGAGATTTTTAACGGAAGCAGCTACAATAAAGTGTTTTTGTAATTCAAGGGGTTTTTTTTTTGCAAAGTGGTGATCGATGCAGTTCCCGTGCATAATTAACTTCATAAATAGAGCATTTATAGCCTTTTACACTAGTGAATCTTATCTTAGTATAATGTCTACCTATACAAGATGAAAAAAATTATATTCTCGCGATCGTCTTATACACAAGACAGTGAAACAATTATAACGTTTCTCCCTTTCCCAGATCAACAAATTATCGCGATTAACATGATCATAATTACGATCAGTAGCTCGTATATAACTAGCTCGCATTGTAATTCCCATGTTTTAAGCTTGTGTACAAAATACAGCTACCGCCGCCGACACGGGGCCACTGCGCATGCGTGGCGCGTTGATGTCTTTTGTATGCGCCTTTAAACAACCATGTTTTCCAAGCCGGCCTTATCTTTTATCGTTTACAAAATGTAGCTTTCCGCCGCGAAATACGAACGTCTGAACAATTTCGTATTCTTCGCCGGCTCATAAATTTTAACAACGCTTCGCGTGTTTTGATGTCTGAGAAGAGAATGTGGAACAGTTTATTTGATTGTAGGCAATAACAAATGCATCGCGGATTTTAGGCATTTCGGATTCGATGACAGTTTAGCCGAATCAGTGAAACATTCCGATTTTTTTTTCTGCACCGAAGAAAATGCTAACACACTGACACACTTAAAAGCGAAGCGAAAAGCGGATTTTCACCGTTGCGAACGTTCAAAACACGTTATTGTGCCAATTGGTAACGCATTACTGAATTATCACACTGAAACCAAAACATAACCCAAATACTGCCCCGAAACTAGAGTTTGTAAAAAAGTTATATAAAAAACTTACCTATAAGAATGTTCGTTTAATTCCGGGCGGTAAGGGGTTAACACAACACAGTTTTTTTTTATATAGAACAACAGATTAGGGTTGCGCCACGCACGTGTCTATGGGATGTCGATAGTAAGCGGTGTGATCGCGACGTGTGGTCGGAGCGAGGGCCGCGGGAGACTGGCGCGCCGCCGCGTCTGCGCGCACCTGCCGCCCGGCCCCCGCACTAGTGACAGGTGGAACGGCACATCGATATCGATACAGCGGAACCGTGGAGAAAATCGTGGCTAACTAGCAGGTTAAGTCGTATAGTAACTGCCCAAATAAGCCTCAGGGACAAATGCAAAATGTTCTGAAATGCGCGCTAAGTTTTTTGCAGATTTTATGGTGCAGCTGTGGTGAGAGCATATCAGAGACGTGATGACCAGACCAACACGGATTCCTCTAGAAATAACCATGCAACTCGGTAAATGAATACTCAGTGGTCATGCTTAACACCGTATCACAGATGGAAGCAGCAGATGGAAGCTGTTTTTCTTCTTTTGGAGAGCTGCACCCCAATTGCGTAACAGTTTTGAAGGATATTTCTAATCCGTTGCTTTATAGGTTAAATAAATTAGTCTCCTCACCAACGTAAATAACGCAATGAACGTGGCTGAACTATCAAAATGAAAGAAAATTCTATCAATTTTCATTTCATATATGTTATGCAACTACCCCGCAGTATTTTACTATTGGTAAGGCCAGACCTCATCATCAGAACTCGTCGGAAGCTTGTCGAGTCTCGTTTTACTGGAATCGATGTAGCTTATAAAATTGTTGTTCATAATGATGAGTACAATGACCTCTTAAGAGGTTGTTGGTGTTTTTCCAATAACCCTGTATAAGTACGATACGATACGGATAAGAACTGCCTCGTTGGTCTACTGGCTACAAGACCTACTGCTGTGCATGCGGTACTGGGTTCGGTTCCCAGCTCGGACTAAGTGTTATTGTGTTTTTCTATCTGGAATTTCTCAGTCGCAGCACGGAGCCTAGATTTGCGCCGGGTTGATGGCAATAGTCTCACCCCCTATTACATGTACATGGGACTTAAACATAACTCATCGTGTGGGTCGCCCCCTTAATGGACGGACGACCTAAAGGAGGCTGGGTCAAAGTGGATGCAGACGGCGGAGGACAAGGTATTGTGGCGCAGCCTGGGAGAGGCCTTAGAGTGCGTTTCCACTGAAGAGGAGCTGGGCGGAGCGGAGCGGAGACGTGCAGGAATCGTCCAATCATAGACAAGACGAGTGACGCACTGAGGATTTCAACCAATGTGATTGGTCGATTCTTGTTAGTCTAGCAGTGGACTGTTATAAGCTGAGTTGATAAACATAACTGGCGAAATATAGATGTAGGCACTATATGTACAGACGCCACCACGCTACCCGAAACTGTAAAATTTTACCAATCAACTTTGAACCTAATGCTTCAGCGATAAAGTTGAAAATCTATTAAAGAATTTTGACAGATTGTAGCAGCTTGATGTGCTGGCGTCTGTACACATCTGCCCATCCCTTCGGGGAAACAAGGCGTCATATGATAAATCGAGACTACACAATCACACAACCGTAAATAAAAGCGTGGGTGGCGAGATAGTCGTCAGTTCAGTAAGGGTCACAACGAGCGGACAGATTAATAACACCGTTATTGTTCCAAGTCTTTCAATAAATCTAGACTTAGGCTTATCTAGAGTGGCTGTTCAAGATATCAACTTCGTGAGAGCGTAACCTGTTGAAACAGATTAGGAAAATATGAACAAGGATTGTGATAAATCGAACTGAATCGTAAAGTCATTGTAGGATATACTAATTTAAGAGTCAAGTGAGTGGGCTGACAATGCCGACAAGCGCGGTGTGAAGCTTCTACTTTCAAAAAAGCATCTATTCAAACAAGAATTGCATGCAAGTTACACATATTTACAGACTATTATGGGCCATCAAAGTCAAATACCGTAACAAAACATCGACACAGCCCATCACTATCCATACGTAAGCAACGTACTGATCAAATTAATTACCGTCTCATCTCGACTCCGCAACGCTCTCGATCAAAAACTATCACCTTTCTCTTTCCCACTCCCTCCAATCCATATACTCGTCTCTTTCCTTATAAAAAAAATGCTTAGATTCTTCGGCGGCAGCGCGTGCTGAATGTGAAACTGTAAGTTTCACCTGTGGCTTGAATGAATCGGTAGATACGGGTAATGACTAGTGTTTAAGAAAATATGTAGGTCGAATTGCTAAGTGGTGGGATTAGCTAGCTATATCCGAGAAATTAGGATTTAAGACTAGAAGATGGGGGAAGAAACAAAAAAAATGGAAATATTTGTCTATGACATGAAAAATAGTAAAGGTACTACACTATTTTAGAAACTACGGGAGCATTTTGGATGATTGATGAGTTTGATGATTCAAAAATAATAAGATAGAACTTATATTAAAATAGAAGTTTACTTATAAAATAGAGTCCTTACATGTAACATATAAAAAATTGACTTTCTTCACGAATTTTCTGTCTCCTTGTATCTGTAAATAAAATAAATAAAATTAATTATAATGTTCCAATGGTATTAATTATAATTATTAACCCTAGAGTACTAATCATCGCCTGAGGAGCCACTGGCTGTCTGTTTTTTTGGTTAATTTGAAATTGCGGGAACGCATCAGATTGTATGTTCGTGCCAAGTCAGGGTAACCTGCCTGGGAGACGATCATTAGTAGGTATTATAAGGTAATTAAGGTAAATTGTTGACTGAACATTTGTAGAACATTCATTTATATTTTTTTTGAGTTACAGCTATTTGCTATAATGTATTCAATAGCTCATACATGTTAGTAAATATTATAGCCTCTATAAAAAACAGAAGTCTCAAACTTATATATGTACATATCTATAACTACCAGCGCCCCGCGGTTCCACCCGCATACGTTTCGATCCTGTGGCAATATCGGGATAAAAACGATCCTAATGTCCCTTCCTGGGTCTCAAACTATCTCTATACCAAATTTCATCTGAATCGGTTCAGCGGTTTAAGTGTGAAAAGGTAACAGACAGACACACTTTCGCATTTATAATATTAGTATGGAGTATGGATACTAATAATAGAGCTGAAGAGTTTGTAAAGTTTCTAATCTCTGGAACTACCAGTCGGATTTGAAAAATTATTTTTGCATTTGATAGCTTAATTCTTGAGGAAGCCTATAGGTTATTTAACACCACACTAGGACTCTTGGGATCTAAGCAAAATAAAAAAACAGTGGCACTCCGGGAGTGCCGACAGAAGTGAAAACTTGAACAATTACGACGATAAAAAAATACACGTATTTTTTTTAATCTTCTCATAAACAAAACACGCTCGGTGTCGGTTACGGTAACAGTGTTGCGAGTTCAATGGTTCTTCCCATCTCAAAAATGCCCAACGCGCCTAAAGAAGTTTTCATTTCAAAGAGTCTGAAAGAATTCTAAGCGAAAACGACGTAATAGCACGGGTAACCAATGCGATGGGACGGAGTGGATCGGGAGAAAAGAAAAATTCACGCGGACAAAGTAGCAGGCAGAAGAATATCTTCCACTAGGGAAACTCCATTGCGTGCCCAATACGTAAATAAAATATGCAATCAAAAATGTAAGACCGCATTGATGAGAAAAAGTTTTTTTGGTATAGCACCTAAAGTGTTTAATAAAATTCCTAATGACATAAAAAACATGACGTTATGTAAGTTTAAAAAAATTCTTATCAAATTATTAATTGACAAATGTTATTATAATCTAGACGAATTTTTGAATGACCAATTATTAGAATAATGCATTATTTTTTACCTTTTGATAAGATGTATAACTATTTATTAATTTTTTGTTGTATCCGATGTTTCTTTTTTGTTTTGTGACATAATGTAATGACACCTAATGGGTCACTTATAAATTTGTATGTCTTAATTATGACAAAACATAGCGCACCCCTTATTTATGTAAACACCTATGTAAACACCTATGTTTCACAAATAAACTGATTGATTGATTGAGAAGCTGGTTTTTTATAAAAGATTTCCATAATGCTGTGACAAGGAATGCCGAGGAATACGCCGCCCACGTCATCCTGGAATGCGAGGCCGTGGCTTCTCAACGTGCAGAAATTCTCGGAACAATGAGGTCGCTCTGCGAAGCCTGTGAAGCTCCCAGGAAGCTTCTGTGCTTTTGGACGGAGCTAGGCTGGCTCTGTTAACCAGAATCCCCACGCACAACAGACCGAATGGGAGTCTAAGTGTGGAAAAGGGAGTCCCCTCAATCATCATCATCATAATGCTGTGTCAGGTGTAATACGATAATTAAGGTAAATTTTTGGACTAATCTCGGTCAGTGGGTCATTTTAGGCTCTAATAACAATAAAAAAGAATAATTGTAATGTTAAATAATGTTTGTTAGTGTTGTGTTGTGTGCGAACGTTGTCTAATAATGTTTCTTTGAAAAAAACCTTTTGAATTTTAAATAAACCCCGTTATTTCATTATGAAACTTTACTTACTTGCAAGCTATACAAGTATAGAAAACAGTCTGTCCTTCATCAGCGGACCTGAGCTGCAGTGTAGCGTAGGACATTCTATCATTGCCACACTTTGGACATCGTCTCTCAACAACGGGACCCTCCGGACCATCAGTACTTAGTATATTGGCATGTGTCACCACGGAAACGGTGTTAAAGTGGATCGTGTAGTTGAACTTTAGGTTGCTGAAGTCTGGAACAGAATGTTATTCATTATACAAATTATTAAAAAAAAAACATTTTTAAAACAAGCATTCCAATTATTTTACAATACAAATGGCACCACCTTTATGGGAAAAACATAATATTTTATATCCATAGGGATCTCTTTTTTCGCCAGGGTTTGGGCTTTCCTTTACCCCCATGTGGCTTATTCCTCCCCCCCAAGTAGGTGGCTTGTGTCCCCCAACATGATTGCAAGAGGATAACATAGAGATTTAAAGTTCTTAAAATACCTTAGCACTATTAATCTGTTTCGAAAAACCTACCATTTCCATAGTTCTCATAGATATAAGATAAATAGAGATATTATGTAGCTAACATAAAATTATGATAATTCATAGACTTACTCTCTGCACCAAAAGAGGCTTTACAGGCATAGCACCTGACTGATCCAAACTCTTGTAGCAGAGGCAGAATGGAGCCACATCGCGCGCAAAACGCTGTGCTGCTTGAAAACGGACCTGTGTCTGCCATCACCTGAAAAAGGTAAGTTATTAAGAATTGGTTGCACTTGGGTTGCACTGTACTCTGTACTCTGTTGGTCTTATGGGTTTCTACGATCTTTTACTGTTCAAGCAGTACGGTTATAGAATGCCTTGCCTGTGTCAATAAAGAGTGCCCCATCTTTGTCCATTTTTAAAACTATGGTAAGAAAACACTATCTCCTTAAACATTGTCTCACTTGTTTTTATGATTATTATTGTATATATTTATTTATATAGGATAAGTACATGTTTTGTGTATGTATGTATTTTTTGTATATGTAAATGATACACCACAGACTACCTGCAGTATTGTCTATCCTTTCTCTCTACATCCATTCAGGTTGTCTTTAAAAGATTGCTTTTAACGATAAGACTGCCCATAGTGTCACCCCTTATAAAATTTCTACTCATTCATCTGTAATATTATTTTATGGTGTACATAATAAAGAATATTCTATGTAGGATAACAATGTTTATGAATTATTTTGCCAAAGGCTATAAATTCTAGAGCCTGTTGTTTAATTAATATTAAGTGTTATCACCTATTTTTTAAATTGCTAGCTAACCTGTAATTAGTGACTGTGTAAGTCTGAGACTATTGTTACGTAAATATAGTAGGTACTTAAGATATATACAGAAGCTATTGGTGTACCTTTATAAAGCAACAATGTATTTAAGTAGATGCAATCATTGGAAACGACACTAGAGGGCGGCCTATGTGATGTGTCCAACAACAGTAGACGTCTTTCGGCTGAAATAATGTGAATGTTGCTATGGAACTAATACAAACGCAAAATCAATTTTTCCAATTGAGATTAGCCGAGAGACTGTCACTGCGTTACATTATTGATATGACCAAATTCCAGATTCAGACTACTATATACGTTAGGTTAACGTGAATTGAGTAAGATTATCACAAAAAAACGTAAAAAATAGTCATGCTAAAATACTAAAACATGCTGCTGAAAAAAAAAACAATAATACAATAACTTACGAAGTTTGAACGGACAGAATACTCACTCGAAACCAAAATATTTTAAAGAAATGTGCAGTGCAGGATATTAGAATATGGTTACTTCAAAGGTTATAATCATTTATTATAGAGCTCTCGTTAGAAAGTAGTATATTCCTTGAGGTTATGTTTTGTTTTTTTTTTTCGACAGATTCGTGTTCGACGTTCGTCGTTTCGTCGTTTCATTCTTCTGTCGTGTCATTGTCAAACTCAATTGACAGTTTACTGGAATTTTATTTTCTATTTTGTGATGAAAACAACGTCCTTTGCGTATTTAGTAATTGCATTCTGTAATAATGTAATAAAATAATGCAAGAGCAATCACAAAATTATTCTAAAATATTTTGCACTACCGTCAAACATAGACTGACTGACTGAGAGTGGACGAAGTGAGTCGAATCCCAAGTGGGATGCGGGTGGGTCGAAATTCGCTCGCACCTATTCTGTCAAACTAACTTATAAGAGGTTTTGTAACTGGCGCGAACAGTCGCTTGATTTCCTAAAAAAACATCGTCGTACACAGTTGCATCCGGAGTCCACCAAGAAATATGTATAATGATTTACTCTAACAATGACCACATTGATGGGGTATATTGATACTAACATTGTATTATAGATACATTACTTTAATTAGAATTATTGCGATTGACAATATTCTTTGCACACGACAAAATTGACACAACATATTTTTCTAACTATGGTCTCTTTGGTTTAACCGACAGTGCGGTGGCCAGTACTCACACACATTCCAAATTCAAATCACTTTTAATCCTTAAAGAGCTATTTTAGTCCCTGTTTACGAAGAATAGACTAGCTTTTTTTGAATGAATGTAATATTAAGCTGCAGTGTTTTTTTTTTGAAGTCGATTGTTTTTTTATTGTACCTAAAAAGATTTTTTACTTTTTAGTTGTACACTACCCTACACAAATTCATTTAACACTATTTGCTATGTAAATATCAGTGACAGAAAGTTATTAAAACATCATCAATATCGTAGATTCTACGGTCAATATAAACTAATTAGTGGAAAAAAATTCTATTATTGAAGCTAACTCAAAAACAACCCAAGCAAAGTTAATAAAATTTAGGGAACATACATATTATAAAAAATATATAGACCAAATTGAGAACCTCATCCTTCATAAACAAAAGTTATGCCCGAGTTTACTTGCAAAGTTAGGGGTATGTACAGACGCCAGCACATCAAACAATCTGTCAAATATCTTTAATAGATTTTCAACTTTATGGGCTAAAACATAAGGTTCAAAGTTAATTGGGATAATTTGACAGTTTCGGGTAGGTTGATGTGCTGGTGTCTGTACCTCAATTATTCTATTCCCAAAAAAAAAAAGAGAGTACTTCTTAGTCTGTGGTACCTAATCGAGCGTCGTGCGTGAGCGTCAATCTCTATTAATCTATGGCATAACAAATACAACTCAACTCAACAACAAAACGTCAAATTCAATCGAAAGTTCTTACCGAAAACCCGAAATCTTCACGATTTCCATAGTAAATTAAACAATCATAACCGAATTTTATTTAGTTACATTAAGTAACTACTTACGGCTTGTATTGTAATTTAGTTCTAAACTTGCAGTGTTTTTAAGAGTAAAGGTCAGTAAAATACGCAAATTTCCTATCAACTACAGCGATCCGGTGTCGCAATAACAATAAACACAACAACGCTGAGCAAAAAATTGACAAAAATATTACGGTTATAAAAACTAAGTAATATTTTTGTCAATTTTTTGCTCATGCACTTATTCTAATACACGACACTTTAATCTTTTCACCTTTTGGTAACAAAGACTCCTTGTTACTTATGAATAAAATTTGACAACAAACATTGTGTTTCCAGAGTTTACAATGGATGAATCTATGGAGTCTTTGGCTCGACCTGATCTCGGCTACGTTCCATCGATACCACCAAGCCAGCCAATGGAAACTGCACCAGCATTGACGTCAATGGCGCCATCATCAGGTCCCCAAAGCGGAAGACATGAGGAGTTCTCTGTGGAGAAGGTTCTGGATCGAAGAATCAAGAATGGCAAGGTCGAATTCTTGTTAAAGTGGAAAGGCTATTCTCAGTGAGTGGTTTTTTGATTGTTTTATACTTGTGTAGAGAAAGCTTACATTACACAACAAAAAACAAAAATGTTTACATTGCATTATACTGAGCGAACCACGTTTTGCGTGGATGTGACGCATTTTTGTGTTCGTGTTCTTTGTCTGTATCATGTTTACTGCAAATAAACTTATTTTCTTTATAAAATAAAAGAATGCTGTGTTGAGTCTTAAACTGTATAAGTCTTACTGATGCGGTGCCCTGCACCATACATTTGTCATTTTGCATTAACATAAATAAACATTCATTACAAAATAATGATTCAGTGCAATTACTGCTACTCAGTGATTTACATTAGAGAAAGCAATCATCAACAGATATCCATGTACCATAACGTAATGTCTTAATACTCTTAAGGAGGTTGCTTTGATGGGCCATCCATACATTTTTCGTAGGGATTATATGCTAAACATAGACACCCTTTTTTGAAAACGAATCATTTTATCACTTTTCTATGAAATGTCATGAGTTTTGACAAGCAAACTCAAGCGCCATGATTGCGATGAACTAAGTGAACTAAGGCTCTAATAAATATACACCTACCTATAGATATGCAATATATTGACTCGCTTCTCATAGTAAGTATGTCATAGTAAGTACTTACTATAAGTAGAGAGTCAATATGATGTTATTAGGGTCACAATGAGGGTTTTGACCTAAATAAAAAAAAAACATGTATGAAGTCAGAATAATGTCCTTTTATTAACATCAAACAAATTAATATTTATATGTTTTATGCTTATTAAAGTATATTTGAGCTGCTTTTTTGGGACTATCCTCACCTTTGTAGGTGATTTTACCGTCTAATATTCTGTTAACCTTTGACCGCCACGGACTTCAATAGAAGATCCAGATTTTCGTGCCACCAGCGCCACGACTTAATTAGAAGCTCTTCATATGCAAAAAAAAGCCCTACGAAATAAGCCCTTATTTGTCTTTAAATCGGCCGAAACAAAAACTCCGAATATTTTTAATGTCCCCAGAACGCCAAGGACTTAATTTGGAGTCGGCCAGTGACGTGACGCGAAAGTTACAACTGTTTGAAGAAAAAAAAAACGGTTCGCGTGTGCGAATAAATGTATTTTCTTTCCTTCTTTGATTTCGCCTGTTGAAATGAGGCAATAAAAAATAAATACTTACTGCATTTGTGTGGGCAACTGTCACTGCTGGTATCTACTACACTCAATCAGCACACATAACAAGTCTCATGGATATCCCGACAATTTCAGCTAATAAATTTTGTTGTGTTAAAAAAAATTAGGCAGTGAGGTTTGAACATTTGACAGAGAAATTAAAACTGCTGGTGAACAAGAAAGGTCAATAGCAAATTCAATAAAGTGTAATGTCCAATAACCGCATCAACTACTCCTACAATTTACTACTGTGCTAATTAACATATAAAACAAAATAAACTAAAAATATTGACTTCAGCGCCATCTAGTGTGAAAATGGCCAAGAGCAGATTGTATGATCCTCCATAAACTAATGTGAACAAAAATTATCTTTTTTTCTACACACTTCCTCTAAACAACAACCTCATCTACAACTTTTCTGCAAATGTGCAAACTTACGAGTATATCTTGAATATTAGAATGATGCAATAGTTTGACCCTCATTTAAAAAGCAAGTTCAAAATATATGGATATCACATGATCAATTTTGAAAGTTAATATCTCGGAGACATGAAACTACGGGGTTTGGTCCTATTATGTTTTCTGTTTGTATTAATGTCAGCTATCAATTTATATAGGTTTCAAAAAATGGCGGACAGTTGGGTATGCCACGGATCTTCACAGCCCTATAAAATTAATTATTATTCATCTAATTTTAGTGATGATAATACATGGGAGCCAGAGGATAATCTCGATTGTCCGGAGCTTATATCTGCATATGAGGAAGCTCGTATGAAGCGAGAGAAGGAGGTGGCAGTCACTGCAGCCGCCGCTGCCGCTGCTGCTGCCGCTGCCGCTGCTGCTACCGCTGCTGCAGCTGCTGCTGCTAACCCAGACCCTATAGAGGAGACTTTGGCTAGCCGTAAGAGGAGCAGGAGAGGCGATAAGAAGAAAAAGAATGAAGTAAGCATGTGGGAACTCATGTGAGTTTTATTAAGCAAATTACCAGTGGGGTCCACGTTAGCTCAAAGTCATGGGGAGAGAGATGCCTTTGCCCAGCAGTGGGATGATGTAAGCTATCAGTAACAGTAATCACATATTGTGGGTACTCATGTGACTTGGAAACTAGAGCCAAAGCCATTGTAATTTAAACCAATAGATGGATAGATCTTTAAACCATTTATTCAGTGCACACAAAATACATAGCATAGCACACACAAAAGCACATTTTTTTTTATTTGAAATGGGTTTGCTCTTGTCTCTAGTCTAGGTCAGAGGTGACAGAGACAAAGTCTATGATGGAGTGAGCTTACCCAGAAGAAGCCTGTTCACTCTTACTTTGAAGAGATTCCAAATAATGACAAATTACATGAATACTTATATGTATAAAAACAAGGTACTAACGTTAGGTTCTAGAGTTAAAAATATAGACATTGGAACTGCAGAAAAGAACAGACTAGACAGATTAAATATTGCCAAGCTATTTGAAAAACATGCAACAGGCCAACAGCTAGCTAAATTCTATTCAAACTAATGTTTCAAATTAATAATATTTCAAGTTAAACAAATACATATCAACTTTATTTTAATGATAATTAAGTTGATTTCAGAGTGACTAGCACTATTGGAAAAGTTATAAAAATGTTTGAACCTGTTGCGTAAACTGAACTTTATTGTCTAGGATTTAAAGTTATTTTGCCATAAACTCGTTTGTTTACATTTTTGGCAAATAAATTGCGAATGCAGATTAGTTGCTAGTGTGTATCAACTAACAATAATAATTGGAGGTTTTGTTATGGTATCATAGATGTGTATAACCGCATTTTGTAGTTCAATAATTTTACATTAATGTCAGTTCTTGTTTTATATTCATTTGGTTTAGTAGACTATCATAACCAGTGCAATTGTTTCCCAGGTCTTACAAGAGATTGAAAAACCACGTGGTCTAGCGCGAGGCTTATCACCAGAGAAGATACTGGCTGGTCAGCTGTTCCATGGCACATTATTCTTTTTGGTTAAATGGTAATAAGTACTTTTTTTACCTAAAAACTAGCAACCCGCTTCTCCTTCGCACGATTTTTGACTTGAAAAAATATTTCGATTTCATTATTATATGTGAGTTTAGTGTTATGTGCACATAAACCTTCCGGAATATTTTTTTTAAATAATGGTGCATTGAAATCCGAACAAAGCCATCACACAGACCGTCGCGAGAAGATACTTATGTATAGAATAGATGGTGTGTTTTAGTATGCTTTATAGTAATGTGGCTTGAATTCACTGACTCCCTATTCTCCCTAAACAACATGCAATATAAGTGCTACTCTAAATGAATGAATTTTTGCTTTGCAGCTCACATAAGGAATCGTAAACGTGCTGTGTGCATAGCAATCAATATTTGTTCTTTGTATGAGAAAAGACATTTGCCCTGTACCACCCTGTAGTGAAATAGTGATTCAGGAATGTAGCCTCCAGATCTCGAGCCATTTTTCGAGATTCGATCTCGTGGCAAGACAATCTCGTTCGACGTCTCGACTGTTTTGGTCGAGATTACGAACGAGATTTCGGAGAGTGAGCACGCACAATAGAGCACATTCATTATGCTTATTGTGAAGACATTTATAATAACGAACGGATTTATAGTGCGCGTGATGCGTGTGTGGTGATTTGTTGCGCTATGCATGCATAGTGCAGAAAATAATCGTAGATTGATGTTGTTTTGTTTATAGAATAACACATCAACACCATTAGGTATTGCATTTTTTATTAAAAACACGCACTATTTAAAAAGTACGCAAATCCTCCTTCCTGAAAATCTCAAAACGACATTTCGGCAGATTGATGGGCTAAATCTTAACAAGCGAGATCTCGAGTTGCCAATCTCGACTCGAGATTGCATTCCCAAGTAGTGAGTGACAACCTGTACAGACAGATGTTGCCTTTAAACTTGTTCCAATTTGTTACAGGCATGGTTGCACAGACTTTGACGTGGTACCAGGCCACGATTTAGGTGAAGCCTACCCAGATTTTGTTATCAACTACTACGAGTCATGCGCTCCGTTTAGCGTCAGGCACAAGATTGGAAAGATTATGAGGATTGCTCCTGAGGTAAGTTCAAAGATCATGAATTCTTTTAAATAACACTGGATTCTTTTAGTGAATGGTTTTTATCAAATGATCCTTCATTACAAATAAAAAATGCATGTTACTCTAGACTTGTTTATTCATACTTTAAATGGTTTGGTATTGGTGTCCGACCGAAACATGATTTTCAACCGAAACCTAAACCGTATTCGTGTGACCGTAACGTGTAAAACTGGACCCCATCACTAAAGGCTCCTACAAACAGGCGCGAGACGCGATAAAATCACGCGCGACACAAAGGCACCGCAAGTCGCGCAACGAGCGGTGCCTTTGTGTCGCGCGCGCTTCGCGTCGCGTGTCGCGCCTGTTTCCAGGAGCCTTAAATCTACGCCATCTGTGTATGTTCAAATTCTATCAAAACCGACAGCTCACGAACGTCACCTTTTTGGCCGAAACCGAACCTTCGGTCAGACACTATTTAATATTATCTGATTTTGATGGTCATAATATTTTTTGGATTAGTTTATGGAATTTAATGGGATTATAATTATTCTCATCCTATGATGTTTTTACCAGCTACCATCAGCCGCACCGCCAGTAGCTGAGCGAATGGACGTTTCTGGAGACTTGCCAAATATCCCCACTGATCGTTAGTACCTATATTTAATTAATTAGTTATTGTATTGTAATGCAAAACCTATGGGGGAGACCTTTACTCCTCAGCGGAACATTACAGGTTAAATAGATATGGACCTCATAGTGCTTAATGGGTCTTTCTTTTCCGATTATGTCTAGTACTAGCTGACCCGACAAACGTCCTATTTTGATTAGAAAGACACGTGGCGCCATCTATTATCATAATAACGTTATTGTTGTTTTCCTCGGGAACAGCACTTTTTTCGGGATGAGAGGGTGGGTACCCCATGTCCATTTCTTAACACCCGACAACGTATATGCAAAATTTCAGGATGATCGGTTCAGTGGTTTAGGCGTGAAAAGGTAACAAACAAACTTACTTTCGCATTTATAATATTAGTTAGGATAGGATTGTTCTTCCTTTTTTTTTCTCTCATTTGTTTAAAAATATATATTTTTCATTCAAATTATTAAGAACACTATTTTCCACTATTTCATAGTCGTCTTATTATTCTAAACTAATATTATAAAGAGAAAAAAAAGTTTTTTTGTATGCTTTGTTTTTTTATGGTTGTACAGATTTGGCAGAAATCTGGCACATGTGTAGACCATGACCTGGATAAGAAAATAGAATACTTTAAATCCCGATAATCCCACGGGATCGAGTCTTAAGCGTGGTGAAATCTTGGGTAGCGCAGGTAGTCTTTGATAGATATAATACTCTTTATTATGTACACCAGGGGTGGCCAACTTGGTTAGACTCAAGATCTACTGTTCACTGACGATACCCTGGGCGATCTACCAATTACATACTTCTTGAAATCTTCATCAAATCATCTCAATATTTTTTATTTTATTAAGAGGGAAAATATAACTCGTAACCACTCGTAACTCCGCTAGTCTGTCGTCAACTGACTGACGGATTGACAACCACCCGCGCTCCACTCCGCTTATTGTTATCGCGCACCGAAAACAAAAGAGAGCTAAACTGCATAGAAGAGAGGATAAATAACGTGACGGAACGGCTATTGAAAAATGATACAAGATGATGCGTGCAGCAGTTAGTGATTAGGTACGTTGCGCAGTCTGTTCTACGCATTCATATTTTTTTTCTTGCCACGATCGACTGAACTAATAGTCGCGATCGACCAGTCGATCGCGATCGACCGGTTGGCCACCCCTGATGTACACCATAAACATAGAAAAAATGTAGAAATTTGACTACATATTTTTAATCACACTATTTTCTATTTAGCAGCTGAAGAGATACCACAACTGCAGCTACCTTCAGCCGCCGAGTCACAGCCAACAGAAGTGGCTGTCAACTGACCATCGTTTTACAACGCTAGTAGTACAGACTATTGAGTGAGAAACTATTGAACAAGTGCAAGAGACTATTTAGCGAACGAGAGGGTATTTTGTATTGTTAGTCATTTGTTTTCATTCAGAATAGAAGGGAATATAGCTCTTAAGACCAGTGGAATGTTTTAAATGCTGGACGCCATTTCGTCTCAAGATTTTTTATCACTTAAAATAGTTTTTTCCCTACCGATAGATGGCGCTGTGTAACTGAAGCTTTCGCCACACTGAGACGAACCTTTTAATAATTGGAAGTCACGCGAGTTTTCGGGCCAATTCAAAGGCATCTGTCCCACCGCCGATGAGAGAGCGACTACAGCAGTGTTCACAATATCAGATACTTTACATTCCATCGCCACTTATCTACTTTAGTGCGATGTGTTCTAAGTTGTTTTTTTGAGTAACCATTTGTAACAAAAAGGTCCTAGTAAGGTTTTGGTTGCAATGAAATTTGAACTTTGTTCATTCAGTTTGTTGTTCCATAACTTGAAAATTATCTCAAAATTCTTAATTCAAATATAGATCAACAATTATCTCACTCTAGAAACGTGCAAAAGATTGTAGGTCCCATGTAATTAAAAGATGTGCATATATTAATAGTTGATCGCGGACTGTTTCCACTGGCGAGTACTCGTTTATTGCAGCGACGGAGCTCACTCGCAGAGAGACACGCATACCAGCGAGTAATCGCTCGTTTCCGTCGCGCACTCACTGCTGGATGCTCTCCAACTCATTTTTAGATGCTACCTCTCGCTTCTCGTTAATCGTCGGTTGTGGGACAAGTGCCTGAACACCGCCATACTAGTTGACCCAATCGTCGCAAGCGAATTCAATTGAAATATCCCGCGTTGTATTCGTGGTTACTTGTGCTTACTTGGGAACTGTTATCCTATCCTAAGATCTCTAGTTCTGCCTACAACCATGGGATAAAGGCGTGAGTTTATGTACTATGTATGTTTAATAAATGTTTATTCTACCAAAATTGTTTACTTACGAAAATTATTACGTACTAGCAGCGTCCCGCGGATTCACCCGCGTAAGTTTCAATCCCGTGGGAATATCGGAATAAAAACTATCCTATGTCCTTTCCCGGGACTCCTACCTCTATACCGAATTTTATCTAAATCTGTTCAACGGTTTACGCGTGATTCAGTAACAAACATCTTCACAAACTTTCACATTTATAATATTACTAGCGACCCGCCCCGGCTTCGCACGGAAACATTATTATTATTATACATATAAACCTTCCTCTTGAATCACTCTATCTATTAAAAAAAACCGCATCAAAATCCGTTGCGTAGTTTCAAAGATTTAAGCATACAAAGGGACATAGGGACAGAGAAAGCGACTTTGTTTTATACTATGTAGTGATTAACTGACCCGACAGACGTCCTGTTTTTGATTCGAAAGACGTGGCGCCATCTATTGTCATAATAATGTTATTGTTGTTTACCTCGGGGTACAGCACTTTTTTTCGGGATGAAAGGTACCCCTATGTCCATTTCTGTACACGTGACAACATATATGCAAAATTTCAGGATGATCGGTTCAATGGTTTAGGCGTGAAAAGGTTAGAAACAAACCTACTTTCGCATTTATAATATTAGTTAGGTTGGCAGGGACATCGACGCACAACCTGTGAATACCCTGTATATGAATGTTAGCAATAAATTGTGTTAAGTGCCATTCAAGTATTATGTAAGCACCAGCGTAGGTCTTTGCTTTGCTTATTTTTCATAAAATGGGAGATGGGGGTATCTGAATGGTGATTACGGCAGCATTAATTATTTTACTTTTTCGGATTTTCTACACAATTTACTCGATTTTGGTTTGAACACATGGTAATCCTACTTGTCCATGCTTGAAAACGAATCGCATTTAGCTGCTGCTCATGAATCAATAAAGAAACTAGAACACATTGAAAAATGCATGTACTCTATCTACGGCATACGTACCAATGTTTACGTAAGCATTGGGGTAGGTGCTGAAGAGGGGAAGGGGGGTTAAAAATAGCAAAAAATATCTGCTTACTTAATACTTGAACGGCTCCTTATTGGTTAAGAGAATAATAAAATATTATCTGCGAAACAGATAATATTTTAAAATATTATTTGCGAAACAGATAATATATTAAAATAGTATTAAAGGATTTAAATGGATTTATATTAAGATTTTAATGACGTCGCGCTTCGCAGCAAATGTGTTTTAAACTTACTGTTTTCCATTAATCAGGTTCATTGTATGGCTATTTTAGATGTTTGTAAAGAGAGTTTTTAATTTTTATTTCCTCCGTGTAAATGTATTTTTTCCAATTTTCGTTTGCTTTTTTAATGGACTTTTTGATTGAAACCACACTATAACATTGTAGATTTAAGAAATATTATGTATGTAAGGCCCATCGCTAGATAACTTTTATTCGAGGAATAAAATTGATGTTTGACCGTTTTTGTATGAGATAATTGTCAAAATTTTAAAGTTATTCCTCTAATAAAGTTATCAGATAATTGAAAAGTCAGCCCTAAATGAAATAAACAATCAAGTATGTATTTGTATTACATAAACAGAGTAAAGAGTATACTTTATTGTATTTATGTGTGTATATGCAGCTTTACACTTAAATAACCAGAGGTTTTGCTTTCCCTTGCTGCATGATGCTGATAGTTATACAATAGAGCTGTACCGTACTGTACGACAATTTATGTAAATAGACAAAACATTGGTATACGATATTGCTTTATATAGCTTCATCCAAATATCTGACCAATATTATAGGTTAAAATAAAAAAGAAAATCAATTTTCAAAAAGCATTAATTTATTTTTCATTAATAAACTTATATTAATCCCTGTAATATAAAACGAGTATAAAACTTACAAATATCGACTTAAATCTAATTAATATAGAGTATCAAATACTTTGGCATATTGGTTGGAATGTTAAACATTTCAAATGTATGATTTAATATTTGGGGGCACGAATCGCAACGAAAAACTTTAGTTGACACAAGCGGTAACATGGGTTGGTAATACTTTGGCTCATCACAGGCAATTCGCGCTTGCATGCTACGGTTTCATTTTGGTATAACAAATATTAAGTACCTACATCATACAATATAAATGCATACCATTTAATACATAATGAAACCTGGTCCATATTAAATCATAAGTTTGTCGCTGTCGTACAATTTGTTAAGGAAAGGAGAGATTGACGCTAAGTTTTCGCAGTCTGGGATCAGCTTTCCCTTGAATGTGATGCAGGATTGTGCGCAGAGAGGGCCTTCGAACCAGGCTCCCAGCATCTTCTTGCATTGTGCGCAGTTCTCGATGCAAACCTGCATGGGGTCGTAGGCAGTCGCTAGGGGAAAATGATAAAAGATTTCCGTTAGTATTTTGAAGTACCTATAGTCAAATAAGAAGATAATTTATAGTAGATTGTACAACTAGTGCATAAAATGGCCCGTTTATGCCAGTGCCACTCTGCTTTTCACTTGTTGCGAGAAAATCAAACAGGCATAATGTATATAACAGTATTTTCATTGTTCAAAAATGTTGCAAAATTGAAGAAGAGAATCAGAATAGCTAATTCCCGCCATGAAACTTTAAAAGATTTTTTTTTCTTTTTCCACTTTTGTGTCATTCGACTTGGGTAGGTACTTCATACTGCCAAGTCATAAAAACGTCTTTGCGTTTTTAAATAATAAATAACAACAATTTTATCTGGTTTTATTAAATTAACGATAGAAAACACGAAAGTGATATAAATGAAATAAAGTAACGACTTTAATCTGTCGTTTTATTGTACGTGTTGGGCCTAAATTATCTTAGTCTTAGAAAAAAAAATATGCAGAGCATAAAAAGCGATTTTATGTCGCCTACGCACAACATAAAGACGAACTTTTAGAGCTTGAGAAGTAAAATATAATTTATATATGTAGGTATAAAATGAAAAAAAAAACCGACTTCCAAAAAAGACACTACAAAGTAAAAATAACTTTTAATTTCAGTGTCTGTGGTTTTAATTTCGGGAATCGGCTTTTTTTTTTCTTTGTTAAAAAGTTTTTAAGTGGGTCTGTTTATAATGCATCTAAGTTACAATAGTCTAATGTCAACTTGCCCATAGCTTTTTACAAAATATTGCTTTTCCCGATGCAGGGACGTTAATTGTTGAGGAGTTCTGGTATTCCACCATCAGCTCCATTTCACCATTCGCATTGTGACGAGCATGAACTGCTTATCAACCATATTAAAGTAATCGAATCGCAACCTGTGAAATACTTATTATTGAGTAGTTCCGTTGGCCCTGTGATCTTCTTCATCAGTTCCACTTCACCAAATGGTGGTTTCCGAGAGCAAATGCACTAGTTACTATAAAAAATACCCAAATCCTTATAGGTAGGTGTACCTATAGTATTTGAGGAGTTCCTTTATTTCCTTATGGATCCTATCATCAGAAATGGATTTTAATAAAAATGGGACCAATCTGGAAGTATATATCCTTTTAAATAAAAAAAAGAATTTTCCAAATCGGTTTATAAATGACGGCTTACTGAGGTAACAAACATTAAAAAAAATACAACCGAATTGAGAACCTCCTCCTTTTTTTGAAGTCGGTTAAAACATAGCCAGGCTGATGTGGGAGTGGGCCGGACACGTTTCACGAATGCACCCGGAGCGATGGGCAAAGATCGTCACTGGACGCCTGAGGAGACATCGCCGTCGAGGTAGACCACGGCTAAGGTGGTGCGATGATGTGGTACAGTACCCGGCGATAAATATTCCACATCGACCTTTGGAAAGAGACAATCGGCTAATTTCGGCTTCGTAGAGCGTTATCTCTGTCGCACGAAATACAAACAGTCCGCCGTCCGGTATCTGTTAGGAGCTGTTAAAACAATTATGACTTGCTTCTTTTGATAATTATTTTTATTCTTTGTATAAAATACAAAAATAGGTAAAGGTCGATGTGCAATATTTATCGCAGGGTACTGTATCTAATATTTGCAGTCAACATGGCCAGAGATCGCACAAGACTGGGAGGTTTCGAAGAAACAAGTGGAGGACTTTGCCAGCAGTGGGACACAATGTAGGCTAACAAGCCTATATTCGAAAATGGCCATTCCATCACTTTTGACGTATAATTGGCAGTTATAAAGTTGCCTTAGCAAATTAATTAACTATGTTATATCAAGTGGATGAGTGATTGTAATGGATCTGGCCTAGTTAGTGTTTGTGAAGGCTAATTACACCCTTTGGGTAGGTACCGCTCGTAGGTATTTACCTAGATACTACATGGATTCTACTTAATTAGGTAAGTTTAAGCAGTGGTATCGGCCACGACTTGAGTGAGTTAGAACTCAGACAGGCACATTGCTTTGTGTATTTAATTTCATCACCACTGGGGGCCTAAAAAGGCCGCTGGCAGAATCTTAAAGGGATAACGTTATGAATCAAAATATGGCGAAGACAGTCCGTGTTTTTCTTTTTTTCGCTGCACTACGTAGGTATAATCAAAGAGATAGGGATTGGATTTGGACTGGACTGATTAGTATTTTAACAGACAAAAAAAAAAACTGAAAAAACCTTTTGATTCAATTAACTGTCCATTACGATACATAATGTTGTCGTTTTATGATTCGCCAAAGTGGCTTTTCTAGGCCCCCTGTTCTCAAAATGGTGAAGGAAAACATCGCGAGGAATGAAAAAAAGAAGATGTCCTAGAACAAAGAATTCGAAGACATGTGACATCCACCAACCCGAACTGGGTCCGCGTGGTGGATTATTATAGCCCACTCCATCTCAGAGAGGAGACCCGTATCCCTGCTAAATATAGGCCGATTATGATAGTTAGGTAAGTTTATACAAGTACAAGATTTTTCGAATAATATATACTTAACTTTTTTTTTATGCGGGGAAAACCTTCAAAAGACACCCGACCTCCGGGGAGGGAGGTCGGGGAGTGTAATACCTACGCATAGAGTAGCCCGTGGCTAATAAATAATAACAGCCGCACAGGTCGATCGATCAGGTTAAGCTACGCTTGCCGCGGTTGATCTGTGGATGGGTGACCATCTTCACATACCGTAGCCCCTCCGTGCCTCGGAAAGCACGTTAAGCCGTTGGTCCCGGCTGTCATTCTTGGATCTTTGACAGTCGTTACGGGTAGTCAGAAGCCCGAAAGTCTGACAACCAGTCTTACCAAGGGGGATACCCCTTAAGATAGATAGGCAGTCGCTCCATGTAAAAAACTGGTATTCAGCTGCATCCGGTTAGACTGGAAGCCGACCCCAACATAGTTGGGAAAAGGCTAGGCAGATGATGATGGTACCTGAGCATAATTAGGTACCTACTATATATTTTTATCTATTACTTATGCGCACTTGCTTTACCTAATATTGGAAGGGGTAGAACAATAGGTAGGTAGGTACCTATTATTTTGTATGAAGCACTAATACGTCCATAATTATTACCTACTAATAGCTTCTGCACGCGGCTTCGGCTGCGAGGTATGTCGATAAAAACTATCCTGTCCTTCCCCGGGATGCAATCTATCTCTGCCAAATTTTATCGAAATCCGGTAAAAAGGTAACATACAGACAGACAAAGTTACTTTCGAATTTATAATATTAGTATGGATAGAGGAATTGTAAAATTTAACAGTATTCAACTTTACATGCTCGTTAGTTATTCCTTCTACCTATCCTTAACCGACGACACTACGTAAATTCGTAGAAGGATCATAAGGTTTCAAAATCTAACAAGACCTACCTAAATCAGTTCGGCGACAAACCATAGCCTACATACATAGCTTGCCTTTATGCAGATTAACTGTGGGGACTTTACCAATTCAAAATAACCTAAACTTCCTGCTATAACGACGTCATTCACGATGTCTCGAACCTCGGTCAGCATATCAATAATTTACATTTAGATACCTACAGCAGGTAAATAGGTGCCAGTTGAATCGCTTCCTTTAAGTAATTTGCAGCTCAGTGACGCACTTTACGTACCTACCTAGCTACGTAAAACCTACGTCAAAGCAGCCGGAAATCCATTCGGTTAGTGTAAAGCTCCGTTATTGCAGTTTAATTTCTTAAAGAATAAGAGCTCAAGTGCTTTAGCATTTTATGTATATTAATCCAAACTAGCCACTAGAGACTCGTTAACGCATTTTAAACTTAGTAGTCGACTGCAGATGTGAGGAAATGAAACGCTGAAATGTCCCTGAGGACCGATGGGAACTTTCAAGATGGGTTGAATTTGAAATTTTGTTTGAATAGTGGGTAAATCGGGTTGTGTGTACCTCCTACCTATAGAGTTCTGCGGGGCAATTGCGTAACACATTATCAATCGGAATCGGTTTCATTTTGACAGTTCAACAACATTAATTGCGTTATTTTTATTTACAATGCGTGCCACGAAAGATGAGACTTGACACACCACGTGGTTTGACATGCGCAGTACACGATTTTAGGTATCTTTAGCGGTATGAGGTCCGAGTGCGGGACGAAACCGGACGTCATAGGGGCGGCGGAAAGAGCGGGGGAGGCGGGGTCAAGTCTCATCTTTCGTGGCACGCATTGTACGTGTTGAGCAGACAAATTTTTCGAACTTATGAAGCAATGGATTAGCAATTTGCTTCAAAATGATCCAAATTCCGACTGATAGTGTGTTACGCAATTAGGGAGCTGGTTACCGTTTCTTGGAGAATTATTGTTGACTATGATTTTCGTAAAACGTTCAACATTATTTGGTTCACTCCCATGTTTTGTTTTCATTTAGAGATACAAAGTGTACGGACGCTAGCACATCAACCTACCCGAAACTGTCAGATTTACCCAATCAATTTTGAACCTTATGCTTTAGTGATACAGTTGTAAATCTATTAAAGAAATTTGACAGATTGTAGTAACTTGATATGCTGGCGTCTGTACCTATGTCCAAGACAAGTTACGAGTAATTCTCTATTGAATATCATTATGATTGATTTGGCAGTTTAGCCGTGAGCACGTCCCAAACAGACATTTCGCCTACAATATCAGTGTGGGTTTCCTTTCGCAATTTTCTCACAATTTTTATTGACTAACAAAATAATGTCCATAATTATCACACGGTCTAAATGCACGATTGTTGTTACGGGGTCAAGTGTAAGCGGCTAAGGTGAAATTGCGTAACTTCGGCGAAAGTGAGGTGTCCAAATTGTGGATTGAGGTCATTGTCTCAGTGCGATCGGACGCTGAATACATCAGAATACATCTTTTGGCTTTTGAAATGAGAATATAAACTAGATGTTTTAAAAAATAAGCCACAGGCCTTGTTATAGCGAGTTAAGAAGATTTTCTGGAAAGCGTCTCGTGAAGTTGTTCCAACTTTGAAAACTGTCTTAGAAATTCTTTTGAAGTGTAGGTATTAATTGTTCAAAAATATTGTTATTTGAAGGATAGATACCTATTTACCCATGTCGAGGAAAGTAGGGTGGAAAACTTTTTAATTTTCCAAGATAAAAGTAGGTACTTATACCTTTTCCTTCTTCTAGTTTCAGGTTTCAGCAAAATTGTTTCGTAAGTTTAACTTAGCTACCTACTTGCTTAGTTTAGCTTATCTATCAAATTGCTAGAGATCCCTATGAAATCTTTCAGCAACTTTCAAAATGAATTTAGGTATAGGTAAGTATTCACATTCACACTATATTTTTTCCAATTTGCCTGCTAATTCATAGCTACGTACTTATTAATTAACTTGGTAAGTAAGCTTTTGCAAAAAGTACCTATGAACAAAAATATTTTCTTTCATAACGAAGAAATATACCTAGTAATTTTCTCATCTATAATTGAATAATGTCCAAAATCGAAAGCTCTACGTTTAAATACCGGCCAAGTTTTTGCTAATTAGACGGTCGTTGAGCACGAGACGAAGGAGAGATAAAATATATAAAATGAAATACGGTTTATGATGATTAGTAGCCAGTAGGTTTTTGTTCCGTTAGCAATGCAGAAAGAAATTCCTACAGCAGCAGCAGCAGCATTATGCTGAGCGATGGCCGTTTTGCGTGGATGTGACGCATATTTTCCCCCAGCTTGTTCTTTTTTGTGTGTTCTTTCTCTGTTTACCGCAAATAAAAGCATGTTCTTTCTTTTCCTCTTCTAAATGGCTCTGAACAACGAGTGCAGCAGTATTAAATACAAGCCATGTGCCCTTTGTAATGTCCATCGGCAAAAAATCATGAACTTCTAAACAAACTTTTAAGTAAAACTACAACTAACAAAACGAGGAGAACTTCTTCTCCCTTAGTGCTCACCTTCGTTGTGTATGCTTTTAGACCTAGCGGCTTAGACTGTGCAGTGTGCGTTGTCTGTCAGTTTTCTTTTTTTCGTGGTTACATCTGCATGAATTTCCGTGGGAATATCGAGATAAAAATAAAATACTATGTGTTAATCCAGGTTATAAACTATATGTGTGCCAAATTTCATCCAATTCTGTTCAGTAGTTTTTGCGCAAAGAATTAACAAACATACAAACACACTTACAAACTTTCGCCTTTATAATATTAGTTTGATTATGGGGATCCTTTGGCATCTTTTCTTTATGTCTATTGGTAGGTTATCTGCCTAGAACAGGCTGTGCTATTTCTAAAGGTAGACCTACCAATCTTCACTAGAACCATTTCCAGATCTCAGGTGAAGCGCTGAATTCAAGTAGTGCTACATCTTTTGAATCCTCTGTAGACCTATGGTATCCAGTTGTCCCTAAAGGGAAAGTTCTGGGACAATGATCCTATGCCCCCATTTCGCTACTAGTCCGTCTCAATGCACTGAATGCACTAAAATGTCATTGCTTTGTGGTACTGAAGACAGACAGGAATTTATACAACTCCTGTAAGCTTCTTGTAATACTACAATCCCTAAGCTATACCACTGATGGAACCATTAGATTTCCTTCTAACAGACACACTTTCTTTTGTATAACGTACGACTAAATTGGGTGAGCTAACGTTAGTTTATTTTCTAGAACGTTATGGTAATCTTAGATTCAATTAAGATTATCCAAACACAAAGACAATGTTTAAAACATATTCTTCGACAGTCACGTTTGGTCTTTATGAATATCTATCCTATATCAATGAGTGGTGGTGAGAGTATTAAAGTTAGCATTGTGGTGTTAAAATAATTCAAGTAGTAGTCAGATTTCGCAAGATCTCGTCTCGATATGAAACCCTGGATTGGTTTGGATCATTACCTATTGGATTTGATTAGGTCGTATCACAGCACATACATCCATCCATACTAATATTATAAATTCGAAAGTAACTCTGTCTGTCTGTACAGTACCCGGCGATAAATATTGCACATCGACCTTTGGAAAGAGACAATCGGCTAATTTCGGCCTAGTAGAGCGTTATCTCTGTCGCACGAAATACAAACAGTCCGGTATCTATTAGGAGCTGTTAACACAATTATGATTTGCTTCTTTTGATAATTATTTTTATTCTTTGTATGAAATACAAAAAAAGGTAAAGGTCGGTGTGCAATATTTATCACCGGGTACTGTATGTTACCTTTTCACGCCTAAACCACTGAACGGATTTCGATAAAATTTGGCAGAGATATAGATTGCATCCCGGGGAAGGACATAGGATAGTTTTTATCCCGATATTCCCACGGGATCGACACTTATGCGGGTAAAACCGCGGGGCGCTGCTAGTACGAGATAAAAACGTCTTGGTCCCTAGACAACTATCGCTCCATCAGCCTAGCCTTACTTATCCCATGTTATTTGGGGTCGGCTCTCCCCGTTATTCTTCGCCAAACCTATCTTTACTGGGTCGTCGAGACATTCACTTGTCCCTCATTCATGTCGTTGTTTGCGACGAACATACAAGTTAAGGTGTTAGTAATAACTTTAAAACTTGTTTCTTTCTTTAAAATATAAAAAGCAGATGTGGCCAAGCAAACACATTCATAATACCTACATCATTTACAAAAATCTAAACTGACACAAAACTTCTTAATATTTTTTTTAACCATGGCTAAGTAGAGAGACTCTTAATCAGATGGGACAAACGAATTTATACAGAATCCAAAGATAGGCTAGCAGGCAGGGATAAAGTCAAGCAATCTGTGATCATGGTAGTTGCTAAGCGCTCGACGTGCCCATTAAATGTCAATGGTGGTATGTCGATAATTCTGTTCTGTGTTGATCTTTAGGTTCATATAAAAAGTTTAATGTGATTTTAAATGTTAATCGAGGTATTACTATTCACAGTGTGTTTTAGGATGTTATAATAACATTTCAAGTACAGAAGGTATATAGATTTTGCCGAATTTATTTTGTTTGGGCTGCATTGTTGCATTGTTCCTTTTTTTTGTTTCTGGAGAGATTGCCCAGAAAACTAAAAAAATAAATATGTTTACTTTTGGTGCCAGATTATACAGACAGACCTTTTATATTTAAGGCCACTGTAGGGTTGATCGATAAATTATGCATTAAGTCAGTCAAAAAGAACTTGGGAAAATCTGGGAACCATTATGGGATAGAAACAATGCTCTGTTTCCAGCAAACTTTATGAAGTAAACAGCAAGTAAATACTTACCACGAAAAAAAAATGTGGTGTGGGTGCGTTATGGACACTGCCGTGTGTTGTACGTGAATACCTTTACGTAACGGGGTTGATCCGCTCGGCCGCATTCATTCTTTTACGTTCCCGGCACTGCTTGACTCGGTCATATGGTGTTTTATTGGTATCATTCGATTGCTCTTGAGAAGCCCTTTCCAAACGTATACGATCTCTGTATTTGGATTTCGCTTTTTGACGCGTATATAGGCCGATATATATTTATTAACCAACTTCAAAAAAGAAGGAGGTTCTCAATTCAGATGTTTATATGTATAGAATAGAATAGAATAGAATACTCTTTATTATGTACACCATATAAATTACAGACATAAATATAGAAACTGTACAAAGGGTGACACAATGGGCGGTCTTATCGCTAAGAGCGATCTTTTAAAGACAACCTTAGGATGGATTTAAAAAGGGGAAGGACAGACAAATACTGTAGGTAGTCCGCGGTGTAGCATTTACATAATACAATAAATACATACATATTATAGTATATTATACTAATCTAAATAAATATATACACATACATATAAATATATCCATATAATAATAAATATGAAACAGGAGCAGAGAAAATATAATAATGATGTTTAAGGAGAGAGGAAGTGCTTTTTTACCATAATGTATGTTCGGGGTATAACTCCGTCATAATGACGGATTTGCAAAATTCTTCTTTGTTGAAAGGTTTATTCCGCAATGGTCCCATTTAAAAAGATCTGATGATGAGTTTCGGAGACAGACAACGGAAATATTCAATAAATGCCAGCAAATCAACCGCGAT
Source organism: Luperina nickerlii (assembly GCA_963855955.1). NCBI lineage: Eukaryota > Metazoa > Arthropoda > Insecta > Lepidoptera > Noctuidae > Luperina > Luperina nickerlii. The sequence continues at coordinate 6,604,371 of OY979674.1, forward strand.
TGCTGCAATCGCATACCTATGTAGGTATGCATTGTTTATGCAATCACACAACATAACATCACGCCTGTACCCTTTATAGGGGTACGCAGATGTGTTCAATAGCTTCCTGTCACTGATATTCACATAACAAGTAGTGTTATATGAATTTGTGTAGGGTAGGTATAGGTAAGTACAACTAAACAGCGAAAAAATAAAACATTTAAAAAAATCAACCGACCACCAAAGAAAAACACTACAAAGTGAAAAATAACTTTAATTTCGGAAGTCGGTGTCAAAAAACGAAAATGCGAAAACATCGACACCGACTTGGGAGATTAAAGTTATTTTTCACTTAGGTAATAGGTAATGCGGGCTGGTGTCCGCAACTCCACGTCAATGCGCGTATTTTACGTACACATTATTTATTTTTCACTTAGTAGTGTTTTTCTTTGGAAGTCAGTTGTTTTTTTTTTGGAAAAAAGTTTTTATTTTGATATTATTTTCCTTTTTATTTTATCACATTACCTATATTCACTGTCACTATTTTACACAAATGTTTTGTACACACTCGATAGATTTTGACGAGAGCTGACGTTGAAACAAACGAATGTTCGTAGCTTTTCCGAGTCAAAAGTTATACTAAGTGGAAATCTCGATAGGTACGTAGCAAAATTACCTCAAAATGGCGGCGCTTCCCCATTCACCGCGCGCGATGCGTCACAGTCCACACTTGGTATAATAAATTCTTTGATCCTTTAGCTATCCAATGGTGTAATCGAATTTAGGATGCCGATGTTAGATATCAAGCTGGAACACCAAACTGTATCTCCCAATTTTGTTATCATTGGTTTTTTTGACTTGCCTCCTAATATGGAAGCAATTTTAAAGACGTATTCACGTCAAAAAGAAAATTACCAAATCTGTTTGCTTCTTTTAACGTGAGCTCAAAAACTACTCGTACAAACGTTTTCGTGAGTCAAATAATGTGAGTGTTACGGCTTGTGAAATGTTATGTGTGGCCGTATTTAGAATCGTGACAATACACCTCGCATACAAAGTATAGGTAAGGAAAAATAATATACTAGATGAGACAAGCTGGGAAGATTGAAATTTTTTCGTGAACATATAAAGGGTGAAAGAGGATAGGTATTTATTTTCATGAATGCGTACGTCTCAACATACACTTATATGATTCGAATTTCACAAATCTAGAAAATTAAATCACACGCAACCCGGTTAAGTTAGCATTCCCCTTAAAGGTCAGGCCGTCACTTTAGAAATTAATTTCGAATAACATTATTTTACTTCAGGTATTTAATTTTATATGACTCGCCTAAGTACAAACATGAATAGGAAATCTTTTTCAAGCATCCTACCTAATATTTTTCAAGAAATAATTTACCATTTACCTAATATTATACAAGCTAAATAAAAGCTTGTAATAAATGTGAAAGTTTGTGAAGATGTTTGGATGTTTGTTATTCAATCACACGTAAACCGTTGAATAGATTTGGATAAAAATTGGCACATAGATAGACCATTTCGTAGAATAACACATACGATTTATCCCGATATTCCCACGGGTTCGAAACTTACACGGGGTGAAATCACGGGGCGCTACTAGTCTTCAATATCATTAGCTGTCTAGTGAGCGAGTTTGAAGAATCAGCAGTGCGATTCTGTAACCATCTCACCGTGAAAACTTAGGTGAAGTGAGCGTGGAGTGAGCTGTCAATAGTGTCAATTCCTAGCAAAAACAAACTCACTTCACCTAAGTTTTCACGGTGAGATTTTTACAGAATCGACCGGCAGCTGATATGGTACGGTCAGCATCAAAAGTCGATTAACACTTCAGTTTTTTTTAACTCAATTATTGAGCAAAATATTTATTCAAAATTGCAGCAGAAGTACGATGCAATTTTCAACAAATATTTTGCTCAATAACTGAGATTAAAAAAAAACTAAAGTGTTAATATTTTGCTCAATAACTAAGATTAAAAAAACTGAAATGTTAATCGACTTTTGATGCTGACCGTACCAAATAATTTTGATTAAACTTTTTACGTTGTTGAGCAACACATTTTTCGAACTTAGTTATAAAGCAACGGATTTGCAATATCCTTCAAAATATTTCAGACTGAGATTGATAGATTGTTACGCATCTAGGATGAAGGTTCGGGTCGCTAGTAGATACTAAATACAGTGACACTGTAATTTAAAAGCATGAGAAAGTTCATATGTTTTTAATAAATGAATCCTTGTTACTTGCTGTGCCTTTACAGGGTCCATAACTGTATCTTAGCTTTAAGCTTATTTGTAACACCTTTATTCACATTATGGTATGCAAATAAATGAAAGGAAATGTACGAGATATGTGAGCTGACACATATTTCGAACATAATAATATGAAGCAATGGATCAGCAATATCCATCAAAATGATTCAGATTGACACTATTGAGTGACAGAAAGAAAGAAAGAAAAGATAGTACTGTACTGTACTGTTGTACTACTTACCAATAGCGGGGTTGCAGGCGACATGACCGAAGTTGGCGAGAAACGCGACGGTGACGAAGACGACGAAAGCAGCTGTGATCTTGCCGGCCATTTTGTGATCTGGAACCCATCATAAATTATAATTAGTACATGTCAAACAAATACCAGTCCATATTGTCCCACTGCAGGCCAAAGGCGTCTTCTCAAACAGAGAAGACATGAGCACTGATCACCACGCTTTCTCAAGGCAGAGTGGTAATTTCAGTCCAGGTTTCCTCACGATGTTTTCCTTCAACAATTAAATCATGTGAGTGTTCTATTCCCCATCAGGCAATGCTTCATATTCTCCAGTGTTCCTTGTGCCCGTCCACCACCACAAAACACCTCGTACAGTACCCGGCGATAAATATTGCACATCGACCTTTGCCTTTTTTTTGTATTTTATACAAAGAATAAAAATAATTATCAAAAGGAGCAAATCATAATAAAATTGTTTTAACAGCTCCTAATAGATACCGGACTGTTTGTATTTCGTGCGACAGAGATAACGCTCTACGAAGACGGAATTAGCCGATTGTCTCTTTCCAAAGGTCGATGTGCAATATTAATTATCGCCGGGTACTGTAGCAAGTAGTGACAACGTAATAGGTGTGAACACCAACTGGGTGTCTGGGTTAACTGGGAAACGATGGATCAGTTGTGTGAAAGATGAAATTTTTAAAAGGGGGTCCCTAAATAATGAGATGATGGCTGCAAAGAAATGCGTCAATCCCAAATTAATTGGGTTTAGGGCAGAATGACGATGATGGTCAGCCTTAGAAATGATGAGAACCTTTAACAAATATTGAGTATATATTTCCTGGACCAGACTATAAATTTAGCTTGGCATTTAACGAAACTACAACTAGCCATACATTTAAAATTATTCGTCCCCAATGAACCGATGAAACTAAATGATGCAGCTTATTTTCCACTATTTACGGGGTAATGAAATGTTAGTAACATCACCAAGGGTTGATGGAAATCTGCCAGCGCAATGAACTTTTGTTATTACAGTTATTTTTATGAATTTTTATAATTATCAACGGAAGACGCTTTATGAAAGTTAATCAACCATACGCAACGTTATCTTGAAATGTTATGGAAGTGGTCAAGGAAGCGACGAAGCTGTATAATTTCAAAACATTTTCAGGGAAATTTTAAACCGACCTGTTTTCTTCAATTAGCTTTTCCCATGTCTCTGCATAGCCTAATGAATTAATTGCCATTAACTTACTTGGTCAACCCTACCTACCCTACTCTATATTCACATAAATAAACAACTGCACATCGCGAACTAACCTCATTCACCAATCACGGCAAAAGTTCGATATTAGGGCAAAATCTTACACAGGGCACAACACAAACAAAGCTCATTTCGCCGCAACGTCAATACTACAACAATATGTAAACAAACTTGGAACGATCACCGTACGTAGTAATATTAACGGAAAATTCTGGCCAACGACCGCTCGTAAATGGAACTTGTTTAAATATGTAACCACTTAACTATGGCTGTAAGTCGGGTGGGGCGAAGCGCGTGTGCTTAAGGGATATCCCAGGAAACGGATCTGTGCTGTACCTTTGCGAAAGACGAAAGTTCTAAGTAGGAAGTCGATGACTCTACGATGATGATAACGTGGATTGAAATAATCTGATTTATTAAAGAAATTAATTTTTTTATTGCATTTATTTTTGGATGAGAGTGAGAACCCGTAGATAAATAATAACAGCCGCATAGGTCGATCGATCAGGTTAAGCTTCGTATGCCGCGGTTGGTCTGTGGATGGGTGACCATTTTTACATATCGTGACCCCTCCGTGCCTCGGAAAGCACGTTAAGCCGCTGACAGTCTTTACGGGTAGTCAGAAGCCCGAAAGTCTGACAAAGTCTTACCAAGGGGTATCGTATTACCCAGTAACTGGGTTGTGGAGGTCAGATAGGTCGTCGCTCCATGTAAAATACTGGTATAACATAGTTGGGAAAAGGCTAGGCAGATGATGATTTTTGGATGAGAGTCAAAAAGTTGAGAAAGATTTCGTCAATCATCGATGCTTTAATATTTTATTGTATATAAATTCATAAAGTCGAGTTGTACTTATATTCTTTGCATATAAATAGAGCTTTTACCATATCTAGCAGCATCTTAGGTAGAATCTCCCCTGCCATATTATGAAGCTTTATCGCAAGAAATATGTTATTTGCTAATATGTGAGTGACTGTTTTCTCTATCTCAATGATTTGTAGATTGCATTGTAGTTTTTGTATTCGTTGCCAATCGAACTATCTTATATTTACTTAGATATTGAATATTACAATCAAAACTTTTAGAAAAAACTAAACGTTTAAAATTTTACCTCCTTATTAATAAACTTTGTATAGTCTGTATAGTTACACAACGCTTTGTCTTCTTCTTTCGAAAGTCAAATCACTGACGACTAAAAGAGAGAAATCGGTGTGCAACTATTCACCTGATACAATACGTTTATTTATTTAGTAAGGAAGTTAGTCGCAAATACTTAACATATTGTGTTGATAGATTTATGCTAGATCCGTGAAGTAAACTGGTTGTACTTTAGATATTTATTAAATAACACCAACAGCATATACATTCAACATTGGTTTACAAAAGTAATTCGCAAAGGTAGGACTATGGTGTAGGTATGACTTTTAAACAGGTTTGTCAACTATTTTGATAAATATTTATCCATTCCAAACTGGTTGCATAATAAATGTATCTGAGAATTTCTTCCGCATAAATACAAACTATTGCTGAAATTCTATTAGAAGAAACGGACAAGGTCATTGGAAATCCGCACATGGGTTTTATGTCACACGTAAAGTGGCCCAAGGTGCGATATTCGAATTATAGCGAAACTATTGCTAGATTTCTTTCAAGGAAAGTATGAATCACTGTTGCGTAAAATGAATGGTTACGGTTTCCTATTAGTACGGCTGTCTAGACAGGCATGTACGCTGATGAATTTTTTCCTTATGTAGCAGAAAACTATCACATAATATACTCTAACCCCTTACTAATAAACGTTGTATAGCGTCTGTATAGTTACACAACGCTTTATCTTCTTCTTTTCGAAAGTCAAATTACTGACGACTGAAAGAGAGAAATCGGTGTGTAACTATTCATCTGATATAATACGCTTATTAAGGGGGTACATCTCTACATATAATGCCTTATAAAGTTTTATATGCCACATTTTCCGCAATTTAATATTAATTACTAGCTTTTGCCCGCGGCTTCACCTGCGTGGGTGTCATAAAATATCCCACGGGGACGTACTGCCGGGATTAAAACTATTCATGTGTAAATTCCGGGGATAAACTACCTGTGTGCCAAATTTCATCCGATCAGCCGTTTTTACGTGATTGCGTAACAAACATCCCAAACGTACAAACTTTCACATTTATAATATTAGTCGGATTTATTTAGCAAGTTTTTCCTTAAGTCAAAATAAATAATAATTAATTCAAGATGAAGATGAATTATTAAAATTACTTCTACAAACAGGTCATTATCGGACTTTATTCACCGGTACAAAACTATGCAATATATTTTCGGAGCATGTCCACGCTATGCTGACGCGTCTGAACAAAGCTGCTTGCCTTCAGCGGTAGCCCGGGGCGCCAGAATGTTTGTACTACGTGGATGATACTTTTGGGGCTATTCAATAATCGTACAGTGACTTATTCGAGAAATTAATTTGGGTTGTAAAATTATTTGCGGTTGGAAGACAGATTGTTTGCGGTCCTGTGTGGGTACTTGGTTAAGCTTTGTTTTAGTGCGATTTAAAACTTAATGTTTGTGATGTGTTATGCAATTTTTATGAACGGAAATTGAAAACAGTGAAGCTGCGAACAATTTTATATAAAATTACTTATAACCAATATTCAAAAAAAATATTAAAGATTAGTAAATGACCTTAAAGAACAAGCATCTGACATGAGAACCAACGTGTATGACGTAAATGTGTCGACTTTTTTCGGCACGGGTTCTGATGTTGCGGAATAAACCAACATTTAGGACAAAAGCATTTTACTTCCGTGCCGACGAACAAAAGTCAAATGTAAATAACCTCTAGACACGGTTGGTTTACTAAGTAGCTGATAGGCACCGATTATATCGTTACCAGATTTACATAGCTCCTTTAATGTGGCGAGAATTAAACACATGCTCAAATACGAAGCAATGGAAAGTGTCTAGATGAAAATTAACTTCGGATTTACGCTGCGCCTTTTAGGAAGCGGATCTCGTTATCGCACGATCGGTTAAAATCTCAATTATTGTTAATACAACTTCCTAAACTTAAAATTATGAATTCTCAATCCTGCCGGATACATAGATGTCGTGATTGATGCTCTAATGTTCGAAACTTCTAAAAAAATATGTTTCCGCATATGAAATCATGCTGACAACAAGTTCTGTATGTAAAATGGATGACGTCTAAAGCGGGATTAGGGTATGATAATTTTGAGTCTATTTTGTTGCTACTACCTACACACCTCGTGGTCCGTACGTAGGTATATGTTTATCTTATGGATGTAAGAAAATATCCGTAGTGCAGATTTGTCGATGATGCTATGCCATCAATAACTATAATTGTTTGGAGACGGAAAACTTTTTATATGAGTCAGATTCTCGACATAATTCATTCGTAGGTTGCCGAAGGTGTTAGGCAAACAACTTGATGCTGTTTTTGGGTACTTCAAGTGATAAGGTAGACAGACTGGTCCTTATGGCATAGGCTTGAAGGTTAAATTTGAAGTCAATATTTATATTATATCTTAGATATATCCAAAAAGAAAATAAAAGTTACATCCACGGTTAGCAAGATGTGAAAAATTTTTGAAGCTTTAAAAAAAAAAAACATTTCGTCAGGAGCAAGAATTTAAAAGTGTTGCAACTTCAGCAGAAAGAGAATCAGAAAATAGAATTGGTGTTCAGATCTTGTTATATATTAGGTAGGTAGGCTTTCGAAAGCATGTTTGCGCAGACGCAAAAAGAAATACAATTGTTACAACTGCAGCAGAAGGAGAGCCAGAAGATAGAATCAAACTGTTAAAATAAAAGAAAACATAATTATATATATAAAGGGGAGGAGAAAATAAAAACATAGGTCGGTAAGTAAGTAATTTAAGTAAAGAAAATAGACACAAAATTATACATCTTGTTTGGAAAATTAATAAACGGAAAATTCAACCAGTGAAGATATAATTTTCACAGTACAGATACTTACTTGGTAGATTTCCTGGAAGGGTAGATGATGAAGAAGAAGTGGACAGTTGAATGTGAAGACTGATCCTATTCCTCGAGCTTTTATACTCAATCTGAAGTAGCCAGCCTAACCAACCAAGTCGGGAGACAACGGGACACTTCCATTATCTATATGGATCTCATAATTAGATTGGGTAATGTGTTCGATGTTGTTAGGAAAAAGTTTGGACAGTTAAGTTAAATTGTCGCAATTTTGGGTTATTTTTTTTCATATGGGGTTTTTTCCGACTATAACTTGAAAACACATGATTTTACGGGCAAAAGCAATTCATATTTTCTTGAGTGCATAAGTATGGGTGTGTAAGCCCAAATCCAACATTCTAAGGCGGTGGGTATACCGTATACGCGCCACAGCAACCAATCATTTTGTTCGTCGACGGCGACTAAAACCTATGAAGTGAGAACTCTTTGGTCAACCTGTACATAAAGAAAACTTTTTTAAATTAATGTTTCCATACGATTTTCTCAGTTGACGTTCCAAATTTAAATCACATTAATGACCAGCCTTCATAATGAAATTCAGTACAATATTAATGCCCGGCTAGAGCCTTAGGCCTTAAATGACTTGCTTTAGGTTTGCATGACATATAATTTGACGTTAGCGAGCAGGTGGTGTGAAGACACTGTTTAGAAGGTGCAACTTTTATTTTTGCTTGAATTAATGGTATGCTACAGGTGATTAAAGTGCACCATGTAAATCGGCCTTAACTTTATGAATACTTCGCAATATTGAAACAGTTACAAGTATATACCTATTTTAAACATAGTTTTGAAACTAAAGTATCTAACCATCTAACGTTTTGGATATACGCGGAAAGCCCTAATGAAGTATTTTTCAGCGCATTCTACGAGTGTATACCTACTAACAAAAATAGTGAATTTCAACTGTAGCAGAATATTTTATTGAAGCTGCTAACGTTTCGCTACTAGTTTGAAATGTACATACATTACATTACATACACATTACATTTATTTTAATCCTAGAAATGGTTGGTGTTGTCTTTTGTAATTACACTGAGTGCTCTATTCTTTTTGAATTACATGGTTATGTAAAGAGGTTGCTTTATATTCCAGTGGGGTTAGAAAGGGGTTATCTATAGAAAAATAAACCATTAATTCTCCAATTCGCTGATCTTCAATTTATGAGCAATCTCTTCCTCCTTACAATCCTCGACTATGCTCCTAGTCCTTGTATCCTCCTAGTCCTTCTATCCTCCTAGTCCTTCTATCCTCCTAGTCCTTCTATCCTCCTAGCCCTCCTATCCTCCCAGTCCTTGTATCCTCCCAGCCCTCGTATCCACCTCGTCCTTGTATCCTAGTCCTTGTATCCTCCCAGTCCTTGTATCCTCCTAGTACTTGTATCCTCCTAGTCCTTGTATCCTCCTAGCTCTTGTATCCACCTCGTCCTTGTATACTCCTAGTCCTTGTATGCTCCTAGTCCTTGTATGCTCCTAGTCCTTGTATCCACCTCGTCCTTGTATCCTCCTAGTCCTTGTATCCTCCTAGTCCTTGTATCCTCCTAGTCCTTATATCCTCCTAGTCCTTATATCCTCCTAGTCCTTGTATCGTCCTAGTCCTTGTGTCCTCCTAGTCCTTGTGTCCTTCTAGTCCTTGTATCCTCCTAGCCTTTGTATCCTCCTAGTCCTTGTATCCTCCTAGTCCTTGTATCCTCCCAGGCCGTGTATTCTCCTAGTCCATGTATCCTCCTAGTCCTTGTATCCTCCTAGTCCCTGTATCCTCCTAGTCCTTATATCCTCCTAGTCCTTGTATCCTCCTAGTCCTTGTATCTTCCTAGTCCTTGAATGGATCCAGGACTGATGCAATTATTTGAACATAAGGCTATGTTCGTTAGTAGTCTTCACGTTATGGTTGGGAAGCGCAGTCGATTTCATTCAAGCCGGGTTGGCGGGTGGGACTCATTCCGGAAACCGAAGTTCGTGAGATGAGGCTCCATAAGCGCAGAAGGTGGGTGTCACTCTGTGGTTCTATTCGGAAAAATTAATTGTGTGTACCTTATATTAGACCCCGGAATGAGATAAATTTATGTTATGGAACAACAAATTGAATGTCATACTTAACAACGTTCAAATTCCATTGCAACCTAAAACTTAAATTATTACGACCACTGAGTGACAAATGGTAACTCAAAAATAAACTTGGAATACATTTCACTGAAGTAGATAAATGATTAAATGGCGAGAGAACGTACTTATTTGAGATTATGAACACTGCTATAGCACATTGTTAATGTTTCAAAACTCCTTTGAAAGAAAGCCTCTTCACCAACAAATTGCTTCATCACTCCAAACTAAACCTGACATCAAACTTGAATATTTTGGCAATCAGCCAAGATATTCGTATTCTCTAGACAGACTCGGACAATCGATCATCGTTTTACCTACAATTTTGAGGCCAGTCACTTCCGAACCGCAACATAATGCCCTATCATGAACCTCATCGGAAGTAAATGTCGAGTCTAAAAATACGACGAGAACGAACAGAAAGGCTTTTCAGCGTAAAAAATTTAAGGGCACGCTGTTGACAAAGGATCTGGTCCGCGTTAATTAACTGATAGATTACTTAAGATTCTGATTTCGGATGTTTTTGGAAGAGTTCGTTGACAGTCGATAGTAATTCGTCGATACGATGCTTTGTGAATTTCATTTAGAGCTGGGACTATTCCTAGTCTTCAGTTTCGTTATCCCCTCGTCTGTTAGGTTTATTAAGTTCGGTAATAATAGTAAAAGTAATTGTGTCTCATTAGTGACAGTTGGCTCTTATACGTGTCATGATTATTGTACAAAAATAAATAAGAGTGAAGATATGACGAATGATTAGGTAGGTACTCACGAGAAGATAGGTAAAAGACTTGGACTCCAATAGTGTATACCCTACTAAACTATGTAGGTATAGTGTACGTGTATTACATATGTTACAGTACCCGGCGATAAATATTGCACATCGACCTTTTTACACAAAACCATTTTATACAAAGAATAAAAAAAATAATCAAAAGAAGCAAATCATAATTGTTTTAACAGCTCCTAATAGATACCGGACTGTTTGTATTTCGTGCGACAGAGATAACGCTCTACGAAGCCGAAATTAGCCGATTGTCTCTTTCCAAAGGTCGATGTGCAATATTTATCGCCGGGTACTGTTGCGGGTAGCACAGAACCGGTCAAAATGGCGGTGCTTGATCCCAGGCCAGGAGTGGACGTCTTTCGGCTGAATGAATGATGTATGAATGCTTACCTATGTGTTATGTCGCAAAAGGTAGGAGGCTTCCGATTAAAAATCAAAAACAGCTTTTCATTCTTTATTCTCACTAAGCACAGAAAAATTATCTAAAGTTAAATCGTAATAGTAAAGTTATGTCGTAAATTAAAGTTTCCCATAAACTCGTAAATTGACTATGAATAATAATCAATATAATTATATGAAGGTTAAAAGGAGGTGTACCTATCTAGGTAGGTACTTTTAACAAAACAATTTAACACTCATTTCAATATTTAAATGATATTATATATTTTCCGGGATAAGCATACAAATATTAATTTGGAAAATAATAGGTACCTACCTACTTCACAATGTTGATAAATATTAAACATCGGACATTAATCTAACATGGACGTAATTACCGAATCACATACGATACAAAATACAAAATTAACATTACAACACCCGGTTAAACGACTTTTATTTATACGGAGAAAACAATTATTTCGACTTACCGAAAAACACGTGGGTGAATATCCCAGCAGCAAATTTTACGCGTCCACGTTGAGAATCGAGGTGTTAAATGATAGGATGTTTCTTATTTTTTTTTATAGTAAGCTACGTAACTTGTTTCAATTAGTGCCACATTTTTTTTATAACTGTGTATTTAAATAAATAGGGAAAAAATAAATCGCCTTAAAATTCAAGTTAGGTGGCTTGTCCCAGCTCCATTTTTTGATATAATTGCATTCACCAAAGCAACAATTTGCTGTACAATAAAAAATAAATAAATTCGTTAGTATATGCTTAAGACACATTATCTAAAAACAATTAAACCATATTAGAAAATCTAATTTAAAAGCACAGGGTAGTCGATCAAAGTTTGTCCAAGTAAAAATCAAAATTTTGGTGGCACTTTTTCAACATACTATAAAATGAAGCTTCGTGTTCGTGCGTGTGCGATCAATCACATTTTATTATTTCACATCTCTCAGTTGTGCACTTGCGCGTAACAGGTGTGTGATTAGTGCTATGATTTTCCGCCAAAAACGTAAGTATCATCTTGGGTGGCACGGAGGACAAAAATTGTTCAATTTTTGGTGGATCGATTTGCTGTTAATTTTAAAGTGTTTTAATAGTAAGCTACACATTATAGATAGTGATTTGGGTTACGCATAAATCAGTGATATTAATTTAATTGTAACTAAAAACCCCTATTTTTAGAGATTTTTTTTATATCTGGTTTCAATTTTGGTGGCTCAATTTTGGTGGTTTTGGTGGCGTTTTCACGCCACCGGTCCTTATTTTTCACGTAAACTGAAGAAAAAATTTCGCGACCAAAATTGAAAAAATATTCAGTTTGTTGATATTGACCCTTAACATTGTGTAAGACATCTGAAATCATTAAATGTTCAATACAAATATTGTTTGTTATTTTTGTATTAAGATACAAATTTCGCCACTAAAATTGAAAAAATATTCAGTTTGTTGATATTGACCCGTGTGCAATTTTGCCATAATAAAGTGGAATCATTAATTCACTTTAGTAAAATGACAGGTGCTAGCCTACAGACAGAGAAGGAATATACCTAAGTAGTAAAATATTTTGGTCATATTTTTATTGGAATAGTCATCATTTATTAATGAATGTATTAAAAATAAGTGTAAACTCAAAATATGACCACATTTTTAGTGTCCGACCGAAGGTTCGGTTTCGGTTTTTGCCATAATCATTGTATCGGCTGCAGCTGAATCCTCAGCCCGACCAAAAACCGTCCGTGAGGTTTCGATAGGATAAATAGACGAGTCTATTTTCGTTCGATAGTTAGTCAGACGGCGTAACCTTAGTAATGGGTCCGGTTTTCACCCTTTTTGTAAAAAAAAACCTTTGTATTTAACGGCTGATATACGTGTGTGTGTGCTCGCAGAACAGATGGCCGATGGGGCCGATAGGTTCTGGAGCGGCGCGCGTACCGGAAGACGTTGGAAGGCCTCCCACAAGGTGAACCGTCGACCTTGTGAAAGCCGCAGGAACCCGTTGGATGCGAGAAGCACAAATTCGATCGATGTGGAGGTGCTTGGGGCAGGCCTATGTCCAGCACTGGACGCCTTTCGGTTGAAATGGTGATGATGATGATCAAACGTGTTTTGGTCGAACACTTATTTTACGAAGTGAAAGGTAGCACCTGTCTATTTCCTCTAATGAATTAAATATTCTACCATAGTTTTTTTTTATTTAACATCCCTCCACTTTTGGCACTTCGTCAGCCATGCTAGCAAGAATTAAATTCTTGTCAGTGCCCGTAGGTTTCTTTGGTTCTAGAGCAGCTCTCATTTCTAGGGCTCGAGTGTCCGTCTCCAAGGACTGGTTCTTGTCGTTCAAATCTATGGCTATTTTGATGGAAGCAGCTTCTAAAGCGTTGTATGTTGCCCTGGAAAAATAGGATTAGTTAAGTTTTTTTTTTGGATGACCGATCGAGAACACATGTCTAACACGTGTTCTTAAGTGGAGACCGCGAATCGGTAAACTTAAGACAGGACGCCCTCTGGCTAGTGTTGGGTAGGACACGACTTGAAAAAGAGTTTGTAAGAGTAGCCTCTTTTTCAAACTGAGCCGGTACAATGTCCTACTTCAAATGAGGTGAGGCGTTCGGTTCGGGCTCGGCGGTAGATTTGAGGAGGTGAGGCGTTCTGAGCTCGGTGGTACAATTGAGGAGAATATTACAAACATGTTATTTTGTCATTTTGATGCATAATTTGTCATTTTAATACATATTAAACAAAGAAGTTTCTGTAGGTATAAAAAAATAACATTTCTTTTTTTCAAAAATGTAATAAAATATAAAAACAAAGAAAAGTACAGAAAAATATTAAAGATTGGAATTTAAAAATAATATCATGGCGACTTTGTTGCCACTAAGCCTGTTCCTTGAAGGAACAGGCTTAGTGTGTGTTGTAGTTACATGAATATTTGTACTCCGCCCCTAAAACGACCCACTGACACTGACTAACTAAGTTATGGTTATTTTATAATAATTTTGTTGAATAGAATATCACAAACGATATTGTTTCAACTGTAACAAAACTTTTGAACTGGCCTGTTCACGTTCCAGGCGCATAAACTTAGTACAATATAAATAGCTTCGCGTCATATTGTCATCTCATTCCGGTACATACAAATGACATGAAAGAGTAGACCTAGGCAAGTGAGTGGAGGCTCGACGCGTTCTCTCTCACTCATTTGTATGTAGGTACTGATACTGTGCTCCGTCTCGTTTGCGACTATCGCGACAACTGCCGCGTACTGCGACAGAAAATGTGAAGTAGTACATTTTGAAACGCTGTACCGCTCTTACATTTTAACGTCATGTCCAGGACAAATGTACTGCCTCTTGTATGTCCTACCCAACACTAACTCTGGCTAGGTGGAGCGACGATCTTCGCAGGTGGCTGGTAGCAGTTGGATGAGAGTTGCCGAGAATCGTGCTGAATGGCATGCGATTGAAGATACCTAAGTCCAACAGTGGACCTGCTGCAGGCTGATGATAATTAAGTTTTTTCATGGTCCTTTTCTCCAAATATACAATACACTCGTTTATTTCAGATAAAAGATTTATTATTTAAGACGATTTATTATTTCAGCTAAAAGTTAGAGAGAGAATAATCTTTTGAAAATGAATGTTGAAGGCGATAAAGTCTAACAAATGAATGTTATTGCGTTTGTGGACTGGAATCAAATTGACTAGACTATTCCTAAGTGCCACAACGTATCGCATTTAAATATGTCAAGTACCAAACATTTATCATAATGAGTAATACTTTTGGAAATGGTTTTTTAACCTTTTGACCACCACATGTCAAAAATTCAAAAACTTGCCCTCGGCGCGGCGTCAAAGTCGCCGGTCGCGTTTGACGCCGCGCCGTCGCCGTCGTCGTCGATCCGTGGCGTGCTGGGCACATTTTGGTTTGCCATCTATACATGACTGTGGCGGTCAAAAGGTTAATACCCTCTTTGTTTGATCCCCCGGGGGAAATATGTATCTAATCATTCAAAAGTCAATCTCTGGTATATATGCTTAAGACTACATATCGCCTCTTTGCTTCAAAAAGTGTTATCTTAAAAATTAAAATTGTTGGACTTATCCGATGCCTCCTTGCTTCAATAAATGTGTTATCATGAAAATTTAAATTGTCGGACTTAAGGCTCCTTCAAAAAGGCGCGACACGCGATAAAATCGCGCGCGACACAAAGGCACCGCAAGTCGCGTAACAAGCGATGCCTTTGTGTCGCGTGCGATTATATCGCGTGTCGCGCCTGTTTGTAGGAGCCTTTATTGAAGGAAAGAGGCGATATCAAGCTATACATTTCCAGTTTTAGCTGACCTCACATTGCAAAGGCTTTTCGTACAATGAGAAGTCAGATTATACTGGAAATTTATAGCTTGATATGTCGCCGTGCATACTCTAAACAAGGTATACATTCGCCGCTTTTCGTATTCGGTCAACTTCTATTGTTAACTCACTTCTATTTCAAGTATAATTAGCCTATAATAACGCTCCCACTGCTGGGACACAGGCCACCTCTTTGCGAGAGAAAATGGGCCGTAATCCACCACGCGGGACCAGTGTGGGTTCGTAGATGTCACGTGTCTGTTTTTTTTTGTTCTAGGACATGCAGGTTTCCTTACGATGTTTTCCTTAACCGTTTTGAGAGCAGTGGTGATGAAATTAAATACAAAAAGTAAATTGCCTGGCTGGGTTCGAACCTACGACGTACAATTTGTAAGTCGGGCCGTTACCATTGGGCCACCACCGCTTCTTCATCATATCGTCTGATTATTTTTCTATCGAGGATCACACTAGGTTTTTCACCAAAGATACTCGAACTTACTTGGCACAGTCCAATTTCTCCTGCAACTGACGAATAGTCTCCCTCAGGCTTCGAACCTCGTCCTTCAGCCCTATATCGGCCTCGTCAGCAGCTAGTTCATACCCTGGACGGTACCCTCGCGTCTCCAAGCGGGTTTCAGCCACTTTCAACGCGTTCACTTTATCGGCAAACTGTTCGCCCATAGTTTTTAGTTCCGTTGCTAGTTTGTCCATGTTTTCTTCCATCTGAGGAAATAAGAAGATTTCCGTAAGATTTCCGGAAAATGTTGTCTAACCCTGGGTTTATGAGAAGGCTATTGAAGTCTCTTATTAAAAGGTAAAGGTAAAGTTTGCCTCAAAAAGATGTATAGATCGACAAGAATTCATTTCATTATCTTTAATCACATTGGCCACAAAACAGATTATACATTGGGTACATCGTAAACTCACGTCGCGATTGATAAATGTAGAAAATAAACAACAAATATGACCCATTCGAATTTCGATAAAACACTTACAAAATCGTCCAAAGGATTTTGTAAATCTGGGGTTGGTGAAAAAGAAAGAGTATCTATCTGTTTCCAGACTAATATCATGTAACAGGATTGAGAAACTTGATAATTTTATTTATCTTATTTTGGACCTAACTATATGAATAAAGTTTTGGGAGCTAATATGGTCAGACGGCAATATCAGGTTCCTAAGTTATCCAATTGTTAGCCGCAGATTAGATGGCAAAAAGTATGTAAGAGTTTGGTAAGATACTGGGTAGTGTATCTTACCAAAGTCTTACATACTTTTTTCAATTTTGACAGACAAAATCATTCAAATGAAACATTTCTTTTTAGTCTGTAGGAGTCACCTTTACCTTAATGCTACTATTGCTACGTTATGTCTTAACTAGTTTCTGCCCGCTACTTTGTCCGCGTGAAATTAATTGTTCCCCCGACCCACCCCATCCCATCGCATCACCTGCCCGCGCTATCACTTTGTTATCGCTTTGCGATTTTTCTTACTTTCTTTTTGCTCGGCTCCTAAGGTCATGGCGTTCAATAGCCTATAGCCTTCCTCAAGAATTGGGCTATTAAATACAAAAATATTTTTTTCAAATTCGAACAGCAGTTCCAGAGATTAGCGTGTTTAAACAAACAACCTCTTCAGCTTTATTATTACCTTCATCTTCTGCCAATCCAGTTCATTTCTCGCCCTCTGCGTATCATAGATGCGTCTTCGCAGCATATAATTAGTGACGTCAGTTTGAGCTCTTAGGGCATTTCTGGCGCGACCTCGAGCCACGAAAAGTGACTCACGAAGACGTAAAGTGTCTTGAAGTTCTATAATCGCCATCTGTTTTGTTGCTTCACATTTGTCCAGCCATTGCTGGTTAGTTATCATTCTACAAGAGAAAAGTTATTGATTATGATAAAAGGTTTTGATTACGGTCCATTAAAGTAATTAAAAAGTTGGTTTCAATTATCCTTTACCCTTTCAGCAGTATTTAAATGGTCTCATTGATCTCTGGCAAATTATCAAATTGTATTTGTCTCGTTATTAACTTCTTAAATTATGCTTGTTAGAACTTCGCTGAAATTTCTTTTATAGCAACTTTGCCTGTCACCTTTTACAACAAAGTACACATTTTTTTCACTAAAATTTTTCATCAGTAAAGCCCTTTGTTTTGTTTTCTTTTTCTGTATGAATTTTAGTGTTAGATGAAATAAACTAGGAACGTGAACGTAGCAAGTGGCATTCTGTAGTTTAAGAGAAGGCGTGAAGTTTATGTATGTACAGTCAACAAAAGAGATCAGTATGCAGGATCGTCGGATATAGTTAAAGTTAAGTAAAAAACCAATGGATGTTGTCGACTGAAATTTAATTTGTTAAATGATCTGTGTGTCTTCTATTAATACATTTTTATTTTATTCAAGTACATCCATCGGTTTCTTACTAAACTCCAACTATATCCGAAGATCCTACATACTTATCCCTTTTGTTGGCTGTACTTATGAAATAGCGTAGTTGAAAACTTTACTCGGTAAGTAGTGCAGAAAACCTTACTTTCACGAACTAAGTGCCATCATTTAGGTACCTACGCCTACACAAGAAAAAACCATAATGAGAGGCAAAGTAGCATCGCTTAGAGACTGCTCATATCTTGTGTTATTAATGAGACTATAATGTTGAGCCTTTTAACTCAGGCCCAGGTGCAAGAAGACGCGGGGAGTATCGTAACTTCTAACAAATTTAATTGTTTAGAAGTACCAAGTTGAAAGTTCTAGCTACTCAGGTTGTTTTCAAGGAGACTGTCGTCTTGGAAGTTATCATGGTTCTGTGTCTAGGTTTCGACTTGGTTAGTGTGGTAAAGTAATTATTGTGGGTAAATGCTAAGGTAATGATACCTTGAGACACAGTAGTCCTTAGTGCAAACAAACACTTTGCATGAACAAGCACCCTAATTGCGTAGCGTACAATGCGTGCCACGAAAGATGAGACTTGACCCCGCCTCTCCCGCTCTTTCCGCCGCCCCTATGACGTCCGGTCCCGTCCCGCACTCAGACCTCATACCGCTAAAGATACCTAAAATCGTGTACTGCGCATGTCAAACCACGTGGTGTGTGTCAAGTCTCATCTTTCGTGGCACGCATTGTACTATCATTTCTGAAACACTGAAGTTGCAAATCCTTTGCTTCGTATGTTCAAAAAAAAAAATCTACTCAACAATTTAAATAACGCAATGAATGTTGTTGAACTGTCAAAATTGAAACCTATTGCTATTGCTACTGATAGTGCGTTACGCAATTACCCAACAACTAACAACAACTATTAACTTTAAGACAATTTACACATTTAGAAACTTTTTTAAAATCCTTGCTACTGATAGTGCGTTACGCAATTAGCCAACAACTAACAACAACTATTAACTTTAAGACAATTTACACATTTAGAAACTTTTTTAAAATCCTTGCTACTGATAGTGCGTTACGCAATTACCCAACAACTAACAACAACTATTAACTTTAAGACAATTTACACATTTAGCAACTTTTTTAAGATCCTTATTCTAATAATTATTTAGGAGTGAAATAAACATGGGGTTGCTGTCGTATGGTTTTATGTAGAACCGAATATACAAGGCAAGAATACTCACAACTGCTTGATATATTGTTATGAGTAATATTACTCATACTAACGCCAGCACATCAAGCTATTACAATCTGTCAAATTTCTTTAATAGATTTTCGACTTTATCGCTAAAGCATAAGGTTTAAAGTTGATTGGGAAAATTTTACAGTTTCGGGTAGCTTGATGTGCTGGCGTCTTGCACATAAAATGAAATATTCCTACCTCTTGGGAGTTTTCAAGGAGTCAGTTTTATAAGTTATATTGGCACAGTCCTTGTCCAAATTCAACATGTCCTTATCAATCTGAAGTGCTTCGTTCTTATCATTCAAATCTAATTGTAGTTTGAACTTCACCACTTCCAACTTGTTAATTTTTTCCCAAGCGGACTGGCATCTGTCTATCAGCATCTTCTTATTGCTTTCTGTTACGCAGAGTTCCTGTAATTATTTTATTATTATTTTAACTGCCACATAAAGTCTGGTTACAAGATGCTATTAAATTGCCAGTGAAATAACATTAGTTAAAACCAAAATAAAAGTCGCACCGTCTAAACAGTATTTTGACGATCATGTAAATGGAGCTTAGAGAAAATTGCGGTGTGGAGACCAACGGGTTTGGCGATAAGATGCCAACTTTGCTTGTTATTACTCCTCAAACCCAACAAAGGTTTACGGCAAGTTAACATAATGGTAGGTCTTTCCGAAAGAGTTCTTTAAAAGATTCTTGCTATTATGTACGTTTTAAGAACGACAATAGTGTAAAGGCGGATTTACTTTTGCATCAGTTATGTAGCGAGTTAATTCCCTTGACGTCTATGACACTCCACAATAAAAAAAAACAGTGGCACTCCAGGAGTGCCGACAGAAGTGAAAACAAAACACAAACAGAATACTTTGCCATCACTCACTGACATATCGGAAATACATTAAAACCGAGTAGGTACATCCCCAGGACAGCCGAACACATCCGAAGCGGGTATTTTTGAAACGCCTTATAAACAAAATACGCGCGGTGTCGCTTACAGTAACAGTGGCGCGATTTCAAGGGTTTTTTTCCCATCTCAAAAAATGCCCAACGCGCCTAATCAAGTTTTCACTTCAAAAATTTTTTTTTTTTGGTCTGACGTTTGTACACATAATTTGCTTCTTGAACTAAACTCGCTACTTAACTAATGTAAATCAGTTAAAACTCTGCCAGCGTCTGTATACCCTTCCACATTTAACCCGTTTGCCTTCAAAGCAAGAGTGAACAGGCATCTTCTGGGCACGTTCATTCCATTATAGACCTTATCCATCGCTTTCTATCAGGTGCAGGCCCAGTCAGCATTTTTTTTTTTGTAAGTCTGGCAAACTTGTATATCTTATTATTATGTCAGTTTAAAACTCTCTCTCTCTCTCTTTATGTCCATACCAATTAGCAAAGCAGTCCATGAAAACACTTAAGGGTTTATTTATAGAAGTTGCTAATTGTTTGGCCAGAATGGAGCGCGGGCGCGGGGCAGGCGCGGGTGCGGGTGCGGGAACGCGCGTGGGCTGCCTGCCCGCGCTGGAGCGCGGCTGCGTTTTGCGTGTTGTCTGGTCCAGTGTTTGTCAAAATATAATATGGATGAAGAGAAGACTTATTTTTACTAGAAAAAAGCTCAAACTAGTTTGAGAACCACGGTCCCCGCGCGGGCCGCCCGCGCACGCGCCTCGCACCCACTGCGGCCACTTGTATGAACTACATAATATATGTCGTGAGCAGTGAGTTGCCCGCGCGCTCCCCGCGCCGAGCATACCCCCGCGCCGCTTACCGCACCCGCGTGCCCACTATGGACACTCAAAGGACGTTCATATGTTTAGTTCGCTGCGCCACGCCCGCCCCGCGTCCGCGCTGCCAGTCTGGCCAAACACTTATAAGTACGTAATGATTAACGACTGCTTAACCATACTTTTTGACGCTTAAACGTCTCTTAAAACTTTTAAGCAACGCTTATAAATAAAGGGGATTTCTGTACCTATTTTGGGACATGAAAAGGTGTGCCTTATAAGGCCTTCAAGATATCAAATACAAATGACAACGAAAATCCTGTTTGTCCGACTACAACAGCACTAGTTAAGTCAAGCACACCTGAGAGCTAATTGGGCTGACAAGTGGACTTAACAATCAGCAAATAAGGTACCTATTGTATTGTACCCTTAACAATTAGCACACAATGCTAGAGGGAAAATCTCTATTGTCTTTAAGTTTTGTGTGTGAAAGTTTGTATGTAGGTACCTAAACAGTTTAAAAGTGAATCTTTTTGAAAAGGTCATTAAAAAGGATTTAGTGTTTTTGGTACGGAGTTGATTCTTTTGAATCCCAAGGAAAGTTGCCCGATATAACATGTCTCTTCCCAATGGTGTTGTTGATAAAGTATTTTTTTTTAGTCCTAAATTATGGTATTCTGTATCATTGAGCAATCATTGTGGAGGCCGATACTTTAGAAGGAAACGTTCTCAAAGAGACTGAATAGAAGCAATATTATTAAAGTCCTCCAGACCGTATTTCGGAGACTATAGCCTTCGGAGCCTAGCCTCAACGGAGACTATTAGCCCTCGGAGCCTAGCCTCAACGGAGACTAGATTTCGGCGCGGGAGATGATTATTATAGTGCACATTTGCATTAGTGTGTGTGCAGACATAGGTGCACTCCCTCTTCCCTCACCCTCATAGCCCGAGGGGACGGCAATCCGACACGACCGTTGAGAGATCAGGAGCAGGACCAACGGCTTGACGTGCTTTCTTACCCCTGTGGGGTATCACACCGCCAACTTCCAAACTCCAAGCTGTTACTAAGAAATTCCTAATGGAAAAACTCATCGAACCCAGGACCACCCCACGCTCAGTATTCGCACTTGCGACCACGAGACCAGTGGGGCAGTTAAATAGTACAGCACCGTCCCGCGGCTTCACCCGCATAAGTGTCGACTCCGTGGGATTCTAGGGATAAAAACGATCCTATGTCCTTTCCCGGGACTCAAACTATCTCTATACCAAATTTCATCTAAATCGGTTCAGCGGTTTAAACGTGAAGAGGTAACAGACAGACAGACAAACTTTCACATTTATAATATTAGAATGGATATAAGATACTATATCCATACTAATATTATAAATGCGAATGCACTATATAGCACTATATAGAACTACATATATAGGATACTATATAGTGCTATATTATTAACATAAAAATAACATAATATCACGCCTGTTTTCCCCAAAGGGTCAGGCAGAGGTGTACCTATAGTACACATTTCGCCAGTGATGTTTCACTTTCTTTACTGCGGTGCTATTCTGTAAAAATCTCACCATGAAAACTTAGGTGAAGGGAGCGTGGAGTGAGCTGTCAATAATGTCAATTCCTAGCAAAAACAAAACTCACTTTACCTAAGTTTTCACGGTGAGATTTTTACAGAATCGACCGGCTGTAGTGGTTTCGTACTACATCCAGAATTATTTTAATAACCGAAGCGGTAAACGATAGTTAGTTTCTTGTATGTTTGTCTTCAGTCCCACGTAAGAGGGGGCGAGCCTATTGCCAACATGCGTTCACAAATCCAGACTCTAGGCTGCTACTGAGTAATTCCAGGTGGAAAAACCCAATAACACTTTGCCCGACTCGGGAATCAAACTCAGGATCTCATGTTTAGCTGTAGCGCTTACAACCAGCCGCTTGTTCAGTAAGCTATAATGGGTACGGGCCGGGGCCGCCTTCAAGCGGCTCCTGCCCAACCTGAGGGGGCCAAACGCCTCCTGCCGGAGGCTTTACGCGGGGGTCGTGCGGTCCATGGCCCTATACGGGGCCCCGGTGTGGGCGCGTTCACTGCGGCGGCGAGCCGCCCATTATTTGAACGCGCCCCAGAAGGTGGTAGCCGTTAGGCTGATCCGGGGGTACCGCACGATCTCGGGCGAGGCGGCAAGCCTCCTTGCCGGACTGCCGCCATGGGATCTGGAGGCGATAGTCCTCGCGCGCCTGTATGAGTGGCGCGCGGAGGCACTACGCCGGGGGGAAACTCCGCTTCCGCAGCAAATTGCGGCGGAGCGGACGGACCTCCGGCGCGATCTCATGGCGGCATGGAAAGAGCGACTGTCGCAACCCAGCGCAGGGCACGCCACGATAGCGGCGGTAAGACCCCTCTTTGAGGAGTGGCTAGAGAGGCGTCATGGCGCCCTCACCTACCGCCTGACGCAGGTCCTCACCGGACACGGAAGTTTCGGGAGGTTCCTGCACATAATCAGGCGGGAGGAAACGCCCGGGTGTCACCATTGCCAGGATCGCCCAGAGGACACGGTGGAGCACACGGTGGAGGTCTGCCCCGCTTGGGCGGAGCACCGCCGTGTCCTCGTAGAGGCGATCGGCAGCGGCGGCGACCTCTCGCGTCCGGGCCTGGTTCAAGCCATGGTCCGGGGCGAGAGGGAGTGGGGGGCAGTCGCCTCCTTCTGCGAAGCAGTCATGCTAGCGAAGGAGGCGGCGGGACGGCTGAGGGAGAGAGCCTCCCGTCCCAGCCGCCGCGGGAGACGCTCCGGGCGTCGGGAGCCGCGCGACGACTCCCGGCCACCGTAGGCGCGGGCCTGCGGGCGGAGAGTAATGGGTAGCTCACCGTCCGATCAGGACCAGGCCCGTGCCGGACGGCGCGTACGTGTTCCACGCGCGCCTCAAAGAGATGTCAGCATCAACTGAAGGGGCCCGTCAGGGCCGAAGCCTGCCGGGTTAGCGGGATTGTCCGAAAGGGTTACCGCTGGCCCGGAACATAAAGGGCGAAGGAAGGAACACGGGTGGGTTTTAGTCAGTAAGAGTCTGACACTCCCTTCCGCTCCACCCAGAGCGGGAGGAGTCATTTGATGATTTCCCATCCTGAAAAAAAAAAAAAAAAAGCTATAATGGGTGTCTCAGTAAGAGTGCACTTTTTAAATCAAGAATTTTTTTTTTCGATCAATTGGCAACTCTGAAATTCGACAGCCGTCACCTATGTTTATTCCGATTATTAAAAATTTAAAAATGGAGCGCTTTTCTAAAGAACAACGCGTTATAATTGTGAAAACTCTTTACAAAAATGGGAAAGTTACGCTGAAACCGCCCGTAAACTCTTTTCAGCCGAGAAAGTGCACCAGGGCCCTCGCCCACGGCGACTTTTTGTAGCGATGCAGTCGCGCGTTTAGCAAACGCGCGACAGCATCACTTCTAACGCGTGTTAGTCGCATTTGCAACGCGCTACTGCATCGCGATTGTATCGATACAAACGCGCGACCGCGTCGCGCTACTAACGCGCTACTGCATCGCAAAGTTATGGTTAGTCGTTCTTCAGCTGATATACATTGTCTCATCATTGTATTTCTGCGTGTCAACTCTGGTTTTACAATGGAAAGCAATTCACAAAACGTCGAATATGACATTCTATAACAACTTTTGAATTTAAGATCATAATTTTTGAGTTGTTTGAATGTTGTTACATGATGTCCACAAAGTAATCTCTGGGTATTAAATGGATGCATCCAATATTGACGCTGCTTCCGTTGCCTACGCTTCGGCTGCTTACGTAAAAGCAGCACCAAAGACAACGTGACTAATGTTGCCTCAACGGAGTCCATCTTGCAACTGTACTGATCCAAGGTATTGTTGTATCGTAACTGCATCGCGACCGAATCGCGTTTGCATCGCGACTGAATCTGGTCCCGTGGGCGCGGGCACACAGCTAGCGACTGCTTCGCGTCTGTATCGATGCTACGCGCGAGAGCATCGCGACTGCATCGCTACAAAAAGTCGCCCGTGGGCGAGGGCCCGTCAACCAGATCGTGCGATTTAACGCCTTGCGATTTTTTTCTTTGGAGTTTTATGAAATCTCTGGTTTATACGAAATAACCAGAAACAATTCCTGAGCTCAAATCAGAGATCCAACGCGTCATTGGTGAGATACAGCCACAACTCTGTGTAAAAGTCATGGATAATTTCATGAAAAGAGTGATGGCCTGTCATCAGAGCCATGGGGGCCATTTGCTGGATATTTTATTCCATACTTAATCGGAACATGTCTTCTTTACAATCCAATAAAAATATCACAACTCTCTCATAAAATACATGCTTTTATTTTAAAATGAATAAGTGCACTCTTATTGAGACACCCTATATTAGTGAGGATGATTATATGTTTTACCTTTTTCAGCTCAGTATCAGCCAGATCGTAAGTCAACTCCGAGCTTCTCCTTCCATCTCTGTTAGATAGACATTCGGAGCAGACAAGCAGAGGGAGATTCAGTTGTTCCAATTCCCTCTCTGTTGAAGCCTTCTCTTCTTTAAGACCGGCCATCTCACGGTCCAGAAGATCTAGTAGCTCCTGGAGTGTAGACCTCCATTGTTCGATCTCATAGACTCTGGATAAAAAAAAAGAAGTATTGCACGACGCATAATGCGAAGCATTAGAGAGTGCGAAAGCTCTCTCTAAAAAAAAATCGACCGAATTTTTTTGTCGGCTTTCTGCAACAGTTTTTATTGTTATACTCCTGCTAGAGTAGATATAACCTACTTAATTTATATACCATTGTATAGATAATTTAATGGAGATTAAGAGAGAGAGTGAGTGGATTGTCGATTTTTACGTCAAAGCCCGCTTGCATCGATAACATGCGCTTTTATAATTTCTACTGAAGTTATTATCGTTCCACAAACGATAGGATGGGATGTCAGCACTAACTGACGGGGTCCGCTAGGGCCGATGCCTGCCAGCGTCGCGGGTTGTTCGAAAGAGGTATCGTGGCCCCTGGCACAGGCAACTGAAGGAGCACTGTGGGTTTTAGTCAGTAAAAGTCTGACACGCCCCCCGCTCCGCCCAGAGCGGGAGAAATAATTTGATAATTTCCCACCCAAAAAAAAAAACGATGGGACACTTGACTAATTAATGACTGTAATTTGAATTGGTCAATTTGCGAACTGGACCATTTGCTAATTGGACAATTTGCTAATTGGTCAATTTGCGATTTGGACAATTTGCGATTTGGACAATTTGCGATTTGGAGAATTTGCGATTTGGACAATTTGCGAATTGGACAAATTGCAAATTGGACGTTGTGAGAATTGAACATTTTGAGCCCACTGGTCATTTTGCGAATTGGACATAATGTGCCCAAAGGGTCCATTTATATTTCTATCGACGCGCTAAGAAGATTATCGTGGTCGTCCACGGCATCACGATAACACAGGGAAGTAAAATGTATGGAAATATATGAAGACGCTTTTAAATTTCCGTGCGTTTCCAGACATTATAATTATTATTGTCACACGTTAGAAATTATAAAAGCGCACAATCACTACAAGCATTTAGCGATCTAATATGTATTTAAAACATCGTTCTGCTTTTGACATAATTTTGTACGTTTAAAGATGGTACAGGGATAGAGCGATGATTTAAATACGTTTAGCGATGCAGCATTTAGTGATTTGTAGTGGCAAGCAAACTTAAGAGTAGGTGTAAATAGTTAATCCTGTGCCAACATTATACATGTTTTACAGTTTATTTGAATAATTTCCATATATTATTATAATTATTTTATATATTTTTTTAAATTGCTTCTCCCATGTTTGACCGAAGAGGGTTGTACCAATTTTCACGCCAATAGAGATATCTCAGCCGAAAACAGGCTTAGCTCTATGCACGTTTTAGATAAAAATAAGTAACTAGTTTTATCCTCTTTAAGATTTGTTAAAAAGAAAACTAGTACAAATTGTCTACATCAGATAAACAATACGACAAACTGAAATGAGTCGTTATGTATGTCACAACTCTTTTAGTGACGAGGTAAATTGTGACTACCATCATATTCACTGCTCATCCAGCAAACCATAATCCCTGTATATCTATGTAGCCTGATAAGCAGATTATCCTTGCAAGAGCTGACTTCAAAGCCATCGGTCATTCAATTACCCTGACCTTACCTGGCGCTAAGGCGGTTGTTGTTGTGATAGCTGTCCCAGTCTGTCTTGATGCGGGTCTCGTTGCGGAGCTGGTGCGCGCTGTGGCGTAGATCGAACGCATCAGCTCTTCTGGTGTCGGACGAAACCTGTTATTAGAAATTTGATTTAAAATAGGTAGGTTAAAATGTAAGTTTGAAATTCAAAACTGGAATACTTCTAGTATTCCTGTTTTGAATTTCAGTGCCAGAATTTCGGTTGTTTGGTCAAAAATTAAGTACACGTTTAAAATTCCGTACGTTTTGAATTTCAGTGCCAGAATTTCGGTTGTTTGGTCAAGTACACGTTTAAAATTCCGTACGTTTTGAATTTCAGTGCCAGAATTTCGGTTGTTTGGTCAAGTACACGTTTAAAATTCCGTACCATAACGCCTTGTTTCGCAGGCGTGATGTTATCTCTTGATGGCAGTGTTAGAAATAGTTTCCTAAACTTTCGCTCAAATTCTTGGTAGATTGGCCTACTACCGGAAATTTTGGGCACGTATCTTTCGAATTTTAAACTTGTTAGGACTGATTTTTCCAACACCAGATAATTTTATCCGAGGAATAATTTATTTTAAATTTTTGACAGTTCTTCCATACAGACGTTAATTTTGTTCCAAGAATAAGAATTATCTGTCGATTGAAAAATCAGCTCTAAATCGCATAAGAGTTCAACTGTGACTAATGAATGAGACACAATTACTTTTTCTATTGTTGTAATTTTGATTTTGATTATGTTGTAATTTTGATTTTCCCACAGTTCTAGAGGTGGTTTCGGAAGAGGTGTGTCTTATAAATGTAGAATACCATAAAACAAAATCAATTAGAAACTTCTGTGTGTGAACAGGACAGGACCGCTTTAAAAAATCTTTATAAAGACAATCATCGTAACATCTGAATAAGAATCAATTCAAAGGATTTGTTTCTGTGGTATTAGATATTGACTAAAATTCAATTTTGAGACTAAATTTCCAATAGTCTTATTTGCATGACTGTTTATTGAGTCTACACGAATTTCAATAAAAACGTTGTTTTTCTATTTCAGAACGAGATATTAAGTTTCTTTGTGGAAATTGAAATTAAAAAACCGCTACGGTATTTTTGTTTTATTTATTCGCATATTTCCGATTTCAATTCGAGCCTATTTACGTTTTATGGGAACAAAAATAATTTAGAATTACCTAAAGATGCAAATGTACCTTAAACAAATACAGTTGTTTCAATTTGATAGGTAGGTACGTAAAGTTTTCATAAACTACGCCGATTGTTTACGTCGTTTCGAAATTTCGACTTTTCTAATTAGTTCAGAAATAAGCAGAAGTCAAAAGCTAACGAAAAGTTATCCCTCGATTACTCTCGAAGCATATTTTGAGCCACATTTTGGTTTTGATGAAATACTTACACCTAACTAACTTGAGAGCCGTAAGCTGTTTTGGGTATGTTGATAGTAGGTATTTTATTATTTATTTTTATATTTATTTTTTCGTCAAATTTTGCATAGTTTGCCTAACCCGAAAGAAAGCATCATAGGTACATAAGTTCTATAACTATCCCTTCGAGAGCCAAGAGTAAACTTATAATGGCCACTAATAAATGTACGCCCCTGTCTTATCATAGAAAGCTGTCAAATGCTAACGTTGTCCTTCACAAACTTTTGACATAGGGAAATTGTGGAACTAAGGATGACACGAAAAAGCAATCGGTCATCAGTGTTCGCTCTACCCTTTATTTCCTGGTAAAAAGCACGGTTGGACGCTAGTAAAGCTACATGATAGAAACAAAGATGTGACGCCTGTGAAAATTTTTAGAGCAATGTTTTGTGTCCGTGCGTCATGATGATTCTTGTTTTGAATAGGAGGGATATTTTTGTAGGATTAAATAAGATGGTTAGATGATCAAACTTCGATATTTATAAAAATTTTAAAAAATATTAAATACTTGCGAGCAAATGATCAATGAATGCTCATTTCCAATTTTATACTGAAAACTCGCTAGTAAACACTTGCCATATACCTAATAAATAGGTTGTATGGATACGTATTGTTTGGAACTTCGTACCTATTTAGATTTATATATCTAATAAATAAGTTTATTTATCTATTAACATACCTAATGTACTTATAGAAGTTAAAAGTAGGAGGGTCAAACTCCTCTCATTAGCTAATCCCAAACCCAAAGGAGATACTTTATAGGTTGATTGTTTACTTGATTTATTTGACCTCATCCCGGTTAATAACAACCAACTGTCGGTCTGTTTTGTAGCAGTTATATTGGAGCGGAATATGGAAAACACTTTCATCTCGTAAAGTATTGACTGGATGCAAACTATAAACTTTGGCGGTTAAGTTCAGTATTAGTTTACACAAATCTACTTTGAATAACGGGAATTTTATTAGAGAACCTGCACGATTACCTTCAGCATAAAAAGTTTTAACAAATGATAATTGTATAAGCCATTTAGAACAACAGTCATAACAGCGAGGTTGGTAGCAGTTTTTTTTTCGAGGCTGAGGATTGAGTTATATTTAGCGTACGATTTAGGAACCCTTTCTAGCTGGACCGTTAAGTATAAAAACAAGTTAAAAACACGCATTTAAACTTGTATTTAACCATGTAGTAACAATGTTCGGTATAATTTCATGGGCAGACTAGCAAACATAAATATATATTTATCGATAGATATTTTTGGTTGTTCAAGAATATCGGTAGGCTTTCCAGACAGTTTCAGTACCGCAGAGAAATAATAAAACTTTTCTAATTTAGGTAACCAACTGCCATGGAATATTATTACAGGCTCGATGAGATTGTGTTTATAAAATGTTCGTGAATTGTGATAGGCCACTGGGAGCTTCTGATTTCATTCTCGAGAGATATTCTTCGAATCAAATCAATTCAGTTCGGTTAGCGATAGGTAGGATACCCGACTGTTTTATAAGTAGAAGGTACTTCTAGGAATCATTTGGGTATAGGTATCCTTCTTTCTTATATCTATGGGTATATCGGTGAGCGTATCTATTGTATTATTGCTATTTTACACGTAAGTTTACAATGTTAAGTCATGTAGAAATTTAAGCTTTCATGGTTAATTCCTGGTATAATAAATAATTAGCACAATGAATGTCTAAATGCCGTTTTATACGTTATTTTTACTGCCACTTGTAAACAGCGTGAGTTTACCTATATTTGTCGAAAAACCACGAAATTATTAAAGTACTTTAAATCTCCTATAACATGCCTCCACTTTTGCAAACTTAGAAATAGTAAATTACAAGAATTTTCTTCAGACGCAAAGATATAAAAAAGTCAAAAAATTTTCATAAAGTGAAAACATTGCAAAAAATATACTCACAAACCAAAAGAAACAACAAAAAAGCGAGTAAAAAAAAACATTTCTCATAAGCAGGCAAAGTATTTGATGTTCACAACTCGTCATTCACCGACCATTTCAATGTATCGATAAATCGATACAATCCTCCAATATCTACCGATACTGTTTACCGTATTATAAGACTCCTTCAAACAGGCGCGACACGACACGCGACACAAAGGCACCGCAAGTCGCGCAACGAGCGGTGCCTTTGTGTCGCGCGCGATTATATCGCATGGCGCGCCTGTTTGTAGGAGCCTTTATACTATTATTTAATACATTCTAGTAGCAACAGATAAAACACGTTTAGTTTTTAAGTCGTCATCATCTGCCTAGCCTTTTCCCAACTATGTTGGGGTCGGCTTCCAGTCTAACCAGATGCAGCTGAATACCAGTATTTTACATGGAGCGACTGCCTATCTGACCTCCACAACCCAGTTACTGGGTAATACGATACCCCTTGGTAAGGCTAGTTGTCAGACTTTCGGGCTTCTGACGACCCGTAACGACTGTTAAAGATCCACGAATGACAGCCGGGACCAACGGCTTAACGTGCTTTCCGAGGCACGGAGGGGTCTCGGTGTGTAAGATGTTAGTTTTTATGCCGTGCTCTTATTATAAATGTTTATGAGAAACTTTGGCTCCAAGTCGTCTCTTGTTACATAGTTCAGAAGCCAGCTGTTCAAACTGCTTCTGACCATCACTTGTACAATCTTGTGTAGTGTATGACTAACTTGTATGACTAACGGCTCGTACACACAGGCGCGACGCGACACGCGACACAAAGGCACCGCAAGTCGCGCGACGAGCGGTGCCTTTGTGTCGCGTGTCGCGTCGCGCCTGTGTGTACGAGCCTTAACTCTCTTTGTATAATAAACTTATGATTTATTTATTTAAGGGTTTAGACTCAAAAGTAATAGAATATTGTAAATACCTACTATAAAATAAACATTAGGTATTTGATGGTAGTGAAAATAAAATGAAAGCTTGTCTGAAATACCTACTTAATTATAAATTGCTCTCAAAAGTATCCATTCCAAGACACTGACAAAATGAAGAAAGATGAGATTCTATCACCTTTCGTTTTATCAATACCTCACAATTTATTACTTATTTCCAATTTCTGTTGCTTTTAAAGCTAAATACGCAATCATAAATTAGATACGCATTACCTACTCATTGAAAAAATATGACTTGAAATAATTGAGAGACATGCCAGAAAATCTATGGCAGGAAGCAGGAAGTGATAGAACAGTGCAGGATTACTCGAATAAAATAAATATAGTTGCGAAGAAAATTTGCGCTTTTATAATTTCTAACGACGACATTATCGTGGACGTCCACGTTACACGTTCATAAAATGTACGGTGCACGTTATGACGTTATCGTGGACGGAAATTTAAAGGCGTCTTCATATAATATTTGAATATATTTTACTTCCCTGTGTTATCGTGGTACCGTGACGTGGACGTGCACGACCACGTTAATATCGTCGCGTAAACCCGGATCTACATTATGATAGTTTTTACGTGAAATTCATCATCTATTTACACGTGCAACTATTAAGGAATTTTTAAATTAAATTTAAAGTTTGCGCAACTAGTTTCGTAATAATGTAAATCTGGCCTGAGATGTTACAGCAGCGCACAATAGAAAAAGTAATTCCGTACCTGTAAGCCGTAGAGTCTCGCATCCCAATCGGCCAAACTAAGATGCGGCAAGGGTTTCTCAAACGTCACAACAGACTGCATTTTATTTACTTATTTGTATCATTCAGTAGGTAAAAGATTGAAAATAATTTATAAAATTTGAATAAAAGCATCAGTGCTAAGTCCTGTACGTCAATATTAGGCCATGGCAAACACACTGCACTGTTCGAATTTCAAACAATTTGTGTTTTCATAATGCGGCCAGTCCACATTCAAATAAGTACAAATATGTACCACCGAATTTCGGATTTAAAACCTTTTCCAATGAAAACGTGAAAATTCACTGCATTTTTATTTGGATACCTAGTTCAAATTGTGTTATGTATGGTATATTTGAACTTTATCCAACTTTTCAAAAAATAAATAATTTTTTTAGACAACATATATTTTGTAAATCAATCAAAGCAAAGGTCCTTTATTCAAATTAGGCTGAGAATCAGCACTTTTCAACGTCTAAATTAAATAGGAGAGTGCCAAAAAAAAAACGCTTGCCCTTCACCACTTCCTAGTGCTTTTGCTGGGAAGAAGAAGTGGCGCAACAAACTCCCCTAACATAACTCCCTTAACATAACGAGGCACAGAACATTAAGTTAAATTATTTGCCATAGGTATCTCAGCTAGCCACGCCAAAATATTATTTAAAAAAAACAAATGTGATAACCACGGAAACTGACATGGAATAATCATTGCGTACTTAGCAACATAAAGCAAGATTCAACACAACATAACCACAAGAGATGTTCTTAACAAACAATTATACTAAAAGCCACAGATCCCTTGCTTAAGCCACGTAAGCAGACTACGCAATCACATTATCAAGTTAACAACATTGTAATTTCAAAGGTAAACCGTTTCGTAATAACAATTTGAACAACCCGAAACCCCTATTCACAAGGCTTAATGCCCAATGAAAATCCTTTAACAACCCCTACAAAGAACCTGCTTGAGGGGTGAAAAAAGAGTACAAGGCGCAATACTGATTACGTCACCAGTTTTGTAACGACTTTGAAGCACTTTTTAAAAGTATGTTGGAAAAAGTTTTGATAATATCTACTAGGTCAACGGACCTATGCTGAAAACAAGGTAGGTAACAGCATAAAATTCCAAGCATACCAAATACTATTTCAGTTCAACAATAACAAAGCAAGGACCACCTCCACAAGTGTGGGTTATGGAAGGCTCAGACCACCGGTGTCTATGCGGTATCTCTCCACAGACAATGGCTCACCTCGCATCTTGTACCGCATGGGCTGTCATCTGCACACGTGAGGACCTAATGTTTGTCACTCATGTTCCTAATGACTGCGTTGCGGAATTTTGGGCCAAACAAATTTGAAAAAACGTTTTATTTTTTCGTGCTATTTCTGCCATCGGAACGCTAAGGGCTGATTTCGCAAAAGTCAGATATCTTTTATCCGTGGAATAAAATTGACGTCTGACAGTTCTGGTATGGAAAAACTGTCAAAAATTCCAAATTTATTCTCAGGATAAGACTTATTTGTAAGTATAAAAATTTGGTGGAATTCGCCCTTATAAGAAGAAGGACAACGAAAGAACATACAGTAAATTCATCTTACTGTACCAGTAGACAGTTAAATAACTCATTAATATATACGAACTTGTTTGTAAGCAAGAGTTATGGCCGTATGACTTATGAACTCATTATTTAGTTATGTGTGTCAATTCAGTTCGTTGCAACGTTTGTTTAATTAATTTATACTGAGCTGTGCGGTTTACAACGCACTGGGAACTAAAGCTGTCGCGGTTAGCCTGATCTGTAATTTAATGCCACGCTGGTAGCTTTATAACAATGTAAGTAACACAACATGTTTGAGGCCTTCTGGCTTAATCCAGGCCATGGTACGCAGCGAGATTGCATGGGAAGCCGTCACCTCCTTCTGCGAAGCAGTCATCCTCGCGAAGGAGGAGGCGGAGCGCATGAGGGAGAGGCAATCTTGCGCCCTCACGCCCCTAGTCGCCGCAGGAGACGCCCTGGGCGTCGGGAATCGACAGCCGATTCCTGGCCACCGTAGGCGCGGGCTTGCGGACGGCGAGCAATGGGCAGCTCGTCTCAGTAATTCAACTACTTTTACAAAAAAATAACTTATACTAAGTAAACTTATACAGTGTTTGGAAGCTGAGTGAAAAGCTTTAAGGGACTGATAGTTGACACAATTTACAGCATTTTGAGCCATAGATGTCTTGTCAAGTATGTTTTTTTTATTTTTAACTACAAACATTTAGTCGAAAATAACATACCAACTTTAACTGGGAAGTTTCAAATGTTTAATTACTAAGCAGTTTTATCACCCAGTGCGTCGCCTGCGTTTGTAGAGCTAGCTTCCACAATACAGACAGAGATCACGTCCTATTTGATTAATAATGGCCTGAATCTACTTTCTCTATGACTTTAGTTTATTAAGTGGCGGCTAGAACCACGTTGTTTGTTCTTGCGGATGATTTTACTGTTGTTTTAGTTAGATGTTGAACAAATTGCAGAATATTCTTAATTTACGTTAAGTTTATACTTGTGTTTGTTTTGTTCGTGTTTGTTGTTCATTAGTGTGTCAATATGAAATTAGTTTTGGTCTGTGGAAATCCTACTAATATTATAAATGTAAACGTTGGAATGTTTGGATGTTTGTTACTCAATCACGCAAAAACAGCTAAACGGATTAGGATGAAATTTAATACACAGATAGTTTATTACCTGCATTAACACATACGATACTTTTTATCCCGGTAAATGGCATGGCTTTGATATCGTCCGACATCTACGCGCGCGAATCTGCGAGCAAAAGCTATTGTAAACTGAACTTGGTAGGTAAAGAAATTATTCAGCAAATGAACACTATGAGAAGCCTACTTTCAATAAATGTTTTTTAATTGGTGCATATTTAAAATATCGTATGGAAGCGACATCAATTTCAGCGACAGCCATTATCAGCCAACGATCAGTTGAAAGAAAAGTATCTACCCTGACTTTACCGTGCTTCGTAAAGCACGTAAAGCCGTTAATCCTGCGCCTGATCTCTCCCCGGTCTTGTTCTATTGCCGTCCCATCGGACTATGAGAGTAAGGAACAGAGAGTGCATCTGTGTTTACGCACACATTTGAGCACTATAATATCTCCTGCAAACCTGACTGATCTCCGTTGAGATTGGCCACTGTGACCGACCAGGACCGGTCGGGAGGCTACTATTATTGCCATAACTTTTCGACAAAGGACGTTAAAATAAATCTATACTAATATTGTAAAGAGGTAAAGTTTGTATGTAGGGGGTAATCTCTGGAACTGTCAGTCGAATTTGTAAAAATCTTTTTGTATTTGATAGCTCAATTCTTGAGGAAGGCTATAGGCTGTCAACGGGATTGTCCGAAAGGGTTACCGCTGGCCCGGAACATAAAGGGCTAAGGAAGGAACACGGGTGGGTTTTAGTCAGTAAGAGTCTGACACTCTCTTTCGCTCCACCCAGAGCGGGAGGGGTCATTTGATGATTACCCATCCTGAAAAAAAAAGGCTATATAACATCACGCTATCACCCTTAGGAGCCGAGCAAAATGAAAAAAAATCAGAAAGAATGTTAAGCAACAA
Organism: Luperina nickerlii; assembly: GCA_963855955.1. Taxonomy (NCBI): domain Eukaryota; kingdom Metazoa; phylum Arthropoda; class Insecta; order Lepidoptera; family Noctuidae; genus Luperina; species Luperina nickerlii. The sequence continues at coordinate 6,640,019 of OY979674.1, forward strand.
CGAAGTAATAGCGCGGGCAGGCGATGCGATGCGACGGGGTGGGTCGGGGAACAAAAAATTTTACGCGGACGAAGTCGCGGGCATAAGCTAGTCTATGTATAAAATTGATTAAAACAAAAAACAATTAAAAATAATTAAACATCCGTACTTTTGGAAATGCCCGGATTCTAGTCAGGACTTTTCAAATTTCGAGGGTAACCATTTCGAAATTGGATAATTCCGAGCGAATTAACTAACACGTTCTGGCGCTTGTTGTGTTTTTGTTTCCGTCTCATAGGCTTTATCAGCATTATTCCTATATATTTAAATGCTCAACCACGTTATTGTTGAACTTGAGCTTGTTGCTCCTACCCTAGGTTTTGTGCTCTCTTCGCAGATTTGTTAATATTTTAACTTTGAAACTTCATACTCATGAAACAGTAACCTTGTAAAGTTATCTTATAACGTTCAGCGTTATTAGAGAACTTTACAAGGGGTCTTTACACCTATCTTAATATAGTGTACTTTTCACACCCATTACGATGAGTGAGACTTTATGAAGGTAGTATAACGTGGTAGTTACACGAAGTATGTTATGACAAGGCATTTTGTGAACGTCAGATCCTGCTTTGTGTTTATAAAACGATGCAGACACTTCGTGTGCGTTAGTTTTTAGCTGTTCGTTTTTAATGTAATTTTAATGTTGTATGTATTTATAGTATTTTTAAGTTATATTAATATTGTATTGTATGTGTTTTATATGGGCCTTGACGCCTGAAATAAATGGATAAATAAATAAATAAATAAAGTAATTTGGCTACAATTATGCCACTGCACACTGCTGCTGTAAATAATTTTTTGAGATATATTTTAGTCTGAAAGTTCTGTAAAGGTAGAAAAGTATAAAATTGAGGCATTCCAGTCACAGCACTGATTTGAACGGCACCTAAGCTATTCCACTTACGGCACCGAAACGAACTTTTGACAATGAAATGAATTCTGAATTGGTGATTTTGCAGGAGTTATGTATGGTTTAGTTAAACCCTAGAGCTTTGTACTGAATTAAACTTTGTTTCAAATGTTAGCAATTACATACCTATGCAAATTCTGTAAACTCAGAAAGACATTTTTGTTTTATAATGATTCCTCTTTGCAATGTTAGTTTCCTTGAAGAATAGGCTTATCAAGCTGGTATAACAAATCCCCCTCCTGAAACAAGAAATATCCAGTAACACCTATAATAAACATTATACCACATGTTTTTGCAAATAAAACAATCTTTATCTTTATATTAGACGCTGGACATTTACAAACCGACAAAATTCGTTGTAAACTCGTGAAAGAAACATAAAAAAGTTATCAAATGAAACAAAAACCACTTTCATGTTAACAATACAACGAAACAAAAAATTGTTCAATTCTCAATTGGAACTTTGCTCCATTTTTATTATAATTCTGAACTCCCTTAGTGATGGCATATTGCTAAAATAAACGATTAATCCTTTAAAAGGTTTCCAAACAATTGGTTCTATTAACAGAATGGACTGTTATGTGAAAAATACGTTGAAATTAATCAATATGGCTCTACAATATGGGCTGAAATTACACAAATATCATTTAATTCTTTCTGAACATCTATACAAATAAATAAAATTGAAGTGTCCCTAATTTCCAAGTAGCTTTTTGTGCTTATATAACAAAAAAAAAACAATTTTTGAAATTTTTGTCTATCTGTTTATTCTGGCTGATCTCCGAAACGGCTGGACCGATTTTGACAAGACTTTCACTGGCAGATAGCTTATGTTATAAGGAGTACAAAGTAGTTGTAAATAATATGTATGTGTAATATAGAGGTTTATAACTTATTTATGTATTTGTGTAGGTACGTAGTTTTAATAGTTTTTTTAATAATTGTTCCTCTCAACCAAAGCACCTACCATCTAATCCCTTCATCACCCTTGGTTGACTAGTAAAAAATACCTAAGACATTAAGACCGTCTTTGTACCTTTTTTGCGAAAAGTTTAAATAAATAAATAAAGGGTACTTTTATGTAAGAAAAATAATTATTAAAGAGACACATTATCGTTTTTCAATGTCCACGCGAACGATGTCCCGTGACATCATTCGCGTGTGCACAGCTAGTGTGTAAATAGATAAGTAGTCTAAAATTACTAATTATGAGGCCTAGATAATAATGAACGTCAAAATAATCCATTCCAATTATAAATAACTATATCGAACCAATGGAAACCCATTGGATCCAAATTGACCAATAGGGGTTCAACAAAACCGATTTCAAACAGCTATTTGCACGTTCGAAGTTAATCAATGGCTGCTTTTGAACTTTTGCAATGAAGCCTTAAAAAGGGAGAGGAAATTGGTTTACAAAAAAAATTGGACTTTGTATACTAACTTTATATTATGATTAAATTCGGGTCGCTGAGCTGCTAATCAAGGTGGATTGTGTTAGAATGTTTTTTGAATTCAATGTTACGCTTGTTTCCGAAGATAAGCAATTTTCATTTAGGTGTTTTTAAACGGAATGCGAACCCTATCCTACGTAACTTACACCTGCCTATTTTTAGAACAACTCCTTGTTTCTTGTGATTATATAGACCGGTATAGACCCATCATCTGCCTAGCCTTTTCCATTTTATAGACTACTAGCTCCGCCCAGCGGTTTCACCCGCGTAAATGTCGATTCCGTGGGAATATCGGGATAAAAAGCAGCCTATATATTAATCCAGGTTGTCAGCTACCTCCATACAAAATTTTATCAAAATCGGTCTAGCCGTTTGAGCGTGAAGAAGTAACAAACATATGAACACACACACACTCACAAACTTTCGCTTTTATAATATTGTGGACGAATGTGGACTGTATTTAAATGTATAAAGAATGGAAAATGAAACAAAGAGGGTCACAGTAAATTAAGATAATTATTAGCAGAACCAAGAGAATAAGTACACTCACTTATCACAAGTCAACAAGAAACCTGACACAACCAAAAAATACATCATTTGTCATTAAGAAATAAAATAGTTTAAAAAACAGATTTATAAAAAAGGAACGACTAACCAGCCAGTCGCCAACATTCCGGGCCCCTAGTGGGACACTAAACCCTGGTGGCAACCGGCTGGGGGTCAGCCATAAGTGGTAGGAGTTTGCGGACTGGTCGACGTAAAATCCCGCCTTTGGTGGCTACATCTACAACGCGAACCAGTCCGTCCGGTCCCGTAAACGTTTTGGTTACCCTACCCAGAAGCCAAAGACCCCGTGGTAGGGTGTTGTCGACCACGACAACTACGTCACCCTCGCAAAAGTTCGTGACGTTTCTTCTGCGTCCTCGTGGGATCAAAGTCGGCAGGTATTCTTTAAGCCACCTCTCCCAAAAGTGATCAGCCAACCGAAGAGCGTGCCGCCAATCGCACCGGCGTAAGAGATCGTTGTCCGATAAGTCGACGGGCCACTGAGCAGTCGATGAACAGCCGAGGATGAAGTGAAATGGTGTTATGGCCTCTGGGGTGTCTGGTGAACTAGGGACGTACGTGAGCGGCCTGGAGTTTATGATGGACTCCGCTTCGAGTAGTAAAGTTGCTAAGACCTCCTCTTTAGGTGCCCTTTCTTTTAGTGTGCTGTGTAGCGCAGATTTCACTGAGCGAACCAGCCGCTCCCACGCGCCACCCATAAAAGGCGAGGCAGGCGGTATGAAACGCCATGAGATTCGGCGGTTGGTTGCGAAGTCCCGAACGTCTCCATGGTATAAGGCGGCCAGCTCAAGACTTGCGCCGACAAAGTTGGTCCCGTTGTCCGAAAATATTGTAGTTGGAGTCCCTCGACGTGCCATCATGCGCCTTAGGCTCATAATTGCTGAGGCTGCCGATAACGAAGCCACTATCTCTAGATGAATGGCTCTAGTAACCAGGCATGTGTAGAGTGCCACCCATCTTTTTTCTCGGCGTCGGCCTACAGCCACTTCTATAGGCCCAAAGTAGTCAAGTCCGACATGCGTGAAGGGTCGTTTGTGATGGTCTAGCCGTTCTGGAGGTAAATCTCCCGTAGGCGGCACTCTAAATCGGCCATTTTGCTTTCTGCATTGCAGGCATGATTTAGCGACGCTACGTATTATGGTTCGTGCCCTTATGATCCAAAAACGTTGCCTTAGTTCGTTCAGTACAAGCTCGTGGTTACCGTGGCCAGCTTCGATGTGCTTATGCATGATGATCAGACGGACGATGTGATGATGGCCGTCCACTACGACCGGTGCTTTCACACTCTCGCACACCCCAGGAGTGGACTTTATGCGTGAGTCAAGTCTGAGCAAGCCATCTTTGTCGAGCACTGGGGCGAGCGCTGCGATGCGGCTGCCCTTCGGCAATGGTTGTGAGGCTTTCAGCATCTTGAGCTCTTCGGCAAAGCTATCTACCTGCGCCTTCATAAGTAGGAGCTGCTCTGCTTGCACGACGTCTGCGGCGGACAGCTGCGAGAGTGACGCAGCGTCGCGAGCGGCTTCTGTGAATAAACGCGGAGATTTAGAAAATGACTTAAAATGTCTGACGGCCTGAAAAACGCGAGCTGTGACTCGTAATAACCGTAACCAACTACTGAATCGGGTAGCATCTGGGACCGACAGTTCAAAGGTAGGGGCATCTACTAGAACTCCGGTAAACTCGGGCTTTAGCTCGGACACGCGTAAAGCCTCGTCCGTTGGACACTCTAATGTGTACTCTGGTTCACGAGGCCATTGATTTGGAGGATTGATCAGAAAAGTGGGGCCAGTGAACCACCTGTGTGTCGCTGTAAAAAACATATCTTTCGGTTTTGTTGCATCATCCGCTATGTTTAGGTCGCTTGGAAGCCATCTCCAGTTGGAGGGGTTCGTGGACTCTAAAATTTCCCCTAACCTATGAGCAACGAATGCTTTAAACCTACGTGCATCGCTGCGAATCCACTTTAAAACCGTTGTAGAATCGGTCCAATAAAAAACAGCGGAAGGTTTTGTGCGATGGGCACTTAAAATAGTTTGTGCGTAACGTGTCGCGATGAGCGCTCCTTGTAATTCTACTCGCGGGATAGAGAGAGGCTTCAGAGGGGTAACACGCGCTTTGCTACCAATTAAGGCAAGAGAGACTAAACCGTCATTAAAAGTGAATCGCCAGTATGCGACGCAAGCGTACGCTTGTTCCCCCCCATCAGCTATGACATGGAGCTGAGTATCACACACGCCTGGCTTACCCGCGTACCATCGTGGAATTCGAAAATTTGCTGCTAACTTGAGCTGACCAAACCATGTTTTACACTCGGTTTCATACTTGGTGGGTATAGGCGAATCCCAATCAATTCCTTCCCTCCATAATCTTTGTAACAGAATCCTACCCTGTATTACTATCGGCATCAGCAAACCTAAAGGGTCATAGACACTCATGACTCTAGAGAGCAAACTACGCTTAGTTAATTTTGTGCCTAAGTCCTTATCGCCCGTGCGAAAGCCTAAGGTGTCGCTTAAAGGATTCCACTTTATCCCTAACGTGCCTACGTCATTGTTAGGAGGTAGATTGACGTCGGAGTCTGAGTTGCAGTCTGAGTTGCTATGAAGCTCTTTGGGCACCAACGCAAGTGCTTCTGGTACGTTTGACACCCATGAACGCATTCCAAAACAACATTTCTTGTGGACCGTGACAATATCGGAAGCCAAGCGTACGGCGTCGGAAAGATCGAATTGGCTTCCAATAAAGTCGTCCATATAATGGTCGTGAATGATAGCGTGCGCGGCTGCGGGGTATTCACTCTCAAACTCCTTCGCGTTTTTATTTTTTATATACAAAGCTATGAATGGGCTAGAAACTGCACCAAAAATTAAAGAAGACATTCTAAATTCTTTTACTGCACCCTGTGAGATGCCATCGTGCCACAAAAACCTAAGCGCGTCGCGGTCGCTTTCTTTTATCTTAATTTGGGGAAACATTTCTTGAATATCCGCATTGAACGCTATAGGTCCCTCCCTAAAGCGAAATAAGATATCTAAAAGTGACTGTAAAAGGTCTGGGCCCTGTAGCAGCATACTATTTAAACTAACACCCCTACTTAATGCTGCTGCATCATGGACAACCCTTAGCTTGCGTTTTTGTGGGTGAAAAACTCCAAAGTGAGGTAAATACCATCTCATAGAATAGTTAGATTTATTCTTTAAATACGACTCATGGTACGATGAAGGATCACATTGTTCCGCGTAGCCCTTTTCGATTATACCGTTTATAAAATTCCTATACGCTGACGCAAACGTTTCATCTTTCGTCATCTGCTTTTCTAGTGATTTTAGGCGTGAGAAAGCTTGAGGGTAACTATCAGGTACATTATTTGATGCGTTGTCTCTCCAAGGAAGACCAACTTGAAACCGACCGGTGTCCAATCTCTCAGCTGAGGACTCTATGAGATCTACTGCGCGAGCGTCGTCGCTGTTTTGTCTAGGGGTATGTTTTTGTATACCTAAAGAGTCAATTTCGTATTGTTTTTTAATTAGAGCCTCGAGAGTGTCAAGCTGTTGTAATGTATCAGCGGTGTTGTGAATAAAATGTACAGGCTTAGAAACTGTAGAAATTGCGCCGTGAATTACCCAGCCTAGGAGCGTTCTTGACGCTACGGGTTCGTTTCTTTTACCTACGCGCATCTCACGGCTCAAAGATAGATGCCAATCTGCGGCGCCGATAAGTACAGTAGGCGTTGCGTTCTGATATGCCAACACGTCAGCCAGATCAGCCAGATGGTCGTATTCGGAAAAGTCTAGATGATCGGTACTTTGGGGACTAAGTTGAAGGGGCGTGATGCTTCGCGCGCCTTGTATAAAATGACGCTCAGGTAGATGGCGACCTCGAATGTAAAAATTTACAAGACATACCTCGGTGTCCAGGAACATACCACCAACACCAGTAACACGCAGTTGTTGTCGGCCGACGTTCTCTGCTCCGATGCGCGTGGCTACGTCACCGTCGATGAGAGTGCTCGTGCTGCCCTCGTCTAGTAGTGCAAACGTTTCAAAAGTGCCGCGTGGTCCCTCCACAACGACTGGCAGGATTTTTAATAGTCCACGCGTGCTCGTTGCGGGTACCCCGAACGTGGCAGCGATGACGTCACCATCTTTTTGCGGTACGACAGTATTAGTCGATGAACTCTGTGGCAAATTGGATGTATTAGTATTGGGTTTGTTGTCGCCTGCAACTACATCGCCGTGGAGAAGGGCGTGATGCCGCCTCGTGCAGCCATCAACGCCGCACCGTTTTACTCGGCAAGTACTCCATGTATGTGGCTGAGATTTAAGACATCTATAGCAAGTTTTAGTTTCCTTAACCCAGCGCCATCTGTCGTCTACCGTAAGAGACAAATAAGCCTTACAGGTTTTTACGGTGTGTGAACCTTGTTTACAGAATAAACATTCCGTTGTTTTGTCTTTAGAAGTAGTAGCATGAATAGTCAAATCTTTTGGCATGTTAAACTTATGAACTGGAGGCTTGTAAAGTGGGAGCTTACTGTGCGACGAGCTCGGTGTCGTGTCAACCAGATAATTGTATTTGAGCTGCCGCTCGGCCTCAATAACTAAGAATCTAGAAAGCAACTCCAGTTTAGTAATAGATGGCTCAAAAGGCTTATGAGTAGAGGCGTAGTCGGTGAACCGATCTCTGGTGTGCTCGCTAAGCTTAGAAAGCACCGTGCGAAGCAGTTCGATCGAGGACAAATACTCCTCCTGTTTTAGCCATTTAATTGTAGTCACACAATTTCGTAATTTATTAGCCAAAGTATTTAAATGCTCTACGTTACTTATCTTTAAATTCCGTAGAGCGGTGATCTCCTGGGCAACTACGAGCTCGGGTCGTGCGTAGTTCTGCTCCAGAGCCGCTATCACCTCGTCGGGGTCTTCTGCTTCGAACAAAACGGATAAAATAGCAACCCGGGCCTCGCCGCGGATGGCGGCAACAAGGCGTGCAACGTTCTCTGTGGGTGTAAAAGATGATTTAGTTCGTTCATAAGTGCATTTGAATGGCAGCCAATCGTTAATGTTGCCTGAAAATGGCATAAGTTCGAGGCGTTTGTGGCGATCGGGTAGAGTGGAAATCGCCTTCGCCAACTGCGAAACAGGATCAACCTGCGTGTTTTTACCAGGCGTAGAAGCAGTGGTGTGCATCGCACGTGGTTCGATTTGTGTCACAGCTTGAGGGCGTAGGTCGAGGGGGGCGTCAGCGTCGTGCTGGTTCCCGACCCAAGCTGCGACTCGATGCCTGTGCGAGTGAGATGAGCTACGACTACTGCTACTATACTTATCCGAATTTGCTTCGAGAGAAGCGAGTTTCGCACGTAGCTCCACTTCGTCCGCTTCCTGTTGTATGCGCGCAAGCTCACGCTCGCGCACACGTTCGCGCTCGGCCAACACACGTTCGCGCCCGGCCAATTCCTTCTCACGTTCTGCGCGACGGCGATGAATTTCTGCCTCAATGGCTAACTTCTGCGCTCGTACAGTCGCACTGGATCTTGTTGTATGCGAATGTCTGCTGCTGTGCGTGTCGCGCGGTTGGGCCACGATGCCGGAACTGTGAGGAAGTACTAAGAGTTCTTGCTCTGGGGCAACGTTTCTAATACTCCCCGCGGCACGCGAGTCCTCTTGCGGTGCAACGTTTCCGCACGGCACGGGATTGATGAGATCGCGGCGAGAGATCGTTGAATGTTCGTCGCGATCATCAGGGTTCGCCGTTACGTTCGCGATAAATCTTGATTTATTCCGTGTGACCATCATTGTATGAAAATATCGTAATGTAAAATGAAAATGACGTGAAAACTGTCACGAAAGAAATGGTTCAAATGTTCAAATGGTAAAATTTCGGCGACGAATGGACCAAAAATGTGGACGAATGTGGACTGTATTTAAATGTATAAAGAATGGAAAATGAAACAAAGAGGGTCACAGTAAATTAAGATAATTATTAGCAGAACCAAGAGAATAAGTACACTCACTTATCACAAGTCAACAAGAAACCTGACACAACCAAAAAATACATCATTTGTCATTAAGAAATAAAATAGTTTAAAAAACAGATTTATAAAAAAGGAACGACTAACCAGCCAGTCGCCAACAAATATGATGGATATTATAAAAGCGAAAGTTTGTGAGTGTCAACATAATTTCAGCTGAAAGACGTCCACTGCTGGACATAGGCCTCCCCCAAGCACCTCCACTTCGACCGGTTCTGTGCTTCTCGCATCCAACGGGTTCCTGCGGCCTTCACAAGATCGTCGGACCACCTTGTGGGAAGCCTGCCAACGCTACGTCTTCTGGTACGCGATCGCCACTCCAAAACCTTTCGGCCCCATCGGCCATCTGTTCTGCGAGCAATGTGCCCTGCCCACTGCCACTTAAGTTTGGCAATTCTTCGGGCTATGTCGGTTACCTTGGTTCTCCTGCGGATCTCCTCATTCCTGATTCGATAATCACGCAGGGAAACTTCAAGCATAGCCCTCTCCATTGTCCATTTATAATATTAGTGTGATAGTATACAAAGCCTTACGTTTTCTTTCATACCCTCACGTTAAAGTAGGTAGTATCTTATCTAAGGTACGTTTTCTTTGCGGTACGGCGTATGAACCACGCCGTAGAAAACACGTGCCCGTCATCAAGCTTCCATAGTGATCCATACACCACTACTAACGGCGAGCATAATCCAAACCGAAACTCTGCCGAAACCATAGTTTTTCACAGCAAGAAAAACATGTGTACATATGGCCTTATCAATTAATCAATCACCCTTTGCTACCACATTCATCATCTGCCTAGCCTTTTCCCAACTGTCTTGGGGTCGGCTTCCAGTCTAACCGGATGCAGCTGAATACCAGTATATTACATGGAGCGACTGCCTACCTGACCTCCAAAACCCAGTTACTGGGTGCCCCTTTCCTACCTCATTTTGATTATGATTACTGAAAAATCGTCTGGGCTGTCTTTACCACTTACTTTTTATTAGTTACTAGCTTCTGCCCGCACTTCGTCCGCGTGAAATTTCGGTCCCAGAACCACCGCATCTTATCGCATCGCCCGCTCGCGCTGTTACTTCGTATTCACTTAGCGTGTTTTCTGGCATTTTTTACAAAAATTGTGTTAGCTCGGCTAATATGCATGATATAAATATAATTTATAGCCAAGAATAATGTTGCTTTCTAATTCAAAAAAAAATCATTCACCGGTAGAATGATTTTTTTTTAGAATTGGATCATTCGTTCAGGAGATTACCCCGCACATACAAACAAACAAATTTTACCTCTTTATAATATTAGTATAGATAACCAGAGAAAATGTGGAAAACGTTTATTCAAATCTTTTCAATTTTTTTTTATTTATCTAATAATAATAATAATCGTAATCGTAATAGTAATGAAGAAAAAAATTAAATGAATGAAATGGGTTTGCTCTTAATAATAATATTTTGAGGAAAACACAAGAACAACTCACCAATACGCATCATTACAGTTGTTGGGTCCCAATAAACGCTAAAACTTTCCAATTTATCTGAAAAACAAACATTAATTGCATTCGTGTTAACTTTCCGCCTTGTCGACAAAAAACAAAGATAAATTCTCGATAATAGTTCGGACGCCAGTAACAGTTAACCGTGTTTACAAGCGATACGGTCACAAGTGTTATCACCCGAACGTTGAGGTTTGGAAGAGGAGCTGTAGAGCGCTAGATATCTGTTAGAGATATATATCGCTAGAGAAAAATCTAATGACATCATAACATTCGGGTGCACTAAAAGAACCTCCACTAAAAAAGGTCTGCCGTATACATCATCGAACGAACGCCGAGACTAAACTCTGCTTGCGAGCTGCAGGATTTTGCGCGACGTCACGACGCCTTATTCGCATGTGGCGTTGTAGATACCGCTTAGCACTCCTCTAACTCTAATTTAATTGAGTTGATTTTCACACTCAACAGTCTCGCTTGCGACCACAAGACCCACGGGGCAGTCAAAACCGGGAACTATACGACAACTGAAGACCTCGTAACATTCAACCTCCAACACCCGACCGACTTTCCCCTTTGATGAAAATTTTCGGCCGGCTAGTCCCAGCTGAAACGCCTTAGGCATCGTGCGTAACTATAAATTTCCTTGCTATTTCCTCGCTGACGCGTTCTGGCATCATGCCAAAAGTTATATGTATTACATGTAGACGAAGCTTTACTATTAATATTGATCGGGCCTTGGGCTTTGTTTCGGGCTGGATCGGCCTTTGTGGCTTTTGCCTTTAGTCTATTTGGTTTGAGTGTCTGAGGGGATAAAGGGGAAAAATTGCTCTATTTTATGTTACACATTACAGTATTACACAAATTTTCAGCTACATAATGTAAATGTCACATATTATAAAGACAAGTTTAAATAACAGTAATTCGATGTGCGCTTACATTTTGATAGATACAATAAATTTACATATTTAATATGTTAATGGTACAACTAAACAGGCAAGCTCAAAAAAGAAAATAACAAGCAATTATAAAAAAAATAAACAGTCTGAATGTTAAAAAATATTACGAAGCAATATCCAAAATAGTTCCACGAACAAGGCCTATCTTTTTTTTTCTTTTTATTTCTAATGTCAGTAGGTAATCGTCTCTTTGTGGTCGAAGCCTATTTCAAATATGGACATGGAATCATCGATACGACGAAGAAATAGTGTCTAACCATGTGGAAGTAGGTACTAATTTCTCTCTCACATCGTGCTTTAGATTGTCAGTTCCGCTATCTAAATACTTGCTGAGTGAGAGTTTCCTAAACGGAATGTCTCTCTCTCTCTCTCTCTGTAGTCGGTCCCTCATGTCTGAGGATCGTGGTCAGCTTCGAAGTTGCATCTGGAGCGGATGATCTGCCTCCACCGGTTTCTGTCCAGTGCATCCTTACCAGTTTGTAGAATTTAGAGGACGTTGATTCCTTCACCTGATCGGTCCATCGTGTTGGTGAACGACCGCGCGACCAAATCAGTTTTTCCAAACTTTTATCGCCTCTGCGTACTATGTGGCCGAAATGGGAAAGAATGCGTTGTCGACATATGGAACGTACGTAAACGGAATGAACTAAATCATTAATTCGATATGCGAGACCTAGTATTTTATTATTTTATATGTACAAAAGGTCTTTGCTCTGCAGTGGGAAAACACTGGCTGATTTATTTATAATAGACAAGGGTAGATTTTACCTCGCCTCGATAACTTCTAGTAAATCTAGAGGCAACCTAGATTTTGCGGCATTACATTGTTTAGCCAGCCCACAATCGGCTGTAATTTGATAAAATATAAACATATTCCAAAACACTACAAAAGACTGTGACAAAGGTAAATTAGATTTGTTCAGCGGTGGTGACAGCTTGTACCAAAATCATGACAGTTCCGTAACCGCACTTGGTAGTTTCAATTCTAAACACGTTCAGTGCTCAAGTGTTCAAAGTCAAAGAGCCTCTTAATAAGGGCATGGCTGTGAAGCATAACTTGGGCTGGTTTGTGCTGAAACTATTGGTTCTATAAGTGATTGAGGTCTACTTACTATACTTAGGTACTCTGAGATAAGTTGTGGAATCAGGCGTTAGTTTGCGGAAATCCATGACGGTAAAAAGATATGTAAAAATATTTCGTTTTGATTCCGCAATAACTAGGTCCAGGTTTGGAAGCAGAGTGCAGCACTCATTCACAAAAATATGCACATGCAGAAGATTTTGTTTCATAGGACGTGTAAGTATTAGGAACTTCTATGCAACGTTAACATTCGATGAACGTCTTAAATATCATAATATTGAAGCTTTCATTTATTTATTTTTGTTCGTTTCATGAATTTATTGTTTTCATTTATTTTTCGATACAAGAAAAAGAAAGGGAGGCCTTTTCCCAGCAGTGGAACATAGGTTCAAAATTAAAAAAAATTACTAAGAACGAGAAATCAACTTCGCTACCAATGTTGCTGGCTGGCTAATTTTAACACGACGCACCGCATCTTGTTATACTACGTTTGCAATTTAGCTTTCAAAAATGTAAACAAAATTGTGTTTTTATAAAATACTAGCGACCCGCCCCGGCTTCGCACGGAAACATTATTATTATTATACATACATATAAACCTTCCTCTTGAATCACTCTATCTATTAAAAAAAACCGCATCAAAATCCGTTGCGTAGTTTCAAAGATTTAAGCATACAAAGGGACATAGGGACAGAGAAAGCGACTTTGTTTTATACTATGTAGTGATAAAGCCTATGTTTTTTAGTTCAGTTTGCGCTACAACTTCAATTATTTTTAAGGCTTTTTTATTGGTAAGTAGGTACCTACTGAGCATTCTTAATTTACAACTGCTCAATGTTAATATTTGTTTCAGTGTAAGTAACATCAAATATGGAAACAAGGATTTGAACATCGAAAAAAGTGTTAGTCACTACAATAAACCTCTATCACCTTGAATTTATAATATTATTATGTTGCAAATTTTTGTATTAGAGATAGCGCGATCAGTCATACACTCAAGTATGCTTGCACAATGAAACTTTAAACTCTACACTGCAGTAAAAATCGTACCAAAGGCAAGTATTATCATAAAATCAATATTCGATATCTACATTTGAATACAAAAGTCTACATATATGTATAAAAGTTTATCATATGCTTGTGCTTCTATTTCACATTTCATTTCTCTTCAAAGAAGAATAAACATATAGTGAAATTGGCATTTCATTATTACGCGCAGCGAGTTTAATTTTGTATGTGTAATGTAAATGGTTTTTTTCTATACCCTTTCAATGTTCGTCTCTAAGCTGTGTGACGTATTTGGTTTCAATATACATAATTGAGACATCAGAATAAAAATTGAATGTGTTACTTTTTCGCTTCGATAAAAAGCTATTTAAATAATGATAATGGTGTATTTTAAAAATAAAGCCAAAAATAATAGGCGACCCACCTTCTTTGATGCTTAGTTATGATTACCTAAGTATCTGGTTAACTTGTATAACTTGTAGGCATTTTAACGTTAAATAATCTTGTTGGCTTTTCTTAAATCAATGTGAGGGCATTTTAGGGAAAGTTGCGTTGTGGAAAAGGGATAGTCTTTTGTCTTGTATATCTTCGCCTTTCTCTCACATTAGAACAATGATGGCTCTATCACACTATAATAGGGGTATTAAACCCCTACAATGTTCTATAAAGTCATAAGTTTATAACAATGCCGAAAAAGGCTTTTCTGTCTACGACAAAGTGTGCCTAAGTTTCAAGGCAAATCCGTCTTACGTATTATAGGGTTACCATCTGTCCGGTTTTGTCCGGACCTGTCCAGCTTTTTGATCTCCCTTTCGGACTTTGCGTGGCCTTGTCATTTGTCCAGACAAGTAAAGAAAAACAATAGCTGAAAAAACAAAGATCATAAATGTCCAGACTTTTTTTGCAAACGTTCGGCTTTATATCTCCATTGTCTATCAGTCATTGGCAAACAAATAATAAAAATATCATAAAATACGAAGTGCCAATACCTCCTAACTGATTTTTTTTAGAGAAATTAACTTTTTTTTCGTTTTGAATTTAAAGGCGTTATTCGCATGTTTTAGTGAAATCGCAAAGTGTATTTTTATTACAACAACATTAAATTAAAATGTGGAAATACATATTACCTCCCAACTAAAACAACTTGTCTATTTTTGAACGTTTTTATCCAGTATGTGTAAATTTTTGACTTTGTCAGTTAGGAGTTATTGGCACTTCGCCGTCCTTATGCTTTGTGCATACTTTAGATGACCCATAAAGAACAAAAACAAAATAAGATGTAAAATATTTAAAAATAAAGAAGAATGTGGGCATTGTTCGCAGAACAGATGGCCGATGGTTCTGGAGGGGCGACCGCGTACTTGAAGACAGCATCGGAAGGCCTCCCACAAGAAGGACCGATGACATTGTGAACGCCGCAGGAATCCGCTGGATGCGGGAAGCACAAGACCGGTCGAAGTTGCGATGCTTGGGGGCGCCTATGTCCATTGCAGAATTGGACGTATTTCAGCTGAAATGATAATGCTGCTGATGAAAGAAGAATAATAACAAAACCTGCCAAGTGCGTGTCGGACACAACGAAGGGTGGATTTATTCCAAGAACAAACTTAACATTATAGTTGAAAATCATGTTCTCCCATACATTGAAACTGCAAATGTAAGTTGGTCGCCTATTACTCTTAAACTTGTAAAGCCTATTTAGCTGTGATAGTTTACTTTTGACTTCGTTATATATACTACTACCGTAAATTTTAGCGGGCAGGGGGGGGGGGAACACTTGACTCTAACAAAAATTGGCATCTTAAAGCTTCATTTTTACAAACGAATCCCTGAATCGAAAAATTGTTTTGCAAATCCGCAATATTTGAAAGACCTATCCAACGATACCCCACAACATGGGGTAAACGAGAAAACATCCCCCCTTTACGTGTAGGTACCTAGGTAGGTACCCTAAAAAAATTTTTTTCTCATGATTTAATTTCACCACTTTGTCGGTGTGATTAATATGTATATCCATGTTAAATTATAGCTTTCTAGTACTAAGAGTCTCTGAGCTAATCTGCGGATGGACGGACGGACGGACGGCCGGACAGACGGACATGGCGAAACTATAAGGGTTCCTTGTTGACTACGAAACCCTAAAAACGATAAAAAGAGGTTCAACACTTCACTTTTCAAATTTGGAAATGGTAACCCTAGTCTTACACTTGGGCTATTGCCAATCCATACTAATAAGGTCTACTTTCGTCCACAAAGTCCTAATCCTTTACTTGCTAGTTTTTATTCACTTTGTATTGTACGGTAGAGAGGACTTAGCACTTTGGGATTTAGTTGGAAACCCAGGACGGAGTTCCCAAAGTAATTAACTAGTGTGTGTGACACACTCAGACCAAATAAAAAGTCAAGACATAGCGCTGCGAACAATACAGTGAAGCATGCAAAAACTAAACCTCCTCCCTGTGCATACACGCTCACAATTACAATTAAACTACACCTCACTATGTGCACACATGTTTACGAAACCTGGTTCACTTTACTATTGACAGCCCTCTGTCTTGGTTTTTTATTTGGTCTGAGGTAACACATAACATAGTAGTTTTATAAGAGAGAAAATAAAATTAAATATAGCACTATTTTAAGTTTTATCTACGTTTAGTACTAGGTACTCTGTCTCCAGCTCCAGGTATATATATATGGATATCTATCTATCGCTATTGACCTATTCACCTTCTATAATCCATATTAATATTATAAAAAATAATTTTAAATAAATATTAAAAAATAATAATAAATAAATGAGTATACTTATTATAAATTCGAAAGTAACTCTGTCTGTCTGTGTGTTACCTTTTCACGCCTAAACCACTGAACGAACCTCCAAAAACCTAAACCTCCCTAAAAAAAACCCTAAACTACCCTATGTCCCCTTCCCTGGGATGCAATCGCATCCCAGGGAAGGGGACATAGGGTAGTTTTTAGGTAGACATAGGGTAGTTTAAAGGTAAGGGAGTTTAAAAAAAAACTATTTCCACGCGAAAGAAGTCTCGGGCAGACGAGCGGTGCCTTTGTGGCGCGTTCGATTACATCGCGTGTCGCGCCTGTTTGTAGGAGCCTTAATATTAATGTTTTCATGCACATAAACCTTCCAGAATAAATTCTCTAAATTATGGTGAAATCCGCATAAAAATCCGTTGCGTAGTTTTGAAGAACAACGTGGTCACGAAAAGTGACTTTAATTTGTAATTTGCATAACCGAACTTGACTTCTACTGAAATAATTGGTCCGCAATGTCTAAGAAACAATAACTTTTAATTCAGTAAACTGTAAACGTCTTTATCTAAACGTGAAAAACGCAATCACTTGGAAAGTTTTTCACATCAATTTAATCGTTAACAAAAAGGTAATTACTTTGATTTATCTTTCAAGTCAGTATTTATGTGCTATCAAATTAAATTCGAATTTCTTCGATAGATAACTAAATGCCAAAGAGAGAAAAACGATCAAATATGCAGTGAAGATCACAGAATTCTATTTGACGAATTGCCATCAGTGATCAGAATCATAAATATTTTATCTAAATCTCGAATAAATGTTCAAGATAAAATATTCTCAGCAGTATATATAAAATAAGATGAAAATGTTTATATGTAGGTAAACGGTATACCTACAGGGTTATTGGTAAAACATTAACAACCTCTTAAAATACTCAAATATGACTCAATGACCTCTTCATTGAGTCATATTTGAGTATTTTAATGTAACATAACACCTATTATATATTACCCATATTTGAAAAATAAATTAGTCATATTTTGTTAAAATCTTACTTAGGTAGGTATGTATTTAACGGTTGCACGTCTCGTTAATATTATTACAGAAACAAATGTAAAATTTTTACAAGAGGTGACACAATAGGCGGTCTTTTCACTAAAAGCGATAAAAAGAACTGTACTGTTAGGGCGTTTGTGCACTACAAGGAATTTTACTGTCCGGTAGTCCGATTTTATTTTTTTATTATGTCGTGCCATATGGGACCGTAAGAAATCGGACTGTCGGACGGTAAAATTCCTTGTAGTGCACAAACGCCCTTATTCAGCAAATATCTAGTTCTAGTATTAAATTCAAGTTAGCTCAGAGTAGATCTTACCCGGTTCGTGATTGAAAAGCTCGGAAATCTTAGTACTTCGCTTTTAAGTACTTGGCTTTACTTAATAATTACGTTCAGTCATTCATTTGTTTCTATTTCCGAAACAAAAAGCAAGCGAGACGACGACGGCGACGTCGCATTCCTTGGGGGTTAAAATTTACTCATAGAAGCTTGGAAAGCACTAACTGTCCGTCCAGACTGGGGAGCGGGGCGGGCACGGGCGCGGGGCGGGCATGGGAGCGGGAACACGTGCGGGCTGCCTGTCCGCACTGGAGCGCGGCTACGTTTTGTGTGTTGTCGTGTCCAGTACAGTGTGACCAGATTACGAAAAAACCAAAGCACCTCAAAAAAATACTGAATATCTTATCTGAATGAAATATAGACTAAATCCGGGTAATTCCCTGAACATTAATGTTCGCGGGGACGATCGCTACGGTGTTACCATAGCTTTTATCCAAAATATATCCAAAAATACTGAATTACTAATGCTCGGAAAAGTCGATAAAATATACCGAAAAAGTATTAAAATACTGCATCTTAGTCACATCAGTCCAGTGTTAAAATATAAGCTCGCGGGCCACGCGCGCTGCCCGCGCCGAGCAGCCCGCGCCGCTCACCGGGCCCGCGTGCCCACTATTGACACTTCAAAAGAAGTTCATATGTTTGAGTTCACTGCGCCGCGCCCGCCCCGCGCCCGCGCCCCAGTGTGGCCAAACACTAAGTGAGCGCACACACGACCAAGTTAAATAACGGACCGATAAATCGGAGAAAGAGAACATTAATTTGGATTAACTTTACTCTTATCTATCCGATTGCCAGTGACTATTGTCAGAAAAGCACGATAAGCCGTTGATCCAGTCTGTCATATATAGATCTCTGACAGTCGTTATGGGTCGTCAGAAGCCTGGAAGTCTGACAACCATCTTACCTAACAGTATCGGGTTACCTAGTAACTGGGTTGTAAAGGTCAGATTGGCAATCGCTCCGTGTGAAACACTGGTATTCAGCTGCATGAGAATAGACTGGAAGGCGACGCCAACAGAGTTGGGAAAATACTAGGCATACGATGACATATTGTTAAAACCTAGAAATAAGATGCTGCAAATGAATGCAACACTAGAGTAAAAGCAAACAACAAACCTAAACACACTCACACTCTCCAACTCACACAAATAAGTATGAGTTTCTTAATAATATAAATGATTAGATTTTTGTTGATTTATATTTTGTTTCGATATTATCAATTATTATTATTTTGTTATATAATTGATCTCATTAATTGCTTTGTTTGATCTCACACTGATGGCAATGTATATTTTCAGTGTTTCATTTTGGTTTAGTTTAATTTTAGTTTATGTTTTCCTGTCTGCAATAATCACAGTGTGCCTCACTCTGTAAATGTCGCAATTCTGACCCTCAGGATACAGGCAAATACCTAGTTTGGAGGTTACCGTCCAATCTTTCCTTGTACAAAATATGTTCAACCATGAACATACCACTATTTACACGCGCCAACAACAGCATCACAGCGTCAGCATTAAGAGCGACATACATACGGTCTACGCGCCGGCAACACCAGCACACCGTCAGCACTAAGAGGTGGCCTACTGAGATCTTCGCTTCATCGGCTCAATACACACACGACACACATGTAAATAGGTATCAATGTGTATTGACCACAAAAATTGTATATAATTAAGTCTATTATTGTAATAAAGTTAGTCATCAAGCTGGAGTCGAGTGTGATTCATCTCCTATACCTCCTCTTACTGTGGCCAAGACACCTTTAGCCATCATCGGTCCTATGAGTCTGTGGGATCGGCAGTAAGAAAACCATTTCCTGTGTACATTGCACGACGTACACAAAACCCTCTTCCTACCCAAATTCCGTCTGTTACCGTAGGTCTCCTTGTGACAGACTTCCCTCTCACGTAACCAACGTAACCTGCGTTTGGTATGGTTTGTATGGTAGGCTAGGGCATTAGGGTACTTTTACTAGGGTGCTAGGTAGGTAATTACTATAGGGCTAGGATAACTAGGGTGCTAGGTAATTACTGTAGGGCTAGGTCGGCGTCAATTGGGCCTTAGGTACTGGTTCAGGCTCAATTGTCTCAACCGTAGTCACATCGTACGCACTTGGAATAACGGCCGTACTAAGCTGTAAGTCCAGGTGTGTACAAAATATGATTATTACGTAATAAATAAATTTGAATTTGCAGAAAAATTACCGTGATCTTCGCGATCGGTTCGAAATGGGAAACCGATTCTCAACTCTCTAAACTATATAGAGTCTTTAGAGTCTAAAGACTAATGTCAGCAGTTGTCGGACCGATTAAAATAAACCGTCTGCATTAGAGCTAAAAGCTTCTAAAATACATATTCTGACGACAGAAAATATATGTAGTCCTCTTTTTGCAAATTCAGATGTTTATTTATGTTACAATTGAAATGAGAAATGGAGAAATCTCATATTCTTTTGTTGTTCTGACGTAGCGTAATATTATTGTGTTGATATTGTACGAGTATGTTTAAGTTAAGGGGTATGCTTTTATGATACAGTAGAGAGATGATTCAGTAAATAATGTAACTAATGGATTTTGGGCACGTGTTTCGTGTTTAGGCTGTGGCATTGGTTCAGGTGGGGTTGGATAACCTTGAATGATGTTTGCATGTCTTTGAGTTTCCGGACGAAGTAACTAAATTCATGGCTTATCATATTGTTCAGCTATGTTATTTTATGACACATATTTCAACCTTCTTGTTTGAAGACTCTTTTAAGACCCAATAATTTTGAGCGTTATTCCGTGTGTGGGAAAGATAATATGGCTAGAAAGGGAGTGACTATCGTGATGAAGACTAAAGAGAAGTATGGATCCCAAATAAATTAAATAATAAAAATAAAATAATAATAAATTGAAAACAATAAAAAAAAAACCAATCATCATCATTCTCTTGCCCAGATCCCAATTGAAAGAAAGAAAGAAAATACATTTACTTAGTCTGTGCTAAATAAATGTATTTTCTTTCTTTCAATTGGGGTCTGAGCAAGAGAATGATGATGATTCGTTTTGTTTTTATTGATTAGGATCTGGGCAAATTGTTAGGTACTCAAACTAGTATACAGGGTGGGGATTTAGAGAAAGTACAACCACCGAAATATTAATAATATTTTGGTAATAACCGCATCCGTCAAGGGGCTGATTCAACACTATATTTCAAAGGTTTTCTTTTTCATCATTTTCATCATGTTTAAACATGAAACTCCAAACCTGCATTGCATGCATGGAAATGTCGGTCTATTGTATTGTATAGGACTTTTTTTTTCATAAATTGGCAAGAGTTTTGTAGCGAAAGTTGTTTAAAATTACAGGTACAATTACCCCTTTGACAGATGCACGTAACTAAATCGCCACTCTGTATTAAGTTTGATTTCTGCAATATCTTTCTTAACATTACGGAAATACTTACATTCTGTAATGTTCTTTATTCTACCTTGACCACTAACAGCCTTGTTTGCTGCCAAGACAAATGAAAATTAACATAAATCAGAGGTCTATATCCCATAACACACAATGACCTAACATAGAAGCTTCTTTATCACCAGTAAGCCGCGTTTATGTGTTATCTTATGAAACATTAAAGCAAACGAAACTTTTGTACAAATAATGATAAATTATAAAAGTATAATTATACTGAGCAAAGTATAAATAGCTGACCCGACAGACGTTATCCTGTTTTTTTGATTCGAAAGACACGTGGCGCCATCTATTATCATAATAACGTTGTTGTTGTTCTCCTCGTGAACAGCTCTTTTTTTCGGGATGAAAGGTACCCTATGTGCGTTTCTGTACACCTGACAACGTATATGTAAAATTTCAGGATGATTGGATTAGTGGTTTAGGCATGAAAAGGTAACAAATAGACAAACAAACTTACTTTCGCATTTATATAATTTGCTAGGTTAGGATTGCAATGATTTTATGGGAATTTTCATCTTGAAGTGGGTAAATGGTTCGTTGATTTTTTACATCGTTATTCTTTTGTTCTAGAATTCAAGATAGACTATCTTAAGGGAATTTATCCTTTCGGGATTGGGTATAACATTTTCTAGATGATATATTTGATTCGGCTCAGTGGTTCAAGCTCGAGAATATAGGATTGCTCAGGTAGTTAGACAGATATAATATTTTCACACTACTTTTTCTTGTCTGTGCCTCATTGGTCAAATCGAAAGCGCGTCTGTGGTGTGATTTTTCTTTTATGAGTTCTGATGTTGACTGCCTCGTTAGCTTAATGTTCACAAGTGCTACTGCTGATCATGAGGGGCTGGGTTCAATTCCCAAGTGGGGAAAGGTGTTATTGGGTTTTTCAATCAGAAGTTTCTCGGCGGTAGCTCGGAGTCCTCGGAGTCTGGATTTGAGCCCAGTTGATGGCAATAGGGTCTGGGACCCATTACATGGGACTTGAACATGACTGACGAAATGTATAGGGGTACCTGCTATCCCTATAGCAGGTCAAATCAGGCAGGTGTGTCCCTACACCTCTGCCTGACATGTCATAGTCAAAGTCAAAGCATTTATTTCAAATAGGCACATAAAAGGCACTTTTGAATGTCAGAAATTACAACAAATAGAATTGATTCTAGTCGCCCATTCCAAAAGGTAGTTTTCATATGGAGAAGAATGGGCAAGAAACTCCACCGTTACTCTTTTAAAATGTTTTACAATATTTTGCATACATTAATTATGTAATAATAATATGTGAAGACGATGCACCTAAAATAAAATTACTATACCACAAAAGGTAAAAGAATTAAATATGAAACCGTGACATTTAAATTAATTATCTGATAGATACGAGTACATGGTGCCCACATATTTACAAACATGGTAAAAGTAAACGATTTTCATTAAAATAAAAATACAAGTAATAAATAGATTACAGGTGCCGATTATGTTTAAGTCCCATGAAAAGAGATGTTGATGTTGTTGTTGATGTTGTTGTTGTTGTTCTTGTTGTTGTTGATGTTGATAAGGCAAGCCTATTGCTATCAGCCGCTACACTATGTAATTTCACTACAGTCTATTTATATAATGACTAGCTTCTGCCCGCGACTTTGTCCGTGTGAAATTTCACCCTCCCCCTATTTAACCTCTTAGGGATGGAATTTCGAAAAACCCTTTCTTAGTAGATACGTATTCTTAACAAAGAGTACACCCTCCAAATTTCATGTCTCTAGGACCAGCGATTTAGGCTGTGCGTTGATATATCAGTTAGTCAGGACTTTGAATTCTATATAGTATAGATGAAAATATCGGTAAAATCTACTTTAAGAAAACATTCGCATTGAAAACCGCCATCTGGACTCGCCTGAAAGCGTTTAGAATCCGGAGAAAACTGTCGGAAAAGGGTGATAATTTCATAACCTTCAAGTCTCCGGCGACATAATTTGAGCCTTGTACCTACTTTGTATCTTAAATTCGTAAGCATCTCGTGCAGTTGAATATTTAATCACGTTCACGAGTTTCATCACGGTTAGCTCTGTCTTGGATAAGGTAACTTTCTTGCATTCTCAAACTTTAAGATTTTAAATACGAGGCTTTTTGCTTCTTTGTATTAGTATGGGTATTTTTTGTTTTTTTTTTTTGTAATGTGCGTTTTGTTTGTGTTGAATAAACAAATTTTCTTTCTTTTTTTTATTTTTCTTGTAGATACCTACTTAAATATGTTTTGAGGTAAGATTGGGTGTAAGAAAAAGTGCATATTTTTTGCTTCAAAAGCTTGTAATTCTTCATCTTTTTAATACATGATGAGAATAAAAAAATTAATCCTACTGATGCCGCCAAAAAATAATAGTTTTCTAAAATTAAACCCTAGCTGCACATTAAAAACTCTTCAAGGGAAACTGTGTAGGTACTCTAGAGTTGGTGGTCATAAATTACAAACCATAGAGATAGTTGCCACAAAGTTAAATGAAAAGAGAATCTGTGGACAATAAGTTACAACCAACCAAAAATAGATTCCAGAGCGAATGATTTTTTGAAGTGAAACTTCTTAGACAACGATTTGATAACTGCCGGTCGATTGCGTAAAAATCTCACCGTGAAAACTTAGGTGAAGTGAGTTTGTTTTTGCTAGGACATGACACTATTGACAGCTCACTCCACGCTCACTTAACCTAAGTTTTCACGGTGAGATTTATACAGAATCGACCGGCTGGACGAGAATTGAGAGTGAAATTTTAAGGTCGCGTCACGTTTAAGCATGCGTATTTCTTTACTTTTATATTTTCTCTTTTATGTGTATGTGTACAAACTGTCTTTGATTTTTGTAATTGGTTGTATATCTTTAAAAAAAAAAACAAAAAATTTTTTTCTTGATTTTTAAGAAAAAAATTGCGTTAGAAGGGACACTCTTCTATCACATTTTTTTATTTATTATTTATTACCACACACACACAAACTTTCGCCTTTATAATATTAGTGTGATACACAACGAAATCTGCCCTTGTTAGTAAGGCCAACCTTAGACCCAACTTACTTAGACTTAACTTAGATCAAAACTATTAATATACTGATTAACCCAAGTTAATCAAAGCAGATAAGCTTGAACAGATCAGTATCGCAGCATAGATACCGATCTAGAATGACAGTGCATTAATTAGTGGACGTAGATGAGTAAAGTTAGTTAATATCTGCGCAATGGCCTCCTGAATATAATTCGGCTAAGTTGAGTTATTAGAGAAAGGTACAGTCACGAGCAAAAATACCTTGCACTTACGCTGAATTACGGCAAGCGTAGCGTGGGACGCCCCTCACGTTTGACGTTCAAAAGTGCCTTTTATGTGCCTATTTAAAATAAATGCTTTGACTTTGACTTTGACCTCAGCTAAAGGAACCTACGACCTTAAGAAGGTGGCTGAGACAGACTAAATGCTTAAGGGGGAAGCGCTAAGGTAGCCCGCGAAAATCAAATTTTCTTACGTTTTTTTGCAATTTGCTGGTCAGTATTAAGTTGTACGTCGATCAAAATATGATTCGCGGCCATAACAAATATGTATTTACAGAATTATAATCATTAAAGACATCAACACAACTCTCTAAGACCACGTAACTGCAAAGAATGATGATTTCATGAAACAGTTATTCTTTGGAGTTACGTGGTCTTAGAGAGTTGTGTTGATGACTTTAATGATTATAATTCTGTAAATACATATTTGTTACGGCCGCGAATCATATTTTGATCGACGTACAACTTAATACTGACCAGCAAATTGCAAAAAACGTAAGAAAATTTGAATTTCGCGGGCTACCTTAGCGCTTCCCCGAAGGTGGCTGAGACAGACTAAATGCTTAAGGCGGAGGACAGGGTGTTGTGGCGGCGCGAGAAGGTCTAAGTCCACCAGTGGACTGCGGCAAGATGAGTTGATTGATTGACGCTAAATTAAATATCGATTATCTCGTGAAATAACGCTTGAAAATTTTCCATCAGACCTTTAATAGTTAACAATTATTGTCAATCAATCTGCCTATTCTTTTTCAAACTATTTTGGATTCGGCTTCCAGTCTAACTGGATACAGCTGATTAAAAACTCAAACTCAAAGCATTTATTTCAATTAAACCATTTACTTTTGAATTGTCAAAAAGTCGGTCAGTCAGAAAATATGAAGCTAGTTGCCCATTCCAAAGCGTAGGTACCTATGGAGAAGAACGGGCAAGAAACTCCATGGACAAGTCTCCAAAAGTATTTTACATTAAGCGACTGCATATCTGACCTTCATTACCCAGTTAAAAAGTTAAAGTTAAAAGTTAAAATTCCGAATAATTTCGTTTAACATAACGTTTATTTAAAACGACGATTAAATATTTGGTACAATTTCACTTGGCATACTATTATTTATTTATTTTAAAAACGTTGCTCCACACTAGGAATTTCTCCTGTATTGTGGGTGCGTTTACAAACAATTACTGTGTAACACAATATCCCTTGGTAACATTGTTTGTCAGATTTTCAGGCTTCTGACTACCTGTAACGACTGGCAAATATCTACGAATGACAGCCGCGACCAATGGCTTAACATGCTTTCCGAGGCACTGTGGGGTCTCGATATGAAGAATCCCCATCGAATATGAATAAAACCCATCTACGAACCGACCTTGGTACGCGCGTTTATGTTTTTAACACCATAAAATTTCTATCAATACTTTAGGAGAAAATCACAGACTTATATTGGCGTATGCGGAGAAAATCGTTTTTGAATCTTGCGTAAATGTAAAATATTTATGCTCGTGACTGTACTTATACGTTAGTTACAGTTGCTGCAAATCACGTACGGAGGTGATCCACACATGTTTATTTGGGGCTATTAAATTAAACAAAATAAACGAATAGCAGTTGAAAAGTCAGCCCCATTACCATGGTCAGCGGGATTGTCAGAAAGGGTTACCGCTGGCCCGGAACCAACATAAAGGGCTAAGGAAGGAACACGGGTGGGTTTTAGTCAGTAAGAGTCTGACACTCCCTTCCGCTCCACCCAGAGCGGGAGAGGTCATTTGATGATTTCCTATCCTGAAAAAAAAAAGCCCCATTACCATCCTTGCTGACCCAGGAATTCAACCACCAGAGCCTTTTTTCCTATAGACTCTTCAACTGGGAAGAATTATATATTATTATATTAAGCCGGGACACTAAAGTTTCCTTCGCCGTTGTAGCTACAGGAAAACGGGTTCAGAAGACTGTCTTCAACTTTTTGAGAAATTGGAATCGGCATTCACAGATTTTGAAAGAAAAATTTGTCAGCGAGAAAATGAGCATTTTTTGCTGCCAATCGATTCTGTTTTTTATGAGGATCAAAAAACTCTATCGGACGAACTAGATGAGAACTAGAAAAGTCAGTAATAGCAAAAAATCTTTCCTCGTCGAAAATGAGACTCCCAACTTTCTTTTTGTCATGATGGCGTAATATACATGTACATAAGTAAATGAAACAAATCCCATCTCACACACGACAAATCCGTATCCGTTCATAAGAATCAGTACACAGTCTGTCTCACAAAACGCCTTCCTCGGCCACAAGACAGACGGGAAGCTTGATAGGCTACGTACCACGAAATCGGTACAAGACAAGGCTTAACTTGCCCGGGCATGAAATTCTCGGGAAGGCAGAGCATAAATAACGGTGTTCACTGTTGTTTGTTTTGATGCGGGGACGGCGAATCGTAGGATTGCCGACTGTACGCAAAGTAAGAATTATACGAGTAATTTGAAATTTACAATAGGTACTAAATTAAATGACTAATTAACATACAAATAAACACTAAAACTAAAGGACACGTAGGCGTCGAGGTACTCGTCCGCATCGCTGTTTTGAAATTATTAAAAGGTAAAAGCAAAACGTTTTACAAAAAAAAAAAAACAACCGACTTCAAAAAAAAACACTACAAAGTGATAAATAAATTTAATTTCGGAAGTCGGTGTCAAAAAACGAAAATGCGGAACCAACGACGTTTTTTTTGAAGTCGGTTGTTTTATTTTTGCATAAAAGTTTTCGCTTTTATATTTTTATAATTTACATAATTATACTAAAACCTTCCTGATAGTATGTAGATCACATTAATGAAGAATTGTCAAAATTGGTT
This sequence comes from Luperina nickerlii, assembly GCA_963855955.1. Taxonomy (NCBI): domain Eukaryota; kingdom Metazoa; phylum Arthropoda; class Insecta; order Lepidoptera; family Noctuidae; genus Luperina; species Luperina nickerlii. The sequence goes on from OY979674.1 coordinate 6,667,334, forward strand.
CATAAGTTTTTGTGAAAATCGCGGAAATACAAACATATATATGTCGTAGGTTTTTCATAAAATTAGGTTTTTGATCAAAAACCTAGGTTTTTGATGAAAAACCGGAAGATGACACATTTTAAACTCAATTTCATCATAAACCTCTAACAATCCAGATTTTTGATCAAAAACCTGAACTAGTTTGGCTTTATGATAAAACGAGCGCGCAGTATTATTTCTAACGACGTCAGGTCGACGGAGCCCCGCTGCGCGGGGCTCCTATTTCTGTCTGCAGGGTTTAAAGGAACCTAACCAAACCGAACCTCGGGGTGCCCCTGACGTCGACCGTCTTCTTCTGGTTCAAAAGCACAAAAATAGACAAAATCACGTTTTTAACCGTTTCGTTTTTCGCCGTTTCACACACACATCACACATATTATTTTTTAAATGTAGGTATGTAATTTCATAACAAATAAATCATTGTTTATTGTTTCTTAATTGTTTTATTTATTTAAAGAAATAGCAACCAACATTGTTTTTATCATAAAACTAATACAGTCTAGGTTTTTGATAAAAAAACTGGATTTTCTCAGGTTTATGATAACATAAAGTAATAATTTTGTCTTCTTCCGGTTCTTGATCAATAGCCTAGGTTTTTGATCAAAAACCTAATTTTATGAAAAACCTACGACATATATGTATATACATATGGGTCGAATACAGAACCTCCTTTTCGAAGTCTGTTAAAAAGAGTATGTATGAATCAGAAGGCCAATTCTCGTAATTAAAAATGTTCAGTCTAATCGAAGTCTCACCTCAGCGACAAACAAATGTCAAAAACTGGTCATAAATGTAGGTAAATTAGAGGTAATTTTGACAGATTGACACTGAGATTAGAATGCAAACGTTCTTAAAAATACGGGAATTGTCCCTCTGGTGGTGTTCTGTTCATTGGAAATAGGAGTGAGAGGCTGTTTAAAAAAATTGTGGCTTCCACTCAGGTACCGGTAGAAAAGAAGGATCCAAGTTAGTTAAGGATCATTAATTAGAAACTTTTTAATCTCTTCCTACTTTGTGATCTTTTTCTCAGTCTATTACACCGCGCCATCTTCGCTGTAGAGAACATAGAATTTTTGGCAATGCGACTCCCGACTCAAAATGCAGACGCAATAAATTAAAACACGGACAACATAAACAAATTCCGAACGATTTCCTTCTTTGTCCTCGAAGCAGTTACCTACCTACGCACACTCGTAACTCACATCCTTATCAAAACATTTCTGTTACCAAGATTCGCATATCTTTAGAATAATGGTCGGAACATAGCTTTCGCTTCTGCCGTCCCCGAAGGAGGGAACGGAAGATCCAATTTATAATGTAGGAGCATAACGTAAAATCTTCTACTATGTATATTTTGTAGGTCCCCGGCTCACTCTAGGGAGAAAAATACTAGTGTCCGACCGAAACAGGTTTTTCAGCCGAAACCGAAACCGAAACCGAACTTTCGGCCTTGCTCTTAGTTTCGGCCGAAACCGAAACCGAAACCGAAACTTACTTAAATATATTTAAAATTTCTATCGTATACAGAAATCTGGTGTGTTGTTTACACATTTATTTGAATATAGGTACAATGTATATTATACATACAGACAGTTGAATTTACCTAATCATTTATGAGGTCGGTCCCATAATGAACTGCCCTGGTATAGGTCTACGCGACATGTCGCTACATGTTGTGTTGCATTAAATAGTACGTTTATCGTGCACTTAATATAAGAAACACGCATCGACATGAAATGCTTAGGTAGTCTTAGTTTAGCAGGCATTAGCATAACGAGAGTCGCGTATTTTTTCAAAATGTCGAAAACTGAGTATCGAAGTGTCATAAAGTTTTTGTTTAAAGAAGGTTTATACCCTGCCCAAATAAAAGAACGATTGGATGACGTGTATAAGGAGTCTGCCCCCTCCTATAGCACAGTAAAAAATTGGGTGAAAGAGTTTCGCCTCGGAAGAGAAACCGTCGAAGACATTTGCCACGACGGTCGACCTGTGGAAGTGCTCACTCCCGAAACGATTGCTCTTATCGAAGAGGAGGTTCTGAGTAACCGCCGTTTGAAGATTAGAGAAATTGCAGCTAGGCTTGGGCTCTCTTAAAATACGTCATCGTGCGATCCATGAACATCTTCACATGAAAAAAGTGAGTGCAAGATGGGTAGCGAAACTTCTTTCAGCGGTACAGAGACAGGAAAGAGTGCGCTGCGCTTCGGAGTTTTTGGATCTTTGTGGCGAAAATTCAAAGACTGATCGAGCGGCTAATGACTGGTGATGAAACTATGATCTTGTATTATGATCCACAAAGCAAGCGGGAGTCAATAGGATGGCGTTATAAGGGTGAAAAGCCCCCTAGAAAGGCAAAGGTGCAACAATCGGCTAAAAAACTGATGTGCACAATCTTTTGGGATTTTCAAGGCATTTTAATGGTGGATTTTAAAGAACGTAATACAGTCGTGAACGGCTAATATTATGCTTCTTTAATATATAAATTACGAGACAATTTAAGATAAAGGAAAAACGAAGAGGCAAGCTGTCTAAAGGTGTCCTGTTGCTCCATGACAACGCCCCTGTTCATAATGTTGGTGTTTCGAAGGATGCAGTTCGTCAATGCGGGTTCACAGAAGTTGAACATCCACCTCACAGTCCAGACATGGCTCTGTCCGACTATTATTTATTTCCAAATTTAAAGCGAGACTTAAAAATTTTCAAACGATGAAGAGTTGCAGGCGGCCGTCTTCGGTCATTTTGAGGCTAAAAATTGTGATTATTTTTTATAAAGCTTTAGAGATATTGATTCACAGATGTCAGAAGTGTATTAGTAGTAGGTATTCATGGTGATTATATTGAAAAATAAAATTGGTTTCGTTTCATTTCCTTCATTAGTTCATAGTTAGGCCAATTCATTATGGGACCGCCCTCGTATGTGCAAAACACAACCTCAACTCCATGCGATTAACGATGGACGGCGGCGAACTGGGCCGGCGACGCGACGAGCGAGCACGAGCTAGCCGCGAAGTTCGCCGAACGATGGACGATAATTCATGAACACTCGAGTTTCGGCGCGGCCGAAAGTTTCGGCCATTTTCTGGCCGAAACCGAAACTAAGGCCGAAACTAGATTATTTGGCCGAAACTGGCCGAAACCGAAACCGAAACCGAACTTTCGGTCGGTCACTAAAAAATACATTCTACTACTAATTGCTCGAATAAATTAGTACGCGGGTTGCATACTACTGTTTCGTTTCGCGGATGTGTTTCGTTTTTCTTTTGTTTTTTGGCTCTTTGTGGAGCTTTTACAGTTAATTGAATGGGATGTAATTACATGATTTGGCTTAACTTTTTTGGAGCGTTCGTAAGTTCGTCTAGCTGCCTCGTTTTGTCAACCTTTGAGAGACTTACGGATAAGGTAAACATCGTGAGGAAATAATTAACTGAAATTTATATGAATACGAATATGTTTATTTTTCCTAATAAATTGGTACTTAAAAGCAGTGGCGGTACCTTCATAGAAGCCGAAAAGCCCGGCTTGCCCTAATAAAATCATAATTCACAACAACAAACGTAGGTACTTAAACCTATCAATAAAAAAAAATATTTTAAAAAATACCAGTCAAACATTCGCAACACACACGTACACAATAAGAAAATCAGCCAATCCCTCAGTTGGCCGTTTTTTTATACGTTGAAAATCTGTGGGCTTTCCCTAATTTTGACCCCTAGGTACGCCACTGCTTAAAAGGTCATAAATATAATTATTATACCCTGTCCACATGTTGCTGCATGTGCTGAACAAGCTCTAATGTGGTCTATGGCTCCTATGAAAGGTTGTAAAAAAACCTTTTGTAAACAGCATTTATCAGTAAAATACATTATTTTCAACAGTAAGACGCTTCTGCCCTTGATCTGAAATATTTTTCCTAACGATACCCACATGAAGCAGTGAGATGGCTTATTTTAACCTAGGGACCAAAATGTGAGTGAAATATACCGATGCAATTTTCGGACAAAGGACCATTTATCATGCGCTTTAAAAGTGAAATCTCGTGAGGAAATCCTACATTCATAGAAAAATCTTACGTCTGTGTAAAAAGGTTTGCGTTGACGTAACTACCTAGATATTCTCTTAAAACTTCTGAAAGATAAAGTTAATCTTTTTTTTTCTTTTTTTTTAAATACGTTGTCCCACACTAGAAATCACTATCTCTATCACTATTGCAATCAATGTTCTATAAATATTTGTAGTTACCCCTAACAGTTCTGGAAACCGAAACATGAATTTTATTTTTCCACGTTTTATGCAGATAAAATATGGCAGTGATTGAATTTGCTTGGAGATTTTTCCAAAAATTTCATTTTATAAATTCAGTTTCAACGAATAGGTATGATTAACGATACAACCGTAGCTTGTTACTTTCCCACTGCCTGAAAAAATTTCTTGATTCATATTTATTTTATTAGGTTCACCAACAATTGATTACACTAATACAACCACGTAATACATTTTTAAAAGTAAAATAACAGTGCATCAATTACATAATTATAGGTAAACACAACAATGACATGCATAAAACAATGAATCAAAGAAATAAGCTAACTTACTTAGTAATAAGCGCTAATATTGATAAATTGGTAACATCGGGAAAAACTTACATTTAAATGAAATTCAAATTTATGAAATTCTGATTAAAAGTTATAAAATTGGTAAAGGTAAAGTTCTTTGAGATTATAATATTAATAAAACTGATAAGAAATTAGGAAACAATAATAAATTAACAACAATGTATTCATAAAAATTATTACAAAAACAAAAAAAAAATGGGTAGGTATATAGTACATTATGATATAAGTGCGGTAAGTTGAAAATTACAGCCGAGGCGATATTGCTTGCCCGAGCCGTAGGCGAGGGCTAAAAGAAAGCAGAGGCTGTACCGTCAAACAAGCCAACTTTGCCAATCAAGGTATCTTTGCCCTAAAAGCAATTTATAAGCAAATCCGCTAACATAAGAAACAATTTTAGTTTTATGGCAACATTTATTATTTGGGTGGAAAGTTGATTATATTTGTGGCAGCACTATCTAACGCATTCGTTCCAAAGTTCATTTAGTAACTTGCCAGAACTTGTCGAATGCGGTGTATTTTTTTGCGGGCAAATTTCCTATGAAAAGTGTTTGTGGATTTTACCTCATGACGAAAACACAGGTAAGTGTATTTTACTGTATGTTATAGAATATTAGTTGTTGAGTATTTTAAATATAGTTTCATTATTCAGGACTTTATAAATCAAAACTTCTAATGATGGGCAAAGTTACCCTAAATTGTTCAGACCCTTCCATGCCAACATTGCCCGTTATCAAAAAGCACTCAGGGTTGTCACTTTTAGTTATTTTGTAACAGGTTGAATTAACGCGAAAACACAGAAACGATTTTCACGATTTCAGGTTTGGCTCCATAGTAAAATTTGTTCATAATGATGAGTACAATGACCCCGTAAGAGGAAAACAGTGATTAAAATTTCACCCAGTATATGTATAGAGGTGAAGTTTGTGATTGTATGTTTGTTTGTGTATAGGGATAGGATATAGGGTATATTTCATTAGAGTAGGTAGATGGCAGCTTTTATTGTACATTGCAGATCCACTTAGCTTTAATTTTATTGTTATTTTTAATTTCAGAAAAACAAACAAGTCTAGAATTAGACCAAGAAAGCCAAGATGTGAAATTGGGTCCCGAGCATATAAAAATGACTCCGACGTGATGTTAAAGCTTGCCTGCGAAGCAGTTATTAAAGTGTTCAGAACAGAACAAGGGTATTGATTAATATTATTATTGACTGAATATTGTTACGATTCCTAGCGGTGATTTTGACTGTTTGTAATACATATATACCATGTGATGTGATTTATTTACTAATTGTGATTTTGTTCCTCATGGGCTCTATGCATACCTACGGAACTTATAAAAGATTTTTAATTTTTATTATTGTCATTAGGTACTTACTTGTTGATTTGTTTTGCTGTTGATTCAAGTTTGGACATATATTGATCTCATTTTTTGATACAGCATTTACAGCTTAAAGCTAACTTTATTGAAATGTTCAAAATAGAACAACGGTATCTTATGTCGAACTGTCGACGAAATTGGAATAAACATTTAATTTTGAACACAATGTTTCATTTAATTACCATTTTAACGTCTATTCATATGCACCCAACACCCACAAAAGAAAAGTGAAAATAACATTCATTTAATAATTTTACTGCGATGTGACAACCATTTAAATCTTAAACCGCTTGTTGGGCCTTGTATGGAAAAGGGCACTAACCGCTAGGTAACATTGCCCACTGTTTTTATCACGAAAATATTTAAACTACAAACAGTATTTTAAAACTTAGGTTAAGATTGCCTTAAATTGTACTCGTGGTGCTTTCTACGTATTTATAAGAGCTTGATTTGCGTCAAAAATCGAGTGGGCAATGTTGGCCAAAAGTCCGGATTATTTTGCCCGCCATCAAAATCGAACAAATCTTGATCTAAATTTTGATTTTTTTAATGTTTTACATAGCAAATGCGTGCATATGGTCATATAGTTGTAGTAAATGAAAAAATATACTTAAGTCCCATAGAAAAAACGTGTAATATATTCGATTTTCTTAAAAAAACGGGCAAAGTTGGCTTGTTTGACGGTAATTTTCAAAGCGCACGTATGTCATACGACGTTTTATAACATATTTGCGAGGAAATAAATAAAACTCGGACTGAACTTGCATATTTGCTTGTTTTCCATATGATGAAATTTTGATACGCTTGTAAGTATCTATCGGTCGATTTTTCGGGCGAGGCTTAGAGTAGCCTTTTTCGCTGCCTCTGAGACTTCTGGCGGTGTGGAATTAATAAATTCATCATTACTTGACGACATTTTCAAATAAAAAACAGTACAGCGAAAAGAAAAAGCGCTCGGAATAATTTTTACTTCTACTTTTAGATAAGCGATGCGCGCGCGTTCGCGCTTTTTTTTTCAGGCATAGGCACAAAACAGCCAGTATTATTAATAAAGTAAATTAATATTTTTGTTTTTGTTACAGATATTAATGGTTGTAATTTATTGTCAAAATTAATTAAATTAAAGAATTAAATGTTTGTTTATTATATTTTATCTCCCAAAGTTAATTTTATTCATAAAATGTTGACATCTTTTCTGAAATAAAAACTCTTTGCTAAGATTTAAAAAAGTACCGTTCGTTTTGACGGAGCATCTTGATAAACCGTGCGATTTACTTTACATTACCGCACAAGTGCGTAATGAGATACATTACGATATTGAAATTGGTGAAATAAGAGACCCTTTACGAGCAAATATGTTATAAAATATATTATTATTACTAATTATTACATGACCTAAAGCGCGGTCACTGTCGGACTGCATAGAAAAAAAAGAGAAGTGCGATGAAAAGATAGAACGTATGTCCCACTAATTGAAACAATTTAACAATATCACAGTGTGTGTGCAATAGCCCGCTAGAGAATTCGTGCCTAAGCGACACGTGCCAAATTTTACATACTTCAACTGGCAACTTTTACCCAATTCCCACATCTAATCAGCAATTAGCGTACGTATTCAAACTCGTAAAGAACTCGAGAGCTGCTCGTATTAATATGTATTTATTAGTGTTGCTTACATTATGACGGCTTTGCATTCGAAATTGGAGATTTAGATTTACGTTGCAAAATGTAATTTGGTATTATGTTTGGGAGCTTTTGCGGACGTCAAAAATTATCCCACGGGAATGTACTAGCGGGTTAAAACGTATTCTATGTTATGAACTAAAAATAGATATCCAACGCGAATGAAAATATTACAAAAAAAAACAAAAGGAAAGGAAAGGAAAGGAAAACAAAGAAAAGAAAAGGAAAGGGGAAAAAAAAGGAAAGGAAAGAAAGGAAAAGGAAGAAGCGAAGGGGGAAATGGAAGGGGGAGGGGGGAAAGGGAAGGAGTCAGAGTTACTTTCGCAAAGAAATTGTTTATTATTAAAAAATAATTATTTTCTTAGCTTCCTTTTCCTAGGTACTATAATATTAGTACTTAACATCACGCCTGTATTTCCTGAAGGGTTAGACACAGATGTACCTATAATTACACCCACATCTGGCGACTACATGACCTAAAGCGCGGTCTTTGTCGGACTGCATAGAAAAGAAAGAAAAGCGCGGTGACACAACGCTGGTAATTTATTGCAAAATATGAAGCAATTATCTATTTACAAAAAATCTATTGTTTGGACTGTAAAATTAAAACACTAGTGTTTTAATATGTTGCTTGTAGAATAATCTGACGAAAAATAAGAATGATTGTGTGTATATTAGTATGGTTTATATTGTAAAAAGAAAGTTTTTAGAGGTATCTTCATGATTTTTTTCTATCGTATCAAATGAGTTGTATTATGTTTTTCAACACTCTATCTACCTAGCATATATCCTGAAGAATATTATATATCTTTCTGATTTTGTTTACTGTAGTCGATCATATACTTTTATTGTTTCTAAAACTTGCGTTTTTTGTGTTTAGGTCCTGTAAGCCTCTTAAGCCCCATGTAATAACACAACACAATGATGGTGGTGTGATGTATAACATCCCCATTATATTTTCTTTGCTCCTGTTTCAGGTTTATTATTTATATGACGAAGAAGGTATGTGTCTCTGGTTATCATCTGCCATATTTTGGTGTGTTGATTATTGCGCAATAGAAAAACCGTCCGATTATAATTTTACGAACAAATTAATCACTTTACACTTTAATAACATGTTACAATCAAATTCTATTAGACAATAACAAGCTGGTATGATGATGATGGTAAAGTAAAGTGCCTGCTTGTGTTTGAACCCGCGACCTACAACTCGTAAGTCGCGGTCAGTGCCTCTGTGCCACCACTGCTCCCACAAGTCAGATTATTCATTCGAGTTTCGTTGCTTCATCGAGTCGTTTTTCTTAATTACGTATTTATTCAGTGGATTAAGTCTACATATACGAAATGAGAGACTCAACAAAATATAATCCAGTTGCCTTTTGCAATTAATTTGCAAAATAAAACCTTTATGGCTATTTCAACATTTTCGCTTGTGGTAACATTCCTATTTATGAATCGCGTAATTGACGAGAGGCAGCAGTTTTTGAAATTGGCGATTCTATTTATTTAAATATTCAGGCGCTGCACAAACATTTTTGGCGTTCAATGTTCGTGAAATATTTAATACACGCGTACCTACTTTAATAGAGTACTATAAAAAAAGTAAAAAGTAAAATTTTCAACATTATGAGGATTTCACGTTTGTGGTTGACTGGCTGCTTTACTGTATTTGCATCATGCAATTTTTTTAAACACATCTTTGATGGAGGCTGCTTCATTTCATAACAGTAGATATTACTTAGGTGATAAGGCGGATCACACACTACAACGCTCCACGCGACATGGCGCGGGAAAGGGAGCCAAATTACCCGCGTGGAAACGCGTCTTTAATTTTATAAGTAAAAAATCACGCGCGTTCACAGAGGCGTGTTTTCTGCGCCCGTTACGTGGCGTATCCTGGACTATTTTTTTCTTAACTGCTACGATTAAAGACAAAAAGTAAAGTCGCAATTAGGGTTACCTGGTGCCAAGGTAGCCCGCGATGTTATTTTTTTTCTTGTGTGAATTTCGCCGTCTAATTTAGAGCATCTCCCTTAAGATCAATCAACGATCAAACATTGGGACTTTGGCTTCTGGGCCCCTGGGCCCCAGGCGTCTACCACACAAAAGACTTCATCAGTCAAGAAGTTCCAGCGTTATTTTTCATATCTTTATACAAACTTTTTTAATACAAAATATGAATAAGAAATCAGCCTGTTGATGAACGGCGTCCTTGATTGTTTTGAAGCAATTAATCTTCAGTTATTCTGTCTCGTTTCTTTTCAAGTCCATCTAAAAAGTTTTTGATTATAAATAAAAGAGAGTTTCTGCAAATGACTAAACATTAACTGCCATTAAAGTTGGATAATTTCTAAGTATTATTTACACGTAGCCGAGTAACGACACATAAATCGTAGTTCAACATACTTAGAGTCTATAATCCCAGGTCTCTTCTCTGTGAGAAGGAAATCTTATTTACTTAGTGCTAAAACTTGTGTAAGTACTTTTTGATTAACTTTCATTGAACAGGGAGGACTATAAGTTAGGTCCCAAACTTACTAGGAAAGTACATTATTTATAGTACTGCGGTGTAGTACCAGAGGAGATTCAGGTCTATATGACGATCAAGCATAATATTTCAGACCTCTAACTACGACACTTATTAGCATGTCCCGCTTGTCCTGTCAGCTGCACGTTACAGGAACTGATGAATGACGCTAGTGGTGGCGCCAAATACGTAGCTAAATTCTGGGCTTAGTCCATTTAGATTACCATCGACACGCTAAGTAGAAGACAGCAGTCTTTTTTTGTCACCATACCGATTTTGGTCGTCCTTCCAAAGGAACTAGACAATTAGCAATTGCTTTCGAAGCGTTTCGAATTTCTACAGCGGTTTCCAACACGATTCAGATCAGCTTTTCGGTAGCTTATATCAGTACTGTAGCGGTATCCACAATGCCACATGCGAACAGCGCGTCATATTGAAGTCACGCAAAATCCTGCATCTCGCAAGCAGAGTTTACCGCGCAACTAGCATAGATACAACGGCCCGACATGAAACATAAGGCAGTTGCCTGCCAGATACGACACCCATCTGGTCGAAGGATCCTCTCTTTTTTATGGAGCATCCTCCATAAAAAAGGGAGGATCCTTCGACCAGATTTGTCGTCATGAAGTTCACTGATGAGTGAACTTCATGACGACAAATTTTTCTCTAGTTTTGACATTTGGAGGTAGAAACATTTCTTCTCAACAAGTGTTAAATAGTCCACATTACATTGGACTTAGACAAGAATCTAGCTCCCCGTAGGACTGAAAATAATAAATGTCTTTGCCTTCATAGAAACGCGAGTCGCCCCGTGCTCGGGCAGAAGAGATGTCAAGTTGGATAGAAAGCGCTTTGTTTATTCTTGATAGAATACAGACATGCTACGCGAGCAGGTGACAATATATAAGTATTTATCAAAAAAAATTACAAAATTGACGAATTTCACGGGAAAAGAGCAGTTAAAATAATAAAACAAAATTTTACAAGACTGCAACAGAATATTATAGTTATTTAGCTGTTTAAAACATATTTAAATTACTTATTGGCTAAGAGGCTAGATTCTAATATAAACAAAGTATCACCAATTGTGTTATTGTGATATCTTTTAAAGAAAAAGAAAAAATACTGCAACAGAATAGATCAGAAAAAAAATTTGTTCAATAAAGCAGAAATTCTTTGAAAGATACTTGTAAAATTGTCAGATTGTCGATTCAGTCAGATTCTATTATCAGTAGCCTGTTGATGATAGACCCCAAGATATTCTCAATTCTAGGTGTTATCCTAGATATCTTACTAAGGTTCTGGCTATCATCACTTCCTATATACAGCTTATTTATTACACGCCATTGATTTCGATTAATCCATCTATTGACGCCGCCTTATCAATGTTACCCCATGCTACCCTGTAATAACTTACTCAATTTAGGCAGTAAACTTTCTTAGTCCCAGCTGACGTGGTAACTAAAGCGATATAACAATATGTTTATTACCAACACCTGTCTCTAGGATGGCAGTATATTTTAAGGGCTAAGTAATAACCTAAGTAATAAGTAGTAACCATTAGTGACATATAATATATAGATCTTTGTCAGTCGACCCTGATTGTCAGAAGCCCGAAGGTCTGACAACCAGTCTTGCCAAGTTGTATCGTGTTACAAAAGTAACTGGGTTGTTGAAGTTAGATAGGATGTCATTGCATGTAAAAAAATGGTACTCTACTGCATCGAGGACTAGAAGCCTACCCCAAAATAGGGAAGAGGCTCAGACTATAATGAGCTAACTTGAACTTGAGCTTTGTAAAGTAATAATACAGACGCCAGCACATCAAGCTAGCATGTTGCAGAATACTGACGATGAAAACCGAAGCCCAAACTTTACCCCCCGGTGGGTTCCCGCACTGTCGAGGCGGGGAGGCTCAGTAGCCGTGGCTTGGTCACCCACGGTGAAGCGAAGAGGAACCCGAGGAGGGGCCGCTCGTCAGGGCTTTTGCCTGCAAGCCGACGACGTAGCGGTCAACAAGTAGGTTGCGGTACCGCTTGGGCGACATCGCAACTGAGGCGGGCCGCGATGTCGCATGGGAAGAATCGCGGCTGAGGGTTGGAGGCCACGGCGGGAGAGGAGTGCCGGTATTGCGGTGCGCCGCTTCCCTACATTCCGCGGCATTGACGGGGTCGCCACCGTCCGATGGCAGACGCGGTGGGGCCGCAGGGGAGGAGGAGTGTTGGTATAACGTTGGCCGCTCTCCCTATCCTCTGCGGCCGAAAATTGGCAGGCGGCGGGGCCAATGATCTGACCCGTCGCAGAGGGACCAAGGGTGCCCAGACACGGGGTCGTCTGGCGCCCATGTGCTGGTTTGGTCCCTGGGGTGGTCACGGCGTGCTATGTGTTCTGGTGCGCCTGTGATGAGGAGTATTCCCCAGAGGAGGGTCCAGTGACGGACAGCCGCGGCGGGTTCACGGATGAGTGCTAACGCGTGCCCGTGTTCCCGCTGCCGCGCTGTAAGCGGCAGAGGAGGACACCCACGGTGTCCTCCTCTGCCGCTTACAGCGCTTTTTTAGTGGGTTAGAGTCCCACATAACTGCACTATCTCCCCGTGGTAGTGCAGAATGCATGAGCATTTCTCCACGTTAAAAAAAAAGCCCAAACTTTTTCTGGGAAATCTGTATGTATTACCGCGGTAGGTATTACTATTTACCTCTCAAACCCATCAAGATCCAAAGCGGTTATTGTTAAACAAATACAGCTATAATTGACTAATGCCAAAGAGGAAGTAAATGTAACAAAGTTTCACATACTAATATCATCATATCTAAGCGTGTCGGTAATTGCAGAAACGGTTATTAAAACACAGCTGTTTATTACTGGACAATTTCCCCGTATAATCCTATATTCAGCTCAGTTGTACCCAAGGGGGCTCGGGGACTAGCAACTAATTGTGAACCACATTGTAAACTAGCTGAGTAATTTAAACTTTTGTACTGTAAATACTCATTTTTAATTAAAAAAAAATTTTTATGCGAAAATACAATGTTTTTTAGGGTTCCGTACCTCAAAAGGAAAAAACGGAACCCTTATAGGATCACTTTGTTGTCCGTCTGTCCGTCCGTCCGTCCGTCTGTCAAGACCCTTTTTCTCAGGAACGCGTGGAGGTATGAAGCTGAAATTTATATCAATTACTCAGGTCTACTGTCCCTTGAAGCTGTGAAAAAATCAAACTTCTAAGCCAACGCAATCAAAAGATACAGCCGTTTATGCCGCAAATTTTCGACACTTGCAAGGGAATCAAAACCTACAGGGTGCTTCCCGTGAACTCAGAATCTTGAAATTTGGTACGAAGCAACGTCTTATAGCATAGATAAAGGAAAAATTACGAAAACCATAAATTTTTAGTTACATCACATAATATATATTTTTTTAATAATTTTAAACTTACTACCCATTTCCTCATAAATGCGTAGAGGTATTAAATTGAAATTCATACCAAATACTCAGAGGTCTATAATACCTTTAAGCTGTAACAAAATCAAACTTCTATGTCAACGCAATCAAAAGAAACAGCAATTTAAGCTGCATATTTTGAAACTCGCAAGTACTCGCAAGGGAATCAAAACCTAAAGGGTACTTCCAGTTGACCTAGAATCTTGAAATTTGGCATGAAGCAACGTTTTATAGCACACATAAAGGAAAAATTCCGAAAACCTTAAATTTTTAGTTACATTACAAAATATATATTTATTTTTTAATATTATATATATTTTTTAATATTATATATATTTTTTAGTATTATATATATTTTTTAATATTATATATATTTTTTACTTAAACGATAAAGAGATCTTTGTCTTAAATTTATGCTCCTCCATCTTTCCCCATTGTAATGTTATGAATTTCATTTTGCAATAAAAATACCATAGTTATGACTCGATTGTCGTAATGAACGAACTTTGTAAACCTTGCAGGTTTGTACGGAACCCTCGGTGCGCGAGTCCGACTCGCACTTGGCCGGTTTTTTATAATGCTGACTGTTCTTGACCTCTATCACGCCTGATGGAAAACAATGGATGAGATCTATGATGGAACGAGTAATGTAAGTATAATAAATATATCGCATAATATATTTTTTTTATTTAATTTTATTTTTTACCTCTTATAATAGGTGTTCCACAGAACGGTCACCGGACATATGGACGGAACGGAACGGACTTCCATATGAATTTATCTGTTTTAGTCTCGTTACATACATTCTTTAAGTCGGGGTTTTTTTAATTATTTTATCCTTTTCCAATTAAATTTAACCGTCGTGGGATTTTTCAAAATTTTTGTAGTGAAAACTTCTTTAGCATCGTTGTGATTTGAAATTTCATGAAACGAAAAAGCAACAGTAAAAAGAGACATATAAGATTTAACGTGAGAGAAAATGAGATAGGAAGCATTATACAGTGTTTTTGTTTTTTATTATTAAAAATGACATCACATTTAATCGTATGCTACTAATTTGTGGATGTGGATGTGGTTGTGGATGTGGATGTGGATGCGGATCTGGATGGATGGATGGATGGATGTATGTATGTTCTTTAGCAGCGTTGTGATTTGAAAGTTTATGAAACGAAAAAGCGACAGTAAAAAGAGACATGTAAATTTATAAGATTTAACGTGGGAGAAAATGAGATAGGATCACCAGGGGGGAGGAGGGGGGGGAGGGGGTGGGGTGGGATAGGATGGAATATGTGGGACGGTTATGGTATACAGTGTTTTTGAAGGTTTCACTTCTACCACGTGTGAATTGCACACATGCTGTTTTTTTCATTTTGCTTTTTTCCTAATGCCTACAGTACCTACAAGTGTGCAACATTCAGATAGTGTTTTAGTTTCGTCGACACACACTAATTTACTTATGAGTTGGTAAGTTGTGTGTATCGAAAAAAACAAAACAATAGCGGAATTAACTAGCGATCACCGCTAGCGATTAGAAAGAAGAGGGGGGCGCGTCTTCGTGGATGGCACTATCTCTGTATGATTTATAATAGCCGGTAGTAATTAATAATTAGTATCCCAAAGCAGTGTTAATGCCCCTCATAATTTAGATAAAGAATAAACATTGATAACCTTTCTTGCCCCCCTACGTCTGGGGCGATTATATACACCTACTCACAACGGTGAAGGAAAACATCAAGAGGAAACTGGTATGTCGTAGAACAACAATTTCGGAGACTCATCAACCACCTGAACCAACTCGTACGGGGTCCGCGTGAGAACGCTGAAAGCAAATCTAGCGATTTAAACCTTTGACGGAACAGCTGTTAGCAGCGGAATTGTCAACACTATCCATTCAAACCAAGCGTGTCACCGTTCACTCGCCCTGCGACACTAATAATGTATAGAAACTGACCGCTGCCGCGCTGCTGTGACAATGCATTTTCGGCGCTACAAATTTTATTAGTAGATACTGCCGTCTTTAGACGAGGTGTCGGTGGCTTAATGCGGGTAGTTGTTTCTCCATGGAAACGCTCTCGCCTGTTTTCTTTTTAGTTAATGAACATAAAGCAATGATTTTTTACAGAATAATAAATATTAACTACTTTTATGCATAAGCACTAGAACCCTCAGAAATGCCGATTTAAACCGCTGTCAACAGAGGTCTAGTGTACAAATTTGACAACTATTTATGAAAAAGAGAAACATAGGGACACAGTAGTCCTTCTTATTCAGTTTACGAAATATCTTTTATATATCGCTCTCTACAGAGGTCAGATAGGTCCATATGTACTCCATATTGTACTACTCCATATTGTGTTACTCCATATGTAATCAGCTGCATTCGGTTAGATTGGAAGCCGACCCCAACATAGTTGAGACAAGACTACTCAGATTTATTGCCGTCTCTAGACTATTCCGAGTTCAGTGATATTATCGTACACCAAAAATATCTCAATACTATTTATATTGACGTTTACCAGTCACAAAGGTCAAAGCAATTCATTTACGAAACCAGTCTGGCGTGTATTTGTCGATTAGAAAATAATTTTAGCGTCAACACTTCACTGGTTCTCTCTGATAAAACGACTGACGCTTCGATGTAACAAAGGTCGACGATGAATATTGATTCTTTGTTAACATTGTGATTCATCAATTCATTGCATATTTTTGTAGTAATTTACATTTCGGTCGAGTAGGTGTTGAAGTTTTATATGGGATGGTTGAATTTTTTTCGTGATTACGATGTTTGTCCTATGGAGAAAGTTGTACAATTTGAGGGTTTGTACCTCCTCATATGTATATGATCACACATTTGTGATACATGCTGTATAAAGTCAGGCAAATAAATTGTTAAGACAAGTGACTCATCATCATCTGCCTAGCGTTTTCCCAAGTTCTACGTGTTGGGGTCGGCTTCTAGTCTAACCGGATGCAGCTGAATACCAGAATTTTACATGGAGCGACTGCCTATCTGACCTCCACAACCCAATTGCTAGGTAATACGAAACCCCTTGGTAAGACTGGTTGTCAGACTTTCGGGCTTCTAACGACCATAACGACTGTCAAAGATCCACGAATGACAGCCGGGACCAAAGGCTTAAGGTGCTTTCCGAGGCACTGAGGGGTTTTAGTATGTAAAGGTCACCCATCCACGGACCCACCGCGGCAAGCGTAGCTTGCCCTGATCGATCGACCCGTGCGGCTGTTATTACTTAGCCACGAGCCCCCTTATACCAATATATTTAGGGTCGGCGCAACATGAATTTTTCTTTTAAAATACTTTTCTATTAGTCGTCATATAGTCAGGCCTTTCTAGCTGTGTCATCTTTTACACAGTCATAATCAGCCGAAAGACGTCTACTGCTGGACTTATAATTATATATATAATTCCAGTCTAACCGGATGCAGCATCCGGTAAGACTGAAAGCCGACCCCAACATAGATGGAAAAGGCTAAGCAGATCATGATGATGAAGAAATTAAACAGTCATTTAGCTGTATTTTATAATGCTCACACAGGGAAAGGAGCCTTGTCTTTACAAGAAGCGACACAAACACTGGGTAAGACATAAATCTACACTGATCATAAAGCTGAAGAGTTTGTTTGTTTGAACGCGCTAATCTCCGGAACTGCCGGTCAGATCTGAAAAAAATATTTTTGCATTCGTTAGCCCAATAGGGATGTTGCCTGGGTAAAAATAAATCGATTCGATTTAGTCCCTCAGTAAGATTATTAAAAAATATTGAACACGTATTTTTTGTTTTATCAATTAGATAAAAAATTACAAAGATATATCACATCAAAGTTCAGGAGTGGGGGGCTTTGACGTAATAACGTGCTAAAATTTGTAGCACGGCGTGACGTCATACGAAATTTCCAAGCGCTGTATCTTCGTAATTTTTTGTTTGCCAGACAAAAGAAAAAATACGTATACAATATTTTTTAGTAATCTAACTGATGGACTAAATATATTTTCTTAGTCAACTACCCTATTATTGAGGGAGGCTGTAGGCATCACGCTAGGATCCTTAGGTGCCTTGTAAAAACAAAAAAGTCAGAAAGAACGATAAGTGAAAACGAAGTAAAAGAGTGCGGGCAGGCGATGCGATGCGACGAGGCTCAAGAAATTTCACGCGAACGAACTCGCGGGCAGAAGCAAGTCGAACATAAACAGAAAACAACTAGTTATCAATAGATCAATGAAAACTAAACGAAACCACTTGATGGCCCTACAAGATTTTAATGACCTATGTACCTGCAACTCACCCAATATATCTTGACACCTAACAACACAGCTACTTGCAAAAACAAATGCCAAATTCATTATAAGTTCTACAATAGTTCACCATTTAGCCGAAGACCATGATACGCTGGTCATTTCGTGTTGATTCATTTGAGTTTTCGTATGATTGGCAAGCAAGGTCGCATTGTGTTGGATACAAAGCGGCTCTTTCAAATTACCGACGTCTGGTAAACATTAAATGCTGATCAAATGCCTCGTAACTGTAGTTCTTTATTCAGTGTGACCTTCTAATTGTTCCGTATGTTTATTGGTACTGGTTGATACAAAGCATCATGTGCGTAACTTTGTTTGATTGATTATGACGTTAGATCTGATTTCCGATTAAATTTATAGTTATATTCCTTGTCTTTTTTAGATGAAATTGTGCCAACGCACATAGGAGTATTTTTCATTTAAAATCCGGTCAAACGTTGAATTTACGAAGTTAAATAAAAACCTATTAAAGCCACATATTTTTGCAGCTTAATAACCGGTCTATTGAAAAAGGGACACATTTGTGACTCAGGCAGTCGACCCTTCCCGCATTACCGGCACAACACAAGCAGTCGGAACCCAGTCTTTGTCTAAACCGCATGTCTTTGTTCTCGGCGCTTGTTTATTTTCACTGCATTGGAGTTTGAACTGTATGTTTGTTGTGATAAATTGTGAAAAAAACATTGTGAATATGGAAGTACAAGGTACAGACGTCAGCACATCAACCTACCCGAAACTGTCAAATTTTCCCAATCAACTTTGAACCTTATGCTTTAGCGATAAAGTTGAAAATCTATTAAAGAAATTTGACAGATTGTAGTAGATTGATGTGCTGGCGTCTGTTCTGTACGTAGATTATTTTTACATAACAATTAAATACTTTTTGTTTCATTTATGTTTTTAAAAAAAAATTTAAAGATGAACCGGTAATTTGAAATAAATTGTCTAAAATATTTTATTTAATCGTATTTTTGTTTATTTGTCAAGGCTTGTCAAACCTTTATTTTACGATTAATATGTTGCCTAAAATATATTTTAGTAAAAACAATAATTTTCTGCGCCTACGCGCGCCATTGTTTTTTTTTAATTATTTGAATATGGTGTAAAATGTGAATATATTTGACTTTACGTTGTTTTAATTTTTATTTTCAGATAATGTAGAATCAACTGTTAGTTTAACAGAAGAGCTTTGTACGACATCATGCGTGACTGTAAAGGAAAGAAAATTGAAGAAAATTTGGAGTTTTGGGAACAAAATTAGTTGAAGTAACTCAATGCCCTGATTGTAGAAAAAAATTTTTGGATCGTACTCTGCGATTTTTAAGACTGAATTAAAAAAAAAATTAGTAGCAGCAAGTCGCAAAGAATAGAGCCTTTTGCGTAATAACGACAAATGGCTCAAATCGTCTATACAGTTAAAGAAATTTAGTGCAGAGCTTACATATAAGCCGGGTCGGCCAACAAAATCTTTTGAAAACAGAAGTGAGCGACGAAAAACTAGTGAGATACAGAAGCAAATACCTGCTGAAGAACTAACGTATGCAGCTGGAGTCAGTCAACGCATTATTGGAAACACTGATGCCTCAGCTATGATAAAAGAAATAGTGGCAACGCCAAAAATAGGCGTCGAAAGTTCCTAAATCTTACACTTTATCCCAAAAGCAAATAATTGTGAAAAAGCACACGCCACAAGAGGCACTGTAAATTTTCGCTGAAGGTGACTTCACAAGAAGGCAATGGGAAATGTTTTATAATGCTAATAGGAGTTTTATAATGCTAGTAGGATCTATCCATGTTACTCATATACAAAAGGCAAAAAAGGATTGATCGATTGTCGGAGGAGGCGGCTGAGGCCCGAAATAAAAACTTTAGGCTTGACTTGGCTTGGCTTTTTTTTTTTTTTTTTTTTTCAGGATGGGAAATCATCAAATGACTCCTCCCGCTCTGGGTGGAGCGGAAGGGAGTGTCAGACTCTTACTGACTAAAACCCACCCGTGTTCCTTCCTTAGCCCTTTATGTTCCGGGCCAGCGGTAACCCTTTCGGACAATCCCGCTGACCCGGCAGGCTCCGGCCCTGACGGGCCCCTTCCATTGATGCTGACATCTCTTTGAGGCGCGCGTGGAACACGTACGCGCCGTCCGGCACGGGCCTGGTCCTGATCGGACGGTGAGTTACCCATTACTCTCCGCCCGCAGGCCCGCGCCTACGGTGGCCGGGAGTCGTCGCGCGGCTCCCGACGCCCGGAGCGTCTCCCGCGGCGGCTGGGACGGGAGGCTCTCTCCCTCAGCCGTCCCGCCGCCTCCTTCGCTAGCATGACTGCTTCGCAGAAGGAGGCGACTGCCCCCCACTCCCTCTCGCCCCGGACCATGGCTTGAACCAGGGCCGGACGCGAGAGGTCTCCGCCGCTGCCGATCGCCTCTACGAGGACACGGCGGTGCTCCGCCCAAGCGGGGCAGACCTCCACCGTATGCTCCACCGTGTCCTCTGGGCGATCCTGGCAATGGTGACACCCGGGCGTTTCCTCCCGCCTGATGATGTGCAGGAACCTCCCGAAACTTCCGTGTCCGGTGAGGACCTGCGTCAGGCGGTAGGTGAGGTCGCCGTGACGCCTCTCTAGCCACTCCTCAAAGAGGGGTCTTACCGCCGCTATCGCGGCGTGCCCTGCGCTGGGTTGCGACAGTCGCTCTTTCCATGCCGCCATGAGATCGCGTCGGAGGTCCGTCCGCTCCGCCGCGATTTGCTGCGGAAGCGGAGTTTCCCCCCGGCAAAGTGCCTCCGCGCGCCACTCATACAGGCGCGCGAGGACTATCGCCTCCAGATCCCATGGCGGCAGTCCGGCAAGGAGGCTTGCCGCCTCGCCCGAGATCGTGCGGTACCCTCGGATCAGCCTAACGGCTACCACCTTCTGGGGCGCGTTCAGATAATGGGCGGCTCGCCGCCGCAGTGAACGCGCCCACACCGGGGCCCCGTATAGGGCCATGGACCGCACGACCCCCGCGTAAAGCCTCCGGCAGGAGGCGTTTGGCCCCCTCAGGTTGGGCAGAAGCCGCTTGAAGGCGGCCCCGGCCCGTTCCAGTTTGGGAGCCAAACGTCGGAAATGCTCGACGAAGTTCCACCGGCTGTCGAGAACGAGACCCAGGTATTTCATCGTCGTCTCGACGCCGATGTGAACCCCTCCTACCGTTAGTTGGGATCCCGATGGTGGCATGTTCCGGGGCCCATGAAACGACATGGCCTCGGACTTGTGCAATGCCACCTCGAGACCCAATTGCCGGATCCTCTCCACGACTATCGCAACCCCGCGTGTCATCGCGACGGCCGCCGCCTGATGCGACCTCCCCTGCGCCAGGACTAGCGTGTCGTCAGCGTAGCAGACCACGCTGACGCCATCAGGGAGGTCGGCCCGCAGCACCCAGTCGTAACCGATGTCCCACAAGAGCGGCCCCAGAACCGATCCCTGTGGGACACCGCACGACATCTCTCGCCGGTTCCACTCCCCATCGCGGCCGGGGTAGATGACGGCTCTGTCCGTCAGATACGCCCCGACTACTCGACGGAGGTAGGTCGGCACCCGGTGATACCGGAGTGCCTCCCCAATGCAGCCCCAGGGCAGGGTGTTAAACGCGTTGGCGATGTCGAGTGACACCGCCACGACGACCCCACCCCGGGACACCGCGTCCCCCGTCGTGAGGGCTCTCACGCGCATGATGGCATCCACCGTCGAGCGCCCCTTGCGGAAGCCAAACTGGCTGTCCGCAAGATCCGGCCCCGTCCTCACCAGGTGCCCGACGAGGCGGCCCGCAATTACTCTCTCACTTGGCTTGGCTTGGCTTGACTTTGGGCTTGACTTTTCTAGAAAATTTCCTAGAGAAGATTGCAACAGGGACATCTTTGAATGTTACTAAGTTCCGATCCTCATTTAAGCTCAATTCGGCCAAAACCGCAATTCAAGAGAAAATGTTTTTCGAAAGAGGCGCTTGATCATCAGATCAAGTGCCTCTTTCGAAAAACTTTTTCTCGCTTTTGGTCGCAATTGCGCCGCCATCTTTACCATCAACGTGAACAGAAGACAACGGCAGCTGCGAATATATAGATGAAGACGACGATAAAGAAGAGGAAGAGAACCATTAAGATAATTTTAAGAACTTAAGTTGAAAAGAAACGTCTTTTTTGCATGAATGTACTTTTTAATATCATTAAAGATTATATTAAATCGTATTATAATGTTTTATTATTAAATAAGCCATGAAATAATTTTGACCGGATTTTACATGGCAATACTCCTATGTGCAATGGCCAAATGGTCCCTATTACGCCTCCGCTGTCTATTCGTTCGTCCGTCCGTCCGTCTGCTTGTCAGCGGGCTCTATCTCATGAAGGAATACAGTTCTAATTTTCATAGTGTATATTTCTATTACCGCTAAAACAATAAATAATAAAAATAATATAAAGTTAAACCAACTCAGGCGACGTCGCCTATAGTGACTAATAGGATAATTGTGTTAACACAAGACGATGTTTGTGAAGACATTTTATGAAATTCCGTCATTTTTGGATTTATTACGATAAAGCGCTTTAAGGATTTCTCCTTAAAGCGCTTTGTCGTAATAAATACACTGGCACTTTCGTGCCAGGACTGCCAGGGTAGTCCACAAAATTTGCAGGTAAGTGTCAGGTTGTATGTTGAACGAAATATGATTCGCGACCGTAACAAATTAACTTTACAGAATTATAATCATTAAGATCATTAATATATATATATCCCTCTAAGTTCATATAATCTTATTGATTGATATTACATTAAATAGTCATTCATGATTATAATAATATTTTTTCGCTCGCAAATCGTATTTTGTTCAACATAAAACTGACCGGTAAATTGCAAAAAAACGTAAGAAAATTTGAATTTCGCTGGCTGCCGTGGTGCATTTCCCTTAAGCAGTACTTAGATTCTCGTTCCAATGAAAAAATCATCTTCCGTCGTAGCGGAACCTACAATCATATTTTTCATACACCAGCGAAAAAATTCTCAACGCTCTGGGTTGAGATTTTTTTCTTGTAATTGTAGTTGTCGTTTCATGGAATTGGGCTGGACATATCTGTCGCATGTCAGACGACCAATGGGCCAAACTTACGACCCAGTGGGTTCCTCATAATGGCAAGCGACATCGCGGCAGGCCCAGACGGAGATGGCGGAATTAGCTGGACTCCTTCGACAAGAACTGGACCTAGTAGCTTTAAATAGAGAAAAATGGAAAGATAGTTAATAATCATCGTAGTTCGTTTTGCTTGTAAAGGTTTTTATAAGCCCTTGGAATATTTATTGCTCAGAGCGACACCTCTCATCAAATTATCGTCAAAAACGATTTGGATGTTAAGCCGTGAGCATCTTAAATAAACAAATTATTGTCACAACAACACATTCAACAGCACTGAGTTATTGAATGAAGATTAAATTAAAAAGGGCTTTGCTTAGGCGGTAATAACATGTAACATACGAGTCGAACTTTTCGACATTGCCATACTACAGCACAATAGAAAAATCCAGAGCTGCATATGGTGGATTACCACCACATACAGTTCTGGCTATTTAAAGGTTAAAGTTTTTACCAGAAGACCATTGGGAGATTGAAAATCTTGAAGACTCGTTCTTGGAATTGTTGACCATATCCTCTTTTGTTAAGTACCTTGTACTTTTTGACAGTATCGTCCCCTCCTACTTACCCTCTGTAGGTAGTCTCTAGTTACCCTCCGTAGTAATCGTAGTAACTGTGGAGTATCTTACCGGCTGTTCTCCATAGGAAACGACCAATTCGAACCTTGCACCTAGAGCTTTTGACGTTTCATAAGTGCTTATGTATAGTTACATAAGCACTTATGAAACGACAAAAAACCTAGTGGTTTAAAAATATTTTGGATTAGAATATCTGCTGGTCTTCGATACCAAAATGATAAAAATATTCCAGTGCCCTTATAGGTAGGATCCAAAACCATAACTTCCCACAGCCAAATTTTCAATCCAATCACTTCCAAAGTTCCAACCAATTGAGCCAAAATGGCACCGAAACTACCAAAAGTACCAGAACGCATCGAAATCCGATAAGTGTAATGAGTTGTAGCGAAGGGCATATGGACTTAATGTGTCTTTATGTCGGCCATCACACGTTAACGCGGTCAGGCGTCGATAAAATAATGATTAAAGACTCCTGCAAACAGGCGCGACACGCGACACGAATCGCGCGCGACTCAAAGGCACCGCTCGTTGCGCGACTTGCGGTGCCTTTGTGTCGTGTGTCGTGTCGCGCCTGTTTGAAGGAGCCTTAAATGGGTTCCTGTTGAAACGTGCCGGCGGACCAGTGAATGCAATTAATACTTTCAACATGCTGATTATTATGCAGATGTTTTTTATTGTTGCTGCTGTTGAACGGTTGTGTTTCCAAATTCTAAGGACCATGTAAATTCTTTTTATTTTCGTTTCGATGGTTTATTTTGTGTGAGCCCAGCAGATGGCCACTTTGATTGCGGCACCAGTGGCAGTCTTTAGGTCATCCAAGGTGCAGGTGAACGGACACTTAGGGATACTCCAGCAAGTGGGGCATGGTCTGATCAAAAGCACCGTATTCGCACTGTGTGTTGGATGGGTTATCCCCCACTTCTACAAATTGTGCCTGCAGCGGCCTACTTACCTACTTTTACTATTAAAATGTAAATTACTACGATATACTATATTGACTGTCAAATTACTTGACTTTTATTCAAAGTGTGAATGCCATAGTTACTTTGGTAAAACGATTTGAAATCACAGTTTCTTCCTGGAGTGATATGTGGTGCTGTTCCTAAACTCGTAATCAAATTCTCTCTCCGACTCTTTTTCGATTACCATCGAAGATCGCAGTTTGTTTTAACTGGCTGGCAGTAAATGATGTATTTTTATTTTCTTAGTAAAGTGGCAGAGAGCGGTTCTTTGCCGAAAACCACAGGAGATAAAAAAAAATACGGGAAATCAAGGGTTATCATCATTATAACGGCCATGGGGCTGAACACTTCTTGGATTTGTTAAGGATGTTAACAAAATGGGGACGGAGCTCGTGGCCAAATTATAACAGCCGCATGCACGGGTCGATCTTCAAGGCAAAGCAACACCGCCGAGGTCGGTCCGTGGATGGGTGACCATCCATTACATACCGAGACCCCTTCGCCCGACAAGCCCCGCGCGTACCCTATGTAGTACGATACAATCGAAAATCAATTATATCTCATTAGCGGAACTTGAGAGGTTCTGTTGGTCCCGGCTGTCATTCATATATCTTTGACAGTCGCTACGGGTAGTCAAAAGCCCGAAAGTCTGACCAAGGGGTGTCGTATCAGCGGGATTGTCCGAAACAGCGGGATTGTCCGAAACAGCGGGATTGTCCGAAAGGGTTACCGCTGGCCCGGAACATAAAGGGCGAAGGAAGGAACACCGGTGGGTTTTAGTCAGTAAGAGTCTGACACTCTCTTCCGCTCCACCCAGAGCGGGAGGAGTCATTCGATGATTTCCCATCCTGAAAAAAAAAGGGGGTGTCGTATTACCCAGTACTTTGTTTGTGTAGGTCTGATAGGCAGTCACTCTATCTAACATACTGGTGTTCAGCTGTATCCGATTAGATTGGAAGCCGACCCCAACATAGTTGGAAAAAGGCTAGGCTTACGACAAAAACTGAAAAGATTCACTATAAACAGTCGCGTCAAGCCTCAGATCTAACCTAATTTAGCTCAATGTTATCTCCAAGGCCTTCTAGACCCTTAACGCACAGAGTTCGTAAACGCTGGGGTTAACGAACTCTACCTGTTGAATGTGGAATTACCTCTACTCATGCAGAAGATCCTTCTAGTACTAGCTTATTAACTAAAGCAAGCATAAATTAAGCCGTATAGTTGTGATTAAATCTGGTAATAGCTTAATAGATATTTGTGGCTCTTTTGATTTATATGAAGTGTGGGCGGTGGTTAATGGGTTTCGCAGTCATTAGGCGTGATAATATTGTTGAAGGTATATCACCTCCATGTACTTTGGTAACACTGGCTAGGTGAAAAACTGTTTGTTTTGATTGACATAAGTTTTTCACCAGACTCCATTTTCTACATTGTTCCATGATTGTTCCTTTATAAACCTTTACACCTTTCCAACTAAAGCTTTATACTTTTTCATGTGCATTTCGCTCTGCAAACCTCCCCAACAAATATGATCCGATATCAGGGGTGTCAAAGGACCCTTGGAGTTTGAAAAAAATGACTTTGCCTACTGGCGCGCCATTTTGATTTTATTTCAAAATTGTGGCCTCGCATGAGACCTATATAAATAAATCGATAGCTGACATTAAGGCGAAAGCGCCAGGGTAGGCCGCGAAATTCAATTTTTTTAGGTTTTTTGTAATTTGCTGGTCAGTACTACGTTGTACGTTGATTAATATATGAATCGCGGTCGTAAGAAATATGTGTTTACAGAATTATAATCATTAAAGTCATCAAGACAACTCTCTAAGACCACATAAGTCCAAAGAATAACTGTTTCATGAAATCATCATTCTTTGGACTTACGTGGTCTTAGAGAGTTGTGTAATATAAGCCGCGCAACATGTTGCACAACAGGAAACGACCAATTGGAACCGTGCACCTAGCTTTTGACGTTTCATAAGAGCCCATGTAGGTTTATGTGTAACAAAATATTTTGATTTTGGAATAATTTTATGGATTAAAAAAACCCTCTAAGCAGCAAAGCAAAGGTTGAAGTTTCCATTAGGTCGTTTCGCTAGCTCATTACCTAAATTCACAGACCATTTAAAGGTCAAATAAGAACTAAATTACATAAATTATTAATCCATTTAAATCATAAAGACGTTTATTTGAATAGACTGGCCCTAAGTCTAGTAATATTATTCCACCCACGTTGTACCTATCTATTGAATACGGGTCCTTAGGAATGCATAAAGCCGAAGCTAGGTACAGTCACGAGCATAAATACCTTAAACTTACGAAAATTCCACAGCTATTTTCTCGTGAAATGACGATTACAAGGAAAAAAATTATTGTTTATACCTAGAATGCCATGTCGTAAATTAATTTCCCAGTGGCGCAGTGGTTAAGGCTCGCCTCTCAAGCACGAGGTTGTGTGTTAAAATTCGGGCAAATACCAATGTAAATGTTTTAAATTTATTTCTGTTTTCTGTGTTTATCTTGGACATTACTGACATTATTTATTATTTTATACGTTTTTTGTTTCATTACCTACCTTTATTAATAGGATTTTTTATACTTTTAGGGCTGATTTTTCAATCATCTGATAACTTTGTTCGAGGAATAATTTTGAAATGTTGACAGTTATTTCATACAAAAACTGTCAAACGTCAATTTTATTCTTCGAATAAAACTTATCTGGCGATGGAAAAATGGCTGATTTTTCCTTAGTGAAATAAATTAAATATACGTATATCGTATACATATAAATATTTGTATACATTTATTATATTTTCTAATTAAAATAATTGTATTTAATAAAGGAATATGGATGAAGGAAAACATCGTGCATCATGAGGAATCCTGGACACAAAGGGGTTGTTTATTTATAAACGTTGTTTAAAGTTAAGAGACGCTTAATAGTCCAAAATTTATGATTAAACAGTCGTTAATCATTATTTAACTTTAAGCAACATTGACAAATAAAGGGGTTTGTCTATATAAGCATGAAATCGTCAACCCATCTTGGCCAAGTGTAGTGATCAATGCTCGTGCAAAAGAGAAAATAGGTCTTTGTCTTGCAGTAGTACGGCAATAATAAAAAAAATATGCTCGTAGTCTCTTTGAAGGATAAAATCAGGAATGAAATTATCCGGAAAGGAACCGGTGTTACCGACATAGCCTGCAGAGTAAGCGAACTGAAGTGGCAGTGGGCTGGCCATGCCTATCGAAGGACCCATTGCCGGTGGAGCAGACGAGTCCTGGACTGGAGACCGCGTATCGGCAAGCGTAGTGTGGGACGCCCCCCAGCTAGATGGACGGACGACCTAAAGAAGGTGGCTGGGGTAGACTGGATGCGGAAGGCGGAGGACAGGGAGTTGTGGCGCAGTCTGGGAGAGGCCTATGTCCAGCAGTGGACTGCGATAGAATAGAATAGAATACTCGCGATAGACTGAGTTGATTGATTGATTGATTGGTGGCAATAATAGGCTGTTATTATTATACGGTAGTGTTCGTAACACTATAACTTTTCTATCAATACTTTTTAGGTTATCTCGATGGAATGGCAGTATGGTGTGGATATGGAGCTGAGTCACGAAGTAGCGAAGTTTTCGGCCAACAAAATTTGAATAATTACTGTTGTGCCGGCGACACGAAGACGAAGAAGAATACTTTTTTTTTCAATATGGGAAATCATCAAATGTGGGGGGGACATTTGATTTCCATCCGAAAAAAAAAGTATCGTAGAGTTAAGTGGCGTTCAGTAGTTTCTGCCGACCCCCATGGGTAGAAAGCTTGAGTTTATGTATGTTTCTATATTTTGTGTAAAGTACTTATGCTTGTGACTGTACAACCAATTTCAAAGTCTAAAGTTGCGAAGGTTTAAATCAAACTATTTAAAGTTCATGAATTTTGAACTAAGTTGTAATTAAATAATCATCTGACGACGATGCTGAGTTGTAGTATCTACACGCCATCTTCCTAGAAATGATTAAAAATGTCCTTACAACATTTATATTCTTCTTCTTAGCGTGTCAATAGTAATTTTGATTGTTTCGTCCTTGCGTTTGGCGTTTCCAGTAGCGTCCATCAGTTCCTGTACCGTGGAGACATCAAGACTCGCAGGACACGATGTTAAGTGTCCCATCGTTTATGGAACAGCACCACTACTGCAATCCAGGGCGGAGTCATCTAAAAAATTAAGGCGACTACATGACCTAAAGTGCGGTCTTTGTCGTACTGTATAGAAAAGAAAGAGAAGCGCGATGACACAACGCTGATAATTTATTGCAAAATATGAACCAATTATCTTTTTACATAAAATATATTGTATGGACTAAAAAATTAAAAGCAACATACTAAAACACTAGTGGTGTTTTAGTCTGTTGCTTGTAAAATAATCTGATAAAAATCAGAATGATTGTATGTATATTAGTATGGTTTTTATTGTAAAAAGAAAGTTTTTAGTAGGATCTTCATGTTTTTATTCTATCGTATCAAATTAGTTATACAGTGCAACCTCGATATAACAAATCGGAGGGGAAAAGAAAATATTCGTTATATCAAGTAATTCGTTGAACTGAGGTTTGTTATGTTGAGGTTAAGTTGGTCTAAAATTCGTTATAAAGAGGTAAAAAATGATAACACATTTTTATTAAATTATTGTATGTATTTTCTATTCAAAAACAATTAGGTAGGTAACAAAATTTTTTTCTTACATTGTGTGGCGTATCGTGTCGCGCCTGTTTGAAGAAGCTTTTTTTTTCAGGATGAGAAATCGTCAAATGACCCCTCCCGCTCTGGGTGGAGCGGAAGGGAGTGTCAGACTTTTACTGACTAAAACCCACCCGTGTTCCTTCTTTACCCATTTATGTTCCTTTATGTGTACGAACAAAAGCGTATCGAAACATTTCGCGACTTGAATCACATACTATGAGATTAAGAGTCATAAATTGGTGGGAACTTTATTTATATAAAGTTTTGGGTTGACAAAATTCGTTAATTAGAGGTATAGGTATACTTTTTCTTGATAGTTGAAAATTCGTTATAAAGAGGTTGTTCGCAAAAATTTTTCGCAATGTAAAGGTATATTTTATATTGACTCTTATGGACAATTCAAGGGGATTACGAAGAATTTGTTAAATCGAGGAAGTCTTTATATTGAGGTACGTTATATTAAGGTTGCACTGTATTATGTTTTCAACACACTATCTGCCTAGCATATGTCCCGAAGAATATAATATATTTTTCTGATTTTGTTTGCTGTAGTCGGTCATATACTTTATTGTTTCTAAAACTTGCGTTTTTTGCATTTAGGTCCTGTAAGCCCCTTAATAAATGAAGTTTGGTTACCTTTGGATTTGTTATGCCAACAGATGGTTTTCATGTTGCAACTGAGATTGCATCAAAGATACAAACAAAACTAGCGTTACCAGTTGAATAAATTAACAGAAGGTTTTAGTAAATGTAGACATGATTTACGTGTGATTATTTATAAATAATCTTTGTATATAATTAAATTATTGCGTTTCAAACACGTGATCCGTATGCAATCTTTGATCAAGCTGAGACTAAGAATGCTGGCTTGAGCTGAGACTAAGACTAAGAAGGCTGCTCTATGAACGTCATGGTACCAAACAAGTACAAAATTGAATTAATGAAACTTGCGACTCAATCGGGGCAATCGCTGTCAGATGACATGGCCGAAATTGAATCGTTAAACTGACGACGTCATGGTACGAATTAGAAGAACAGTTCACTTTAGGTCCTAAAATGGATCGCGTTAAGAGCTCGTGGTAGGCCTCCTGATGATATAAAGTTATGAAGTATGTTCTAGTCGCGAACTCGAACTCAATGGTAGACATGGCCAAAAAACACGGTGTCTCACCTAGCATCGTGTCCAACAGAGATAGTATCAGTGATGAGCAGTTAGACGCGAATTTACACATACAACGCGGCAACGTTTAGTTCGCACGCACACAAACACCGTTTCGAACTAAAACGCGCGTAATAAAATACGAAAAGTTCTTTGGAAAATTGAGTTTTTTGAAAAAACCACTGCATGAATCAATTAAGAATAAAGTTTGTTAAACACTTCGATAATTTGAGCTTTGTCGATACCGACTTTGTTTTGAAGATTCACACTTCTTTTATTACTTATTTACACCCAAAGTTACGTTAAAATTAGCAAGAAAAACGAATATTTGTTGGCTTATAACTTTTTAATGGCTTTATACTCGTATTTTACTATTCTGTTTCCGTACAGAAACAATTAATAATAAGAAAAAACGATATCATGATTAACTTTGGATGTACAGACGCCAGCACATCAAGCTACCCGAAACTGTCAAATTTTCCCAATCAACCTTATGCTTTGGCGATAAGGTAGAAAATCTATTAAATAAATTTGACAGATCGTCGTAGCTTGATGTGCTGGCGTCTGTACAATGTCAAACAGTGGAGTAATACCCTCCCGAAATTTGTATGGAAAAAATATCGACTAATGGCACTTAACAATAGAATAGAATACTTTTTATTATGTACCCCATGTGGATTACACGTCATCATCATCATCATATACAGCCCGACTTTACCTTTACCACTTCTGAGCATAGGCCTCTTTTTTCTCTCGTTTCAAGTGCCATTTCTCACGCCCCCGAGTCAGCCTCATTCAGGTTCAACCCGCGATGGATTACTCATCACTACATAGTATAAAACAAAGTCGCTTTCTCTGTCCCTATGTCCCTTTGTATGCTTAAATCTTTGAAACTTGGATTTTGATGCGGTTTTTTTTAATAGATAGAGTGATTCAAGAGGAAGGTTTATATGTATAATAACATCCATTAAATAGTGGATAAGTACTGTTATTTTTGAGGTTTCTAATGTGATGTCGTAAATAATTACATTTTTTCCGCTTACATTGCAAACGCAGGCTGAACCCTGCGAGTTTTATCAAAATAATGTACTAAGTATTGTACATATTGAAAAGGTCTACAGAAAAGTCCGTGATGGTATATGTCTATCTCTTATGGATAACCCACAATAACTTTTTTTGTCATTTACTTTTTACAACAAATAATGGCTAATTTTCGAAGCGATTTTAACCAATACAGCATTAATCCTTAACCAATTAAATACCTTGAATACATTGTTCATTTAATATAGATCTATATGGCCCTTTACACCGTATGATTTAAGTGAATATTTTCGAAGATATTACAGATTTAAAAATTGCGGGACGTAGCGTTTGCGGCGGTACCGGCCGGCCGCCCGGTGCGGCAAGAGCGTGCCTATAAATAGCGCGTCTGAGGCCGCGGTTTTTCCTGTAGCACTTTGAATTTAGCAGCGATCGGACGCGTTTATTATAAAAACGTGCTATTCAGCGCGACAACCTATCACTTATCAGTAATAAAGTTTTTATATACAACGTTCACAGTTTTTCTGTAGTGTATTTAGTATCAGCATTGCACCCGTGCGAAGCCGGGGCGGGTCGCTAGTATATTATAGAAAATGTAGAAATTTTAGATAAGAATACACAATGATCGGTCTTATCCCTAAAAGCGATCTTTTAAAGACAACCTTTGGGATTAAAAGGAGAATGAGAGACAATACTGCAGGTAATCTAATAAGGTAGGTAGTCGAGGTACGTCAAGTTTCCTATACTGTGCATTAATAGTTTGTTAAAGCGCTCGTTGGTAAAGAAGTTTTCATGCAAACCACTGAATGTGTACCAAAATGAATAACTGCTCTTACTGCGCTGGTTTTTCATATTCCCCTTTAACTTTCTACAATAACTTGCACCGAGTCACAAAGTTATTTTCAACTAAAACTACATCATTCAACTTTAAGTGAACGCTTGCAACCATAAAGGTATGCGTAATGAAAATTTTGCATGAGAATGAATCATCTTTTCATGTTTAAGTTCAAGAAAAATGTACTCTTTTCATGTCGTCATGTTTTCGGAAACATTTAATAGGGATGAAAAATATAGAAAGAATTTACCCATTTTACAAACTAAAGGGTTATGTGAGTAGGTTGGGTAAGGAGATGGATAAAACTTTACAGTATTCCAAGTCCCACCATAAAATCCAGTGCTCCCTGGCCAGCCAGCTCCGCAATCACCCTATAGACTGACTAACGTTTTTACCCACGGAGCCCAAAATGCCTATGAATGGCGAAGATTACACAAGCACACAGCACGACACAAAAAATAACACATGGGAGCTGACGAGTATCGTATACGTCATTATTTGTGTCGTGGTACGAGGAAACGGTGTCACGTGACGCTTGGTTTGCATGGTAAGCGTTGCCAATGCCGCCTCTAGCAATGCCCAATGGCCGCCGATGCGTCTCCGTGTTGTGTTCTTACAAGCAGGCATGAACTTATACATATTTTCACATATTTCGTGCTGTGAGAAAGAAAGAAACCGACTCCACGATGAGTATCAAAAAGACTTCTATAAAGGCTCCTTCAAACAGGCGCGACACGACACGCGACACAAAGGCACCGCAAGTCGCACAACGAGTGGTGCCTGTGTCGCGCGCGATTCGCGTCGCGTGTCGAGCCTTTTTGCAGGAGCCTTAAGGATTTTACTCATAATGTCAAGTTTCTATAGACTTCTGTTGACATTAGTAGTGCAAATTTATACCTATTCGACTTTCGTTTTTAGTGAAACCGAATAAGCACTGTCTGGTGACAATAATGGGAAACACAAATTATTGCAAACAAGTGAATGGCAGAAGAGTCCTGGAGAGACCGCGTATCGGCAAGCATAGTGTGGGACCCCCAGCTACATGGACCGAGGACGTTAAGAAAGTGGCAGGGACAGACTGGATACGGTAGGCGGAGGACAGGGTGTTATGGCGCAACCTGAGAAAAGTCTATGAGCAGCAGGACTAACGTAAGCGGAGTTGAAAACATTAAAGCGCGAGTAAGTATAAAAACACGCACAAGGTTTCTATAGACTTCTACACTAATAAAGGCTCCTACAAACAGGCGCGACACGCGATATAATCGCGCGCGACACAAAAGCACCGCTCGTTGCGCGACTTGCGGCGCCTTTGTGTCGCGTGTCGTGTCGCGCCTGTTTGAAGGAGCCGTAAGGCTGTTTATTTTACAACTCAACCTTGTTAACCTAAAGAGTTGAAGAAGTACTAACTTTACAACAACTGAAGTTGTACTTAAACCAGACTTCCACATGAATATCTCACTTTATATAACCGTACAACTTAATGAGACGAATAAACTTCATTAATTAAGTGTTCACTAAAGTCCCCGGATGTGTTACGAGTAGGTACTTAATAGTTTACTTTGATTTCAAAGGATCAATTTAACTTGACGCTGGATGCGAGAACCACAGAACCGGTCGAAGTGGCGGTTCTTGGGGGACGCCTATGTCCATTGATTCTAATATATGTTGCTGCTTTGCATAATAAACACGGCTATTATTAATAGATTATGGAAGTCGATTGCTGAAATTATTAATTGCTTAGAAATCGTCAATATTTTCAGATAGACTCAGACAGACATCCACAGGTCAGAGTACCTACAGAATTTGTCTCATCTTCCCCTTTTTAATCCATCCAAAGGTTGTCTTTAAAAGATGGCTCTTAGCGATAGGACCATTTTGTCACCCTTTGTAAAAATTCCATATTTATGTCTGTAATTTATATGGTGTAGGTATATAATTTAAAGAGTATTCTATTCTATATTTTGCCATCAGTAAAAATGTCATAGGCTAAGTAAAAATCAAAATACACAATGGGTATGCCGTTATCAACAACTTGCTGCGTCCGTGGTGTCACCCGCATAAAGGCTCGTACACACGGGCGCGACGCGACACGCGACACAAAGGCACCGCAAGTCGCGTAACGAGCGGTGCCTTTATGTCGCGCGCGATTCGCGTCGCGCGTCGCGCCTGTTTGCAAGAGCCTTAAGTCTCGATCCCGTGGAAATCTCGGGATATAAAGTACCTTGTAATACCGTTTTATCTTGAAAGCGTAACATACAAACGTGCAAAAAATCAAATCTTTTCTCTTTACCTATAGTATTAGTTTAAGTATACACGGCGGGCGATCATGTTCGCTCTAACAGCCAACGCCCTCAGCTGCGTGATCCTTGTTGTCGACAGTCAAAACATGCCCCAAGTATTGAGACTTACTGGAGGTATGCTCCTCGGACATTTTGCACTAGTGGTCTTGAAAATCATACACTGGCTCTTCTTTACGTTACACGATAAACCGTGACCACAAGCATACTCCTCGCATATTTGTAATAGCTTCTTCAAGCCGCAGACCGAAGCGCTCAGCAGCACCATGTCGCCAATGATGAAAACTGTCTGCTTTTGGGATTTTACCAGCAATTTGTAAGTGCCTTAAATAAAAAAATACTCATCATTATCATCGTCATTTCAGCTGACAGACGTCCACTGCTGAACATAGATGACGAAGCACCTCCACTTCGACACAGGTAAAAAAAAAATTCTAATTATTTTCTATGCGACTAACAACATAAAGGGCGACTAGCTATTTTATACTAAAAAAAAACTTGGCAGCGATTAAATATTTTAGCAATAATTATACGAGACTACGAGTATTAGATGAGCTTCAAAATGCAAAGAATTATAAAAATTAAATAATGGCTGCTACTTTAAGGCTCCTACAAACAGGCGCGACACGCGATATAATCGCGCGCGACACAAAGGCACCGCTCGTTGTGCGACTTGCGGTACCTTTGTGTCGCTCGCGAATTTATCGCGTGTCGCGCCTGTTTGAAGGAGCCTTAAAGGTTGCGAACATATTTAACTGGGCCAATTGAAATCATAGGCGAGGTCTTATAAATAATGACATGGCGACTAATATTAACAGTGGGATAACAAATATTGTATTATAGGCAACTATAGACATCTCTGGAGACTCATTCCCAGAAACACACAAGGTTGAACTTGAGAACTTAGGATACAAGAGCGAACAAAGCGAGCTCGGAATTTGGGGCACCCCGACTCAGACAGGTTAGGTTCCTGCGAAGCGGGACTCTGTCGACTACGTCTTATTAGTAAACTTTATACACAACCTCATTGTATAATTTAAAAATGCCCATTTTCTACTTTTTATCCGCCGCCGTCAAGTTCAGTTACCAAAACAAAAACTAAGATGCCAGTTTAAATTAAAACAAAGCTAACAATGCTGCTACTTTCTACTTAAAAAATATTCTTCGCTGTAGCTACTAACCTACTATTTTTGCTACCTGCTTTAGTTATTTTTAATCCCAAATTCAGATTAATTTGTCGCCGCGTTAAAAACATCATGTTTTTATAAAAAATACAAACATATAACGGTTAGGTGTTTATCAAAGAACAAAAATAAAGTTCCAAAAGTCGGAAGAAACTTTTCAAAAACAGACAGAAAATACGAAAATATTAACTAGGAAAACATGAACTAATCAATCTTAGAAAAGTTAAGAGATGTAATTTAAAAAGTTGTTGGAATATTAAGTTTCCTTGTAAATCGCGTGTAATTAAGTTCGTCAGTCTATTCTTCAAAATGAAGTGGAGAAAATGTTGAGAAGTTTCTGAACAGCCATGTAGGTACAGGGCAGGAGTGTGTATATCGCAGGGTGCCCTGGCTAAGATACTGCAACCAATTCGGCTCGTGCGTGGTTGGTTACAGCTCCAACCTAAATTATGAACTGCCGAACTATTTACCAAATTGTTTTTATAACACGCAAGTTTGTTATTGCAACACTGATTTACGGCAGGCTTGGAACTACATTTTTGGAATTCCTGGCCACCGAAAGGCGACATTCTTGATACAGCCTCCACCAAAGAAATTGGAGTTTCTGTAATTTCGAGTTATTCCGGTCGGATCACTTGAACTGATCCTATAGTCCTTCTGGAACTAAATTTAAATACCCGGGCAAGTAATTAAACATTATAGATCCAAACCATTTGCTTAGCTGTTTGATTGAATAGCTGGATATCATTCAGGCGGCTAGTTGAGCGGCGCCGTTTAGTTAAAAGGCTAATTAAGCTAGTTTGCTGTGACATATACACCCAAAATACACCAGTTATGTTTTACTCCCATGTAATATAGGAAGCGAACCTACTGCCATTGATCAGGTACATATCAGCATTGAGAGGGTGGCCCAGTGGTGAAGGCCGCGACTTACGAGTTGTAGGTCATAGGTTCGAACCCAGACAGGCGATTTACAGTACCCGGCGATAAATATTGTACATCGACCTTTGGAAAGAGACAATCGGCTAATTTCGGCTTCGTAGAGCGTTATCTCTGTCGCACAAAATACAAACAGTCCGGTATCTATTAGAAGCTGTTAAAACAATTATGATTTGTTTCTTTTGAAAATTATTTTTAGTCTTTGTATAAAATATAAAAAGGTAAAGGTCGATGTGCAATATTTATCGCCGGGTACTGTACTTTGTGTAAATCATTTCATCACCACTGCTCTAAAAAAGGTGAAGGAAAACATCGTGAGGAAACCGACATGTCCTAGAACCAAAAATTCGAAGACATCTTTCCTCTACCAACCCGCACCGGGCTCGCGTGGTGGATTACGGCCCACTCCCTCTGACAGAGAGGAGGCCTGTGTCCCAGCATTGGGAACGTTATAAGGCTGATTCAATCCAGATTAAGCATTCACATGAAAAAATACCGTAAAAAGAAATGATAAAGTGCTAATGGTTTATTTGGAAGTCACCTATCTGACCTACAGCATAACCTGAGCCGCGTAAACATGGGTTTTAACGAGCTGCGATGTGGGAGTGAGGAGGGGTTAAGTAAACAACATGATGTATGGTACTCCGAGAGTTAACTGCTAACTCCCGGCAGTTACTACTCCATATCCTTTAATTGGTAACATATATATACATAGATAGTACGTGACACTATGCTAATACTAAGGTCGTGAACACAGCATATTTAACTTAAACTATGTACTATACGTGACATGCTGATGCACAATATACGTGCCTTCACACCACATCACCCCTCTTGAAGTAAAAAAAAAATTAAACTAAATTACATTTTTTTTTTCTATACATTTTAAACTTTCATTCTAATTCTTACAATATAATTTTGTTCTATTCTTATGTATTACATCTATCTTATTATTTCTTTTTACAATGACATTTGGTGACTCGTCCTTTACAACTTCAAATGGTCCATTATAAATGCATTCCAATTTATTGCCTATTTCGTTTTTTATCAATATCAAGTCACCTTCTTTATAAGTTATTGAATTAAGATTCTTATCATAACAATGTTTCCTTGCCAACTTACTTGCTATCAAATTTTCTTTCGCATCATTTTGAGCCCTTTGCAATCTGTACTTAAATTCTAAAGGATAATCATCAAAATTGTACAAAGGTTCAACACTTTCACCTTGAAGACTACTTGGTAACCTGCAAATTTTACCGAAAACTAATTCATAAGGTGTATATTTAGTCACAGTATTAACTGTTGTGTTATATGAAAAACACCAATACGGAATCCAAGAGCTCCACGATGATGGATTATTATCCGTCTGTATCCTTAAATACGCGCCTAAAGTTTTGTGAACGTTTTCCAAAGACCCTATACTCTCATGATGATATGATGTCGATAAGATTTTATTGATGCCCAAGATATTACATAGCTCTACCATTACTTTTGAAATGAACTCAGAACCCCTATCCGTTGCAATCGTCCGCGGTATTCCATATCTCAAAACAAAATTTTCTGCCAACGCTTTCGCTACCTCATTTGCGGATGTATTCTTTAATGGATACGCCTCCACAAACTTCGTAAGCTCACACTGAAGAGTCAATATGTAAACATTGCCTTTTTCGTCCCTATCAAGCGGCCCCACTATATCTAAATAAATCTTCTCAAACGACGTAGATGCAGTGGTAGTAATTGTCATTGGTTCCTTAGTATGTCTAGAATACTTTTGCTTCTTACACTTATCACATTTACCAATGTATTCCATTACATCTTTTTCAATAGACGGCCAATAATAATACTTCTTTATATTATTCACCATTCTGCGTATACCTGCATGACCACTCGTGGGTAAAACATGGAAATCATTCAAAACTATCTCCTTCTCATCTTTTCCTTCTACCCTCCGTAAATCCTTCACTACACACATTTTAAAATCCCCACATATGGAACTACTATTTCCCTTCAAATATTTTGCCATTCTTTTAATAAATTCAACGTTATAACGATTTTTCAAAATAATAACTTCTCTTATGCCTTTCTCAATACAAAAAGCGACTATGTCTTTCGGCAACTCGTCCCGCGATGATGCCGATAAAGATTCATAGTTTACCTAAATACTCGAGTTTCCTGGCACATACATTAAATTGCGCGACTTCGAAAATATCCTCTTATAATTAGTGTTACGTAACATTTTCTCCCATTCATTACACATTAACATATCTCAACGTCATTTCCTCGCTTTTTAAGAACTTCCACGATCCTAGGGTGATCAGTCCCAGATACCATGGAGTCCGTATCACAAACATTTGGCTCTCCCAAACGCTTGCACTGCACCCTCGTCATCACTGATATAGTCTTTTCACGTATGGCTTTCAAATCCTCGCTTGTAATTACTATCCTGGAAAGAGCATCTGCTAGCACATTCTCTTTCCCCCTAACATATTCAACCTCAAAGTCGTACTCTTCTAAACACAAACGAAACTTAGTTAACCTACTTGACGGATCTGTCATGTTAAACAAATACAACAGCGGCCGGTGATCCGTTTTTACAACGAACCTCCGTCCGTACAAATATGGTCTAAAATGTTTAACTGACCAAACTATTGCCAATAACTCCTTCTCTATTATAGGATAATTCAATTCACTTTTCCCTAAAGACCTACTAGCATATGCAATGGGTTTCCCGTTCCCATTACACAACACACTTCCGACAGCATACCCCGAACTATCGGTCTGCAATATGAAAGTGTTGTTATCAGAAAAATCTGGATAATCCAACACCGGTGGATTCATTAACGCCTCTTTAAGCAACAGAAAAGACCTCTCGCATTCATCGGTCCAACTAAACACAACATCCCTTTTACATAGTCTATTCATAGGTACCACTATATTAGCAAAATTTGGTATGAATTTCCTATAATAATTTGCAAACGCTACGAACCGCTTCACCTCATCAACCGTTGATGGACGCGGATAACCTTTTACGACTTCTACCTTCTCCGGATCTGGTGAAATACCTTCTGCCGAAATTACGTGTCCCAAATAAAGTACTTGCTTCTTCAAAAATTCACATTTGGATGGATTCAGCTTAAGATTCACTTTCCTCAAGCGTGAAAAAACTGATATAAGGTTCCGGTTATGCTCATCCAAATTCCGGCCAAAAATAATTAGACCATCTAAATAAATCAGACACCTGTCATAATTCAACCCCGACATGGCCACAGTCATCAACCTGCTAAAAGAACTCGGACTTATCTTCAACCCCATTGGTAACCTACACATCTGATATTGCCCCTTATCTGTCGTAAAAGCAGTGTATTTCCTACTACTTTCTTCTAAAGCACATTGATAATATGATTGCGACAAATCACAGTGACTAAAGTAAACAGCACCCGACATCGAATCTAAGATTTCAGTTATATTCGGCAAAGGAAACTTATCATCCTGTATCTTTTCGTTCAACTGCCTGTAATCTATAACCACGCGCCATTTCTTCTCCCCACTGCGATCTGCTTTTTTGGGTACAACTAAAACAGGACTAGACCACTCACTAACCGCTTCCTCAATAATATTACTATCCAGCATCTCCTGCACTTGCCTATCAACCTCCTTCTTCTGTACATAAGGTATTCTATATTGCCTCCTGTAAACTGGAGCCACATCCTCTTTCAATCGTATTGACTGCTCATACACATTCGTGACAGCTAATCTATCCCCCGGAACATGAAATATATCTGAATACTTCGCACAGATCCGCTCAATCGACAACCGCTCCTCGGCATCCAAATAGTCAAGTTTAAGCAAAGAAAATATTTCCTTAACAAGCTCAACATCCACCTCCGACTTTGTAAAACTACAACAATCGTAATTACTTAACGGATAAACTTCTACACCGTTCATACTACACACAACTTCCTCAGAGTTTGTGTTCAAAACTCTAATGGGTATCATTCCATTCCTAGGCCTAGCCATCACACTAGCCAAGAAAACTCCTTCACGCAATTCTTTCCTTACCACCACACAATCTTCCGCTCTATTAACGGGGAAATTCCTAACCACTTCACAACGTGGAGGAATAGTCAACAAGTAATCATAGGACTTGAGCGGCATAGAAACCGTCTGCCCCTTAGGACCCTTAAGAGACAACCTATTTAACGAAAAATCTATAATACCACTATACTTCTGCAAGAAATCCTGGCCCAATATGCCAACCGACTTACATGGCAAATCATCAAATATATAAAACCTATGCACGAACGAGCACCGCCCGTACTCCAACCTCAAACATACATAACCTACAGCTCGCAAACTACCTCCTACACCATTGATCACCAACTCTTCCTTAACTACTTTACGGCACAAAGCGTTATCCGTCAAGAAATTGCCCTTTACGGCTGATATCGACGCACCCGTACCCACTAACCACTCCGTATCCACATTATCCGCTAGCAAATTAACCCAGTTAATACTATCGCAAGCTAAAATATGCTTAGTCTCGAAAAAACTGAGTCTCACTCAAGTGCCCGCCTTCAACGCTCCGTGGCATTGACACCGCGCCTGAGTCAGCACCGCCCCGCGCGTGCTCAAAACACGCTACACGCCGCCGACCTTGCTGAGTCTGCCGTCCACGACGAGAATTATCGCTGCGACCGCGCATTCCACCGCTATGCCATACGCTGACATTTTTGCGCGTACGCTCAACAGCTGTTCCTTGCTGCACGTGTCCATTCCCTACAGCGTGCCGCCTGTAATTATTTCCACGATTACCATCGACCGTTGAAAAACCACCCCTTGCGGGCCTGCGCTGGTACGTCATGACTTGCGCCGACGAAGCACAATCCTCGTCTTCCGCTACCCTGATAGCATCTTTCAAACAAGTCAAATTCCGCGCCGTAACCACCGTTCCAAGACGCTGATTACGAAGTCCGTCAGCAAATTTCCTAATCGCATATCTTTCATTCAATGGCTGCAAAATCTTATAGGCCTCCGAACTTTCCCCGGCCTGAGAAATAGTCAAATTGACCATCAACTTCTCCATCTCGGCCGCAAATTCCGCGACCGATTTATTATTTTGCCTGGCGCGAGCAAGTTTGGCTTGCACAGCCACGTCTGACTCCACCGTTAACAAATGCTTCTTCATGTCAGCCAACAGACTGTATACCGTTGCGTAATTGGAAGACAACCGAATCCTAGCCCCCTGGGTAAGCCGTGTGGTTAGCACGAATTTAATTAAAAGAGCACTATCTGCCTCCGATAACATTGAACTATATAAACCTATGGCATCAATTAAATCTTGGGTCACTTGCTCATCCCCACTCATTTTCGGGAGTAAGCTAACCGCCGTTCTCAAAGAAAACCTTTCCGCCGCCATTTCTTGTTCGCTCATACCCTCGTCTTCAAACTTTATAGTCTC
The DNA here is from genome assembly GCA_963855955.1 of Luperina nickerlii. Lineage (NCBI taxonomy): Eukaryota > Metazoa > Arthropoda > Insecta > Lepidoptera > Noctuidae > Luperina > Luperina nickerlii. Next base: position 6,709,676 of record OY979674.1, read on the forward strand.
CGCGTACAAATTTTCTATTTCCCCTATCAACTGCGTTAACTCTCCAGAAAATTTGCTCAAACTTGAAATTATACTCTTAAATTTACCGTATAAGGCTTTCGCGTCACTAATTTTACCATCAAAATTTTTACCTTTCCGCCTACTAGGACCCAACTTAATAATAGATTCCCTTATCAATTTAAGTTGTATAAACAGCGACGTTAATTCCACTTCCATTTAAAACTATTGTCTCTAACCGATGACCGCAATCACTCGCCACAACACTTAAGATCACATTGGAATCACTTACTTCCATCGTCACTCCGTCCGTCCCTGGTCAGGCCATCTGCACAGCTTTACGAACCTCCCGCTGATTGATCTTCTCTTCGATCCAATTCTGGTGACATCTTCTATACATCCGGACCGCTACACCAACGATGACAACCGCCAAACATGCAGCAATAAACAACAGTACCGCGTTGATAGCTGTCAGCTGCTCCTGCGTAACCGTTGCGGCATTCGAACCACCCGATGCCGTCTGAGCGATAATCACCTCTTCCTTAGATGTCGTGGCCCCCATGGCCCGTGACCCGACGTGACGTGAAGCTGACCGAAGTCGACTTAAGCCGCGACTCTAACTAGCCCCCGATTGGGCAACTATAACGCCGTCCAGCCGACTGGCAGGGTCGCCATGCGATGTGGGGGTGAGGAGGGGTTAAGTAAACAACATGATGTATGGTACTGCGAGAGTCAACTGCTAACTCCCGGCAGTTACTACTCCATATCCTTTAATTGGTAACATATATATACATAGATAGTACGTGACACTATGTTAATACTAAGGTCGTGAACACAGCATATTTAACTTAAACTATGTACTATACGTGACATGCTGATGCACAATATACGTGCCTTCACACCACAAGCGAAACGCCCATGTGAAAAACAAATCACTCTTTGCACTTCGACCTTCACATTGTAAGCCTAAAAACTTTGACATTTATGCTGACATTGTGTCCAAAAATACAGATTTACGGATCAATGCTGAACAATTTGATCCGTGATGTCATTTATTTAGGAATAGCGAAACCCACGACATGCTTGGCAGGACAAAAATCTATATACATTACTTTTCTGAACAAGGGAGGAACCTGGGTAAATGCACACAACACAAAGAGATTGCAAGTGAGAACGATAAGATACTGAGAATTAGTTTAACAAAACCAGATGAAGTTGAAACCTTCATGAAAATAGGTCATATTTGCTCATAAGCGAGCTAGTCCGTTATTACTTATTAATTGTAATTTTAAGATTTATGCATAACAAATGAGGTCACATACTCGGGCCCAAGGTCTTGGACATTCAGTCATACATAAAAGTAATAAATAAAGAAAAAAATAACAAATGAAGGTTATGAAATGTTTCCATAGGTTTTCCATCAGAGATGAGCGAGGATGCGAAGCGAGGAATGTGTGTAAAACTAACCAATACCAACGCTAACTTAGTTCAAAGCTATAAAAATGTTATTGGTTGGTTTCACACACATCCCTCGCTACGCATCTTCGCTCATCTCTGGTGGAAACACAGCCTAAACTCTTGATTCAATTGTTTTTTTGCAAACAGGCCTGACCTGGCAAAGTGGATTCTAGGAGACACCCAGATCAAAATATTAGGTGCCTAGTTATAAATAGTTTCTCTTTTGATCGAGAACCATTGCAGCGATGGACGTTTGACGAGTTTACGACATCAGTTTTGAAAACATATTATTTTTAACTCTGTTTACACAATTACCCTTTGAACTGCCAAGGCTTCTTTAAACAGAAGAGATAAGGAGGATAAAGGGCCGGTCATATTTTACACTTAAAACTTTGACTTTGAAACAACCCAACCAATCACAATGTTTGTGATTGGTTATCACACTTATCACAGAATAGAGTGAACAATAACGAATGAACGGAAGCTGGTGTCAGTGCAATGCACTGATATTAAACTGGGTTGGTGAAAGCTAGACATTTACATCAGTCTAACATGTTACATACATAGATCGACCAGACAAGAGATGACTAAAGGCTTCCGCATACAGGCGCGATGCGACAGCAAGACGCGACTCTACGACGCGTCGCGTCGCACCGTCGCGGTGCGCCGCCTTAAAGAGTCACATAATTTTCTTTGGTAAGTAGCAATAGCAATTGTAGTGTAGTTCTGATACTGTCGTTGTATGAGACATTGCAATAAAAAAGTTGCCAAAACTACAATTCAGAAAAATCTAAAAGTCTCATTGAAGTGAAATGACAAGCATGGCATATTCGTCCATAGCACGTAATACTCGCACTGTCGCACATATTTCCAATCACAGTTCCAGGAATATAATATGTAATATGGATGTACAGACGCCAGCACATCAACCTAATACAATCTGTCAAATTTCTTTGAGTTTTTCAACTTATTGCTAAAGCATAAGGTTCAAAGTTGATTGGGAAAATTTGACAGTTTCGGGTAGCTTGATGTGCTGGCGTCTGTACAATACAAAAAAAAAATACATATTTGCAATATTCACATAAAATAAAAATGTGTAGTGGAGAATATGTAGGCAGTAGTAGGTACCTATTTATCGTCGAAAAAGGCTAGTAAAACTGTACCTATTAGAACCAGTTCGTGAATAGACTACGTGACCGGTTTAACTCGATACAAAATTGCAGAAGATAATAATAAAATAGAATTTTCTCATAATCCCAGAAAAAAGTGTGAACCACGACACTTTGAGGTGGTCCGTCCGATGCTCTGATCCGGTTCTTCACGCACGCATTTACGCGCTTTCTGTATCGAGTTTACACGCGAGTCGGTCTCGTCTCGATCTCGACTTTCGATTCGATTCATTCATTCAGTTTGCGAGCGATCGCCGCGTGGTGTGGACGTGTACCGTGTGTCACTTTCCCGCGACTTTACCGCCATTCCGTTTTCGTAGTGTTGAGAAAACTTAAAAACAGTGATGTTTTGTGCAGCAATGACGTCGTTAAGTGTCAACTTTTTGTGATATTCGTGACTGCAATAGAAGTGTCAATAAAAGTGTTTGGGAAGTTGTGAAGTTATTTTACGTCACGGATTTACCAAGTTGACCGGCGTTTTGTGTAAGTACCTACTAGTACTTACCTACCAACTTAATCGTATTTTAATGAAGTTTTGTATTAGTTTCAGTAGCATAAGGATATGTTAATCGCGTTGGATCGTTGATTTCTTTATTAGTTGCGTTATCTGAATATTGGAAGTACTAACTTATCGCAGTCTTTTCGGTTGACTAACGCCACGTTTTATCACGGATTCTAGACTCTAGGAGACCGTGTCGGACATGTTGAAGTCTAAAGTAGGTACACAATCGTGCATTGTTAGTGATCACGATACGTGCTTTAAAATTTTAGGAAATCATGTGTTATCAACTTATCATTACGATTACGTGATAAGCTTGCGTGCTGGTAACAGTTTATAAGTCAGTATTATTGCATTTTCTTGAGATTCAATAAGTAGGTATGTGAGTAGATCTTTGTACTAATGACTTACTAAATATTTACTATGTACGATACCTAAGTAATTTATAATTTTTACATAAAGCTTTCGATACTATTTATTTGGGGAGGGAATTTACAAACTAAACAAAACAATACTTACTTACTAAATTTAAATACAATGCCAATCATTGACCTCGGGCATTATACCACGTGATTATACGTAGGTAAACAGTCAAACTCGTAATTACATAATTAAACACTAATACCTACACAACAGTTTATAAAAAAATCTTATGATAAAAAATATAGTACCTACCTAGGTTGTACATAATTACTGCATTGCCATTTTCTTTTAAATAATGGACAGTAATTGCTATTTCCATTTAAAAATTTAAAGTTAGGTTGGTGTGAACGTCTACCTTTTTTTTTCTTTTATTCTAGAATAGCTAATTAGCTATGTGTGGTTGTATGTTGTACCACTGTCATCATCGAAATAAGGCTCCTTCAAACAGGCGCGACACGCGATATAATCGCGCAGGCTTCGCTCGTTGCGCGACTTGCGGTGCCTTTGTGTCGCGTGTCGTGTCGCGCCTGTTCGAAGGAGCCTTTAGGTCCTAATGCTACGGCTACATTTTCGCGATAACGCGAACTACTCTATTGTACAGCGAGACATCGAGAGGTGTGCGAGAGAGAGCGCGCGAATTGTAGTTCGCGTTATCGCGACAATGTAGCCGTAGCATAAGCGAATAAGAAAAAAAAAATACCTAGGTAGTCTTTTTTTTCACAACCAATGTTTCCCCACTCCTGGGCAAATGTTACCCATATTCTTCTACAGATCCTGCCGCAAGGGAATTCATTCTTTTCTTAGTCGTATGATTCCAAAAATTATACTCATGAGTTCATTTATTTTATCTGTTTAGGTAAATGTCAACCACGGAACAGAAAAAACAGTGGAAGTGCAATGCAACAACATTACTATAGGAACCGTTGTCGCCAAACTCACACAAATAAAGCGATAATCATATAATGCACTACAAAAAGAAAATCCGTTTGATTTGTCGATTCAATTTTAGTCAAAACTAGCATAAGTCACAGATCGTACATCTGGAAATAAACCTTCACTCACTATAGATAAGATTTGTTTTGCTTTAGTGCAGAAAGTATTTACGACGTTTTGTAATCTAAAGTCAAACTAGTTTCGATTGCCGAGTAAATTCCGCTAGTCGACCATAGATGGCGGTATTCTCATTGGTAGCAATTATAAATTTAATTGCCTAAGCCATAAGGTTGACATTCGCGTCATAGGTTGATATCTATTGCTACTCGACCAGTGCAGAACACATTGAATTTAGAATTACATTATCGATATCGATGGATACCCGATTTCTTGTTTAATTCGAAAAAATAAAGACTTGCTGGGAGTTCAGTAAAACTATAGGAAGAATGACGTAGTTAAAAAAAAAATATATACTTAACTACATCAGTCACTGACCAGTCGGACTCAAAGACGGTAACTGTTAGGCACCGCTGGTACGAATTAGAATCAGTAAAAAATACTCTTTTCCTAATACGAAAGAGTATTTTTTAGCTTGTTCGTTCTGGTACATATTCGTACCAGCGGCAGCGGTGCCTGATGGTATTGGTTTTGGGTGGTACTCATATGTAGGTACCAGCTGGGCCTGACCGGTTTGTATATTAAACAACTTGCGTTATATAAATGTGTTTTACATAAATAATAAATCCCAAATCGATAAATACTTACCTGCTAAATGTTTTCAGTTTGCACGAAAAAATTCACGGGTGATAAGAATTAAATGCGCAATACTGAATAAATTGTGCAAATCATCTGATATACTTGGGGTAGAATTAAAAATACGTTATTTTGATTTTTTATTTATTGCCCTTGAAATAAAACGTATAACATATATATTACATATACATCTATATTTTTAACTGTTTCTCCTTCGAACTGAACTGAACTGTGTGCGCAATGAAACTGCACAGGAATCACGTCATCTCCTTTCTGTATAAAATTTTGTTCAACTATGTGTGTATCCACGAAACCTTTATGAAGTCGACTCTTCTTTTTTGGCTGTGACTTAAACTCAGAGCTCTCCGAATCATTTTCTTTTTGAAGAACCTGCAGTGGCTACATTAACATTTTGCGGCTGAAACCAAAAATAATACAATTGAAAACAATACGAATAAAACAATGAACAGAAGAAATTATTATTACTATTTTTCTTTAATCGATATCTATCGATAAAACCAACATCCGACCCGACCACATCACTAATTGAGTAGCGAAGAACTTTCGAGAACGAAATAGTGAATACCAGTGAATACAATCAATACAAAATAAACTTTATTTTAATCGTATAAGGTTGATTTTAACTAGACGTTCTATTAAATTATTAGTAAATTGAAATTAATTAAGATTTTATTAGAAAACAAATATAATAGTACTTACCGATGGTACGAAACACCTCCATTTTTAAGATTTTTTCTCCTACTATCATTTTTGCACTCCAAAATGGAACAATACGGCATAGCTACGGAAAAATAAATTTATCGCGAGACTAGTAACTCGACGCGAGGTTAGAACACGACTGGGACCAAGTAAGCGTAACAGCGCTTATTTGTGGCACGCGTGCCACGCCTACTTTGCACTTCCACTGTTTTTTCTGTTCCGTGATGTCAACCATTGCTGATTCACACCTCAACATACTTAGTACGAATTCCAAAGTTCCCCACTGGCCATTGCATACCTATGTAAGGTGTAGGTATCTCTCTCAAAATATTTCGTGTATGAATCGACTAGCAGCGCCTCGCGGATTCACTCGCATAGGTGTCGATCCCGTGGGAACATCGGGATAAAAACTATCCTATATCCTTCCCCAGGATGCAACCTATCTGTCTGTCAAATTGTATCGAAATCCGTTCAGTGGTTTAGGCATGAAAACATAACATACAGACAGACAGCAGACAGAGTTATTTTCGAATTTACAATAGTAGCGCACGTAAACACTTGCAGGTCAATGCACTTTAAATAAGGTGTCGTCCCAGCTACTAATTATCTATTTAATCGTACATAAAAAAAAACCGAGAAAAAGGGTCTTGAGAGTTTGAAACTGACCGACAGACAGACGCACAACGAAGTGATCCAATAAGTAAGGGGTCCGTTTTTCCCTTTTGAAGTACGGATCCCTAAAAATCGTCACTTTTCTTGCAACTCTCAAAAAATTAAATCATTTTAAGACACGTTTGAACTGTCAAGAGTTAGGCAGACAGTTGAAGTCAACTTAAAAAAACCGGCCAACACACAGACAGTGGAGTCTTAGTAATAGGGTCCCGTTTTTATCGTTGGGGTACGGAACCCTAAAAAATAAAAACTACAAAAAAATGCAACCCAATGATAAGTAGGTACTTATATTGAGTTAACTCATAATATTTTTTACGTAATTTTTACTTCCAAAGAATATAAAAGAACCTAAATCATATTTTAAATTTAGGCATAAATAGCACCAATTTTATTAATTTAGCGACCTCGTATTCCTTAACATGAAAGTATAAGGAAAATCATGAAATACGCCTAGACAAGTTAATCTTACCGTTTCGTCACGTAGGCGCTTCCACATTATTCTAAAACCCAATACAAACCAAAAACATTTTGAACAACATACTTCAATCAGATCTTACAAGCATTTCTCTCTTCGACGGTTACGACGCAGTAAAAAGCAAAAACCTGTGGCGGAGAAATACACCATAGACTGTTATTGTTGATTGTACGCTGAGATTGTGGGGGCTGACCCAAAAACCCGAGGTTTTGTCATACTTCTCAATAGCCCAGCGCTTCAATGATTCAACCAAAAAAAGGATGAGTGAAACTGCCAGATTGCTCCACCCTTTCGAAGTTTTGATGCCCAAGAATTTTTGGTGGCGAGGGCAATTTTCCAATCGAACATGTTAGTTTGCGGTGAACGCCAATTTCGTTACTTGTTTTTATGTAAGACCTCTTAACATTTTTAGTGTTAGTCTAGAAACCTCAGGATATATTAAAGACTTAACGTGACTCCCCTGTCATGAAGTCGAGAGTATGTATTTACATAATATGTTTAATTCGAACTTTGAAATATCCAGTTTTGTTAAAAATAGGTAGGTTAATCAAGTAGGTACCTACTTATAAATGACATTTATTGGTGATAACTTTTGCCTGTAGTGTCGCAAAATCACGGCCAAAACAGAACGTATCAGACACGGAAAACCGCAATGTCTAGCTACTAATTATACGGGCGAATATACATGGAGGAAATTAATTGTTCTCATTTGTTAGTCACACCTCCATGGCAAAAGCTTGCGTTCCATAGCCATAAATGAAGGAAGGTCCACAAAAAACAAATTGCCAAGATCTTTTCTTGAACAAAAAAAGATGATGGTCTCAAGCAAAATTAAGTCTAGAATGTTCCTTCCAGTTTTGAATTCCTTGCAAAATATTAGCAAAAATTTCTTTGTAATTTTTATGTAGCAATCGCATTTTCAAGAGACGTTGAACTTCAATTCTCTGCAAGAAAAGACAGGCCGTCTTTAATAACGTTACCTAAATAAAACAGTAATTTCGGAGAAGATAAATTGAGGAAACAGATGGAGGAATGAGATTATTTAGGATTAGTAGACGTTTTTAAGAACCACCTGAAAAAAAGACATAAAAGTATGGGAAACAAATTTGAATAACAGATGTTTGCGCGATACATTCTGATATAAGATAGGTATCATTGGCATACTTTTATTATTTAATGGTAACGCTATACATAACTATACCATTAACCATTATTTTATCAGTCTGCAAGCATGCTAAACAATCTGGTAGAAAAACACAGTTATACGATTACTGACGTATTCCACGTTGGACACCCGCTTAAATGGCACCTGAGTGAATGCACCTGATACACAGCGGCACATTCACCCAGGTGCCATTTAAGCGGGTGTCCAATGTGGAATACGTCCGAGTACTGTCCCTTGCAATCAAATCGGCATTTCTTCTTTTGTTCACGCGCGACACGCGATATAATCGTGCGCGACATAAAGGCACCGCTCATTGCGCGACTTGCGGTGCCTTTGTGTCGCGTGTCGTGTCGCGCCTGTTTGAAGGAGCCTTTAATCGTTTTAGTATCGCCATTTTTTTGGTAACTGTACTAGAATGTCCCATGTGACCCCATTGGATTTAGTACGTGTACAGATGTGTTCTACATCCAATGTGGTGACATAAAGGTTAGATTTATGAATTTAACGAAATTGCCTTGCCATATTATATTAAACAGAACAGTGAACAGTGGTGGCCCAATGGTAACGGCCCCGACTTAAGGCTCCTAGAAACAGGCGTGACACGCGATATAATCGCGCACGACACAAAGGCACCTGGCTCGTTGCGCGACTTGCGGTGTCTTTGTGTCACGCGCGATTTTATCGCGTGTCGCGCCTGTTTGAAGAGACTTTAAGGCTCCTACAAACAGGCGCGACGCGCGACGCGAATCGCGCGCGACACAAAGGCACCGCTTGTTGCGCGACTTGCGGTGCCTGTGTGTCGCGTGTCGTGTCGCGCCTGTTTGCAGGAGCCTTTACGAGTTGTAGGTCGTGGGTTCGAACCCGGACAGACGCTTCACTATGTGTAATTTATTTCATCACCACTGCTCTTAAAAACATTGAAGGAAAACATCGTGAGGAAACAGACATGTCCTAGAACCAAAAATTTGAAAACTGGGCCCGCGTGGCCCTCTCCCTGAGAGGAGGTCTGTGTCCCACCAGTGGGAACATTATAGGCTGATTGGTGTATTATATACTTTATTATGTTCAAGATATAAAATGTTTCCTTTACGTAATAATGACTGGCATTGCCGAGGTGTAAATTGTGAGGTAACATAACAAGGTCAATGTCGTTAGGGAAGCCAATCGGAATGATTTGTCTCGATTTATAAAAGCACGTGTTTATTAATAGGTTTTCTGTTCTTTATGACATCAGCTTATGATATCTATGATGGACGAGGATACATAACATCACGGCTGTACTTTCCAATGGGTTAGGTAGAGGGCCCATGGAATAGCGGGCCAGCCTATTGTCATCAACCGGCAACAAGCCCAGACTGCAGGACTGCAGAAATTCCAGATGGAGAAACCCTATAACGCTTTGCCCGACCCCCGAATCCAATCCAGGAGCTCATGATCAGCAGTAGCGCTTGCGACCAATAGCCCAACGAGGTTGTCAACGGCCGTTTGGACGAGGTTTGACCAACGTGGCTGATTAAAGGCTCTTTCAAACAGGCGCGACCCGCGATAAAATCGCGCGCGACACAAAGGCTTAGACTGGAAGCCGACCCTAGCATAGTTGGGAAAAGGCTAGGCAGATGATGATGATGATGAATACATATATTATACACATAAACCTTCCGGAATAAATTCTCTAAATGATGGTGAAAACAGCATCAAAATCCGTTGCGTAGTTTAGATGAACATCGCGGTCACACAGACAGACCAGACACGAAAAGTGACTTGAATTTATTTTAATATGATTGTATTATACGTATATAAATATTGTGCAAAGCCCAAACAAAAATAACACCAGTAACTAAAGATGACATTATAGCCCGCGCTTTGAACTCTCAAGATTGTGTTTGTCCTACATTTTAAATGCTTTTAGAAGACGTCATTATTACGGGATGGAGACATCTTTAACATTAATAAAATCACCATCTGATCTTTATTCTAGATCTGAGCGGTGATCGCTCAGAGTATTTAATTTCATCGCCACTGCTCTTAAAACGGTGAAGGAAAACCTCGTGAGGAAACGGCATGACCTGGAACCAAGGACCTGGACCTAGTTTAGTTTGTGATCTTCCTGTACGAGTCGCAATAAATACTTTTTCTTTCTTTCTTTCTTTAAAAAAATCGAAGATATGTGACATACACCAGCCCGCACTAGTCCCGCGTCGTGGATTCTGGCTCACTCCCTCTCACAGAGAGGAGGCCTGTGCTCCAGCAGTGGGAACAGAATAGGCTGATTATGTTAAAATACAGCCATCTTGTCTCAAAACTTGAATGCCTAGACAAAGTGATATTCTGTCAGTTACAACAATCAAAATTAAAAGTCTTTCATTCAAACTAGGCTGGGTATCAGCACTTTTCAGGGTTTCGTACCCAAAGGGTAAAAACGGGATCCTATTACTAAGACTGGACTGTCCGTCTGTCTGTCTGTCTGTCACCAGGCTGTATCTCATGAACCGTGATAGTTAGACAGTTAAAATCTTTTTTTTTAATTTTTCTGTTGCGGCTATAGCAACAAATAAAAAAAAATAAAGTTAAAATTTAAAGGGGTATAAAAGAAACGTTTTTTTCGGAGTTTTATGCCTTGTGGTACGGAACCCTTCATGTGCGAGTCCTACTCGCACTTGGCCGGTTTTTTGTGTTTTTGTTCTTTCTCTGCATCATGTTTACCGCTATAATGTTTACCGTAAATTAAATTAATTTCTTTTCTTCGTTCTTCTGGGGCAATCGGGCAAAAATCCCGACGTAGTGGGTGTGCTAAATATCAAAAGGTCACGAAAACTGTAATAAATAATAGAGCATATAATTTAAAGTACGGTATTCCTCCCTCAATATTCTTGTTTGATTTCTATTAAGTAATGTCAATATTTATCTTCAATCATCATTACTTGGGTTTTGTAAAGATCAGAGAGGTATTCAAATTAGTTATTTACTTATCTGTAGTGATTTCAATTAATGTTTGGCTGATATTTTTGAAAAAATACGGTGAGTTTTCTTATTCACCGTCTAGTGCCAATAATTTGGTAGTTACGAAAAAAGCAGGAATTAAATCAAGGTCTCTTCATAAATATGAATGAACAGTATTAAAGTACCCATTCTTTCGTATGTAACAAATTTATATTGTGTCTCTTTTACTTGCATGTTTACGAATAGGTAATTGAATTTCACACAACATCATCAAATCATTATCATGATGTAGCATCTTCCCATTGAAATATAACAATAGCTGATGTGAATATTTTATCTAATATCTGAGAGATTGAGGAAAATATGCCGTTTGGTTTGCACAAAATCTGATTCACTGCATAACTTTAGAAATCATCTGCATAAGTGAGCCAGCAGCCAGCACCATTCGTTTCAAAGTCACTTAGATCCTTTAAAACAAAGATAAAACTTTAATAATTATACTAAAATTCTTTCTCTTTGTATTTTATCTGCGTTATTCTCGATTTCTCATCCGTGTTCCGAATTATTAGCATCAGAAAAATTTTCACGGTCTTCTTCAGCATTTTTCGTTAGTGTCTTACTAACTACAGGTTTGGTGTTACTCCATTTACACGGTGCAAGTTTACCGTCTAATTGAATCAACAATTAACTGGCACCGTCGAAACAACACCTACATTACAATTGTTGTACGATACGGGTAAGTTAGTTGCCGTTCAAAACTGGTATAATTTAAGAAATATTTGGCAGTGCAAATACACGCTAATTGAATCAATTAGCAAGAAATAACCGTCAATCTATGTAGATTAATGTCTGGACTTTAAAAGAGACAGACCTCTGAGTTTGTTTCGGCCTTTCTTCTCAGAGTAGTCAGGTAGGCAACGCCGACCTCATGTAACTTATTTTTTTTTTATAATAATTATGACAAGTAAAAGTGATTTCCATATCCTATTTATAGAATAAACAATTTCATTTCATTTCCAGGATGTGCAACCCTGGGTTTACACGGGGCAAAACTTTTAGATAATAATTGCCTTGGTGTAAACAGAAGTCGCATGCAATTATTGAATGGCAAAACTTTCATTCAATTATTGTTCCATTTCTTGAAAGGCATCAATTGAACGTGCTTTATGGCATGCGATTATTGCTCTTGAACATTCCAGAAAATTGTACAAAACTGTAAAAAATTGAACATACATTGTAAATGGGGCTTTAGTGTGACTTAGACAAATTAATGTTTTTGCTGAACACCAAAATGTGTTTATTAAAATCTCTTCTTGTTTGTTACACATCGTCGTGTTGCTTCAAGACTAGATATCAGGCTTGCTGTTTCACGTCTATAGGCGTGACAGTATATTACGTCATAAAAAGAAAAAGCTATGTACTTACCTAATCTCATGTTCAGTTCTGATGAAAGCTGTACCATCCAGTTTAATATTCTCGAGGCGTCTAGTAGGTACATGAGCGCTTGGTATTTCCGTTCGTTTATGGTCTCTTAACGAAATGAAAATATATGTCGCCCAAAACCAGCACTTTATCTTGCTTGAAATTCTCGATTGTGGAACTAAGGGCGAATATCACCTATGACCCGACTACGCGATCAGCACATTTAAAGCGCGTTCAAGAACTGTCAGTGTCAATAGTCCACAACAACGATGACACTGGCAGTTCTTTAACGTGGTTTAGTTGTGTTGATCGCGTTCAGTATTGTTGGTGAAATTCGCCTTATGGGAGTCCAAAAACTGTTGCCTAAGCGTTTTCACTCAGTTTGACCAGAAAAATAATTAGGTAGACAAAGCTTAAAAAAGTAAGTGTTCATTACAACGTGACCCCGCATAGGGAAGTGAAATTTTACTACTGGGTCCGTTTTCCTTATGGCAAACAAGCTTGAGGGACGATAGATATAAAACCATGTAGGTATGTGGTTATTGTCCTGCATTACTTCACGTTTAAACAAAGAAACATAAAAATAAAATAATAGTATTTCTCATACATTTTTGTAACCAGTCTTCAACATCGGATGAGAAAAACTGATGGTGATGACGATGTCTAATAACTGACGTTGATACGATGTTCACTTAAATCATTAGACAACTTGGTGGTCAAATGAAAAGGCGTGGCTAGCTGACTTAATGTATATATGGCAAATAATCTGTGTTTGTAATTATGTGTCTCGTACGTAATGTTAATTATTTTCCATACCTACTATTGTATAGAATAGTGTTTTTCTTACTAAACAAACAGATGTGCTGCACCACTTCTTCCCAGCGAAAGCGCTGGTAAGCGGTAAAGGGCGTTTTGGTAGACTATGTAAATTTGACATTCGAAAAGTGCTGTTTCTGTAAATAAATGAATTTTGATTTTGACTTTGAATGTTTTCCATTGGCCACCTCTTAATCCAGGGGAATGATGGACTTCCCTCGTACCAGACGAACTATCGTGTTTAGGTATTTTATATGCTAAAATACCTAAACACGATAGTTCGTCTGGTTCTTAACGAGTTGACGAGTTCTTGACGAGTTCTTAACAATAGCAATTTTATAACTGCTGCCATCAAGACTTTATTTATCGCAGTTTTTAATCTAAACTACAATAAAAGTCCTTCCTGTAATATCTCTCAAATCCTCCAAATATCCTAAAGTTAAAGGAGTAGGTATATTTATTTAGAATTAAAATAATATGCAAGTAAATAACAAATAATACAGTACCCGGCGATAAATATTGCACATCGACCTTTGGAAAGATACAATCTGCTAATTTCGGCTTCGTAAAGCGTTATCTCTGTCGCACGAAATACAAACAGTCCGGTATCTATTAGGAGCTGTTAAAACAATTATGATTAGCTTCTTTTGATAATTATTTTTATTCTTTGTATAAAATACACCAATTTCCAAAGGTCGATGTGCAATATTTATCGCCGGGTACTGTACCTAATTCATTAATAAAAATAACAAAATTATAGTTCTTTAGTAAATCCTAAAGTTGAACAGTCTGACTTTCCGCTGTCAAGTCGCCTCTACGTTCTTTATGCAGATTACTTAGCCAATTAGCAAAGTGACGTAAGTTAATAATTGCATCTCAATTTAGTGTTCTGGGTCAAAGTATCAAGAGTTAATGGCATCACGTTTGAATTAGAACAAAACAATTAAACTCGTGCACCACAAACAATTTAGAATAAGATGAAGTTGACACCAAACTAATGAGGTCTTGACATATAGTTCTGATTACACTATGGCACTAATAGATAATTGAAACAGTAGTATAATTTCATAGCATAGACGATAAGTAGAATTAGATTATGTAATTTATTTATATCATCATATCGTGCATCTTTCTCACATGCATAATTTCTAGCATGAATGATGTAACCAATATCTTGTAACCATATTATTTTGATTTCAAAGACTGTCCGTCCATGTGGAGTTTTTTGCCTGTTCTTCTCCATAGGTACCTACTATGCGTTGGAATGGGCAACTAGCTTCAACTTTCTGACTGACCACCGGCCCCATGACAATTCAAAAGTGCCTGTAATTGGTTTATTTGAAATAAATGCTTTGACCTTGAGTTTATATTATATTGTTTACTAGTTGTGCCTGCGACTTCGTCTCATGCATACATGGGTTTAATATGTTTTGCGCGGAACCCGTCAAAATTAGTCCAGCCGTTTCGTAGATTAGCCGGAACAAACAGACAGACAGACAGATAAATATTTAAAAAATGTTTTCGTATACTTTCATAGTAAAAAGCTATTATTTTGATATAACACTTAAATTTTATTTATTTGAATAGATTTCTAGCATATTGAGATTATGATAGAATAGAGTTTTTATTCGATAACCTTCCTTTGAAAGTTCTGGCACACTGGATTTGTATATTTTATGCGTATGAGCTCTGGAGCTTTTATGAAGTCGTTAGCGGACCGCCATTCTAGTTTAAAATATTCAACACCCGAAACAACAAAGCGAGACCTTACAAAAAGCATTTCAAAACACTTCTATCGAAATTCATGAAAATTTCGGGGCGAATATATAAATATTTTGAGAAGTTGATAACTGTAAAAATCGGTGTCAACAATCTTACAAATGGAGATTTGGAGATTTCCCTTCGATTAAAATTCGATGAATAAAACAATGTTTTATGACGTGAGAACAGCTGTAAGGAAAATCCAATACAATTTTTTTTGTACTCATAAAATGTTACTTCCTTTTGGGGCTATTTGTGATTTGGAATGATAAAAAGCGATTGAGGCGAATTCTTTGTTAGATAAAACGTTGACTGAAGACTATTCAGGTAAATTGCAATATTTTAGCTTATTTTTTTAAAGAAAATATTACGTAATACGTACAGTCAACAAAAGAGATAAGTATGCAGGATCGTCGGAAAAAGTTGAAGTTTAGTAAGAAACCGATGGATATTGTCGACTGAAATTTAATTTGATAAATGAGCTGTTTGTTTTCTATTAATAAAATAAAATTTTATTCGAGAACATCCATCGGTTTCTTACTAAACTTCAACCATATCCGACGATACTGCATACTTATCTCTTTTGTTGACTACATCAACGTTGAATATTCGTGATAATAACTCGTCCAAATGAGGTTATTTTGTTAGAACTAGTGGAGTGAATTCTCCTCTATATGTCAACCTGATTGTAGTATTTGATCTCTTGCCCTCTTTTAGCCAGAGGGCCAGTCCTTCGTTTGTCGCATCGAAGTCAAATTGGAACTTTATTTCTGTAACTTGAATTTTCGGGACGTCGTTCCCAGTGTTATCAATCGCTCGCTGGTAAAACTTTTAGTTTAGAATTTCCAACATTTAAATCCTCTCACATTTTAGGTTCCAGTCGAATTCTCGCAGTTGGTTAAACGAAGTTATCCACCGGCAACCGCCAGCTACATACATTCTTTTTTTAAAACAAATTCAACGCGTACTTTCTTTAGAATATTTGTGTGTAGTACATCGATTGTGTAATACCACTATTTTTAAATGTTTCATTTGAAGTCTGGCTGCTTTCCAAACTGACCAAAAGTGTTGTGTTTTGTGGACATAAAACTGTCCAGAGTTCTGGACAAGCCGTCACAAGTGTTGATAACTGACGGAGTTTGTTTAGGTGTGAACCCCAAAGGGCTAACTCTATTATGAAGTTACCTCAAGTTACCAAGTTAGTATTGTTTCGTTACTTTTGTTTAATCAACGAGTTCATTTGTTTTGAGAGCTTTCGCGTTTCGTGGTCTGATGATAATAAAGATGACGATTGTTGTTAGAAGTTTCTGATGAGTTTAATGGCTGTTTAAAAGTAACTCTAATTAGCATAATGATGTGATTGTCTAGGTTTAACATCACGCCTGAATTCACCGAAGGGTTAGGCAGATGTTGACTGTGTCCCTGATTATAAAGGCTCCTTCCTGTGTCGCGTGCGATTATATCGCGTGTCGCGCCTGTTTACATTTCACAGTTATTGAGTTGTGTTTGTTTGTTTACAGTTATATCATAAGATTTTGCTCTTGATTTTTATTTGCCCTTGATTTTTATTATACTATAGTTCTGATTATTTGATGTAAACCAGCCAACACAAAACTGACAAACAAATTTCCAATGAAAGTCTCGAAAAGTTCTCAAAAACGGTCTCAGGTGCCCTAAGGGAGGAAGTGGCGTAACTTGCTGAGTTTTCCTTATTATGAATGATCACTCAAACAGTAAATCACGAAACAAAATAAATACATTTGTCAGGTCTAATTGTTCATGTAAGCAGAAATTGACGCAATCAATATAGCGGTCCATGCAAATAAAAACATGTTTTTGCAGTTTGAAAAGAGGACTGACAAATTCAAGGTCTAACGGGAATTCGTATAATGTCACGAACTTATGGCAGCGTGTGACGTCAGTTCATTCATTACAATATACCCATATAAATGTATACATACTTAAATGGTAGTATTGAAAGCATTGTTTTTTCCTTTTAGAGTTACGTTGCTGCGGTTTCAAAAGGTCAATGTCATTCGAGTATAGAATTAGCGTTTGCGCTCACGGTTCATATTATGTGATTCACGTAAAAACAGCTTTAGTCATGACGATATGTTTGAGGATAGGCAGGTACTGGGTACACGGTACTTCTGTATGTAATGGAAATGAGGAAAATTGAGAAATACCTATTTTAATCACTACTAGTTGTGTCGACTTCGGTTAATCTCGGTTGTTCAGCAGCTAGTTCTTCCTTCATGGTTTGCAGTTGCTGACAATAGATATCTGCCTTAATCGTTTGGCCAGATTTTAGAAAGCTGTAGTGAACGACACCGGCGCTAGTCCACCAAACACTCACAAGTATTTTTTTCTGAGTGAATTTTCATTTAGGGCAGGATTTGGCTGGTTCTCCAGGGTTCAGCCATTGCGACGAGCGCTTCCGATTATCGTACCGTATCCACTTTTCATCACAAGTAATGATTCGATTTAAAATCCCATCATTATTGTGTCGGTTGAGCAAAGTAACACAGCAGTCGACGCGTGTTTGCAAGTTCGATTCACTTAATTCATGAGGTACCCATCGTTCAAGTTTTTTTATTTTCCCGATTTGTTTCAAGTGTATTAATACAGTTTTATCACTTACCCCGAAGCCTGCAGCTATCTCTGAATTGCTTTGTGATGGATCCGCTTCGACAATAGCCTTTAATTCTTCATTTTCCACTTTGGTCTCCGGCCGTCCACGGGCTTGGTTCTGAAGGTCGAAATTTCCAGAACGAACACGTTGAAACCAAAAACGTACCGTGCTTTCTTTTGCGACACCAGCGCCGTACACATCATTAATCCTTCGAGCTGTTTCTGCAGCACTGGTGCCACGGTAGAACTTATACCGATATTTCATGTTTTCCATTGTGCGGTAATAAGTAAGCGACGCCAAAGAAAAAATAATGAGGAAAAAACAAATGAATAGGTAACTGTTTTCAAAACTCAAATGTACCAGCTAAATGAATGTATAACTTTGAATTTGGAATTCTTAACCAAAGAGGAGATATTTCAGATCAAATTGGTCAGTACGACAAAACGCTAATTTCATATGTAAGGACCTAATACTTTCATAAGAAGCTGTTATTTTGACATTACAAACAGACACTTCAATTTTATTTATTTGTATAATGTAGGTATAGATAAACCAGAAGATCCTGGCAGCTAGATGATCATGAACTGAGAAGCTGTAGGTACATGCAGATATCCTCATTTCAAACCTAGTTTAGACGCTCGATTGCTCGGAGTATTTGCAGTTCTAGCATTTACAGAATCCAAATCAAGATGCCTGTTACGTATCGCAAATGAGAATTCAAACGCATCGATATGCCGAGACGTATGTTCATTTTGTACCCTAATTAATAGCCTATCAGATTAAGGATCACCCTAACGTACCTATGCAGTTAATTACACATCCCACCAAACAGTTATTAAAGCCCATTCACACGACGGTCGTCCGTAACATTATATTTTCTGGACCGTTAAATTTGAATCATTCGGGCAATTTTAGTAACGTTGTTTTACTGGATCCGATACCGCCGACTCGTGTGAGAACGCTCGTACAAATATGTACATACGCCATCAGCCATCACCGCAGAAAAAAACGTACCTATCGTGAAATTAACGAACCGTAAAAATAACAAACTGTTTTCATGCGAACGGGCTATTAAGTTTCAGTGGTGAGAAATATCTTACGATCATCGTGGAGGGTAGGCTTGTAATTTTTTACGCAACTACACGTCATGTTCTATGTGAGAGGGTTTGGTTTTCGCACTTAGTCCTGCAGGTAGACCATTGTACAGACGCCACCACATCAAGCTACCCGAAATTGTCAAACTTTCCCAATCAACTTTGAACCTTATGGTTTAGCTATAAAGTTTAAAATCTATTAAAGAAATTTGACAGGTTGTAGTAGCTTGATGTGCTGGCGTCTGTACGTGGGCCATAGCGGCTGTCAGTGTTTATTCCAACCAGCCCGCCTCTCCAGAAGTTGATTAGGTGTCATTTTGGGAAAGCAACAGGGTTATTGCGTAACACACGGCAACGATGTCTCTTATTTTGACAGTTAACACAACATTCATTACGTTATTTACGTTGTTAACATATGAAGCAATGGATAAGCAATATAATTCATCATGATTTAGATTGTGATTTAAAGTTACGCAATTAGGTTGCTGGCTTGTTAGAACCGCAACTACACATAATAATAAAGGTATACTAAATAAAAAAAAAAATGTTTATTGAAGAAAAGCCTACTAAAAAAGGGTAATGAGCGGAAACTGAGCTGGTGATCGGAGCGGACCGGAGTAAAAATAGTTGTACACTTCCACTAAGAAATAGTTTCAGACTTTGCCTTCCACTGCCCCACTTTTGTAACTCTTTGTACTCTTTTGATCCGCTCAGTCTGCTCATTTACAGTGGAAGCAATTCTATGAAAAAATAAACAAAAAAAAAACAAAAAAATAAAAAAAAAATAAATAAGCCAAAGCTGGCCCGCTGCGCTCGCAGTGGAAGGCGGGCATAAGTACAAACACGAATGTAGTGGTAACGAAGTAATCCAAATGTTTCGTACTATTAGCTCCAGACTTCTGAGTGTGTCAGGGACGAATGTAGTCAAGTGTTGGCACAATATTCTGAAACATTCACTGCATATTCGATACCGTGTATTAGCTCTTCGTGTGTGTATCATTATCCACGGAGAATAGCCGCGGTCCGCTGAACCATGTCTAGGTTGAGAACCTAAGTAGGTATGGTTTGCATAAAGAATATATTTTTTTCTAGAACACCATTTTTTTTTTACTTAGCATCATTTTGTCGCGAATCTTAAACAGCTATTGCCACGATTATATTTAAACGTGTAATATTTATACAGTCGTAAGATAGGATATATAATATTATCTAGGTCTTCTACTGCCCCCTGAAAGTCTCAAACGCCCTCTATTGGGCGTTATAGCCCACTTTGAGAACCTATGCGCTAAACCGTATATAAACGCCTTGTGGGGTTAGGGACTGCTTGACTACCTTCGTCTTTAAAAGGGAAGGTCCCTTTTAAAAACTTTGCAGATAATGACATGCAACTTCTGTTCCATTTTTGAAATTATTGCTGAGTAGTGAGATTATTCGGACATTTTGAAAAAGGACGTCAACTTTTACTATGCTCAGCTTGACACAAGTACCTAGACTCTTTGGTATAATTACACCTACTCACAAATCAGATAGTTACCCATTCTGATTTATGAACAAGAAAACTATTGTTCTCGTGCAAAGGAAAACTAATTCCTATATGAAAATGTATCAACACCCTGAATCCAGAGAGGCAGATGATGCCAATGTATCATTAAGGTCGGGAAACGGGTGCGAACTCATAAATAATAAATTCTTGACTCTGTTGTGCGTGAGGATTGACTCACAGAAATAGTTCAGGAATATACTTACTTAGAATCTGTATTATCTAGTTCGTGGCTAGAACTAGGCTACAGCGATCCATACTTGTCTTATTTTCTATCTAGTTTCCATTGTTAGGGTGTTTAAATAAAGCAGCAGGTTTTCCGATACAGATCGCTGCAGGTTGATGTACGGAAAGATACGTTCAAAAGGTTTGCCTGTTTCTTTGTGTTAAAACTAAATTTAAAAAAAATACTAACTACTTTTTTATTGTATTTTGTTTGACATTTTAATTGCATTTTGACATTGGAATTGTATTTTGACATTTTAATCGTATTTTGACATTTTGATCTTATTTTGACTACAAAGTATTTATTAATTGTATTGAACTGTTAATTTTTATACGATAATTGTGTTTAAATGTTCTTCTTTTTTTTCATCGTATTCATTCATTTAAATTTTGCATGTCGAATCTTGGGCAGAATGTATGGCTCAACTTTAATTCTTTACGACTTTATTTGTTTTGTATACCTGCATTCTAGAAAATAAATAATTTGATTTGATTTGATTTTGAGACTGAGCGCATAAGTCAAAATGGGGATATTTATTTGTTAATAATTGTAACTTACATTTAAAATAATAGAAAGATATAAAAACCAACGCATTATTAGAAAAACCTTGACTTCAGGTCAGCTTCGATACGGGATTTACTGGAACGGCAGCTAGTGGAGGAGTTATATGGGGTTGAGAGCATTATGCTAAGCGATGGCCGTTTTGCGTGGATGTGACGCATATTTTTCCCCAATTAGTTATTTTTTGTGTTTATGTTCTTTCTCTGCGTCATGTTTACCGCAAATAAACGTATTTTCTTTTTTCTAGTAAAATTGATATTTTTTTTTTTTTTAAGATGATTATGATAACCCGTGGACAGTGTTGTGGGTTACATTATTAGCAAAATACAAATATTGTTATACTAGTTTTAAGTTTTCATAATGTAACTGTTTGCTGTTCCTCATAATAAAAATAAAATAAAATATCAAATTACAATTTTTAATAGGTCCCTATTAAAATTTATTGTAATTTTTAACCTTTTGATCATGATAGACCACTTAGCTGTTAGCATAGTGTTTAGAAATACTTGAAAACTTTTGCTAGACAAAAAATCTGTGGGGATTAATTGAAACCCGTAGCTTCAGTTAACTGTCCAAAAAGTTAGTTCGCAAGTGAATTTATTTGAATCAACACTAAAATGTTTGACGTTCCGCGTCATTAATTTTATGCGAGCGTTGCATATTCAACCCCAAAATGGAGTTCAAAAGTGTCACTTAACACTGCCAAAATCCACTCTCAAATTGTTCACGTCATTTTACTAAATGTTAATCGTAAATTCTCGTCGGGCCTAAATAATAAACGCGGCACCATGAGGGTTGAGTTCCAAATGTGCAATTGTACTGCGAACGTCTTTTGATGAATAAAGATGTGAACATGGGCAGCGGGGTGAGGCTTAAGTCGTATATGTGATGTTTCCAAGAAATAAGATCTTGTCTTATATTGTCCCTGGAAAAACGTTACTAAAAAATCAAATTGATAGCCCTGACAGTTTTTTGAAATGATTTTTTCTTTGAGCACTATGCGAAAAAAATTGGTCATAACTTTTGAACCGTAAAAAATTCACCGACGTTCTCAGGGTTAAAAAGTTTGGAAATGACCTTGCCCACGCCCCTATTCGATTTGATCCTTACTTCCAGGCACACCCTGTATAATTACTTTTACTAGTTTCTTTCCGCATGGATGTCGGAAAATGTCCTAAGGGAACGTACTATGGAATTAAAAGTACCCTATGTGTTTATTCTGGTTATAAACTATTTGTGTGGCGAATTTCATCTAAATCGGTGCAAACGTTTTTGCGTCATCGGGAACATTACATCCAGACAAAAATTCTTTGTTAGTATTTTATTAAATATACCTACCTATAGATTATTTTTATAAAATTAATTTGTGTCAGATACAATAATTTCAATGTTAATATTATGACCCGCGTGGTGGAAAACGGCCCACTCCCTCTCACAGAGAGGAGGCATGTGTCCCAGCAGTGGGAATGTTATAGGCTGATAATGCTTAATGTTAAGGCTCCTTCAAACAGGCGCGACACGACACGCGACTCAAAGGCACCGTAAATCGCACAACGAGCGGTGCCTTTGTGTCGCGCGCGATTATTTCGCGTGTCGCGCCTGTTTGTAGGAGCCTTTATTCGACTCGCCTGCAGACACTTAATCAAAATGCAGTCATAAGCTTGGTGCACACTATGACACACATTCCGTCTACATTATAATTCAAAGGCAAAAGGCGACTAAGAAAATGTATTTACAAGGCAGATGTGAGTGGAAACGCTGGGAAGACATACCTAATAGCGACCTTATTGGTGATGTTCTTTAGAAAGGTCATGTGCGTAGTACTCGCAACCAGAGTGCGTGTATGACCAGTGGCCTTAGTGTGAGTTTCTTGGACTCACGTTCGATTGCGAGCGTCGACAACAAGTACCTAACTTATATTTTGATGTACAGTGTTCGACACGACTTATCTAATACTCCCACTTATCAAAGAATTTTGTGTGGGAAATTAGGTTTCTCCTAGTGACCACCAGGTGGCGCTATAACTTTTTCCCTAAAAAATCGAACGTGAGTGAAAAAACTCACACTAATACCACTGATGTATGAACGTAAACGAGGCAAAAGGAAAGGATCGTAAGTAGTAGGTGGCGTTCTGTAGTTTCTGCCTACCCCCATGGGAAGAAGGCGTGAGTTTACGTATAGTCTATTCAAATTTAAGTTTCAAATTGGTGTTATTTCAAGCTAAACAAATATTTTAATGGTAATTAAGTTGATTTCAGAGTGACTAATGGGCTATTGAAAAAGTTACAAAAATGTTTGAAGTTGTAGCGTAAACTGAATTTTATTGTGTAGGAATTAAAGTTATTTTTCCATAAGCTCATATTTGTTTACATTTTTGGAAAATAAATCGCAAATGTACACTATGTACCTACTTATCAATTTGTGCAAACTCAATATCATTTATTAAGTGCAAAAAAACGTAAATTTTCGTAAGAGCAATCGTAGCTACAGAATTTTATTGTATAAAGTATCAAACTTTTACACAGGTAAAATCGGTATACTTCGCAGCCAATTACCTACCTGCTAATTTTACCTGCGATCGTAACCTAATTATGGACGTAACCCAATAATGCGGGGTCCAACTGTTGGATAACTTGTATTTCCGCGTTGTCCATACCAGTACTTTTCTGCGTTGCGCCCCCTTCTTCCGAAGCCTTGATAGACTTTGCGTTTGTGTTTTCTAAACTGGGTCATGAACTCACGACAGATTTTAAAGCTGTTTCAACCATGAAATTCAAATGATTTTATTTTGCACTAGCTTTTGCCGGCCGGCGGCTTCGGCCGTGTGAATTTCGGAAAATATCCCATGAGACCGTACTTACGATTCTACCGGGATTTTTACCGGGGTTTTCATATAACTCTATTGGTTTACGCGGTGCATGCCAGTAAAGCACCACGTCGTGTTGGTATGATTTTTCCGACACCTTGAATAATGATCGTCATATTTCAGCTAATTTACACAAAACCTTAATGATACAATTAAGGCTCCTACATCCTACAATCAGGCGCGACACAAAGGCACCGCTCGTTGCGCGACTTGCGGTGCATTTGTGTCGCGCGCGATTTTATCGCGTGACGCGACTGTTTGTAGGAGCCTTCATACACATAAATCTTCCTCAAGAATCACTTCGTCCATTTGTGATTATGAAAATCCGTTCGGAAGTGTTTGAGTGTACCTACCGCGTTCTGACGGACAGATAGACGTGGCGGGAGGGGGGGGGGGGAGAACTATGTTTTATAATAATATCTATATCTATACTTTTTTGATTTATTTATTTATATACTTCTATAGTAACATTATAAAGGGATAATAATAGCGTGGGCAGGTGAAGCGATGCGATAGGGTGGGTCGGGGAACGAGTAATTTCACACAGACGAAGTCGCGGGCAGAAGCTATAAGTGTAGTGATAAACCATCATGGGCAATGAAACGTCGAAAACTAGCCGCCCGTTTCCTTTTTGTTAGGCGTTTCCTGTATGAAGAAGAGCTGGCAAGATACTCCACGGCTAGGCCCTTGTACACACGTTTTTCTTGCCGTGAAAAACGATTTTTTATTCGCCCAGACACGCGAGCCTAATTGCGTGCATGTCGGTCGTCAGTGTTGTATGGCTCACTATGGAAGCTCGTTCATAAACACGTTTTTCTGCGACGCGGGTTATACGCCGTGTGTAGGCACGTTCGTCAGTGTTGTATAGAAGTTCGTTTATAGACACGTTTTTCTACGGCGCGGTTGATACGTCGTGTGTAGGCACGTTCGTCAGTGCTGTATGGATCACTATGGAAGCTCGTTCATAAACACGTTTTTCTACGGCGCGGTTGATACGCCGTGTGTAGGCACGTTCGTCAGTGTTGTATGGATCACTATGGAAGCTCGTTCATAAACACGTTTTTCTACGGCGCGGTTGATACGCCGTGTGTAGGCACGTTCATCAGTGTTGTATGGATCACTATGGAAGCTCGTTCATAAACACGTTTTTCTGCGGCGCGGTTGATACGCCGTGTGTAGGCACGTTCATCAGTGTTGTATGGATCACTATGGAAGCTCGTTCTTAAATACGTTTTTCTTAGGCGCGGTTTATACGTCGTGTGTAGGCACGTTCGTCAGTGTTGTATGGATCACTATAGAAGTTTGTTTTAGGACACGTTTTTTCTACTCTACTGTAAAGAAACCGTGCCGTGTACAAAAGGCCTCAACACCTATAACAGAAGCAGGGGAATCGAGGAGGGAGGGTGGTGGTGGGGGGGGGTCAGGGGATCAGACCGGAATAACTCAGAATTTATTGAGGATGGTTACAGTTACAGCGCGTTTTTGTTTTATGAACATATTTTAATAATTTCGTTAAACGTTATTATTTATTTTAAATTTTCTAAAATAGCATCTTGGAGAAACCTGTACTTAAAGAACTGTAGCGCAGGGGTCATTTTCCGGGGTCACGGATCATAACATTGCATCAATTCAATTAAAACGAATAACGTGCAAAGAGTAGGCGAACTGTAGGAAAGAGTGTCCTATGTCAAATTGTCGATGAGCGGTGCAGGCGGTAGTTTTCAAATTACTAATTATTTTATTTGGTACTAGCTGCGCTCCGCAATTTCATCCGTGTAATTGTCGATTCCGTGGGAATGTCCGGATAAAAAGCCTATAATTATGTTAATCCAAAGTGTCAGCTACCTCCATACCAAATTTTATCAAAATTGGTCTAGCCGTTTGAGCGTGAAGAAGTAATAAACATAAACACACAGACACTCACAAACTTTCGCCTTTACAATATTAAGTTGATAATTTTTATGAAACTGGCAACTAGCGCTAGCCCTATCCGTGTGTTAAATTATCGCCATTGTAGCGGCACGTTGTATAATAAAATAGCTGTTTACATTACATTGCAGTAACGTTCCTAAGTTATTATTATGGAAACGTCTCAAATAATCTCAATGTAATTTAACATACATTTATATACATGTAAGTTACGAGCTGGCTTCATTAGCATGCCTAAAGTCTAGAATACAGCCATAATTTTAATTTACTACACGTTACGTACTTGGTGCAAGTATATAAAGCGGCGGGTAATGAAGATTCATGTAGTAATTAAAATAATTTCGTTAGATAACCTTTTATCTAACGAAATTATCTCGGTTTTACCTGAATCCCTGGGCCTATGAAACTAACCTCAATCCTTATTTTCATTGGCTCAGACTGAAATAGGCCTGGTTTGTCATAAGATAAGATCTGGAATGAGTGCTAAGGGTCTAATTTAATTTTCTTACTGTGGAAGTGAAGATTATTTTTCGTTGTTATCTGGATGCTACAGTCCATTGGCAGTTTTTTAGGGTTTTTTTTTTTTTCAGGATGGGAAATCATCAAATGACTCCTCCCGCTCTGGGTGGAGCGGAAGGGAGTGTCAGACTCTTACTGACTAAAACCCACCCGAGTTCCTTCCTTCGCCCTTTATGTTCCGGGCCAGCGGTAACCCTTTCGGACAATCCCGCTGACCCGGCAGGCTTAGAACTACATTTTTGGAAATCCTGGCCACCGAAAGGCGACATTCTTGATACAGCCTCCACCAAAGAAATTGGAGTTTCTGTAATTTCGAGTTATTCCGGTCGGATCACTTGAACTGTCCATTGTCTACAGTCCATTGGCAGTTTTTTAGGGTTCCGTACCCAAAGTGTAAAATCGGGACCCTATTACTAAGACTCCACTGTCCGTCTGTCTGTCTGTCACCAGGCTGTATCTCATGAACCGTGATAGCTAGACAGTTGAAATTTTCACAGATTACGTATTTCTGTTGCCGCTATAACAACAAATACAAAAAAACAGACTAAAATAAATATAAGGGGCTCCCGTTAAAAAAAAAAACGTGTTTTTTTCGGCGTTTTTGCCTTGTGGTACGGAACCCTTCGTGTGAGAGTCCGACTCGCATTTGGGCAGTTTTTTCATTTACCTCTGATTTTGCATCACTGTCCAAATCACAGTGATCTTTATTCTCAAAATAATAAGGTTGCTATTGGGTTCTGCCCCTGACAAGTCTATCAAAAACATTGTGATCTTTATTGTTGTCCCAATAAGGTTGGTTGTTAGGGTGCTTCTATCAGCAGAAGTAAAATAACTGAAGGGTTTGTAGGTATGTTTTTCCGGAATATTATGTATTATTTTGCTTATAAAAATTAAGGTACAGTACCCGGCGATAAATATTGCACATCGACCTTTACCTTTTTTTGTATTTTATACAATGAATAAAAATAATTATCAAAAGAAGCAAATCATAATTGTTTTAACCGCTCCTAATAGATACCGGACTATTTGTATTTCGTGCGACAGAGATAACGCTCTACGAAGCCGAAATTAGCCGATTGTCTCTTTCCAAAGGTCGATGTGCAATATTTATCGCCGGGTACTGTAGACCCTTATAAGGCTGATATTTTCATATAATAGAGAAGAAATGGTATGCACTAAAACTCTGCCGCCAGAAGATCCTTGATTACTTTTCATTGAGAACAGAGCATGTCCTAGAAACAAAAAAAAACTCCAAGACATGTGACATCTACCAATCTGCACTGGGCTCGCGTGGATTATGGCCCAGTGGCAGCAGCGGGCATATTATATGTTGATTATGCTATGAGGACAGACTCCAGGAACGCCTCTTAAATGATGATGCCCCTGGAATGATGTCTAGATTAAGACTTCCTATCTTTGCCAGTAGATATTTACTTTCGTTTTATCTTACATAACATCATCATCTGCCTAGCTTTTTCCTAAATATATTGGGGTCGGCTTTCAGTATAACCGGCTGCAGTTGAATACCAGTATTTTACATGCAGCGACTGCCTATCTGACCTCCACAACCCAGTTACTGGGTAATACGATACCCTTTGGTTAGACTGGTTGCCAAACTTTCGGGCTTCTGACTACCCGTAACGACTGTCAAAGATCCGGGAATGGCTTAACGTGCTTTCTGAGGCACGGAGGGGTAAAGATGGTCACCCATCCACAGACCAACCGCGGCAAGCGTAGCTTAACCTGATCGATCTAGCTGTGCGGCTGTTATTATTTAGCCACTAGCCCCTTTTATTTTACATAACATAAGTTACCATGTATTCACGCTATCATTTTATTCAAGGCTGACGTAAATCGCTACTTCGTGAGCTAAATGGCAGACTAACCCTTTTTTATCAACAATCTTGTGTTATATTCAACAGTACAGACCAGATATTGTTGGTTTCTAGAATTTTATTGCAAATGCTAGAACAGTTATCTCTTGAAATATTGTAGTAGTAACTAGTACTTACCTACTTAGCAGTTTGTAGAGGCAGAATAGTGGTGCTTATCGTCCACTAAGATAAATTAAGTTGCTACCGAGATGAAAATGGAAAATAAATATGTACTAACTTAATTATAAAAGAAGTGTATGGCAATGCTGCCAGACTTTTGGGCACTTTTCCTATTGACAACGATGTGGACGAATTTTTTGATGCCCCATAAAGGCCCCTTCAGACAGGCGCGACACGCGATAAAATCGCGCGCGACACTAAGGCACCCCATTAAGTCGCGCAACGAGCGAGTGGTGCCTTTGTGTGGCACCTATTCGCAGGAGCCTTAATTCTTTCCTTTTTTATATACTTTAACATTAGCTTTTAAATTATGTAAGTAAATATTTTAAGATAATTCAATAAAATGACAAAGACGTATTATTACATGCATTTAAAAACGATGTGTATTTAACTATTTGTTATTATTTATGTATTCAATAGTTCGCTTACATTTATGTTGATGCAATCATAAACTCATTGCATCATCGACCATAAAAGTAAATTAGAGAATAACCTTAAGATATACCTACCTGTCGTGCTCATGCCTGTGTGATACCTAGGCTCCTACAAACAGGCGCGACGCGCGATGTGAATCGCGCGCGACACAAAGGCACCGCTCGTTACGCGACTTGCGGTGCCTTTGTGTCACGCACGATTTTATCGTGTGTCGCGAAAAACAGTTTGCAGAATTATGTAGGTAGTTTTCGCCTTTAAGAATTTATCAAGCCCTGAAAAACGCTGAATACAATTAGCACTGGATCATACCTTCATAACGTAACTTACCTACGAAACGTATAGTCACCTACATACATAACCTATGTTCACACTATACAAAACCTATATAATATCATCTCAAATGGCGAACTAAAAGCCAGCAAGTAACACATAAAATTATAGGAAGCGAGCGCTAATGATACATCGCATCAGATTCCACTTAGCTAAGCTATTCTTTAGACATTCGACTTTGGACCAGGCGTTCACGTTATTGCAATTGTAGTAGGTACATAGATAGTTCACACTCATTTCGTTCAAGGGGAGGCGCTAAGGTAGCCCGCGAAATTCAATTTTTTTTACGTTTTTTACAATTTGCTGGTCAGTATTAAGTTGTACGTTGATCAAATCAAAATATGATTCGCGGCCGTAACAAATATGTACCGCCGCGAATCATATACTCGTATTAATCAACGTACAACTTAATACTGACCAGCAAATTGCAAAAACGTAAAAAAAAAATGAATTTCGCGGGCTACCCTGGCGCTTTCGCCTTAAGGGCCTGTGCACACCACGTTTTTTAAACGCGCCGT
Organism: Luperina nickerlii; assembly: GCA_963855955.1. Taxonomy (NCBI): domain Eukaryota; kingdom Metazoa; phylum Arthropoda; class Insecta; order Lepidoptera; family Noctuidae; genus Luperina; species Luperina nickerlii. The sequence continues at coordinate 6,739,583 of OY979674.1, forward strand.
TGACGCGCGTTTGTAGCGATACAGACGCGATACGCACGCGAGTCAGACGCAGCCTGTAGACCTTATGTAGGATAAAAGCGCGCCGTCAACGCACGTTTCTAAATCGCGCGTCAATGGCGCGTTTAAAAATCGTGGTGTGTACCGACCCTAATATGTGATAGTAGGTACTGGTAAAAAGGATTACTGAATCATCATCCATTAAGGCAGATGGATTTCGATAACCATAAATACTAAGCACTAGCTTCCGCTCGCGACTTCGTCCGCATGAAATTCCCCCGACCCACCCCGTCGCGTCGCATCGCATCACTTCTATCGTGCTATCACTTCCTTTACGCTTAGCGTTCTTTGTATCTTTTTTTCTTTTTGTTCGGCTCCTAAGGGTCATATCGTGATGTTTTATAGCCTATAGCCTTCCTCAAGAATTGGGCTATCAAATGCTAAAAGAATTTTTCAAATCCGACTAGTAGTTCCAAAGATTACCCCCTACATACAAACAAACAAATTTTGCCTCTTTATAATATTCGTATAGATGTCGAAGTCTATCTCGTGGCCTAGCAATAACAGCCGCACGTGTCGATCGAAGGTTAAGCTACGCTTGCCGCGGTTGCCTCATGGATGGGTGACCATTAACTACATATTAAGACCTCTCCGTATCTCGGAAAGCGCCGTTGGTCCTGGCGCCTAGCAGTCGTTACGGGTAGTCGGAAGATTTACAAGTTTACAACCAGTCTTACCAAGGGATATCGTGTTAAGGCTCCTTCAAACAGGCGCGACACGCGATAACATCGCGCGCGACACAAAGACACCGCAAGTCGCGCAACGAGCGGTGCCTTTGTGTCGCGCGCGATTCGTGTCGCACGTCGCGCCTGTTTGCAGGAGCCTTTACCCAGTAACTGGGTTGTGAAGGTCAGAAAAGCAGTCGCTCCATATACAACACTGGTATTCAGTTGCATCCAACTCTAGTTCTAACTCTAAACTGAAGTATATCTAGAAATTCGTGCCCTAAATTATTTATTTTCGTAAAATTTGTCCTTGATGGTGTACAAGACACGTGTAAGAAGTAAGCTCTTACCATAATTATTTATGTGCCGTGATTATCCTATGAAAAAGCCCTTTCTATAGACCAAACTTATCTGTATTAACCCGCATTTTGTCCGCACAAAATGGCGTGTTTTGTATGGAAACCCGTTTGCCTCTCGCCTTTTCGCTGCGCTATCGTTTCGATGTGCTTACGTTCCCGTCGAATAGCCAACCATATCCTTTTAACACCGCATAAAGACATGTTCAAATTTGCTTGTGATTAATATAATAACGAACAACACAAGCTACTGCATCTACACTAATATTATAAAGAGGTAATCTTTGTGTGTAGGAGGCAATTTCTGGAAGTACAGGGGGTCTACTGCCTAAGCAAGAAATCTTCGATCAACAAATGGTACTAGATTTCCGACGAGCGCATAAAAAACGGCCGGAAAAATAAGACCACAAAATAACGTTGTGGTCTCAATTTGCAACATAGTTTTTTCAACCCTCTTGCTTAGAACTTATGTATAATTTTTCCATCAAAAATTCTATACGTATATTAAAGAAGATACGTTCACTTTTCAATCATAGAAGGAAATATGTATATTGTAAACAATAATAAATTTTATGTTTGAGCGTCAAGGTTTATAATCGTGGCCACTTGAGCGATGTGTTTTGTTCCTAATTAATTAATCTAGTGCTATTCTAGTGTTGTCCCTTTGTAAAATTTCTATAATATTTATGTCTGTAATTTATAGATATGGTTTACATACTCGTAAAGACTATTCTATTCTATTATGTTGTTGATTGAAGCACGAAATCCGTAGTTTCTGTCGAAGTTACGTGCGTTGCCTACTCCGTATCACTTACAGACATAAAGATTATTTCGTGGCTCGAACTAAGAATTAATGACGATTCGATTTGACATTTGTCCCTAATACCTACCGATGTACCTTTGCCCTTCCGAAAAATTAAATTTGTCACTTGTTCTGACGGGTCAACTACTTTCGGACGGGCCCGTAATTTCGTTGCCGGACTTAGAGTAGAGGCCCGTGTCAGGGGATCAGACCGGAATAAATCATAATAACAGCGGCACAGGTTGATAGATCAGGTTAAGCTACGCTTGCCGCGGTTGGTCTGTGGATGGGTGACCATCTTTACATACCGAGATCCCACCGTGCTTCGGAAAGCACCATAAGCCGTTGGTCCCGACTGTCATTCCTGGATCTTTGACTGTCGTTACACCTGCGTCTTTGATTGTGCATTTATGACGCCGACGTACGGCATTTCATACAAAATTTCAAGCCCTTGTTTTTCGAAATGAATTACCCGATTTTAATGAAACTTCATACGCATAAGCAGGATACAAAGGTTTAAAAAACTAGTAAAGAATATTTTCGAAATGTCTTATTTAAAAAAAAGATAACTGGAAATCTCTCGTTTCTATGGAAAATTTTAAATCAGTCTAATTTGGCTGTAACACTATTTTTCGAAAATGTTCTTAAGTAACTTTTTAGACCTTTGTATCCTGCTTATGCGTATGAGTTTCATTCAAATCGGATCATTAATTTCGATAAACAAGGGCTTGAAAGTTTGTATGAAATGGCGTACATCGTAAACGCTCTAAGTATAATAAGGCCAGCCTAATGCGGGCCGGGTGGAGCAAATTTTGTAAAAAAAAGCACTTATTTTCATAAAATAAACTCTACTGTTGACTCTGTGCCAAAAGGCTTTAGGTGTAACCGAATATCTTTCCTTCCGCAAAATGCCAATCTACCCACCATATTATAATACTATGTAATGTAACTGACTGACAAAGTGATTTTAATTTCGTAAGTTGGTGACAAAAACCCTGTATTCCCGTTGTCCCCGTAATCTGTGTCTCCGTTACGGGGACAACGTAACGGGACGTCGTAAAATTTCCTTATAACGTAAATGCGGAATCAACGACACCGACTTCCGAAATTAAAGTTATTTTTCACTTTGTTGTTTTTTTGGAAGTCGTTTTTTTTATAAAAAGGTTTTTATTTAGATTATAAAATCCAATTTGTTAGTACTTACATACACAACTTGAACACAAGTGTCTGTAGTTAGCGTCTGGTAGTATGTTCGCCAATGCTACGCTATTTCACCAATCACAAAGCAATTAAATTCATACTTCTATGCAGACTGGCGATGGCGTGGCGTTTCAAATGTAGATATGTTGTTATCTGTAGACTGGACTATGTTAAGACCAAGACAATATTAACCTAGGTGTTCCATCTGCAGGCACGTAGAATCTAGAACATATTATCTTAGTTAGGACTGCCCCTAGCATGTCGTCAAGTTAAGATAGTTAGGAGCACTTGAATTCCGAATTGTTACAAGCATAGGTGTTTGCGGATTTGAACAAGCAGGCTAGAAGCTAGCTAGATAGCTTTTAGCTGTATTGTAAATCTGTGACTAGTTGATGCAGTGAGTAAGTAGAAACTTACTAAGAATGAATTTTAGTACAGTAAGGGAAATTAATTGTTTATCTATTTGCCTTGTTATAAGTAACCATTTCATACAACGGTTAAAGAATGGCAGTTGTGATTCGAATTCACAGTAAGTTGGTAGTAAAATGGCCAAACAATTAATTTCCCTGACTTTACTTCTAGGTAAAGTATTTTCTGAAAATAGCGTTCTTATGTAAGCCATACACCCTAGCTCACCGTCCGATCAGGACCAGGCCCGTGCCGGACGGCGCGTACGTGTTCCACGCGCGCCTCAAAGAGATGTCAGCATCATTCGGAGGGGCCCGTCAGGGCCGAAGCCTGCCGGGTCAGCGGGATTGTCAGAAAGGGTTACCGCTGGCTCGGAACATAAAGGGCTAAGGAAGGAACACGGGTGGGTTTTAGTCAGTAAGAGTCTGACACTCCCATCCGCTCCACCCAGAGCGGGATGGGTCATTTGAAGATTTCCCATCCTCAAAAAAAAAGCCATACACCCTAATTGCGTAAAACACTGTCAAACTCAATCTGAATAATTTTGAAGGATACTGCTAATCAATTGCTTCATACATATGTTTCAAAAAATTGTGTAGGTATTCAACAACGTCCATTGCTACTGATAGAGTGTTACGCAATTACCCCGCTGGTCAATTTATATTATTTGCCAGTGATCCCCCACTAGAGACACAGTAATATTTACCGTGCTAGAGAGATTATTTCAGGTGGTACGTGCGAATATGTAATGTTTGTGTTATTCAGCTGCATCACGACTGGCAATCAAAAGCTGAAATACTTGTTTTATTCTGGATTTTGTAAGCTGTTTGATGTCTGCCTCGGATAATATTTTGCGGATATCATAAAAGGCACTGGAAAGAGATATTTTTCATTGCCTTTTTACAGCTTATTGGAGTGATGCCGTAACTTTATAAATTTTCGAGCTAACTCAAGAGACGACTGAGGGTTTATGACAATATGATCATGGCTCTTCTAGAGAATCGCGCAGTCAACAAGCGAAAACAAAACTAAGCGCACATTACAGCCGCAACGGGCCGCAGTGCAACGCATTTTCATACAAAAAAGTGCGGTGCGGCCGCCTGTAATGTGCGCTGGTTCATAAAAATGTACGAAAGTGATGTAGTAGAATTTTAGCAATGTGGTGCGGCCCACCCAAATCTGCGTCAGCCTTTAGTCCTCGCACCACGGGCGATTTTTTAACACGACTATGTTTTATCGCGCACCGGATTTTCAACGCCAAACAATGCCGACATTTGAAAATCCATCAGTGCATATGTTGGCGCCCTGGGATGCACTCTTTTGCATTCTCAATGCTTGACTCAACTCTGATAGTTGAAAGAATAGTATAGAATACTCTTTATTATGTATACCTACCATATAAAAAAAGAAAGTCCACTGCTCAATAAGAAATCATCGGATAAATAAATCGCCCGTACGAAACTGGGTTTAAAGGCTCGTACACACAGGCGCGACGCGAGACGCGACACAAAGGCACCGCAAGTCGCGCAACGAGTGGTGTCTTTGTGTCGCGCGCGATTCGCGTCGCGCGTCGCGCCTGTTTGCAGAAGCCTACCATATAAAAAAAGAAAGTCCACTGCTCAATAAGAAATCATCGGATAAATAAATCGCCCGTACGAAACTGGGTTTAAAGGCTCGTACACACAGGCGCGACGCGAGACGCGACACAAAGGCACCGCAAGTCGCGCAACGAGTGGTGTCTTTGTGTCGCGCGCGATTCGCGTCGCGCCTGTTTGCAGAAGCCTTAATTGGCAACATTGGCATACAAGTTGACCTTTTTCAATAAGTAAGTAATTTTTAAATTATTCCATTCAACGGAAAATAAGATAGGTCATTATAACTTCGCAAAATGAGACAAAGAAATTCTCGCCACTTTGGTATTCTGGTATGCAATATTACGTTGCAATACATTTACCAGCGCTCAAAGTGCAAACCTTGTGCCAGATTCATTTAAGCATTCTCTTTATTGCACTTATTATTGTCCATAGTGTAATTTGTCTGGGAGCGAAGGTCTCCTTAAAAGTGCCATCAGTTTGAACACATCTTTTGTTTTATGTTGAAGTTATTGGTCCAATTTCTTCTCTTGTTTTGTTTAGATCGTCGCGGGTTAAGAATTCGTGGAAATGTTTGCGGTAACTTGTGAAGAATTATGTATCTACTTCTTGGGAGTGCTGAAAAAAAACTGAATTAGATTGTTTTAAATAATGATTTTTGCTGGGTTCATAGTCATCTTAATGGATCAATTTGACCGCAGATTGATAGATAGATCTGGATAGATTTAGGTTTTATTGTACACCAAAATTTTAATTTGCTTCAAAATTATTATTAGCTCTACTATCATAGATAGAATATATTTAATTTTACACCAATATTGAAATTGAGCATTCTTATTCGGAACATGGATCCATGCGAAACTTTTAAATTGTGTCTGTAATTACGGCATTCAACCGGTCAAAAACCGTCTTAAGGCTCCTGCAAACAGGCGCGACGCGAGACGCGAATCGCGCGCGACACAAAGGCACCGCTCGTTGCGCGACTTGCGGTGCCTTTGTGTCGCGCGCGATTTTATCGCGTGTCGCGCCTGTTTGAAGGAGCCTTTAAGCTATGAAACTTTGCATGTTTGACGATTCCATAAACATTTAAACACCAGTCCATATCATTCAAATGAATAGGTTAATTAACGTCAAAATTAGCGAAGATAATGAGACATACTGTCGACTACTGTATGCAATAACAGTGCGTTGTATCATGCGGCTAATTGGTCAGCTGAGCGCAATGCGACTGCCAGTGCGTATTGCTCGGTGCAATGATTGTCTTTGCGATCGGGTTTGGCCATTATGTTTAAGTGGAGATGTGACGTTAATAAAACGAGATTTGGGAAGTTTAGGTGATACATCTTAAGTTTAGGCTAGATTATTACCTGTTCTCAAAATGGTAAAGGAAAACATCGTGAGGAAACCGGCATATCAATCCGCACTGGGCCTGCGAGGTGGATTACGGTCCACTCCTTCTCAGAGAGGAGGCCTGTATCCCAGCGGAAGAACATCATAGGTTGATTAGGTAGTTTAGATATTACAGAAAACATTTTGAAAACGAATTAAAAAAAGTACAGAAAGGTGAGCAAAACTCATTTAAAATTTGAATTTGATCGAAGAGAAACGCAGAAAACCGTTACAAAAGGTCTCATACAAAGTAATTCCACAACTTATTCATTCAAAAAACCCCTAAAAGTAAGAAAACATGACTTTCACATGACAACCATCGACTTTGTTTTACAAACAAGGTCTTTCAAAGTTATAAAGTCTCGAACGACGTCAAAACACACCTATTCCGTTTAAGTACCGTTAAGTAAGGTCCATTGTTACAAATTCTTTCGTAACTTTAAACAGCTGATTACACAAGGGTTTAAGTCCGTCTGTTGTAGAGAAATTAGATCAGTAATGAGGTGGAATGACAGCTCACTCTAAGCTCACTTCACCTAAGTTATCACGGTGATCTTTTACAGAATAGCACCGCTCTGGTCCTTTTCAGGCAAAATGTAATACGGATTACAGTGTATGTAGGTAGAATTTCTTAATCAATACGTTGAACTACGGATAGCGGCTCTGTAATGGAGGTGGGCAGAAGACTTGGCTAGACCTGGAGGTGGCAGGTGAAGCAGAGCCCTAACGGAATGGTTGCCGAGAAACGGTAGAAGAAGCGTTGACAGACCAATCGCTTTTGTGGGTGGACGACGACCTACAGAAGATCGCGGGAAGACCTGCATCAGACTCGCACGGACCAGGGAAGTATGGCACAAAGGGACTCCTCCCTTTGTGCCATATTTCCCTGGCCTATAGTCAGCAGTAGATGGAACAAGGCTGCCGATGATGATGATGATGATGATGAGGTAGAATTGTATTAAAAGAGTTACGGCTCCTGCAAACAGGTGCGACGTGCGACGCGAATCGCGCGCGACACAAAGGCACCGCTCGTTGCGCGACTTGCGGTGCCTTTGTGTCGCGTATCGCGTCGCGCCTGTGTGTACGAGCCTTTACGTTTTTAGTACAATTGCCTCCTGCAACTTTCCGGATCGCATGAATAATAAAACTATATACTCGTAATATGAGCTTATTTTACTGAGAATTTTGTTGCGGTTAAATAAAGTAACATTTAATTTTAGGATCCCGCGTTACTAAGTCATCTTTCCAAGTTTTTCATTATTTTTTCCCGGCAACACTTCGGTAAATATAATATTAATAAAATTACACATGAGATTATTTTTCTGAGAATTCTTAATGTTGCAGTTTGATTTGTCTTCTATTTTTAGGGCTACTTGCGACGTCATATGAGGACCTCTTATGAGGACAAATATTTTGCATAAAATGTCGTCATGGCCCAGGAGTGAAGGCGCGAGATTATGTGTTCAAATGCGGGCAAGTACAAATGTAACTTTTCAACTCGTAAGTACCTTCTGAGGTCATCATGGACATTTCTGACATTGGTGAAAGAAAACATCGGGAGGAAACCTAGACTTAAAAGTTAATTTAAATCTGAAATTGCTAACCTGTCTTGAGCAGGCGTGGTGATCAATGCTCGTGTCTTCTCTGTATGAGAAGAGGCCCAAGGCTCTGCAGTAGGACAAAAATAGGCTTGTATTATTACACTTACCTACTTAAGAGCGTTGACGACGTACGGCGTTTCATACAAACTTTCAAGCCCTTGATTTTCTAAGATTCAAAGGTCTAAAAAGTTAATTAAGAACATTTTCGAAATATCACAGTCGGGTAAAAATTCGGCACCTTCAAGAATTCATTCAAGATAATTTCTATTTCGGTGTCTTTGTTGAGAAAATCTTATTACAGGTAATGAATATGTCGTCATTCCTTTTAAATGAGTGTCTTAAAATATCCCTAATTAACAGATTTGTTTGGTTTCCCACATTTTGTCAAAATATTTCTGTCCCACTCCCGTTTATAATTGGTAGTGACATCATTTGTCAGTACGGAGTAAAATTTATGTTTGTTTGTTTCTGGCATGGTGATGTGGGAATGAAAATAAACGATTACTGCATTGTATTGTGCAGCTTAAATGCTTCTTTGTGAGAAAGAACAGAAATAATGTATATGAATTAGTTTTGTTCACTAGTTGGGTATTCGTCTTTACGATTCCAGGCGGGATTTTTCAAATTCTTCTTACGAGTAAATCTTAAAATGAGCTAAATAAGCTTGTGAACATAATCCTTCTTGTCGTAATTTCATTTATTCAATTTAAAAAATGTATTATTTTAATACTGAATTATAATATCCATTGTGGCAACACTGTCAACGTACAAATGACTAATATTGTAGAAATGACTAAGATGTAAGGTCACCCATCCACAGACCAATCGCGGCAAGCGTAGCTTAACCTGATCGATCGATCTGTGCAACTGTTATTATTTAGCCACACCCCTCATGAATAGTAATTGGCGTTTTCATAAATCTTACAACTTCAAAAAAAACCAAAAAATAAATAAATTAAATTGAAAAAATCCTAGCTTCCAAAGTCAAAAACAAATTCACTCGCTGTCACGTTCCTAATTACGCGTGACGTCGAATTTTGTCAGTTGACAGTAATTATATTTGTTTGTTTTCTGGAGGTGACTGAAGACTTCGTTAGCTACCCACTTTGTTTCTGTACATATTTGACATTCTTAATTAATCAACAATGAAATTTTTCGACGGCTACAATCTATGTTAATCTTGTTTGAGTATGCCTCGTCTTGTTTAATGGTGGTTATTCGTTTCTGCCTTTTGACTTTTCCTTCAATCATCTGTAACAACTTTCTTTTCTTATCTACTGTTGTAAGAGGTGTACCTACTATAGCTATCGCGTTTTAGCATGGCAATAGCGGTCATTGACCCACCTACATTTACTAGCATTTTTCATTAAAAAAAACTGAAATAAAATCTGTTAACGTCAATTAAAATCTATCGTGGTCTCTAAGGGTCTAAACAGACGGACTGCATTTGAACTGCATGCCAACTTCAACTTCAAAGTTTGGATGCAGTTGACATATCTAGGTTTCGAAGCAGTTAAAGTTAACTGCATCCAAATTGCAATGTTGTAGTCCGTCTGCAGGAAGCCTTACATGTTCCAATAACAAAATCCATATATCGTTTATTGTTTGGGGGTTCGTTCGGAGAGATATTAGCGAAAGGGCAATGAACGCTATTGCCATGCTAAAATGCGACAACTATACACTTAATAGAGGCCTACCTCTTAACCTTAGTAGTATCTATACTAGGGGGTTTATTTATCAGCGATGATTAAAGTTAAGTGACGGGTCAACGTCAAAAATGTATGCTTAAACAATCACTATTCACTACTTAACTTTAAGCAATGTTTATGAATAAACCATAAACCCCTTATGGCCAACGTTTACATATACAATTATCCAATGTAATTATGCAGTCTTGTCTTCCTGTTCCGTCCATAGATAACCATGGTTCATTTAATAGTTTAAAAAGAGTCTGCTTGATACGAAAAAAAACATACACACAATTTTCAAATTATTTTCCAAAAGCCGTTCCCCCAAGAAAAACTTCGCAAACCATTATTCCCAGAAAACGCTGTCACGAACCTGTTAATAGAGTGAGACTTAACTTTAAAAACATTAGTGACGTCATAAAAACTTTTGTTTTACCGAAGAAAATTGTCTAAGGAAGTTATCTCGGTGGATTCTCCAGTCTGAAGGACCCACTTTGGTGAAACATTAAACGGGAGTTTAAAGAGATTTGTTATACTGAGATGCGGTAGACTGCATAACTAAGTTACTTGCGTTTAATATTAGCAATTGTTAAAGAGTGCTTTGAAACTTTGAAGTCTTTTGCTGGATTGTTTGTCAGTTATTTGGTGTTAAGCTGGATAATTTGTCCTAGGTACTGGAGCTTTACAGATGAATCTTGTTGTCTTTCGTTTCACATACATACATAAATTCCACCTTCTTCCCACGGGGGTAGGCAGAAACTACAGAAGGCCAGCTGCTATGATGTACGCGTTTTGCTTCGTTTACGTTCATACATCTGGTCATAAGTCGGCGAAAGCACTAGGGGAGTGATGAAGGGTGGGCGTTTTGGGGGACTCTCTTATGTTATTTTGACTTTCGAAAAGTGTTGATTCTCTGCCTAATTTAAATAAATTACTTTTAATTTTGATTTCATACACACTGGGTTTCATACACGCGAATACTACGTACTCAGGTACGTAGTATTCGTGTGTATGAACTTCAAAGGATAGTTCAGAAAGATCAGTCTTTCTGAACTATCCTTTCTATCCTTGGGATATGTAACCTGGGGCACGTAATCTGTGCCTGGGGGTCTACACTCTTTGTCCGTCAACGAAGATACGGGACGTCCAAAAGTTATAAATCGTCGAAACAAATGCCAAATTGTATTTTTAGATCGGTTAAAACACATTGGGAATAGGAACAACTGTCAGATCGTGTTGTCATTCATTATTAGTTTGGGCCCCGAACTGAGGGGAATAGACCTCCAGGGAAGGAAGGGTATAGGGTCATCATCTGCCTTTCCCCAACTATGTTGGGGACGGCTTCCAGTCTAACCGGAAGCAGCTGAATACCAGTATTTTAATTGTAGCGACTGCCTATCTAACCTCCACAACCTTGTTACTGGATAATACGATACCCCTTGGTAAGACTGGTTGTCAGACATTTCGGGCCTCTGATGATCTGTAACGACTGTCAAAGATTTACGAATGACAGCCGGGACCAACGGCCTAATGTGCGTACCGAAGCACGAAGGGGTCTTGGTATGTAAGGATGGTCGCCCATCCACGGAACAACCGCGGCAAGTGTAGCTTAACCTGATCGATCGACGCGTGCGACTGTTATTATTTAACCACAAGCCCCTTTATATATATGGGTACTAGGGTTATTTTTTGCAGAATCGTCTTAAGTATTAGGAATATAGAAATCTACGCACTAAAAATTGCTATTTCAAGTTACTACGAAAATCAAGACCAAATTACTCAATTCCTCAGTGTTAACAAACTCGAAAAACCGTTTATTCAACGAAATTATTTCAGAAGTTATAATAAACAAAGGTTTTATTTCTAAGCTGATAAGAATGTTGGTAAAGTTCTGAGATGAATATGAAATAAGATTTATTTCATGTTCTGCCTGCCTTTGGCTAAGTATGTTACAAAGTACGGTAGATTTATACACTTTGTATTCAATGTATTCTGAATTCTCTTTCCTAACACAATGTATGAAGAGTGGTTTTATTTTACAAATTGCTTTGGAAAGTTGAGACATTAATAACTTTGTATTTTAAGTAAGGTGTTACAGGGAATCTTAATGTCTTTAGTCCGCAAGATACTTTAATTTATGCACCATTGGAAATATAATTCTATTAATACTTTGCTCTAGGTAAATAGTCTGCCTTGACGAGCCGTGGTAACAGCATCGACTTACGCGTAGCAGGTCGTGGGTTCGAACCTCTCAAAACGGCGAAGGAAATCATCGGTAGGAAACCGACATGTCTGAAGTAAAAATTCAAAGACATGTGACATCTACCAACCCGCACTGGGCTCGCGTGGTGGATTCCGGCCCACTCTCTATCAATGAGAGGAAATCTGTGTCTCAGCAGTGGAAACATGCTGTTTATGCTAAACTAGCTTCTGCCCGCGACTTCGTCCGCGTGAAATTTCTTGTTACTCCGACCCACCCCGTCGCATCGCATCGCCTGCCCGCGCTATTACTTCGTTTTTGCTTAGCGTTCTTTCTGACTTTTTTTCTTTTTGCTCGGCTCCTAAAGGTCATAGCGTGATGTTAAATAGCCTATAGCCTTCCTCAAGAATTGGGCTATCAAATGCAAAAATAATTTTTCAAATCCGACTCGTAGTTCCAGAGATTAGCGCGTTCAACCAAACAAACTCTTCAGCTTTATAATATTAGTAAGTAGGTATAGATATTCAAAAATATATAACGACGGCGAAGTGCCAATACCTCCTAACTGATTTTTTTTTTTTTTGAGAAATTCACTTTTTTTTCGTTTTGAATTTAAAGGCGTTATTCGCATGTTTTAGTGAAATCGCAAAGTGTATTTTTATTACAACAACATTAAATTAAAATGTGGAAATACATATTACCTCCCAACTAAAACAACGTGTCTATTTTTGAAGGTTTTTATCCAGTATGTGTAAATTTTTGACTTTGTCAGTTAGGAGTTATTGGCACTTCGCCGTCGATAAGTAACTTCTGTGTCAACACACCACCTATTTGCTTTCCTCTCCCTTCACCTAATTAACAATTATGCTCGCTCACTTAGCTCATTAGGTTTATGATTCATAGTTAATTACAGTAGCCTTCTTCCATTGATAATGCACTATAGTTCGTGTCCCCACTAATTCGTTTTACAATAAAGTTCAAAGTAATTTGAATTCCAAAAGCCGCGGTCTCGCAACCGCAATTACAACGCGGATTCATTGCTTAATTTGAAGTTTTAGTGAGAAATTGTAGCGTTAACTGCTATCGCGCTCTGAACCGCTGGAGACTCACTATGATTAAATGGAGTTAGTGCCGGAGCACACGAAGCGTTGCGGCGCCGCACCGCAAAGATTTCGACGAATCGGCGGGCACACGAGCTGCTTGTGTGCCCGCCGATACGTCGTAATCTTTGCGGTGCGGCGCCGCAACGCATCGTGTGCTCCGGCACCGGCACTTAGTGTTGCTGTTGCGTCGCTGTTGCATGTTTTAGGAGCAACACTTTCGTATTTTAGTGTGGTAACAAGTTGTAGGGTTTTTTTTCGTATGTTGAATGTCTTTCAAACGCCATTTTATGAACTACACTATCTTACTAATATACATTTTTTTTAAAATTTTCAGGTATGTTGTCTGACCAACAATAACTGGAGCTACGAAAAAGGTAGGATTAGTTCTTATACTAGGTACTTAATCTGTTTCATACCTTTCAGTTGGTTCCGCAATGAAACGCGGATTTATGGCTTAGTTTTAAGTTTTAGTGAGAAATTGCAGCGTTAACTACTATCGCGCTCTGAACCGCTGGAGGCTTACTATGATTAAATGAAGTTAGTGTTGCAGTTGCATGTTTACGCACGCCAGCACATCAAGCTACCCGCAACTGTCAAATATCCCCAATTAACTTTGAACCTTATGCTTTACTGATAAAGTTGAAAATCTATTAAAGAAATTTGACAGATTGTAGTAGCTTGATGTGCTGGCGTCTGTACAACACTTTTGTACTACCTATGTTAACAGACTGAAAGGTTATGTACGTATGATTAAGGCTTTTGGATTTCATGACTGCAAAAGTATATTTGTAAAAGCTGTACTAATCTGCGTTCGTGATTTATTTGCCAAAAATATAAACAAACATGAGTTTATGGAAAAATAACTTTAATTCCTACACAATAAAGTTCAGTTTACGCTACAACTTCAAACATTTTTATAACTTTTTCAATAGTGCTTGTCACTCTGAAATCGAATTAATAAATAACAATTAACACAAAGTTGATATTTGTTTAACTTGAAATAACATCAATTGGAAACATAAATTTAAATAGACCTTAAGTATGTTGTCTGTGCAATAATAACTGGGAATTAACATGATAAAATGGAGTTAAGGCTCCTTCAAACAGGCGCGACACGACACGCGACACAAAGGCGCCGCAAGTCGCGCAACGAGCGGTGCCTTTGTGTCGCCCGCGATTATATCTCGTGTCGCGCCTGTTTGTAGGAGCCTTAAAACGTTGAACCGATTTAGATGAAAGGACATTGTTCAAAACCAGTCTAGGAAAGTTGCACGTATGAAAACCAAATTAATATACAAATTATTTGCTTATTTTTTACAAGCTTTTCACTTCAGGAATTTTGTTTTCGTATCCGGAATTATGATTTTAAGATAAACAGTAAATTAACGATTGCTAGGTACATTTCCGTATAGTGATGATGGACGTTTCGTTCTCTTCATTTGTACGAGTTACGTAAGTAGGTATGAACCTTTACATAAAAACATCACAAAAATGATATTAAACTCATAAATAGCTAAATAATTAGTAATATCATTATTATAACGTAGGTACTGTATATGTATTTCATAGTTCCGTTGTGAAAATATTTATTTTTGTGTTTCGTCTCACGCAGATGCAACTGTCAAGGCAGATGACAGACGTACCGGTAGGGATGACGATTATTCCTAAACAAGATCGATTTTTAAATCTATTCGAATCGCAGGAAAGAATCGATTCAGCAATAAATTGAGTTCTGATAGATCTGTTCCCGCTATTATTCTACATCGACAGCTTTACCAGCATAATTAGTCAAATGTAGTGAATAATCGAATACAAAATAAATTAAATATGACGGAGAAGGTATAGTATGTCTCGTTATTATCAGCCATATTTAACTATTGTGGGCGTACAGTGGGTATGTGTTGGTTATTGCGCAATAGAAAAACCGTTTGCAGTTCAAATAAGATTATAATTTCACGAACAATTTAGTCACACTAGCAAATTACACACTGTAGGTACACGACAGAACCAGATACGGAACGCTGGACAGTTTCTAAGCACATGTTGTCCGTACGATGTCCAATGTCCAAGTTCAAAGTCCAAAGTGAGCTCCACATCGTTCTGTCGAGCTGTTTTCTAACCCCCACGAACTCAGGCTAGACTCTGTCAAGCGCCGCCGGGTGGCGCTAGCGTTCCGAATAGTCAAATGCATGACTGGATGCGACAAATAATATTGTTTGTTACAAAAACAGAACAAAGAAACTGCGTATCAAAACTTAAAAGTTGCAATCCGCAGGAAAAACATTGGAACTCGTTTTCAAGTTTCTAAAATCGATTAAAAAATCGATCGCCACCCTAAGCGCGCCGCGCTTGTGGAAGCCGCCATTACTGTTTATTATTGTTTAAGTATGTGTCGATTGAGAATAGTCACCGCGATTAATCTCTCCACTTAAATAGTAATACTTACGGAAATTCGTTGGTGTGTTTGTTTTAAACAACTTAGCGTGTTTCATGTAATTAACGATAGGACGTTTTCATATTTAATTGTGTTTTATTACGCCAGGACGTTTTTAGGTTATCTCCGAATTTGTTTAATTACTTTAAAACTCGGATACTTGTGTGAAAATAAACACTTTTATTTAATAGTATATAAACCGTAGTCTATAATAAATAAAGATTTATTGTGTTTCAACTTAAGACGGATTTCCATACATCAACGGTCATGATCCTTTGGTATAGAGATAGTTTGAGTCCCAGGAAAGGACACAAGATAGTTTTATACCGATATTCCCACGGGATCGAAACTTACGGGGGTGAAACCGCGGGGCGCTGCTAGTACATTATAATTTCAACTAATTTTAATCAAAAAAAGATGAATCGTTTCACACCTAGCTCTTAAAGGCTCGTACACACAGGCGCGACGCGACACGCGACACAAAGGCACCGCTCGTTGCGCGACTTGCGGTGCCTTTGTGTCGCGTGTCGCGTCGCGCCTGTGTGCACGAGCCTTAACGGTGTCTCGTTTTCCAATCCTCAACTAAGTTCTATCGCTATCTATATCTACACGTATTGTGTTTTTATAAACTGCTAGAACCAGTTCCAACTCCTTTTACTTTAAAACCATTACAAACTAAATAAATAACTGTTATCAGCTGACACCAACGTTCCACGTTCTACTTAGTGATAAGAAAACTGGGCTTCACTATACATAATTACTTAGTTTTCTCTCAGCCAGATAGTATGCTGACATCTTTTGTAAAGCCCATCGTCCACAACGCTACTCAAAAGTAACCTGTTACAAACTCAAATCACTAGTAGCTAGAAGTAGAATATCACAGCACTAGAATTTCGACTTTTCTTAGACTTCTTTCGACGGCCTCGTAAAAATTTTGAAGAATATTGCCAATCCATTGCTTCATATGTTTAAAACATTTGTCTGCTTAACAATGCAAATAACGCAATGAATGTTATTGAACTATCAAAATAAAAGCCATTGCTAGGTACTGGTTGTATGTTACGCAATTACCCCGCTGGATTCTTGAACCCAATGATTTTATAAATTTTACAGGAGAACTGTTTGGAGAACAGTGAAGCAAAAAAAAAACTTCATAAGTGAACTTGAAATCAGAATGCTCTTAAATCGCTTTAAGGGGCTTACAAGACCTAAAGCGCAGTTGTCAGCGGGATTGTCCGAAAGGGTTACCGCTGGCCTGGAACATAAAGGGCTAAGGAACGAACACGGGTGGGTTTTAGTCAGTAAGAGTCTGACACTCCCTTCCGCTCCACCCAGAGCGGGAGGGTTCATTTGATGTTTTCCCATCCTGAAAAAGCCTAAAGCGCGGTCACTTTCGGATTGCACAGAAAAGAAAGAGAAACGCTATGACACAACGCTGGTAATTTATTGCAGAATATGAAGCAATTATTTAATTACTAAAAATCTATTGTTTGGACTAAAAAATTAAAACACTAGTATTTTTGTATGTTGCTTGTAGAATAATCTGACAAAAAATCAGAAGGATTGTATGTAAGTATGGTTTTTATTGTAAAAAGAAAGTTTTTGAGGTTACTTCATGATTTTTTTCTGTTATATCAAATTAGTTGTATTATGTTTTCAACACACTATCTACCTAGAATATATTTTGAAGAATATCATATACTTTTCTAATTTTGTTTACTGTAGTCGATCATATACTTTTACTGTTTTTAAAACTTGCGTTTTTTGTGTTTAGGTCCTGTAAGCCCCTTAACGCAAGAGGCAAGCGTGGAAATAATTGCATTTTCTTTCTCTGTAACATTTTTCCATGTTATAATTTTCAACAAAGGCTGGAATTTCTCCAACCAACGTCAGCATTGCACTGCTGTCCGGCGTGTTGTATAAATATTCCTACGCACATCCGTACGACGAAGCGATGACGTTACTATGGAAGAATGATTAAAGTCGTCCATTAAGGCTCGTACACACAGGCGCGACGCGACACGCGACACAAAGGCACCGCAAGTCGCGCAACGAGCGGTGCCTTTGTGTCGCGCGCGATTCGCGTCGCGCGTCGCGCCTGTTTGCAGGAGCCTTTACACTGTTACGTGAATGTGCAAATTGCTCACGATGTTTCCTACTGGTCTGTATGGAAATTGTTCTGCGAATCTCGCAATTCATTAAAGAACGGTTAGAGCGTTATCGTACTGACAATTTCCCAGCGTGTTTCCAGCGAAGCGCTTTTTGGTCGTGCTCTCTGCGGATGCAAAGCGTGCTAGCTGCGCTATGCCTTCGACTTGTTCTCCAAATTTTCACAATATTGTTACCTCTCTTATCTCGTTCACTCTTGTACAGAACATCAAGACAGAAAGAAACTGTAAAATATTCCCAAAAAGTTGAAAAACTATTGAAAATTTTTTTACCGATTGTAGTAGCTTGATGCGCTGGCGGGTTGTACACTCACGTCAATCGACCTCTCGATACTCAAACGCGGCGATCACGTTACGAACCCGAGCCGTGTAATTACGTGTTTATCAGAAACGTATTTTTGAAAGTAATATAAAGTCTAATGTGCCCACTGATTTAATAAGACTAGGGGTTTATGTTTTGCTGAAAAAAAATCTGGATCTAGAGAGAAAATGTCAAATTTAGGTACGTTTGATATTTTCTGTCTAGATCCAGAATTTATTCATTTTCAGTTTGAGTAGGTACTCAAACTAAAATATCTGTCATGAAAAACTGCTCAGAAAATTGGATTAGGGCAAGAGGGACCTCGTTCCGACAAGTGGACCTCCTTATGTAGAGACAGGTTAATTTATTTTATTATTTATAAACTATCCTATGTCCTTTCCCGGGACTCGAAACTATCTCTAAAGTGTGTCTGTCTGTACACATACTCACTTTCGCATTTATAATATTAGTATGGATTTGTTTAGTTACTTAATTAAATTACTTCTTACTTAGGTTTTTTTATAAAGTTCTCTGATCGTGAAATGTTCCTGTCAGCACAAGTTACTTCATTGACTTTATACCTGCATTAATTACTGTATGTCAAAGTCGACACTATCTTCAACGGTATTTAATAAAATTATCCAAGAAAATGCGTCGATTATTAAAACATCCTGCAGCAAATTTCGTCAATAGTTCTTGGATGACCTCAATACCGCTTCGAATCTTATCGGTGTGAATTAAATACTAATCTAACGATTATCGCTATCTAGTATAGTAAGAAGGTACTTATAATAAAATAGTGATGAAGTTTTGTGTCAAGGCTCCTTCAAACAGGCGCGACACGACACGCGATACAAAGGCACCGCAAGTCGCGCAACGAGCGGTGCCTTTGTGTCGCGCGCGATTACATCGCGTGTCGCGCCTGTTTGTAGGAGCCTTCATTGCTGCGAGGTTTGGGAACGAGTCTGATACCGACAATATAGTTTTTAGAATTTTGTGTCCGTTTCTGGATGAATGTTCCGGATTGTCACGAAAACGGCTGAACGGATTTTGATGAAATTTGGCACACGGACAGTTTATAACCAGGATTAACGCAAAGGGTTCATTCAATCCCGGTAGAACGTTCCCGTGGGATGTTTTCCGACCTGCATGCGGATGTAGCCGTGAGCAAAATCTAGTACCTACTTTGATCTATGTATTGGGTCATCGTGTGTTTTGCTTAAGATAATAATTAGATGGACAGTTGAGAGATATCGTGGTTATCATGCAAATATAACCACTATCAAGCTACAACTATTGATGGGTTGAAGGTCAAAAAGGTGAAGGTGAAGGTCGTGGTTATACAACTACGACCACGTTTGACCTAGCCAAGCCATATGGCTTGAACGAGTGACTGTTACGTAATTTGCAGTTTATACATATCGATAAATATTATGATGCCTCAAAACGGTGAAGGAAAACATCGTGAGGGAACCGGCAGGGCCTAACGCAGGTCCTCACCGGGCATGGCTGCTTCGGGAGGTTCCTGTTCCGGATAAGGCAGGGGGAATCGCCCGGGTGTTACCATTGTGTGGATCGCCCGGAGGACACAGTGGAGGTCTGCCCAGCTAGGGTAGAGC
The DNA here is from genome assembly GCA_963855955.1 of Luperina nickerlii. Taxonomy (NCBI): domain Eukaryota; kingdom Metazoa; phylum Arthropoda; class Insecta; order Lepidoptera; family Noctuidae; genus Luperina; species Luperina nickerlii. The sequence continues at coordinate 6,759,166 of OY979674.1, forward strand.
ACCGCCGCGTCCTCAAGGTGGCGATCGTGCATGGAAGTCGGTTGCCTCCTTCTGCGAAGCAGTAATGCTCGCGAGTGAGGAGGCGGAGCGCGTGAGGGAGACGCAATCTTTGCGCCCTCACGCCCCCAGTCGCCGCAGGAGACGCCCTGGGCGTCAGGAATCGACAGCCGATTCCCGGCCACCGCTGGCGCTGGCTTGCGGACGGCGAGCAATGGGTAGCTCGCCGTCCGGTAAGGACCAGGCCCGGGTCGACGGAGCGTTGTGTTCCACGCGTGCCTCAAAGAAATGTTAGCACTAACTGACGGGGTCCGCTAGGGCCGATGCCTGCCAGGGTCGCGGGTTGGTCGAAAGAGATACCGTGGACCCTGGCACATGCAACTGAAGGAACACGAGTGGGTTTTAGCGAGTAAAAGTCTGACACGCCCTCCTGCTCCGGCCAGAGCGGAAAAAGATATTTGGTAATTTCCCAACCAAAAAAAAAAAAAAAATAACCGGCACGTCCTGAAATCAAAAATTCGAAGAAATTATGACATCTACCAACCCGAACTGGGCCCGCGTGGTGGATTATGGCCCATTCCCTGTCACAGAGAGGAAGCTTGTGTCCCAGCGGTGGGAACATTATAAGCTGACACATCGATAATAAGTATTATTCTCTGTTTTCCTTCGAGTGCGAAAAATGTTGTTTTTTTTTTGTTTTGTGTAATGTTTCTCGCAAGTCAAGGCAGTGACGGCACAGAAATAATTGTATTACCTTCGCGTTCTCCAAACAATTTACGATCGCAAATAGGACATAATGAGACCATAGAAGGATGCTCCTGGCCCTACTATTTTTACCCGACTGCGCGACAGCAAAGGGAAGGTTATGTTTTACGTAATCCCCCTTGTTTATTTATATATATAAACTTTATTGTACACGAAAAAAATTATACAACATAACAAAAAAATATATCGAACACTCAAAATATACAATGGGCGGCCTTATTATAGCTTTCTGCGATCTCTTCCAGGCTACCTTGGAACGGACAGTAATAATACGTATCAAAAAGTTTTCAAGTCAGCCCAAGAATTGTTCCAATTTTAGGATATTCTCCAAATTACACAGCGTACTTAATTCCACACCGTAGAAAATGCTTACCGCTTGAGGTAACGTTACCCTAAATACTTATATGAATTAACTAAACTTTTTACCGTTAAAGGGAATCCCACACGCGCGTAGAATTAATTACATTATCGTGCTCGTGTGGGATTCCTGCATGTTCACCGAGATAAAATATAGTGCTATCTTTTGGTCGTGCTTGGATTGACAAAAGCTGGGTTGTTTTGATCATTCAGATGCTAAGCTATAAAGGCTCTAAATAATTTATCACCATCATCATTTTAGCCGAAAGACGTCCACTGCTGGACATAGGCCTCCCCCAAGCACCTCCACTTCGACCGGTTCTGTGCTTCTCGCATCTAACGGGTTCCAGCGGCCTTCACAAGGTCGTCGGACCACCTTGTGGGAGGTCTTCCAACGCTACGTCTTCCGGTACGCGGTCACCACTCCAGAACCTTTTGGCCCCGTCGGCCATCTGTTCTGCGAGCAATGTGCTCTGCCCACTGCAAAGTTTGGCAATTTCTAACTAATTGCCGACATGGAATGCAACACAACAAGTCAACAACAGCATAATTACTACCTGAAATTAATATCATAATATCAGCCGAAAACCTTCTACCGCGGGACATAGCCTAGGATTGCCACAATACAGCTGACTGTTACAAAAAAACTAGATAATTATTTGTAAAATTTCTGGCCTGGGAGACATACATATTTTCTACTTGATAAAATAGGTTATCATCACCATCTGCCTAGTGTTTCCCCAACTATATTGGGGTCGGCTTCCCAGGAAATACCAGCTGAATACCAGTATTTTACATGGAGCGACTGCCTATCTGACCTCCACAACCCAGTTACAGGATAATACGACACTCCTTGGTATGACTGGTTGTTAGACTTTCGGGCTGCTGACTACCCGTAACGACTGTCAAATATCCACGAATGACAGCCGGGACCAACGGCTTAACTTAATAATGTAGGTACTTAATATGAATCATAAATTCACTGACGGACAACGGCCATATTAAATCGCTGAGTTATTTATTCTCATAAGTAGCCAGCCATTAACAGAGGCCAGAGGAATCAGTATAGGTAATGTGTTTCCTAAAATTACGCTTAATGGTACAGCTTTGCGTAGGGTGTCTAAATTTAAGTACTTAGGACATATTATGTTGACCTCTGACCTCAAGGACAATGATGACATCGAGAGGGAACGGAGGGCGCTGGCAATGCGGGCGAATATGATAGCTCGCAGGTTTGCACGTTGTTCGACAGAAGTCAAAATTACACTATTTAGGTCTTATTGTACATCATTTTACACGTGCAGCCTGTGGGCCGACTATACTCAAAAATCTTACAGTGCCCTCCGAGTCCAATTTAATAATGCATTCAGGGTGCTGTTGGGGCTGCGGCGATTCTGTAGTGCATCAGGGATGTTTGCTGAACATCGCGTAGACTGCTTTTACGCTACGATGCGTAAAAGATGCGCATCCCTGGTGCGTAGAGTACGTGGCAGCGCCAACAGCGTCCTTAGCATGATAGCTAGTCGGCTGGACTGTAGCTACATCAATCATTGCTGCGCCATTTGTTATGGAATGGCGCAGTAATGATTGTTTGAGTTTATTTCTTTTATGTTTTGTTGTGGGTAGTTTTAACACTTAACACTAGTCTATAAGAACATTGTTACTAACAAAATGGACACCATGGTCTGAAATAAAGTATTATTATTATATTTAAGGTTCCTTATTTATTTATTTACTATTTATGTACACACATATATAAACAGATACGAAATAATCAGAACAGAAAAATAGGTACAAAGGTGATGGCTCCTTCAAACAGGCGCGACACGACACGCGACACAAAGGCACCGCGAGTTGCGCAACGAGCGCGAGCGGTGCCTTTGTGTCGCGCGCGATTATATCGCGTGTTGCGCCTGTTTGTAGGAGCCATTAAAGTTCCACTGACATAGGGCTCCCTACTGTCTTTCCACCTCTCTCTGTCCAGAGCTACCAAGGACCAATGTTTATTAAAGGAATCCAGCTCATCCCGCGGCGTTAGAAGCATGAAACTTTGAACAAGTTTTTTTTTATACTGAAGGTGAGCACTTAAAATTCATCCTGTGGGTTGAATAGAAGATGAAAGCTTGTATGGAAGTCCGTAATTTTGTCGATGAGAAACCCCCACATGGCTTGTATTAAGATCTTATATTACGTCGCTCATTTGGAGAAACATCGACGTAAAATGTATTTTTTCCCAAAAAATAGTTAAATATGACAAAGCACTTAGAAACGTAATTACGTTAGGAAAAACGAAGACGTAAAAAAAGCAGTTACGTCTATGTTTCTCCAAATGAGCGATGTATATAAAAATTAAAAATCTCGTGTCACAGTGTTTGTTATCGAACTCCGAAACGGCTAAACCGATTTTCATATTTTTTTTTGTGTATATTTGGGAAGCCTGAGAATAGGTCGTAGGCTATTTTTTTTGCAAAACAACGCTTGTGGGGGTCAGCTGGTAATAATATAAATTTGTTATGTCTTCCTTCAAATTGAATATTATACAAATGTACAATATTACGTCGTTTCAGTACGCTGAAATCTAGCTATATTTGTTTAATTTTTTTCCTTTATATCTCGGATTTCGACCTTTATTAAATTACGAAATGTTTATTTATCATCCCTTCAAAGGAACTTTTATTGTACGTACGCGTTCTTTCACAATCTTACCAGTTCTGTAAGACCAGTTTTTCGAAAAGCTATTAAGGAGTTACTCTGTTAATTGGCCGTGTTTACGTCGTAATTGGGATTAACTTGATTTCCTTGCCGCTTGGACATTGCATTTCATGAGGGCTTACTTCATCGATATATATGTACCTACTTAGTCAATCCGCACGAATTTACTCTCTCGAAAAGTGCGAATCGTCACTTTTAAATAATATTATCTTCTAAATTTTGAATTTTATGAAATGAATTTAGGAAAAAAAAATACACGTTTTATAATATTTAACTCTCACTTCTGCGCTAGGGTCCTTTTTTCTATAGGAACTTTAATTAAAAGTACCTAACGATTCGCACTTTTCGAGCGAGTAAATTCGTGCGAATCGACTAATAAACCTTCATAAGATATTTATGCATATACCTATCTACCGACCTTCAATGTATAGGACACGAGCGTCATCTCCAAACACATTAACGTTACGCGGTGTGTTTGACGTGCCAACAGAATTAGTATTCAGGTCAACGTGTTTCACGTAATTTCATACTGTGTATGTAATATGCGTAATCTTAAAGAAGTTCTCGCTTGTGTAGCCTTGGCGGGGTTCCTTAATCGGACATTGTTCTTTGGTATAGTTTCCGTTATTGTTACAGATACAACTTGATACTCGTAATTACTGTTGTTACTAAGTGGGTATATTTTCTTCTGTATCCATTAAGGGGTTTATTTATAAAAGACTAGCAACGCCCCGCGGTTTTACCCGCATAAGAGTCAATCCCGTGGGAATGTCGGGATAAGAAATATCTATGTGTTATTCTGATATGTAAGCTATATTACTATAACGTAACTTAACAAAAAACCAATACGAAAAATAACAATAAGAGAAGGAAAAAAAGAAAAAAATAATAATAGCAGCTGTAAACAAAAGTTGTACTACTGACTGACTTTTCTGCATTGTGACAGCGGGACCGCACTCTGTATCTCAAGGCAGGGTAGTTACGCATAGTGGCGCAGTGTTGAATTTTTGAGAGTACCCGCGAACCTAAATAATTTGTAATACCTACTAAAATAATATAGTCAAATACGTCAGGTAAATTGTAAGTCCGAGTGTCGAAGGACAATGACTAGTTTTTACCTTATGTTTAAAATTGTTCTCATGTAAGTGAAATGTAAATGTCTTTATGAGAAATAAATGTCTTTAACCAGAAAGTTTCATCAAAATCCGGTCAGTAGTTTTTGCGTGAAAGAGTAACAAACATCCATCCATCCATCCTCACAAGCTTTCGCGTTTCTAATAGTTACTAGCAGGATGATTCAAGTTAAGTGACGTTCAAACGTCAAATATTTATGGTTAAATGGTCGCTAATTAGGTACAGAAGCCAAGCACATCAACCTACTACAATCTGTCAAATTTCTTTAACAGATTTTCACCTTTATCGCTATGGCATAAGGTTCAAAGTTGTTTGGGGAAATTTGACAGTTTCGGGTAGCTTGATGTGCTGGCGTCTGTACTACTTAACTTTAAGCAACTTCTGAATGATGGGGTTTGTCTTTTGTCATCATTTAGGATTAAGGCTCCTTCAAACAGGCGCGACACGACACGCGACACAAAGGCACCGCAAGTCGCGCAACGAGCTGTGCCTTTGTGTCGCGCGCGATTATTTCGCGTGTCGCGCCTGTTTGTAGGAGCCTTTAGGATTTTACAAGGATTTTTTAGCATAATCGGTCGAATGTTCCCAGTGCTGGGACACAGACGTCCTCTCTGTGGTGCGAGGGAGGGGATCGTGATCCAATGAATGGGCGCCGTCGGTTGGGGCTGGTCATCACTTACAGTACCCGGCGATAAATATTGCACATCGACCTTTAGAAAGAAACAATCGGCTAATTTCGTCTTGTGGGCTGGCAATGCGATGAGGTGGGTCGGGGGGCCATAAATTTCACGTAGATGAAGTTGCCTGCAGAAGCTAGGTATAACAGGAAAAGCTTCTTTCCAGGCATGGAGGGGTCTTCTTTCCAAAGGTCAATGTGCAATATTTATCGCCGGGTACTGTAGCTGCCTCGGCTCATTTTTAATTATTTTATTTTTTGTTTAGTTAAGCACTATTTATTGTACTCTGGACGCTTTTAGCGCGTACGTCTTTTTTATTTTTTACATTGTTCTCACATTATATAATTTTAAATTCAAAAGTAATGATGTAACTAATATTTTTGTTGTCCATGGAGTTTCTTGCCCGTTCATCTCCATAGGTACCTACGCTTTGGAATGGGCAAGTAGCTTCATATTTTCTGACTGACCGACTTCTTGACAATTCAAAAGTGCCTGTAAATGGTTTAATTGCAAGAAATGCTTTGAGTTTGAATACGCGGGCCCAGTTGGCGGATCTCACGTCTTCGAATTTTTAGTTTTAGTACAGACGCCAGCACATCAAGCTACTACAACCTGTCAAATTTCTTTAATAGATTTTCAACTTTATTGCTAAAACATAAGGTTCAAAGTCGATTGGGAAAGTTTGACAGTTTCGGGTAGCTTGATGTGCTGGCGTCTGTGTCGTTTTCTTCGCCGTTTTGAGAGCAGTAGTGATGAAATAATTCACACAAAGTAAAGGCTACTTAATGAGGGTAAAGATTTCCTCTGCTGATTTTATTCGTCATGTAGGCCATAATCAGGAACCCAATGAATAGACGCTCAATTTCGTGGAAATTTAAGTAAATACCTCATCGGTGCGCGGTGTAGTCGGAAGCGCCAACCAAACGTGACGTGTATCCTTGAAATTTCTGCTAGAAATTACTCGTCAGTAGCCTTCGGCGAATACATGAAGGGATGAAGCCAGGACGTAACATAAACTGAATATATTCTTCACTCTGCCATTCCGCTCGTTCATTACTGCGGTAACTGCAAATTGGTTAGCGTGTGCGATACATAAATGTTGTATGTATTAATTTTACGGCTCCTCTGATTAAATTGTATCGGAAACAACTAGTTAACATTGTTAAGATTGTATTTGATACGATCTTTGATTAGAAGTTTTGTTTTTTCTATTTTAGAGATTTTTTTCTGATGTTGATGGCCAAGTAGTCTTTACCAAGGGGTATTGTGCTATCCAGTATCTGGGTTTAAGCGGTCAGATTAGCAGCAAGTGTAGTCGCTCCAAGTAAAATACGATTAGACTGGACGCCGACCCTAACATAATTCGCAAAAGCTACTCAGATGATGATGGTAGCTAGGTAGTCTAATATGATAGTGAAAAAATTATAGAGGTATGAGGAACTAGGTGTAAAGTTCTCTCATACTCTATAGAAAAGAGAGGATCCTCCGACCAGACGGGTGTTGTGTCTGGCGGGCAACTGCCCCATGATTCACGTCGGGTAGTTGCGCGGTAAACTCTGCTTGCGAGATGCAGGATTTTGCATGACGTCAGTATGACGCGTTGTTCTCATGTGACGTTGTAGATACCGCTACAAGTTAATTAAACAAATGATATCCAGTTAAATAACGTGACATGCAATGAAAAAACAATGATGAACCCAGGCAGGCGCTTTACTTTATGTAAATAATTTCATCATTCTCTCAAAATGGACTCCTAGAACTAGAACTTTGGACTCTCCTAGAACAGAATTCTTAGAACCAACAAAATTAACGACATGTGACATCTACCAACCCGCACTAGGCCCGTGTTGTAGATTACAGGCGACCATCGCTCTCGAGGAGATGAGGCCTGTGTCCCAGCAGATAATCAGCCTATAATGTTCCCACATTATAAGCTGATTATGCATCAGTAGCGAAGGGTCAGTTTTTGTAAGAGGTAAGCCGGAGTAGATATCTTTAAGGGGCTTACATGACCTGAAGCGCGGTCACTGTCGGACTGCATAGAAAAGAAAGAAAAGCGCGATGACACAACGCTGGTAATTTATTGCAAAATATGCAGCAATTATTTAATTACAAAAAATCTATTGTTTGGACTAAAAAATTAAAACATTAGTATTTTAGTATGTTGCTTGTAGAATAATCTGACAAAAAATCAGATTGATTGCATGTATATTAGTATGCTTTTTATTGTAAAAAGAAAGTTTTTAGAGGTATCTTCATGAATTTTTTCTATCATATCAAATTAGTTGTATTATGTTTTCAACACACTACCTACCTAGCATATATCCTGAAGAATATCATATATTTTACCGATTTTTTTAAATCTAGTCGATCATATACTTTTATTGTTTCTAAAACTTGCGTTTTTTGTGTTTAGGTCCTGTAAGCCCCTCAATATGCTTATATTATTTGTCTATAGAATACTGACTGTGCCATTTTTCAAAGGGAAGCCGGTAGGAATCGAGTTGTATGGAACCCTCGCCACTGTTAAAGCTCCTTCAAACAGGCGCGACACGCGATAAAATCGCGCGCGGTACAAAGGCATCGCAAGTCGCGCAACGGGCGGGCGGTGCCTTTGTGTCGCGCGCAGTTCGCGTCGCACGTCGCGGCTGTTTGTAGGAGCCTTTATGCAATCAAGAAACAATGACCCTATAATACAAAACATATTTTACATTCATAAGCCTGAAAATCTTACACACAATACCTAAATTCAGCATGTATTTCATAGCGCGCCAGCATGCAAACATATCTTACGCCAGCTTTGTTCTACTCTAAAGGTCATAGCACACGTATCAAACCGGAAAGGGATCGGTACTTTATCAACTCGAGCCGTTTAGTATTCTTTGTATGAAACTCCCTACTGCAACGCACACTCATCGGAATCGTAACGTAATTGCCTCGCCTCGGGACAAGCTCACAAACGCCGCGCCGCGCCGGTGCGGTGCGTTACGGCTCGTCGTCCACGCTTGCGTTTCTCCGTACCCGAGCTTACATCTCTTCGTCCACCCTTGCCCCTCTCACCCCTCCTGCCTGCCTGCTGCACCATCAACCAGGCGGCCGGCGAGCCGCAAGTGCGGCGTCTCGCCTATCCGTAGCCGAGTCGACGTATTGGAGCTTCTGATATGCTTTGGTTACGTGCTTGCGTTTGGAGGCCGCGGCGGGAGAGGAGTGCCGGTATTGCGGTGCGCCACTCTCCCTTCTTCCGCGGCCTTGACGGGGTCACCACCGTGTGATGGCGGACGCGGTGGGGCTGCAGGGGAGGAGGAGTGTTGGTATTACGTTGGCCACTCTCCCTATCCTCTGCAGCCGAAAATTGGCAGGCGGCGCGGCCAATGACCTGACCCGTCGCAGGGACCAAGGGTGCCCGACACGTGCCAGACACGGGGTCGTCTGGCGCCCATGTGCTGGTTTGGTCTCTGGGGTGGTCACGGCGTGCTATGTGTTCTGGTGCGCCGGTGATGGGGAGTACTCCCCAGAGGAGGGTCCGGTAACGGACAGCCGCGGCGGGTTCACGGATGAGTGCTAACGCGTGCCCGTGTTCCCGCCGTAAGCGGCAGAGGACACCGTGGAGTTTTAGTGGGTTAGGGTCCCACATAATTGCATTATCTCCCCGTGGTAGTGCAGTATGAATGAGCATTCTCCACGTTAAAAAAAAAAAAAAGGTTGACGCCTGTTTGACGGCGAGGCGAAAGGTGATACGGTGCCGATCCCTTTGCTATCCCGTGTGCTATGACCTGTAAGGGGCATACACACATCCGTAACTTGGCAGTACAGCATTCTCAGAGTCGTTATCGCCGCACCACAGCTAGGTTTTGTGGCAAAGCCTTTGAAACTAATATCTTATACCCTGTCTACGGTTTCCTTTAAAACTGGTTTGACTTGTTGTTTGCTTCGTCTTATTTTCACTTTATTTTGACTTATTTTGTACCGGTTTTGTTAATATGACGCTGTGTTCTGATACTTTTGTAGTTTTGTTGTGGATTTAATTTCAGACTTGCGTCGGGATGGGTTGTAAATTCTTTACTGTCTGTAAAAGTCCAAGGTCTTTATGATGCAATTATATTTATTCGAAAATGTGATGTAATAATCACAAAATATTTAGTTACTGTTATATTTGGAAGTTTAATACATCTGTTGTTCAAGAACATGCAACATAATGTGTATAAGATGTTTTTATTAGAACAGCTATAGATGTTTTTCTCTACCTCAGTTCACGAGAAACCCACGATCACGCGTCTATTTTATAATGAAAGTCCATAAAACCGATGTTTTCACACCCGATTTTGGTACAAGTTTAACACAGTACAACTTTGAATGGCGGATTTCCGTTTCCGTAAGTAATAAAACCCTATTGTGCATACACATGCTGTTCACGAGTATGTAAATTGGCAATGTGTCAAGTTCACTTTGTGTCTTTAAAGTTCTAGCGCCATTTGACGTCTAATGCCTTATGCCGTGCGCAGATAGACGATTTAAAAACATAGGAATAAAGGTGCTCTTCTGAAACCGACCGCAACTGTAAACCGCAATTTCAACGACGCCCAATCGCAATGACAGACCGCAGTGACACGACTGGTTTATAAATAAATCTATGAAAATGATGACCGGTCGACCAATGTCGCACTCTGTGGAAGTGCTCCTTAAATCGCTCAAACAAAAGCGATAAAATAAAAATATTTTTATTTCTAAAATAATATAAAGTTATTATGTAACCACTTAATATTATTATAGAAATAAAAATAATCTTCTGCCGACCCCTATAATTGTTTTAGTAAATATCAGCCCCTTGTTTTTATGTCAGGCAATTTACACATTAATTTTTAATGGAAGATTTTTACAAAAAAAAACACTGGCACTCCGGTAGTGCCGACAGAAGTGAAAACTTGAACAATTACGAGTGTATTTTGTGAATCGTCTTATAAACAAAACACGCGTGTTAAGGTGTGTTCCTTATTTTATAGGGTTTTTTGCAAATCAGGTATGATGACCAAAGTGACTGGTTTATTCTTCTCGTGAAAGGAATTTATTCAGATTTACAAATAAGCACACAGGATAGACTTCAGTTCGTGGTGTTGGTCGCGGCAGTGGTAAGAGAAGCAAGCCGCTCGCATGGAGCTCGTCGTCAGTTATATATCCGTGGTTCAGCGCCATCTCGTCGTTGTTGGATGAACTACGTAGTTAGTACGCGAGGCCCTCGTAGTTCTTCCCGATGTGCATAGATGGCGCTGTCCTCAACAACGCGCGTCTTACGTTTTACGTCTTACGAATTTTCGATCAGGGTCACGTGACCTGACGCGAGTTTAGAAGTTTTTACCCATTCCAAAAAAAGTACACAGCGCCGCTAAAGAAGTTTTCACTTCAAAAATCCTGTCCTACTGCTCCAAAGTAATAAAATCGCTATGTGCTACAGGCACAAATAACTGAATAACTTATTTTAATAAAATGCGTTCCATGCGCTACTAGTAAAAAATGTCCGCTGAGTTAAGTGAAATACATATTGTTTTTCTGACAGACGTGCAGGTGGGTAATTAAATCGAAGGCAGCCAGTAGGTATATCTTGTTAAGGTAGACATAATTAAATATTATGTAAGATTAATACCTTGTCATTTTATAAAGACAGCATTTATAATACTCTCTTCTCTCTTCAGTCTCATAAAATCACCCAATTTAAGCTTATACATATTATGAAGCGTCGTGGGGGCCCTGGTGACTTGTACTACAGGCATTGCTCGCAATGCCTATTTCAAGCACCAGTCTCTCTCAAATATAAACTTATCCTTAAGCTAGTTTTTTAAGCACCACTACTGTACATTTGTGAAGAGAAAATAAATAAACTTATTATTATTATTAATACACACTCTAAGTACATAAAAATGTCGGTGCGTGTCACCAGTACTTACCTACGAGTACCTACCATTTGAAAAATATCACATAGCAAAAACTATTTCTATCAGGTGCCTATTGGTTGTTGATTACCTACTCTCTTTAAAGGCTTCTTCAAACAGGCGCGACACGCGATAAAATCGCGTGCGTTTGAAGGAGCCTTAATTAAACAGCAACGCTCCCGCATACAGGCGCGACGCGATGGTGTGACACGATTCTGGTAGAATAATTTCTATGAAGTTTTTATAGAAATTGTTCTACTAGAGTCACGTCGCACCTATCTGCGGCAGCCTTAAATAAAACCACAGCTTAATCGACTACTAAATATTCTGTTTAATAAAACTCCACTGCACATTAAACTCTCATTTACTGAGCTCATTATTTTTCAATTAAAACAAAACATGTAAATCGACACGTCCATGAAATGAAATACAATCCGCAAAAAAACGGTCCAACCGAACCGGTCGGTCTGTACTCGATATCAGTGGCGTGCACAGGGTTTTATGCCTGGGTAGGCAGTTTTCTTTTCGCAAAAAAAAAAGTCTTTCGCAATTGCACTAATTTCGGCACGGAATTTCGGCCACTTCAAATATCTAATCCAAGTGAGTGAAAATTACTAAACACGTCACTTGAAAGATATTCGATGTGGCCTAGAAAAAGGCTCTTCATGTGATTTGCATTATATAATTAATATATTTAATAAGTAAGTACATAAACTACTGGTTTGGTAACAGTTAAAAAAATAAAGTAAACCAACTTATTTATAAATTAAATCTAACGCGCCTATCCTTTTTTAAATATGATTTTAAAACATCGTCATAAAAAGTTGGTTTGCGTTTTAATTCGACCAATAATTAGTTAAGTAATAAATTAATTAGTAAAGTTTTTCTGTCGAAATCATGGAAAGATGTGTGAGTCGTTGTTGATCTTGTGTGTTTCTTAAATACGTGTGAATACGTTTTATTTAACGATGAAAATGAACGTTCTGTCGATGCGCTGCTTGCTGGGATAGTAACAATAAACTGCAGAATAGAAATTATGTAAATCTGAATATCCCGAATAATTCCATACTGTACTCGAACTACTAAACAATAAGCAAGGAAAACAAAATAATTTAATTGTGTTTACAGATCCGCACAGCCAGTTGTATGTGTCATACATAATTATTACTATGTTGAAAATAGTAGACAAACGAAACAAAATAACCGATTACTATGTATGCAACCTGTCAGCCAATGATATGAATCATATTGTTTTTTATTGAATTAACGATTGACTTTACCTTTAGTTTGTATTAGTCACAGAGTACATTTTTATAATGTATTAATTGCAAATCCGGTGTACGACGACCAGATCTCGATAACTTGTTTTTTTTCACCGAAAGATAGTTTTGAAAACGCATCATATTTTATTTTCTCAATACACACACCATCTGAACAACTTTCACAGACAATATTATCCATTTTTCACTATTAACAACGTTAAAATCCTAAATATCTGAAAACGTATTCACACAAACAGATCACACATCAAACAAATTATGGCGACTATTGTTGACTATTGAAATTATCTAGTAAAAAGGGAAATGTAATACGACAAAAAATTATGACCATCTAAATATATAAAATTCAATGAAACAATGTTACTTCCTAAAATATTTGCATTGCATAGCAAACTTTCTTTCGGAAATGTTCGCTAGGAGTCGTAATTTTTCGTGTTAGCTATAAAGAATAACTAGAAAAAGACACTGTCTTTTCATGCAGTTGTGTGCGTGATTTTTGTCATTGTGTGTCACCAAAGCTCACGTAGCTATAGGAACGCACACATATTAAATCTGTATGACCACGACTTACCACAAGAGCACACTTACAAAACATTCAGACAAGAATAATTTGTGTCTTTGCCGTGGCAAAGGCGAGGTGGCGCTAGTGCCGCGCGAATCGATGATGCGAAAGGATCGATCTTAATGATACCACCGGCACTCGATAGATGGAGCTGATTTATGATTTAATTTTTGTATGTGGTTTTGTTTATTGATAAAATAATATTAGATCTATTATCAGAACTAGGGTAGGCAGTGTCTTTCTGCCTTTATGAAACGCACGCCACTGCTCGATATAATATTCATTTCGCTTGATTGATCCGTTCTCAATGGACGCATTAGCATACAATACTGCGTCTGTCCCGGCAAGCCGGTTCCGGCCGTGTCAGGCACCTGTCTCCCCGCCGACGAGGAAGCAACTAGCTATCCACGTTTTCTCGCTCAAGAAACGTATTAAAGATTGTATGTCCTGTGTCAGTAACAGAGATACATATAATAATAGTTGATTGCTCTAAAAACGGTGAAGGAAAATATCGTGAGGAATCGTGAGGAAACCGGCATGTCTTAGAACCAAAAATTCGAAGACGTGACATCTACCAACCAGCCCCACTCCCTCTCGAAGAGAGGAAACCTCCCACACATCCTAGCAGTGGGAACATTATATGTATAGGTTAATTATGGATCGCTGTCTGTTTACACGGCCGACGAGTACTCCTTAGTCGCAGCGACAAGAGGTATCAAAGAGAGTATTAGTCAGCGTTGCTCGCTTGGCAGACAGATCACCTCAGACTACCGGCGAGTAATCGCTCGTCGCCGTAGCCCACTCGCTGCTCGCAAACTCGTTTTTAGTTGCTAGCTCTACTCGCTTCTCGTTTATCGCCGACGTTGGGCCTTAACTGCCATCAATTTTCATCAATGGAATCGTGAGATGCGAAGATATTGGGTTTCTTATAGATGTAATGAATTCATGTGTCCGTTGTCATTGGGTTTTTAAATATAGAAGGCATTGTATTGATGCATGATGGTTTGGCATATCGAGTGTTAACTGAATAATATTTTTGATTTAAATTTATTGTCAAGTAGCTTCTGCCCGCGACTTCGTTAACGTGAAATTTCTTGTTCCCTTGACGCACACCATCGCATCGCATCGCCTGCCCGCGCTCTTACTTATTTTTAGCTTAGCCCTATATCTGACTTTTTTTATTTTTCTCGGCCTATAAGGATTCAAGCAGGATGTTAAATAACCTAAAGCCTTCCTCAAGAATTGGACTATCAAATGCAAAAACGAAATCCAACTGGTAGTTTCAGAGATTAGCGTGTTCAACTTCAAACAAAACAACTCTTCAACTTAATTTATTAGTATAGATTTAAATGGTGTTAAGTTAATATTCTTTCTTTTGGTCTTACTATACAATGCCGCATCTGTCCTGGCGGGCCGGTTCCGGTCGTATTAACTGCTATCAATTTTCTCAATGGAATCGTGACGCGAAGATATCGGGTTTCTTATGATATGAATTCACATGTGTCCGCTGTCAGCGGGGTTTTAAATAAAGAAGGCATTGTATTGATGGTAATAGGAGTTGTCATATCAAGTGTTGACTGAATATTATATTAAGGTTTCTTTTTGTTATTCTTAATTCAAATGGTGTTACGTTGAATGTTTTTTCTTTTGGTCTTAGCAGTTTTAAGATCGGAACGACGTGCCCTTAAAACTAAAATTTTATTTTAAGATATAAGTATTGCTATTTTCCTGTGTCCCATTCATTACATAGAGACCTTCGCGCCTCTGGTCCAGGCTGTAATTCTTAGATATTTGACAGTCGTTACGGGTTATAAAGAATGTCTGACAGCTAGTCTTATCAAGGGGTATAGTGTTACCCAATACCCAGTCGCTCCAAGTAAAATAAAAAAAATACAGGTAAGTATTCAGCTGCATGTCTGCATCTGCTTAGACTGGAAGCCGAAATTAAGAAGTATAGTAATTATGATTTTCTTTAAATGAAAACTTAAAAATATTCAATCTGATTGTTTGTTCTCTGATCTTTCATAATCCCACATTAAAGTGAAACATTTATTCACCAGAACTTTTCTAGCACGAATGACATTTACCTACTGCACCCATTAGAAAGGGCCATTGTTTTTTTCCACTAAATAAATCGCTTAATTCCCGTTAACAACGACTCTTTAATTACTTAAACAATTCCTCCCTAAGTCCACGTAAGTACCGTGGTTTATCTTGGTCTAAAATAATTTAGATTACGTATTTATGATTAAGAGACAATTTTGTTGGTTGGTTTTGTTGGTAAGTATACAGAGTTGCAGGGACATCCAACCATAGATTCAACACATGATTCTAGAGCTCCTAGCGTAGATCTTTTTCGTTGGTTATCAATCTGCGTAGCTTCAAGGGCGGATCCAGCTTTGGCACCAGGAGGGGGTCACATAGTCGTGGTCAAGTCAAGAACTTATAATTTAATTTTGATAACAATAGATACAAGTAAAAAGTACTTAGGTATTTTATTAATGTACGTAAGTACTGTACTTAGAAATATTTATTCTTTATTGTACACTTGAAACATTTAACACATAATAACTTGGCGTGGCGGTACAATGGTGACATTAATTTAACACACATATACGTTTTCACATTTTCATTTCATGAAGAAATTATGTTTCCATTAAACGTTATTATTTGCGGATTTATTTAAAGTTTTCTAAAATAGCATTTTGGAGCAACCTGTACTTAAAGAACTGTCGCGCAGCGGTCATTTGCCGAGGTCACGGATCATAACATCGCATCAATGAAATTAAAATAAATAAACAATACTTTAAAGTAACGTGATATCCCTTTGTCGGCGAGCGGGCGGCGCAGGCGACGCGTGCCCTCCCCCCACCCCGTCGCGTCGCAGCGAAATCTAATTCTTTTTTTTGCATATCTAGTGCTAGCCTAACTCGTGCCCTTGACACACTTCTTCACAGTAGTGCACATAATTACGTCGACTAATTTTGTGAATGTTTCCGCGAAAAAGACGCTTACCTATTGTTTTATTTATTTATTTTTGTGTAATGAACTAATGAGTAATTAGATTATGGTACTGCGATAAAGACGCTATGTTTTGTTTTCGTTTTCTAATTTAGTAGGTACGTTGACATCTCTTGCGATACGGGCGCTTTTATTTGTGTTATTAGTGCTTGTGTAAACTTGTGATCGTGATGGCAAATACACATCCGAACTACACACCAGCTGAATATGCGGACATGATCCTAATTTACGGAGAATGTCGTCAAAATGCCGCTCTTGCCATAAGGACATATCGCGAGAGATATGGCGGTTCAAGACAATGCCCTACTAATCCTCGCACTATTATAGGAGCTCTTCAGCGCATCCGCGAAAACCGGCCAGTGGATCCTAGGTCTCAACGCCCTGATCGACCACCTACACGACAAAACCCAATCCAGTTAACTGAAAATGTGCTACAATATTTCCAAAACCAACCCAAAACTAGCCTCCGCCAGAGCGCTAGGCATTTTCAAGTTCATCACAGTACCGTCCATACGATATTAAAGCGCGAAAAGTGGCAGCGCGTGAAGCGACGCGTTGCCGCTCCGAGTTAACGTAAGCCAGCGTAACGTAGGTAAGTAATTTCATGAATGATTTTTTGCAAGGGTGATCCCAATTTTCGTTACATTTTTATCATTTAGTTTGTTTGAAAAATTTTTTTTTTCAATTTACGAGTTATTTTAACCTACTAAAATTAATATGATTAAAGGGCACTAGCCCTACACGTGTGTTAAATTAATGTCACCATTGTAGCGCCACGCGTATACACGTACATATTGCCATCTTCTCTTGAAGACATCCAGAGAAGCACTATCACGCACGGAATGAGGCAGCCTATTTATATTCCATAACCGTGGTGAATGATTTGTCATAACAGCTAGAGGTATGTCGAGGGGTATGACGCAAAACTCCACAAATCTAAGTCTGGAACTGGTCTGGGGGGGGTCATGACCCCCATGACCCCCCCCCCTGGATCCGCCGTTGCGTAGCCTTTTCCCAACTATGTTGCAGCTGATGCTGATGCTGAGCTGGATGCAGCTTAATACCAGTATTTTATATATATTTTTATTTATATTTTACTGCCTACCTCACCTCCACTTACTGGATAACACATAACACATGATATCCCTTGGTAAGACTGGTTGTCAGACTTTCGGGCTTCTGACGACCCGTAACCGTAACGACTGTCATAGATCCAAGAATGACAGCCGGGGCCCAATGCTTTAACGTGACTTCCGAGGCACGGAGGGGTCTCGGTATGTAAAGATGGTCACCCATCCATGGACCGACCTCAGCAAGCGTTGCTGAACCTGATCAATCGACCCGAAAATTTGCTGTTTGCACAATGTAAAGCACGCTAAACATGTCTTTATTCTGGGTGCATGCAACGGTACAGGGTCGTGGGGGTATTTAAAGTTGTTTTATAAATAACATTAAAAACTTGTTTTCGAATAAAAACGTCAGTAAAAGTTGGAATTTTGACCATCAATATATTCGTAACCAGAAGGTTCCCAGGTATGATCCAGTACAAAAAAAAAAATGATTACAATGATGGGGAGTACAAGTGACTCTCGTCTTGGTTAAGTGTCTTTTTACACCCGTTGTATAGTTATAGACAGATGAACCATTTCGAAATAAGGCTCCTTCAAACAGGCGCGACACGACACGCGACACAAAGGAACCGCAAGTCGCGCAACGAGCGGTGCCTTTGTGTCGCGCCTGTTTGTAGGAGCCTTAAAACTTCCTATGTATCTATTTTCTGCTTGAATATTATCCCTAACACGTAAGGAATGAACACGAATGATAAGCCCAGAAGAATCGTAACCAATTCCCCGGAGACAATTTTAACATCACAGTATTCAAGACACCCGCCGGATCTGACGTCGAGTCTTTTTTGTACGATAGATACGGTAGATAATAATATTATGACGTAATTGTATATGGCATTGGCAGTGACCTGAGCCACGTGTATTGGCAGTTCGTGTTAATAGCAAAAGATAATAATGTAATGTTACATAAATATTTATATTGTGATTCAAAGTATAGGAGACACCTGTGTTTCCGAGTGCATACAACCCGAATCTCTTCAAAGTAAGAGTGAACAGGCTTCTTCTGGGTAAGCTCACTCCATCGTAGACTTTGTCTCTGTCGGGAGATATTATAGTACACAAGTGCGTGTGCAGACACAATTCAATTATTTTTATTTCAATTCAATTTTATTCAGTAACAATTCACATTGTGTTCGAATATAATCCATCTTAAAAACATTATTAGATGTAGGTACAAATACATGCAATGCCATTGAAATTAGAAAATATGATTTAATAAAAATAAAAAAAAAACAATTGAATAATACCATGCAAACAAAAAATAAAAACCTTTTGTCAATAAATTAATAGCAATTTAAACACAGGTGAACTCTCTTTTCCCTCACCCTCTTAGTCCGATGGGATGGCGATCTGACACGACCGGCACTTACGCATGGCCAGTCTCCGCTCGGGTTGGCCGCCATAGCCAAAATTCGCTCTGGAGGACTACTATTATGTCAATATCTTCCTAGGTACCAACCTACCTGACCAATAATATTATGTCTGGACTTTAAAAGTGACCGTGATCTCTGAGTTTGTTTCGGCCTTTCTTCTCAGAGTAGTCGGACAGGAAATGCCGACCTCATCTAGTTTCAAAAAAATGTGAGTGACGCGTAAAAGAGGGGCCCGTGGCTCAATAATAACAGCTGCACAGGTCGATCGATCAGGTTAAGCTACGCTTGCCGCGGTTGGTCTGTGGATGGGTGACCATCTTTACATACCGAGACCCCTCCGTGCCTCGGAAAGCACGTTAAGCCGTGGGTCCCGGCTGTCATTCGTGGATCTTTGACAATTGTTATGGGTAGTCAGAAGCTCAGAAGCCCGAAAGTCTGACAACCAGTCTTACCAAGGGTTATCATATTACCCAGTGACTGGGTTGTGGAGGTCAGGTAGGCAGTCGCTCGATATAAAATACTGGTATTCAGCTGCATCCGGTTAGACTGCAAGCCGACCCCAACATAGTTGGGAAAAGGCTAGGCTAAAAAAAATAATGATGATTAACGTGTAATAGTGTTAGTGCAAACCTACTTACAAAAATAAAATCATTTATCATTTTATCATAGGTAACCCTAAACTACCACTACCTAAAACTTAATGCATAATTTAAACGTTTCCCACTGGAACAGTGTTCATTAATTCTATTGTAAGTTAAATGTATGCGCATATTTACATCGGAGAATGACTCCGTAATTCGTATAATATAAATACTGGCGTTTTGTCGATTTCAGTTGGTTTATTACAATTTGGTACTTTATTGGCTAAACGAGCTGTTTAATAGTTAAATTAGTTTTAAGACCTTGATGCATCTTTTTAAACCAATGTTGTACAACCAATTGAAGACTTAGTTAAACTTAACATCATTCTGTCTCTAAGAGCGAGATTCACAGACGACACTTTTACTTTGCTTATAAGCAAAGTCAAAGTGTCGTCTAACGCTAACTTTTATAAAAGTTAGCGTTTCAAACGAACATAAAACAAATGCAAATAATGCAAGCGATTCATATGAATAAGTAAATTAAAAAAAAAACTGTTATTACATATAATTCATAGTATAAGAGAATTAAATGCTTATTTTAATTTAGTAGCAAAGTAAAGTCAAAGTGCTGTCTGTAATTCTCGCCCTAACAGTCCACAAAATGTACTCAGAAAACTAACATTTCATTCCCTATAATACCCCCACGAAAGCGAGACAGAATAAAACCTACATTTTCAATAAAAATCCACAAAATGAAAAGCCGCGCCGACATGCCGTACTTCATATTTAACATAATATTCAACCCTAAAAAGACGCCGTAACTCAACCTGAAACACTTCCACACAAACCGGGTAACCTATGTAAACTCCTTTAATATGACTATGTATGCAGCGACACGACCCACTAAATTCATCCTTCGTGCACGTTTACTGGGTTAATTAATCAAGTAAAAGTCTTGAGTTCTGGACGAACGCTGCACATGTTGGTGTAATTTATGTGTTGAAATTAGCTGTTAGCAAGTTCATGGGGTTTGGAGTTAGGTAGTTGTTCGTAGCTTTAATAACGATTGTAGGAAACACCGACAGGAACGGGACGCAGTTAAATAAATACGATGATTATGCGTAACCGACTTATATTTCACAACTGCACATACAGAAATCAATGCTTAGCACTATAACTTATCAACTCCCACAAACTATCGCGTCGAGCCCAAAAAATATCCCAAAAAACCCGCGCAATAGGCGAAGCGTTCCGATCACCCAAGTTATTCCCTCGAACCTTTTAGCGGGAAGCAGCGAGTTCTCTCATTGGTTCCGCCATCTTTTTAGTCAACCCATCACAGAACGAGCATGAATATATTAAAAGGGGAAAGTTGCTAGTGTAAAATATAAAAATGGAAGAAGCTCTATTAATACGAATATTGATTAAAATGATCGATTAGCAAAATCCAAATTCACGAACCCTAACACGATGGATGGTCGATGGACTGTGATAGATATAGTGATTAGTAGCTAGAAAGTGGGTGACTACCGAGATGACGACTGATATATCTTCTAACTAGCGCCCCGCCCCAGCTTCGCACGGGTGCATTATTTTTTTTTTCGAATTTCCTTTATTTTCTTTCATATAAACCTTGTCCTGGCAATACCGAACATAATAAAAAAATAATTATCCAATTTGGAGCAGTCATTCGGAAGTTATGCGGGTACAGACATTTCGGCGACTTTGTTTTATATTATGTAAGGATTTGCATAGATGGTAGATGGGTGATCAGATGACTTCTGATGTTGCTTGGATTTCATAGTCAGGAACAGACTTACGAGTATAATATGATTACACCAGCAAAAAGGTTATATCACAAATAACAAAACGTCGACGAGGTCGCTAATGATCGTACAGACTGTACCCGGAAAACACTAAGTTAGTTAGTTAAAGATTTTTCGTTAAGTAAATATTGCAGTTTGTGCATCTGCGTATGCCTTTACGTTACGTTCGATCTCGTGTTTTCTAGCTGCACGATTATAGCATAAATTCTCTGATAACAGAACTGAATGGCCTGTTAAAACAATCAAAATTTAAACTCTTAAACCTCCACCGAATGATCAGCATAAGCAAAATTAGCCTATAGTGGTCCCACAGTGGGAACACTATAGGCTAAGTGGGAATCCCACTGCTGGGACACAGGCCTCCTCTTTCCGTAGTAAACAATAGAAACAGTTGCATAAAGGAGGCACCTTTTTTTTTAGTTCGTATTGCACTCTCTAATGCTTCATTCGCATTATGAGTCGTGCAATACTATTGTTGTGTAAAAGTTTACAAACCTACTTACAGAAATAAAATCATTTATCAAAAGGTCGTGTTGGCCTAGTGGTTAACGCTTTGGTTCTCACGCACGACGAGGTTGTGGCTTCAAATCTGGGCAAATACCAATGTGACTTTGCAATTCATATGTATTTTCTGAGTTTATATATTTATTTGAGGCGACGCGCGACGCAGGCCCATATATAACACCTTGAGGGGCTTTTTTTTTTTTTCAAGATGGGAAATCATCAAATGGCTCCTCCCGCTCTGGGTGGAGCGGAAGGGAGTGTCAGACTCTTACTGACTAAAACCCACCCGTGTTCCTTCCTTCGCCCTTTATGTTCCGGGCCAGCGGTAACCCTTTCGGACAATCCCGCTGACCCGGCAGGCACCTTAAGGGGCTTACATGACCTAAAGCGCGGTCACTGTCGGACTGCATAGAAAAGAAAGAGAAAGGAACGCGATGACACAACCCTGGTAATTTATTGCATAATATGAAGCAATTATCTATTTACAAAAAAACTATTGTTTGGACTAAAAAATGAAAACACTAGTGCTTTAGTATGTTGCTTGTAGAATAATCTGACAAAAAATTAGCATGATTGCATATATACTAGTATGGTTTTTATTGTAAAAAGAAAGTTTTTAGAGGTATCTTCATGATTTTTTTCTGTCGTATCAAATTATTTGTATTATGTTTTCAACACACTATCTACCTAGCATATATCCTGAAGAATATCATATATTTTTCTGATTTTGTTTACTGTAGTCGATCATATACTTTTATTGCTTCTAAAACTTGCGTTTTGTGCGTTTAGGTCCCGTAATTTCCTTAACCTAAACATAGGTACATATTTTTAATTATAAAATAGTACTTCACTAGCTTGTTCTTGTGCTGTTGTATGTGGTATTCGTCCGCGAAAGCGACAGAACACCACGTCCTACGGCCAGAAGTCTTCTTCCATAATGATTTTCTTCTTCTTGTTCATCTTTATCGTGGGAATTACTGACATCGCATCGGTGCATGATAATTATAGGGAGGAAACCTGGACTTTATAGTTACCTAGTTTCTGCTCGCGACGTCCGCGTGATATTTCAGACCCCGATCCATCGCTCGCCCGTGTTGCTACTTTTTTTTTTCGCTTAGCGTTCTTTCTGACTTTATTTTTTCTTTTGCTGGACTCCTTAGGGCCGTAGCGTGATGTTAAATAGCCTAGAACCTTCCTCAATGGTCGCTGTAGCACCATGAACGTGAGGCTTACAGGAGCTAGTGCGAATCTTGGGGTTCATTCGATTAATCGAGTCCGGTTTAACCACGCTGGTATCGCTGCATTTCATTCATTCATTCAAATAACCTTCCTTATAAATTGGACTATCAAATGCGAAAGTAATTTTTCAAATCCGACTCCGGAGATTACCCCCCTAATACAAACAAACTTATAATAGGTATGTATTAAGTATAGATATAAATCTGATATCGCAACCCGTCTTGGGCAAGCGAAGTGATCAAACCTCGTGCGTGTGAGAAGGCCCTTTACGGTGGGACAGTGATAGGCTGGTATTATTGATGGACCAGTAAAGGTTTTCTCGAATAAAATACAGATTGTGTGGAAATATAAAGGTTTAATCCGTTCTTTTTGATGGCTGAATATCATATCCATAATCGTGATTGTCAACTGTCACGGCACGTCAGTTGACTACAGATAATGAAATGCAATGTTAATCGATTACAAGTGACACCTACATGGCGAATACCTCGATTAAATATTATTAGGCTAACAACTGCAAACACTATTATATTATTTAGGTATGGTTGGAGTGGAAACCGACTTCAAAATACAGAAAGGTGCAGCTAATGATAATTTCCCCAAAAAAGTAAACACAGTACCTAACCCCATCGGTAGGTAAGTGTAAATCGATACAAACAAACCGCTTATTGTGTTGTGTGAAAAGCTAATTAGCGCTCATTTCTAACCATAATAGTGTTTGTTAAATACATTGTTATCACACGCGTTGCCAAACAGTAGTTAATAACATATATTCGATTAGCCTGTTTAGGTATCCAGTTTCATGGATCGGAAAATTGCGGGAAAGTTTGGATACTGAATAACGCATTAAACAAACGAATTTGTTCCTAAACGATGAAGTAATAAAGCTAAGGTTTGCTGGAAAGCGGTGCCCCGTGGCCGCCACATAGCGTTTGCATTTTACCGGCGAGTGACGTCAAAGAATGTTATTTATGAAAGTAAGTTGGTGTGTTTTTTTAGAGAGCGTTTTTTGACACCGTCATTTCACATCCCAGTGCCATCATTTTTATAACACTGCAGCCACCGCTCTTCTGTGCTTAACTGCTTCAATTCTTCTTAATCGAAATACTGGAAGACTAAACCATAAAACGTTGAAGCTTTAACAGCATGACCTAGATATTTCAGGGCGTAAATAATTCTAAAGGAATAAAAATATCTTTGTGGCAGAGCCCTAACTTGATCTCCTTAAAAGCTATGACAATATGAGTGTTTACAGTAAGGCTCTAAAGTTACAAATAATTTTAGGTGAGACTTAAGAGATATTAAAAAAAATATTAATGTTTTTTTATATTTTTTTACTGCAAATAACCCCAACTATCGCCCTGTTTCGTTTGATCCATGATTTTTTGCCCAGCCTGTGCAGGGTCCCATTAAAATAGATGGACAAATTTTAACACAGCGCTCAGTACGTCTAACCAAAGACATCCAAGCAAAAAAAAAAAACACTGATTAAAGTGATTTTATTTTGACCTAAAATAATAAATTGCACATTAGTTTATTTTCGTTAGCTGATTATTTTTCTTGTATCTAATGCGTTTTTCTTATTATATTTTTATACCATCGTCTTTAGTCTTTATTTGGTGGTCTGAAGGATTTCTAAAAGTTTGTCCACCTATTTTAATGGGACCTTATATATGGTCGGTAATAAAATTGAAGTAGTACATTACATACTGTCAAAAAATAACATTAAATAGTCTGCTGCTAATTGATGCAGTTGTGACTGTCTAAATACTTCAGAATAATACAGAACAAAACAGTCAGACGCCTCGATTAGTACAAGCCGTACCAATATTTGTTCGCCCCACAGATACCTAGTTGTTCCGGTACCGAGTGTTTGAACATATGAGATTTGTGTCTGTAAACGCACCAATAAATATGATTTATCGTAAGGTGGGGCAACGATTTAATTTGCAGGAAATGGGTGTTAGAATGCAATTGATAATATTTTAGACGAATACGAAAACATATTATGTTTAAAAGAAAGTTAGTGCGTACACTTCTTCAGCCGACATATCGGCCGCGATCGGCCGACGACGCGACGTACGAGCATAGTTCGGTCGATGACGGATTAGGTGTACACCTTGCGTTACACACAAAGCACGCAAGTTTAGTCAGAGAAATTATTCGTAAAATAATTAGAAGTCAAAATAAGAAAGAACATCTTTCAGTTGCATGTATGTAAGAGCTTAACACAAAAAAGGCTAATCCAATTAGCGAGAAACTTTCTTCTTTCCAAATACAGAATAAGTCGTGAGAAGTCACGAATTACAAACATCATACTTGGAAATTCAACTCTGTCGTACGTAGGTGTGTTGATAAACACAAATCTCGAATGCACAAACATTGCAATCGAAGTGCTACGGCATAAATGATGATCCTACTTGAAATTCTGTCTATCGAGCAAAAGCCAAAGAAGCGAAGTCATTCGACTTATTACCGTGTTCCATTTTTCTTCTTTAAAAAATACAATGAGAAATCCATTAAATTTATTTCCGTAGTATGGCGCTCGCTCGTAGGAATAATCTTAGATTAAATATTTGAACTTATCGGCGCAGTCTGTTGGCGCAGTTGCATAAACAGACAAACAGATGGTTTTCTATGAAATACGGGCGTGTTATGTACTCTCTGTGGGCAGATAAGTGTCTCATTAAATACTTAAACGCTTGGTTAAGAATGGTTTGGTAAAGAATACAAAAGGATAACAAAGGAAGAAACATATTACGGTTGGAATCTCGAGTCTTGTCATCCCGTTTACATATTTTTTAGTTCTGAGTTGATGAGCACTTCACATCACCGCCTCACGGCATACTCCATTTTGTATCCTGATAAACAAAGTATCTGATTAAGATTATGTCTTTCTTCTCAGAGTAGTCAGATAGGAAACGCAAAAAAATCATCTGGTTTTAAAAACATAATTTATTTTTGACGTGTAGAAATGTGTGTACAATCCTACTTACAGAAATTAGATCATTTATCACAATCATATTATAATACTGTCCCGCCAAAGAAATGAACACAGAATCACATTGTTAGCAGCTTGTCACTGGAGGCGTTCAAACAAAAACAAAATTCAACGTATGAAATAAACAACTGAACGAAAAACCAGTTACTTAGTGCTTGAGTGTCAGTCTCTGTACTTTGACACTCAATCATAAACGAAACAATGGTTTCATTTATACACTCACAATCCAAAACAACCATACGCAGACCACTTTTTAATTTCACCAGCCATTAATATTCGCATTCGAAAAATTCCAATTCAAACCAGATTTTATTCTGCATGTCATTGAAAGTTGGATGAACTATGTAAGGTTGATGTGGGGTGAAACATTCATTCCGTAATCGGATCCCCAAGTTCGGACAGGCCCATCCGGAGTGCTGAAATAGGTGGAACGGATGTGTTATCATTATTAATGGTTTCCATACTACTCCACAGTAGATAAGATGTGTGGATATTTTTCGCACAGGTATTCCGAAGTTATTATGCGGAACTTTTTGAGTATCCCCGTGTAACAAAGGATTTATGTTTGTTGTGTTCTGTTTTGTGAAGTTGAGGTGGTTTAGAATACAATTATGGTAATTCTCTGCTGTGGTTTATGTAAGTAGGATATATGGAAACTTTCCCTCATTACAGAGTTAAAAGCGTGACGTTGACATTATTTTACCAAACATGTTAAAACAACATAATTCAACATTATGTGGTTTTATGATAATGTTACACAACGGGGCAGTGCTGCCAACTTTTTGGGCACTTTTCCTGTTGACAGAGATGCGGACGATTTTTTATTTAACCTATGATTCTTTCCTTTTTAACCGACTTTCAAAAAGGAGGATGTTGTATGTTCGACTTTATGTACTTTTTTATGTATGTTCACCGATCTAATTTTTTTTTAATAATACTTATACATCAAGCTACCCGGAACTGTCAAAATTTTTCCAACAACTTTGAACCTTATGCTTTGGCGATAAAGTTTAAAATCTATTAAAGAAATTTGACAGATTGTAGTAGCTTGATGTGCTGGCGTCTGTAGAAGTAGGAAATAGGTCACGTTGGAGAAATATACCAGGACATCATATAATTTTCATTCTAGACCAGGCTAAGGCCCATCCGCGGTTGTAAAGCCTTAGATGATGATGACGATGACGTATTAATTGATTTTTCAATCATCTGATAACGTTATTCAAGGAATATATATAATAATAGTTACATCTACCTATACTGCGCGTAAAATTGCAAGACAACTATCAATCTCGTGATAATACTTTGCTAATGTCCGGAGTCCAAATTAATGTTTTATCAAATAATCGATACTGAATCATTTGCTTGGATTCCCAGTAACAGCAATAGTTTGGATAGATAATATTTGGCAGACCTCGGGCTTTATTCTGTATGACACAATGACAGAAACCGCGCGAAATGAACGCGAGATTGCCGGGATTAGCTAAGGAATTGACGTAGTTTCGAGTAAGGAATCGTTAAGTGGTTCTAGTGAATTTGGCTATGAGAGATCCGAGAGCGAGAGACATATTGATCTTTCAAACAATCGTACAATCTCATTCGACTATGCCTCTCCAAGTTTTACGGCCCTTTCTTCTTTCGCGTCCAATTCAATCAGGTTGACATCATTCACAACTACAGATCCAGATTTCTAGAGGGTGTCTTATGTTGCGTTTTTTGATTGAATCGTATTGAATGTATTCCGACTTTACGAGATAAAGTCACGTTGTTGTGATAGGTACGACACGTTGTGGGATGTAACTTGAACGATAATTTTACCTATCAGCTGTTACCGTGTTTATTTATTTTATAGAACACCTACATCATTCCAACTACTGCATTAGAATTTCTTATCTCATTACGGAACCCGATCACGATGTTGCTGATAAAGATAATTCATAAACAGGTCATCCATGGTCAGAGGGATAAACACAAATGTTGACGACACACGTGATAAAATCAGCAAAATGATAATGATAAAATATCTGCATCCGGCAGATAAGGTATTAAATATTTATGGAGTATTAAGAGCATTACGACATTTATTGCTAACAAAGAATGCGATGACGGTACTGTCTTGTAACTTGTATCTACGAAGTGACTCGATGTTTTGGAAACCATGATGGATTAGCTAATGTTTGACAAACAAATTACGTCACTGAGATATCAGGGGCCAAGGCAAAGGCTTGTTATATATATATTTTGATTTATAGTGTAAGATCCATACAAACAGCATGTTTAAACATAATATGGGTTTACAGACATTATAATACTCAAGGTCGCTCGGCGCGTTTTCGGGAAAAGAATCGGAGTAGCCGACAATGGCCGACATAGCTTGCAGAGTAAGCAAACTGTAGTGGCAGTGGGTTGGTCATGTTTGTCGAAGGACCTAAGGCCGGTGGAGCAGACGAGTCCGATTGGAGATCGCATATCGACAAGCGTAGTGTGCGACGCCCCCCAGCTGGATGGACCGACCTTAAGAAGTTGGCTGGGACAGACTGGATGCGGAAGGCGGAGGACAGGGTGTTGTGACGCAGGCTGGGAGAAACATACGACCAGCAGTGGACTTCTATAGGCTAAGTTGATAATATTCTATTTTGATATTCCTACGACATTCTCACAATTGACATTTGAGATGCTTTTGGAAGATGTTAGCGATGAAATTACAGTGGCTAATATCAGAACAAATCAAGTCACTGGGTTATTAGGTTATCAACCTACTCATGTTCTAATGACAAATTACGATTTCAATATCAGATCTTAATCGGTAATCAATAGTATAAATTCACAGATGAATTAATTTACCACGAAACGACATTAATCATCAAACGGGTTTATCATCAATCGTCTACATAACGATCTTAGGAATGTTAATAGATAGTTAATAAACTAGTGTAATTATAATTATGTACCTAAAGAAACTATAGAGGACATTCAAGTTCATTAACAGATAAATATCTGCTTTAAGGCTCCTTTAAACAGGCGCGACACGCGATAAAATCGCGCGCGACACAAAGGCACCGCTCGTTGTGCGACTTGCGGTGCCTTTGTGTTGCGCACGATTTTATCGCGTCTCGCGCCTGTTTGAAGTTTCACGTTAAGTCACTCAGTCAGTCAGTCACTCTCACGTTAAGCAGTTGGCCTGGCTGTCATTTGTAAATCTTTGACAGTCGTTACGGGTAGGTAGTCAAAAGCCCGAAAGTCTGACAATTAGTCTTGAAAAGGGGTTGTAGCGGTATCTACAACGCCACATGCAAAACAACGCGTCATACTGAGTTACGGACGTCACGCAAATCCTGCATCGCGCAAGCAGAGTTTACCGCGCAACTAGTATAGATACAACGGCCCGACATGAATCAACGGGCAGTTGCCCGCCAGACACAACACCCGTCTGGTCGGAGGATCCTCCCTTTTCTATGGAGGTTGAGTGAACTTTACACCCTGTTACTCATACCTCTATACTGGTGACCCCGAACATGAACGTCAGCGCAGCCTTCGTGCAAATACTTCAGCGTGACGTCATCATCATCACTCCCGCAAGCGTTAGCGGCGAGTCACCCAGCCAGCCAGCTCCCACGGCTTCAACGGGTATCCTGACCACCAGCATGCAGCGACCGGCGCATACCTGGTCATCACCCTCAGCCTCATCAGCAACCTCGGCACAGCACACTGCACTTTCGGCCGGTCAACAAGAAGAGCTCAATTCCTCTCCTGGTCGACGCAGCAGCCAGCCAGCCTCAACTCGGCGCTGTACTACATCCGACGCACTGGAGCATAACGCAGCGCCACCCCGACTCACTGGGGACATCTTCGCAGACAGTTCCGACTCACCGTGAACTATGCGGCAACCGGTTCCGACTCACTGGAACCTCAGCTGGCCTGGCAAGCATCGCAAGATACAAGACTCAGCCCACTATCGACCTCCGGTCTCCGGGGGGGAGTGATGTAGCTGTATCCACAACGCCACATGCAAAACAACGCGTCATACTGAGTTACTGACGTCACGCAAATCCTGCATCGC
The DNA here is from genome assembly GCA_963855955.1 of Luperina nickerlii. NCBI lineage: Eukaryota > Metazoa > Arthropoda > Insecta > Lepidoptera > Noctuidae > Luperina > Luperina nickerlii. The sequence continues at coordinate 6,789,303 of OY979674.1, forward strand.
GCAAGCAGAGTTTACCGCGCAACTAGCATAGATACAACGGCCCGACATGAATCAACGGGCAGTTGCCCGCCAGACAAACACCCGTCTGGTCGGAGGATCCTCCCTTTTCTATGGAGGTTGAGTGAACTTTACACCCTGTTACTCATACCTCTATAGGGTATCGTGTTACCCAGTAACTGAGTTGTGGAGGTCAGATAGGCAGTCACTCCATGTAAAATACTGGACCGACATCAACATAGTTGGTCAAAGGCTAGGAAGATTGAATATACATATACAAGGTGTTAAAACTTATCCCGACAAACTTTAAGAGATGCTTTAGTTAGAGTCTAAAGCAGGGGTCTCCAAACTTTGAAACCTTCAGTTGTTTATTTCGATGGTGTAAAGTTCAGACCATCGAACTGAACAACTTTCACTGTAGGACCAACCCTGAAACCACGAAAAAAATCAGCTGTTTCATACATTTTGGTCAAGTAGGTATTGAACTTTTGTATTAAACAGTTGATTTTTTTTCGTGATTTCAGAGTTGATCCGACAAACTAAGATTAGCACCTCTTAGTTAGCACCTCTTAAAGTTTGTCGGGTTAATTTTTTAACACCTTATATTACTTTATAACATTTTTCAATCTTGATGGTAAGCTTTTGTTTGCGACTGAATCCGATTCGTAAAGTACAGTTATTATGATATTATTAATGTGCTTATTACAATTAAAATTAAATCAAGCAGATTAATTGTTAAATTACGATTGGAATGTTTCCGAGAACAGTTTACAATGCGTTAATTGTTTGTTAGGTAATCGATCAGGTTAAATTGTGCGTGGTGTTATCATGTTACGTATACAAGGCAACACAATTGTTTCCACTTGAATAAGCAATTCCGTGTCTGATTAGAGACGATAAGCTTCCTAGTGAGTTTTTTCTAACTTAACCTCGAAAACCAGTTCACTCGTGTATCATACAGTCATTCATAATAAAAAAAACATCAAAATCGGTTCAGCTGTTTGCGAGCTACGATGGCACACACAGACACACAGATACAATACACATATTAAACTTATAACAGCCCTCTGTTTCTGTCGGGGGTTAAAAATGTATTTTAATATTAGTTTCGAGTGCTTAAATGGCAATGTTTGTATTATCTTACAGCCTAACATACACTTCTTCTTCTGGTGCCTCTCCAATTATTCAAGGCTGGCCATCAACTCCGAATATTATTATTTCCCCTTGACCTTTGCATGGTGGCCCAGTGGTAATGGCCCCGACTTACGTATTGTAAGATCGTGGGTTCGAACCCACGCTGCACAATACTTTGTGTAATTTATTTCATCACCACTGCTCTCAAAACGGTGGGGGAAACCATCGTGAAAAAAGCGGCATGTCCTCGATTAAAAAATTCAAAGACATGTGACATCCACCAACCCGCACTGGCCCCGTGTGATGGATTTTGGCCCACTTCCTCTCACAGAGAGGAGGCTTGGGTCCTAGCCCCAGCAGTGATAACGTTATAGTCTGATTCTGCTTGGAATTTGATTTTTTTTTTGTGGAATTTGAATATTTTGTGGTTTTTTTTTTCTGGTATTTGATTTGCTTACCTGATGTTAATAGAACGATGATCATTTCCATATTCATTCCTCTATGCATCTCAAGATCAAATATCAGAAGATAATAATTTAAAATCAATAAAACTATGCTTTCCGACATCTGATATTAAAATTTTTATTCTACCTTATATTGACAATAGAATTCTCGGAGCAATGATGTCCTCTTCTGAGAGAAATGTATGCTCATTCAATTTGACATCGCTCTCCACTCTAAAATATAATCTTGACTTTTATTCGATTTCGGGCGTTGGTGGACTGACAGTTCGATTTTGGTGTCTATTTATATTCTTGGGTCTTGTCGTGTGGGTGTGGTTGATTCTGTATCTAGGTACATTTTTATTCCCAGCTTCGCACGAGCGCGTTTTTCCCGCGACGGTTTTTTTTTCGCGCACTGCATTTTCAACGCACTGCTCAAGGCAGAGAGTTGAAAATCCAATAGTCTGTTTTTTTGATGCGCTGTGGTGCGCTCTGTGGAATTCTCAACGCTCAGCTTAACACCGAGAGTCGAAAATCCAGTGCGCGATAAAACCCGCCACGATATTTTTACGTCCTACCTACCAAATTGATAAGTGCGCGTGATTCGTTCAATGAATCAACAGCTTATCACATCACTTGATTTACGTTTAATTTTGACGCTTCGAAAACTTCGTTCCAGAAACCGGGCGTTAAGGTGTAAAGATGGCTCACTGACCTTGTGCATGTGGGCGGAGCTAAGCGTCCTACTCCCGATGCTTGCGGTGGCGCGATACACTAAAACGATGATCAAAGAATATGCAGAGGCGCAGACATGCCGCACGTAGGTCGCCATTTTTGCCTACGATTCCAGAAGGGAATGGCGAATGCAAGACTGATATATTTTGTACTAGCTGTTACCCGCGACTTCGTCCGCGTGGAATTTAAGAAAAAAGTTATTGTTGAGTTCGCAGAGTTTACGATAACTTATTAATTCTGTATTCCGCGTAAAGAAATACCTATGCTAATTTTAATGAAATTCTTCTAATATTTCTCCATTTAGTTCTTTTTGATCGTTTTTGCATTTTTAGTTTAATTATTATTTATTTTTAGTTTTTCGTATTAGCCTTTTTATATACAATATTTGGTGTACGATTTTCTTAAACAAAAACACTAAGTATATTATTATATTATTTATTCAATCAATTTCTATGGAGATTAAGGAATCTTCACGTATAGGATCCACTTATAAACATAACTATACTCCGTTTCTTTATTATGATTTGATTACATTTGAAAGTACCTAATTAAACGGAGTATAATACAACCTCCCTATTTGAATCGGATATTATTCAATATTTCATTTCATTGATTTTAATTTTTTTTCGTAGGAACCTATTTTGTTTTTTTTTCTAAAATAAATGTACCTAGTCTAAGTAACTTCTTATTCACCTATCTGCTAGTGAAAGTCCCGTCTTAATCGGTCTAGCCGTTTCAGAGATTAGCGGGAACAAACAGACGACAGACGGACAGACAGACAAAAATTGTAAAAAAAAATATTTTGGTATATGTGCAATTTAACAGTCAGAAGTCGACTGCAATCTCACAAAACTATGGCATAGCAATATTAGTACTTATGACCTTCTTCTATAAGAACGTTTGACAACAATACAAATTGGCAACATGATTGTTATTACAAATTTCAAAAAATTTCGTAAGCGTTACGGTGGCCAAAGTGGCTAGCACTGTGCCTCGCATGGCGAACGTTCGGGTTCGAGTCTCACATCGAACATGAAAAATATTTTTTAAGTATCACATGTGCAATTAGAATGCCGAGTTGCTAACCAATAATTATGTTAAATATTCCACAACTAAACGAAGATTCTTTTGTTTTACAATTATTTTCAATCTTAGCGTCGTTTTTAAAACATGAGGGTAGATTTCAAACAAAGTGTTAAGTTCACTCTGTTTCAAATCTATCCTAATTTTTTAACTACTTTACTAGTTCACATAAATTATTCCACTATTCGCGGCAAAAATATCTGTGCAAATATTGTAGCGTCTATGCGTCGACGTCTCATTAGCTGTATCGAGGCTAACGGAGGTCACACGAAATATTAAAAATCCTAAACAGGTAGGGTAATTTTGTGTCAGGGGACATAGTGGTCGTAACTTACCAAATTAGTATTTATATTATTGTAATATTGAGGTTAAGTTTCAATCCTCTTTTCATTGAGAAAATGAATAATTAAGCTGTAACCTCTTAAATGATATCAGAATTTTCATAATATCCATAATATATAACCTAAAACCTTATAGTTCAGGCATAAGTATTCCGGCCTCAATTGATAAAGCTGCCTTATTTCGATTCGTCGTGAAATAGTGATCAACATATTCGCCACGGGATACAAGTAACCAGTTGGTCTCGGGGCATAGTGCCTGGTTAAGATTTCTCGCCGTGGGTTCGATCCCAGTCGGAGGATCTTCTTTGCGTCAATCAAGACATTTGGTTTTATTTTTATTTCGTATTTTTTGGGTATACTTTGTTCTATTTTTAATTGTTTTTTGTTATATACTTTGCTTTATGTTTATGTTGTTTACTTTTACTTGTTTCCGTTATTTAGTAATTAAGGTGTGTTTTTTAACATTCAATACTATAATAATAACATAAGTAAGTGTAAAGGATTTCTTATGTATAAAAAATATTACAATATTACCATATCAAAATTTATTTCATTTGTTATCATATTATAATAATAAATTACCTTTATTGTAATATCTATTTGTTCAAAGTAATTTACAAAAATAAATTACTAACACATAATAATAATTATATAAAACATCAAAAAAAACTGGCCCAACTCGGATTTGAACTCACTTCTATCCCGATCACATTAGCGAGTGCAGCCTCGTTACCGATCTAGCTAATGTTTACTTATGTTATATTATCGAAATTTTGCAGTACTATGAAAAAAATAATCAGACGGCGATAAAAAAAACAAGTTACTGATATTGTCATCCTTGTCTAGCATTGACCACATCTTTAACTACTCGTAGCGATGCTACACGGCATGTTAATTTATAGCGTTGGAGCATCACTCACACGGATAAATATGCGCATGTGTGTATAGACGCCGCAGCCCGTATAGCGCAGGCGATAATGGTTATTGCAGTGTAAGTGGACGTCTAGAGGTTGACTGTACCGTGTATACATTCATATGCATTTAGTAAGAAGCGGTTGTTTTAATATTACAAACAGACACTCCAATTTTATTTATTCGTATAGATAGATAGATAGATACTTATTAGTCCACTCAACGAATAACTATTAAGAGATAGAGATAAGAGGTGTAGAGTGCGTGAGCTGGGCCCTGAGCGATTTCTTCAGAGTGCTTAGGGAGTGAACATAGGTACTAAAAGTCCCCGCGTCTAGGAGGTGAGCCGGAGTGGGGGGTATAAAAATTCCCACATTTGAGTTTTTCGCTAATATCTATAAAACGGTGCGTCGTCGTAGAGAAAAAGTATTTTTCTTGACTTGCTTTGCTTTGGCATTTTTATTTATTTACAAATTATCTTATATTTACAAAATAAACAATATAAACAAAAACAGTATTTAGAAATGGCACCACTAATAAAGCGTCCACGCGGACAATAGAAATGGGCCCTCTGCAGCGAGCTAGTCTATAAACGCATACTGATACAATTCGTTCATAAATATTTGCAATAACACAGCCAAACGCGCGTAGTCGATCGATAGCCGGGCGGAGCAGCGAGCGACACAGCCACCCCGTCTCAGTGCTAACGCACGACTGCCGCCCGCGCCCGCGCAGAGCACCTCTGAAACTCTATCTCAAAATGGGGCATTGTCTTTGCAACTGTTGATTGATTTAAAAACGCTCTTTCAAATATGTAGTACTTCGAACCATCAATTTTTCAGTGTAAAAATATTTCCAAACATCAAAGCCGTTTAGAAGTTATAAGGAAATATTAGCCAAAATAGCGTTTTGGTAAATATTTTTTTAAGGCAAAAGTATTAGCTTTATGAAAAAACCCTGTTTCAAAAATGCTGTACATGAATCTATAGCAAACATATATTTTTTACAGACCTTCTAACCAAACCGTTAATAAGTTATAAGCTTCATAAAGTGACCGTGTTACGGTACTAAACGAGAGTAAGGCCCTTAAGCTAGGGTTCTCTAAGTCTGCGGCGGCCGCCATATAGCGTCCGCAATTTACCGGCGAATGACGTCATTAAAACGTTATTTATGTACATCATTTTCATGACAGCCGTCACTACGGCCGTTATGTAGCGGCCACTCCTCATAAAACCGTAGCCTATGTCTTCTTTTTACTTTTTGTACCTTAGGATCAATGAATGCGGTAGTTTAGGTACTGAAGGTTGTCTGCTTAAAGGCTCCTTCAGGCGCGACACGCGATAAAATCGTTTGTAGGAGCCTTAACAAATGGTGCTATAGTCCGCGCGGAACTAGTTGGCCGCGCCTTAGGTATGTGAGCGGTGAGACGGAGGAGCGGGAGCGCTTGCTGTCATTAATGACACTTGCATTGCGAACACTAGGCAACCCGCCGCCTCACCCCCGTCCACCGTCCGTCCGTCCACCTAAGGCGCGGCCAACTAGTTCCGCGCGGACTATAGTAGCTTCTACATTAGTAATAGGGCCACAAAAGTTATACTCAACAGCGTCCACGCATACATTCACCTTTTAAATTGCCAGCAGTATTCTGTAATGTGGTTGCTGTTTCGATATCTACGCAAACCGCACGGCAATATACCAATCGGCATCGATCAATCACCTGAGTGTCGTCTTTATGAACGTCACCGCCTCGTATTTTATAGTCTCGCACAGATAGGGAACCGTATCTCAGAATATTCACATTTTGCTAGTGTATAGTCGTTATCGAAATTCGATTAACAAATGTATGGAGAAGGTATTGACAAAGTTTGGCTGAAGTAGTAACTGTGCGTGTATGACTAATTTACAATTTAAGGCTTCTTCAAACAGGCGCGACACGCGATGAAATCGCGCGCGACACAAGGGCACCGCAAGACGCGCAGCGAGCGGTGCCTTTGTGTCGTGCGCGATTCGCGTCGCGCTTCGCGCCTGTTTGCAGGAGCCTTTACAATCGCTCAAATTATGTTTTTAACTCGCTCTGCATTTATTTTGGTCGACTCTTCACGTGACCTTGCTGGCCTATTTTTAGCCCAAAGAATCAGCATTGCCATCCATCGTGGTAATACTGTCAGCCTTTTGGATTCTTATCCCATTGAGAGCGATGCGGACGAATTTTGTTATGCCCAGAGTTCCTCCCTGTACATAATTATAGATATTTTAGTGTTAGCTTGTACATTGAAATTAATGTTTTATGTTTGTATTTAAATAAAAATAAATTTTGTCCAAATGGTTGCCGATTGATTTGAAGGCCGTCCGGGTTTTTTCTTCGATTTCAAGTAACTAAATGAATACTCAAAACAACAAGACGAATATTCAAAAATGTGATCTAATAAAATTACCAGCCGCATTTTGGATCAGAATAAAATAAATCGACCAATAAGTTACGGAACTGCTAAGGAAAAAAAATATGACTATGCGTCAAACGGAACCGCGTTACTTTTCGTTCTTACAAATTATGCCACTAACTTGTAATTTAGCTATTTCTGGTCCCGTGCCAAGAACATTAGCTGAGATACAGAATACGCATGTAGCTAGACAATAAATATGATTTAGGTTTCTCAATAGCGGTTAAATAAATCGCTACTGCAGTGGATTGCCCTGTGTTATATCGAATAGAACTGAGTACGATAAAAAAATGAGAATAATATCTGACGTCAGATTTTAATATAACGTCCGGAAATTATGGCCTTATAAAATTTTGAATGTTTCTTTATTAGGGTTCCGCACCAAAATAGTAAAACGGAACCCTTATGGTGAGACTCAGTCTGTCTGTCTGTATGTCTATCACAGCTGGATATCTCAAGAACTACTAATGCTATCAACTTGAATTTTGGAATAGTTTAAGATAACGTTTGCCCAACTATTTTGCAAATAAAAGAGAAATAAAAATTTATGTATATTTTTTTGCAACAGGGACTGAAAGGGGGTGTGAAAATCTCGAAGTGGAGCTCCACTTCGAGTTTTGCTACGCTAAGTAGCTACTTGGGCATGTGAAGTATCATATGAAAGTGCGCAGTTTGCACATTCTCAATCATGTTTTCCTTTTTTTTAGGCCGCATAGTTTTCGATTTTTGATGAAAAATGTAAAAAAAAAATACCATTTCCCCCCTTATCTCCGAAGTTTGCAAAGAGAAAAATCTGAAATAAATAATAAATCTATGTGATAGAAGTTCATGTAAAGATTACAGGAAAAATAAAACAGTCTCTAAATAGCACACTTTTTCAGAAATCATTAACAGAAGTTACATTAGTTCCACTATCGGTCAAGAGATGGCGCTGACATAAATCTGCAATATTCTACACCGCAGTGCAGTGTTAAAATCCTCTGACGAATATTGGCCTCCCTGATGAAAAATTAAAATCATGATGATACGGAACCCTCAGTGCGCGAGTGCGACTCGCTCTTGACCTGTTTTTTTTTCTTGCTTATGTGCTTTAAGAGTTTCAAGGCTGAAAATTCACGGAAATAAACGGTTTACTTTGTTGAGTTGGTTCCGAAATGATAGGCACTAAAATGCTAAGAACTAATTTGAAAAATGTAACTTCAATGTTCCAATTCATCAATCTATACTTAATATTATTAAGCTGAAGAGTTTGTTTGTTTGTTTGGTTGAACGCGCTAATCTCTGGAACTACTAGTCAGATTTGAAAAATTCCTTTTGTATTTGATAGCCCAATTCTTGAGGAAGGCTCTAGGCTATTTAACATCACGCTATGACTTTTAGGAGCCGCGCAAAAAGAAAAAAAGTCTGAAATAATGCTAAGCAAAAACGAAGTAATAGCGCGGGCGGGCGATGCGATGTGACGCGGTGGGTCGGAGTAATAAGAAATTTCACGCGGACGAAGTCGCGGGCAGAAGCTAGTCTTTAAATATACAGTACGGACAACGGTCATTTGCAACCAATTTTTCTCTTCAATATACCTAAGATTAGACGCCATAAGATTTAATGGGACGTATATCTACAACTAACGAAGAAAATAGTTCATAAGGTATAATATATGAGGGTTCCTAAATGGAGGCTGCGAGAGATTCGGGTTAATTCGTTGGGTCTGTCCCTGCAATTATGAAAAAAATCGCTGTCGATATTGCACAACTGGCCTTGGTTTCTAGCCCAATTAACGAAATGACGTGCGTTAACCATTTTGGTTTTGCTCACTTTCGGTATGCCAGGAGCGTTGCAGAAAATTAAATGGACATTGAATTGACTCAGTTCGGTTTCGTTCGGTAAAAGGATTGCTTCATTCACGTGTGGTTTTTGACCGAATTGTGTAGATTTTTTTTTTGTGTAAACATTTCATTGAACTGTGGGTTTCATTCCTGAAGATTAGATGGACATACGGCTACTTCCTGCTTTTGTTATGATAAAAGCATTCGGATTGCACTTACTGGAAAAACCGAAAATATTCTATAAGTACTACATAATTAAATCCATTTGAATTTTACTACGAAATCATATTTTAATATCAGACGATCAAAAAGCGCTGCCGCAAAAACAAGCTTACCATTTTACCAAGAAAATCTGATGCAGATTCAAATTGGCTGCGGGATTTCTAGAAAAAATTTCTCGTAAAAGATTCCGAGAATGGTAGCTTTTGTACCCAACTCCCGTACTACGTTCGTTAGCGTTTGGATCACGTCGCATCGCAAAGAGTTGCTAACAGAGGAAAAGTACCAAAATTTTGCAGTCTTGTTAATTGGTTGTCATCATTCAATTGTATGGTAAGTTTGTGCGGCTCGTTGCTAAATGATAACAGCTACACATGTCGATCGAAGGTTAAGCTACGTTTGCTGCGGTCATTGCGTGGATGGGTGACCATCAATTACATATCGAGACCCCTACGTGCCTGGAAAGGACGTTGAGCCGTTAGTCCCGGCTGTCATTCGTAGATCTTTGACAGTCGTCACGGGTAGCCAGAAGCCCAGAAGTCTAACAACGAGTCTTACCAAGAAGATCGTGTGACTCAATAACTGGGTTGTGTAGAGGTCAGATTGAGATACGAAGTCGCTCCATGTAAAATGCTGGTATTCAGTTGCATCCGGTTAGACTAGAAGCCGACCCCAACATAGTTGGGGAAAGACTAGGTAGATTGATTGATTCGTCGACATTAAGGCTCCTACAAACAGGCGCGACACGCGATATAATCGCGCGCGACACAAAGGCACCGCTCGTTGCGCGACTTGCGGTGCCTTTGTGTCGCGCGCGATTTTTATCGCGTGTCGCGCCCGTTTGTAGGAGCCTTTATGTAGGGTGAGTGGGGGGAAGATAGAAAACGGGGTAACACAAAAAGTTGTCCATAACGTCAGACTTAATGCAGTTTTTGCAGTGATGGCAACATTGTTAAGATCGCCATTTTGTTACGTCGCACATCTCAATCAGCGTTTACCGCTTTGAGTGAATGGTTGTGTGAAAAATGCAAATGTCTGCGCAGTGACTTTTACACAAATTAATCGAGTGTTTTAATCTTACCCCGTGTCCTGTAACTTTACTTACGAGGTGGGTACGAATGTTTTATTGGAATATATACTCATTATTTTTAATTCTTAGTTGTGTTATTACATCCAAATACGGCTATTTTTCGTATTTTAGGATTTATTTCAACTTACCATCTTTACCCACCAATATTTGACGGGGTAAGAAGAACATTTAAAAGTTTCGACCTTACCCCGTTTTCAAAAGTCATACTAATAGTCAGATGTTCTCAAACTGTTCATGATAAGATAAGTATACAAAATAAAATAATCGGTACCTACCCTTTTATGATTTTATGATGTTCTTATAGAATATCGTTTATGCAAAGTTTAAATGAATTAATTTTGTGTATAATTGATTAGTGATTACAAATATTATTATTATAAATACCAACTTAGGACTACCGAATGACTATTCAATAATTGCATTTTGTCAATTCAGAATCACCATGCCACGTAACTACGTCCGGACATCTCTACGCGCAACTTCCTACACCCATGACGATATTGCTAACGCCATAGAGAAAGTAAAACGGAAGGAATCTTTATAATATAATACGTCATAGTGTGAAAGAACAAGACATCCCGAAAAATCCGTGCCGAAGTCGAGATTATTATGTTAAGAATTAAGGTACAACTTCGTAGCCAACTGCAAGCAGCAGCAGCAGGCGACGTGTCGCCACGACACTACTGGTTTCTATGTGTTTCTATGAAATACCTTCCGTAGCTAGCGACACGTTGTTTTCATAGAAATACATAGACCCCAGTAGTGTCGCAGCGACACGTCGTATGCTGCTGCTGTTTGCAGTCGACTACGAACTCGTACCTTTAGATGTAAAAAAGATTAAAATTGAATCTTTAAAGATATTGATCCTAAATATGGCAAATTAATGTAAGATAAGTGATTTGTTATTGCTTTTTTGCCTTTGAAGAGTCTTTTTATGTTTTTGTTATGGGCATGAAGCCATACATTTTTATTTTTCTAAGATGTTGCTTGGATAACTGTTTAATTTTGAAATATTTTATCTTTATGTCACTTTTATTTGTTACGTATTGCGCTACATTTGTAGACTCAGATGAAAGAAAAATGCAAACTCTCTGTTTTGTTATAACTCGGTAAGTATTAGGATAAAGTAAAATTAAAGGATATATTTGATTGATAGCAATGTTTTATTTTCAGTATAACCTTAAGCAATTAAAGTGGAAAGTTTGAGAACCTCTTTGTCAATCTTCCCCCGGTGGGGTAAGATTGAAATATATAAAAATATAAAAACGTTATATCTTTCTTAACTAAAGGAATTTTGATACTTCAGTCAGTTCTCAGTTTTTAGGGCACTTCAAACTATAGACTAGTGACCACCAACAGCGTCTGACAATCATTTAAACGATTTTAGAAACTATTTCGATCTTTCCCCATCACCCTTTCATCTTTCCCCTGGTTCATTTTCGTGATAAAAACATTTAATTTAATTTTTTTTATGCTTTGGAGCATATTTAACAGGATGTTATCAATATGATAGAAAAATATACTCTTTGCTCTTTACTCAAACAAATAATTTTTTAGCATAAGCTCATATGTACTATTCTACAAGACTTCAAATACAACACTGCTCATCTCATCAAAAAACCGTTCGATCTTGCCCCCACTCACCCTACGTAATTATGCCCAATATGAAATATGTATTGTGTGGTTAATAATACATTTAACGCCCGTTGATTGGTCTGCAAACGTAGTTGGAAGTATTTATGTTCCTATTGAAAACACTGTTGAATTATTCTATGTAATTTTAGGATAGGTTTAAAATGTATATTTGTACTGAGGCAGTGAACAGTGCAGTTTGTATGTATGCATACAATTTAAGAACACACAGGCGTTGCTGGCCTAGAATGAAATACATAGTTACTCTTATGAAGCTCCGAAGGAGATCCGTAGAATTTTCAGTGACATGTTTGAACATTGGGTGTAGATTATTATTATTCTTAGCGCATCGTCTGATGCCTGACGCATATGAGGTGGAATAGTCCTTCCACAGTTATTTTTATCACTGAGTTCTCTGACTAGCTCAGCGGGGAAATTGCGTAACACATTATCAATCGGAATCGGTTTCATTTTGACAGTTAAACACCAAACATTGCGTTATATAAGGTTGGTATTCGGCATGTAAATACAGTACCCGGCGATAAATATTGTACATCGACCTTTGGAAAGAGACAATCGGCTAATTTCGGCTTCGTAGAGCGTTATCTCTGTCGCACGAAATACAAACAGTCCGGTATCTATTAGGAGCTGTTAAAACAATTATGATTTGCTTCTTTTGATAATTATATTTATTCTTTGTATAAAATGGTTTTGTGTAAAAAGGTCGATGTGTAATATTTATCGCCGGATACTGTACTGGTATGCCTGTAAAATATTGGTATTCAGCTGCATCGGGTTAGACTCGAAGCCGACCCCAACATAGTTGGGAAAAGGCTATAGGCAGATGATGATTCCTGCTGAATTTGAAGGGTTTGTGGCTATGTAAAGGCTCCTTCAAACAGGCGCGACACGACACGCGACACAAAGGCACCGCAAGTCGCACAACGAGCGATGCCTTTGTGTCGCGCGCGATTATATCGCGTGTCGCGCCTGTTTGTAGGAGCCTTAATAATAGCCGCGCGGGTCGATCGATCAGGTGAAGCTACGCTTGCCGCGGTTGGTCCGTGGATACCCATCCACTAACCAATACCAACGCTAACTTAGTTCAAGCTATAAAAATGAAGCGATGTTATTGGTTGGTTTCACATACATCTCTCGCTGCGCATCCTCGCTCATCTCTGGTGGAAACGCGTCCTTACCAAGAGGTATCGTATTACCCAGTAACTAGGTTGTGAATGTCAGATAGGCAGTCGCTTCATGTAAAATACTGTTAAGGCTCCTTCAAACAGGCGCGACACGCGATAAAATCGCGAGCGACACAAAGGCACCGCAAGTCGCGCAACGAGCGGTGCCTTTGTGTCGCGCGTGACTCGTGTCGCGCGTCGCGCCTGTTTACAGGAGCCTTTATGCAACTGCATTCGATTAGACTGGAAGACGACCCCAACATAGTTGGGAAAAAAGCTAGGCAGATTTGATTCCTGCTGAATTTATTGTGTCAATAACAAAAAGGAGAAAGTGTGTGTCTGTGAAAGTCTGTAAGTACAGACCTACTATCGCGCCTGCGAATAATGTGCTAATGAGGATATACAATGTTGGAAGAGGGGTTCGATGCCAAATAATAACAGCCGAACGGGTCGAGCTTCAAGAATAAATGACTCGGAAAGCACGTTAAGCAGTTGGTCCCGGCTGTAATTCGTACTGTCGTTACTGGTCGCCAGAAGCCCGAAAGTCTGACAAACAGTCTTGCCAAGGGGTATCGTATTACCCAGTAACTGGGTTGTGAAGGACAGATAGGCAGTCGCTCCAATTAAAATACTGGTATTCAGCTGCATCCGGTAAGACTGGATGTCGGCTCCAAGATAGTTGCCAAAAAGCTAGGCAGGTGAGGATATACATTGTTGTTAGGGTGTTTTACCTATACCTTTTTTAGGTACAGTCGAACACACCTCTCTAATAAACCTTTGATCTTGAGCTAGCCTAGCGTAAGTACGGGGTTTCAATAGAATATGAGGTCAGCTTATGGGGCTTACATGACCTAAAGCGCGGTCACTGTCGGACTGCATAGAAAAGAAAGAGAAGCGCGATGACACAACCCTGGTAATTTATTGCAAAATATGAAGCAATTATTTAATTACAAATAATCTATTGTTTGGACTAAAGAATTAAAACACTAGTGTTTTAGTATGTTTTTTGTAGAATAATCTGACAAAAAAATGTATATTAGTATGGTTTTTATTGTAAAAAGAATGTTTTTAGAAGTATCTTCATGATTTTTTCTATCTTATCAAATTATTTGCATTAAAAGATACAGCCCTGCGACAGACGGGCGGACAGCGGAGCCTTAGAAATAGGATCCTGTTGGCACCGTTTGGGTACGGAACCCCAAATATGTCTGAAATCTTTTTACTTACTCGACAGATGTTTTGTAAACTATGAATCATATGCTGTTTTGATCTTGGACTGGATTGAAAAATGTTCTTTGCGCGATGTTCATAATGTTGTAGAAAAGGCGGCACGAGTTTTAATAAAACCAGTACGGGGATTACAGGACCTAAACGCAAAAAACGTAAGTTTTAGAAACAACAAAAAAAGTATATGAACGACTACAGTAAACAAAATCAGAAAAATATATGACATTCTTCAGGATATATGCTAGGTAGATAGTGGGTTGAAAACATAAAGGCTCCTGCAAACAGGCGCGACGCGCGACGCGAATCGCGCGCTACACAAAGTCACCGCTCGTTGCGCGACTTGCGGTGCCTTTGTGTCGCCTGTCGCGTCGCGCCTGTGTGTACGAGCCTTAAAGCGTCAGTACCTAAAGGAATATGTAGTATTAAATATTGTACTGTGATACGGAACCCTTCGCGTACGCGACCAGCTCGCACTCAGTGCTAACCAATAAATCAACAGACGCGTCGAGTGACAAAAAATATCGCCACATTAACTCTAAATAAGATGTCAACTCAACACGTGTTAATTTTGTAACTTATAACAAGAACGCCAAATATAGAACTGTCTAGACAAGTGATTTGTCACCAAAAAGAACTTAAGGCTGCTTCAAACAGGCGCGAGATGCGATAAAATCGCGCGCGACACAAAGGCACCGCAAGTCGTGCAACGAGCGGTGCCTTTGTGTCGCGCGCAATTATAACGCGTGTCGCGCCTGTTTTTAGGAGCTTTTAGTCTTTGAGCTATTTTGATGACAATGCGACAGAACTGTGTTGACGTTCATACAAAACTTCTGATTGTGGTGTCATCTTTATTTAAAGGCACCTACAAACAGGCGCCTGTTTTTGTAGGAGCCTTAATTCGTGGAATAGTGACACAGGGTTTTGTTGTATTATTGTTCTTTGAGTATTACTTAGTTGGTCTTTGTGAAGACAGAATGAGCGCTAATTAGTGGGAGAAGAAAGCTATGACTAATCAGTTTTGTAAACCAAGTATTCAGTCATGTATACTTTCTACGTAATTATGCGCGGTTATTCAGAAGTCATTGACAACTTGGCAAAAGTTTTCTTCATTAATTGACAAAAGTTCCCAGGGAACGATATTTGGACGCTTGCATTGGCACTTTTGTATTTAAAAGGCGAACATACAGGCGCGACGCGAACGGCGCGATGCGACTCTCGTAAAACAATTTCTATGAAAACTTCATGTTATGTTTTGCCGAAATCGCGTCGTCGCTCTGTCGCGTCGTCGTCGTCTGCGGGCCCCTTAACCAAGGTCCTAGCACGAACGCGCGCCGTAAACGTAACGTAAGTTGGCACGATTTTCGAATTAAAAACACAATAGCAATTTGGAAAAAAAAATGCCACAATTGGTATCTATCACCCAAAGAACTTAGTAGTCTTAAAACTAAGTTAATATGTACGTTATGAGTATTTTCAATTTTAAAATCGCTCTCACTCACGTTACTTTCGTTTATTCCGCGCGTCCGTGCTAGGCCCACAGGTCGTTTAAGGCTCCTTCAAACAGGCGCGACACGACACGCGACACAAAGGCACCGCAAGTTGCGCAACGAGCGGTGCCTTTGAGTCGCGCACGATTCGCGTCGCGCCTGTTTGTAGGAGCCTTTATCCATCAAATATCAATCGAGTAGCATACGCATAATCAGCCTATAATGTTCCCACTGCTGGGACACAGGCCTCCCCTCGGTGAGAGGGAGTGGGCTGTAATACACTACGCTGGTCCTGTGCGACATATCGAATATACCGAGTCAAACCGTGAAAAACCCACATTAGCCAATGCAGTAATAGATAGATTTTGTATTGGATCGTTTTATACATGAATTATTTGGTTATCTACATATCCGTTATGCGCTTTTATATTTTTATCGTGACGATATTATCGTCAACGTCAACGTCACCGCATCACGATAACAGAGGGAAGCAAAATGTATGGAAATTATATGAAGACGCTTTTAAATTTCCGTCCACGATAACTTTATAATCATAATCATAATAGTCATAAATTCCAAAAATCCCCACTAGCCTGAGTTTATTTAATTAGTGGGGATTTCTGGAAAAAAATAAAAATATTCACTGCTGGTGGGGATTTCTGAAATAAACCATTTTATGGACGTGGGCGATAATATCGTCACGTTAGAAATTATAAGCGCGCATTATAGGCATTTGTCTTTATTTCACAGATGCCAAACTCAAATCGAACATTAAGTATCATCAATAAACATTGCTAGAAACTTCTCTGTGAGCCGTCGTTCATATTTTTCTTTGACAAAATCTAGATTACGTCAAATTTAGACATAAGTATTCGGTTCACGATTTTATTTTTGTTCAAACAATGAACTTCAAATAATGTCGGGATTCCAGGATACCTATAATATTTGCAGAAAAATGTGTGTGTGTAAAAAATCACAGGTCGGCCATTTCTGGTGAAGTCGACATGAAAATGTGACAGGAATAGCAAACGAGAAAATCTGTGTCTATAGCTATACTAATAATAAACCTGAAGAGTTTCGTTTGTTTGTTTGTTTGAACGCGCTAATCTCTAGAACTACAAGTCGGATTTGAAAAACTATTTTTGCATTTGATAGCCCAATTCTCGAGGAAGGTTTAGGCTATCATTGAAGTGAAAACTTCTTTAGCATCGTTGTGACTTGAAATTTTATGAAACGAAAAAGCGACAGTAAAAAGCGACATATAAGATTTAACGTAGGAGAAAATGAGAGAGAAAGCATTATACAGTGTTTTTGAGTGTTTTGAGTGTTTTTGAGTGTTTTGAGTGTTATTGAGTGTTTTTGAGCGTTTTTGAGTATTTTAGAGTGTTATTGAGTGTTTTTGCGTGTTTTGAGTGTTTTTGAGTGTTCTTGAGTGTTTTTGAGTGTTATTGAGTGTTATTGAGTGTTTTTGAGTGTTTTGAGTGTTTGGATGGATGTATGGATGGATTGTATAGTGATTTGAAGGTTTCACTTCTACCACGTGTGAATTGCACACATGCTGTTTTTATTAATATCATATTATTATAAAATCACTGATTATAGGACTCTTTGGAGCTGAGCAAAAAGGTAAGAATGAACGCGAATACAAACTAATGGCGCGGGCAGGCGATGCGACTGGGTCGGGGCAACAAAACAAGAAAAGAAAGAAAATACCTTTATTTAAAAAAGACTAAAAGGACACACAATACGCCAGATACCATACATCAGCTAGCAACAAATAAAAATCAAATAGAAAGTGTAAAGTCCGATGTAAGAAATTAGCAGGAAAGTGTGCCTCACGGCTACACCAAAAAGACCCAGTTCAGCAAAAATGCCTGACAAGAAAGTTTAGAAGAAGTCGCGGGCAGAAGTTAGTTTATTAAATAAAATGGTTCTTCTTTGATTTCGTGGCGCGAAGTCACAGTAACGACGACTCCATGTGTAAAAGTTCCGTATTTGATGACTTATTTGTACATAATCATGGCATCCTATTAGGTAAAATAAAAATCTAATTAATAAATCAAAGTAAAAAAGTATCGCAATGACTGTGTATGAGATTGCCGACGGTGTTGGGTTGTTTTGAGAGAAACAATTTTAGTACACAGACACTATTTAATTTGCTTACTAATAGTCACTTCACAATGTTATTATACGTCGATTATTTCCACTTTTCTTTAAACTATTGTGCAGAGCGCACGTGTAGTGTATGGCTGTACCAGAGAGAGAGAGAGAGAGAGAGAGGGTAAGAAAGAGATGGATGTAAATATTATATAAATTAGTATGGCAATACTAAACATTCTCACGCCCTCTTTTAACAAACTGCAACTACTTGAAAATTTACAAAGCAAGTTGTTTTATAGTTAATTTAGTGAGTAGGTATATTAAATTAACAATTTAGGTAATAGTGAGTTATTGTTATAATAAGTATAAAATATGTAACTTAGGTGTATAGACCTATATAGGTATGTAGTATAATAATTATTTATGTTAGCTAACTATTCTGTTTCACTTTAAGTTTAAACATACAAATCTTAATGATGTAAGCTAGTCATTATTATTACATTGTTCTAACAAAATCAATTTATGTATGGGCCTAGTATAATCGCCCTTGGTTGTATGTATGGTTACAGATCTTATTAAGTTGTCATTCTTGTTTACATTAGTAGATATAACTTTGCCTAAAGGCCACAAGGTAGGAGGTGTACATTCATCTTTGATTATTACAATGTCTCCTACTTTTAAGTTTTTCTTAATATCTAGCCACTTATTTCTACTCTGTAATTCTGAAATATAATTAAAATAAAATTGCACTATTTTTTGGTACACACTTAATCTAGATTCATTCAAATCTAACACACTAGGTTCTGGTATGTCTGTTATAGAAGTTCCTATTATAAAATGGGCTGGAGTTAAACAGATAACATCATCCAGAACATCAGCAATTGTACATAATGGTCTAGAATTTAATATGCCCTCTATTTGGACTAAAGTTGTATATAACAATTCGTAAGTTAATTTAGTAGAAAACAAATGTCTTTTAAGTAATGACTTTACTGATTTTATTCCAGCTTCATAAATACCACCCATATGACTGGCAAGTGGTATTGTAAACTTATAATCAATAGAATTAGAAACACAAAAATCAATTATTTGGCTGTAAGACTTATCCGACTTGAACATTTTATGAAGCTCATGTAATTCAGTTTTAGAACCTCTAAAATTGGTAGCATTATCAGTATACAAACATGTTGGAGTACCTCTTCGAGATACAAACCTTTTCAAAGCACAAATAAATGCCTGGGAACTTAAATCAGTTACGAGCTCTAAATGTATAGCTCGTGTCGCCAGACATACAAATAGACATATGTATCCCTTTGTGTACTTAGAGTTTCGAGTCATTGAAGTCCTGATAGCTATTGCACCACTGAAGTCAATGCCTACATGAAGGAACGCTCTTGTTAGGGTTACTCGGGGAGAAGGGAGACTAGCCATTTGCTGACCACAAGTTTGTGCTCTAAATCTGATGCATTTAACACAAGAATGAATTATCTTTTTGACTTCATTCCTGCCATGAATAATCCAGTATTTTAATCTTATATTATATAAGGTGCTTTGTATTCCAGAGTGTAGCAACTTTTGGTGATAATGTTTAACAATTAATGATGTTATGTAATCTTTAGCGGGTAGTATAATAGGGTGAGCTTGACTGTAGGATATGTCTGATTGTTGAATGCGACCTCCAACTCTGATGAGCTTGTCTTGGTCTAGGAAAGGGTTTAGTTTCCTTATGGGACTGGATTGGAATGTATATAGTTTTTGTTTAGGTAAGTCGGTATTATCTGATTGACTGAGTGATGATAGTTCTAAATATTCTCTTGAAAAACATTTAAGTTGTGTTATTTGAAAAATGAAATTAGTAGCTCTGTTGAGTTCTTGTACAGTTAAGTAAGGAGAATAGCTTAAGCCCTTGTTTTTGAGTTTATTTATAAATCTAAACATGAATGCAATGATTCTTGTTAACTTTGTGAAGTTAGATACTTTTACAAACAACTCATAAAAATATTCATAATTAATAGGAATTTTATTTGACATTGTGGATGTATGACATAGTTGCGCACATGTATTGTGGACAGGAGCAATTACTTGAGTGGTAACTACTTGGGGTACTGTTATAGGCCAAGTAGATTCATCCTGTTTAATCCAGGTAGGGCCTTGCCACCATAAATCACAAGTGGGCAATTGTTTGGGCATAACCCCTCTAGTTATTAAATCTGCTGGATTTTGTTTGGTATTTATATAGTACCATTCTTCCGTGGCAGTTAATTCCATAACCTGCATTATACGATGAGAGACATATGTGTCATGTATATGTTTGTAAGGGGATTTTATCCAGCTAAGAACAATGGATGAGTCTGTAAATAGAAATTTAAAATCAATTTCTATATTATTTTTTGTAGTGTTAATAAACTTATCATATATTTTTGATAACAATAGTGTTCCACATAACTCAAGTCTAGGAATTGACTGTTGCCTTTTAATAGGAGCGACTCTAGACTTGGCCATGGCCAGAATGCAAGTAGATTTTTTGTTTGGATAATTTGCTTTTAAGTATAAGCAAGCACCATAGGCTTTCTTAGATGCGTCACAAAACCCAATTAAGTATACGCTTGTAGGTATATCAGTAAAATACCATCTTGGGATCTTAATAGACTTTAAGCAATTTAATTGATCAATAAACCTTTGCCAAAGATCTTGTAAATTGTTAAGTATGGGACTATCCCAGTCAATGTTTTCTTTCCAGATTTCTTGCATTAGAATTTTAGGAATAATAACTGTGGGTGCTAGAATACCTATCGGATCAAACATTTGTGCTATCTGTGATAATATAGATCTTTTAGTGTGGGAAGTGCTAGTAATTTCAGGTATGTGCGTATGGAGTATGTCCTGTGTAGGTAGCCACATTAAACCTAAAGTCTTAACACAGTCTGGCTTGTTAAAATCGTATGAATTGTTTTGAGAACTAGAATTATTTTGTGAATTATGTTCACTAGATGTGTCCATAGTATGACTGGCAATCTGTGTTAAAATGTGAGGGTTGTTTGAAGTCCATTTGTGTAACTTGAACCCAGCTTTATTAAGCAAATCTATTAGTTGTAAACAGAGTTGAGTACACTGTTCCAGGGACTGTTGCCCAGATAAATAGTCATCCATGTAACTGCAAGTTTCTATGCATTCTGCAGCTAGACTATGAGTCTCTTTATTTTTGTAAGCCAAATCTAGCATTGTGCGACATGCAAGATAAGGCGCACACTTAGTGCCGTATGTAACTGTTGCTAATTCTATGCATTTGAGTGGAGTACATTTAGATTCTCTCCATAAAATCCTCTGATATGATCTTTGCTCTGGATTCACAAATATACCTCTGAAAATTTTAACAATATCACAAGA
Source organism: Luperina nickerlii (assembly GCA_963855955.1). Classification (NCBI taxonomy): domain Eukaryota; kingdom Metazoa; phylum Arthropoda; class Insecta; order Lepidoptera; family Noctuidae; genus Luperina; species Luperina nickerlii. Next base: position 6,810,538 of record OY979674.1, read on the forward strand.
AAAGGCATACTTGAATAGTCTGAATTTCAACACTATATTTAGTAGATCATTGTAAATGTTAGGACCTTCATGTAAAATATCATTCAAGGACGTGCCTGTTGATGATTTGGAGCTAGCATTAAAAACAACTCTTAACTTTGTTGATCTACTTTCAGATTTTATGATAGGTAAGTGAGGTAAATAGTATGTATTGTCTTGTGTAGGGGAGAAATCCTTTACATAATATGCATGACCCAATTCGATATATTCATCGATGAATTCTTTATATTGAGTGAATAAGGAAGGATCTTTTTGAAATCTAGACTCTAACTGTAATAAGCAGCGGTAAGCAGTATTAAATGAGTTACCTAAATCTTGTAGTTTGTCTGTCTGTAGGGGTAGATTGACTGTGTATTTACCCGAGTGATCTTGTACTGTTGTGGACTCGTATAAAGTTTCACAATATTTATCTTGTGGAGATATTAGCTTTTGAGGTGTGATTTCCTCTTGTTCCCAGAAGCGTTGTAGAAGCTGATCTGTTGATAACAAAGATACATACATGGTGACGTGACGGTCAGGGCTACATGCATGTAAAGGCGTGTCACTTGTGAGTGTGCCTGATACAATCCAACCAAATACTGTATCAATCATGACTGGTAAATTGTGACCTAACTTTATGCGGTCTGTTAGTAAAAGCGAATAGAAAAGCTCGGCCCCTATGAGTATGTCTATAGTGCTAGGTATAAAGAATGTGGGGTCTGCTAGTTTGTGTGTAAGCGTGTGAGGTATATTCCAGTTGCTTGTAGCTATGTAAGTATGTGGTAATGGCACTGTAATGTTGTTCATTACTATGAATGTTAGATTATAGTTACAATCATTGTATCGAGAAGAAATATTAGCCTTTATGTTTAATTGTGCAAGGCTGTCTTTGTTGCCCACACCTTTAACTGTGCATGCATGGTAGCTGTATGGAAGCTTTAACACACCTGCAAGCCTTTGTGTTATTACATTGACTTCACTGCCAGAGTCTAATAATGCTCGTGCGTTTACCCAGTTTCCCATAGCATCTTGTATTTTTATAATAGCTGTTGATAGCAAGGTAGTATTATGTTTAGCGTTGGAGACAAGAACTGTTGGTGAGTTCGGTTGAGAGTTTGTTTCACATTGGACATTTGGATTAGTAGTATTGTGCTGTTGCACGCAAGAGTTCAGTGTGGCAATAGTAGGAGGTACCTTAACTTCTGCTGTGGCAGGGCTTACTTGTTTAGGATGATCCATATGTATACTTGTATGATGTTTGCGATGGCATGACGAACACTTCAGTTTCGAACACTTATGTTTTGCATGGTAAGGCTGTAAACAGTTGAAACACAAAGTTTTAGATTTTATAAAGTTAATACGATCAGGTACACTCATTTCTATATAATTAGGACACTTATGTAAGTCATGCTTTTGTTGACATAACAAACAATCTAATTGACGTCTCATTGAAGTTGACAAATGTGTAGTTTTAACAGTAGGCCTAGTAGGCTTGTCATTGAGTAATTCAAATGCTGATCGCCTTATGTTTAAGAAATCTAGCAACTCAGACAATGTAGCCAGAGTACTTTCTTTTTTGTTTAATTCCCACGCTGCTCTCAGTGAGTTGTCCAGCTTATGAGAAATTAGGAATACTAATAGGACATCCCAACTGTCTACAGGCAACTTAATAGCCTTTAGGGAATCTAGACTTTGTTGTAAAGTTACTAGAAATTCTTTTAAGTTATGTTTGCTAACAACATTGTAATTAGTAATAGCTTTTAAGTGAAAATTAACAATCATAGTTTGATTCTCATACCTTTTTGCTAGTATATCTAGTGCCTTACTGTAGTTTTCCTCCGTTATGAGAAGTGAGGTAATAAGCCCAGCCGCTTCTCCTGACAGGGCGGACTTCAGGTATTGAAGTTTGTTCACTGTTGGAATGTCTACACTGTCAACAGAGGCATAGAATATATTCTTGAATGCTGGCCACTCACGTATATCACCATCGAATTTTGGAAGCTCCAGTAATGGCAGCTTGACACGAGGCTTCCTTGCTGTACAATCATGTAACGAGGTAGAATTTAAATGAGATTGCTCCATTACTTGTTGCGATCCTCCTGTTAATGACGCAATTTGTGCTTTAGTAGAATAATATTTTGTTTCGGTTGTCTCCCGATCTTGTTCGTTGGCTTGTTGCCGGTCGGGCGAGTCCAACATCTCAATATTGATTTGGATTTCCTCGTATCGCTCCATCAATTTGGTTAATTCTTCTGATCTGACCTGTAGGTCGCTTTTAGTGGACTTTGTAGGATCGTAGTTCTGCACGTAGTTCGATATTCTTGTTAATTTACCTTTAATGGCGGCACGTGCTGTGCGCAGGTTTTCTAATGGTTCCATCTTCTGTGTTGGATGGAATCACGCGAATTATATTTATTGTAAGATGCTCTTGTGAGCTGTGATGCTGAAAAAACGTTTTCTGTACTGTTGTACTATAGAGAAAATGCAACGCGTTTTTTTTCTCAACGATTTTTGTTTTTTTTTGTCTTTAGTGTGTCGAGTTATCGAGTAGGCGTCGGACGAGACCGGAAATACACACAAATTCACTCAATTGATTTTTAGAGCAGCGGGATTGGTTGAATCCGCCGAATGCCGTCTGCTTTATCGACGACTTAAAATGTCAATTGCCTATTGGCTGCTTCTCTCCGGCCCTGTTGGTAAAACAGCACTTGTGTCTTCGTAAACGGCGCTGGCGATGTATGCCGAAGAGGCCCGAGGTGGCACGACGCGACCCGAAGCTATCCGACTTTCGTCGATCTTGTCGATGACTTCCTGCCGGCTTGACGCAACTCGCAAGCCACGCCTCCCACACCACCAAAAAAATGGCGTTCGGTGTAGCTCGATGGACCAAATTTATGTATGAGATTGCCGACGGTGTTGGGTTGTTTTGAGAGAAACAATTTTAGTACACAGACACTATTTAATTTGCTTACTAATAGTCACTTCACAATGTTATTATACGTCGATTATTTCCACTTTTCTTTAAACTATTGTGCAGAGCGCACGTGTAGTGTATGGCTGTACCAGAGAGAGAGAGAGAGAGAGGGTAAGAAAGAGATGGATGTAAATATTATATAAATTAGTATGGCAATACTAAACAGACTGTTTTTATTAAACTAAACCCATCGCCAGATAACTTTTATTCGAGGAATAAAATTGACGTTTGACAGATTTTGTATGAATTAACCTCAGACCAAATAAAAAGTCAAGTCAAGACATAGCGCTGCGAACAATACTTTCTTTCTTTCTTTAAGAATCTACGAGAGAATTCTTTCTCATTCCATTTCTGCAGTATTTATTAGACTATATTTTACTCACGACTTGGTTTCTCGTATTTATCTTACACAATACTCGGCGAGTCCGTTTGAACTTAACGATTTTCATCGAGCATTGTCATAACTTTATATTCCATTATGAATAGCGTAGTGACATTGGAATCTCAATAGAAATTGCTCCAAGTAAGCGGGAGCACACGCTGGTATGCGCCTAAGTGAGACCTACATTCCCGAGAGGTCTCGCCAGTAATCAGTTTCACCTTGAACTTGCTTGAGCAGTCACTGGCTGTGTAAACGCTCCTTCAGAAATAGAAATCGTTGCAGTATTCCCGGGTGTGATTGGCAGGTTGCCCAGTAAAACTTAATTCTTGAGTGGGAGTGCGAAAAGTAGGCGCCTTATAGAATTGAGGCCTTATCGTTATTCTGCGGGTGACCTAATTGAAATCCTATTTCGATTGTTTTTGTCAATCCTAACAGATTTCGATGTTTTTGATGGAATATTCAGAATAGAACTTTATTTGTCAATTACAGAGTTACGGAAAGAAAACACTGGTAGATACGATATTTTTCTTCTTATATTAACTAATATTATAAACATAAAGACAAAAAACAGCATGTGTGCAATTCACACGTGGTAGAAGTGAAACCTTCAAAAACACTGTATAATGCTTCCTATCTCATCCTCATCATCATCATCATCATCATCATCATCATCATCATCATCATCATCCTCACAAATTAATAGCATAGCATTAAATGTGATGTCATTTGTAATAATAAAAAACAAAAACACTATATAATGCTTCCTATCTCATTTTCTCCCACGTTAAATCTTATATGTCTCTTTTTACTGTTGCTTTTTCGTTTCATAAAATTTCAAATCACGATGCTAAAGAAGTTTTCACTTCAAAAATCAAATCTCAATCTCGAAAATCAAATCGAATGGATGAATTGCCACATGGGTAAACCATGTCCTGAATTAAGGCTCGTACACACAGGCGCGACGCGACACGCGACACAAAGGCACCGCAAGTCGCGCAACGAGCGGTGCCTTTGTCGCGTGTCGCGTCGCGCCTGTGTGTACGAGCCTTTACGACAAAGGATACGATACTTATTATCTCGATATTCCCACCGGATCCATACCTATGCGGGTGAAACCGTGGGGCTAGCTAGTTTCTTAAATATTTTTGAGTAGCACTGTGTAAATAATCAATCTGTACTAGCGTGGCCAGTAGGTGGTGACGGTATCTACATGTCGATTCACAAACTCACTTCACCTAAGTTTCCACGGTGCGATTTTTACTGAATCGACCGGCTGGTCATGTTGTACTACATCTGAATTTGGTCATAATTTTGAATTAGTACCTACCCAACACTGGCTGGAACTGGATTTTAATCTCTAAATCAATAAAGGTTCCTTTAAACAGGTGCCACACGCGATAAAATCGCACGCGACACAAAGGCACTGCAAGTCGCGCAACGAGCGGTGCCTTTGTGTCGCGCGCGATTTGCGTCGCGCGTCGCGCCTGTTTGTAGGAGCCTTAACAATAACCTAAAAACAATGTATCCAAATGAACAAATACCCTCAACTATAGTTGATGAAATCAGGAAGTATCAATAAAATTATCAAAGTCCTTGTAGACGAATTGTTTCAGCTACGCTAGTTGGTTTTAATGCCGTCTTCACACTAAATAATGATTTATTAACCTTGCCAATCGGCGTCTTTGAGTTTTAATCGGGTTTGACACAGCGCTAATGGTTATAGATTAACCAATGTTTCCGAGTGTATCTAGGTACAGACGCCAGCACATCACGCTACCCGAAACTGTAAAATTTTCCCAATCAACTTTGAACCTTATGCTTTAGCGATAAAGTTGAAAATGTATTAAAGAAATTTGACAGATTGTAGTAGCTTGATATGCTGGCGTCTGTTCCTTACAAAAACGTTGGTCACTTTTGGACTTTGTCTCATTAAACTCGATTCACTTTTGAATTGTCAAAATTAAATAGTCGGTCAGTTAGTCGGAAAGTTGAAGCTAGTTGCCCATTTTAAATCTTAGATCTCTGTGGAGAAGAACGGGCAAGAAACTCCACGGACATTCTTTTAAATTTAAAGATATTACAAAATCCTGGGTACATTATTCTTGTTGCTTCTTTAAGTGAGAACAATGAAAAAAAAAACAAAAAAAAAATGCTCCATTTGGCTATTAAAATGCTACCATTGGTAATCAAAACAATTCGATTTTGTTTATAGGAACCGAGCAATTAGTGTGGAAAGAGCTTCTTGAGAATCTTGTACAAGCGTCATTTTTGATGACGCCACTTGCTTCGAATAGTATACGGCCATAGAAGACGGAAGAGAATATGCAAGAGAGAAGGGAAGCTTTTGCAGTGCAGTGGGACAACACAGACTCATAATAAAATAAATATGGCCGTGGTTTTCACAAGCCGAATGTGCAGGCATTTACCTAGTAATTCCTTCGTTTCTTCATGCGTCGGTTATTCGGAATGGATTTTTCACTTCATTCGTTTCGGTAATGAGAATTGAAAGCCTTTTCCATTGCAGCCGACTAACGGCCGGGCCTTGATCATTAGCTAGGTTTCGTAATCGGATTAACAAATGGTTACACATTGCTGTTAATTAGGAGCTCTATTTCTAGGTACTGCAGTAATGCTATGTTGCGGTTGAAAAGGTTCAGTTACGGGGGATGCATATCTTATGATATTAACAACAGGAAGCCTAAAAAGTTCACTTTGGCAGAATCATAAAAGGATAGATAACATTATGAATCATAGTGGACAGTTAACTGCTAAGTTAATCGTATCAAATCCCATTGGTGAAGGATTTTTCAATTATTTTTTTTGTCTGTGCTAAAATACTAATCAATCCAATCCAAATCCAATCTCTTTGATTATCCCTACGTAGTGCAGCGAAAAAAAGAAAACCTCGGACTTTCTTCGCCATATTATGATTCATAATGTTATCCTTTTATGATTCTGCCAAAGTGGCCTTTTCAGGCCCCCTGATCGGTGAACCCCTTGCCTATTCTAAGCGGGTATAATGTAGACCATAGTAGCCACATTCCATCAGATTGGCTAGATTGCCAAACACTACTTTTTGTTATGCCAAGCTTCACAGCTTGGCTCATCGCCGCAAGGTTGCCTGCTTGTCGGTCTTCTACAGATTGTACTTCGGTGAGTGTGCCCAAGAACTCCACGACCTCATTCCACCGGCCCCCTTCTACCTTCGGACATCCAGACGCACTGCAAGTTACCATCCCTACCTAGTTGCTATTCCACCAATTCGCACTAAGCGTTTTAAAATGTCCTTTATAATGTGCACAGCAAAAGAGTGGAACTCTCTACCTGCGTTTGTGTTTCCGAGTGCATACAACCCGAATCTCTTCAAAGTAAGAGTGAACAGGCTTCTTCTGGGTGAGCTCACTCCATCGTAGACTTTGTCTCTGTCATCTCTGACCTAGACTAGAGTCAAGAGCAAACCCATTTCAAATTAAAAAAAAAGTCCAGCTCATTCCGCCAAAATGGGTTAGGGGGCAACTGGCTTCTAGTCCGCGGCCCACACTAAACAGTGTGATGCAATTAACCTCATTGGTGTGATGTGTGTTGAGAAATTGATAAACTATTTATGATTTTCTTTAAAGAAACAATAAGTAATGACGAATTAATTATGAAAAAGTTTCTCACTTCTATCTTCCAAATATAGCACTAGCTTCTGCCCGCGACTTCGTTCGCGTGAAATTTCTTGTTACGCCGACCCACCCCGACGCATCGCATCGCCTGCCCGCGCTATTACTTCGTTTTTGCTTCGCGTTCTTTCTGACTTTTTTCTTTTTGCTCGGCTCCTAAAGGTCATAGCGTGATGTTAAATAGCCTATAGCCTTCCTCAAGAATTGGGCTATCAAATGCAAAAAGAATTTTTCAAATCCGACTGGTAGTTCTAGAGATTAGCGCGTTCAACCAAACAAACAAACTCTTCAGCTTTATAATATTAGTACTTATAGATAAGGCCAGTTCACGTACTTAAAAACGTTCAAAATCTAGCCGCAATTTCATCTCAGCGACAATCAATGTCAAAACCTTGTCAATAAATGTAGGGAAAATAGAGGTATTTTTGACAGATTGAGACAGATCAGACTGTGAACGTTCTTAAAATTACGATACTTACTATGTCTATGATTACTTGTCTGGTTTCAAATAGACTATTATATTCCAGAAGTCACGACGGTTGTCTATAAGTCAGTAAAAAATCGATTGTAACAACAACAATAAAAGGACGCGAAACAATAATATAAATGACAATGAACAAGAGACATGTGACTTATAATATTACCATGAACTGGATTGAATCAATCTCAATCAGGAACCCGTGACGCGGGGTACGCGTCGTGTGGTCACGTGCCGTTTAGTTCAACTCCTTTGTGATTCTGACACCCTGGTACCTACTGTTTTAGACGTCTTTAGTTATTTTGGTCTTTGATAGACATAAGCCATGCTTACAAAAGATGTTATGTGTTAGTATTTGTACCCAAGTTTTACCTACTCTGCAATTAGGGTTGCCAAACCTACTGTATAATATTGATAGTATCCTGTTATATTAGAGGCCTAAATACTATATTTGTAACCCTATCCGCAATCAAGTTACGATTTACGCATAGTTTAGTTGACTTCTTTGTGCCTCTGAAATCCTGGTAGTCAGCAGAAGAGGCCTACCATGAAAACGACTTGACATTTGATAAAAAAGAATTAGCTGAATATTTATTTATAGCGTTAGGTCCTTTTCCCAATTGACGCTTATCCAGGTTACCATTTTTTTTAATAAAAACAATCTTCTTTGGATCCTCTGATTTTATGTTTTATTATTTTTGCAGAGACACTGACTCATTCAAAAATTAATATAATTTTTCTTTTTCTTTCCAGGGTGAGTAAACCTTCAAACTGTTCCATGACTGGATGCAGGAAAATTAGAAACTCTTCCATCTGGTCTGTATATAAATATTACAATCGATACCGATTTATGGCCGATTTACGGAGTTAAAATTAAAACATGTATCGTTACTAATTATGAAGTAAAGACCTCAAAGCTTTGCATAGTAGACCCCCCATATGGAAGTAGCTAAAATTTGCTTACGAATCTATTTAGTTGCCTAGTTCGGCAATAAAATATGCTACCATTGGTAAGCAAAATGATTAATTTTTGTTTATTTATTTATTTAGTTTCTTTCGGACAATAAATCCATTCCATCCATTTCCATTTTTTTTTCCATTTTTGTTTTTCTATTGTTTGTGTCTTTTATTTTTATGCGTCATGTTTGCCGCAAATAAACGTATTTTCTTTCTTAGTAACAAAGTACGCAAAATACGTGCATTGACGTGGAGTTGAGCACACCATCCCGTATTACCTATTAACGAAGTATTTGTTAGTGTAGGAAACGAGAATAAATAGATATCAGTAAGGTACGAGGATACGTACAAGTGAATCAGTCAATAGTTTTTCTTAAACCTAATTCCAAAAATGAATTAGTTTATTCAAACCCGGAACACGTAAAAAAGAAAAACGAAATCACCGGTAATTATTCAACCCTTTAAAGCCGAATAATTTGACAGGGTTTTGAATTTACACTCCGCTAACAATGCGACTGGACCGAGAAAGTATTTCGGGCAAAATCAGGTTTGTTTGGAAGACTGTTTACAAAGGCGGATACTGGGAAAATGGATAGTTGGGGTTGAAAGTGGGCCAATAGGATATTCCACTACCGTGGTTCGAATAATATACAACAAGATGTTGTTTTGTTTTTTTGTTTGAAAACGTAAATATTATGGGAATGTGGACTTGGTGAATTTTTCGTTTTTAAGTGAATATAGAAATGTTTGAGCTTTTGTGTAAGGACGATATAGAATAATGAGGATAGCATCACTGGACCCCACGACACAGGTAATCCTAGGGTGAGGTCCAGGGCATTTGTAAAAACCTAGCACCTAAACCTCCTTGTAATCTGCTTACTACTCCTTGTTTTTTATATATATTTTTTTTTTAAATTTGAAATGGGTTTGCTCTTGACTCTAATCTAGGTCAGAGATGACACAGACAAAGTCTACGATGGAGTGAGCTTACCCAGTAGAAGCCTGTGACTGTGTATATTCTACGGTCTACTGTGTTTTTCGGAACTGGATAAAGTTTTTATTTATTTTTCAAATGCAATATAAACATAGGTAAGGATGCAGATGATCTTTATCCGAATATGCAAGGTTGTAAAAGGTTGTAAATAAACGATCGTGGATATTCGACTAAATAAAGATAAACGACATCCACAAATGTATTAAGGAAGTATAAAAAAATTTGAAAGCTCTAAGGAGTAGATTTCCTGGCAAAAATAAATATAAAAGCGTACCCCGAATACTTTGAATGTCAGACATAATGCATGTCAGTCTGGCACACGGTTTCATATCCCCATTAGACCTCTAAAGGAACGTAGTCTTGACGCCACATTTTCCCTTCAATGTTCACAGAGTCTACTTACTTTCCTGAGACTACCTATCTCTGAATCAAAAATCATTTCATTAATGACAGCCAATCACTCTCTTTCTACCTTAATTTATAACAATTCAGTTGTTATCTTCACAAATCCATTTATTTACATTAAGCTGTAGTGATATTTTATTCTGAACGTCGTTTCTGCTAAAGATAGGAATGCTTCAGAAATAATAAGAGTTCTTGAGATCAATAAATTATATAAGAATTAAGATAGTGATGGATTGAAGCTTATTGAGTAGTAAGAAATTGGAGTTCTAACGAGGCGTATTTTAAATCATACATTAGGTTGATGCTTGTTTCGAAATAAATGAGCTGGCAAATAATTACGCTATACTGTCGAGCGTCTTACACTCACATCGCAGGGGGTACAGTCGTCTTGCATCACGTCTACAGAGGTGTTAAAAACTTAAATTCATGCAACACCGGGCAACACCAATAATGTATATAAAAAAAATAAGATTATAATATGTAAAAAAGAGATGTATATGTCCTTATACATCTCTTTTTTTACATCTTATATCTTATTTTTTTACATACATTATTGATGTTGCCTGGTGTTGCAGATGAGATGTTTAGCTTTTTGCCTCAGTTAGCCGCTAGTATTCTTGACTGCACGGTCAGTTTTACCGATGTCAAGTTATTGGGCGTACTTCATATTAGTGACTCCGTTTGAACAGCTGTTTGTCAAACCGTTAAGGCTCCTACAAACAGCCGCGACACGCGATATAATCGCGCGCGACACAAAGGCACCGCTCGTTGCGCGACTTGCGGTGCCTTTGTGTCGCGTGTCGTGTCGCGCCTGTTTGAAGGAGCCTTTAAGGCCCGCCCACGTCCGACAATCAGTGACCGATTTTTGTAGGAGAAAAATAGAATGTACTGATGGCAATAGTGCAACGCACAAGTCCTACGAAAAGTCGGTCAGAAATAAATTCGGTGCATTTCGACCAATCCGATTATCGGTGAAAAATGGAACGTTCGGAAACGTATGAGTTAACGCACACTGCTCACCGACAGTCGGCGGCATGCACTTGCTAGAATCGGAGCAATTATAATCGGCCCGATTATCGGTGCTACAAAAAGTCTGACGTGGGCGCAGTCTTACTGACACGTTACCCCTCCATTGGTTATCTACTCCGTGTTGAATCCGGCCATTTATATGTCGAAATTGAGATTGATTGAAGTTGACTCTAGTGAGACGGTAAGGAGTCGTAAATGTGTTGCTCTTCTGTGGTTAACTTTGTGATTTTTTTAGGCTTAGGCAAGATATCAATCATTGTCAAGTTTATAGCGGAAGAAATAAGACAGACTCTTTTTTTATCTTTTTCTCGAGTGTTGCCAAATGATTGTGTATCTTTTGCAAACGAACACAATGGATTCAATACCAAAAAATTCATCGCAGGGGGCGTTGAAATTCTCATCGGTTATTAAAAAAAAAGCTGAAAAGGCGGAATGCTGTTCCATGCCTTTTTAGGTTTTGCACTTTTATTAAACAGCCGATTTTTTTTTATGACAGGCGAATAATTTCTACGCTAGGGGGTCGAGAATCATGTGCTGAATTCACGGTAACAAGTTGCGCGTTGATGTGCCGGCCGCCCTGTATGCTATAACAGATGACGCCAAAGTACCTACCCAAAATTCTAGGGTATTCTATTGGGTAGCATGGAAGTATTTTACAGACAATAGCCACAATATTTTCCGTAAATTGCCCCAAAAAAGATAACATAAGTTAGGAGGTAATTCAAAGTTAGCGACTTTATCCTCGCCCAGAATCTGCGTCAGCGATCTCAATTGCTACTCTCAAGTATCCATCACTTGAAGCTAACGCCCACTCGGACATTATACTGGTTTAAGTTATAAGAGGCTACATTTTTTGACACCTCTCTTAGATTTTGGGACTCGTCTTTCTCTCTCTCAATTCACGTTGACTCTGCATTTACTTAATTTTTTTTTTGAAGTTGTTCAGTGTTTTCTTTCGTTTAGCGTTCTCGTATTTGGTTTTCCGGTCTGGCTACGGTTCCTATTGAGTCTTTTGTTTTAACTACCTGTGAATTTTTTTATTAAGTATTATAATCTGGATTCCTAGAAAAATGATACTTAATATTATGTGTTTGACTTAAGGCTCCTGCAAACAGGCGCGACGCGCGTCGCGAATCGCGCGCGAGTCAATGGCACCGCTCGATGCCTTTGTGTCGCGTGTCGTGTCGCGCCTGTCTGTAGGAGCCGTTCACTGTTAGTTTATTGAAAGCACTTTACAAAGCACAAGTTATACGTTTTCTTTTCGCTCGGCGGTCGCTGCTAGAAGCAGCATGTCAACTCTTTACAAATAAACAAAGCGTGTCACCGTTAACTCGCACTACAACTACGGTGTCCTAGAAGAGCGAGACGTCATGAAAGTCCGTCATTAGGGTTCCGTACCAAAATGGTAAAACGGAACCCTTATGGTGAGGCTCAGTCTGTCTGTCTGCCTGTCTGTAACAGCTGGATATCTCAAGCAAGAACCACTAATGCTATCAACTTGAAATTTGGAATAGTTTTAGATGACGTTTGCCCAATTATTTTGCAAATAAGAAAGAAATAAAAATATATGTATGTTTTTGCAACAGAGACTGAAAGGGGATCTGAAAAATTCGAAGTGGGGCTACTTGGGCACGTGGCGTTTTCGATTTGTGTTGAAAAATGTAAATAAAAAATACCTTATCTCCCTCCCCCTCCCTCCTCCCCCCCTCACCAGTAGTATTTTCACCATTAACTAGGTGTCAAAAAACGCATTGTATTAAAGTTTGGACATTACGGCCACATAATGGCGGTCACCGCTCTTGTAGGAAACCGTAGCTTTAGACACAAAATAATGTCATATACGTATAGAAACTAATTTTAAATAGCGCTCTGTGACTAAAATAAGCGCTAATGCGCTTTCCCCGCCTGGAATTTTATTAGTAGGTACTGCCGTCTTCTCCTAGATCTCTGGTTTTCTGAGCTCTGTGGTTTCCCGCTATATCTTATACAGTGAACACGTTCGTCATCTACGCATGCATGTCACGCTGTATTATTTATATCCTCTGCATCTGTGGTGACAGTGTCGGTCAATGAATTATTGATAGTGATGCTCCGTGGATATTACTCATTCATATTACTGAGATTGGTTCAGGTCTTGTCTATTTTTGTGACGTTATGTGGCGATATTTTTATGAACTTTTACGTGTGTAAACTTTTTTTTGTATACAGGGTGAATCTATGGTAACAGGATGTGCGTCGATGTCCTTGCCTGTATTTTTCCAATGTCAATGTTGGCTTTTTTATTAAATAATCGGACCATATGGAAATAGTTACTATTTCTATATCAATCGATGTGTTGGTTAAGATAAAACCAGAAAATCTTGATTAAATCGTAATAGGTACCTATATTAGGAAAACTCAGTTTTTTTATTACATCCAAAAGGGTTTTTTTTAACACAAATAATTATTTTAAAAGATTTTAAAAACTTCCTTACCAAACTTTAAAAGCTCCAGCGTGCGAATTCTAGGGGCGCTTTTCCATGTGGTCCACATAGCGATTCAGCGATTCCTGCCCGGTTCGAATTAGACCCAATGACACGCATGGAAGCTTCATGAGTGGCTTTTTCAGATGTTACTAGTACCTATTGGTTCTAGACCATTAATATGTGCCTTGATAACATCTGCCTTGCCATACTGCTTTGGTTTGTATAGAAACGTCAAGTTATACGGTGAGTGATTTTAATGCGGCGGTTGTAATGTAATTATTATAATCGTTAATAATTAATTAAATATTTTGCTGAAATGGTAACTATAGCTGCCTAAGTCAGATCACGTCTGTTCCAACAATGTTGTAGCACTTGTAGCCTACCATTATAGATGATAAATGATTTTATTTTTGTAAGTAGATTTGCACAAACACTTTTACACGTCAATCATATTTTGTTTTTGCTAGAATACAAGAAGGCTTTATCCTCTCCTTTATTCACCGGTTGTAGATTGTAGTATATTTCCTTAGTGTTATTATATTAAAAAAATATAAAAGTTTTATGCCCAGACTAGAAGCCTTAATTTTTTAAGGCAGATTTTTTGATGCAGCCGAGATCCTCCTAGGTTGACCAGCGCGAATCCATAAAATAAGGGTCATGTACATCGGAACTTATGTTATCCATGACTGAGTGAAGCATAAAATGTAAACATTCTGCGCAAAGCTAATCAATCGTCTCTGAGTAATGCCATTCTAACTGATTGTCAGCTCATCAACTGGTACAGTTATCCTTTCTCTCAGAGTTTACGACAGCCTTGTCAAGCAGCTAAGTACATACATTCCATGGTTTTATTTTACTTCGAGATAACTTTATTGCATAGCTATAAAATCTTAAACAACGTCATCTATCTGCGGGATGACTAGACATCAATTTTCATTTGTTACATTTCATTTAAAAGGAGCAGGTATATAAGAATACTCAAATGAAGGGTTCCGTACCACATGACAAAATAGCTGATAAAAAACGCTTGTTGTGAACGAAACGAAATGTCTTATTTAAAAAAAAATAACTGGAAATTTCTGTTTCTATGAAAAATTTAAAATCGATCTAATTTGACTGTAACACAATTTTTTGAAAATGTTCTTAAGTAACTTTTTAGACCTTTGTATCCTGATTATGAGTATGAAGTTTCATTAAAGTCGGTTCATTCATTTCGAAAACAAGGGCTTGAAATTTGTATGAAATGCCGTACGGCGTAAACGCTCTTAATTTAAACTTGTTTTAATATTTGATATTAATTTCAACTAGATAACTCCACGTGTTCTTGATCAAAAGGGTCTTGACTCACAGACAGACGGACGATGAAGTGATCTTATAAGGGTTCCGTTTTTCCTTTAGAAGTACGGAACCGTAAAGAGAACATAATCAAACAATTCGTTATAGAAATCCCGGAATAAGGAACAAGAAATCCTCTATAAATTCTCAAACTTGAACTGTGGTGTGAAACGATTGCCGGTTAACAGGAAGCGTTTACAGTGAGTGGTGGACGGTTATAGCAAGTCAAATAGCTTGGCTCGTTATGACAAATTGAGGGGGGTTTAGTGGAATAGCTCGCTGTGACTTTGTTCCGACGGGTAAGGATTTTCGGACCATTCCGTTGACATGAACGTGTATTTTGTAAGGCGACTTGGAGTTTCGTGTATATTGTGGAGAAATGAAAAGGATTGTTTTACGAAACTCTTAGGCCTGTGCTCACCAAGATTCAAACCACCGGTTAGGTTCGTATTTAAACAGTTGGTTTATGTCAAATTTCTTAAGAGGGCGCCTACCGCGCAATGGCGCCCTCATCGTTTGTTTGGTTATTTCTTTTATTTTAGAATGAACAATCCAGAAAATAAGCACGGTAAGTTGTGCTCCACAAGATTATACGTTAATATTATTATAAACGGTAGTTTTACATTGTTTAGCTTTATTATAATCATTAAAACGGATAATAGTGGCCACTATTTTCCGTTTTAGTGATTATAATAAAACTCACGGTCGGCGTATCCTTATGGAAATATTAAATATAGAACTGATTAAATATTTAACCAGTTGATTTAAATGTTGGTGAACTTTAATTTAAACAAATGAAACAGTTGGCTAGAAAGAGGATGGTTACCGAAATGACGACTAACACATAGAGAAGTCACATCATCATCAAATCAAATCAAATCAATTTTATTTGTTAACACAGGTAGATAAATACAGATCTTGAGTCATCATCTGCCTAGCCTTTTCCCAACTATGTTGGGGTCGGCTTCCAGTCTAACCGGATGCAGCTGAATACCAGTATTTTACATGGAGCGACTGTCTATCTGACCTCCACAACCCAGCTACTGGGTAATACGATACCCCTTGATGCAAATAGAGAAGTATGGAAGAAAAATACATATTGCGCCGACCTTAAATTAATTAGGATTAGGGCAGGAGAATTATAGTGATTACTTAATACTTATCCACCCGATCGATTGTAGTCACAGTGGCACAATTGTGTGCGCACTCTCTGTTCCTTTACTCTCATAGTCCGATGGGACGGCAATCCGACACAATTTCCAGGTAGAGATCAGGCGCAGGACCAACGGCTTTCACAGTCTGGCAGTTTGAGTAATTTATGTGGCCTACCCAAATGTACTTTCGTTGGTATTGTTCGTCGAATCGTTGAGCTCTTTAAATCTTGAGTTAAGCTGCACGATTTCTGACAAATGCGTGCACTGACTGGACAGGTCCTCTCAATCTGTGTGGTTCTTTTCTCAAAAGACCATCTTAGACATCGATCTACATGGTCTTCATTTAACCTGACCGAGAGTATGTATGGACTTTAAAAGAGACTGTGACCTCTGAGTTGGTTTCGGCCTTTCTTCTCCGAGTAGTCAGATATCAAACGCCGACCTCATCTAGTTTAAAAAAAATATATGATTAACGTGTAAAAGTGTTTGTGTAAACCTACTTACAAAAAATAAAATCATTTATCATTTACGTTCTATCCAAGGCACGGGGGCTTCACACCACCAAGTTCAAATCTCCGGGCTGTTATTGACACATTTCTAATGGATAAACCCGATAACACTGCTCGACCCGGGAATCAAACCCACGACCTCACGCTGAGCAGTCGCACTTGCGACCACGAGGCCAACGGTTAAGCAGTTGACGATTTTGTTGGTGATTACTTAAACAGTTGTTTAAGGGCAGACCTTTCCGCAGTCAGCGGGATTGTCCGAAAGGGTTACCGCTGGCCCGGAACATAAAGGGCGAAGGAAGGAACACGGGTGGGTTTTAGTCAGTAAGAGTCTGACACTCCCTTCCGCTCCACCCAGAGCGGGAGGAGTCATTTGATGATTTCCCATCCTGAAAAAAAAAGACCTTTCCACATATTTGACATACTCGTTCCATAGAAAATAGAAATCTGTCAAACCGCCATTTTTATTCTTTGGATTAAAGATTTCTGACGCTCGAAAAATCGGTCGTAAGTGTACAAAAAATCTTAAGGACGTTCTAAATAAGGAATTGTTTTAAATGTCATCGCTTGGTTAAAAGTTGGTAAGCCCATGCTCACCAAACTTTTAACCAAGCGATGTCATTTAAAATCTGGGGCATGTGTAGACTCCAAACGAAAATTCTAAGGCTATAATACACTAGCTGCGCCCCGCAGTTTGACCCGCGTAAGTGTTGATCCCGTGGGTATATCGGAATAAAAAGTAGCCTATGTTTTAATCCTGGTTATAAACCATCTGTGTGCCAAATTTCATCTAAATCCGTTCAGCCGTTTGTGCGTGAAGAAGTAACAAACATACAAACATGCACAAACTTTCGCCCCTTAGAATATTATAATGTGATGAACCCTCTCGGGTAGAGAGAAATAGGAAGTTCATAAACGTTCATGTAATTAATCTTGTACCGTTCTTACTAAGAACCTACTTAATTCTACTTACACCCGGAACCTTGGAAGCGTGAACATACAGACTTACAGACATACACAAAGTAAGGCTCCCAGATGGCGTTGCTTGGACCTCTGCAAACAACTTAGGAGTACACAAGGCAAAGTTTTGGGGTGTGCTTTAGTGCCTTAAGCCTTTAAGATGAGTATGTGATATAATAGCTGTATATTAATAACTGTTGCAGGGTTTTGGTATTAATTTTAAACCAGTTAAGGTTGAAAGGGAAAATGTTTTATTGCTGATTTGGTACATATTGTAACAACAGGTAAAAATATAAATTATTAAGGAGAGTTCCTTATTTCAATTTATTAAAAAAAAACTGCCTGGTTTTTTTTCTAGCCAGTATGGGTTTTAAACTACTAAATTGTAGAGAAAAGCGCTGAAAGAAACCATGAACTCGATTTTCAAGAAAAAAAATTGTGGCACTCCGGGAGTGCCGATAGAAGTGAAAAAAAAAACACAAACAGAAAACTTTGACATCACTCACTGACATATCTGATTTAAATCCGAGTACATCCCGAGGACAGCCGGACACATTCGAATGTAGCGCGGTGTCGGTAAAGGCTCCTACAAACACGCGCGACACGCGATATAATCGCGCGCGACACAAAGACACCGCTCGTTGCGCGACTTGCGGTGCCTTTGTGTCGCGTGTCGTGTCGCGCCTGTTTGAAGGAGCCTTAACTGTGTCGCGAGTTCAATGGTTTTTTCCCGTCTCAAAAAATGCCCAACGCGCCTAAAGAAGTTTTCACTTCAAAAAGACAATTATTTTGAAAAAAGCAGTCTTTTTCAAACAATCTAATGCTTTTTTCCTTTCGTAACGATTTCTACCATTCAACTCCTACTGCACATTCGAAAAACGTGAGCGGTCCCCCGTCAGGAATGAAATCCCGTAAGGATCATTTAAAAAAAATTAAAAAGTAATATACAAAGTCAATGGGCCACGCAGAATGCTCGTCGTTCGTTCGAATTTCGCAATAATTCGCATGCACACACGCACTCGTATATATTAGATAGAGACAGAGAGAGAAAGTCGCATAGAGGGGGCATAACGCCTTTTCCTTAGGTACTTGACCATTTCTACCAGTCATCTCCTATAAACAAGCAAGGCCAGTTAAGTGGTCAGCGGGATTGTCCGAAAGGGTTACCGCTGGCCCGGAACATAAAGGGCTAAGGAAGGAACACGGGTGGGTTTTAGTCAGTAAGAGTCTGACACTCCCTTCCGCTCCACCCAGAGCGGAGGGGTCATTTGATGATTTCCCATCATGAAAAAAAAAGTCCGTTAAGTAATTTCGTTCTAAAAACACACCCTGTGTGCGTCATTTCAGCCGAAAACATAACCGCATAAATTCAACAAAATTGAGATACCATTAACTGATGGATTACATACATATATACATAAACTCTCGTCTTCCCATGAGGGTAAGCATGAGAAGGTATGATAGGCTGCGCTGAGGCATGAGATGATGGATTAATTCAGTTATTAATAATTTTGTGGAATCATGCATGAGTCCGTACTCATTCATGATTCCTCACAGCCCACGCATAGCACTAGCTAGACGTACACCCCTTCACATTATATCACGAATGGTTGAAAAGATATATAAATTTTTGCCATATTGATATGCAATTTATTCTTTTCATGATTGCGCATTTCAACAATCTAGTTTAGTAATTAGATTGTAGTGAGTAAGCATGGTCTAGTTACTTAGATCACGGCATCGAAATAAATCAAAACATCCTTCAAAGAAAGCAACAAATCAACTTTTCCCCACTCGCTCCAAACACCATCATCATCATCATCATTTTAGCCGAAAGACGTCCACTGCTGGACATAGGCCTTCCCCAAGCACATGTAGCTGAAACTAGCGGCGGCCGAGCACAGTGTGCAGGGCCGGAGCGCCCCAAGAACAAAAATGTTAATATTCTGCAATAGAAAAAATATTGATTTTTCATGGTTTTTTGTTTATAACTATTGTTTGCACTTTTTTTACAGTTATTTATCGATTGATTATCATACCCTACATATAAATGAACATGATAAAAGATATGTCGTTGCGGAACACGACTTTGTTCCAAGTTTTTTTCGCAATTAAAGAGCGCAAACTCGATTTTTATGTTTTTTGTTTATAACAATTGTTTGCACTTTTTTTTTAAATAATCAATGATTGATTATCATACCCTACATATAAATGAACATGATAAAAGATATGTCGTTGCGGAACACGACTTTGTTCCAAGTTTTTTTCGCAATTAAAGAGCGCAAACTCGATTTTTATGTTTTTTGTTTATAACAATTGTTTGCACTTTTTTTTTAAATAATCAATGATTGATTATCATACCCTACATATAAATGAACATGATAAAAGATATGTCGTTGCGGAACACGACTTTGTTCCAAGTTTTTTTTCGCTATTAAATAGCGCAAACTCGATTTTTCATGGTTTTTTGTTTATAACAATTGTTTGCACTTTTTTTACAGTTATTTATCGATTGATTATCACACTCTACATATAATTAAACATGAAAAAAAATATGCCGTTGCGGAACACTACTTTGTTCCAAGTTTTTTTTGCTATTAAATAGCGCAAACTCGATTTTTCATAGTTTTTGTTTATAACAATTGTTTGCACTTTTTTTTTAATTAATCAACGATTGATTATCATACCCTACATACAAATGAACATGATAAAAGATATGTCGTTGCGGAACACGACTTTGTTCCAAGTTTTTTTCGCAATTAAAGAGCGCAAACTCGATTGCCATGGTTTTTTGTTTATAACAATTGCTTGCACTTTTTTTTTCATTTTTTAACGATTGATTATCATACCCTACATATAAATGAACATGATAGAAGATATGTCGTTGCGGAACACGACTTTGTTCCAAGTTTTTTTCGCAATTAAAGAGCGCAAACTCGATTTTTATGGTTTTTTGTTTATAACAATTGTTTGCACTTTTTTTTAAATTTTTTAACGATTGATTATCATACCCTACATATAAATGAACATGATAAAAGATATGTCGTTGCGGAACACGACTTTGTTCCAAGTTTTTTTCGCAATTAAAGAGCGCAAACTCGATTTTTCATGGTTTTTTGTTTATAACAATTGTTTGCACTTTTTTTTTCATTTTTTAATAATTAATTATAATACCCTACATATAATTGAACATGAAAAAAGATATGCCGTTGCGGAACACGACTTTGTTCCAAGTTTTTTTCGCTATTAAAGAGCGCAAACTCGATTTTTCATGGTTTTTTGTTTATAACAATTGTTTGCACTTTTTTTTTCATTTTTTAACGATTGATTATCATACCCTACATATAATTGAACATGAAAAAAGATATGCCGTTGCGGAACACGACTTTGTTCCAAGTTTTTTTCGCTATTAAAGAGCGCAAACTCGATTTTTCATGGTTTTTTGTTTATAACGATTGTTTGCACTTTTTTTTTCATTTTTTAACGATTGATTACCATACCCTACATATAATTGAACATGAAAAAAGATATGCCGTTGCGGAACACGACTTTGTTCCAAGTTTTTTTTCGCTATTAAATAGCGCAAACTCGATTTTTCATGGTTTTTTGTTTATAACAATTGTTTGCACTTTTTTTACAGTTATTTATCGATTGATTATCACACTCTACATATAATTAAACATGAAAAAAAATATGCCGTTGCGGAACACTACTTTGTTCCAAGTTTTTTTTGCTATTAAATAGCGCAAACTCGATTTTTCATAGTTTTTGTTTATAACAATTGTTTGCACTTTTTTTTTAATTAATCAACGATTGATTATCATACCCTACATACAAATGAACATGATAAAAGATATGTCGTTGCGGAACACGACTTTGTTCCAAGTTTTTTTCGCAATTAAAGAGCGCAAACTCGATTGCCATGGTTTTTTGTTTATAACAATTGCTTGCACTTTTTTTTTCATTTTTTAACGATTGATTATCATACCCTACATATAAATGAACATGATAGAAGATATGTCGTTGCGGAACACGACTTTGTTCCAAGTTTTTTTCGCAATTAAAGAGCGCAAACTCGATTTTTATGGTTTTTTGTTTATAACAATTGTTTGCACTTTTTTTTAAATTTTTTAACGATTGATTATCATACCCTACATATAAATGAACATGATAAAAGATATGTCGTTGCGGAACACGACTTTGTTCCAAGTTTTTTTCGCAATTAAAGAGCGCAAACTCGATTTTTCATGGTTTTTTGTTTATAACAATTGTTTGCACTTTTTTTTTAGTTAATCAACGATTGATTATCATACCCTACATATAAATTAACATGATAAAAGATATGTCGTTGCGGAACACGACTTTGTTCCAAGTTTTTTTCGCTATTAAAGAGCGCAAACTCGATTTTTCATGGTTTTTTGTTTATAACAATTGTTTGCACTTTTTTTTTCATTTTTTAATAATTAATTATAATACCCTACATATAATTGAACATGAAAAAAGATATGCCGTTGCGGAACACGACTTTGTTCCAAGTTTTTTTCGCTATTAAAGAGCGCAAACTCGATTTTTCATGGTTTTTTGTTTATAACAATTGTTTGCACTTTTTTTTTCATTTTTTAACGATTGATTATCATACCCTACATATAATTGAACATGAAAAAAGATATGCCGTTGCGGAACACGACTTTGTTCCAAGTTTTTTTCGCTATTAAAGAGCGCAAACTCGATTTTTCATGGTTTTTTGTTTATAACGATTGTTTGCACTTTTTTTTTCATTTTTTAACGATTGATTACCATACCCTACATATAATTGAACATGAAAAAAGATATGCCGTTGCGGAACACGACTTTGTTCCAAGTTTTTTTTCGCTATTAAATAGCGCAAACTCGATTTTTCATGGTTTTTTGTTTATAACAATTGTTTGCACTTTTTTTACAGTTATTTATCGATTGATTATCACACTCTACATATAATTAAACATGAAAAAAAATATGCCGTTGCGGAACACTACTTTGTTCCAAGTTTTTTTTGCTATTAAATAGCGCAAACTCGATTTTTCATAGTTTTTGTTTATAACAATTGTTTGCACTTTTTTTTTAATTAATCAACGATTGATTATCATACCCTACATACAAATGAACATGATAAAAGATATGTCGTTGCGGAACACGACTTTGTTCCAAGTTTTTTTCGCAATTAAAGAGCGCAAACTCGATTGCCATGGTTTTTTGTTTATAACAATTGCTTGCACTTTTTTTTTCATTTTTTAACGATTGATTATCATACCCTACATATAAATGAACATGATAGAAGATATGTCGTTGCGGAACACGACTTTGTTCCAAGTTTTTTTCGCAATTAAAGAGCGCAAACTCGATTTTTATGGTTTTTTGTTTATAACAATTGTTTGCACTTTTTTTTAAATTTTTTAACGATTGATTATCATACCCTACATATAAATGAACATGATAAAAGATATGTCGTTGCGGAACACGACTTTGTTCCAAGTTTTTTTCGCAATTAAAGAGCGCAAACTCGATTTTTCATGGTTTTTTGTTTATAACAATTGTTTGCACTTTTTTTTTAGTTAATCAACGATTGATTATCATACCCTACATATAAATTAACATGATAAAAGATATGTCGTTGCGGAACACGACTTTGTTCCAAGTTTTTTTCGCAATTAAAGAGCGCAAACTCGATTTTTCATGGTTTTTTGTTTATAACAATTGTTGGCACTTTTTTTTTCATTTTTTAACGATTGATTATCATACCCTACATATAAATTAACATGATAAAAGATATGTCGTTGCGGAACACGACTTTGTTCCAAGTTTTTTTCGCAATTAAAGAGCGCAAACTCGATTTTTCATGGTTTTTTGTTTATAACAATTGTTTGCACTTTTTTTTTAGTTAATCAACGATTGATTATCATACCCTACATATAAATTAACATGATAAAAGATATGTCGTTGCGGAACACGACTTTGTTCCAAGTTTTTTTCGCAATTAAAGAGCGCAAACTCGATTTTTCATGGTTTTTTGTTTATAACAATTGTTGGCACTTTTTTTTCATTTTTTAACGATTGATTATCATACCCTACATATAATTGAACATGAAAAAAGATATGCCGTTGCGGAACACGACTTTGTTCCAAGTTTTTTTCGCTATTAAAGAGCGCAAACTCGATTTTTCATGGTTTTTTGTTTATAACAATTGGTTGCACTTTTTTTTTCATTTTTTAACGATTGATTATCATACCCTACATATAATTGAACATGAAAAAAGATATGCCGTTGCGGAACACGACTTTGTTCCAAGTTTTTTTCGCTATTAAAGAGCGCAAACTCGATTTTTCATGGTTTTTTGTTTATAACAATTGTTTGCACTTTTTTTTTCATTTTTTAATAATTAATTATAATACCCTACATATAATTGAACATGAAAAAAGATATGCCGTTGCGGAACACGACTTTGTTCCAAGTTTTTTTCGCTATTAAAGAGCGCAAACTCGATTTTTCATGGTTTTTTGTTTATAACAATTGTTTGCACTTTTTTTTTCATTTTTTAATAATTAATTATAATACCCTACATATAATTGAACATGAAAAAAGATATGCCGTTGCGGAACACGATTTTGTTCCAAGTTTTTTTCGCTATTAAAGAGCGCAAACTCGATTTTTCATGGTTTTTAGTTTATAACAATTGTTTGCACTTTTTTTTAAATTAATCAACGATTGATTATCATACCCTACATATAAATGAACATGATAAAAGATATGTCGTTGCGGAACACGACTTTGTTCCAAGTTTTTTACGCTATTAAAGAGCAAACTCGATTTTTCATGGGTTTTGTTTATAACAATTGTTTGCACTTTTTTTTTCATTTTTTAACGATTGATTATCATACTCTACATATAATTGAACATGAAAAAAGATATGCCGTTGCGGAACACGACTTTGATCCAAGTTTTTTTCGCTATTAAAGAGCGCAAACTCGATTTTTCATGGTTTTTTGTTTATAACTATTGTTTGCACTTTTTTTACAATTATTTATCGATTGATTATATAATTAAACATGAAAACAGATATGCCGTTGCGGAACACGACTTTGTTCCAAGATTTTTTCGCTATTAAATAGCGCGATTTTCGATTTCTCATGGTTTTTTGTTTATAACAATTGTTCACACTTTTTTAGAAATTATCCATCGATGAAATTTCAATTTGTTTATACAATACATTTGAAAAAACAATATTTCGTTGCGGAGCACATCTATCTTCCAATTTTTTGACTTTATTAAATAGCGCGTTTTTTTATTTTTATGGTTTCATGCTTACAATGGTAAATGGGCGGTTCAGTCACCTCCAAAAGAATTCGCTAAGCCCTTATTTCTAATTTACGTGCATGAAATCTCTATGCAATCGTATTTTTATTTGTAATATGTAAACAACTCTTCATATACACTGAGATACAAAATTTAGCTATTTCTTAGACGTCTGACTCAAATCAATGAAATTTTATTTGAATAGTGGCAAAGAAAGATTTTCTGTTTATAAATTAAATATGACATAAAAGGAACAGTATCAAAATTATGTCAATAATATACATTCATTGAATTCATTTGATATTTGTCCAAAAAAACCTATTGTATTATATGTATTCACCATTTAAATGAATTTATACTTTTGACATTCATTTAATCAAATGATTTATTTGTGGAAGTAAAACGATTTTTTTCGTTCCGAAAAAGTGATTCAAATAAATAAATCAGTACATTTCAAACTATCAAATAATATTTTGTTTCCTAAAAATTCAAATATTTTTAACATTAGCTTCCTAGAAGATTATGAACTTATATTCAAGGCTGAAATGTATCAATATTAAACAGGAAAATTATGATTAAGATTTCTTAAAAAAAAAAAAAAAACCATTATTATTCATATTGAGCGTAGTGTTGGTATACCACGTGAGTATACCACCTATGAAATACTGAAAAGCCATATTCAAAAAAAGTTGAAAAAACGAACTGAAAGTTTCTCGATGGCTTTATGTAAACGATTTGTTTGTTTCCATTCTGAGCGGCTCGTTGTTTAGTGGTAACGCTCTAAGTCGGTCCAATCATTAAATACCATCTTAGGACAGTAATATTGAATTTATGAAATATTATAATACTTCGAGGAAATATTGCGACTATTCAAAATAATAATTTAATTCATCGGAAGAACATTTACTTCATGAAACAATTTTTTTTCTCATTGTAGTTATTTACAGTGGAGCCTCTCTAATTGTTCTGACTCGGGAGCGTGAGTTCTAGGACATTCGACTTTCTTTTGGATTGTTCGGTTTTCGAGATATTCCTAAGCGTTGTTTGAATTTTATTCTAATTTTTCCATGTAAACTTTGATCGTGCCTCTTATGTTATAATTGTGACATCTGTGTTATTCTTTTTGGATTACTTTTTTCGCTGCATCATTCAGATACCAGATTGGTGTGATTTTTTCACCTTCAACTTTATTATTCAATTAACGTGATTTTCTGTAGTTATTTTTGTTGGATGTTTTTTTTTTTTTGGCATTTTTCGTTGATTTGTCTATTGAGATTTCCTGTCTTCATTAGCTTACTTGCTCATATATTTTTTCCGTTTTTATCATTCTTACTTTGCTGAAAATAATTCACTTTAATTATTGTTTATTTGCTTTTCTTATTTTACCGATAGCTTCGTGTCGTATTCGGAGACTTTTTTTTGATTATATACGAAATTCATTTGGAGTTAATATGAAAATTACTATTAAAGAGTTATCTGAAGCTCTGTTAAAAGTAGGTGGTGAGCGTTCCATAGATGAAATTAAAAATTCTAATGACGTAAATTTTTACAAACTTCAAAATTGTTTTTTTCAACGGGTAAGTAAGTATATTTTGCATCAACGCGGTTCCGCTAATATCCATCGAATCACTATTAAAAAATATTCAGGCGCTTGTTATCGTTTATTCCATCGGAAATTCAATGAAATTCGGGTAATTTGTCAAAATATCGTTTTTACGCGAAATAATTTACCGAGAGTAATAGAATATAACGTTCACAATACATATAGGAACAATGAACAATCTCAACAATCTCCAGAAAGCACTGTTTCTGTTGAAGATGCTCCAAATATTATGTGTACTACCAATGAAACTGACGAAAATTTAATAATTACAAAAGAAGTTAATAACATAGATCTCGATAGAAGAATAGAAGAATTCGATAGAAGAATTTTTTAATGATGATCCATGTATTGTCAAAAGCACTGAACAAATATTCATAAATCAAGACCATAAAAATCATTATAAATATCGTTTTGCATCACCATTTCAAATTTTTTTTCAGAAAATTTATCAGAAAATACAGGAAATTGAGCACAACAGTGAAACTACAGAAAATACATTTTATGATATTCAAATTATGGATTATTTGTTAAAATACCTGATGCCATTTTTTCCTTTGTGGTCCGCTATTTTGTTGCATCGCGTAAATGATGGGGAAAAAAAATATTATAGATATTCTAATGCCACAGCTGAAACGTGGTTTAATATTGTAAAAAATAATGTATGTGAGGGGAAAAAAAATATACCTGTACCGCGTTTCATTAGTATAATTGAGAAAGACATATTGGGCCGAATCAGAGAGCGAGAAACCTCATTAGAGACAGAAAGACAAAAACGTAGGCGTAAAAATATTCCGATAAAATGGACTGACGACGAAGAATCGTGGAACAGAAAAAAACGACGATGCACATATTTTACAAATGAAAAAATAAAAGCTATAGACAAAACTATCCCAAATTACAATGCAATAAGTTCTAATGAAATCAAAAAAATTAGCAATAATGAAGACGAACATGACATATTGAAATCACATGAAGCTAACGACGAAACTATAAGCCTAATGATAAATAAAGAGACTGAAACTTATAAAAAACTGCTAAAACCAACATTAGAATATCCGGGAGAACTGTCAAATTTAAATAAATTTATGTATGGTCTTTCTGTTAATAACAGAAGTTTTGAGACACTAGGTATTGGGCGCCAATTAGATGATAATATTATAAATGCTACATTATTATTATATCAGAATATCGCGCGGTTAAACAATATGAAAGTAATTTGCTTCGAAACGTTTATAGCTTCAGATATTATACAAAACAAAATAATCCGCAGAGGATTTTTAAAATGGTTGAAGGCAACAAATATTGGAGAATATGATATATGGCTGATTCCGGTGCACAATGCAAGTCACTGGACACTTCTAATTATTATCCCTGATCATAAAATATTTTTATACATAGATTCACTAAATTTCGAAATACCAGAAAACTTAATAGAGGGATTCCAAAATATAATTTCTTTTCATATATATAATTCAAATTCCATTGACTGGGGCCTTTGGACAATCGCAAAACCGTATGATATACCACAACAATCAGCATCAGGAAATAATTGTGGTGTCCATGTACTTACGTGGGCACATTTATTAGTATCCAGTTCTTTTTGTCCATTCACAGAAAAAGATATGAATTTTGCAAGGAAAGGAATAGCGCGAATGTTGATGGACAAAAAAAAATTGGAAAGGAAGAAAACAGCCACATCACATCTCCGCCATATATATTTTTCCGATTTAGAAATTTCAGACGTAGAAGCCAACAACAATAAAATTCCCATTGATTACAAGCCACCATTAGGATCACAAAGCACATTCGAATACGTAGCATCGGTAAAATTTTTGTTATCAGTAGATGAACGCGATTATGGAACCAGATCAAAAAAAAAAAATTAGTTCTTAATAAATGCGGGTGTCCAAAGAATATAGAAAAATAATATAGCAAAGTATAAATAATCGATAAATTATTTTCCAGGAAGTGCAGACAATTTTTTTAAACAAAAAATCGTGCTAAAAATGTGAGATTTAACGTGTATCACCCTTTTACGTGCCTTATCCACGCTTCCTTTCATCTTTCCTTTTTCTCAATCTCACTTTTTCACTACATTTTCACATTTCACTACACTCACCGTATACATTTTTTCCCATACGCGGGTAAATAGGCACATAGGTTTTTCAGAAAAAAACCCAGTGGTACCGCCTGGACTCGTGCCCTCGATCCACGTTGCCGTGAGCCGAGTGCCTTACCGCTAACGCCATCGGCCGCTCTTAAAAAGTCGTGCTATTTGATAGGGTACAAACTTGGAACAAAGTCGTGTTCCGCGACAGCATACATTGTTTCATGTTTGAAACATGAAAAAAAAAATTAAAAAAAAATAAAAAAATAATAATAAAAAAAGAAAGAAAAAACAAACAAAAAAAGAAAAAACAAACAAAAAAAAAGTGCGCAAACAATTGTTATAATAATTCATGTTTAATTATATGTAGAGTGTGATAATCAACCGATAAATAACTGTAAAAAAAGTGCAAACAATTGTTATAAACAAAAAACCATGAAAAATCGAGTTTGCTCTTTAATAGCGTAAAAAACTTGGAACAAAGTCGTGTTCCGCAACGACATATCTTTTATCATGTTCATTTCTATGTAGGGTATGATAATCAATCGTTGATTAATTTAAAAAAAAGTGCAAACAATTGTTATAAACAAAAAACCATGAAAAATCGAGTTTGCGCTCTTTAATAGCGAAAAAAACTTGGAACAAAGTCGTGTTCCGCAACGGCATATCTTTTTTCATGTTCAATTATATGTAGGGTATTATAATTAATTATTAAAAAATGAAAAAAAAAGTGCAAACAATTGTTATAAACAAAAAACCATGAAAAATCGAGTTTGCGCTCTTTAATAGCGAAAAAAACTTGGAACAAAGTCGTGTTCCGCAACGGCATATCTTTTTTCATGTTCAGCTATATGTAGGGTATGATAATCAATCGTTAAAAAATGAAAAAAAAAGTGCAAACAATTGTTATAAACAAAAAACCATGGCAATCGAGTTTGCGCTCTTTAATAGCGAAAAAAACTTGGATCAAAGTCGTGTTCCGCAACGGCATATCT
Source organism: Luperina nickerlii (assembly GCA_963855955.1). Lineage (NCBI taxonomy): Eukaryota > Metazoa > Arthropoda > Insecta > Lepidoptera > Noctuidae > Luperina > Luperina nickerlii. The sequence continues at coordinate 6,839,898 of OY979674.1, forward strand.
TTTTTCATGTTCAGCTATATGTAGGGTATGATAATCAATCGTTAAAAAATGAAAAAAAAAGTGCAAACAATTGTTATAAACAAAAAACCATGGCAATCGAGTTTGCGCTCTTTAATAGCGAAAAAAACTTGGAACAAAGTCGTGTTCCGCAACGACATATCTTTTATCATGTTCATTTATATGTAGGGTATGATAATCAATCGTTGATTAATTAAAAAAAAAGTGCAAACAATTGTTATAAACAAAAAACCATGGCAATCGAGTTTGCGCTCTTTAATAGCGAAAAAAACTTGGAACAAAGTCGTGTTCCGCAACGGCATATTTTTTTTCATGTTTAATTATATGTAGAGTGTGATAATCAATCGATAAATAACTGTAAAAAAAGTGCAAACAATTGTTATAAACAAAAAACCATGAAAAATCGAGTTTGCGCTCTTTAATAGCGAAAAAAACTTGGAACAAAGTCGTGTTCCGCAACGACATATCTTTTATCATGTTCAGCTATATGTAGGGTATGATAATCAATCGTTAAAAAATGAAAAAAAAAGTGCAAACAATTGTTATAAACAAAAAACCATGGCAATCGAGTTTGCGCTCTTTAATAGCGAAAAAAACTTGGAACAAAGTCGTGTTCCGCAACGACATATCTTTTATCATGTTCATTTATATGTAGGGTATGATAATCAATCGTTGATTAATTAAAAAAAAAGTGCAAACAATTGTTATAAACAAAAAACCATGGCAATCGAGTTTGCGCTCTTTAATAGCGAAAAAAACTTGGAACAAAGTCGTGTTCCGCAACGGCATATTTTTTTTCATGTTTAATTATATGTAGAGTGTGATAATCAATCGATAAATAACTGTAAAAAAAGTGCAAACAATTGTTATAAACAAAAAACCATGAAAAATCGAGTTTGCGCTCTTTAATAGCGAAAAAAACTTGGAACAAAGTCGTGTTCCGCAACGACATATCTTTTATCATGTTCAGCTATATGTAGGGTATGATAATCAATCGTTAAAAAATGAAAAAAAAAGTGCAAACAATTGTTATAAACAAAAAACCATGGCAATCGAGTTTGCGCTCTTTAATAGCGAAAAAAACTTGGAACAAAGTCGTGTTCCGCAACGACATATCTTTTATCATGTTCATTTATATGTAGGGTATGATAATCAATCGTTGATTAATTAAAAAAAAAGTGCAAACAATTGTTATAAACAAAAAACCATGGCAATCGAGTTTGCGCTCTTTAATAGTGAAAAAAACTTGGAACAAAGTCGTGTTCCGCAACGGCATATTTTTTTTTCATGTTTAATTATATGTAGAGTGTGATAATCAATCGATAAATAACTGTAAAAAAGTGCAAACAATTGTTATAAACAAAAAACCATGAAAAATCGAGTTTGCGCTATTTAATAGCGAAAAAAATTGGAACAAAGTCGTGTTCCGCAACGGCATATCTTTTTTCATATTCAATTATATGTAGGGTATGATAATCAATCGTTAAAAAATGAAAAAAAAAGTGCAAACAATTGTTATAAACAAAAAACCATGGCAATCGAGTTTGCGCTCTTTAATAGCGAAAAAAACTTGGAACAAAGTCGTGTTCCGCAACGACATATCTTTTATCATGTTCATTTATATGTAGGGTATGATAATCAATCGTTGATTAATTAAAAAAAAAGTGCAAACAATTGTTATAAACAAAAAACCATGGCAATCGAGTTTGCGCTCTTTAATAGCGAAAAAAACTTGGAACAAAGTCGTGTTCCGCAACGGCATATTTTTTTTCATGTTTAATTATATGTAGAGTGTGATAATCAATCGATAAATAACTGTAAAAAAAGTGCAAACAATTGTTATAAACAAAAAACCATGAAAAATCGAGTTTGCGCTATTTAATAGCGAAAAAAACTTGGAACAAAGTTGTGTTCCGCAACGGCATATCTTTTTTCATGTTCAATTATATGTAGGGTATGATAATCAATCGTTAAAAAATGAAAAAAAAAGTGCCAACAATTGTTATAAACAAAAAACCATGAAAAATCGAGTTTGCGCTCTTTAATTGCGAAAAAAACTTGGAACAAAGTCGTGTTCCGCAACGACATATCTTTTATCATGTTAATTTATATGTAGGGTATGATAATCAATCGTTGATTAACTAAAAAAAAAGTGCAAACAATTGTTATAAACAAAAAACCATGAAAAATCGAGTTTGCGCTCTTTAATAGCGAAAAAAACTTGCGAACAAAGTCCCGTTCCGCAACGGCATATCTTTTTTCATGTTCAGTTATATGTAGGGTATGATAATCAATCGTTAAAAAATGAAAAAAAAAGTGCAAACAATCGTTATAAACAAAAAACCATGAAAAATCGAGTTTGCGCTCTTTAATTGCGAAAAAAACTTGGAACAAAGTCGTGTTCCGCAACGACATATCTTTTATCATGTTCATTTATATGTAGGGTATGATAATCAATCATTGATTATTTAAAAAAAAAGTGCAAACAATTGTTATAAACAAAAAACATAAAAATCGAGTTTGCGCTCTTTAATTGCGAAAAAAACTTGGAACAAAGTCGTGTTCCGCAACGACATATCTTTTATCATGTTCATTTATATGTAGGGTATGATAATCAATCGTTAAAAAATTAAAAAAAAAGTGCAAACAATTGTTATAAACAAAAAAACCATGAAAAATCGAGTTTGCGCTCTTTAATTGCGAAAAAAACTTGGAACAAAGTCGTGTTCCGCAACGACATATCTTTTATCATGTTCATTTATATGTAGGGTATGATAATCAATCGTTAAAAAATTAAAAAAAAAGTGCAAACAATTGTTATAAACAAAAAACCATGAAAAATCGAGTTTGCGCTCTTTAATTGCGAAAAAAACTTGGAACAAAGTCGTGTTCCGCAACGACATATCTTTTATCATGTTCATTTATATGTAGGGTATGATAATCAATCATTGATTATTTAAAAAAAAAGTGCAAACAATTGTTATAAACAAAAAACATAAAAATCGAGTTTGCGCTCTTTAATTGCGAAAAAAACTTGGAACAAAGTCGTGTTCCGCAACGACATATCTTTTATCATGTTCATTTATATGTAGGGTATGATAATCAATCATTGATTATTTAAAAAAAAAGTGCAAACAATTGTTATAAACAAAAAACATAAAAATCGAGTTTGCGCTCTTTAATTGCGAAAAAAACTTGGAACAAAGTCGTGTTCCGCAACGACATATCTTTTATCATGTTCATTTATATGTAGGGTATGATAATCAATCATTGATTATTTAAAAAAAAAGTGCAAACAATTGTTATAAACAAAAAACATAAAAATCGAGTTTGCGCTCTTTAATTGCGAAAAAAACTTGGAACAAAGTCGTGTTCCGCAACGACATATCTTTTATCATGTTCATTTATATGTAGGGTATGATAATCAATCATTGATTATTTAAAAAAAAAGTGCAAACAATTGTTATAAACAAAAAACATAAAAATCGAGTTTGCGCTCTTTAATTGCGAAAAAAACTTGGAACAAAGTCGTGTTCCGCAACGACATATCTTTTATCATGTTCATTTATATGTAGGGTATGATAATCAATCGATAAATAACTGTAAAAAAAGTGCAAACAATAGTTATAAACAAAAAACCATGAAAAATCAATATTTTTTCTATTGCAGAATATTAACATTTTTGTTCTTGGGGCGCTCCGGCCCTGCACACTGTGCTCGGCCGCCGCTAGTTTCAGCTACATCTTTGTTCCAAGTTTTTTTTGCTATTAAATAGCGCAAACTCGATTTTTCATAGTTTTTGTTTATAACAATTGTTTGCACTTTTTTTTTAATTAATCAACGATTGATTATCATACCCTACATACAAATGAACATGATAAAAGATATGTCGTTGCGGAACACGACTTTGTTCCAAGTTTTTTTCGCAATTAAAGAGCGCAAACTCGATTGCCATGGTTTTTTGTTTATAACAATTGCTTGCACTTTTTTTTTCATTTTTTAACGATTGATTATCATACCCTACATATAAATGAACATGATAGAAGATATGTCGTTGCGGAACACGACTTTGTTCCAAGTTTTTTTCGCAATTAAAGAGCGCAAACTCGATTTTTATGGTTTTTTGTTTATAACAATTGTTTGCACTTTTTTTTAAATTTTTTAACGATTGATTATCATACCCTACATATAAATGAACATGATAAAAGATATGTCGTTGCGGAACACGACTTTGTTCCAAGTTTTTTTCGCAATTAAAGAGCGCAAACTCGATTTTTCATGGTTTTTTGTTTATAACAATTGTTTGCACTTTTTTTTTAGTTAATCAACGATTGATTATCATACCCTACATATAAATTAACATGATAAAAGATATGTCGTTGCGGAACACGACTTTGTTCCAAGTTTTTTTCGCTATTAAAGAGCGCAAACTCGATTTTTCATGGTTTTTTGTTTATAACAATTGTTTGCACTTTTTTTTTCATTTTTTAATAATTAATTATAATACCCTACATATAATTGAACATGAAAAAAGATATGCCGTTGCGGAACACGACTTTGTTCCAAGTTTTTTTCGCTATTAAAGAGCGCAAACTCGATTTTTCATGGTTTTTTGTTTATAACAATTGTTTGCACTTTTTTTTTCATTTTTTAACGATTGATTATCATACCCTACATATAATTGAACATGAAAAAAGATATGCCGTTGCGGAACACGACTTTGTTCCAAGTTTTTTTCGCTATTAAAGAGCGCAAACTCGATTTTTCATGGTTTTTTGTTTATAACGATTGTTTGCACTTTTTTTTTCATTTTTTAACGATTGATTACCATACCCTACATATAATTGAACATGAAAAAAGATATGCCGTTGCGGAACACGACTTTGTTCCAAGTTTTTTTTCGCTATTAAATAGCGCAAACTCGATTTTTCATGGTTTTTTGTTTATAACAATTGTTTGCACTTTTTTTACAGTTATTTATCGATTGATTATCACACTCTACATATAATTAAACATGAAAAAAAATATGCCGTTGCGGAACACTACTTTGTTCCAAGTTTTTTTTGCTATTAAATAGCGCAAACTCGATTTTTCATAGTTTTTGTTTATAACAATTGTTTGCACTTTTTTTTTAATTAATCAACGATTGATTATCATACCCTACATACAAATGAACATGATAAAAGATATGTCGTTGCGGAACACGACTTTGTTCCAAGTTTTTTTCGCAATTAAAGAGCGCAAACTCGATTGCCATGGTTTTTTGTTTATAACAATTGCTTGCACTTTTTTTTTCATTTTTTAACGATTGATTATCATACCCTACATATAAATGAACATGATAGAAGATATGTCGTTGCGGAACACGACTTTGTTCCAAGTTTTTTTCGCAATTAAAGAGCGCAAACTCGATTTTTATGGTTTTTTGTTTATAACAATTGTTTGCACTTTTTTTTAAATTTTTTAACGATTGATTATCATACCCTACATATAAATGAACATGATAAAAGATATGTCGTTGCGGAACACGACTTTGTTCCAAGTTTTTTTCGCAATTAAAGAGCGCAAACTCGATTTTTCATGGTTTTTTGTTTATAACAATTGTTTGCACTTTTTTTTTAGTTAATCAACGATTGATTATCATACCCTACATATAAATTAACATGATAAAAGATATGTCGTTGCGGAACACGACTTTGTTCCAAGTTTTTTTCGCAATTAAAGAGCGCAAACTCGATTTTTCATGGTTTTTTGTTTATAACAATTGTTGGCACTTTTTTTTTCATTTTTTAACGATTGATTATCATACCCTACATATAAATTAACATGATAAAAGATATGTCGTTGCGGAACACGACTTTGTTCCAAGTTTTTTTCGCAATTAAAGAGCGCAAACTCGATTTTTCATGGTTTTTTGTTTATAACAATTGTTTGCACTTTTTTTTTAGTTAATCAACGATTGATTATCATACCCTACATATAAATTAACATGATAAAAGATATGTCGTTGCGGAACACGACTTTGTTCCAAGTTTTTTTCGCAATTAAAGAGCGCAAACTCGATTTTTCATGGTTTTTTGTTTATAACAATTGTTGGCACTTTTTTTTCATTTTTTAACGATTGATTATCATACCCTACATATAATTGAACATGAAAAAAGATATGCCGTTGCGGAACACGACTTTGTTCCAAGTTTTTTTCGCTATTAAAGAGCGCAAACTCGATTTTTCATGGTTTTTTGTTTATAACAATTGGTTGCACTTTTTTTTTCATTTTTTAACGATTGATTATCATACCCTACATATAATTGAACATGAAAAAAGATATGCCGTTGCGGAACACGACTTTGTTCCAAGTTTTTTTCGCTATTAAAGAGCGCAAACTCGATTTTTCATGGTTTTTTGTTTATAACAATTGTTTGCACTTTTTTTTTCATTTTTTAATAATTAATTATAATACCCTACATATAATTGAACATGAAAAAAGATATGCCGTTGCGGAACACGACTTTGTTCCAAGTTTTTTTCGCTATTAAAGAGCGCAAACTCGATTTTTCATGGTTTTTTGTTTATAACAATTGTTTGCACTTTTTTTTTCATTTTTTAATAATTAATTATAATACCCTACATATAATTGAACATGAAAAAAGATATGCCGTTGCGGAACACGATTTTGTTCCAAGTTTTTTTCGCTATTAAAGAGCGCAAACTCGATTTTTCATGGTTTTTAGTTTATAACAATTGTTTGCACTTTTTTTTAAATTAATCAACGATTGATTATCATACCCTACATATAAATGAACATGATAAAAGATATGTCGTTGCGGAACACGACTTTGTTCCAAGTTTTTTACGCTATTAAAGAGCAAACTCGATTTTTCATGGGTTTTGTTTATAACAATTGTTTGCACTTTTTTTTTCATTTTTTAACGATTGATTATCATACTCTACATATAATTGAACATGAAAAAAGATATGCCGTTGCGGAACACGACTTTGATCCAAGTTTTTTTCGCTATTAAAGAGCGCAAACTCGATTTTTCATGGTTTTTTGTTTATAACTATTGTTTGCACTTTTTTTACAATTATTTATCGATTGATTATATAATTAAACATGAAAACAGATATGCCGTTGCGGAACACGACTTTGTTCCAAGATTTTTTCGCTATTAAATAGCGCGATTTTCGATTTCTCATGGTTTTTTGTTTATAACAATTGTTCACACTTTTTTAGAAATTATCCATCGATGAAATTTCAATTTGTTTATACAATACATTTGAAAAAACAATATTTCGTTGCGGAGCACATCTATCTTCCAATTTTTTGACTTTATTAAATAGCGCGTTTTTTTATTTTTATGGTTTCATGCTTACAATGGTAAATGGGCGGTTCAGTCACCTCCAAAAGAATTCGCTAAGCCCTTATTTCTAATTTACGTGCATGAAATCTCTATGCAATCGTATTTTTATTTGTAATATGTAAACAACTCTTCATATACACTGAGATACAAAATTTAGCTATTTCTTAGACGTCTGACTCAAATCAATGAAATTTTATTTGAATAGTGGCAAAGAAAGATTTTCTGTTTATAAATTAAATATGACATAAAAGGAACAGTATCAAAATTATGTCAATAATATACATTCATTGAATTCATTTGATATTTGTCCAAAAAAACCTATTGTATTATATGTATTCACCATTTAAATGAATTTATACTTTTGACATTCATTTAATCAAATGATTTATTTGTGGAAGTAAAACGATTTTTTTCGTTCCGAAAAAGTGATTCAAATAAATAAATCAGTACATTTCAAACTATCAAATAATATTTTGTTTCCTAAAAATTCAAATATTTTTAACATTAGCTTCCTAGAAGATTATGAACTTATATTCAAGGCTGAAATGTATCAATATTAAACAGGAAAATTATGATTAAGATTTCTTAAAAAAAAAAAAAAAACCATTATTATTCATATTGAGCGTAGTGTTGGTATACCACGTGAGTATACCACCTATGAAATACTGAAAAGCCATATTCAAAAAAAGTTGAAAAAACGAACTGAAAGTTTCTCGATGGCTTTATGTAAACGATTTGTTTGTTTCCATTCTGAGCGGCTCGTTGTTTAGTGGTAACGCTCTAAGTCGGTCCAATCATTAAATACCATCTTAGGACAGTAATATTGAATTTATGAAATATTATAATACTTCGAGGAAATATTGCGACTATTCAAAATAATAATTTAATTCATCGGAAGAACATTTACTTCATGAAACAATTTTTTTTCTCATTGTAGTTATTTACAGTGGAGCCTCTCTAATTGTTCTGACTCGGGAGCGTGAGTTCTAGGACATTCGACTTTCTTTTGGATTGTTCGGTTTTCGAGATATTCCTAAGCGTTGTTTGAATTTTATTCTAATTTTTCCATGTAAACTTTGATCGTGCCTCTTATGTTATAATTGTGACATCTGTGTTATTCTTTTTGGATTACTTTTTTCGCTGCATCATTCAGATACCAGATTGGTGTGATTTTTTCACCTTCAACTTTATTATTCAATTAACGTGATTTTCTGTAGTTATTTTTGTTGGATGTTTTTTTTTTTTTGGCATTTTTCGTTGATTTGTCTATTGAGATTTCCTGTCTTCATTAGCTTACTTGCTCATATATTTTTTCCGTTTTTATCATTCTTACTTTGCTGAAAATAATTCACTTTAATTATTGTTTATTTGCTTTTCTTATTTTACCGATAGCTTCGTGTCGTATTCGGAGACTTTTTTTTGATTATATACGAAATTCATTTGGAGTTAATATGAAAATTACTATTAAAGAGTTATCTGAAGCTCTGTTAAAAGTAGGTGGTGAGCGTTCCATAGATGAAATTAAAAATTCTAATGACGTAAATTTTTACAAACTTCAAAATTGTTTTTTTCAACGGGTAAGTAAGTATATTTTGCATCAACGCGGTTCCGCTAATATCCATCGAATCACTATTAAAAAATATTCAGGCGCTTGTTATCGTTTATTCCATCGGAAATTCAATGAAATTCGGGTAATTTGTCAAAATATCGTTTTTACGCGAAATAATTTACCGAGAGTAATAGAATATAACGTTCACAATACATATAGGAACAATGAACAATCTCAACAATCTCCAGAAAGCACTGTTTCTGTTGAAGATGCTCCAAATATTATGTGTACTACCAATGAAACTGACGAAAATTTAATAATTACAAAAGAAGTTAATAACATAGATCTCGATAGAAGAATAGAAGAATTCGATAGAAGAATTTTTTAATGATGATCCATGTATTGTCAAAAGCACTGAACAAATATTCATAAATCAAGACCATAAAAATCATTATAAATATCGTTTTGCATCACCATTTCAAATTTTTTTTCAGAAAATTTATCAGAAAATACAGGAAATTGAGCACAACAGTGAAACTACAGAAAATACATTTTATGATATTCAAATTATGGATTATTTGTTAAAATACCTGATGCCATTTTTTCCTTTGTGGTCCGCTATTTTGTTGCATCGCGTAAATGATGGGGAAAAAAAATATTATAGATATTCTAATGCCACAGCTGAAACGTGGTTTAATATTGTAAAAAATAATGTATGTGAGGGGAAAAAAAATATACCTGTACCGCGTTTCATTAGTATAATTGAGAAAGACATATTGGGCCGAATCAGAGAGCGAGAAACCTCATTAGAGACAGAAAGACAAAAACGTAGGCGTAAAAATATTCCGATAAAATGGACTGACGACGAAGAATCGTGGAACAGAAAAAAACGACGATGCACATATTTTACAAATGAAAAAATAAAAGCTATAGACAAAACTATCCCAAATTACAATGCAATAAGTTCTAATGAAATCAAAAAAATTAGCAATAATGAAGACGAACATGACATATTGAAATCACATGAAGCTAACGACGAAACTATAAGCCTAATGATAAATAAAGAGACTGAAACTTATAAAAAACTGCTAAAACCAACATTAGAATATCCGGGAGAACTGTCAAATTTAAATAAATTTATGTATGGTCTTTCTGTTAATAACAGAAGTTTTGAGACACTAGGTATTGGGCGCCAATTAGATGATAATATTATAAATGCTACATTATTATTATATCAGAATATCGCGCGGTTAAACAATATGAAAGTAATTTGCTTCGAAACGTTTATAGCTTCAGATATTATACAAAACAAAATAATCCGCAGAGGATTTTTAAAATGGTTGAAGGCAACAAATATTGGAGAATATGATATATGGCTGATTCCGGTGCACAATGCAAGTCACTGGACACTTCTAATTATTATCCCTGATCATAAAATATTTTTATACATAGATTCACTAAATTTCGAAATACCAGAAAACTTAATAGAGGGATTCCAAAATATAATTTCTTTTCATATATATAATTCAAATTCCATTGACTGGGGCCTTTGGACAATCGCAAAACCGTATGATATACCACAACAATCAGCATCAGGAAATAATTGTGGTGTCCATGTACTTACGTGGGCACATTTATTAGTATCCAGTTCTTTTTGTCCATTCACAGAAAAAGATATGAATTTTGCAAGGAAAGGAATAGCGCGAATGTTGATGGACAAAAAAAAATTGGAAAGGAAGAAAACAGCCACATCACATCTCCGCCATATATATTTTTCCGATTTAGAAATTTCAGACGTAGAAGCCAACAACAATAAAATTCCCATTGATTACAAGCCACCATTAGGATCACAAAGCACATTCGAATACGTAGCATCGGTAAAATTTTTGTTATCAGTAGATGAACGCGATTATGGAACCAGATCAAAAAAAAAAAATTAGTTCTTAATAAATGCGGGTGTCCAAAGAATATAGAAAAATAATATAGCAAAGTATAAATAATCGATAAATTATTTTCCAGGAAGTGCAGACAATTTTTTTAAACAAAAAATCGTGCTAAAAATGTGAGATTTAACGTGTATCACCCTTTTACGTGCCTTATCCACGCTTCCTTTCATCTTTCCTTTTTCTCAATCTCACTTTTTCACTACATTTTCACATTTCACTACACTCACCGTATACATTTTTTCCCATACGCGGGTAAATAGGCACATAGGTTTTTCAGAAAAAAACCCAGTGGTACCGCCTGGACTCGTGCCCTCGATCCACGTTGCCGTGAGCCGAGTGCCTTACCGCTAACGCCATCGGCCGCTCTTAAAAAGTCGTGCTATTTGATAGGGTACAAACTTGGAACAAAGTCGTGTTCCGCGACAGCATACATTGTTTCATGTTTGAAACATGAAAAAAAAAATTAAAAAAAAATAAAAAAATAATAATAAAAAAAGAAAGAAAAAACAAACAAAAAAAGAAAAAACAAACAAAAAAAAAGTGCGCAAACAATTGTTATAATAATTCATGTTTAATTATATGTAGAGTGTGATAATCAACCGATAAATAACTGTAAAAAAAGTGCAAACAATTGTTATAAACAAAAAACCATGAAAAATCGAGTTTGCTCTTTAATAGCGTAAAAAACTTGGAACAAAGTCGTGTTCCGCAACGACATATCTTTTATCATGTTCATTTCTATGTAGGGTATGATAATCAATCGTTGATTAATTTAAAAAAAAGTGCAAACAATTGTTATAAACAAAAAACCATGAAAAATCGAGTTTGCGCTCTTTAATAGCGAAAAAAACTTGGAACAAAGTCGTGTTCCGCAACGGCATATCTTTTTTCATGTTCAATTATATGTAGGGTATTATAATTAATTATTAAAAAATGAAAAAAAAAGTGCAAACAATTGTTATAAACAAAAAACCATGAAAAATCGAGTTTGCGCTCTTTAATAGCGAAAAAAACTTGGAACAAAGTCGTGTTCCGCAACGGCATATCTTTTTTCATGTTCAGCTATATGTAGGGTATGATAATCAATCGTTAAAAAATGAAAAAAAAAGTGCAAACAATTGTTATAAACAAAAAACCATGGCAATCGAGTTTGCGCTCTTTAATAGCGAAAAAAACTTGGATCAAAGTCGTGTTCCGCAACGGCATATCTTTTTTCATGTTCAGCTATATGTAGGGTATGATAATCAATCGTTAAAAAATGAAAAAAAAAGTGCAAACAATTGTTATAAACAAAAAACCATGGCAATCGAGTTTGCGCTCTTTAATAGCGAAAAAAACTTGGAACAAAGTCGTGTTCCGCAACGACATATCTTTTATCATGTTCATTTATATGTAGGGTATGATAATCAATCGTTGATTAATTAAAAAAAAAGTGCAAACAATTGTTATAAACAAAAAACCATGGCAATCGAGTTTGCGCTCTTTAATAGCGAAAAAAACTTGGAACAAAGTCGTGTTCCGCAACGGCATATTTTTTTTCATGTTTAATTATATGTAGAGTGTGATAATCAATCGATAAATAACTGTAAAAAAAGTGCAAACAATTGTTATAAACAAAAAACCATGAAAAATCGAGTTTGCGCTCTTTAATAGCGAAAAAAACTTGGAACAAAGTCGTGTTCCGCAACGACATATCTTTTATCATGTTCAGCTATATGTAGGGTATGATAATCAATCGTTAAAAAATGAAAAAAAAAGTGCAAACAATTGTTATAAACAAAAAACCATGGCAATCGAGTTTGCGCTCTTTAATAGCGAAAAAAACTTGGAACAAAGTCGTGTTCCGCAACGACATATCTTTTATCATGTTCATTTATATGTAGGGTATGATAATCAATCGTTGATTAATTAAAAAAAAAGTGCAAACAATTGTTATAAACAAAAAACCATGGCAATCGAGTTTGCGCTCTTTAATAGCGAAAAAAACTTGGAACAAAGTCGTGTTCCGCAACGGCATATTTTTTTTCATGTTTAATTATATGTAGAGTGTGATAATCAATCGATAAATAACTGTAAAAAAAGTGCAAACAATTGTTATAAACAAAAAACCATGAAAAATCGAGTTTGCGCTCTTTAATAGCGAAAAAAACTTGGAACAAAGTCGTGTTCCGCAACGACATATCTTTTATCATGTTCAGCTATATGTAGGGTATGATAATCAATCGTTAAAAAATGAAAAAAAAAGTGCAAACAATTGTTATAAACAAAAAACCATGGCAATCGAGTTTGCGCTCTTTAATAGCGAAAAAAACTTGGAACAAAGTCGTGTTCCGCAACGACATATCTTTTATCATGTTCATTTATATGTAGGGTATGATAATCAATCGTTGATTAATTAAAAAAAAAGTGCAAACAATTGTTATAAACAAAAAACCATGGCAATCGAGTTTGCGCTCTTTAATAGTGAAAAAAACTTGGAACAAAGTCGTGTTCCGCAACGGCATATTTTTTTTTCATGTTTAATTATATGTAGAGTGTGATAATCAATCGATAAATAACTGTAAAAAAGTGCAAACAATTGTTATAAACAAAAAACCATGAAAAATCGAGTTTGCGCTATTTAATAGCGAAAAAAATTGGAACAAAGTCGTGTTCCGCAACGGCATATCTTTTTTCATATTCAATTATATGTAGGGTATGATAATCAATCGTTAAAAAATGAAAAAAAAAGTGCAAACAATTGTTATAAACAAAAAACCATGGCAATCGAGTTTGCGCTCTTTAATAGCGAAAAAAACTTGGAACAAAGTCGTGTTCCGCAACGACATATCTTTTATCATGTTCATTTATATGTAGGGTATGATAATCAATCGTTGATTAATTAAAAAAAAAGTGCAAACAATTGTTATAAACAAAAAACCATGGCAATCGAGTTTGCGCTCTTTAATAGCGAAAAAAACTTGGAACAAAGTCGTGTTCCGCAACGGCATATTTTTTTTCATGTTTAATTATATGTAGAGTGTGATAATCAATCGATAAATAACTGTAAAAAAAGTGCAAACAATTGTTATAAACAAAAAACCATGAAAAATCGAGTTTGCGCTATTTAATAGCGAAAAAAACTTGGAACAAAGTTGTGTTCCGCAACGGCATATCTTTTTTCATGTTCAATTATATGTAGGGTATGATAATCAATCGTTAAAAAATGAAAAAAAAAGTGCCAACAATTGTTATAAACAAAAAACCATGAAAAATCGAGTTTGCGCTCTTTAATTGCGAAAAAAACTTGGAACAAAGTCGTGTTCCGCAACGACATATCTTTTATCATGTTAATTTATATGTAGGGTATGATAATCAATCGTTGATTAACTAAAAAAAAAGTGCAAACAATTGTTATAAACAAAAAACCATGAAAAATCGAGTTTGCGCTCTTTAATAGCGAAAAAAACTTGCGAACAAAGTCCCGTTCCGCAACGGCATATCTTTTTTCATGTTCAGTTATATGTAGGGTATGATAATCAATCGTTAAAAAATGAAAAAAAAAGTGCAAACAATCGTTATAAACAAAAAACCATGAAAAATCGAGTTTGCGCTCTTTAATTGCGAAAAAAACTTGGAACAAAGTCGTGTTCCGCAACGACATATCTTTTATCATGTTCATTTATATGTAGGGTATGATAATCAATCATTGATTATTTAAAAAAAAAGTGCAAACAATTGTTATAAACAAAAAACATAAAAATCGAGTTTGCGCTCTTTAATTGCGAAAAAAACTTGGAACAAAGTCGTGTTCCGCAACGACATATCTTTTATCATGTTCATTTATATGTAGGGTATGATAATCAATCGTTAAAAAATTAAAAAAAAAGTGCAAACAATTGTTATAAACAAAAAAACCATGAAAAATCGAGTTTGCGCTCTTTAATTGCGAAAAAAACTTGGAACAAAGTCGTGTTCCGCAACGACATATCTTTTATCATGTTCATTTATATGTAGGGTATGATAATCAATCGTTAAAAAATTAAAAAAAAAGTGCAAACAATTGTTATAAACAAAAAACCATGAAAAATCGAGTTTGCGCTCTTTAATTGCGAAAAAAACTTGGAACAAAGTCGTGTTCCGCAACGACATATCTTTTATCATGTTCATTTATATGTAGGGTATGATAATCAATCATTGATTATTTAAAAAAAAAGTGCAAACAATTGTTATAAACAAAAAACATAAAAATCGAGTTTGCGCTCTTTAATTGCGAAAAAAACTTGGAACAAAGTCGTGTTCCGCAACGACATATCTTTTATCATGTTCATTTATATGTAGGGTATGATAATCAATCATTGATTATTTAAAAAAAAAGTGCAAACAATTGTTATAAACAAAAAACATAAAAATCGAGTTTGCGCTCTTTAATTGCGAAAAAAACTTGGAACAAAGTCGTGTTCCGCAACGACATATCTTTTATCATGTTCATTTATATGTAGGGTATGATAATCAATCATTGATTATTTAAAAAAAAAGTGCAAACAATTGTTATAAACAAAAAACATAAAAATCGAGTTTGCGCTCTTTAATTGCGAAAAAAACTTGGAACAAAGTCGTGTTCCGCAACGACATATCTTTTATCATGTTCATTTATATGTAGGGTATGATAATCAATCATTGATTATTTAAAAAAAAAGTGCAAACAATTGTTATAAACAAAAAACATAAAAATCGAGTTTGCGCTCTTTAATTGCGAAAAAAACTTGGAACAAAGTCGTGTTCCGCAACGACATATCTTTTATCATGTTCATTTATATGTAGGGTATGATAATCAATCGATAAATAACTGTAAAAAAAGTGCAAACAATAGTTATAAACAAAAAACCATGAAAAATCAATATTTTTTCTATTGCAGAATATTAACATTTTTGTTCTTGGGGCGCTCCGGCCCTGCACACTGTGCTCGGCCGCCGCTAGTTTCAGCTACATCTTTGTTCCAAGTTTTTTTTGCTATTAAATAGCGCAAACTCGATTTTTCATAGTTTTTGTTTATAACAATTGTTTGCACTTTTTTTTTAATTAATCAACGATTGATTATCATACCCTACATACAAATGAACATGATAAAAGATATGTCGTTGCGGAACACGACTTTGTTCCAAGTTTTTTTCGCAATTAAAGAGCGCAAACTCGATTGCCATGGTTTTTTGTTTATAACAATTGCTTGCACTTTTTTTTTCATTTTTTAACGATTGATTATCATACCCTACATATAAATGAACATGATAGAAGATATGTCGTTGCGGAACACGACTTTGTTCCAAGTTTTTTTCGCAATTAAAGAGCGCAAACTCGATTTTTATGGTTTTTTGTTTATAACAATTGTTTGCACTTTTTTTTAAATTTTTTAACGATTGATTATCATACCCTACATATAAATGAACATGATAAAAGATATGTCGTTGCGGAACACGACTTTGTTCCAAGTTTTTTTCGCAATTAAAGAGCGCAAACTCGATTTTTCATGGTTTTTTGTTTATAACAATTGTTTGCACTTTTTTTTTAGTTAATCAACGATTGATTATCATACCCTACATATAAATTAACATGATAAAAGATATGTCGTTGCGGAACACGACTTTGTTCCAAGTTTTTTTCGCTATTAAAGAGCGCAAACTCGATTTTTCATGGTTTTTTGTTTATAACAATTGTTTGCACTTTTTTTTTCATTTTTTAATAATTAATTATAATACCCTACATATAATTGAACATGAAAAAAGATATGCCGTTGCGGAACACGACTTTGTTCCAAGTTTTTTTCGCTATTAAAGAGCGCAAACTCGATTTTTCATGGTTTTTTGTTTATAACAATTGTTTGCACTTTTTTTTTCATTTTTTAACGATTGATTATCATACCCTACATATAATTGAACATGAAAAAAGATATGCCGTTGCGGAACACGACTTTGTTCCAAGTTTTTTTCGCTATTAAAGAGCGCAAACTCGATTTTTCATGGTTTTTTGTTTATAACGATTGTTTGCACTTTTTTTTTCATTTTTTAACGATTGATTACCATACCCTACATATAATTGAACATGAAAAAAGATATGCCGTTGCGGAACACGACTTTGTTCCAAGTTTTTTTTCGCTATTAAATAGCGCAAACTCGATTTTTCATGGTTTTTTGTTTATAACAATTGTTTGCACTTTTTTTACAGTTATTTATCGATTGATTATCACACTCTACATATAATTAAACATGAAAAAAAATATGCCGTTGCGGAACACTACTTTGTTCCAAGTTTTTTTTGCTATTAAATAGCGCAAACTCGATTTTTCATAGTTTTTGTTTATAACAATTGTTTGCACTTTTTTTTTAATTAATCAACGATTGATTATCATACCCTACATACAAATGAACATGATAAAAGATATGTCGTTGCGGAACACGACTTTGTTCCAAGTTTTTTTCGCAATTAAAGAGCGCAAACTCGATTGCCATGGTTTTTTGTTTATAACAATTGCTTGCACTTTTTTTTTCATTTTTTAACGATTGATTATCATACCCTACATATAAATGAACATGATAGAAGATATGTCGTTGCGGAACACGACTTTGTTCCAAGTTTTTTTCGCAATTAAAGAGCGCAAACTCGATTTTTATGGTTTTTTGTTTATAACAATTGTTTGCACTTTTTTTTAAATTTTTTAACGATTGATTATCATACCCTACATATAAATGAACATGATAAAAGATATGTCGTTGCGGAACACGACTTTGTTCCAAGTTTTTTTCGCAATTAAAGAGCGCAAACTCGATTTTTCATGGTTTTTTGTTTATAACAATTGTTTGCACTTTTTTTTTAGTTAATCAACGATTGATTATCATACCCTACATATAAATTAACATGATAAAAGATATGTCGTTGCGGAACACGACTTTGTTCCAAGTTTTTTTCGCAATTAAAGAGCGCAAACTCGATTTTTCATGGTTTTTTGTTTATAACAATTGTTGGCACTTTTTTTTTCATTTTTTAACGATTGATTATCATACCCTACATATAAATTAACATGATAAAAGATATGTCGTTGCGGAACACGACTTTGTTCCAAGTTTTTTTCGCAATTAAAGAGCGCAAACTCGATTTTTCATGGTTTTTTGTTTATAACAATTGTTTGCACTTTTTTTTTAGTTAATCAACGATTGATTATCATACCCTACATATAAATTAACATGATAAAAGATATGTCGTTGCGGAACACGACTTTGTTCCAAGTTTTTTTCGCAATTAAAGAGCGCAAACTCGATTTTTCATGGTTTTTTGTTTATAACAATTGTTGGCACTTTTTTTTCATTTTTTAACGATTGATTATCATACCCTACATATAATTGAACATGAAAAAAGATATGCCGTTGCGGAACACGACTTTGTTCCAAGTTTTTTTCGCTATTAAAGAGCGCAAACTCGATTTTTCATGGTTTTTTGTTTATAACAATTGGTTGCACTTTTTTTTTCATTTTTTAACGATTGATTATCATACCCTACATATAATTGAACATGAAAAAAGATATGCCGTTGCGGAACACGACTTTGTTCCAAGTTTTTTTCGCTATTAAAGAGCGCAAACTCGATTTTTCATGGTTTTTTGTTTATAACAATTGTTTGCACTTTTTTTTTCATTTTTTAATAATTAATTATAATACCCTACATATAATTGAACATGAAAAAAGATATGCCGTTGCGGAACACGACTTTGTTCCAAGTTTTTTTCGCTATTAAAGAGCGCAAACTCGATTTTTCATGGTTTTTTGTTTATAACAATTGTTTGCACTTTTTTTTTCATTTTTTAATAATTAATTATAATACCCTACATATAATTGAACATGAAAAAAGATATGCCGTTGCGGAACACGATTTTGTTCCAAGTTTTTTTCGCTATTAAAGAGCGCAAACTCGATTTTTCATGGTTTTTAGTTTATAACAATTGTTTGCACTTTTTTTTAAATTAATCAACGATTGATTATCATACCCTACATATAAATGAACATGATAAAAGATATGTCGTTGCGGAACACGACTTTGTTCCAAGTTTTTTACGCTATTAAAGAGCAAACTCGATTTTTCATGGGTTTTGTTTATAACAATTGTTTGCACTTTTTTTTTCATTTTTTAACGATTGATTATCATACTCTACATATAATTGAACATGAAAAAAGATATGCCGTTGCGGAACACGACTTTGATCCAAGTTTTTTTCGCTATTAAAGAGCGCAAACTCGATTTTTCATGGTTTTTTGTTTATAACTATTGTTTGCACTTTTTTTACAATTATTTATCGATTGATTATATAATTAAACATGAAAACAGATATGCCGTTGCGGAACACGACTTTGTTCCAAGATTTTTTCGCTATTAAATAGCGCGATTTTCGATTTCTCATGGTTTTTTGTTTATAACAATTGTTCACACTTTTTTAGAAATTATCCATCGATGAAATTTCAATTTGTTTATACAATACATTTGAAAAAACAATATTTCGTTGCGGAGCACATCTATCTTCCAATTTTTTGACTTTATTAAATAGCGCGTTTTTTTATTTTTATGGTTTCATGCTTACAATGGTAAATGGGCGGTTCAGTCACCTCCAAAAGAATTCGCTAAGCCCTTATTTCTAATTTACGTGCATGAAATCTCTATGCAATCGTATTTTTATTTGTAATATGTAAACAACTCTTCATATACACTGAGATACAAAATTTAGCTATTTCTTAGACGTCTGACTCAAATCAATGA
Source organism: Luperina nickerlii (assembly GCA_963855955.1). Classification (NCBI taxonomy): domain Eukaryota; kingdom Metazoa; phylum Arthropoda; class Insecta; order Lepidoptera; family Noctuidae; genus Luperina; species Luperina nickerlii. The sequence continues at coordinate 6,859,550 of OY979674.1, forward strand.
AATTTTATTTGAATAGTGGCAAAGAAAGATTTTCTGTTTATAAATTAAATATGACATAAAAGGAACAGTATCAAAATTATGTCAATAATATACATTCATTGAATTCATTTGATATTTGTCCAAAAAAACCTATTGTATTATATGTATTCACCATTTAAATGAATTTATACTTTTGACATTCATTTAATCAAATGATTTATTTGTGGAAGTAAAACGATTTTTTTCGTTCCGAAAAAGTGATTCAAATAAATAAATCAGTACATTTCAAACTATCAAATAATATTTTGTTTCCTAAAAATTCAAATATTTTTAACATTAGCTTCCTAGAAGATTATGAACTTATATTCAAGGCTGAAATGTATCAATATTAAACAGGAAAATTATGATTAAGATTTCTTAAAAAAAAAAAAAAAACCATTATTATTCATATTGAGCGTAGTGTTGGTATACCACGTGAGTATACCACCTATGAAATACTGAAAAGCCATATTCAAAAAAAGTTGAAAAAACGAACTGAAAGTTTCTCGATGGCTTTATGTAAACGATTTGTTTGTTTCCATTCTGAGCGGCTCGTTGTTTAGTGGTAACGCTCTAAGTCGGTCCAATCATTAAATACCATCTTAGGACAGTAATATTGAATTTATGAAATATTATAATACTTCGAGGAAATATTGCGACTATTCAAAATAATAATTTAATTCATCGGAAGAACATTTACTTCATGAAACAATTTTTTTTCTCATTGTAGTTATTTACAGTGGAGCCTCTCTAATTGTTCTGACTCGGGAGCGTGAGTTCTAGGACATTCGACTTTCTTTTGGATTGTTCGGTTTTCGAGATATTCCTAAGCGTTGTTTGAATTTTATTCTAATTTTTCCATGTAAACTTTGATCGTGCCTCTTATGTTATAATTGTGACATCTGTGTTATTCTTTTTGGATTACTTTTTTCGCTGCATCATTCAGATACCAGATTGGTGTGATTTTTTCACCTTCAACTTTATTATTCAATTAACGTGATTTTCTGTAGTTATTTTTGTTGGATGTTTTTTTTTTTTTGGCATTTTTCGTTGATTTGTCTATTGAGATTTCCTGTCTTCATTAGCTTACTTGCTCATATATTTTTTCCGTTTTTATCATTCTTACTTTGCTGAAAATAATTCACTTTAATTATTGTTTATTTGCTTTTCTTATTTTACCGATAGCTTCGTGTCGTATTCGGAGACTTTTTTTTGATTATATACGAAATTCATTTGGAGTTAATATGAAAATTACTATTAAAGAGTTATCTGAAGCTCTGTTAAAAGTAGGTGGTGAGCGTTCCATAGATGAAATTAAAAATTCTAATGACGTAAATTTTTACAAACTTCAAAATTGTTTTTTTCAACGGGTAAGTAAGTATATTTTGCATCAACGCGGTTCCGCTAATATCCATCGAATCACTATTAAAAAATATTCAGGCGCTTGTTATCGTTTATTCCATCGGAAATTCAATGAAATTCGGGTAATTTGTCAAAATATCGTTTTTACGCGAAATAATTTACCGAGAGTAATAGAATATAACGTTCACAATACATATAGGAACAATGAACAATCTCAACAATCTCCAGAAAGCACTGTTTCTGTTGAAGATGCTCCAAATATTATGTGTACTACCAATGAAACTGACGAAAATTTAATAATTACAAAAGAAGTTAATAACATAGATCTCGATAGAAGAATAGAAGAATTCGATAGAAGAATTTTTTAATGATGATCCATGTATTGTCAAAAGCACTGAACAAATATTCATAAATCAAGACCATAAAAATCATTATAAATATCGTTTTGCATCACCATTTCAAATTTTTTTTCAGAAAATTTATCAGAAAATACAGGAAATTGAGCACAACAGTGAAACTACAGAAAATACATTTTATGATATTCAAATTATGGATTATTTGTTAAAATACCTGATGCCATTTTTTCCTTTGTGGTCCGCTATTTTGTTGCATCGCGTAAATGATGGGGAAAAAAAATATTATAGATATTCTAATGCCACAGCTGAAACGTGGTTTAATATTGTAAAAAATAATGTATGTGAGGGGAAAAAAAATATACCTGTACCGCGTTTCATTAGTATAATTGAGAAAGACATATTGGGCCGAATCAGAGAGCGAGAAACCTCATTAGAGACAGAAAGACAAAAACGTAGGCGTAAAAATATTCCGATAAAATGGACTGACGACGAAGAATCGTGGAACAGAAAAAAACGACGATGCACATATTTTACAAATGAAAAAATAAAAGCTATAGACAAAACTATCCCAAATTACAATGCAATAAGTTCTAATGAAATCAAAAAAATTAGCAATAATGAAGACGAACATGACATATTGAAATCACATGAAGCTAACGACGAAACTATAAGCCTAATGATAAATAAAGAGACTGAAACTTATAAAAAACTGCTAAAACCAACATTAGAATATCCGGGAGAACTGTCAAATTTAAATAAATTTATGTATGGTCTTTCTGTTAATAACAGAAGTTTTGAGACACTAGGTATTGGGCGCCAATTAGATGATAATATTATAAATGCTACATTATTATTATATCAGAATATCGCGCGGTTAAACAATATGAAAGTAATTTGCTTCGAAACGTTTATAGCTTCAGATATTATACAAAACAAAATAATCCGCAGAGGATTTTTAAAATGGTTGAAGGCAACAAATATTGGAGAATATGATATATGGCTGATTCCGGTGCACAATGCAAGTCACTGGACACTTCTAATTATTATCCCTGATCATAAAATATTTTTATACATAGATTCACTAAATTTCGAAATACCAGAAAACTTAATAGAGGGATTCCAAAATATAATTTCTTTTCATATATATAATTCAAATTCCATTGACTGGGGCCTTTGGACAATCGCAAAACCGTATGATATACCACAACAATCAGCATCAGGAAATAATTGTGGTGTCCATGTACTTACGTGGGCACATTTATTAGTATCCAGTTCTTTTTGTCCATTCACAGAAAAAGATATGAATTTTGCAAGGAAAGGAATAGCGCGAATGTTGATGGACAAAAAAAAATTGGAAAGGAAGAAAACAGCCACATCACATCTCCGCCATATATATTTTTCCGATTTAGAAATTTCAGACGTAGAAGCCAACAACAATAAAATTCCCATTGATTACAAGCCACCATTAGGATCACAAAGCACATTCGAATACGTAGCATCGGTAAAATTTTTGTTATCAGTAGATGAACGCGATTATGGAACCAGATCAAAAAAAAAAAATTAGTTCTTAATAAATGCGGGTGTCCAAAGAATATAGAAAAATAATATAGCAAAGTATAAATAATCGATAAATTATTTTCCAGGAAGTGCAGACAATTTTTTTAAACAAAAAATCGTGCTAAAAATGTGAGATTTAACGTGTATCACCCTTTTACGTGCCTTATCCACGCTTCCTTTCATCTTTCCTTTTTCTCAATCTCACTTTTTCACTACATTTTCACATTTCACTACACTCACCGTATACATTTTTTCCCATACGCGGGTAAATAGGCACATAGGTTTTTCAGAAAAAAACCCAGTGGTACCGCCTGGACTCGTGCCCTCGATCCACGTTGCCGTGAGCCGAGTGCCTTACCGCTAACGCCATCGGCCGCTCTTAAAAAGTCGTGCTATTTGATAGGGTACAAACTTGGAACAAAGTCGTGTTCCGCGACAGCATACATTGTTTCATGTTTGAAACATGAAAAAAAAAATTAAAAAAAAATAAAAAAATAATAATAAAAAAAGAAAGAAAAAACAAACAAAAAAAGAAAAAACAAACAAAAAAAAAGTGCGCAAACAATTGTTATAATAATTCATGTTTAATTATATGTAGAGTGTGATAATCAACCGATAAATAACTGTAAAAAAAGTGCAAACAATTGTTATAAACAAAAAACCATGAAAAATCGAGTTTGCTCTTTAATAGCGTAAAAAACTTGGAACAAAGTCGTGTTCCGCAACGACATATCTTTTATCATGTTCATTTCTATGTAGGGTATGATAATCAATCGTTGATTAATTTAAAAAAAAGTGCAAACAATTGTTATAAACAAAAAACCATGAAAAATCGAGTTTGCGCTCTTTAATAGCGAAAAAAACTTGGAACAAAGTCGTGTTCCGCAACGGCATATCTTTTTTCATGTTCAATTATATGTAGGGTATTATAATTAATTATTAAAAAATGAAAAAAAAAGTGCAAACAATTGTTATAAACAAAAAACCATGAAAAATCGAGTTTGCGCTCTTTAATAGCGAAAAAAACTTGGAACAAAGTCGTGTTCCGCAACGGCATATCTTTTTTCATGTTCAGCTATATGTAGGGTATGATAATCAATCGTTAAAAAATGAAAAAAAAAGTGCAAACAATTGTTATAAACAAAAAACCATGGCAATCGAGTTTGCGCTCTTTAATAGCGAAAAAAACTTGGATCAAAGTCGTGTTCCGCAACGGCATATCTTTTTTCATGTTCAGCTATATGTAGGGTATGATAATCAATCGTTAAAAAATGAAAAAAAAAGTGCAAACAATTGTTATAAACAAAAAACCATGGCAATCGAGTTTGCGCTCTTTAATAGCGAAAAAAACTTGGAACAAAGTCGTGTTCCGCAACGACATATCTTTTATCATGTTCATTTATATGTAGGGTATGATAATCAATCGTTGATTAATTAAAAAAAAAGTGCAAACAATTGTTATAAACAAAAAACCATGGCAATCGAGTTTGCGCTCTTTAATAGCGAAAAAAACTTGGAACAAAGTCGTGTTCCGCAACGGCATATTTTTTTTCATGTTTAATTATATGTAGAGTGTGATAATCAATCGATAAATAACTGTAAAAAAAGTGCAAACAATTGTTATAAACAAAAAACCATGAAAAATCGAGTTTGCGCTCTTTAATAGCGAAAAAAACTTGGAACAAAGTCGTGTTCCGCAACGACATATCTTTTATCATGTTCAGCTATATGTAGGGTATGATAATCAATCGTTAAAAAATGAAAAAAAAAGTGCAAACAATTGTTATAAACAAAAAACCATGGCAATCGAGTTTGCGCTCTTTAATAGCGAAAAAAACTTGGAACAAAGTCGTGTTCCGCAACGACATATCTTTTATCATGTTCATTTATATGTAGGGTATGATAATCAATCGTTGATTAATTAAAAAAAAAGTGCAAACAATTGTTATAAACAAAAAACCATGGCAATCGAGTTTGCGCTCTTTAATAGCGAAAAAAACTTGGAACAAAGTCGTGTTCCGCAACGGCATATTTTTTTTCATGTTTAATTATATGTAGAGTGTGATAATCAATCGATAAATAACTGTAAAAAAAGTGCAAACAATTGTTATAAACAAAAAACCATGAAAAATCGAGTTTGCGCTCTTTAATAGCGAAAAAAACTTGGAACAAAGTCGTGTTCCGCAACGACATATCTTTTATCATGTTCAGCTATATGTAGGGTATGATAATCAATCGTTAAAAAATGAAAAAAAAAGTGCAAACAATTGTTATAAACAAAAAACCATGGCAATCGAGTTTGCGCTCTTTAATAGCGAAAAAAACTTGGAACAAAGTCGTGTTCCGCAACGACATATCTTTTATCATGTTCATTTATATGTAGGGTATGATAATCAATCGTTGATTAATTAAAAAAAAAGTGCAAACAATTGTTATAAACAAAAAACCATGGCAATCGAGTTTGCGCTCTTTAATAGTGAAAAAAACTTGGAACAAAGTCGTGTTCCGCAACGGCATATTTTTTTTTCATGTTTAATTATATGTAGAGTGTGATAATCAATCGATAAATAACTGTAAAAAAGTGCAAACAATTGTTATAAACAAAAAACCATGAAAAATCGAGTTTGCGCTATTTAATAGCGAAAAAAATTGGAACAAAGTCGTGTTCCGCAACGGCATATCTTTTTTCATATTCAATTATATGTAGGGTATGATAATCAATCGTTAAAAAATGAAAAAAAAAGTGCAAACAATTGTTATAAACAAAAAACCATGGCAATCGAGTTTGCGCTCTTTAATAGCGAAAAAAACTTGGAACAAAGTCGTGTTCCGCAACGACATATCTTTTATCATGTTCATTTATATGTAGGGTATGATAATCAATCGTTGATTAATTAAAAAAAAAGTGCAAACAATTGTTATAAACAAAAAACCATGGCAATCGAGTTTGCGCTCTTTAATAGCGAAAAAAACTTGGAACAAAGTCGTGTTCCGCAACGGCATATTTTTTTTCATGTTTAATTATATGTAGAGTGTGATAATCAATCGATAAATAACTGTAAAAAAAGTGCAAACAATTGTTATAAACAAAAAACCATGAAAAATCGAGTTTGCGCTATTTAATAGCGAAAAAAACTTGGAACAAAGTTGTGTTCCGCAACGGCATATCTTTTTTCATGTTCAATTATATGTAGGGTATGATAATCAATCGTTAAAAAATGAAAAAAAAAGTGCCAACAATTGTTATAAACAAAAAACCATGAAAAATCGAGTTTGCGCTCTTTAATTGCGAAAAAAACTTGGAACAAAGTCGTGTTCCGCAACGACATATCTTTTATCATGTTAATTTATATGTAGGGTATGATAATCAATCGTTGATTAACTAAAAAAAAAGTGCAAACAATTGTTATAAACAAAAAACCATGAAAAATCGAGTTTGCGCTCTTTAATAGCGAAAAAAACTTGCGAACAAAGTCCCGTTCCGCAACGGCATATCTTTTTTCATGTTCAGTTATATGTAGGGTATGATAATCAATCGTTAAAAAATGAAAAAAAAAGTGCAAACAATCGTTATAAACAAAAAACCATGAAAAATCGAGTTTGCGCTCTTTAATTGCGAAAAAAACTTGGAACAAAGTCGTGTTCCGCAACGACATATCTTTTATCATGTTCATTTATATGTAGGGTATGATAATCAATCATTGATTATTTAAAAAAAAAGTGCAAACAATTGTTATAAACAAAAAACATAAAAATCGAGTTTGCGCTCTTTAATTGCGAAAAAAACTTGGAACAAAGTCGTGTTCCGCAACGACATATCTTTTATCATGTTCATTTATATGTAGGGTATGATAATCAATCGTTAAAAAATTAAAAAAAAAGTGCAAACAATTGTTATAAACAAAAAAACCATGAAAAATCGAGTTTGCGCTCTTTAATTGCGAAAAAAACTTGGAACAAAGTCGTGTTCCGCAACGACATATCTTTTATCATGTTCATTTATATGTAGGGTATGATAATCAATCGTTAAAAAATTAAAAAAAAAGTGCAAACAATTGTTATAAACAAAAAACCATGAAAAATCGAGTTTGCGCTCTTTAATTGCGAAAAAAACTTGGAACAAAGTCGTGTTCCGCAACGACATATCTTTTATCATGTTCATTTATATGTAGGGTATGATAATCAATCATTGATTATTTAAAAAAAAAGTGCAAACAATTGTTATAAACAAAAAACATAAAAATCGAGTTTGCGCTCTTTAATTGCGAAAAAAACTTGGAACAAAGTCGTGTTCCGCAACGACATATCTTTTATCATGTTCATTTATATGTAGGGTATGATAATCAATCATTGATTATTTAAAAAAAAAGTGCAAACAATTGTTATAAACAAAAAACATAAAAATCGAGTTTGCGCTCTTTAATTGCGAAAAAAACTTGGAACAAAGTCGTGTTCCGCAACGACATATCTTTTATCATGTTCATTTATATGTAGGGTATGATAATCAATCATTGATTATTTAAAAAAAAAGTGCAAACAATTGTTATAAACAAAAAACATAAAAATCGAGTTTGCGCTCTTTAATTGCGAAAAAAACTTGGAACAAAGTCGTGTTCCGCAACGACATATCTTTTATCATGTTCATTTATATGTAGGGTATGATAATCAATCATTGATTATTTAAAAAAAAAGTGCAAACAATTGTTATAAACAAAAAACATAAAAATCGAGTTTGCGCTCTTTAATTGCGAAAAAAACTTGGAACAAAGTCGTGTTCCGCAACGACATATCTTTTATCATGTTCATTTATATGTAGGGTATGATAATCAATCGATAAATAACTGTAAAAAAAGTGCAAACAATAGTTATAAACAAAAAACCATGAAAAATCAATATTTTTTCTATTGCAGAATATTAACATTTTTGTTCTTGGGGCGCTCCGGCCCTGCACACTGTGCTCGGCCGCCGCTAGTTTCAGCTACATCCCAAGCACCTCCACTTCTCGCATCCAATGGGTTCCTGCGGCCTTCACAAAGTCGTCGGACCACTTTGTGGGAGGCCTTCCAACGCTACGTCTTCCGGTACGCGGTCGCCACTCCAGAACCTTTCGGCCCCATCGAACAAGCATCCCAAGCAATTGTCAAGCTACATGAAAACGTAAAATCGGCAGTCGATTGTGAGCGTCGACTGACTGTTCTTTGTTTTTCATACATTTTCACATTCAGCGGCCTCCGCGGCCTGAGACATTATACATGATACATCGTACACATTTCACAGCCCTTCATGATACAATCAGAAATATCATCAAATAAAGCAAGTGGGAAAGGAAGATTTCCTTTCCCACTCGCTCTAAACACCAAGGTTCTCAAGCTATTGTCAAGCTCTACGCAGAACACTTAGCTGAAAGCGGAGAGTCCTACACGTTTCGCTCGACTCCACTTTCATAGTCCTTCAGTTGAGCACGCTATTTTACAGGCTCTTACCATTATATTATTAGAAGTAGAAGTGTTTTGAATGTGAAAGATACAGGTTAAATTAGGACTGTTGTTAACCATACTAATATTATAAATTCGAAAGTAACTCTGTCTGTCTGTCTATCTGTCTCTCTGTATGTTACTTTTTCACGCCTAAACCACAGAAAGGATTTCGATAAAATTTATCAGAGAGATAGATTGCATCCCGGGGAAGGACATAGGATAGTTTTTATCGACATACCTCGCGGGCGAAGCCGCGGGCGGAACCTAGTTTACTTATATGTTTGAGCCGTTTGGGTTTGAAACACTAGGGCCATGGGGCCCGAGTGCCCAATTAGTATTTCGAGACATCTCCAAGCGGTTGGTCGACTCTTCACGTGACCAGAGGGGTGGCCTATTTTTTGGCCGAAGAATCAGCATTGCCATACAACACGTGGCAATGCTGCCAGCCTTTTGGACACGTTTCCTCTTGACAGCGATGCGGACGAATTTTTTGATGCCCTTGTTTATTTCCCCTCCTTTTTATATACTTGTACATATTATTATTTTAAGACTGTTAGCTTTTTAAATGAAAGTGCTCATAACAATCTCATCACACTCGACGAAAACTCATTCAAGATTTCCTCACGAGTGTACAGTATATACAAATAAATAGCAAGATCTTCGTTAAACAAAAATCCTGGAATAATTTCACCTAGTCACCTACTCCAGTTACTTCGTTCTTTTGTTTACACATAAAGCAGTGTTTACAAGCGTGAGATTGGATAATTTTATAACATCGCCCTAGTGTAGGGCAGTTGCACACTTGCGAGGTGTGTTCAATGTTTGATAACGTTGTAAAATGCCAGAACACTATTGCTTCATGCCTGAAATGGGGCAGATAAGATTGTTTAAGTAGTATGATAAGGGGTTGATGAAATTCCTAATTGCGGGTCATGTTTACTCTTACGTAGATAGTGTGTTATTCGTGTAAATATGAACAGAGATAATTTGCCTTGTTATATGCCTTGTTGTAAACAAATTAAGACAAATCATGACAAATCGTCGCTCGCATGACTAAAAGTCCTATCTCATTTTTTTTCCGATTTGAGCCAGGACAACTACACTCTTCCATTCGTGATTGTTTACATTTTGTTATCTTTCAAAATGGTTCTATTTTGAGATCCAAATAACATAGAGGGTAAGACGGTTGGGGAGAAGTGCAAAGAATCACGAATAGAAAAATGTACTTAGCTGTCCCCAGCCAAAAAATGAGAAAAATGAGGTAGCACTTTTAGCCATGCGAGCGACGAAATAATCCAGTCATGTAGAAAAAAAAGGGAATCTCGCTAAACTCTTGAACTTTTAAGAACCTATAAAGTTTTTCTGTGATGGCCCAGTGGTACCGGTCCGACTTACTTTACTTTGTGTATTTAATTTTATCACTACTGCCCTCAAAACGATGAAGGAAAACATCGTAAGGAAACCGGCTTATCCGAGAACCAAAAAAATCGAACACATGTGACATCCACCAACCCGCATTGGGCTCGCTTGGTGGTTTACGGCCCAATCTTTCTCACAGAGAGGAGACCTGTGTACCAGCAGTGGATACACTATAGGCTGAGTATGTTTATGCTAACGTTTTTCTTACCCGATAAGACCATATTATTAGTGTACAGTCACGACCGTAAGTATGTATACACTTGGCTTTATTCAAAGACGATTTTCTCCTTTAGTTTTGAATGAAATTTTATGTTATTACGATCAAAGTATTTTCGAACCCATAGGTTTGTGTAAAGTGTCGTATTTCAACGTTGCATTCGTTATTTCCCGAAAAAATCGCAATTGAAAGTTGTCAAGTGTTGACATATTAGTACTCGTGACTGTACGAACGAAAATCTGATCTGTACCAGGAATATGTCAGCCAAAATATATCTTCTTCATAACAAAAAACATGCCTAACTTCAATACCAATCCCATTAGAAGTTATTAGACGCTTCCGTTGATATTGATCTCGAACAGCTACTAGGATATTTACTTCCGCAAAATGTTATAGTCTGGAAGGCGTGTTCCCAACAGCCGTCAATCATGAAAACAAGCCATAAAATAGTTTGGACATAAAGGAAATAAAGGTAGTAAAGATTTGTTCAAGGTGATAGGGCTAAAAAACAAGTGAAGCTTCGGGTACCAAACTATCGAATGTAGTAACTTAGATCTTTGGTATATTGGGTATAATATGTAAAAGGTTTGGGTAAATAAGAGCATTATTCTTTGGGTTATTTTCACGAAGAAAGTTACAATCTGTTAAAAATAAACTCATACTTATTCCATGACGGCGGGCGCATGACATAAGGGCAATGCGTGATATTAGTTTTACACATCGTCGTCGTATCGCAATCAATGCACACCAGTGTAACCGCAGCCTAAGTCACAAATTCATATGGAAAGGCCTCCTGCAGACAGGCGAACTGCGACGGTGCGACGCGAAACTGATAGAACAATTTCTATGATGTTTAATTAAAAATTGTTCTACTAGAGTCGCGTTACGCTGTTTCCCCGCGCCTGTATGTGGGAGCCCTAAGGCTATTCCCAAGTCTACAAAGTATTAAGCACACATAAACGTTCTTTATTGTTGTGACATTTGTTGCTAAAAATGGCAGTGACTCGTGCCAACGCAATCAGTTGGTGTGTCTCCATTTTAAGGAAGAACATATTATCAAGTTGTAAATAAAAAGTCCTTACAAACAGTGAGTCACGGCTCGATTCCGTCAGTCTGTTTATGCCGAGATCATGATATTACTAACATTACGTCACATGGTATCGTAAAAGAGTTAAATCGTGAGAGGTTCCATAGATAGTAAGATTTAAAACCAGGCAATCTTGGCCCAGTACCAAGACTCATAAAAACTTGAGTCCGCTTCCTACGCTCTCGTTTTTAGGATATTGAAAATTATGAATGAATTCCGCGAGCGCTTTACCGCCGTATTTATTCCTTTGTTCCTGTTTGGGCGTTCGCTTAATACTTATTTATTAAACCTGGCTTTAATACTTCAAGCCCCTATTTGTCGAGGAGTTCTTGAGAGGGTGTTTTCTGGCGTCATCGATTACTTTATTTTATCGCTTAAGTTCAAGGCTTTAGAGAGAAAGTTATGGAACAAACTGTTGGTAAGAGGTGCGTGGCTATAAATAGGATAATAGGATAACCTGCGGGATAATTGCTTAACACTCTAACAGTAGGAATGATTTTTGTTTTGACAGTTTAAGAGTAAACTAGTCGCGAGCTCGAACTCACTGGTGGTAATGGCCAAAAAGCACGCTGTCTCACCTGGCTTTGTGTCCGACAGAGCTAGTATCAGTGATGAGCAGTTAGACGCTAGTTTACACGAACAACGTCTAGTTCTCACGCACAGAAACACCGTTCTGAACTGACAGGCGTCTAAAAAAAATTCAAAAAGAGCTTCGGAAAATAGAGTTTTAAGCAAATACCACTGCTTATATCAATTACAAATAAAGATTATTGAACTCTTAGATAACTGAGCTTTGCCGCTACGGACTTGGTTTTGAAGATGTTACAGTTCTTTTATTACTTATTTACACCCAAATTTACGTTAAAAAAGGCAAGAAAAACGAATTTTTGTTGGCACATCACTTTTTAATGGCTTTTTATTTTTCTATTCTGTTTCCGTACAGACAACATTAATAATAAGTTAAAACGATATCATGTTTAACTTTGGATGCACAATGTCAAACAGTGGAGTAAGTAATACTCTCCCGAAATTTGTATGGAAAAAATATCGACTAGTGGCACCTTAACAACATTCATTGCGTTATTTACGTTGTTGAGCGGACACATTTTCCGAACATATAAATCAATGGATTAGCTATAACCATCAAAATGATTTAGATTGTGATTAGAAGCATGTTACGGAATTAGGGAGCTGGTAACTGATCACAATATCTACGAGCATTATTATTTTATTTTCATCAGTAGTGGGACAAAGTAGGTACAAATGTTTATAGAACGTTGCAATTCCAGTTACACAGTTTTCGTTTACAATAGTTAAACGAAAATAAGCACAAACAGCCGAACAATACATAAAAGGATTGGAAAATGAAGATAAAATGATAAACAACTAACAAACATAAAACAAAATTAAACTTTACCGGTATCAAAAGATTTTTCTTCTTTTGTGAGAAAGTGTTTGTTCAAGTTTAATTTACTTTCAGTCTTCGTTACAATAACGGTATATTTTGTCACAGACACGGTTGAGAATCGTATTAAATTAAAGGAAGCCTTCGTCAAAGGTAAGGCCAGCAGTTTAATAAAAGCTCCTTCAAACAGGCGCGACACGCGATAAAATCGCGCGCGACACAAAGGCATCGCAAGTCGCGCAACGAGCGGTGCCTTTGTGTCGCGCGCGATTATATCGCGTGTCGCGTCTGTGAAACTACGACACGAGTCTTTAATTACAGAACATGGTTGAAGTTGTATAATTATATTTAAGATCCAAGAAAATATTTTTAGACATGTTACCTTGTCTACAATGTTCTAAAATTAATTGTACAAATAATGAGTTGATGAAGAAAATTAAAATTATGTCATGTGTGACATCGAGATGTGCGTTTCTGTCTGCTGGATGTAACAGGAGATCCAAGTAATGGACAGTAATATAATAGAAAAGGAATTGAAACCTCAAGTCGTAAAAATGTGCACGACAGTTTTTATCCAACTTCATCAATTTAATCTAATATTATAACGATAAAAGATTTGATATTTTGTATGTTTATTTGTTACGCTTTCACGCTAAAACGGCTGAACGCATCTGGATGAAATTTGGCACATGTCTAGACCATGATCTGGATGAGGATATGGAATAATTTTTATTCCGATATTTCCCCGGGATCGAGCCTTATGCGGTGAAACCGGGGGGCGCATTTAGTATCCTATATTCATCAAAATTTTCTTACTAATTACCTAAAGAGCACGTTCTACGTCACGCTTACAATAATTATAATAAGCTGAGCTATGCCAATCTGCCTTAATTATCATAATACTTGATAATAATCGGATTTCCAATCAGCCGTGTTAGATGCATCAACACTCGGACGTCACCAGCAATAATAAGCTGATATTGCAGCGTTATTAGGTGTCAGTGAATTGTCTAATGCGTCATGTACACATGACATACATACATAAACTCACTCTTGCTTCCCATGGGTGTAGCCCACAGATATAGATAGAAAAGAAAGAAAAAAAAAAAAACACTGGCACTCCGGTAGTGCCGACAGAAGTGAAAACTTGAACAATTACGAGTGTATTTTGTGAATCGTCTTATAAACAAAACACGCGTGTTAAGGTGTGTTCCTTATTTTATAGGGTTTTTTGCAAATCAGGTATGATGACCAAAGTGACTGGTTTATTCTTCTCGTGAAAGGAATTTATTCAGATTTACAAATAAGCACACAGGATAGACTTCAGTTCGTGGTGTTGGTCTCGCATGGAGCTCGTCGTCAGTTATATATCCGTGGTTCAGCGCCATCTCGTCGTTGTTGGATGAACTACGTAGTTAGTACGCGAGGCCCTCGTAGTTCTTCCCGATGTGCATAGATGGCGCTGTCCTCAACAACGCGCGTCTTACGTTTTACGTCTTACGTCTTACGAATTTTCGATCAGGGTCACGTGACCTGACGCGAATTTAGAAGTTTTTACCCATTCCAAAAAAAGTACACAGCGCCGCTAAAGAAGTTTTCACTTCAAAAAACTTTAAAAATTAACAAAATAAAAATAATGTTTCAACAACAATAGTGTGTGCCTCGCGGCTGCGCCAAAAGGGGACGCTGGTTTTCTAATGAACCTTAAAGGCTCCTGCAAACAGGCGCGACACGCGACGCGAATCGCGCGCGACACAAAGGCACCGCTCGTTGCGCGACTTGCGGTGCCTCTGTGTCGCGTGTCGCGTCGCGCCTGTGTGTACGAGCCTTTAAGGAAAAGTGACGGACTCCCCGTCACTTTTTCCTCAAGGTAACACACAGTTTCAACATACCTAATACATACTTTTTATACTTATAAATAAATAAATAAACTAGTAATCAAGAACATATCATAACAAAAACAAAAAAAAAAAAATAACGAAAACAACAAAGTCTCAGCAAAACTTTCTTCGCGATCAATCTAGATGAGATTGCTCCGTGCACGGTGCACTCAAAGCGCAACAGGCCACCGAGCGCGACGGACAGTAGTATGTTATTCAGTTTTACGACAAGAAAACTATGGGCTGTTTGAATAAAAGCATGATAACCTAGATAACGCAAGAGCAACTACTTCGCGTGCCCAGCTTACGTACAAAAATCGTAAGCCGCCACTTTTGCGCTCAGTCCTGTAGTACCGCTGGCTGGGTGAGCGTGATCGCTGGCGCTAGGCCCCGAGCTAGGCGGGTGCCACACGCGGCAGCGTCTTTGAATCGATTTGATTTTCCTACCACTAAATAGTGCTTGAGACGTCGTAGTAGGTAGTCAAAAAGTGACACGCTTGGTTTTCATACAGATCGTGATACTTGCGTTACCTAGGTCTATCTATATCAGTGGTGTAGACAGAAACTTCAGAACTCCATCTGATACCATTCCTAAATACTCCTTTTGTTTCGTTTACGTTCATAAATCTGAAGGCCAATTCTCGTAATTAAAAAAAGTTCAAAATCTTGTCGTTATCTCATCTCAGCGACAATCACTGTCAAAAATGTAGGGAAATTATAGGTATTTTTGGCAGATTGGGACTAAGATCAGACTGTGTGTTCTTGAAATTACGAGATTACCCCTCTGGTAATACACGCACGCCGGTTGCGAGTACTACGCACGTGACCTTTCTGAAGAAAATCACCAACAAGGTGATTCAGCATAATGTTTAACAGTATTATGATGGATATCTCAAGGTTTAACATATCTGCATGTATGTGTGCAAGGTCCAACATATCTGCATGCATGTGTGCAAAGTCCAACATACCTGCATGCATGTGTGCAAGGTCCAACATATCTACTGCATGCATGCATTACCTGTCTCGTTCGGTAGAAAACGAGACAGGTAATGCTTTTGCAAAAGGCACTTCTTATTTACCATTCGTGATGTACAAATGCAATAAAAATAAAATACAACGCGTTTGTTCAGAGAAAAGTCCCCAGCATATTAGATAAACCCTGATTTGACAGAGCATCACCGTAAGTGGCAAATCCTTGCCAGTTCTTAAAAGATGTCTCCACCAACGCCAGCTATAATTCAGTTCTAGTGACCGCCATAATTTAATATTTCACTTCTCCGAATCCGTTGCGATCATCTGACATAGCCTGCAGGTATCTTAGAAGATATAGCTCAGATGAAAACTTTTTATTTATAGTTTACTTTTTCGTTTGTTTTCTCGTCCTTGTAAGCTATACTTTTTTATTCTTTGGTTTTGTTATTGTCCCTGTTTTTATTCGATTTCCTGTTTGTGTAATTATTGTCTTTTTATTAGTGCCATTCTGGTTGGATTTTGTTGTTTACTTTTCCTAATTTCCGCCGATCAAATAATGTTTTCCCTGTGATTTAATGAATATAGCATGAGCAGCCTATAATGTTTCCACTGCTGGGACACAAGCCTCCTCTCTATGAGAGGGAGTAGACCACAGTCCACCACGCGGGCCCAGTGCGTGTTAGTGGATGTCACATGTCTTCGAATTTTTGGTTTTAGGACATGCCGGTTTTCTCACGATGTTTTCCTTCACCGTTATGAAAGCAGTGGTGATGAATTTAATTACACAAAGTAAAGTGCCTGTCTGGGTTCAAACTCACGACCTACAACTCGTAAAAGCTCCTACAAACAGGCGCGACACGCGATATAATCGCGCGCGACACAAAGGCACCGCTCGTTGCGCAACTTGCGGTGCCTTTGTGTCGCGTGTCGAGTCGCGCCTGTTTGAAGGAGCCTTAAGTCGGGGCCGATACCACTGCTCCTATGATCATTGATGATTTAATGAACAATTAAGTATTGGAAACTTCTTGTTTCCCTTCATTTCAAATCATCAGCTTGTAATTTCCTAGTTAATGTAATCTCAAAGTCATTCATTTATTATTAATTACTTAACGATTTGCACGAGTTCTCTGTAATCAATTATTTTGGTGAACTAGGAGGACTTAATCAAGGCAATTATTATTATTAATAATTGGGTAACTTTGAGTTTGCGTTAATTAGAGATGTTGATTTGAGATTCTCACTCTTCATTAAAGTTATTGAAACGAAGAAATAAGACACCTATTATATGTATAACTTTAGTGGATATTTTGAGTAAAGATATTTCTATTCAAACGCGGATTCCTTATATTCTTATTAAACTTCTCAAGTTAGGTTCTTACAACAAGGTGTACTTAATTGAAATAACTGAACACCTGAAAACGTACTCAATCATTATAAACAAGTTTTTGGCAACGACATGGAAAAGAAAATCAGAAGGTCCAGACATCTGTCGTCCGTCCACGCTTGTCGACGGCAGTCGCCGACTCGTCGACGAATATCGACGGCTGCGGTTGCTACTGCTGTTGCAAGCTACCGCTCGTGTGTATGCACACTAAGACGACATAATTTAGGGAATTGCTGTTTTTTTGCAATGTTGGGTAAAAATTTGTCTTTTAGTAAAAGTTGTTAATAATGCAGATGAGTAAAACGACCCCTTTATAAGTTTTAAGTTACGTGTCATGCTATAATTCACTCTCTTTTCTATCATATCATTAAAATCAAAATATTCAAATTAAAAAAAAAAGATTTTTTATGAATTGTCAGAAGCTAGGTACAACGCACGGTTCCAATTCGTCGCTTCCCATGGAGAAGAGCCGGCAAGGAACTTCACGGTTACTCTTTTAAAAAATAATGCAAATTCCTCACATAATCAACCCATCATTTCCAAAATGATCACAAGCTGCTTAGCACAAAATGCTTGAAACGCTAATGACGTGAAAACCACAGAAGCTCTCTTGTTACATGAAGTACGTCAAGTTTAGTGCTGCGTCAATCGCGGTGTTAGTTGGATTATCTCCAGCTGAAGTCGGGATTTAATAAGGCTTTACACCTTGAGACTTATTTACGTAAGAACAAGGCTTTAGTTATTAATCGGTGAACATCGTAAGCGTGTATATGATCCTGATCAAATACTGGCGGCCGTGCGTGTATGACCAGCATAGCTATAAACTACTACGCTTCCGTACCGTATCGAACATCAATCAATTTTATCGTTGGAGTCCTCTTAACGCTGTTCACAAATCGAAAACCCGAAAATGTTGTTAGTTTCAAATAGTTTCAATCAAATAGACAAGTGATCAAATGATCATCCGACAACTGTTTGCTGTCAGGGGCAAGGTAATTCAGGTTATCGAAATGTGTCATTTCCGATACGATAGCCTGTCAGATGCCATAAGCTTCCGCGTCATTTCCGATTGTTCTTAGTGTCCTTTATTTAGTTTATGGTCTAGCAGAGCTAATAGCAGTGTATCCAACCTTATAACCTTATTTTTTGTCCGATTCTAAAGCATCTAGCAAATAAAATACCTCTACACGGGCGCTCGATAGCGTTAACATGTTCTTTATTGCGTGTCGGTGCCTAAATTCTTTTTAAGCTTCGAAATTCATATTTGATGCGATTCGATTTTATAGTAGGTATCCATCATATTTTGCCGGGTACAGGTGGTGGACACAACGGGCACAACGTACCTAATAAATGGGGCATTGTTCGCGTGGGTTTCGCAATCGTACAATCTCATTATTTTAAGATTATTGCTTGAGCATCGTTTTAGAATACGGATCTTATAAAATTTAGTCTTGTAAAAAAAAATATTACATTTTATTTTAAATAAAATTATTTATAATATTTATTATTTTATAAAAAATAAAGTCGATTTTCGTGCCTGTCTGTGACCGCGTTTTGTTTTCTTTTTAGAAGAAAAAAAGATTTTGATGCGGTTTTCATCATTTAGAGAATAAATTCCGGAAGGTTTAAGTGTAGGTATAATATATTAATATTAAACTTACACATAATAAAGAAATGTCGATGTTTTGTCAAGTCGCAAAAGCCGTACGAAGCAGGGTTGCTAGTAAATTATATTTATCTAATTTCAGTATAACGCGATATACAATGGATGTCATTGTCAGTAAATATAAAAATGCACTCTATTAAAGTACAAGTAAAAAATAACTAACTAAACGAATCAATCAAGGCATTAGTTAAATATTTCAGCTTTAAAAGAAAAAGCTTTACGCCGTTGATTGGCAAATATTTTATTAAAGCTACTGATTGATTATTCGGGCCGGAGTGGGAACTACTGTTTCATATTTATTTTATGTAGTGTGAAACGATACCATTTTTAGTTGGTACATGTTAGTTGCATTGGATTTCGATGGAATCACAGGAATCCGCTTTGTTGTTTTGTATGGATTTTATCACGTTATAGTTGTTTTATACTGTGTCCATGCCTCCACGACTACTTTGATTGGTGACATTTTAAATCCGGATCATTCCAGGCTATAGTGGCTTCTTCAGTTCCGAATAGTGAACAAGAGACAATTCCACCATGTTTCTCTGCCACGAGGATTAGTTTTTTTGACGCTACTAAGCAAATGAGAAATAAATGTGGATAGGTTTAAAGTATATATAACAACACTAGCTCTCGCCTGCGGTTTCGCCCGCGTGGAGGTCGGAAATTATCCCACGGAAACGCATTACAGGGATAAAAAGTATCGTATGTGTTAATCATATTTTATGTAACTATCTGTGTGCCAAATTTCATTTAAATCCTATTAAAAGCATAACGCTAATGATTGAAATACTGTCGTGAATTCATGTAAGCCTAGTACTTTTGGTTAGAATACTGCTCAGAAAGTCGGGTCATATTTCAATCATGATTCGAAAGACACGTAGCATCTACGCATCTAGCGTGCTGAAGCAATTGTGGTCGTATTGTTCTATTCCTCGAGAACAGTATTTTTTCTGGATGTACTGTCTTTTTCTATACCCCTGACAACGTATATGCAAAATTTCATGATGATCGGTTCAGTGGATTAGACATAAACAAATAACAAACAAACAAAAACAAAATTACTTTCGCATTTATAATATTAGTTAGGATGACAACATCACGCTTTTACAGGCGGCCCCTTACGGGGCGAGCCTATTCCCCCCATCCGGGAATAAATCCAGACTCCGGGCTGCAACTATAATAAATAAAATAAATAATAATAATAAATGTTTTTATTCAGTATTAAAATTGGTAAAATTATTACATAGAGTCTTAGAAATTATTTACATATGTATTAATGTTAGATGTTTAGGTTATTTGTATTAAGGCTCGTACACACAGGCACGACGCGACACGCGACACAAAGGCACCGCAAGTCGCGCAACGAGCGGTGCCTTTGTGTCGCGTGCGATTCGCGTCGCACGTCGCGCCTGTTTACAGGAGCCTTTAATGTTAGGTTTAACTGAAAAATTTAAGACGAAAATATCTTTAAGTATATGTATACGTATATTATATAACCTCAAACTTCGATCACCTCTGCCGATACATTACAGGAATTCTAATTCATAAATTGCAGGTTTTTCGGCCCCATACTATATCACTTTTATTGATACTTTGGTAAATAAGTTATTGCGGATACAATTCATAGGGTAGCCAGGGTAGATAATCCCTAGAAAATATTAGGCCTTAATATTTATTGGTTTCTGTCTCAATAACCTGGATATTCTTGATTATTCTTTTCTCAATATGATATAGGTACCTTATAGCTTTTGTAAATCGGGTACTTCTTCATAAATGTAAAGGCTCCTGCAAAAAGGCGCGACGCGCGACGCGATTTGCGCGCGACTCAAAGGCACCGCTCGTTGCGCGACTTGCGGTGCCTTTGTGTCGCGCGCGATTTTATCGCGTGTCGCGCCTGTTTGCAGGAGCCTTAATTTATCATGATACCTTCTTTAACTTTTCAACAGAAGATAATCGAGAGAAGCTTATTATATAATAATATTACTGTGCTGAATACGTACTTGTTACTTGTTGATAAGGCTAATCGCATAGGTTCTGTCGGACCCACTCCGTCCTTACATAAATATCTTTAACAAGTTTCAGTTATATCCTTTCGCCGATTTAGAGGTTTTAGGTAGGTACCTACTGTTTACTTTCACAGCAGACAAAACTACAAAGTCAAATTCAAATAATTTATTTCAATTGGACCATTAAAAGACACGGTTAAATGTAAAAATTCTCAAGAAAAATACATACATAATTGAATCTAGTTGTACACCAGAGGGGTAGTTCCCGTATTTTTAAGAACATTCGCATTCTAATCTCATTGTCAATCTGTAAAAATATAATCAATCTCCCTACATTTTTGACAAGTTAACTGTCGCTGAGATGAGATGGCGACTTTTATTTTTTAACTTTTTTAATTAAGGGAATTGGCGTTTAGGGTAATTCATTCCCATCCTTGCTGTTGATGTACTTCATGTGTTAGAGTCTATTGTTACAATAACTCAAAATCACGCATCATCGTCAAAAGCATCATCATGTCGGCCTGATGAAATAATATGATAAAAGTATTTTATCATATTCGTATTTCCTTTTCATTAACTCTCAACGAATGTTCGAGATAAATATCAAATCAATTTCGGTTATTAATAAATGAACAGCGGATCACGTTCGGCAAGTAATTGAATTTTCTTGTTAGGTTACCTGTAGGGACTCAGGTAGGTATTTGAGAAACGTGATACTTTTGTTGATAAGTATAATAGGCTTATTTGATGTTGGTTGTATAAATAATATATTCGTACCTTTAAGGCTCCTATCGCGCGCGACTCAAAAGGCAACGCAAGTCGCGCTACGAGCAGTACCTTTGTGTCGCGCGTGATTATATCGCATGTCGCGCCTGTTTGTTGGAGTCTTTACACACAAATAATCAGGCTTCCAGGTATAAATCACAAGCGACCTACCCCTGCTTCATGCTGTATTACGACTTGACAAAAAAACAAAGATATTTTTTTATTATAAATTGTATAAGTAGAATAAACTACATAATTAATATGGACATAGGTAAACATCTAAAAGAAATCGTCTAAATGATGATGATGATAACCGTATCAAAATCCGTGTCGTAGTTCAAAAGAACAACGCGGTCAGATACGAAACGAAATACGACTTTGTAGATATACATACATCTAACGTAGCGAAATGTGTGAGCATGGCCTACCGAACTCTTCGGGGACTACTAGTCCTCAAGTAATGTTATACCTACTAGTTATAGCTCCCACCAATTAGTTTTGTTAGTGTAAGGTCATCATCTGTCTAGCCTTTTCGCAACTATGTTGGGGTCGGCTTCCAGTCTAACCGGATGCAGCTGAATCTTTGTAGTAATATTATATTCCTGAGAGGTTGTTAATGTTTTACCAATAAAGGCTCCTACAAACAGGCGCGACACGCGATATAATCGCGCGCGACACAAAGGCACTGCTCCTTGCGCGACTTGCGGTGACTTTGTGTCGCGCGCGATTTTATCGCGTGTCGCGCCTGTTTGAAGGAGCCTTAACCCTGCAAAAGCTCAACTGTCACTAATGAGACAATTACTTTTTCTATTGTTAGGTACCGAACTTAATAATCTTGCCCAACAGACGAGAGGATAAAATAATATATAATAATCTATACTATTATTAAGCTGAAGAGTATTTGATATCTGAAGGTTTGAAGTTTGCTTGAACGCGCTAATCTCTGAAACTACGAGTCGGATTTAAAAATATCTTTTTGCTACTGATAGCCCAATTCCTGAAGAAGGTAGTGTACAGTGTAGTGTAAAGTAGACACGCTAACATCACGCTAGGGCCCTTAGGAGACGAACAAAAACAAAAAAAAAGTCGGTAAGAACGCTAAGCGAAAATGAAGTAATAGCGCGGGCAGGCGATGCGATGCGACAGGGTGGGTGGGGAACAAGAAAATTCACGCTGACGAAGTTACGTGCAACATGTAGTAATTATCATATCTGAAACTGTTTGTATATATTATAAAAGCTTGAAACTACTATAGGCCGCTTTCCGAATTAGCTATAATCGCTCACAGCGCTCACATCATCTCACATGCGTTTCGATTTAGATATTACGATTATGACAGCTGAGAGCTGTCAACAATTCGGAACACTCGTGAACGCGCTCACAGTGCTTACTCAATGTAAAAACGATATTATTACAGGATTTCTTTGTATAGACACCACATGTCTTCTTCACTTCTTCTTCTTTGGTTAAGTGGCGACTATCAGCCAGAAGCACAATTCCGAAAACGCCACGTTAGTTTAATTTAAAGATGATGTAACTCAAAACACACACTGACACATCCTCACACACACATTGTCATTTTTGACAGTGCTCACGGTGATATTATTCTAAGGCATGGTCGGCGTTATCGCAAGATGGCGCATCTCATGACGTCATCTATGACGATTCACGGGACATCGTTATCGCGCTCACGCTAATTCGGTATGGGTTTAAGCACGCTCACATCGATTATTTCCCAACTCGGAACGCAGGGATAGTTTAAATAGTTATTGAAATTACCTAAACCAAACAGATCCATAAAAATATTTTGACACATCCTCACACACACATTGTCATTTTTGACAGTGCTCACGGTGATATTATTCTAAGGCATGGTCGGCGTTATCGCAAGATGGCGCATCTCATGACGTCATCTATGACGATTCACGGGACATCGTTATCGCGCTCACGCTAATTCGGTATGGGTTTAAGCACGCTCACATCGATTATTTCCCAACTCGGAACACAGCGATAGTTTAAATAGTTATTGAAATTACCTAAACCAAACAGATCCATAAAAATATTTTAATTTGGCGGCTTTGTTCATTCAATTATAAACAACAAAGTACTAAAGTCCATTTATTGTCTAGATATTAATAATGTTTCTTTTTTCTTTTCAGGTAAGTTCGAGGCTTTGTAAGAAAGTTTTACTATTAAAGTAATAACGGTCAAGTTTGGTGAGTTTTCTTTATTCGTTTCAATGAAAATTATTATTTTTATTGAAATTAACGAGAAACGTTTTTGTCACTAATTGTCGTACATAAAGATTTTTGTTACCCATTCTCATTAATTTGTTTGACAATATCAAGACTAAGCGCAAATCGCCAATCTGTGACCAATACCAATATACCTAGTAGGGTCTGCGCACTGCGGTAAATAATCGCTTGAAAAATTACATTTGCGACTTTATTTCGCATGAACATGCGATTCAAAAAAATCGCATCGCAGTGCACACTCAGCCTAATAGTGAATATATCTAAGTTTCGCTTTCAACCCTTGTGTATATAATGTGGAGAAGACAATACCACAATAAAGGAAAACACTGACAATAGGTAGTTTGTGCATAGGAGTATTATGGAACTATAAAAAAAATCTAATTTTTAGAACAAACCAAATAGTAGTGGTAATAGGCCGGCAATGACTTTTCCAACAATTTACTAGCAATTATAATTACTACTACTAAATAATTGGATTTATTTGGTTGATTTTTTGTGTACAACGTGTAACATAATTAACGCAAGACCTCATACGGTCCAATTAGAGTATCGAGTTAAAAGCATAATACAATGACCAAAACTTTTTTAAAGCTATATATTATTATTAAGTAAATTGTATTGACCCTATCATTACTTTATGCATTTAAAATTGAGTCTTATTTACCTTGACATAAGATTTTAATTTCTTTGCCCTGAATCGGGGTCAGTATGGCAAAATACATAATTTTTGAAGTTACCGAAATTGATTCAGTAATCAATTATGACCAAACTACCTACTTTCAAGACTTGCGTTTATTCTGTGACATCTTGTATATGACTGGGAACATCATTTTTGATAATTTAATTGGCTGGATTATTATTTTGCTGGAACTTTCACTGGCATCTTAGCTGATGTTATAAGGAGTAACGTAGGCTAATTTTATTTAGACAATGAATTAAGGCTCCTTCAAACAGGCGCGACACGCGATAAAATCGCGCGCAACACAAACGCACCGTAAGTCGCGCAACGAGCGGTGCCTTCGTAACGCGCGCGATTCGCGTCGCGCGTCGCCCTTGTTTGCAGGAGCCTTTACTTTAGGATTCTCGCATAAAATTAAAACCTATGAAATCGAATATGTTTTTCGACATACATGCGAAGTCGCGGGCACAGTCATTAAATAAATCAGAGTATTTAGAAAATGTATGGATACACATGACTTAGTTCACCATAATAAATTGCATATTCAAATAGTAGTAGTAGTACTAAATTGCATACTCGGCTTAGTATAGTCGTTGCAGGATCGAGTATAAAGGCTCCTGCAAACAGGCGCGACGCACAACGCGAATCACCCACAACACTAAACCACCGCTCGTTGCGCGACTTGCGGTGCCTTTGTGTCGCGCGCGATTTTATCGCGGGTCGCGCCTGCTTGAAGCAGCCTTAAATCAAGAACAAAAGCTTACTTTTATACTATAAAGTCTTCAATAGCTCTATAACCCTGTTGAAGTCACACAATAACGAGCTAAACAAACGCTAGTGCTGTACGTGACTTTTACCAATAATGCTATATCGACTGTCGAGAGAATGGACAAAGGCGACTTGGCGATACAATTTAATAGTATTATTTGATTCAGATAGTCGACAGAAATGTCTCGAATGATGTATGTAGTTGTGAACTAGTTTTTCTTGCTCGCTCTTTACTCGACTGTGCGACTGCAAAGACAGGGTTATTATTTTTACGCGTACTATCATCTATCTATCTTTTATGTATATTTTATGTGTACGTGGGATTATTTTATACCCTTGAAGCATCCTGACGGCAGGATAGATTACAATGCATGAGGTGTCCACCATTTTACAAAGGTCTATAAAGTTACTTACGAACATTTTCGAAATATCTTATTTTAAAAAAGATAACTGGAAATCTGTTTCTATTGTGAATTTAAAATTAGGCATAATTTGGCTGCACCACTATTTTTCGAAAATGTTCTTTAGTAACTTTTTAGGCCTTTGTATCCTGCTTATGCCTATGAAATTTCATTAAAATCGGTTCATTCATTTCGAAAAACAAGGGCTTGAAAGTTTGTATGAAATGCCGTACGGCGTAAACGCTCTTAAGTATACGTCAACAATCTTCGACGTTTATATAGGTAGACTAGATTTTGGGCGTTGCGCGAGCTGCAAGCAGCTCGCGGGGTCGTGTTTTTGAGGAGTATTTCTTACCCTTGTAAAATTTTGAGAATTGGACAGTAATCCTTAGCACTTATAGGATTTTGTAATAATAGCTATTTATTCACCAAGGGGAGTAATCTGTACTTACCCTCGAGTGATATATACTGCTTTATACTACACTTGTGGAGTTGTTGTTAATAAATTGCTATAATTGTCACTGGAATCACTTATTTTAACTTGTGATTTACACCGCCATACTTTAAACTTTACCAAGAAAATTGATTCTACAAAATACGTCAACCAACAAAATAAGTCTTTTTTTTTCTTATTTTAGCGCGTCAAACAGTTTTCGCGCCAAAAGACGTTAAGCCGCATGGCTCTAGTGGGGACGCGGCTTAACGTCTTTTGTGATTTGTTGTGATCAACAACACTCAACAACGCCCAAAACACTCAACAAATTCAACAACACTCAACAACACTCAACAACACTCGACAACACTCGACAACACTCCATAACACTCAACAACATTCAACAACACTCAACAATACTCAACAACACTCAACAACACTCAACAACACTCGACAACACTCAGCAATACTCAACAACACTCAATAACATTGAACAACACTCAACGACACTCAACGACACTCAACAACACTCGACAACACTCGACAACACTCGACAAAACTCGACAACCCTCAACAACACTCAACAACACTCAACAACACTCATCAACACTTAACAACACTCAACAACACTCCACAACACTCAACAACACTCAACAACACTCGACAACACTCAACAACACTCAACAACACTCAACAACACTCAACAATATTCAACAACATTCAACAATACTCAAAAACACTCAACAACACTCAACAACACTCGACAACATTCAACAACACTCAACCACACTCAACAATACTCAACAACACTCAACAACCCTCAACAACACTCAACAACACTCATCAACACTTAACAACACTCAACAACACTCCACAACACTCAACAACACTCGACAACACTCAACAACACTCGACAACACTCGACAACACTCGGCAATACTCAACAACACTCAACAACACTCAACAACACTCAACAAGATTCAACAACATTCAACAACACTCAACAACACTGAACAACATTCAACAACACTCAACAACACTCAAAACACTCAACAACACTCAACAAGATTCAACAACATTCAACAACACTCAACAACACTCAACCACTTTCAACAACACTCAATGACACTCAACAACACTCGACAACACTCGACAACACTCGACAACACTCGACAACACTCAACAACACTCAACAACATTCAACAACACTCAACAACACCCAAAACACACAACAACACTCATCAACACTCAACTACACTCAACCACAATCAACAACACTCAACAACAGTCAACAACCCTCAACAACACTCAACAACACTCAACATCACTCAACAACACTCAACAACACTCATCGACACTCAACAACACTCAACAACACCCAAAACACTCAAAACACTCAACAACACTCATCAACACTCAACAACACTCAACAACACTCAACAACACCCAAAACACTCAACAACACTCATCAACACTCAACAACACTCAACAACACTCAACCACACTCAACAACACTCAACAACACTCAACAACACTCAACAACACTCAACAACACTCAACAACACTCAACATCACTCAACAACACTCAACAACACTCAACAAAACTCAACAACACTCAACAACCCTCAACAACACTCAACAACACTCAACAACACTCAACAAGATTCAACAACATTCAACAACACTCAACAACACTCAACATGATTCAACAACACTCAACAACACTCAACAACACTCGACAACACTCGGCAACACTCAACAACACTCAACAACACTCAATAACACTCAACAACATTCAACAACACTCAACAACACTCAACAACACTCAACAACACTCATCAACACTCAACAACACTCAACAACACTCAACAACACTCAACAACACTCAACCACACTCCACATCACTCAACAACACTCAACAACACTCAACAACCCTCAACAACCCTCAACAACACTCAACAACACTCAACAACACTCTACAACACTCAACAACACTCAAAAACACTCAACAACACTCAACAACACTCAACAACACTCAACAACACTCATCAACACTCAACAACACTTAAAAACACCCAACACACTCAAAACACTCAACAACACTCAACAACACTCAACAACACTCAACAACACTCATCAACACTCAACAACACTCAACAACACTCAGCCACACTCAACAACACTCAACAACACTCAACAACACTCATCAACAACACTCAACAACACTCATCAACACTCAACAACTCTCAAAACACTCAACAACACTCAACAACACTCAACAACACTCAACAACACTCAACAACCCTCAACAACACTCAACAACACTCATCAACACTCAACAACACTCAACAACACTCAGCCACACTCAACAACACTCAACAACACTCAACAACACTCAACAACACTCAACAACACCCAAAACACTCAACAACACTCAACAACACTCAACCACACTCAACAACACTCAACAACACTCAACAACACAACAACACACAACAACACCCAAAACACTCGACAACACTCGACAACACTCGGCAATACTCAACAACCCTCAACAACACTCATCAACACTCAACAACACTCAACAACACTCAACAACACTCAACAACACTCAACAACACTCAAAACACTCAACAACACTCAACAACACTCATCAACACTCAACAACACTCAACAACCCTCAACAACACTCAACAACACTCATCAACACTCAACAACACTCAACAACACTCAGCCACACTCAACAACACTCAACAACACTCATCAACAACACTCAACAACACTCATCAACACTCAACAACACTCAAAACACTCAACTACACTCAACAACACTCAACAACACTCAACAACACTCAACAACCCTCAACAACACTCAACAACACTCATCAACACTCAACAACACTCAACAACACTCAGCCACACTCAACAACACTCAACAACACTCAACAACACTCAACAACACCCAAAACACTCAACAACACTCAACAACACTCAACAACACTCAACAACACTCAACAACACTCAACAACACTCAACAACACCCAAAACACTCAACAACACTCAACAACACTCAACCACACTCAACAACACTCAACAACACTCAACAACACTCAACAACCCTCAATAACACTCAACAACACCCAAAACACTCAAAACACTCAACAACACTCAACAACACTCAATAACACTCAACAACCCTCAACAACACTCAACAACACTCAACAACACTCATCAACACTCAACAACACAACAACACCCAAAACACTCGACAACACTCGACAACACTCGGCAATACTCAACAACACTCAACAACACTCAACAAGACTCGACAACACTCGACAACACTCGACAACACTCGGCAATACTCAACAACAATCAACAACACTCAACAACACTCAACAACACTCAACAACATTCAACAACACTCAACCACACTCAAAACACTCAACAACCCTCAACAACACTCAACAACACTCAACAACACTCATCAACACTCAACAACACTCAACAACCCTCAACAACACTCAACAACACTCAACAACACTCATCAACACTCAACAACACTCAACAACACTCAACAACACTCAACAACACTCAACCACACTCAAAACACTCAACAACACTCAACAACACTCAACAACACTCAACAATCCTCAACAACACTCAACAACACTCAACAACCCTCAACAACCCTCAACAACACTCAACAACACTCAACAACACTCAATAACACTCAAAAACACAAAACCACTGTATAATGCTTTCTGTCTCATTTGCTCCCACGTTAAATCTTATGTCTATTACATTGACAGTGACAGCGCTGTGAAGTTATTACCCATCCAAATTAGACACTACAGGCTAGCATAATGATCCCAATGCGTTTTCGAACTTCTCAAGTTGAAAGCGTTTTATTTTATGCTACTAAATATAGATGTCACCAAAACTCGTGTTGACTAAATCTAACGACGTGACTTCGCAAATGAGTACACTTATAGCATTCGTTCATAGTCTCTGAGCGAATGCTGATTGCCCGATAATATAATAACTCGGTCTCGCAGGTTCGCTCCACTCAGGACCTACCTACCACCGGAAAGCTATCGTGACCTTATCCCTACGCTACGCTACGCTTCGCTTTACCGCTACCTAGTTTCCGAGATACGATGGGGGGAGGGGTGAAGGGGGGGAGAGGGGGGGAGTTTTGAAAAATGATTTTGACCAACTCGGGGCCCCTTGATATGAATCTGAAAAAAAAAATGTTCCAAGTCTCTTAACTTCCGAGATCCACCTCTAGAGGGGGGGAGAAGGGGGCAAGGGGGGCAACTTTGAAAAATGGTTTTTACTTTTCCGAGCCTCCTCTATACGGATCCGTAAAGAAACAAAACCCAGGTTTCTTAATTTCCGAGATACGATGGGGGGAGGGGTGAAGGGGGGGAGAGGGGGGAGTTTTGAAAAATGATTTTGACCAACTCTGGGCCCCTTGATATGAATCTGAAAAAAAAAATGTTCCAAGTCTCTCAACTTCCGAGATCTACCTAGAGGGGAGGGGAGAAGGGGGGCAAGGGGGCAACTTTGAAAAATGGATTTTACTTTTCCGAGCCTCCTCTATACGAATCCGTAAAACAACAAAACACGGGACTCTTAGTTTCCGAGATACGATAGGGAGGGGGGAGAGTGGGGTGGAAAAGGGGAGGTTTGGGATTTTTCCCATACTCGTGAGAGTTACTTGTATACGAATCTGTAAAAATATACCCACCTCCCCCTTCACCATCTGGGAGAACAATTATGTCAGTCAGTCAGTGAGTGAGTGGTAATCGAGCTTTATATAGTATAACTAGATTTTGGGCGTTGCGCGAGCTGCAAGCAGCTCGCGGGGTCGTGTTTTTGAGGAGTATTTCTTACCCTTGTAAAATTTTGAGAATTGGACAGTAATCCTTAGCACTTATAGGATTTTGTAATAATAGCTATTTATTCACCACGGGGAGTAATCTGTACTTACCCTCGAGTGATATATACTGCTTTATACTACACTTGTGGAGTTGTTGTTAATAAATTGCTATAATTGTCACTGGAATCACTTATTTTAACTTGTGATTTACACCGCCATACTTTAAACTTTACCAAGAAAATTGTTTCTACAAAATACGTCAACCAACAAAATAAGTCTTTTTTTTTCTTATTTTAGCGCGTCAAACAGTTTTCGCGCCAAAAGACGTTAAGCCGCATGGCTCTAGTGGGGACGCGGCTTAACGTCTTTTGTGATTTGTTGTGATCAACAACACTCAACAACACCCAAAACACTCAACAACATTCAACAACACTCAACAACACTCAACAACACTCAACAACACTCGACAACACTCGACAACACTCAATAACACTCAACAACATTCAAAAACATTCAACAACACTCAACAACACTCAACAACACTCAACAACACTCGACAACACTCGGCAATACTCAACAACACTCAATAACATTGAACAACACTCAACGACACTCAACAACACTCAACAACACTCGACAACACTCGACAACACTCGACAAAACTCGACAACCCTCAACAACACTCAACAACACTCAACAACACTCAACAACACTCAACAACACTCAACAACCCTCAATAACACTCAACAACACTCAACAACACTCAACAACACTCATCAACACTCATCAACACTTAACAACACTCAACAACACTCCGCAACACTCAACAACACTCGACAACACTCAACAACACTCAACAACACTCAACAATATTCAACAACACTCAAAAACACTCAACAACACTCAACAACACTCGACAACATTCAACAACACTCAACCACACTCAACAACACTCAACAACACTCAACAACACTCAACAACACTCAACAACCCTCAACAACACTCTACAACACTCAACAACACTCAACAACACTCAACAATATTCAACAACATTCAACAACACTCAACAACACTCAACAACACTCAACAACACTCAACAACACTCAACAACACTCAACAACCCGCAACAACACTCAACAACACTCATCAACACTCAACAACACTCAGCCACACTCAACAACACTCAACAACACTCAAAACACTCAATAACACTCAACAACACTCATCAACACTCAACAACACTCAACAACCCTCAACAACACTCAACAACACTCATCAACACTCAACAACACTCAACAACACTCAACAACACTCAACAACACTCAAAACACTCAACAACACTCAACAACACTCATCAACACTCAACAACATTCAACAACACTCAACCACACTCAACAACACTCAACAACACTCAACAACACTCAACAACCCTCAACAACACTCTACAACACTCAACAACACTCAACAACACTCAACAATATTCAACAACATTCAACAACACTCAACAACACTCAACAACACTCAACAACACTCAACAACACTCAACAACCCGCAACAACACTCAACAACACTCATCAACACTCAACAACACTCAGC
Source organism: Luperina nickerlii (assembly GCA_963855955.1). Lineage (NCBI taxonomy): Eukaryota > Metazoa > Arthropoda > Insecta > Lepidoptera > Noctuidae > Luperina > Luperina nickerlii. Next base: position 6,892,138 of record OY979674.1, read on the forward strand.
CACACTCAACAACACTCAACAACACTCAAAACACTCAATAACACTCAACAACACTCATCAACACTCAACAACACTCAACAACCCTCAACAACACTCAACAACACTCATCAACACTCAACAACACTCAACAACACTCAGCCACACTCAACAACACTCAACAACACTCAAAACACTCAACAACACTCAACAACACTCATCAACACTCAACAACACTCAACAACCCTCAACAACACTCAATAACACTCAACAACACTCGACAACACTCAACAACACTCAACAACCCTCAACAACACTCAACAACACTCAACAACACTCAACAACACTCATCAACACTCATCAACACTCACCAACACTCAACAACACTCAACAACACTCAACAACCCTCAACAACACTCAACAACACTCAACAACACTCAACAACCCTCAACAACACTCAACAACACTCAACAACACTCAATAACACTCAAAAACACAAAAACACTGTATAATGCTTTCTGTCTCATTTGGGTCAATATCAACAAACTGAATATTTTTTCAATTTTGGTGGCGAAATTTGTATCTTAATACAAAAATAACAAACAATATTTGTATTGAACATTTAATGATTTCAGATGTCTTACACAATGTTAAGGGTCAATATCAACAAACTGAATATTTTTTCAATTTTGGTCGCGAAATTTTTTCTTTAGTTTACGTGAAAAATAAGGACCGGTGGCGCCACCAAAACCACCAAAATTGAGCCACCAAAATTGAAACCAGATATAAAAAAAATCTCTAAAAATAGGGGTTTTTAGTTACAATTAAATTAATATCACTGATTTATGCGTAACCCAAATCACTATCTATAATGTGTAGCTTACTATTAAAACACTTTAAAATTAACAGCAAATCGATCCACCAAAAATTGAACAATTTTTGTCCCCCGTGCCACCCAAGATGATACTTACGTTTTTGGCGGAAAATCATAGCACTAATCACACACCTGTTACGCGCAAGTGCACAACTGAGAGATGTGAAATAATAAAATGTGATTGATCGCACACGCACGAACACGAAGCTTCATTTTATAGTATGTTGAAAAAGTGCCACCAAAATTTTGATTTTTACTTGGACAAACTTTGATCGACTACCCTGTGCTTTTAACTTAGATTTTCTAATATGGTTTAATTGTTTTTAGATAATGTGTCTTAAGCATATACTAACGAATTTATTTATTTTTTATTGTACAGCAAATTGTTGCTTTGGTGAATGCAATTATATCAAAAAATGGAGCTGGGACAAGCCACCTAACTTGAATTTTAAGGCGATTTATTTTTTCCCTATTTATTTAAATACACAGTTATAAAAAAAAAGGTGGCCCTAATTGAAACAAGTTACGTAGCTTACTATAAAAAAAAATAAGAAACATCCTATCATTTAACACCTCGATTCTCAACGTGGACGCGTAAAATTTGCTGCTGGGATATTCACCCATTTGCTCCCACGTTAAATCTTATGTCTATTACATTGACAGTGACAGCGGTGTGAAGTTATTACCCATCCAAATTAGACACTACAGGCTAGCATAATGATCCCAATGCGTTTTCGAACTTCTCAAGTTGAAAGCGTTTTATTTTATGCTACTAAATATAGATGTCACCAAAACTCGTGTTGACTAAATCTAACGACGTGACTTCGCAAATGAGTACACTTATAGCATTCGTTCATTCACTTTGAGCGAATGCTGATTGCCCGATTTAATAATCACGGTTAAAATATTCGTGGTGAGCAGTGAATACTGTCTTAACCGGCTGCATAAACGATGTTTAGGAATTCATCGGCCGATAACTCAAACATTGGTCAAATGACAGTCCGTGAACTCGGCCCTTAGGCAGTCAATACAAAAACGCTGTCCGCCATGTTGTATTCTTCCCCCCTTTGCTCCACTCGGTCTCGCAGGTTCGCTCCACTCAGGACCTACCTACCACCGGAAAGCTATCGTGACCTTATCCCTACGCTACGCTACGCTTCGCTTTACCGCTACCTAGTTTCCGAGATACGATGGGGGAGGGGTGAAGGGGGGGAGAGGGGGGAGTTTTGAAAAAACTAATTTTGACCTACTCTGGGCCCACGGACATGAATCTGAAAAAGAAAATGTTCCAAGTCTTAACTTCCGAGATCCGCCTAAAGGGGGGAGAAGGGGAGAGAATGGGGGGAATTTTGAAAAATGGTTTTTACTTTTCCGAGCCTCCTCTATACGAATCCGTAAAAAAACAAAACCCTGGTTTCTTAATTTCCGAGATACGATGGGGGGAGGGGTGAAGGGGGGGAGAGGGGGAGTTTTGAAAAATGATTTTGGCCAACTCTGGGCCCCTTGATATGAATCTGGAAAAAAAATGTTCCAAGTCTCTTAACTTCCGAGATCTACCTAGAGGGGGGGGAGAAGGGGGCAAAGGGGGCAACTTTGAAAAATGGATTTTACTTTTCCGAGCCTCCTCTATACGAATCCGTAAAACAACAAAGCACGGGACTCTTAGTTTTCGAGATACGATAGGGATGGGGGAGAGTGGGGTGGAATGGAAAAGGGGAGGTTTGAATTTTGAAAAATGCTTTTTACTTTTCCGAGCCTCCTCTATACGAATCCGTAAAAAAACAACCCAGGTTTCTTAATTTCCGAGATACGATGGGGGGAGGGGTGAAGGGGGGGAGAGGGGGGAGTTTTGAAAAATGATTTTGACCAACTCTGGGCCCCTTGATATGAATCTGAAAAAAAAATGTTCCAAGTCTCTTAACTTCCGAGATCTACCTCTAGAGGGGGGGAGAAGGGAGGCAAGGGGGGCAACTTTGAAAAATGGATTTTACTTTTCCGAGCCTCCTCTATACGAATCCGTAAAACAACAAAACACGGGACTCTTAGTTTCCGAGATACGATAGGGATGGGGGAGAGTGGGGTGGAATGGAAAAGGGGAGGTTTGAATTTTGAAAAATGGTTTTTACTTTTCCGAGCCTCCTCTATACGAATCCGTAAAAAAACAAAACGCAGGTTTCTTAATTTCCGAGATACGATGGGGGGAGGGGTAAAGGGGGGGAGAGGGGGAGTTTTGAAAAATGATTTTGACCAATTCTGGGTCCCTTGATATGAATCTGAAAAAAAAATGTTCCAAGTCTCTTAACTTCCGAGATCTACCTAGAGGGGGGGGGAGAAGGGGGGCAAGGGGGCAACTTTGAAAAATGGATTTTACTTTTCCGAGCCTCCTCTATACTAATCCGTAAAACAACAAAACACGGGACTCTTAGTTTCCGAGATACGATAGGGAGAGTGGGGTGGAATGTAAAAGGGGAGGTTTGAATTTTGAAAAATGGTTTTTACTTTTCCGAGCCTCCTCTATACGAATCCGTAAAAAAACAAAACCCAGGTTTCGTAATTTCCAAGATACAATGGGGGGAGGGGTGAAGGGGGGGAGAGGGGGGAGTTTTGAAAAATGATTTTGGCCAACTCTAGGCCCCTTGATATGAATATGAACCTGAAAAAAAAAATGTTCCAAGTCTCTTAACTACCAAGATCTACCTAGAGGGGGGGAGAAGGGGGGCAAGGGGGGCAACTTTGAAAAATGGATTTTACTTTTCCGACCCTCCTCTATACTAATCCGTAAAACAACAAAACACGGGACTCTTAGTTTCCGCGATACGATAGGGAGAGTGGGGTGGAATGTAAAAGGGGAGGTTAGAATTTTGAAAAATGGTTTTTACTTTTCCGAGCCTCCTCTATACGAATCCGTAAAAAAACAAAACCCAGGTTTCGTAATTTCCGAGATACAATGGGGGGAGGGGTGAAGCGGGGGAGAGGGGGGAGTTTTGAAAAATGATTTTGGCCAACTCTAGGCCCCTTGATATGAACCTGAAAAAAAAAATGTTCCAAGTCTCTTAACTTCCGAGATCTACCTCTAGAGGGGGGGAGAAGGGGGGCAAGAGAGCAACTTTGAAAAATGGATTTTACTTTTCCGAGCCTCCTCTATACGAATCCGTAAAACAACAAAACACAGGACTCTTAGTTTCCGAGATACGATAGGGATAGGGGAGAGTGGGGTGGAATGGAAAAAGGGAGGTTTGAATTTTGAAAAATGGTTTTTACTTTTCCGAGCCTCCTCTATACGAATCCGTAAAAAAACAAAACCCAGGTTTCTTAATTTCCGAGATACGATGGGGGGAGGGGTGAAGGGAGGGAGAGGGGGGAGTTTTGAAAAATGATTTTGACCAACTCGGGGCCCCTTGATATGAATCTGAAAGAAAAATGTTCCAAGTCTCTTAACTTCCGAGATCTACCTCTAGAGGGGGGAGAAGGGGGGCAAGGGGGGCAACTTTGATAAATGGATTTTACTTTTCCGAGCCTCCTCTATACGAATCCGTAAAACAACAAAACACGGGACTCTTAGTTTCCGAGATACGGTAGGGATGGGGGAGAGTGGGGTGGGATGGAAAAGGGGAGGTTTGAATTTTGAAAAATGGTTTTTACTTTTCCGAGCCTCCTCTATACGAATCCGTAAAAAAACAAAACCCAGGTTTCTTAATTTCCGAGATACGATGGGGGGAGGGGTGAAGGGGGGGAGAGGGGGGAGTTTTGAAAAATGATTTTGACCAACTGGGCCCCTTGATATGAATCTGAAAAAAAAAAATGTTCCAAGTCTCTTAACTTCCGAGATCTACCTCTAGAGGGGGGAGAAGGGGGGCAAGGGGGTCAACTTTGAAAAATGGTTTTTTTTTTTCCGAGCCTCCTCTATACGAATCCGTAAAACAACAAAACACAGGACTCTTAGTTTCCGAGATATGATAGGGAGGGGGGAGAGTGGGGTGGAAAAGGGGAGGTTTGGGATTTTTCCCATACTCGTGAGAGTTACCTTTATACGAATCTGTAAAAATATATCCACCTCCCCCTTTACCATCTGGGAGAACAATTATGTCAGTCAGTGAGTCAGTGAGTAGTAATCGAGCTATAGTATAATAATGTTCCAAGTCCTAACTTCCGAGATCCGCCTAAAGGGGGGAGAAGGGGGAGAGAATGGGGGGAATTTTGAAAAATGGTTTTTACTTTTCCGAGCCTGCTCTATACGATTCCGTAAAAAAACAAAACCCAGGTTTCTTAATTTCCGAGATACGATGGGGGGAGGGGTGAGGGGGGGAGAGGGGGGAGTTTTGAAAAATGATTTTGACCAACTCTGGGCCCCTTGATATGAATCTGAAAAAAAAAATGTTCCAAGTCTCTTAACTTCCGAGATCTACCTAGAGGGGGGGAGAAGGGGGGCAAGGGGGGCAACTTTGAAAAATGGATTTTACTTTTCCGACCCTCCTCTATACTAATCCGTAAAACAACAAAACACGGGACTCTTAGTTTCCGCGATACGATAGGGAGAGTGGGGTGGAATGTAAAAGGGGAGGTTAGAATTTTGAAAAATGGTTTTTACTTTTCCGAGCCTCCTCTATACGAATCCGTAAAAAAACAAAACCCAGGTTTCGTAATTTCCGAGATACAATGGGGGGAGGGGTGAAGCGGGGGAGAGGGGGGGAGTTTTGAAAAATGATTTTGACCAACTCTGGGCCCCTTGATATGAATCTGAAAAAAAAATGTTCCAAGTCTCTTAACTTCCGAGATCTACCTAGAGGGGGGGGGAGAAGGGGGGCAAGGGGGCAACTTTGAAAAATGGATTTTACTTTTCCGAGCCTCCTCTATACGAATCCGTAAAACAACAAAACACGGGACTCTTAGTTTCCGAGATACGATAGGGAGGGGGGAGAGTGGGGTGGAAAAGGGGAGGTTTGGGATTTTTCCCATACTCGTGAGAGTTACTTCTATACGAATCTGTAAAAATATACCCACCTTCCCCTTCACCATCTGGGAGAACAATTATGTCAGTCAGTCAGTGAGTGGTAATCGAGCTTTATATAATATGATGATATATAGTATAAAATCGAGCTTTATATAGTATAATAATAATGTTCCAAGTCTTAACTTCCGAGATCCGCCTAAAGGGGGGAGAAGGGGGAGAGAATGGGGGGAATTTTGAAAAATGGTTTTTACTTTTCCGAGCCTCCTCTATACGAATCCGTAAAAAAACAAAACCCAGGTTTCTTAATTTCCGAGATACGATGGGGGGAGGGGTGAAGGGGGGGAGAGGGGGGAGTTTTGAAAAATGATTTTGACCAACTCTGGGCCCCTTGATATGAATCTGAAAAAAAAAATGTTCCAAGTCTCTTAACTTCCGAGATCTACCTAGAGGGGGGGGAGAAGGGAGGCAAGGGGGGCAACTTTGAAAAATGGATTTTACTTTTCCGAGCCTCCTCTATACGAATCCGTAAAACAACAAAACACGGGACTCTTAGTTTCCGAGATACGATAGGGAGGGGGGAGAGTGGGGTGGAAAAGGGGAGGTTTGGGATTTTTCCCATACTCGTGAGAGTTACTTGTATACGAATCTGTAAAGATATACCCACCTCCCCCTTCACCATCTGGGAGAACAATTATGTCAGTCAGTGAGTGAGTGAGTGGTAATCGAGCTTTATATAGTATAATACTACACTTTGTTCATCAACTCAAAAATGTTTCGTATAGACAGTCTTTGACTAGCGTATTGCCACTTCGATAATGGATAACCATCAAATCCTACTAGCAAAAGGTGATATCCAAACATCATCCAAATAAGTAGGTATTAATTACAGATTCAATATACCTTATAACAAAGCAAGCTATTCCAGCGTTGTTGATTGAGCAATTAGAATTTATCACTGTTGGAGTTAAATATTCAATTATCTTATTCTGTTCAGGTGTACAACCTAAGCACAGTATAAGTCTTTATTTATACAGTATAAGTCTTTATTTATACTGTGACCTAAGTCAACTTTGAGACTGACACGAAATTGACTGCATACTATCAAAACAACAGTCGAATGAATTGTAAACGTTCTATTTATACGAAACCATCTTCTTCCCAGAAAAAGGCTTACTTTTAACTGGTTAATATCACACTTGATTTTATTAGAATGTTATTAAACCGCTGAACATTAAAATTAAAAGGTTTTTTTTTTACTGCCGCTCGTTTCACGACTATTCTGTGGTGATCTTCAATAAAAGCATTTACGAGCGATCTAATAGCACTAAACTCAACCAGTCCTAATTATTTTAAACAATGACTCAGTGTGCAGATGTTCTTTTGAAAAATGGATCAATAATAATTTAGTTCAATGGCTGAGTGAGTGTGACCTGTATCGCCGCGCCGTTGCGATTTTTGTTCAGAAATAATCACACTAATATTATTAAGGCGAAAGTTTGTGTGCGTGTTATATGTTTGTTACTTCTTTGCGCTCAAAGGGCTCGACCAAATTTGATACAATTTTATATGGAGGTAGCTAACACCCTGGATTAACACAAAGGCTACTTTTTATCCCGATATTCCCACGGGATCGACACTTAAGGCTCGTACACACTGGCGCGACGCGACACGCGACACAAAGGCACCGCAAGTCGCGCGACGAGCGGTGCCTTTGTGTCGCGCGCGATTCGCGTCGCGCGTCGCGCCTTTGTGTAGGAGCCGTTATGCGGGTGACACCGCGGGGCGCAGCTAGTTTTTTGTAAATGTCACCGTGGTAAATTAGGTGATGTTCGTTTGAAGTGAGCTACGAGTATCAATAGTGTCAATTCCTAGCATCAGCCAGTCTGTTTTATAAAGCATCAGTTGGAATGACAGGTCAGTACAAGGTCTTTCCCCTAAGTTTTCATGGTGAGATTTTTAAAGAATAGACCAGTTAATAGAAGAACAGAGGCTTAAGTGTGAGTTTTTTCACTCACGTTCGATTGCGAGCGCGTTAGAATTTTATATGGGAAAAAGTTATAGCGCCACCTGGTGGTCACTAGGAGAAACCTAATATCCCATACGAAATTCTAACGCGCTCGCAATCGAACGTGAGTCGAAAAAAACTCACACTAAGGCCTCTGGTCACTTCAAGCTCACCTTGCATGAGTTTTCACGGTGAGACCGGCAGTTATCGCGTAGGTATGCAAGCTTTGTCGGTCGCGGAATCCGAAAAGTACAGAACCTCACGATACCTATGCTGCCTTACTTACAATAAGTGCAATATCTACTCTCTAACTATAGGTACTCGGATTTTGGGCTTTAAAAAGTTACATACATATCCGTAATCAGCAAATTTTGCCTGAATCCAAAATCCGAGTTATTGCACTTATTGTAAGTACGGCAGTATGTTCAGCGGTGGAGGTCTTTTTAGCTGAAATGAAATCAATATAAAACACACACAGATAAAAAGTTAATCTCATCACGGCACTAATTCTAAAGTGGTCTTGACCAATAACGACTAATAAAAAAAGTACTTAAAATCCAACCATGAGCACACATTTTCAGAGTACATAATACGATTACCTATACTAATCTGAGTCAGAATACATAATAAAACATTATTTATTTAGGTTAATGTATCTACGTGTGTGTTCTTTAAAATGAGATGGGTGGTAAATGGGTTATAGTCGCTTTATAGGGCAGCAGGGCAAGATATCGACAGAATCTTGCGAAATGTCTATTTATACGTATATGTAAAGTTTTGGTTAATGTAAATACAACACGTTATTATTGCATCTAAGACAACAACTCTAATGGATCTGGTACTAAACGATTTCATAATTTTGTTTACATACCCACCCTTATGTACTAATAAACATATTATATCAGATGAATAATTACACACCGATTTCTCTCTTTAAGTCGTCAGTAATTTGACTTTCGAAAGAAGAAAACAGCGTTTTGTAAACGCGACGACGACGCTATACAACGTTTATTAGTAAGGGGTTAGTGTTTATTACATACACGAGTGACACTCGCCAACGGTAGAGACAACTGAATGAGTGTGACCTGTATCGCTGGTGCGATTTCTGTACGGAAATTAGTTGGATGTCTATCCTCTAAAAATCACGCCGTAGTCATCATCATCTCACATCGACCCCAAGTAACATGGGACACGTCGACGGCGGTTGTCGACGCGTGTCAAGAGCTGCATTTGCCTCTGTCGTTGACGCGTGCCGCTAGTGCGTATGCACACTTACTTAACTGTAAAAAGAAATGGCGTTTTATTAAATAACAGACCTTTCGAGTGCAGTTCATGTCTTAAGACGCACCAATGAAACGGAACGCAATCAGCACATCTAAACTGCGTTCAAGAGCTGTCAACATTGTCGTGGAATATTGGCACTGGAATACAGGACTGTAGTGGTGGCCCAGTGGCAACGGCTGCGACTACAATTTGTAGGTCGTTAGTTTGACCCCAGACAGGCGCTTTCATCATCATCATCATTTCAGCCGAAAGACGTCCACTGCTGGACATAGGCCTCCCCCAAGCACCTCCACTTCGACCGGTTCTGTGCTTCTCGCATCCAACGGGTTCCTGCGGCCTTTACAAGGTCGTCGGACCACCTTGTGCGAGACCTTCCAACGCTTACGTCTTACGGTACGCGGTCGCCACTCCAGAACCTTTCATAGGCACTTTACTTTGTGTGAATTATTCATCGCCACTGCTCTCAAAACGACGAAGGAAAATATCTCGACAGTTACAGTTCAACTCGTTTATAAACTTTAGCATGAATCACGCTATTAAAACAAAAATCAATCTGTCTAGCCTTTTCTCAACTAAGTTGGGGTCAGCTTCCAGTCTAACCGGATACAGCTAAATACCAGTATTTTAGATGGCACGACTGCCCATCCGACCTCCACAACCCTTGATGATGATGATGATGATTAGGGGACTCCCTTTTCCGCACTTAGACTCCCATTCGGTCCGTTGTGCGTGGGGATTCTGGCTAACAGAGCCAGCCTAGCTCCGCCCAAAAGCACAGAAGCTTCCTGGGAGCTTCATAGGCTTCGCGGAGCGACCTCATTGTTCCGAGGAATTCTGCACGTTGAGAAGCCACGGCCTTGCAATCCAGGATGACGTGGGCGGCTGATTCTTCGGCATCAAGGCAGCCACAGCCTATCTGACCTCCACAGCCCATTTACTGTGTAACACGATACCCTTTGGTAAGACTGGTTGTCAGACTTTTGGGCTTCTAACTACCCGTAACGACTTACAAAGATCTACGAATGACAGCCGGGACCAACGGCTTAGCGTGCTTTCCTAGGCTTAGAGGAGTGTTGTTGATATGTAATCAGAATCAAGAACCGACCGCGGTAAGCGATCGGCCACGAGCCACGAGCTACTAAAAAATGTTTACATTATTATTTATTAATTGACTTAACAGTTAGATAAAATAAATAGATGTGTATTACCACATGCAATGCTAATATTCCCCGAACTCAGTATTGAATGCAACGTTTATGTTTGAATTTGATAAGCTCTTTATGAACGCAATTACCAAACATTGTAATTTTAACACTGATAACCATAACATTCTCATCAATTAAAACTTTAGTTAATTGTGTCTTATTTGTTGAAAGAAAGTAATTACCTAATCTAATCATAATATTGAATACCAAAATCTCTAACGTTCTCAACACCTTATTAAAATCAAATATTTACTTTAACATTAAACCGTTTGAGGTTGATCGAATTCAATCAGAAGTTCGTAGTTGAAGATCATCGGTAACTCTTAAAAGATGTTGGGTAAATAAAATATTAATTACTTATATTTTTTAATTATACTATTTATGGTATTTGTATTAATTCACTGTTCGTGTATCAATAGTGGTAATTAATATAATTCAAGTGGAGAAGATTCTACAAATTGCAAAGACGTCAGGTAAAAGTCAGTGGCGGGAATGTTATCGTGATAGTGGCTTATTAGTCGATTCGCACGAATTTATCGCTCGTGCGAATCGACTATTATGCCGAAATAGTAATTCAATACCTACTATTAAATTAAACTCTATTCGTATAATCCGATTGATTGATATTTCATGAAACAATAATTTAACAGGATTATATTATGAACTTAGAGGCTTGTATTGATGATTTTAATGATTATAATTTTGTAAATACATACTTATTACGCTCGCGAATGGTATTTTGTTCAACATACAACCTGATACTGACCTGCAAATTGCAAAAAAATGTAAGAAGATTTCAATTACGCGGACTACCTAGGGCTTCCCCCCTTAATCGTAAAGATTTTGTTTTTGGTGTTCTTTTTTGTTTAATATTATAACTAAGTATCCGAATTATAAATGGTGATGTATGCCCTATGAGACTAGATAATTATAAACGTTGGTTTGATACAATCGTGTTAAAATTAATGCGCTGCAGCCCTAAATTCTTATCTATAAGGCTTTACCCCGGTCTCCCCAATTTATAGCCCCAAAGAAATCCATTATGTTAAATTTAATTCCTAACTATGAAGAAATGTGAAAAGTTTTCGAAACCGCTTTCCATTAGGTGGACCGTAAACTTCCCTGTCATGTTTAAAAACGTAGACCAAGTTTAAATTAAAGCACTGTGTGTAAAACGCTACATTACTCCTTATCTACAGGTATTATGGTTCACGGTAACGGTAAAAAAAAAACCGGAAAACCAGGAAAAAAGCTACGTCATACTGCTTTTTAAACAAGAGGACGATAATATGGGATTATGCAAATTCAAAAATCTTATTTTCTTTAGAGCGATTATTCCCAATTTAAATAAGCCCAAAAACCCTGGTTGCTTACCCTATCATTTCCATGATTCGGATAGTCGCCTTTTTTATTTATAAAGGTAAGTTGGGTATCAGATTACTATTTGTAATTGGATGTCTCCTCATTAGGCTTAGGGCAGAACCTTATTGGTTCCGTCATGAATCTTTCAGAGTTGGAAAAGCTATTTTATTGCCTAAAGTAAATAACACTCATATATTATGGGGAATTATAAGGCCGACCGCTTAACTGAGACGTTGCCTGAGGTAGCTGCGCGGTGTAGGAGGGGTGATAGTTGCCACAAATTGACCAATCACTAAGCTCTCGCATCACGTCACCAGACCCCTCCCGCACCGCGCTCATACCTCAGGCAACATCTCAGTTAAGCGGTCGGCCTATATTCTGATAAGATTTGCGGTAATAATTTCTCACAAATTGATCATATAAAAGCGAGCTTATGTTGTGACGTAAAAGAGGCTGATAGCAGTGTATTCGACCTCGTAATTCTTATATCACTTTGGACAACAATTCCCAGTAAATTGAAACTTTATCAAGTGTCGTCGACAGCGTGCCGCTCGTGTATTTGAGTACGATGCTCAGTTGTCTCTGCCGTAGACGCGTGCCGTTAGTGTGTATGCTTACTAAAGTTGAAACTACCTAACTGTCACAGAGAAAATCAAATCTTGTCATTTAATGACGTGGAAGTGTCATTCTATCTTAGGATGATAAAGCAATTACGAGGTCAACTATACTTCCAACTTCGAGAGAAGGAACAAAATATTTTATTAATTACCGCGTATTTTTTTTTTTTGTAAGTTCAAGAGAATTGTCTTTTTTCGCCTATAATTACCACAAAGATAACTAAAGGGAAAAATTAACTTCGGACCAAAAAGTCGGCCGGCTCCCAACCTTCTGAGGGCAAATGGTGTTGAAGTAAGCTAATCTTTAATTGGAAAGAGGCGGGGTTGTGATCAGATTTCTTCAATCAATCTGGTTTAAAATTGATAGCTTACTTCGCCTAAATTCGTTCATCAATTGATTGAGTAAGTATCAATTACAGAGTAGTATAGAGGTAATGAGGAACGGTGTAAAGTTCACTCACACTCTATGAAAAGGGAGGATCCTCCGACCAGACGGGTGTTGTGTCTGGCGGGCAACTGCCCAATGATTCATGTCGAGCCGTTGTAGGTATCTATGCTAGTTGCGCGGTAAACTCTGCTTGCGAGATGCAGGATTGTGCGTGACGTCAGTATGACGTATAGATACCGCTACATCCCCCTCTCCCCCCGGAGACCGGAGGTCGACAGTAGGCTGAGTCTTGTATCTTGCGAAGCATCCCAGGCCAGCTGAGGTTCCAGTGAGTCGGAACCTGTTGCCGCATAGTTCACGGTGAGTCGAAGCTGTCTGCGAAGATATCCCCAGTGAGTCGGGGTGGCGCTGCATTATGCTCCAGTGCGTCGGATGTGGTACAGCGCCGGGATGAGGCTGACTGCTGGCGTCGACCAGGAGAGGGCTTTTAAGGCTCTGCTTGTGGACCGGCCGAAAGTGCAGTATGTTGTGCCGGTACAGTACATACCGTTTTCGTTGACGTCCCGTTGACGGTGGCGGTGGACAAACGGCCTAACCGTTGTTTCTTGCCGGCTCTTCTCCATAGGAAATGACCAATTGGAACCGTGCACTCTTCTGACGTTTCATAAGTTCCCGTGTGGTTTATGTGAAATAGAATATTTTTATTTGATTTTTGAACATTATTTTGTTCATTGTAGGTACTTCAATACTATTGGTTAAAATTTTTTTTTTTACATATTTTTTGCTTCAAAAATACCAATCAGCTCATCAAACAAAGAATATTATAATACTAGCTTCCGCGGCTCCCGCGGCATCGCCCGCAAGGTATGTCGATAAAAACATCCTGTCCTTCCCCCAGGATGCAATCTATCTCTCTGCCAAATTTTACCGAAATCCGTTCAGTGGTTTAGCCGTGAAAAGGTAACATACAGACAGACAGAAAGACAGACCGACAGAGTTATTTTCGAATTTATAATATTAGTATAGATAAACATAATATTCAAACAGGTCCCATGACCACGACATTGGCAATCCCAATAACAAAGCTGTCTCTATTTCTATATTTTCTATTAGTGACCGATAGCTTTTGGCGCCGTCTCGTCGAAGGCTTTCGGCCTTAAATGGAAACCGTGAAAAGAAAACATGTACAGACGCCAGCACATCAAGCTACCCGAAACTGTCAAATTTTCCCAATCAACTTTGAACCTTATGCTTTAGCGATAAAGTTGAAAATCTATTAAAGAAATTTGACAGATTGTAGTAGCTTGATGTGATGGCGTCTGTATCTCGTTGTCTGCCTAGCCTTTTCCCAACTTTGTTGGGGTCCGCTTCCAGTCTAACCGGACGCAGCTGAATACCAGTATTTTACGTGGAGCGACTGCCTCTCTGACCTCCATTACCAGTTGTAGGGTAACATTATATTATATGTATACCCCTTGGTAAGACTGGTTGTCAGATTTTCGGGCTTCTGATAACTCGTGACGACTGTCAAAGAACCACGAATGACGGCTGGGCCCAACGGCTAACAGCCACGGAGGGTCGGTGTGTAAAGATGGTCACCCATCCACGGACCGGCCGCTTAACCTGATCGATTGACTCATGCGGCTGTTATTACTTACCACGATCCCCTTTTAACTACATACCTATTTTCAACAAACATTTCAATTGGTAAATACGTTTTTAGGTTTGTAAAGGACCTAAACACGATTAATATAGATATCTTAAAAAAAAAAACTTTAATAAGCAAAAGTTATAATTACCTATTGAAGAATTGAATAATGGATAACTGTATACAATAAAATTAGCTGAAGAAATTATTCATAACGAAATTCTGAAAATATCAAACAATAGGTAACTTTATGAAATTGAAATCTGATCTAATATTCAGGCCATTTAACAATAAAAGCTCCTTCAAACAGGCGCGACACGCGATAAAATCGCGCGCAACACAGGCACCGCAAGTTGCGCAACGAGCGGTGCCTTTGTGTCGCGCGCGATTCGCGTCGCGCGTCGCGTCTGTTTGCAGGAGCCTTAAGGTATATTTTAATGAATAAAAGAAGAAAGCTTAGATTGCTTTTAGATAGTGTTGCCCAAAATCGGTCTTGGTCTTGCAGTCTTGGTCTTGTTCTTGCATTTTTGCAAGACCAAGACCAAGACCAAGACCGACTTATTGTAGCAAGACCAAGACCAAGACTGAACCCTGCAAGACTTCAGCAAGAACAAGACTAAGCCTGCAAGACTCTTGCGTCTCGCAGTTAAGTCAAACTGAGATTTGGGCGTTATAGTAGGTATTTGGTTTCAATCCCGATTTTGATAGACGTTCCCCAGTATCAAAACCGTATCGTCATAACACTAAAAGGTATTGTATTGATTATTATACGTTTCAACTATTTATTAAGTAGGTAGGTAGCGTGTTACTTACAAATTTGCTCCCATATGTGATAAAAAGTACCTAGCATAACTTTCTAGCAAAGTTCATTTCATACCTTGTAGGTATATCTACTTAGAGTATTATATTATACTTGTATAAGTCTAATGTGCAGATCTAACGTTAGTAGGTTGGTAAAAATTATGTAGGTATTTATGTTTCAAAGTTTAAATTATTCTTCTATTCAGCAAAATTTAAAACTAACAGCGAGTCGAGTAGGTCTACATAGTACTAGTAGCAGTTTTTAAGCCAGCCGATGTTATGGTACAGACGCCAGTACATCAAGCTACTACAATCTGCCATATTTCTTTAACGCAATCTTCTGCATTTTTTGTCAGGTTCAAGCATTTATGCACTTTATTTTAATAATTTTAAAGTTTATTTTCAAGTGCGTTAATAATACGAGGAGACCGCTTGGCGCTGCGGTCCCTCTGTCGCGGCATTTGAAAGCGAATAGCGTAGGTACGAAGACAGTGTTGAACTCGCAAATGAACTTTAGCAATACAGCTGATCAGGTAGCCCTTTCGAGTTTTATTTACATTGCTGTTTTAAGTGAAACAAGTGAATTTACTATTTTTTAATTAAAAATATTATTGGGTCAGATAGAAATAATGATTTTATACAGTTTACAGTAAAAAAAATTGCAAAAAAAAAACCTAAAAATTAAGAAAAATCCGACGAAAAATTTCAACGCTGGGGGGTCCAGAATCATGTACTTGAATCCATGGTAAGCGGTTGCGCGTCGATGTCCCTGCCACCCTGAGCAATAGGCTAATAGGTATTTGAATGTAGTCTAGTCTAAGTAGTAGAGTCTCGCAAGACTTGCGAGACTCTTGCTGCAAGACCAAGACCAAGACCAAGACTGAGAGCGCAATACCAAGACCAAGACCAAGACCAGGTGTATTGACGCAAGACCAAGACCAAGACTGGCTAAGGTCTTGTCTTGGTCTTGCATTTGGGCAACACTACTTTTAGAGGACCTTTCAAAGAAAACGTCAAATCTCAACTCACTTTTAAATATCAGTCGTAGGAGTATTTTCAGTAGAAAAAATAAAAGAGACATTTTATAAATCGAGCTTCATTTGCTAGCAAGTGGGATGTAGCAACAAATTCAACGCGTAAATAAATAATGTTATAACATTAACCCCTTTGTTCATAAGCGTTGCCTAAAGTTAATTAGTGTTTAACCATACAGTTTTGAGGTTTGAACGTCTCTGAACTTTAATCATCGTTTATAAATAAATCCCTTAACCTTTAGTAGTTGTCTTTCTTAATATTTGCCGACTGGTGGCAGGTTGCTTGCTAAATCAATGAATATAATAATATAAAAAAATATATACATTTATTTATATTGTCTTAAGTTTTGGTTTCCCAAGATATTGAGTTGAGATCCTTAAGTTCTGAGTTAAGCTACATGATTACTGACGAATGTGTACACTTACTGGACAGCTTCACTAAATCTGTGTAGTTATTTAAGGTTGTCGGATTTTTCCCTTAAAAGCTCTTACAAACAGGCGCGACACGCGACGCGAATCGCGCGCGACACAAAGGCACCGCTCGTTGCGCGACTTGCGATGCATTTGTGTCGCGTCGCGCCTGTGTGAACGAGCCTTTACTTGTGCTACATGACATTGCTTCTTGCCAAATTTCATGATTCTATGTTAACGGGAAATACCCTATAGTTTTTGATTTCGGAACATAAACGCCCGTATCCCTTTGATTGCGTTGACTTGGAAGTTTGATTTTTTCACTGCTTCAAGGGATTGCAGCCCTGAGTATTTTATATTAATTTCAACTTGATTACTCCAGCCGTACCTGGGAAAAAGGGTCTTGCCTGACGTACAGACATACTGACAATGAAGTGATCTTATAAGGGTTCTGTTTTTCCTTTTGAGGTACGGAACCGAGGGCGGATCGCGATTGGGCATTAGCCCAATAATAGCGTAATTAGTTAGTATTAGCCTAAGTAGTAGGTATTAACTACTTAGGCTAATACTAACTAATTAGTCACCTAATTGCCATTCTGTCGAAAAACTGTTTTTTTTAATAATAAAAATATCTACAATTCAGTAAATAAATAGCTGTAGCTGATCAAAAAATTAACATTTTCATGTTTTATTTTTTTAGACTAAGAGGATACACTTCTAATTAATAGATAAGAACGAAAATTGGCCACTCTTTATGATAATTTCACAGTGAAAATGGATAATGGATAAACAAGAAGTGTATGTTTATATGTTTGTTACTTCTTCACGCTCAAACGGCTGGACCAATTTTGATAAAATTTTGTATGGAGGTAGCTGACACCCTGGATTAACATATAGGCTACTTTTTATCTCGATATTCCCACAGGATCGACATTTACGCGGGTGAAACCGCGAGGCGCAGCTAGTCATTTATAAAGCGGTGAACGGGTCACACAATACCGGCTGTCTAAAAACAGATCGTTTTATGACACCTTCACGTCAAATACTGGAGAAAACAACAGATTTTCATGTCGGTCGTTATATTATGACGGCCTCCGCTCTTCTAGGAAACCGCAGCTTTACTCTTCTACGTTTAAGGAGATTACAGGGGATTTTTTGCTTATATGATATATATCACGCTACTATTATCTACAGACAAATAATACTTATATAAAGATATTGCGTGACCTTCGGCCCGAAGGGGGGTTCCTTCGGGCCGAAGGTCACGCAATATCTTTAAAGTACCACCAGAGCTTCCCTTTAAGTCCCCTGTCATTAGGTGCTACGTTAAGGAATTTATTGGCGTACGGGATGGGTTCTACCCGTAATACCCGTATGCTATTCTCATTAAGCGTTCCAGGTTTCCAATAAATGGTTCCTTTGGTACTGCCGTACTGAGTACCATGAATAGTATTGTAATTGTTCTAAAGTTTCTAGCTTCAAACGTTGAATATAATGAAATTGCGTGTAAGAGTCTACATACACTAATTTGTTCTACCCCAATCTATGAAAATAAATAAAATTGAAGAGTCTGTTTGTAATGTCAAAATAACAGCTTTTTACCTGATTATATGGTTCTTATAATAAAAAACAGTTTTTAGAATTCTTGTCTGTCTGTTTGTTCCGGCTAATCTCGGAAACGGCTGGACCGATTTTGATTGGACTTTCACTGGCATGTAACTGATGTTATAAGGAAGGCAAACAAATTAAAACCCATAAAATCCAATTTGTTCTCCGACATGCACGCGAAAGAAGACGCGGGTACAGCTAGTTTAACAATAAGATGAAACTTGTTAATATAAATAACACAATGACTGTTGCACTAAATTGCACCAGCTTTATAACACCTAAAGTATAAAAGTGGCTCTCAAAGGCACTCACCACAGGATGGAACCATCAACTTACACGGTCACTGGGTAGCTCTACGATCCTGGCAAATTACTGCCATTCCCTGCAGCCATTTCACACCGACACCATTCGTCTCGAAAAACACTTTTTTGAACTCTTTTTAGAACACGGTTTGGAGCTGAATTTTTTAATCGCTTGTGTAAAAGTCATCGCTTGCAAATTCACGGGTGATTCTAAAGTTCTTTTTTTAAACTCACACCTACTTTTGTGATTTTTATGCCTCTTTTTGGTTAATTTCTATTGGATTCATCTTACGTGGTAATTGCGTATTACACCAACAGTAGGAATGACTTTAATTTTGATAGTTCAACAACATTAATTGCGTTGCCGAGAAGAAATTTTTTTCATAGAAGCAATGGATTGCCGTCAGTTGGGGCTGGTCATCACTTAGCTGCCTCGGCTTATCTTTAATTAATTTATTTTTGGATTGTAGTTTGTTAAGTACTATTTGTTGTACTCTGGACGCTTTTAACACGTACGTCTTTCTTAATTTTTTACATCGTTCTCACATTATATAATTTTAAAATCAAAAGTAATGATGTAACTAATTATTTTTGTAAAATATCATTTAAAAGGAGTGTCCATGGAGTTTCTTGCCCGTTCTTCTCCATAGGTACCTACCTACGCTTTGGAATGGGCAACTAGCTTCATATTTTTTGACTGACCGACTTCTTGACAATTCAAAAGTGCCTGTAAATGGTTTAATTGAAATAAATGCTTTGAGTTTGAGTTTGATTTGCAATATCCTTAAAATGATTCAGATTGTGTTTGATAGTGTTTTACGCAATTAGATTGATGATTCGTTTCCGCCCTCAATGATATTAGTTTCTACTTCACAAAAAACGTGTTGATAAATCGAGTTTTTCTTTAACGAAAACTGTTTTAATATTATTCCAAGTTTGTTCTACATAAATAAAACCCAACACACACGCAGTGTTAAGTGGGGTACCATTAGACAGATGCTTTTGTGTCGGGCTCATATTTATGAGATTTTATGCGGTCGCCGGCTCGTGAATGATGAATTATCTTCCGTAACATTAGATATGGTCTATGTGGTCACGATCTCTGTGAAGATTTCCTTATTTCCCCTAATTTAATTTTAATGCTTTCGAGTTGGTTTAATCTATCCTTAGGTCAGTTTCTCTATGTTACCTGCTAATCACGTCTAGAACGTTATGACCTCTGCCGTTATGCATTCATTCCAAAAATCATACGTTTAAAGGTTCCTTAAAACAGACGCGACACAACACGCGAAAGGCACCGCAAGTCGCGCAACGAGCGGTGTCTTTGTGTCGCGCGCGATTATATCACGTGTCGCGCCTGTTTGTAGGAGCCTTTATTGTTCTGGCTGGCGTGAGTGAGTTGACTTATAAATTATTTAATATACGTTTATTTGTAGCTACACGCTATAACAGGTACTTTAGAATGCACGACTGGATTTCTTACAAGTTATTTGAAACTTTTTTCATCATTGAATTCGAAATTGAATTTCGTTCGTAATAAATGAGATTGTTACTTCCAAATAATGTTTCAAAAACCTTTTCAACTATAAACTTTTCTTTAACTGAACGCTGTTTATTATTGATTGTTGTGCTTATTCATTTTCATTTAAAGCAGAATCATGAAATTCATCAAAAGATAATTTAATCTTTTCAGTAACTTTAGTCCATTTCTCAATGTCAAGTTGTGTTGGAAATATTTTATACAGGCTTGTATTCGTTCATTTGTAGCGAAGTCCTGGCAACGCTCAGGCCTGCTTCAGGATTATTATGACTAATTGATATTGGTTAATTCTCACGTTGTCTTAGGGTGTATTGTCGACACACCGGATTGTCTCCGGCTATAAACTAATCGCTATGACTAATTTTCTTACGTGCTTGGACTTGCCTATCGCAGCATTACTCACATTTGTATGACTAATATCGTCTACTCCTCAATATCCTGTCTGTCTGCCTTCATCAATATTTAGTTTCAACACGTATTTGTAATTATATCTCAGTGCTCTTTCGCTGAAAACCAAAACAAATCAATTATGCGGTTATCTCTGCTACGTGGAACGGAGCCGGCTCAATTTGTACGTTCTTAGTAAATCATACCTTGTCAATCCCATCTCCCGTCAACCGTTTATATCTCTCAAAGTTTCTGACATAAAGTAATACCATTATTTCTGATTAATGACCTGCCCGAGATAACGAATGTAATTATTCAAATATAAATGATTTGATTGACATTCAAAATGTACTTAATTGTTCATTAAACCTATGTGAAATGAGTTCATATTTTATCTGCTACAAATCCTGCTGCGTCAGAAATATTAATTAATATTGTTGATACAGAGTATTTTACCTAGTGTAAACTCGTTTTAATAAGTGTAGGTATTTTAGTCCCGGAATTAATGAGATTGTAATTGGATTCAAGTTAGCTGTTAATGATGATGACGCTGTAGGGTACGCAAACGAAAATATTCAAATTAATCAAAAATAGTCTACCTAAATACATGATGAAGTAAGCAAGCGGAGGAAGTATGCCAGAAGGGAAAGAAGGCCTATGCTAGCTTTGGGAGGAGATTAAAATGAAAGATGATGATGTTATAATACTTGTGAAAAGAAGAATTACCAATGATATATTTTACCATTCGGGGTCGACGTCCCTAAATTTTGTTTTAACCTTGTTTACGCATAAAAAGTTTTCCTGAAATTAGAATCCGCTTACCCATGAAAACCACATATGCACTGTCTATGAGGATATATTGTGTTGTTAGGAATACCCTTTTAGAAAACCTTTTGAATTTATTTTACTGTCCTCCGTCCTTGTTATTTTCTAAACTGAGAAACATTATTGTTCTTTTGTTTATACTGAGATGTCTTTCGATCTTCTTCTTTTCAGTTAAAAGGAAGAAACTTTTAAATAACGGAATATCACAAACTAAACACATTTTGTTCTAACAAAAACCTTATTTCTTGTTTTCTATCTTAGTCGAATACAAAGTGCTTTATAAATAAGATTCACAATCATTCCTCAACCAAAGGTAGGCTCTTACGGATGAAGAACTTTCGTATCCATCATCATGATTGAAATTATCTCTTATTTCACGTGTATTTCCTTTCATAACTTTCCAATAATAGAGGAGCACAATGAGTGTTCTGACAAAGGTATGCTGCCTGGGCGCTCTTATTGTACAATGAGTGGTTCCCAATTACTGGTTGCCATGGAAATACCGATACGTAAATATTTTATGTATTGTTGTTAAGTATGCAAAGTATTTTCTATTCAGTCGCAGTGTTTACGTTGTTTTGTTTAGACCTGTGTGTTTAATTTCAGTGTTCATTTTAATAGTCTTGTTGTTGCGAATGCTCTGTGCACCCACTGAGCTAGACAAATGACAATGCATATAATGTTTTATAATGTTTATTTCTCTTTTATTCTTCCTCGTGTCCATGGCACGACTGTATTTCATATCTCATTGCGCAATACTTCGCCACTCTTTAAAAATATAACAGCAGAACAGTTTTTATGTTATTATTTAAACATAGGCCCGAAGAATAATAGATGAGTTGCGCCTGAAATTTAAGTTGTGACTATTTAAACAAAAGAGATACCATAGAAAATTAGGGTAGCTTATTATGTCGCGGTACGGATACACCAAACATTTAGCGAATGGATTGGTGAACGCATAAACGATTTTAGTGGTGTTGTTTAGGATAAGCTGCCATTGACGAGAAAATTTAAAGAAGAAGGTCGACCATGAGGTTGCCAGAATCTCTAAAGTTCTTAATAAGGAATTGACAACTTATAGGTAAGAGTTTGATGTTAGTTTTTGTTAAAGCTTTAACATTGACAACAACTACGAACCTTTTCGTTAAGGGCGTTCCTGTAAACATTTCCTAACAAATAACTAAATTAGAATTTGTTTGCTCAATGTTTATAGCTCAGAATGTCGGGAGAAACGTGATGGATTTAATTTAAATTCTTGCAGCCATTTTATCGTAAAGGGTTTAAGGCTTCCCAAATTCCTATCGATTTGATGGATCAGAGATTAGAAGACAGTTTATTTATTCGAATTGTCCTATAAATAAAACTATTAAAGATCCACTGTTGGTCCTTCTTTTAATTAATTTTACCATACCTACGCCCATTAAACGAAGCCTAGTACCGACAGCTACCTGGATAAATTACATTAAATTTTGCACGTATCCATATCTTTATCTTCTACAAATATCCACATTCAGAGATACCAAGTAGAGAAAACGTGTTTATCATATTATTAATATGAAGGTTCACTATGAGTTTAATTCACGCCTACACTAAATATAAATTTACAGAAGCCCAACTAACGTATATGTTTCTACCTAATGGAGAAGTTTAGCCGGATTTTTTGAGTATTTAATCTATTCCGTAAAAAGTTCACCGTGATAACTTTGAAGTGAGCTTAGAGTTAGCTGTTGTTCCACCTGACGCTATGGTTGGACTTTTAATTAGCTGCAGTAAAATTGCACTTCTTACTGTCATTTCGTTAAAAAATGTTGCAACACTATCTCTACCAGCAGTGTGATTTAATTTAAATATTCCAAATTGACCAATTTTGATTACACGTACGTACGTACGTACGTACATTGTACACAATCAAATATTCTATGTATTGTAGGATCAAAATATATGTTGTAGTTTCCAATCAGCGTAAAAGAAAATTTTGTTAAATTTTTTACTCTAAAAAATCCTGCTAAGTATATCGATCTAATAAATATTTATTTTAAAATAAATTAGTTTTCATTAGGAATAACGTTTACTATTTTAAGATATAGGGTTATTTGCAAAACACCAAAAACCTCAAAAATAAGAATATTAAAAAAAAATGTTTGTGTTTAGAATTAATGCAAATCCAATCCGGTCACTGATGTGATGACAACACAATCATTGTCATTGCTCAATTTTTATTATAAACTTATATTAACCTTAATTTCATTATAAATATCATCCTCTAATAATATTATGCTCTTTTATAAAATCAATTTAATCTGGATCGATTTTGAACTGAATGTTAATTGGATGAATCGAGTACATATTTTGTTACATCACTATTTAAATTTCGTTAAAAAGTGGTAACACATTAAGCTGTAATTTTACTGCAGCTTATTAAAAGTCCGACTGTAGGGATTGACACTATTGACAGCTCGCTTCAATCTCACTTGTCAAAAGTCTTCACGCTGAGATTTTTACAGAATAGATGGACAGTTGTTGTAGTAGGGAGGTAGTGAAAGTACAGACGCCAGCACATCAAGCTACCCGAAACTGTCAAATTTTCCCAATCAACTTTGAACCTTATGCTTTAGCAATAAAATTGAAAATATATTAAAGAAATTTGACAGATTGTA
Source organism: Luperina nickerlii (assembly GCA_963855955.1). NCBI lineage: Eukaryota > Metazoa > Arthropoda > Insecta > Lepidoptera > Noctuidae > Luperina > Luperina nickerlii. Next base: position 6,916,013 of record OY979674.1, read on the forward strand.
GTAGCTTGATGTTGGCGTCTGTACCAGCCAAAGACTGAAAAGAATAATCACTCTTCAGGAACATTCGAATACACATCGTGCGCATACTTTCACTTAAGCTGCTTCTCTCTCACTCTGATCTTTTTATTCCGTGAGTACTCTCACCTGAATCCTAAATTAGATTTTGAGCGGTCACAATTAGTAAAGCTAATTTAAAGCTTTGCAACCATTAGGCTTCTGTATATCTACCCATTTGGTGACACACATCTCCGAAACGTATTTAGCGCGTAATCACCTAATTACACCTGTTGAATGACTGAGCGCCGTCCATTGTATTTAGCCAATTAAACGGTCGTTTGATTCATTAGCCATCCATCCTTGTTTTGATTATCTATGTTTACAGTATTATAACTGTTTGGTAGGCAGGATTAACGTTTAAAGGCTCCTTCAAACAGGCGCGACACGACACTCCACACAAAGGCACCGCAAGTCGCGCAACTAGCGGTGCCTTTGTGTCGCGCGCTATTATATCGCGTAGGAGCCTTAAACAGGGTGGCAGGGACGTCGACACGAAACTGAACCACATTGCGTTGAAATTCTTCGTCGGTAATTAAAATAAAAATGCTGTTTTATACATTTTGGCCGCGTAAGCACTATCCATGAAACAGCTTATTTTTATGGTTCCGTATCTCAAACGGAAAAACAGAACCCTTATAAGATCACTTCGTTGTCCGTTTGTGTGTCAGGACCCTTTTTCTCAGAAACGCGTGGAGTTATCAAGTTGAAATTAATATCAATTGCTCAGGGCTGGAATCTCCTGAAGAAGTGAAACAATCAAACTTCTCAGTCAACGTCAATCAAAAGTTACGTTAAGTTTATGTTCCGAAATCAAAACCTATAGGGTATAGGGTACTTGCCGTTGACCTAGAATCATGAAATTTGGCAAGAAGCAATGTCATGTAGCACAAGTAAAGGAAAAAATCGTAAAACCGTAAATTTGTAGAAAAAAAAATTCCCGTGATAAACTATTTATATACCTACTTGTACGGAACCCTTGCGGCCTCGGTGAGCAAGTCTGACTCGCACTTGACCGGTTTTTTTCTATTACCGACGAAAAATTTCTACGCGACGGGGTCTAGAATCATGTCCTGAATGGTTACGGTTTGCGCTTAGATGTCGCTGCCTCTGCCACCCTGTATTATTAACTTTTGTTTTTAGTTTACAGAAGTAGGTAATTGGAATCCGACACTGGTGCCGATTCCCTTGTTCACAAACTAAACTAAATTTAATTTCAGTGCATCTCTTTCATTCTATTTCATTAAGAAAAGGTCAGAAGACAAATTTTAGTTTAGTCCTGTCAGCACGTTGCGCGCTGTTGTGCAACGCTGCCGAACATGTTGAGCGTCACGTGTTACGTGTCAATTGTTGCCTAGTGGATATGAGGCTTTATGCGTCATGTTTACCGCAAATAAACGCATTTCTTTTTTCTTTATACATATTTATGTCGATAGCTACAGAGGCGTTTGTTGCTACGAGGCTTGGACTATAATAGATGACCCCGTCCGTTCGTAAGCTACCCTTAGGACAGAAAACCAACCTATTTGATAACAAGGAGGTAATCTCTTCATGTGAAAAGGTCTCAGAATATTTTTTTACTACTTCATTTAGGGGTTAATGAGGTACTTAGTAAAAAAATATTCTGAGACCTTTTCACATAAAGAGATTACCTCCTTGTTATCAAATAGGTTGGTTTTCTGTTTATTTTTATATATAAACTTGTCTTAACTTAACTCTATTAATTAAACAGTCGATCATCATTAGTTAACTTTAGGCAAAGTTTATAAATGTACTTATACTTTACTTTGTTGACGAATTGTCATTAATATCTCAAAGTCAAATTCAAATCATTTATTTCAAATAGGCACATTAAAGGCATTTTTGAACGTCAAAACTTACATTAAAATTTAATTTATTCTAGTTGCCCCTTCCAAAAGGTAGTGTTCGTATGGAAAAGAATGGGCAAGAAACTCCACCGTTACTGCCCGCGAGGGTTACAAATTAAATTAGGAACCAGTTTGATTTTGTCTAGACTCTAGATTGTCCTATGGAGCAGGACCAGCGTGTTTCCAAGCATTCTTATTTTGGATATAATCCTCTAAAGGTAATGGCCCATTTAGTGTGAAAAATATACCCACGGCGTACAGAAATAAAATATGGCGGGAATCAAAGACAAATGATTATACTTTTCAATGATAAGTGGCGCATTGCTGTGGCTTATGGGGATCATGAAAGAATATTAATAAAAAAAAGTAATCTACCTAGTATGAAAACTTAACTTATAACTTGTGGTTTTAGGGAGGAGAAAATAAAATACATTTTTTTTTAATGTTTATTCAGCCCCATCAATGTCTAAAACATTGTCCAAGAAAGCCGCAGGTGTTTCAATATTTTCTTGATGTCTGGCCCAGGATAAAAAGTACACTATGCTCACAATATGGGCACAACTTCCTATTATAGTGCGGCGGCCGTGAATGCATGAGCAGTAGTAGGTATCCCTCGCTACTCTCTCGACCATGTCGTGTTGCATTCACCAAAACATAAGTACCTATAATATTGTTTACTCCTGACATGTCGAGACTGTATTCTCCCTCTAATTAATATTTTGTTGTCAACCAACGTGCGGTGTCTGTATACTTCTAATGTGTACACTGTACAGACCATTTGGTCGCATGTGCTCGTGGCAGTAAGATCTGGCTAATCTCAGACAGGCGAAACCGCTAATAATTATCCAATGTTTATTGGTCTGCTGCAAGATTTCTCCAACGAATTTTTTTTCTTTTTTACATATAATGAAAAGTGGGTTATGCTTGCATTATTTACCACCATTTTCGTTTTTGTACAAAAACATTTTTGAACCGGGTCGGATTATGGGCCATGACCTTTAATTCTCAAAGGCACCAGTCTACAGAGGCGTGCCTGCAATTGTACATCCTGTCCGCATCCCTCTGTATGCATTGCGCCATTTCCAGCGCCATCCTATTTGCATGAAATGGACATGCAAAGGATAAACGTTGTTGCAGCCTGCCTCGACCTCGACTGCTGTTCACGTCTCGTTGTCTCTGTGAGAACCGCACCTTAGATAAATAAATATCAAAATTAGAGTCGACACCTCGACACGCTCAAATAAATTCAAGTAAAGCCAACTGTCGATAAAATAAATATCCTCCTTGAATTCGCTGTAAAATATCCACGTACAAGTTATCCATCAAATGTCCATACCAATTCCGGTGTAAGTCTTGAGTATCACGTATTTTTCTAAGTCGGTAAATAGGTCGGCACTACTTCTTCCTAAGACTTTGACTGATCGAGTGGCCAAAAGTTGTTGCACTTAGTTTTAAAATGTTTTAAGTGTACGTGTGGTGTAAAACGTGGTAGGGAACATGGAAAGTACCATGGTAAGTACCTACTTAGTTAGGGTTCTTCAGAGAGCATGGAGAAATCTTGGCGAAGGCTGGTAGAGGAAAGAAAGAAAAAGTATTTATTGCGACTCGTACAGGAAGATCATAAACTAAACTAAACACAGTAAAAAATAAAATTATACATATTTAAAAAAAGTAACAAAAAGAAAAATGCAACAGAAAGTCCGATATTTAAAAAATAAATGTCGCAGCGCTGGTATTCTGATAGCGCTGTGATGTCACAAGCACTTACAGAAATAAATAAATAATAAAATAGATTTATTATGCAAAATATAAGTAAACAAAATAAAATATTCATTTTTAATCCGCGCCAGACGTAACCTCATTACTTGTGTATGCCTTGAGTGTCAGACTCAGAGGCACTCTGATCTGTGGCATTGCTGTGACAAGCAAAAGGTCGCAGGCGCCGGACCTTCTGGCGAAAATAAATAAATACATTTAAAAATACATTAAACATTACGGCTGTCTAGTGGAACAGTAAATCTATACTAATATTATAAAGCTGAAGAGTTTGTTTGTTTGGTTGAATGTGCTAATCTCAAGAACTAAGGGTTCGAATTGAAAAAAAAAATTGTGTTGGATAATCTATTTATCTAGGAAGGCTATAGGCTAGGCTAGGCTATATAATATCACGCTACGACCAATTGGAGCGGAGCATCATTGAAAAATGTTGCTAAAACGCGAAAAATTATTCCTTTTGAGAGCTTCCGTTGCGTACGCTGCGTAAACGGTTGAAGTTACGCATAAATCATATATGACGGAATAGTTCCCCTTTAAAAATTCGAAAAAAAAAAGCCCGCAACAGCATATTATTATGTCTATATTTTATGGTAGACTCACTGTAACCTTTTTTATGGTAATCAAAATTGTTCTAAAGAAATAAAGAAAAAAGTTTATTTGGATACCGTTCGTGAAACACAATTACAAAATTAACAAAATAAAAATAATGTTTCAAACAACAATAGTGTGTACCGCACGGTTGCGCCAAACAGGTTCGAGAATAATGCATTATTAACGAAGGTGTTTTTATAGACATGATATTAATTCTTATCCAAATAAATACGTTATTCATCACAAGTATTTAATTTTGAACAAAATTGCCCTTGACTTCATTTGGTTTCAATGAATATTTAAGGAGATATATATCATAGTTTTAAAATAACTCCGCAAGGCGGCCGGGCATGTATAAGTAATAATCATAGAAGTCGATGGCTTTGAATTGCGACCGTGACAGAAGCAATGCGCTCAACACACTTTCGGTACCACAAATTTTATTAGTACTGATGTCTGTAGACGCGGCGATTCGTCTTGGGAATTACTACTGCCAGACCTCACTATGGTATTAATGGAGCTCGACTTGGGAAGTACTACTGCCATACCTCGCTATGGTAGTAATGGAGCTCGTTTTGGGAAGTACTACTGCCATATCTCACTATGGTAGTAATGGAGCTCGTCCTGGGAAGTACTACTGCCATACCTCACTATGGTAGTAATGGAGTACGTCTTGGGAAGTACTACTGCCATACCTCACTATGGTAGTAATGAAGCTCGTCTTGGGAAGTACTACTGCCATATCTCACTATGGTAGTAATGGAGCTCGTCCTGGGAAGTACTACTGCCATACCTCACTATGGTAGTAATGGAGCTCGTCTTCGGAAGTACTACTGCCATACCTCACTATGTTAGTAATGAAGCTCGTCTTGGGAAGTACTACTGCCATACCTCACTATGGTAGTAATGAAGCTCGTCTTCGGAAGTACTACTGCCATACCTCACTATGGTAGTAATGAAGCTCGTCTTGGGAAGTACTACTGCCATACCTCACTATGGTAGTAATGAAGCTCGTTTTGGGAAGTACTACTGCCATATCTCACTATGGTAGTAATGGAGCTCGTCCTGGGAAGTACTACTGCCATACCTCACTATGGTAGTAATGGAGTACGTCTTGGGAAGTACTACTGCCATACCTCACTATGGTAGTAATGAAGCTCGTCTTGGGAAGTACTACTGCCATATCTCACTATGGTAGTAATGGAGCTCGTCCTGGGAAGTACTACTGCCATACCTCACTATGGTAGTAATGGAGCTCGTCTTCGGAAGTACTACTGCCATACCTCACTATGGTAGTAATGAAGCTCGTCTTGGGAAGTACTACTGCCATACCTCACTATGGTAGTAATGAAGCTCGTCTTGGGAAGTACTACTGCCATACCTAGGATATTCCTGCCGCCAACCACTGTAGCATTATGTGGTTTGAAGGATATGGCTGCCGACTGCCGGTGTAATTGAGTTACTACCGATATGAGGCATTTTAGATTTATTATTAACTAGCGACCCGCCCCGGCTTCGCACGGGTGCAATGCTGATACTAAATACACTACAGAAAAACTGTGAACGTTGTATATAAAAACATAGCGGCCCGCTCCGGCTTCGCACGGGTATAAAATATATAGCCTATGTGATTAAAATCGATTCAGTAGTTTTGATTTATTCATTACTGCCCGTGGCCCGCACGCGTTAAATTTGGAGTAAAACAATCCCCCTTTCCCTATACCATGAAGATTTGAAAACCGCGTCCTCAGTAGTGATGTTCAAATCCGCTATAAACTATAATCGTGTTATAAACTATAAAATATATTCATATAGTCTGTTATTTTATACGCTATAATTATAGCGCGCTATTTCAAAACTCGGGCGCAGTCTGAACGCGGAGACGCTATAATTTAGCAACACGCTATCGCGCTAAACGGACTTGATGAATTGATGATGCGCGGTAGATGTTAACGCGCTATACATTATAGTCGCTAACGCTATCTTGCTATCTCGTTCTGTCCCCGCTGTGCGCGTTTAAACTTTTATTCGTTGAGTAGGTCGAGGCGCTATAATATAGCGCGAAGTCCGAGGCGCTATAATATAGCGCGAAGTCAGAGCCGCTAATAGCACACGCTATACGCTATGTACACATAGTTTGTTATATTTTGGCGCTATACGTTTTATTAACCACCACTAGTCCTCAGACGCGCTATTTATAAGCACGCTCTTGCCGCACCGGGCGGCCGGCCGGTACCGCCGCAAACGCTACTTCCCGCAATTTTTAAATCTGTAATATCTTCGAAAATATTCACTTAAATCATACAGTGTAAAGGGCCATATAGATCTATATTAAATGAACAATGTATTCAAGGTATTTAATTGGTTAAGGATTAATGCTGTATTGGTTAAAATCGCTTCGAAAATTAGCCATTATTTGTCGTAAAAAGTAAATGACAAAAAAAAGTTATTGTGGGTTATCCATAAGAGATAGACATATACCATCACGGACTTTTCTGTAGACCTTTTCAATGTGTACAATACTTAGTACATTATTTTGATAAAACTCGTAGGGTTCAGCCTGCGTTTGCAATGTAAGCGGAAAAAATGTAATTATTTACGACATCACATTAGAAACCTCAAAAATAACAGTACTTCTCCACTATTTAATGGATGTTATTATACATATAAACCTTCCTCTTGAATCACTCTATCTATTAAAAAAAACCGCATCAAAATTCGTTGCGTAGTTTCAAAGATTTAAGCATACAAAGGGACATAGGGACAGAGAAAGCGACTTTGTTTTATACTATGTAGTGATGATAGTGATGATTCTGGCAAAGCATGGCCCCTGAGCGGATGGATGCTTCTACCTATGTATTATTGCAGCTGATCTTAGGCGACAGTGGCAACAAATAACATTAAGAAAGAAACAAAAAAAAAACCATTCATTTAGCGAACTGATATCACAGTATCTGGGCACTTATACGTATATGGGCGTAAATTTGACTAATGGAGTTGAACGCGATCCTCTCGTCTAAAACGCGTTCAAGGCGGCTGTCAGTCACATCATTTTAGTGGAATACGGACTTTGACAGCTCTTGGATGATCATGTTAAACTTCATTGGTAAAATTCGCCCTAAGTGAAACAAAGTGATTTGTTGTAATGAACCCAAATTCAACATTCGTTTCGTTCATGTCTAGTCTATCTAGACCGGCGTCAAGATAATGAGCTAGGACGTAAAAAATAAATTACTACAAGTCGGATACATTGCAATTTATTCTTTTGACCTTACATCTTTACAACCACGGATTTTTATGAAGATTGCTATTATTTAGTTCTTAGGAAGTCCGCATAAACAAGATTGCTAGGTCTCTGAACAATAAAAAATTTAAGAGGTAAAAAGTAAACAAGGAGTTTTATTTTTTGAGAGGTTCGAAATGAATACAGTTTAATTGTTACGTTTATTAAAAAGAAAAAAGTTACTTAACAAAAAAAATAGACTTCTATTGAGAAAAACTTCATTTTTTCTGAAACTGCTTATTATGTTCATCATCTGCCTAGCCTTTTCCCAACTATGTTGGGTTCGGCTTCCAGTCTAACCGGATGCAACTGAATACCAGTATTTTATATGGAGCGACTGCCTATCTGACCTCCACAACCCAGTTACTGGGTAATACGATACCCTTGGTAAGGCAGGTTGTCAGACTTTCAGGCTCCTTACTACCTGTAATGACTGTCAAAGATTCACGAATGACCGTCGGAACCAACGGCTTAACGTGCTTTCCGAGGCACGGAGGTGAAAATGGTCACCCATCTACAGACCAACCGCGGCAAGCGTTACCTAGCCCTTCCACTTAAAAGCGTTTCGTATTTCTACAACGACTTTCAACATGTTGACATTCAAGCTTTTTGGTAGCTTATGTCAATTTATGACTTTTCCATCATCTTTATCATGTGTTTATCGCTGATCGCACTTTGTCTGGAGTGTAGAATAGAATAGAATACTCTTTATTATGTACACCATATAAATTACAGACATAAATATAGAAACTGTACAAAGGGTGACACAATGGGCGGTCTTATCGCTAAGAGCGATCTTTTAAAGACAACCTTAGGATGGATTTAAAAAGGGGAAGGACAGACAAATACTGTAGGTAGTCCGCGGTGTAGCATTTACATAATACAACAAATACACACATATAGTACTATAATATACTAATCTAAATAAATATATACACATACATATAAATACATATATCCATATAATAGTAGACACGTGTACTACGTGAACTCGACAAATGGATGTGCGATTAGCGCTTGTGCGACAAACCTGTACTGCCACTCACCATATAGTTCGAAAGTACGCTTGTGCGACACACTGAAGCTCGACATTACTCTAGTGCGACATGAAGAATTAACATTTGTATTCAATTAACATTTGTATTCATAATCATTTGTATATCTGATGACCTCGATAGTTCAGTTAGTTACAAAGTCTTGGTCTAGTACTTTTAATGATATAATTCTTAAATTAAAATTTTATGATGGGCCCACCAGGGTCAAATCGGCTTTCTTTGTGATAAACATTACTGTTTTAACGTGTTCCAAAACAATTTTTTCAGTACCAAATTATTTTAATATAGCGGGTGTATAATGGCACTTAACGAAGCCGAGACTCATATAAACCACAGATTAGTTACTAACAGATAAATCACTCCATACAACATTTTCAATACCTACTGCTTATAATAGCTTGCACCACTCAGCGACCTTCGAGTCGCTAGACGCTGCGAACGAAAATATACGTAACCTTACTAGCGTAAAGTGAGTTTTGCTTTGTAGCTGCGCGCCGCCGCGTGGTTATTGTGAATTGCCAGGGCTGCCTGAAAGGGCTAAGGAAGGAACACCGGGTGGGTTTTAGTCAGTAAGAGTCTGACACTCCCTTCCGCTCCACCCAGAGGGGGGTCATTTGATGATTTCCCATTCTGAAAAAAAAAGAAGGGCTGAGTGTGTTTGTAACACTACTTTAAATACCCTCACTCACCTGTACTGTTGCATGCACCCATATGCACAATGTTTTGCGTGTGTTACACTGCGCACTACCGCAAACAGCAAATTTTCACACCAAAAATAAAAGTCGTTTCCCAGTCCCAGCAATTATTTTTAAGCAATGTTACTTAGTTTGATGTACAGACGCCAGCACATCAAGCTACCCGAAACTGTAAAATTTTCCCAATCAACTTTGAACCTTATGCTCTAGCGATAAAGTTGAAAATCTATTAAAGAAATTCGACAGATTGTAGTAGCTTGATGTGCTGGCGTCTGTACAGAAGGTGTAGTTGACGGCTATGAGATAGGTATTTTTACGCCCTGTATGTGCTTGTTTTGTGGCGAATATGCGCGGCATGCAATACATTGTTTTCATTAAAGCGATAGTCTGTCTAAAGACTGTATTTATTTGACTCAGAAGGCCAACATCTACGTTCGAAATCTAGTCCCAGTCTCATCTCACCGACAAAAAAATGTCAAAAACTTGTCAAAAATGTAGGGAAATAAGAGGTATTTTTGACAGATTGAGACAGATCAGACTGTGAACGTTATTAAAATTGCGAGAATTGTCCCTCAGGTCTGTGCACTGCCTTAGTATCTAGTGCAGTGCTACTAGAATTAATTTAGTTGAATGAAACCCACGCACCTACTCGTGGCGGTCACTATCGTTCTATTTATGTCATAAAGGCGAATGAACGGAGTTGTAAATGATTGTGTCTGTAGGAATGAAATGTTTATTTAATTGATAGGTTATTTCAATGTGAACGTGATTTCATTAAAAGGTTGTTTTTGTGTCTATTATTAATAAATGATGATTTACGGACGTGTGCGCTATAAACTTACTGATCAGCTTAGCAATTCACAACCACTCGATACGCTTCCGTACCGTATCGAATATCAATTAGTGTTATCGTAGGAGTCTTCTAAATTGGGCAAGGCATCATCGAAATGTATCATTTTCGATACGACAGCCTGTAGGTTGTGAATAGCTATGCTGACCTTGTTTTATTCTTTTGATTTTTATTTTAATAAAACGCCTAAACAAACCAGACAAAAAGCAAATATTACCAATATAAAAAAAAACAAATAGCCAAGAGCTAATTCAAACCAAATTACCAAATCCTATATTTACTCATGAATGCTATGTAAGCTCCATCGATCACTAATAAAGAACGAATGAATGATTCTCTCGCACGTGGGTGCAAGTTAAATAAAACAGCGGCGAGTAGTGATGGGGTGAATGATTTATTATTATTGAGTGTGAATGAATGGAAATTACTAGGTATGAAGTTATTATGTAGTTCCGCTTTTAAAAGTTTATTGCGTTCTATCGTAGTTGGAATCAGAATTTTAGTTGATGATAGGTTTAGTGGGATTGCGTTTATTTCTGTTGCAACGTAACTAATGTAATTTTGCGAGCAAAGTGGGTTGAATTTAGAAATGTATTGTTTGCAACATTGTTTTTAAGAGCTGTGTGTAACAGCTCATCCTTTTTCACTGTGACCATCAAGTCAAGAAAGAATGTTAAAACTAAGTCTACCATTAAAGGCTCCTTCAAACAGGCGCGACACGCGATAAAATCGCGCGCGACAAAAAGGCACCGCAAATCGCGCAACGGGCGGTGCCTTTGTGTCGCGCGCGATTATATCGCGTGTCGCGCCTGTTTGTAGGAACCTTAAGGCTTCCGCAGACAGGTGCGACGCGACTCAAGTAGAAAAAATCCATGAAAACTTAATGGAAATTGTTCTACCAGAATTGCGTATATAGTAGAGTTGCCGCGAATACTCGCTATTATTCGGTATTCGGCATTACTCGTCATTTTTTTGATATTCGTCGAATACCGAATAATGGCTAGTATTATTCGGCATTCGGCGAATAGTCGTCGAAAATAAACTTTTAACGAACAAAAGAACTATACTTAATCATTTTTTAAATTATTTTCCTTAATAAAACAATACACAATACCTATCTATTATTATCTGTAATATGTGCCTGTGCCTATCATATTCATGAAATTAAATTAGTAAGGCTTTTTAATTAATATTTAAAATCCAACAGAGGCAGATTGTGGTGCAAAAAAACAATTTTTTCTGCACCTTTCCAACCTTAGAAGAAATTAGAAATATTTTAAATGTGTTTAATGTTTTTTTTTTATGTCGAATAGTAATGTCGAGTTATTCGACTATTCGCCAAAGTGAATGGCGATTAATCGGTATTCGACTATTCGCTATAAACCCTATTCGCGGCAACTCTAGTATATAGCTCCGTCGGTCGTGACGCGCCTGTCTGCGGGAAGCAGACGATAACTGTGCGTACGAGTACGTACAGTACCCGGCGATAAATATTGCACATCGACCTTTGGAAAGAGACAATCGGCTAATTTCGGCCTCGTAGAGCGTTATTTCTGTCGCACGAAATACAAACAGTCCAGTATCTATTAGGAGCTGTTAAAACAATTATGATTTGCTACTTTTAATAATTATTTTTATTCTTTGTATGAAATACAAAAAAAGGTAAAGGTCGATGTGCAATATTTATCGCCGGGTACTGTACACTAAGTAGATCTGTTTAGTAATATGTGAACAATGTTGTGAGTAGTGTATTTGTAACCTCTATTATTAAGTTCTAACCTATGTCTACTTATTATTACACTAGTGTTTGTTGTCCCTAAATAAATAAGTATGTAATAACTAAATTAAAACATTGTTTCTAGTAAAGTCATAAAATATAGTCGTCGCAACGTCACTCAGACACTGCGTATAATAAATCCTCCACTTTATGTCAACACCTGAAATACCCAGCAAAAGTTTAAAGAGCGTAACAATGTTGTCTTTTAAAATTATGACACACACAGCAACAGAAGGGTTATAACATTTGCGGTCCCGATCCTTTTGACCCAAGACCAAACTTCACTTGGTCCTTGGCAGCAAAATTATTCAAAAGCTTACGTTGTAGTCAATGTATGTACCTTGTCTTATGTTTACTGACCGTAATTTATCTACAACGTACAAGTGTTGGGGTATCTATCCTATTTACCATGAAACTTGTTTGTTCTTGTTCTGGGGTTGAACCTTCATCAGCAATTCTTGTTTGAAACTAGTGAAGATTACCGGGAGCTTGCAAACTGTTGCGATTGCTAATAAACGTGGGACGTACCACATTTATACTGCAAGTCGGTGATGCTTACTAAGATTTTAAACTGCGAGGTGTTAAGTCTTGTAACACTTTTAACTACATGCATTAATTTTTGCAGTAAGTGTAGCCATTTTAAAGATGGCTGGGCCAGGAGGCCACGTTGTAATAGTCAGTTGTTTTATTTTGCCATTGAAAGACTTCATACTGTATTCTATTGATGACGACTTATGACTCAAACGATCTATTTCCCCATTCATAGGTTACACGAGTAACATTAGAAGAAGGTCACAATCAAATTATGTACTTTAAAAAAATGCTTCCCGTTTTCACACATCGTGCGTCAATTCCATGTATCATTCAAAATAATTAATTGACACAATTTATGTAAATTACTGAAAATAATCCGCGTTATAGTCCGCATTATACAGGTTTAACAGGTCAACTCGTAAACATTTACGGGAAACCAGGGTCGTAAAATACGAAAAATAATCTAGAATAGGAATAATTGTTTGAAATTATTCATAAAATTGCACCTATCTGGTCCTACGTGGCCATTCAACTTAATCACGGGAGTCGAAGGACTTCTAAAATGCTAAATGTTTGCAATGAAATGTAATGTTTGGTCCCGACCACCACCGTTGGGACCAAACATTACTTCGTGCCAACGATGAGGAACTTGTGGGTAAGAACTCTGCTTAGTTTCCGTGTGACGGTGTCTGAATATTCATGTTTATTACTAAATTTAATTAAAGCCCAGTGTCCTTTAAGTGTGGGGGATTATTTGCTGAAACTGTTTAGTTGATACAGTGAGTGTTCCTTAGTGGCCCAAGCCATGTGCCGGTTTCAAAATAAATATAATATTTTGATATTAAATAGGAGTACCTACGTCACAGACAGTCAATGTACAGACGCCAGCACATCAAGCTACTACAACCTGTCATATTTCTATAACAGATTTTCAACTTTATCGCTTTATCGCTAATTTAAATCCGGCCCTGGTTCATGTTTGTAATTTACCCACAAAATTTTGATTTTTGTTTCGCATGAATCTTTTGCTGCTACCTTCGATGTCTTGTTATGAACGTTTTGTTGTCTTCTCTTAATATTTGTGCATGTCTACACTAGCTCTGCTCATGAATGTCACCATTATTTATCTTTAAAATATTTCTCATTAAGTGAAATTTGTAGTAAATTTCTTTTGAGTAAATAAAGATTCTTTAACCACAAAGCTGAAGGTTCAAGGTTGATTGGGAAAATTTTACAGTTTCGGGTAGCTTGATGTGCTGGCGTCTGTACATGCTGACAGTTCCTAAATACCCTAGACTGACAAAATTTTCGTTTTTCTTATATTAAATCTAAGTGTTTAGGTCGTGGCCCAAGCCATGTGCCGGTTTCAAAATAAATATAATATTTTGTTATTAAATAAAAGTACGTGACAGACAGTCACATACATGTGACAGTTCCTAAAATACCCCAGGCCGATAAAATTTTCGATAATAATTTTTATCAATTCAAGCGAGACAAACGCGATTATGGTCAATCAATCATTGTACATTGACACCTCATAACTAGATTTAGACAAACATATTGACGGGCATTTTTTATTCGATGTCGACGTCAAGTTTCTTTATACAGGGTAATTGGTAAAATATTAACAACCTCTTAATAGGTCATTATACTCATCATTATGAACAACTTTTACTATGGGACCAAACCTGAATTTGCGAAAAAATAAAATATGCTGTTCCCTACATTTATGTTCGTATAACTCGTCAAAATGTAGGGAACAGCTGATTTTTTTTCGCGATTTCAGGTTTAGTTCCATAGTACAGTACCCGGCGATAAATATTACACATCGACCTTTAGGTACCTTTTTTTGTATTTTATACAAAGAATAAAAATAATTACCAAAAGAAGCAAATCATAATTGTTTTAACAGCTCCTAATAGATACCGGACTGTTTGTATTTCGTGCGACAGAGATAGCGCTCTACGAAGCCGAAATTAGCCGATTGTCTCTTTCCAAAGGTCGATGTGCAATATTTATCGCCGGGTAGGTACTGTAAAAGTTGTTCATAATGATGAGTACAATGACCTCTTAAGAGGTTGTTAATGTTTTACCAATAACCCTGTATATATTATTATGTATACCTGTCGTACTGTAGATATAGTGTCAAGTCTTGATTTTTCTTATATCATCATCATCAGCCTACAGCCATCTACTGCTGGCCTATAGGCCTCTTCAATTGCACGCCATTCAGCTCGATTCTTGGCATCATCCAGCTGCTACAAGCCATCCTGCGTAGATCGTCGCTCCACCTAGCCTGAGGGCGTTCTACCTTACGTTTTATAACGATTTCCTTACCATTTTACGATTTTTCCTTGTAAGTAGGTAATCAAATTTAGGTATATGATTATACTTACAAGGAAAAATCGTAAAAATCGTAAATCGTATGATCAGAATATTAAGAGGATATGCGGTCGGAGAGACTTTTGAAAAATCCTAAGTAAAAAGTCATAATTGGAGGTTTGGCTCTCGCCTATTTCCTCCTCCAATATTAGACCACTTTGAAAGATATTTCATAAAATTAATAGGAAGGCCCGTTGTTTTTCTTTTTTCATTAATAGTTGTCAAATTTGTACACTAGGTCTCTGTTGACATCGGCAATTTTGAGCATTTTTTGAGTGTTTTAGTGCTTATAAAAATAACGTATCAGATCATCAAAAAGAAAAACATAGGGACATACAAGTAGTTAATATTTATTATTCTGTAAAAAATCATTGCTTCATGGTCATTAACCAGAAATAAAACAGGGGAAGTGTTTCTATGGAGAAAAGACCACCCGCTTTTCCTCTTAAGAAGCTAAGGAATCATAGGTATAGATTTTTTCGTAGAACCAAATAATTTTGAATCAGAAATTCAATTGTTTCATTCTACGATAACAAGGCTGAACATTTAAATTGGATCGTTAATAAAAAAATCTGTAATGCGGAGTCAAGAAATAAATCGACCAAGATTCACCGGTTGGCTGTTCTACAGACTTTTATTTCCTACATTTTCACAATCGCTGACCTAGCGTTTGTAGGGAAACGTCGCGTGTCGACAACCTTATCCTATTATAATGATCCGAATATTTCAAGGTTCCGTGCGATCCTATTGAAATCTTTGACATTTCGAAATGGTTCGGTCCTCTATCCGTCAGCTTCGACGAAGACTTTGAAATACATTAATGAGAATTCAGCCTAGACGATTATTCTGTGGTCTAGACGGAATTTGAATAATATAATATTCCAAAGTAGAAATACCATGGGTATCTCGCATTCTTGCCTCGTCTAATACTTTCGCCAAGAAACTCATCCTAAATAAAATTTCGTTTACTAGTGGAGCAAGAAATCTTTATAGTCTATCTATACTAATATTATAAAGAGGGTGAATTTGTATGTAGGGGGTAATCTTTGGAGCTATTGCATAGCTATTCACAACCACTCGATAGGCTTCCGTACCGTATCGAACATCAATCAATGAATGTTATCGTAGGAGTCCAGCTCTAAATGCTATTCACAAGTCCAAAACCCGAAGATTTTGTCAGTTCAAAACAAATAGAGGACCGCTGACAATTGTTTGCTATCAGGGGCAAGGCAAATCAGGTTATCGAAATGTGTCATTTTCGAAACGATAGCCTGTCGCATGGTTGTGAATAGCTGTGCTGATCCGATTCCGAATATGATTTTATTCCTTAATGTGAAGCATCGGTATTCATGCCGAGTAGAGAATTATATATTTAAGGTGTTAAAAAATTAACCTAAAGAATTTATTTATTATTTATTTAAGTATATATATATTGTTAAAACAAGAAATTTCACGCGCACTTAGTTGCGGGTTGGATAATAAATATGTCGAAATCGAGACCCCTCTGTAGAAACCTTAGTGGTTATACGAATACCATCGAGTCATAATCGGAATATGAGAATCCCGAAAATTCTGACTATTAAGGTACCTATTTATATTATTCAGTCATTGACTTTCGATCGTTATAAAGCTGTCCGCCCAGTTTAATGAATTTCAACTGCAATGAAATTTGTTTATTCCGTAAATAGGATATCCAAATCAATTTTATTTTCTATCTGACTACCCCTGAGAAGAAATGGCAGAACAAAGTCAGGGGTCAGCTGTATCGTGTTAAGGCTCCTTCAAACAGGCGCGACACGCGATAATATCGCGCGCGACACAAAGGCAACGCAAGTCGCGTAACGGGCGGTGCCTTTATGTCGCGCGCGATTATATCGCGTGTCGCGCCTGTTTGTAGGAGCCTTTAGACTGGAAGGCGATCCAACGTGAATATTATGATAGGAGGTTGCAGTGCTACATATTGAAATGTATGGATACAGACGTATGAGACATTTCACAGTTGTTTCTGGGATATATTCCACTAGCTGCGCCCCGCGGTTTCACCCGCATAAGTGTCGATCCCGTGGGAATATTGGAATAAAAAGGATCCTATGTGTTAATCCTGGTTATAAACTATCTGTGTTCCAAATTTCATCAACATCCGTTCAGCCGTTTGTGCGTGAAGAAGTAACAAACATGCAGACACACTCGCAAACTTTCGCCTTTATAATATTAGTGTGGTAGGTTAGCGCGCAGCGGTGACGACTGTGCATGACGTAAGCTGCCTGATTGTTGGCCACCAACACACACATAATATCAAGCCTTTAATCTCCGAAGAGGTGGGTAGAGTTGCACTTATAGTACAGTACCCGGCGATAAATATTGCACATCGACCTTTACCTTTTTTTTGTATTTTATACAAAGAATAAAAATAATTATCAAAAGAAGCAAATCATAATTGTTTTATCAGCTCCTAATAGATACCGGACTGTTTGTATTTCGTGCGACAGAGATAACGCTCTGCGAAGCCGAAATTAGCCGATTGTCTCTTTCCAAAGGTCGATGTGCAATATTTATCGCCGGGTACTGTAAGTACACCCACATATCGCTCAGTTATGTTTAAGTCCCATGCAACAGGGAGCGAGCCAATTGTCATCAAGCGGATACAAATCCAGACTAGGCTTTTGAGAAATTTTTGATGGAAAAAACTCAATAGCACTTTACCCGATCTCGTAATCGAACTCAGGACCTCATGCTCAGCAGTACCACCACCAAGTGACATAAAGAAAACTTTTACTGCAAAATGCTACAGAACCCTCCAACCACACAACTCCTTGCCTACTTTACCCCTGTACTGTAGTCTGTACTCTCTCCGAGATAGTTGAATCAAACAAAGGCAACAGTAACTTACTACACACACTTTATGGATTATGGAGACATGCCAACGAGTGTGCGCGAAGAATCTTTATACTTCTCTTCTAAGGAAATAGCAATGAACCTTATAAGTATGCTAGCGGAATGAACTATAAGCTTGTATCTGTGTGATAAAGTTAGTCTTTTGTTTTGTTGGTGGCACAGCCTTTTTATAAGTTGTTGGGGCATTCTCTTTTGACAAATCAAACTATGTAATTATACGTTTTTGTCCTGTATGTCGGTAAAGACTCACAGGGCAAAAATGTCTAAGCCCTCACGCTCGGGCGTGTTCGGATTTTCAACTCTCGGCGTTAAGCAGTGCGAAAGTGCGCGAAATCTCCGCGTTATAAAATCGCTTGTGGCTACGAGGACTTAAAGACTAACAAAATACGTTAAATCAATGGATTTATCGTATTTGGTTGGCATTTTCGAATATTAAAGTAGAAAAGCAATATTGGAGCTTTTAAATAATTAAAAACTTTGATCGCCTTTTCAAGTCATAGACGAGGGTACTTACTTAAAAGAAACGAAATTAAGATGCTACCAAGATTTCGATTGGAAATATTTGTAGGTAGGTACTCAAGCATTTTATTTAGCCTGTTTTACTGTTTCCAATTATAACCACTCAAGATCAACGCCTTGATTCGAACTTGCCAATTAAAAAAATCTAATCTTGTGTCCAATACAATGCTAAAAATAATTACCTTCTACAGTGCCAAGATTGTATTGATTGTTCGGGATAAAAAATGGTCTTTTGAATCTCTAGATGGTATTTAGATACTATCGGATTTTGGGAGGTCGCCTGACCTTTGCCAGCGGCAATATCGATACTGAGTAATAGAATCATGAACTCGATTTTATCGGTTAATCAACTTGGCGGAAGCATGCGGTACATCCCAAGGGTTTCATAAATTTTAGGTATGTTACTATGGACATTTTTATAGAGAAACTAATGTTATGCGCTTTACTTTTAAGCGTTGCTCAAAGTTAAGAGACACAAAAATGTGTGGTTGAATAGTCGCTAATCATTACTTAACTTTAAGTAACATTTGTAAATAAACCTCATAGTGTAAGTGTTACCCTTCATGAAAGGTTCAAAGTATTCGCAAATGAAAAAGATACCTCGCATTCCAATATTAATGTAATATTGAAGTGTGTCCTTATGTGTCAACAGGCTAGGTAGGTATCATTAGGACCAAGAATTCGAGTAACTGCCATTTTCAATTGTGGGCGTATTATTACCAACGCCCACTACGAAGTGCTTCAAGGTAAAGTGCTCAGAAAAAGGTAGGATTCTCAGTATTCTATACTACAGAGAAATATGACAATGATTACACGAAAATTCTTGTGATATCCATCTTATGGTAATATATAATATGTCAATCTCAATAACTGTCCATTTGAATTCAAGGCAATTTCATCTCACAGCCGCTATCAGGTTCATCATTAAAATATCGGATTACCACTCGGTGTTTTCTAATAACGTGTCAGATGACGACACTCACCGATTACTCTCCTTTGATAAGTGGGGATGATATTACAGACAATAAATTTGTACCGTCCAAATAAATAGTGGCTATAAAACACTTTATAGGTACAGTAAATAAAAGTTTATCGGTACTAGTATTGGACCGGAGGAAGAATCGAATTGATGACGAAAAACGACAGCTTTGATGTATACAGGGTCCCATTAAAATAGATGGACAAATTTTAACACAGCGCTCAGTTCTTCTAACCAAACATATCCAAGCAAAAAAAAAAACACTGATTAATGTGATTTTTTACTGATTATTTTTCTTGTAAGTATATATGCGTTTTTCTTATATTTTTTATGGCATCGTCCTTATTTTGGTGGTCTGAATGATTTCTAAAAGTTTGTCCATCTATTTTAATGGAACCTTATATATAGTCTGTTCCAAAAGTTATTAATAAAAATGTAAACAAATGGATTGTACCTGTAGTTGCCAATGTGAAGTGCCACTTACAATTTGAGTGCTTTGATTTGTTTTTACAATACTTAAACACGAAATAAAGTCAGTTTATTGTGACTAGTACTGGACCGGAGGGAGGATCGAATTGATGAGGAGAAACGACATCTTTAATGTATATAAAGTTTGTCTCAAAAGTTATTAATGAAAGTGTATACAAATGGATCATAAAACGTACCTGTGAATGCCAATTTGTAGTGCCACTTACAATTTGAGTGCTTTGACTTTATTATTTCAATACTTAAACCCGAAATTTTATTTTATATAACCTTAAAGATGATTTTTTCTTTTGACAATTGAGGTTAATTTCATCGATGATTTTTCAATTTCAATTCAATAATGTGAGTCAGACAATAACTGTTGGAAAAAGTGGTGACATTATAAAGTTGAAACATTATAGGTAAATACAAATGAATGTGTTACTAAGTCCCTTTAATGAGTGATTACGTATGAATTTGACCTGCATTAAGAATATTACGTAACACACTTTCAATCACAATCTGATTCATTTTGAAGAATATGGCTTATCCATTGCTTCATTTGTTCGAAACATTTGTCTGCTCAACAACGCAATGAATGTTGATGAACTGTCAAAATAAATGCCATTGCAACTGTTCGTGTGTTACGCAATTACCCCGTTGAACAGGCTTTGTTTACGTTTCATCAGATACTATTGGAACACAGTATACCTAAATGCCTTTTTGGCTCGCGATCTAGGGATTGGAGAAAACTTCTATGTACATATACTCGTATATTATAAAATTCTAAGTCCTGACTGACTGATATTGATATATCAGTCAGTGAGGACTTAGAATTTTACCAGATGGTTTTTTCTTTTTTTCTGGTTCTGTTCTGGTCCTAGAAACACGAAATTTGGAGGTTGTTCATTTTGAAGAGTAGATATCCACTAAGAAAGGGTTTTTCAAAATTTCACCTCTAAGAGGGTGAATGGGGGGAGGGAAATTTCACGCGGACTAGGAGCTAGTGAGAGATAAGACGCTATGTGTTTGGCTACAAGGAAAGTTTTAGTATAAATATTGAATGAGTCTGGTCTTTGTGGTAGGATACATTAGGCATAGACGAGAATATTCGGGTATCAAAGTCAACAACAAGATACGTAATTCTCCTTGATCGTTTGTTGTATTATTCTAGTGGGCATTCTGTAGGCTTAAGGCTATCTGGCATTTACAGAGCTAATGCGATGAATAAGATTTTCCTTCTCACTAACATCTCTTTCTACAGAATACATGTATTTTAAATCCGATCCATCCCCACAACTTTCTTCAACAAACGGTATAAAATTATTTCATTGTTAATCAGCTAGCAGAATTTACAGGTACCGAAACAATTACCTACTATGTACATGTGGGCTAATTGCCAACTACTGAGCCGATTCTATATCACAGCGCGAATTTTAGCCTTCTTCTTAGCGTGTCGATGGCAAAAATAGCATGAAAAAATAAATATCTTTTTTTTGGCCCAAAATTCAGCAACGCGAATATCATTCGCAGCCATTATGTCCTCACGTTTTCAGGTGACAGGGCATGCGATGCAATATGGGAGGTGAGCCTTTGTCTGTGGAGAGACGCCGCATACCTACACATCGGAGGTCTGAGTGTGGGTCCTGACTGAGTGACGGCGCACCGCGTATGGCGGATTGCGGAGAGGATTTACACGTCGATACAATGCGTGCCACGAAAGATGAGACTTGACCCCGCCTCCCCCGCTCTTTCCGCCGCCCTTATGACGTCCGGTTCCGTCCCGCACTCAGACTTCATACCGCTAAAGATACCTAAAATCGTGTACTGCGCATGTCAAACCACGTGGTGTGTCAAGTCTCATCTTTCGTGGCACGCATTGTACCTGTCCTTCCTTACTTCCTTAGTGATGCGTTGATGTGTACGCACATGTTTAGTGTTGCGTTTATTTTACTTTGTTTTTAATAATGTTGATATCAAAACTCAAACGCTTACAATATTTAGAAAGAAGCAGTTTCTTTACCGATAATATATTTTTTGTGAAAAAAAAGAACGCATGAAATTCTATCTACAGAAAAAAGAAGCGGTGAGTACGTTAGACTACATAATAGGGTAATACGGGCTGGTGTCCGCAACTCCACGTCAATGCGCGTATTTTGCGACTACATAATAGGTAACATACTTATGAAAAATTAAGACATCCAAATGGGAGGCTTTTCCATCACTGCTGTGGTAAAATTTTCTGAAGTAACGTCTTCATTCAAATTAATTTGCGACATTTCATTTCACTATCCGCGAGTAAAAATCAAAATACGCGTATTGATGAGCGCAACCGCCAGTAGAATACGCCGTGAAATGTGGTGCGCCTGCTCGCACTCCGGATGAGTGCAAACGTGTCGAACATTTGTTTAATGTGCCGTTCATTCCGTCTGCGCGGTGCGCCGTCACTCAGGACCTCAGGAGTTCAGGACGCACGCTGGGCCTTCCATGAACCCCCACTTATGGAGGTTGTCCTTACTGCGGCCTAATTGGGTACAAATCTATTTAAAATATTGTAGTAAAGAAAGAAATAAGCTGTGAAATATTATCGCCAAAGCCACTGTTAATGATATGTCAGTAATACGTGGGAGTATTTTTGTAGTAAGTAATAGGTACAGTCAGCAACAAAAGTCGATTAACAGTTCAGTTTTTTTTAATCTCAGTTATTGAGCAAAATATTTGTTCAAAATTGCATTGTACTTCTGCTGCAATTTTGAACAAATATTTTGCTCAATAACTGAGATTAAAAAAACTGGAGTGTTAATCGAATTTTGTTGCTGACCGTACCTCATTGAATTCGAGACTGCTTTAAGACGCACGTAATCGAGGTAAGGTATAGTGTGGGTGAAGTTCCATATTCATTTAAGGGGAATTAAAGACATATGTATTAAGTTATCTCTCATAACTTTCAACGTTATAAAATTCTACCACCGTACTTCGTAAATCATCTATCAGTTTTTTCACCAACAATTATTTCATTTTTGCTAGCACTAAAACGACTACTATTACAAGTGGGCTTTTCGCCAACCGATTCTGTATCATGCCGTGAAAGACGTTTGTAACAAAGGCATAAGCTCTGAAATATTAGTAGCAAAGCCCCAGTTAACGATATGTTGTAGTAAGTGGGAGTATTTGTGTAGTAATTGGTACCAACTTGAAATCGAAACTATTTCTATACGCACGTAGGTGATCAAGGGTAGATGGAGTGTGGGTGAAATCCCATTAATTAAAATCATATTCAGATATAGAGAGGCTCGTGGCTAAATGATAAAGGCTTGTACACACAGGCGCGACGCGACACGCGACACAAAGGCACCGCTCGTTGCGCGACTTGCGGTGCCTTTGTGTCGCGTGTCGCGTCGCGCCTGTGTGTACGAGCCTTAACGCCCGCTTCCGTCGCGGTCAGTTCGTGGTTGGGTGACCATCCATTCCATATCAAAACCTCTACGTGCCTTGGAAAGCACGTTATGCCGATGGTCCTGGCTGTCATTCGTAGATATTTAACAGTCGTTAAATTAGAAACCCCTAAAGTCTGACAACCAATCTTACCAAGGGGTATCGTGTTAAGGCTCCTCCAAACAGGCGCGACGTGCGACATGATTCGCGCGCGACACAAAGGCACCACTCGTTGCGCGACTTGCGGTACCTTTGTGTCGCGTGTCGTGTCGCGCCTGTTTGAAGGAGCCTTTACGCAGTATCTGCGTTATGGAGTTCAGATAGGCAGTTGCTTCATGTAAAATACTGGTATTCTGCTGCATCCAGTTATACTGGAAGCCGACCCCGACAAGGCTAGATAGATTGATTCAGATCTCACAACTTTTTTTCGACTACGTTATGAAATTCTGCCAGCTTACTCCGTAAATCATTTATCAGATTTTTCACATTTGACAGGTACAGCAACAATTATTTGACTTTTCGTATATAGTGGTAAAACTACTACCATTGCCTACAAGTTGGCTATTCGCCAACCGATTCTATATCACAGCGCGAAGGATCATTGTAGCAAAGTCATAAGCTCTGCAATATTACCAGACAATAAATAAATAATAAAAACATTTTCAAGGAGTTTTTACATTGGACCCAAACTAGTTAATTAAAAAAAAATATATATATACAAAGTGAAGCAAAAATAAAATTAACGCATTATTGTGTGAGTACACTCACTCATATAATAGCGCTTTTTTTAACTCAACCTTTACACTCGTAAGTGTGTGATAGTGAGTTTGAGGATTTCTAAGCAAGAGTCTACGTGTGTGGAACAGGACGTGAGAGTGGCGTGTGTGTTCAAAAATTATTTTATCACATTCATTACCTACTTTATCTGCTTCTTCATAATGATAATTTTCGCAAAGATAATTAAAGATATTATGTTAGTATGTAGAAAGTATGTTGGTATCTACTTACTTGAAATAGAAACTGCTAGTGCTTATGGACGCGTATAATCAAGGATAGGTGTAGTGTGGGTGATTCATCTACTTCTTGAGAGGCAATTATACTCGTATCATAAAATATTATGGTAATTTTTGTTTGAAAATATAATTAATTAAACAGAGATATATAATGACACGAAAGACTTATTTATTAAATTTGCTAATATTCTATGCCTACGCTAGGTAAACGACACGCGGTGTTGTGTTTGTGCTTGGGTTCTAAAACTAGCGGTTATTAGGTACCCCATTTATAACCCTAGCATATTGTTATTCAAGGACTTATAAACTACGAAAGTTGTGACGAATCAGGAGTATTTGGGGACAAACAGAAACTAACTTAAAATCTTTGACAAATGTCTATTTGCTCCCATACAACAGATTGTAATGGAACTTTTACAACCATTTCTTTTTTATCCAGAACAGCTTCTATTGTTCACAAAATAGAGTTCTTATTTCTTTAAAGTAGATTAGAATAGGTGAAGCGTAGTTTAAAACATAGTCAAGACACTGTTGACTTAGGAGCACCTTCGTGAATGGGGAATAATTCAAACACAAGTCAATGCAAATAAAAGGTTTCAGGGCAATAATGTGTGTGTGGGCGTGGCTTGCGAGGCAGTGAACCAGTTGTAATAGTGGCTCAATATTTCACTGTCTAGCAAAATGGCCATTACTTTGAGTAAAAAAGTATGGGGTTTGCTACAAAGTCCGTAAGTTTAGAAGCAGAGTAACAAAGAATTCGTCCTTTATGTGAATTTTAATTTTATTGTTTCCTTAACGTCAAGATTGTAAATAATGGTCATCTAAGACTTTCCACTGTTTGGCAATCCGTTTTTTATGTACATATATGAACACGCGAGCTGTAGGTATCAGTTGTATGCAAGCTGGTGAAAAGAACATCAAAAATTCAAAATATTATTTTACTATTTAAGGTAAATAGGTTAACAAATCTATTCATACTATCCATACTAATATTATAAATGCGAAAGTAACTCTGTCTGTCTGTCTGTATGTTACCTTTTCACGCCTAAACCACTGATCGGATTTCGATGAAATTTGACAGAGACATAGATTGCATCCCAGGGAAGGACATAGGATAGTTTTTCGATGGATCGACACTAATGCGGGTGAAGCTGCGGGACGCTGCTAGTATACTAATAATAAAGCTGAAGAGTTGTTTGTTTGTACGCGCTAATATCTGAAACTACTGGTTGGCTTTGAAAATTTTTTGCATTTAGTAGTCCAATTCTTGAGGAAGGCTAAGGGAACGCTCAGATAGAACGCTAAGCTAAAACGAAGTGATAGCGCGGGCACGCGATGCGATGCGACGGGGTCGGTCTGGGGAACAATAAATTTCACGCGGACGAAGTCGCAGGCATAAGCTAGTATAAAATATTCAGTGTAATTCACACTTAATAAAAAAAAACGACATTGATGCCCTACAGAAATGGCGTCTGCAATCATAAAAAAAGTACTTAACTAGCTTTTAGCTAAGCTATTTTTCTCACTTTCGTATCATGTCGATACGAAATATTGCAGATTTTCGTTACGACTATAAAAAGGAGAGTGCAAAGATCCGATAAAGATAATATAGATTGAACTATTAATTTATGATCCATGCCTAATGATGCTTTAGCTCTTGGAACTTGAACATTGGGTTTGATGTTATGCTTAAATTGAACCCTCGAGGCATTCAATCAAGTGATAAGCTTCATCATCATCATCATCAGCCTATAATGTTCCCACTGCTGGGACACAGGCCTCCTCTCAGTGAGAGGGAGTGGGCCGTAATCCACCACGCGGGCCCAGTGCGGGTAGGTAGATGTCACATGTCTTCGAATTTTTTGGTTCTAGGACATGCCGGTTTCCTCACGATGTTTTCCTTCACCGTTTTGTGAACAGTGGTGATGAAATAATTTACACAAAGTAAAGCGCCTGTCTGGGTTCGAACCTACGACCTACAACTCGTAAGTCGCGGCCGTTACCACTTGGCTGGCCACCACTGCTCGGCTCATCAGTGATAAGCTTAAATTCAATTAAATGAAGAATAGTACGATTGTCACTTTTTAATTGGTATCAAGTAGTTTTTTGACAATGCCTAATCTTTCTCGGATTAGGTACTTGGCTACAATTTTTCTAAAAATAATAAAAAGCGGCCAAGTGCGTGTCGGTATCCCACTCGCACACGAAAGGTACAATGCGTGCCACGTAAGAAGAGCCTTGACCCCGCCTCCCCCGCTTCTTTCCGCCGCCCCTATGACGTCCGGTCCCGTCCCGCACTCAGACCTCATACCGCTAAAGATATCTAAAATCGTGTACTGTGCATGTCAAACCACGTGGTGTGTCAAGTCTCTTCTTACGTGGCACGCATTGTACCGTACCACAAGACAAAAAACATCAAAAAATATATCCGTCTCTTTATTTGTTGTTGTAGTGGCAATAGAAATACACACTCTGTAAAAATTTCAACTGTCTACTTACGGTTCATGAGATACAGCCCGCTGACATACAGACCGGACAGATGGCTGGACGGACGGACGGGCGGACAGCGGAGGCTTTGTAATAGGTCCCCGTAAGAGCCCGTTCCCACTTATCCGATCAGTCTTTTTTCTCGGTCAGTCTAAATAGACGGATGTGCCAGTGGCAGTACAATTTGTATGGAGCTGTTCACACGGGAAAAAAGACTGATCCGAGTTATTTGACGGACGTTTTGCCACTGCGACGATCAGTCAAAACGCTCGGATCGGATGAGTGTGAACGAACGTTGCGTCAAGACTGAAGACGAGACCCCCTCCGCCCCGCCCTTCCTCGCGTTGCTAGTCTCATTCGGCGTCAGTGCTCGTGCAAAATGGACGTGGACGCTTGCGCAATGTAAGAACATCATCGTCGCCGTCCATTAAGTACGAAATACAAACGTAAACTGGCGGCGAATCGAACCACCGACCTTCCGGCGAAACAGACTGATCGGATATAATGTGAATATCCACGTCCAGCGTCCGGTTTCAGGGCAAAAAGACTGATCGGATAAGTGGGAACGGACTCTTAGCACCCTTTGGGTACGAAGCCCTACAGAGCATACTATTTTCCAGAAAGTTGTATCCATGCAATTTTTACTCAGGTTTCGTTTAGAGTAGGTAGTTTAGTTATATGATCCCATTAGAGGTTCGTTTACGAGGAAGGCTAAAAGAACAAAGGTATGCTACAGACGGAGTTGTTTACAAACATGCCTGTTGTAAGCTGATAGTGGGTGATCGTATTGCGTACCGCACCGGTATTGTCATGCGAGGCATCTGGCTTATGGTGTTAGGACACCGATTTAGTGATAAGCGGAGCGAATTGTTGAATATTTTTGGCCTTATCATACCTGTACCCGCTGTAACCGCTAATTGTTTAAAATCTTGTGGTCCTCACCACAATGATCAAATTATTTTAAACAGTAATCGGTCTTAGAGAGTTTCTTGTGAAAAAGTATTATAACAGTATCTAGTTGAATAGTGCAAGTCAAATTGTCCAGAGTATAAAAAGATAATAATTCTGTACTTATAGAAATATTTTCTAATACAATAAATAAGAATATTAAAAGAAAATACTCATAAACCTTCTACTATAACCAGCTAATCCTTGCACAATTTAATTTATCGCTACACGCAAAGCAACACCTGCTAATTAATTAACATTAAATTTTCATATAAAATAATACGTTCTCCCATTATTAATACCACTTAACCCAGTATTCAAACCCGGAGCAAAATTATTTCAGTATTAGTCTAGGTACCACGTTGTATGAAAATGAAATTATTTTAATTAAATCTTCATTTCCATTTACTGTTGTTTCAAAGCTGAATTGGGTATTTACTCAGTGCAAATATACCTATCCAAATAATTTGTGAAGGTCTCATATTGTTTTATTGTAAGTTGGGAATGATTTGAGCCGCGTTACGACTGTTTGGTTTCTTCAAACAAATTGAGACGTGATTATTTGTTCAAAACATTCTTGAAATAAGTATCTTTGTCACTAATAGGGGAACGAAATCTAGATTTGATTGAGATTTTTTTATGGATTTATTTCGGTTTGATCCTCTGAACCCCCCCGGATTCCCGGATTTCCGGATGACAGCGATGCGGACGAGTACTTCGATGCCTAAGTGCCCTTTGTTTTTGTATTTATTTGTATAGTAAGTTAGTTAGTCATTTGATTTAGTATCTAGTGTAAATAGTTAGATACATTTTTTATAAATAAAAGTACCGTATAAATGATATTAATTAACAATAACTTTTGGATGTATTCAAAATCGCACAAAGCGTTTCCGAACCCGCTTCGCTTATATAATACTCAATCGCTACCTAAAGCGGCATTCTATTGATGTACACTTTTATTAGACAATGATTTGCAAGTCTGTATAGGCTTTTATTACACGACAGATAGAGTAGGCTTTTGGTACAAAGCTTAGTACCTACATATTTTGTTTTGGCTCGTCTTTGAATAGAGTTTAATGACTGGCCCTTCTTGAAGTTGAATTATTATTTAGAATCGAAAGTTTCGTGGGATTCATGTTCGCTTAAAAGCCGCGTAGAACCTGTTTTTAAATTAAATTGATATAATGATAGGGAATTGTTTGTTGCATCAATCAATCAACTCGTCCTATCGCAGTCCAATGCTGGAGATAGACCTCTCCAGGGCTGCGCCAGAACACCCTGTCCTTCACCTTCCGCATCCACGGTCCCAGCTACCTTTTTAAGTCGACTGTCCATCTAGCGCGGGGGGGGGGCATCCCACACTGCGCTTGCCGATATGCGGCCTCTACTCCAGGACTTGGCTGCTCCACCAACCATTGGTCCTTCGACAAACATGACCAGCCCGCTGCCACTTCAGTTTGTTTACTCTGCAAGCAGTGTTTCTTTCCTCTGGTTCTTTTTCGAATCATTTAATTTTTGACAATCATTCAAAAGAACTCCGGATTATTGTATGTTGCCGGCTTATAGCAGTTTTTCTTAATCTTCCACGCAAGGTTGCTATATTTTTCTTTCATCATACTAAAGAAAACAGCAGTGCTCACGCAAATATTTTAAATCTAGCTTTAAGATGAAGCATAGCCAAGTCAAGAAAAATGTTCAGAGGGACAGTGAAAAGTGACATTCTTAAGTCTTAATAGAATATGTTATATGGCTGATCCTGAAAATATTTCTTGTGGAATAATTTATTTTTCCATTCTCGTTCACCTCAACTTATCCCTCACCATTTATTGCACAAATCGACTCGTTCAATCTTTCGTCCGGTTTCTTCCTGTTTTCCCTTTATTCCGTTGTTTTGTATGTAATGTTACCATTATCATGTTATTATTTATTAATGGGTTATGTTACTTCATAATTGATGTGATTTATTTAACGACCGCCTTGTTGGTCTAGTGGTCTTAAACGCTACTACACTGAGCATGAGATCTTAGGTTCGGTTCCAGGGTCGGTCAAAAATATGTTAGTGGTTCTCCATTTGGAATTTTACAGTAGCAGACCGAATTCCGGATACCCTTCGGTGAATACAAACGTGCTGTTATGTAAAGTTTTTTTTATTTATTTTTTTCTATAATTTTGGTTCTTATGGATCAAAGTTATGCGTTAGCTCTAAATCGAATCTATGCAATTATAACAGGAACATTCGCAATAAAAATAAAGAAATTGTGATCTATTTTGTGGTTTACTGGGGCAATGACTACAGTGGATATATTCCGTTGGATGATAATTTCTACCAAACGCAGTGGCATTTTTACATAGAAAAAAAAAGCTAAAGGAACGGCGGGCGATAAACACTAGTCTACACGAACAACCTTACGAACTGATAGGCGCGTAAAAAAAATCGAAATGTGCTTCGGAAAATCGAGTTTCATGAAAAAACCACTGCATAAATCAATTACAAATAAAGTTTATTGAACTCTTCGATAACTGAAATTTGTCGGTACGGACTTGGTTTTGAAGATTTTACAGTTCTTTTATTACTTATTTACACCCAAAGTTCCAAAGTTACGTAAAAAATAGTAAGAAAAACTAATCCATTTTGGCTCATAACTTTTTAATGGCTTTTTATTTTACTATTCTGTTTCCGTACAGACAAAACGAATAATAAGTCAAAACGATACATTGGATGCACAATGTCAATAAACAATTCGTTGCAAAAGACTGACGTGCCGTTAATATGTTACTCAAATGATTCTAAAACTAGCAACACTATAACCCACTTCTGTTCTAAGTCCAACAAATCACACAGTCAAGCCTCAGTGAATTTATCTTGCATTTATCAAAGACTTAGGTCCAAAGGTCAACTTACGTATACCAGATGCGTAATTATCGACAGACGCTGCCCACTTCAAAGAATATGTTTGATAAAGTTGATTGGTCTAACGTCTGGCATCTCAGACCTCTGGCATAGATTAAGAAACTTGTATAGAAGCTAAAATTTTGTAATTTCCTATGTGCGCTGTAATAGTCATCTATCACTTTACAACCTGCGCCCGTCTAGGTCAAAAAGGCTTCGTCAATATTGCCGATATATGAGCGCAGAACAGGTAATGTTGTGTTAGTGAAACGTCAAAGAAATGTAACATACGTTGAAACCAATTGTAATGAAACATGAAATCAGAAGTGTAACACAACAACTAGGTGATTTTGTTTCAACGTGTGTTTAATGTTGCTTTTCACATATGACATATCGTCGGTTAAATAGATAAATGACGTAATTCAGAAAGTACAAATTTTACGGTACAAGCGTTTGAAGTTTTTAATTTCATTAACGCTTGTACTGTAAAATTTGTACTTTCTGAATTACGTCATTTTTCTATTTAACCGACGATATGTATATAACCCAGGGGACCTATTCTCTAACTCCGTCAACGATGATAAGGCCTCGTCCAAAAGTAGTTCAAAACTTCGAAGTTAAACCTACATCCGATTGATTAACTTTTTTGGACGGTCAAAATGTACTGAGAGTATGGACAATGCCTTTGCTGTCAATACAGAGTGTCGTGCTTAGGGAGTAGCCCTCAGTACCCATTAAATCCATAATGTGACGTGCACCGCAATCCACGTTACAACCCTGACCGTTGAATACAGTACTCGCCTCGAAACTGTAGGCATTTAGAATGCCTTTGGAGCGGCACTTCCGCTTCTATATCTTCACATTCTATGCCTTCATTAAAAGGGCGCCAGTAATATAGTCTATAGTTGCGTATTTGTAATCATGGTGTAATGTGCCAAATGCTTTTATTTCTTTCTTCTTTTTTTTGAAGTGTAATTTACTTCTTTAGGCGCGTTGGGCATTTTTTGAGATGGGATTAAACTATTGAACTCGCGCCACAAAACAAGCGCGGTGTCCCTGACGGTAACAGTTGCGTGTTACCGTCAGCGACACCGAGCGTGTTTTGTTTATAAGACGATTAAAAAAATACCCGCTTTGGATGTGTACCGCTGTCCTCGGGATGTACCTACTTGGTTTTAAAGTATATCCGATATGTCAGTGAGTGACGGCAAAGTATTCTGTTTGTTTTCACTTCTGTCGGCACTTCCGGAGTGCCACTGTTTTTTTTTCAACGAATTCGTTGGTATTTGATATTCTGGGAACGTCCATGATGTATTCTTGTTTAGGATTTAACCGATCGTAAAATCTAGATGTTATTGGAGTATATCCGGATTTTACGAAGCGATTCGGATGATGTTAGAAATCGAACGATCCTAGTTCACGGATCTTGGATGGAAATAAACTGATAGTGCAATTTTATTGTTTATCTCTGACAATTCAAATGGCGATGTGTCATAACGATTGACTTTTTGTGATTCGGTTGAGTTGTTATTTATTTATTTGTTTAAACTTCTAGCACTCAAAAAGGTACAAAGGCGGACTAAGGCGATTGGCACACTGCTGCGTTTCACGTAGCGGTATGCGGGAAACGGAGCCAAATTCCACGCGCGTGAGTGCGTTTTAATTGAATTTGTATGTAAAAAATCACGCGCGTGGGTGCGTTATCTGTGCCCCGCTGCGTGATGCGGTGCAGTCTGCGAATCGCCTTAATAAGCAGATATATGGTGGCACTTGGCAGGTGCTCTATTTGAGAGGCACAATTTTTTTTTTGATATCTTATTTCTATTTTATTTATAATTATCTTATTTAATTATAAATAAAATAGGTACACAAGTAAATAAATAAGTTATAAACTTAGTTCTATTCCTAAAATCAACAAATATTTGTGACTCAATGATTTTCTGAAGCTTGTACAAAATTGATGACCAGTCCTTTTAGCGAGAACTGATCTTACTTCTGATATACTCATCTAAAAAAAGTTCGCACAAATCACGAATAAATTCCGAGTAATATCAAAAACATTCATCCTCTTAAGACAAGAAAACGACCATAGTGTCCAAGTAATGAATTTGGTCGATCGTTAGCAATTAATTGGGAACCATTGTCGGACCCACATGGAGACGGTTCGAGCGAGATAGCGTTCATTCAATATTGGTGATAGCATCGCAACAGACCAGAAACTTGTAATTACGCGGTCAGCGGGGTGTGGTGGGATTTTCTCGTTGATTTGTTACTGATTTTGGAGGTAGGTTTATTTAGACATAGTGGTTCCTTAAGCCTATTAGGTACAGACGCCAGCACATTAACCTACCCGAAACTGTCAAATTTTCCCGATCAACTTTGAACCTTATGCTTTAGCGATAAAGTTGAAAATCTATCAAAGAAATTTGACAGATTGTAGTAGCTTGATATGCTGGCGTCTGTACATGATTTAATCAATAAATCAAGTCAGCCTATCGCAGTTCACTGCTAAATAGGCCTTTTCCGAGCTGTGCCACAACATCCTGTCTTTCCCCTTCCGCATCTAGTCCGTCCCAGTCACCTTAAGGCTCCTGCAAACAGGCGCGACGCGCGACGCGAATCGCGCGCGACACAAAGGCACCGCTCGTTGTGCGACTTGCGGTGCCTTTGTGTCGCGTGTCGCGTCGCGCCTGTGTGTACGAGCCTTTAAGGTCGTCGGTCCATCAAGATGTGACACAATCATGGACATTGACGGTTGGGCTGGTCCACAAATTCAAGGTCACTCAGAGCGCTATGGAGCGGGCTATGCTCGGAGATTCTTTGAAGGATAATATTCAGAAATGAAATTATTCGGAAAAGAACTAGAAGAACCGACATTGCTTGCAGAGTAAGTAAACTGAAGTGGCAGTGGGCCGGCCATGTTTGTCGAAGGACCGATGGCCGGTGGAGACGAGTCGTGGAGTGCAGACCGCGTATCGGCAAGCGTAGTGTGGGACGCCCCCCAGCTGGATAACATTATTATGTCTTCTTATGACGATACATTACACAGACTACGACGACATGATTTGGTTGACAAGGTGGAAAACCCTTTATTTAGGCTTTGGATGCAGAGGCACGTGCCAACATGTGTTGAGCCACGTAGTTATTAGTTGTTGTTAGGTTAGTTTGTAAGTTTTACTAACATAGTTTTAAGTTGTTGTTACTAATTCTATATAGATTGTGTATTTTTATATGTGATCCGCAATTATGTCTGCATTAAAATAATTGTGAGTAAGAAATACAACATATTTGTGAATATTTATTTACAGCTTACAATGAAACCTTCTAAATATCCAGGCAACTCCAAGCTATTAATTGAGAACTAATTTAAGGCAAGTGTCTCAGTCATGCCCCACTGAAGTCTGCAATAAGAAACCGTTTCTTCAATAGACTCAATTGATACCATCTCTATCTTTAAAATCGCCAAGAAAGCAGTAATTTAACGAGAGACATACATACGATTGGTTTTTTCATTGGCGAATCTGGATCAACTGAATTAGGCTACGAAGAGGATTTTTTTTCTAATTTCTGTTTTCTGTTTTGTTCTGTTTTCTAGTTTCTGTGTCTATGAAGGCTGTAGATAGCCGTGTCACCCAAATTGCCAGTTCCATCTGCCAATATATTCAAGAGCAAATACAACTAAACTCTTTCACTTAAATAATAGTTGTTCTTGTTGACAAGTATTGGGTAACAAGTAATATATTGTGTCCAATATAACTCAACAAACCTAGAGTTTAGTCTAGACCAGGGATGACTTTTGGAAACTTGCGGGCCAGACCATAGATCTAATGAAGTCACTGGCCATAGGTACTTAAAAGGCAGATACTCGTAATAGACAAGTGAGTTGCGATAAAATTGTGACTTGCAACATTTTGTTATACGAGTTGAAAATATTTCGCGGGCCGGATCAAAAGCCGGATCGGGCCGCATCCTGCCAGCGGGCCGGGCGTTGCCCGTATATATGGTCTAGACAACTAATTATATTGTATGGCAACATTGGCAACTCTCACTTCCACACAGTCTTGAAACTTTATCAATTTAGTGCGGGTAGTAGGCAATTTAGAATTCGATTTTGGAACAGCTTCGAGAACGCGGTTCCCTACAAGGGCCCTAATTCACTATGACCACTTAACGATTCCTTATTTCGAAACCATGTCAATTCCTTAGTTAATCACGACATCTGCTATTAATGTATTCTCTATGACACAATGGCGTGGTTTAAAGTGACAAATACACGTTGTCCGCACGTTGACATTTCGATTCCTTGCCGTTAACAAGACACGATTATTGTCGTGGTTTGCACGCGGTATGATTTCGCGGGGAATAACACAACAGGGGCCCAGTGTCCTATTTAGGTTTAGTTAATAAGAGGGTCACCTACGTCAAATTTAGTAACTTATGTATTTGCTTCCGGCATTACACAAGTGTCTGAGTTTGAACTAGTTCTCAATTTGTTGTTGACAGCTTTGAGGCAAATTATATGGCTGACTTCACTGATCTGGTAGGTCTGTTCTCCTCAAAGAGATTTGAGCTAACCGCAGTTTTATGCACCATGTTCTCTGGTAATTTACCAGAAAACAGACATACAGATAGACATAGGTCTATGATGATGTGTTTAGAACACAGAAAAGAACAAAAAATATTAGATCCAAGTTCGTGCTATGGGCTATTTAAACCACCGTTTTAATCACTGAAACATAAAAGGTAAAAGTCACCCAAAGGGCAATGGAGAGGGTTATGCTTGAAGTTTCCCTACGTGATCGAATCAGAAATGAAGAGATCCGCAGGAGAACCAAGGTAATCGACATAGCCCGACGAAATGCCAAACTTAAGTGGCAGTGGGCAGGGAACATTGCTCGTAGAATAGATAGCCGATGGGGCCGGAAGGTTCTGGAATGGCGACCGCGTACCGGAAGACGTAGCGTTGGAAGGCCTCCCACAAGACCGACGACCTTGTGAAGGCCGCAGGAACCCACTGGATAAGCCGGGAAGCACAGAACCGGTCGAAGTGGAGGTGCTTGGGGGAGGCCTATGTCCAGCAGTAGACGTCTTTCGGCTAAAATTCTGATGGTGACATAAAAGGTACCAATAAAGATTTGAATCGTTAGATTCGCCCAACCGCGTCAAAAGGTGGTCACGTTTCTGTTTCGTTGACATATGTATAAGTTTTGTGTAAGGTCACTCTTCTCAGTGTGAAGTCTTTCTCGCGACCTAAGTAATATATAGGCACATCTAACGATTTAAATCTTTGCCAATACCAAATTAGTTACAATAGAGATAATTAAGGTAGTCGTAGGCAGTGCTTAAATTAGACTAAGCTGACTTAAGCAACAGAAATTCCCTTTTAAGTTAAGCTTGTATAATAATCTCATGGATGTCGATACAGGCGCCTTAGGGATTATCACGAGTGTCGAGCGTAGGTAGCAGCTGTTTATAACGGAGCACATAAAGACTTTAGAACGATGGTGAAAACTCCCAGAAGCTTTGGTTAAGGCGCATTGAGTGATGTGACTAAGCTTAGCCTAAAATGCAGGGTGGCAGGGATATCAACGCGCAACCTTGGAACCATGGACTCAGTATATGATTCTGAACCTGCGTTGGAATTTTTCGTCGGTTATCATAAAAAACAGCTGTTCCATATAAAAAAACGTAATACCGTCGCGGTCAAAATTTATGGAACAGCAGATTTTTTTTTTTTGATAAACAGTAAAACTAAAAATTTCTATATGGGTCTAGAATCATGTGCTGAATTCATGGTTACAATGTGCTCGTCGATGTCCCTGTCATCCTGTACACCTACTTGCTACATTTGACTGTACCTACCTGTTTACTTTTTGTGTATCACCATCATGCCTGTCTTGCTTGACGATTTCTGTTTAGGTTCTATGTCAAAAATTACTCTGTCTGCTTCATCATCATCATCATTTCAGCCAAAAGACGTCGACTGCTGGACATAGGCCTCCCCCAAGCACCTCCATTTCCACCAGTTCTGTGCTTCTCGCATCCAACAGGTTCCTGCGGCCCTCACAAGGTCGTCGATCCAGCTTGTGGGAGGCCGTCCTTTTGTCCGCTTGTAATTCATTATTGTCGTCACCCTCAGATAGGGTTACCATCTATCCGGATGTGTTATTATTTTCGTCACCTACAGATGAGGTTACCAACGGTCTATATTCGTCTTTTTGGCCACCCGTTGAACTGTCCACCACTGGGACTCCTGCGTTGGGGCTCTGTTACGCATAGGGTCATAGCATTAGGCTGCGTTTCCAGCAGAGGTGAGCGAGGATGCGTAGCGAGGGATGTGTGTGAAACCAGCCAGTAACATCGCTTCATTTTTATAGCTTGAACTAAGTTAGCGTTGGTATTGGTTA
This sequence comes from Luperina nickerlii, assembly GCA_963855955.1. NCBI lineage: Eukaryota > Metazoa > Arthropoda > Insecta > Lepidoptera > Noctuidae > Luperina > Luperina nickerlii. The sequence goes on from OY979674.1 coordinate 6,952,916, forward strand.
GTTTTACACACATTCCTCGCTACGCATCCTCGCTCATCTCTAGTGGAAAATCAGCCTTATGCTGAGCGATGGCCGTTTTACGTGAACGTGACGCATATTTTCTCCCAACTTGTTATTTTTTGTGTTTGTGTTCTTTCTCTGTGTCATATTTACCGCAAATAATCGTAATTTCTTTCTTTTTTCTTCTCCGGCCTTGTCATTTGCCAGGATTTTCGATTACGGGATTTTTATTATAAATAAAAAAAGTTAAATTAATACTGGAAAAGAAAGATGGAAATGTTAAAGGTCCTGCTTTTTGTCAGGACTTTCGAAAAATAAAAAAATGGAAGTTTACCAACAGACCGAGTTCACCCACTGCTTCATGTACTGCCATATGTCTGTCCAACTTGCGCCATTCTCCAGGCTCCCACTCCTGCGCTTTCATCCAGGATCCACTTACTATGTCTTGAAATTACTTAGAAGGTAATAAATTAGGAATATATTTCCTACGTGATCTTAAAAATATGACTACGTTTAAATGACTTACTACTAAAACCTCTGCTTAACCTGATGGGTTGATTATGGTAATACAGAATGTATCAGGATTTACAGGTTCAAGGACCTCGTAGATTCCCATATACTCGATTTTTGGCTCACGCTCATAAAACCGTAACGTCGACACGAACGTTATTTATTGGCGAATTAACTTAATTAAACCGAATGTTAGTCAGTGGGTACAGCTTGATATTCAGACGTACCTACTGTTCAACGATATATAAGACTAGCTTCAGCCCGCGACTTCGCGTGAAATTTCACCCTCCCCCGTTCACCTTCTTAGGGATGGAATCTCGAAAAACCCTTTATTAGTGGATACCTACTCTTCATAAAAAACACACGCTCCAAATTTCAAGTCTCTAGGACCAGCGGTTTAGGCTGTGCGTTGATATATCAAAATCAATCAGTCAGAACTTAAAATTTCATAATATACAAGTATATGTATAGATGTTTTCTCCAATCCCTAGATCGCGAGCCAAAAATACATTTAGGTATACTGTTCCAATAGTATCTGATGAAACGTAAACAAAGCTCTAACGGTGAAGGAAACATAGTGAGGAAACCGGCATGTCATAGAACTAAATATTCAAAGACGTGACATCTACCAACTCGCACTGGGCCCGCGTGGTGGATTAAAAGGCCCACTCCCTTTCACAGGGAGGAGGCCTGTGTCCCAACAGTGGGAACGTCATAGACTGATTATGATGATTGACGAATTGTCTGAGTAAATCTTACCTGGAGAAATTTAAAAATAGTTAATATATCATCTAGTTCGTCTTAAATGTATGGATGGATGGACTGGATTGGGGCGTAATGTTAACGTCCTTCCCTCGTAAGTAATGGACGTTACTATATTCCGAGGTCCTACTTATATAAACCGTAGGTTTCAACGTGGGCGATAATGGCATCTCGTGGGTGTTTGAGACTTTTAGGGGGCAATAGAAAACCCAGAGTCCAGAGTCCTATCTTACGACTATATATTATTACACGTTTAAATGAAATCGTGGCAATAGCTGTTTCTGATTCGCAACAGATGGTAAGTAAAAAAATTTGGGGGCTCTAGAAAAAAAAAATATTCTCAAAATGGGCGGTGGGCAAAATAAGCTTGAGAACCAATGCTTTAAACACAAACTTTTTGTTCAAGAGTCACAGTTAGTATCGATGCTAATAGTACGAGAACAGCTCACCCTGGTGAATAGAAAACCCAGTTAGCACTTACATTGTTCACAATAGTGTTCGCAGTCGCAATTACACTCCTTTTCACCAAAACCACATAGACCCGTAATTTCCTTTTCATTCCATTACAGATTTTTAAATTAAATCTCATCGGATCCAGCGCTTCTGTTTCATTTACAGTACTAAAGCGGATTAAACACCTGCCAAATAAATGGAAAAGCGGGAGAAACCGCGGTATTTACTAATATGTTGACAGTTTGCCCAGCAGAGGTTACTGCGCTCCGCAAATATTTTATCTATAGGATAATGATATTCGTATATTATTGTGAAGGAATAGATACTTGGCCCACATACGCCTTGAGAAACTTCTCGTCATGTTTTAGAACTGGTTAACAGAACTTGTGGAATAAACTAAAGGGGATCACAGGATCTAAACGCATAAAACACAAGTTTTAGAAGCAATAAAAGTAAATGATCGACGTAAACAAAATCAGAAAAGTATATGAGAATAACATACATATATTTTTCTGATTTTGTGTTCAGAATTTGTGAAGTTAGGGCTTTTAGAGTGAGGGCGTGTACAGTTAGAAGCTTGGCTCTACATGAGATCTGAAAACTTTTTGACGATGCGAGCCATATGTGGGCTCGTTTTGGCAACATTTTACATGAAAATATTTTTGGTGGGATTACCTTTTACCGTTGAATGGCATGGGTTTGTCAAACTGAAAACAAACTAACGCACCGCTCGACATTGTTTTATCATTCTATGCCTACGCGTGTCTCGAGGGAAAGGTCCCTAGGTAGATCTCAATTCGAATTTCAAAACAAAACTTACCACATTAAACAATGTTAATATCACGGCACCTGACTAAGCTGAAAATCGTTCTTAATAACAACGTAAATCTGTTAAACTGGATTCATGCTAACAAACTTGTTTAAATTAAATTTTCTGAGATAAATTCAGGATTAATTGTGTCCGAGCAATAGTCGATACTAGATTTACGAAGAATTAACCTGGTAATTGTGTAAATCCTTTAACGGTAACAAAAGAAAAGTTGTAGGAAAAGTTTGGCGTTTCACGTAAGGGTTTACGGCAAGGTATTAAATTGCCTTACGAGTTTTAAGTCGGTAAGAACATTGGAAAGTTGAGGGTATAGAATGTTAATGATTGTAAGACGTGAACGCTGCATTTTGTGTGGGTATATTTATAAATTCACAGGCAAGATTTCTTTTATGGTTTACTTAAAACATTTAAAAATTAATTATCATACGTAATTATCATTACGCCTATCCGTAATTATCCCGTACAGACAGCACTAAGGCTGAGGCTACATTAGGCCGCGACGCGACCTGCGACACATGAGCGATTAAAACAAGTAAATGAATGCTCACGTATATGGCTACACCGTACATCAAATATTACTAGCGATCTTTGATTTCTTTATGCGATAGGAACAACATTACTGAAATCACGGCATCGGCTACATCAACATGAGCGAAATTGAAGCGAATTTATTAGAAAATTGCTTTTTTTTCGCTTGTAATGTAGCCATACCATGTTTTTCTCGTTTCGCTCTTCCAGTCGCATCGCAAATCGCTGCCTACTGTAGCCTCAGCCTAAAAGCTGTTCCCATTTAATTAATAATTTTTTTTGGTTGACTGGTAGAAAATGCCTATGGCATTAAGTTCGCCTCTGTACATTTATGTGATTGAAGTATTAAATAAATAAATAATAATTTCCCTGTTCCGATAAAGGCGAGTGTGTATAAAAATATAAAATATAAACAATACATATTTTTCCATTCCTTTTCTCTCTCTATATGCCATGAAGAGACAAGTGGACCCGAAAACTAGTGAGCGAATCCCATACCCCTAGCTATACGTACAGCCTGATTCCAACATTATGGCGGCTCGAAACACGGGGAAAGTCGTTGCGCAGTAACAAATTCACTTGTCAGCGTGTGAGGGGTGAGGTACTCCTCAGAGCGTAGCGCACTTCAGAACCGCCATAAAGTTTTAATCGTACTGTACAAGATGAACACAAACCGTGTGGTTTGAATTGGATGGACTGAAATCCCTTATGACCCTTCAGTTCTCTTTCTTCTCTCTCCACCGATAAATCGACACGAAAAAATTAAAAGTATAAAATAATTATGATGAAGAAAAACAAGCATTGGATGAAGTTGGTAGGTACAGATAATGTCCGAGTTTACAAGTCTAAATCGTAAATTATCAAGTTAGCTTTACGAAGCCTAAAACTTGGAGTAATATTTGATAGCGGTGTCGTGAACATACTATTCGTAAACTAACAAGTACACCAATTAAGAAACCCTGTCTAACGGATAGGTCTAATAAACCGTCAATAGGGATATACCTACATGCTTTCCATCACAGAACGTTGTATCCCATAATCGTAATTACATTATGAATAACTTTAACAATGGGAACAACACAGAACTCATGAAAAAAATATCTGCTGTTCCCTGCATTTTGTCAAGTTATGCGAACATAAATGTATAGCAGCTGTTTTTAATTCGCGATTTCAGGTTTGGTCCCATAGTAAAAGTTCTTCTTACTGATGAGTACAATGACTTCAGAGGTTTTCAGTTTTTATAATTACATAATCAGCTTATATTATTCCCACTGCTGGGACACAGGCCTCCTCTCGATACCCTCTGAGAGGGAGAAGGCCCAGGCCCAGTGCGGGTTGGTAGATGTCACGTCTTCGAATTTTAGTTCTAGCCGGTTTCTCCGATGTTTTCCTTCACCGTTGTGGGAGCAGTGGTGATGAAATAAATTACACAAAGTAAAGTGCCTGGCTGGGTCCAAACCCACGATCTACAACTCTTAAGTCGGGTTTCCAATGGGCCACCACTCTCACCTACATAATGAGGTTATATTATAAGTTTTTTTTCGTTTGAAGACTAAACGTGTGCACCGCCAAAAACTCCAATTGATACACAAAACGATTTGTTACATAATAGAACAGCTAAATAATTAATCAAAGTCTTCACATATAATTACATTATGTATACAAAACCTTGTAAAACATTTTAAAAGAGTAACGGTGGAGTTTCTTGCCCATTCTTTTCCATACGAAAACTACCTTTTGGAAGGGGCGACTAGAATCAATTCAATTTTACTGTAAGTTTTGACGTTCAAAAGTGCCTTTAATGTGCCTATTTGAAATAAATGATTTGACTTAGACTTTGACTTTAAAAGCTTACTCCGATAAATCGCTCTAATTCTATCGTAGAACTATATATATATATATAGAATAGGAGGGTTCCTATACCATGGATGCAACCAACTGCAATGGGTATCTAACTTCCTAATAAGTTTACCGTTCAGCAAGTCGGCAAACCGATTACATGGATAGGTGTGAAACACGGGAACAATCCATCGGAACTTTAGTCTGATAGTTTCATGTACTAAGTGATAAGTTGGACTTGGAAGAGATTTAAACTATCGTCATTCAGGTACATAGTGTCGTGGATGGGAAGTTTGGAGAGTAATGATTTATTGACAGTGTTTTGAGACTCAGCTGGGTTGAGTGAAACAGATTCCTCATGTCCTTTTGCTGTTTTAAGACTTCTTTCATTTTTTACGGTTCCGTATCTACCCAAAGGGTGCATATTGGTGGAAGAACGCGTACTCCATTCATGTAATAGGTAATACGGGCTGGTGTCCGCAACTCCACATCAATGCGCGTATTTTGCATCATTCATCATTTCCATTCATGTAGCTGAGAGGTTGAACGACTGGCAACATTATAAGATTGGTCAATTAAAGACGATTGGTATGACAACACTGCTAGAAAGTACAAGAGAAAGACGACAGATTAATTTAGACGTACCTAAGCAAAATCTGAAATCATTAATTTGAAATCTTCTCTTCTTTAATGTAAATTGATCGCCTGAAATACAGGTGTTTCATAAACCTAGATCAGGCAGGTATACATTACAGTTAGAATTTAACTTTCCTCGATTGTAATTAATGTGAATCATAATTTTACTTTACTTTATACTTAATTGAATATTTTTTTATTTATTCTACCTATATTAACTATGTCAAGTTAATAAAAGTAAGAGATTTCAAACCATAAATCATTTCCAGTAAGACCCTAATCCCCAATTCATAAGATTTTCCGCAGCACCACGACCGTATACTGTGTAGAGTTAAATTGAACAAAAACCAAACTGCCACCATAAAATTTCGTAATACCCTAACCCTACCCTCCCTTGAACCTATGTCTTAAGACAGACATCTGTATCAGGGACCCAATCAAGGGTTTTAATAAATTTCCCCCAGAACACCATTACATTAATTAAACTTGACCTTAGTTAGCGAATTATCTGTATTTCTATGCTCATAAATGTTTAAGATTAAAACTTCTATAATCTTGCTGTCTCATATTTTTCTTAGATTTTAAGTAAGAAAGTAGAAACTGCGATGAAAACCTGATCCTAAAACTTTACGAAGTTAAAAAAGAAATGAGAGATGAAATTATTAAATATTCGAAAGATATTTTTGCACACAGTACAAAGTTAAATGAAAAGTAATTTTCAGTTTGACGAACTGTATGTACAGAATATTAAGTTCTTTTTGTGTAGGTACTTATTTAAAGAGTTGAGAATATACTGTCTACGGTTTTATGCTACTGTTTTCTAGAAGAGCGATGGCCGTCATATTATAACGGCTGTCATAAAGGTCTGTCATTTTCACCAGTATTTGACATTTAGGTATCAAAAACGCTCTGTATTTGGACTACCGTTATTGTTTGTCCGTTTTTTCTTGCTTATTTTTTGTTGTAATTTTTGGCGTTTAAAGTGCCATTTACGTGCCTATTTGAAATAAATGCTTATGCTTTGACTTTGACTTTTGACTTCGATGCTTTAAGGCCATGGATAAAAACTCCAATTTAAAATCTCTGAATCCTTAATGTCCTTGTTTAGCTTGGCAATTTCTACAGAAACAATATCAATGGTAGCGAAGCCTCATAAAAAAACCCTTAAATAAACGAGCCATAACCATTAATACCTAAGAACTTTTTACGATTACGACTTGTTATATTATTTAAGGAGCCTTTTCCAATTTGCCATCTAATGCATGCTATGGTTGGCATTGAGGATTAGCCACTTAGTTATAAAGACTAAAATTGAACTTCCCAACTTCAAAATTTGTTAGTATCAATGCCTATAACTCTGCAGAATTTGGATTCCATATTGTACAGTTATCATTACGTACTTAACTACATAAATAATTAAATCTTGATAACCTTTAGATGCCTTTAATCTCCTAAGACATAAGCTAGTCTTAATAATTTAGCAAGCTTATAATCTATACTATTCCAAGGTCCCACAGTTCTGTTAACGCCGACTAATTAGTAAATGATGAATCGACGATCATACCTTGAACTGCATTAAGACTTGTTTGTAGACACGTTAATTAGGCACTTATACTTCTTCTGTTAATTACACCTAGCAACTGCTCCAATTAATGTTTTCCGCTTCTCAAGTACCTGTTGAGAAAATTCGTGTTTCGGAAGCACCGAGCAAAATACTTTGACAGCTTAATAAGTTGGCGACTGTTTAAAATTTCCTTTCAGGAATCAGAAAGTTGGGCGTTCTCTGGAGTAACTGATGTCGGGTTATTGGTAGAAGCCATTGTTCATACTTTAGAAAATAGTTCGGAAACTGACGAATGAGACTCCTCAAATTGTAAGCCCCGAAATAGAATAACGCAATTAAACTGGAAGCATCAAGAAAAAACAAAACACTAACGCAAACCAAGACATAATATGAATGACGTATTTTTATTGTTGCTCGTATTTTTTTTTTTCTGATTACATAAATGTGTTGTGGTATACAAGATGCCCGGGAGGTTTACGCAAACAAACGGCCAGATTTTTCCTAACAGCCGGAACCATTTTATGGCATAATCTTTCATTTTATATGTGGTAGGAATGCCTAATAGAACTTTGAACTACGTGTTTTGGTTCTTGCAGTTTCAGAAATTAAGATTATTGTATGTACAACTATAGAATTCTAATGTGTTTGATTTGTAGCAAAATGGATTTTTATGGCCTCAGACATGTCATTTGAAAGTAAATACAACATCCTTTAAAATGGTTTGGTTGGTTTTTCGAATATTTTTCAGAGATCAATCAATCTGTGTAGTCTTTTTCCCAACTAATTTAGGACCGGCTTCCAGTCTAATCGGATGCACCTAAATACCAGTATTTTAAAAGGAGCGACTGCCTACCTGACCCCCACCACCCAGTTACTGGGTATCACGATACCCTTTGGTGAGAATCTTAAGAGACAGACTTTTGGGGTAGCTAGAATATTTTTCAGAGAATAATAAAGATAAACAGAGGCCGTATTAGGACGCATTCATGCCACCATTTTTCCAATGTGAAAGAGAGACGGAGCTATAATATATGTAGATAGCAATATTTCTTTTTTGCAATGGAATAATGGCGGCATTACCTAATACGGCCCCTGGGCCCAATATGACCACTTATGCCAGTAGCTGGCACAAAAGTATGCAAGTAGCTTGCATGTCATTATGGTATTCACCAATCAGCTTGCATGCCGTGTGCCATAACAACTTCTGATTGGTGAATACCATACTGGTATGCCAGCTACTTGCATACTTTTGTGCAAGTTACAGGCATGTGTGTGGGAGCCCTTAACGATTCCTTACGTCCAAACCACGTCAAATCCTTACATAATCACTGTTTCTAATAACGTATTCTCTATGACACAATGGCTTGCTTTGAACTGTCATAATACAAGTTGTCAGTACGATTGACATTTTGATTCCTTGCGGTTAACAAGACACGATATTGACGTGGTTTGATTTCGCGGGGAATAATACAGAATTTGAGCCCAGAACATTTTATAGACGAGATTTAAGTGAGGATTATTGTAGTCTTTGGTAAGAATAACGTCAGCAACAGCGGCGACAATTTGTTTAGCGCAACGCGTTACTATTTGAAATAGCGCTACTGTTGTCAATTCCACAGATTCCACGCTTGGAAACTCTGACTTTCCAATATAAAGCTTACTCCCAGTTCCGTTTCACTCGTTTGAAATCCATCGTAAAATCGATTCGAATTTTGGTAGTTGAAAACTACAGAAAAAACTATTATTTAAAAAGAAAACATCCGATTTGGTGTCGTTGGTTCCGCATTTTTGTTTTTTGATACCGGCTTCCGAATTTAAAGTTATTTTTCACTTTGTAGTGTATTTTTTTTTGAAGTCGGTTGATTTTTTTGTAAAAAAGTTTTTATTTTTCACGTTTTAGTTGTATCTACCCCATACAAACTCATATAACACTACTCGCTATGTAAATAACAGTGACAGGAAGTTATTAAAACATCATCAATATATACCAAGTGGAAAAAAATCGTATTATTGAAGCTAACTCAAAAACTAACCCTAGGCATACCTTATTCATCAAAAAAAGAATTTTGCAAATCTTTCTATAAATGGCGGAGTTATGCCCGAACATACATAAAAAATATATATACCTATAAACATCCAAATTTATGACCTCCTTCCTTTTTTGAAATCGGTTAAAAACAGTCGTAATCGAAACTTTTCGTATTTAAATGATCATATTTTATGACAGAACATTATTTTTACTTATCATTTCTGCATCAACGACTGTCTAGTTATCGTAGTGATCCCAAGAGCTACTTCTTTTTAGCGTGTCGATGGCAATCTAAATGAACTCTGCTCAGAATTTGGTTTTTGGCGCTATCACTAGCGTCCATCAGTTTCTGTATCGTGCAGCTGACAGGACTTGCAGGGCATGATATTAACTGTCCCAGCATTTGTGGAACAGCACCACTGGAACACAAAGCCGGTCACACATTCCTGGACTTACGCTTATGGCCGAGATCTGTCACCCAAAGCACGGTGACGCAGTGTTTGGTACCGGCGTAACCATACTATACATCGCAAGCGCTAATGCCGAGCATGAGTTCCTGGGTTCGACTCCCCGGGCCGGGCAAAGAGTTATTGGGTTTTTCCGTTTGGAATTTTTCAGCAGCAGCCTGGGGTCTGGATTTTTTTTTTTATTTTTTTTTATTTGAAATGGGTTTGCTCTTGACTCTAGTCTAGGTCAGAGATGACAGAGACAAAGTCTACGATGGAGTGAGCTCACCCAGAAGAAGCCTGTTCACTCTCACTTTGAAGAGATTCGGGTTGTATGCACTCGGAAACACAAACGCAGGTAGAGAGTTCCACTCTTTTGCTGTGTGCATTATAAAGGACATTTGAAAACGCTTAGTGCGGATTTGTGTGCATAAGGCTCGCCCCCTATTATATGGCGAAATGTGGGTACACCTCTGTGTAACCCTTTTTTTTTCATGATGTGAAATCATCAAATAACCCCTTCCGCTCTGGGTGGAGGGGAAGGGAGTGTCAGACTCTTACGACTAAAACCCACCTGTATTACTTCCTTAGCCCTTTATGTTTCGGGCCAGCGGTAACCCTTTCGGACAATCCCGCTGACCCGGCAGTACTCTCCGCCCGCAGGCCCACGCCTACGGTGGCCGGGAGTCGTCGCGCGGCTCCCGATCTGTATAACCCTTCGGGCAATACACGCACATGTTATGTTGCACATGTTATTCTGCAAAAAAACTGACGTTACATTTTCTTTTGGAATATTAGCTGTCCATATCAATCCACTTACGAAAGATCCTTTGCCGTCAAAATATGTCAACCACTCCCTCTTCCTTCAAACATAAAAGGGTTAAGCGTTGATAAAGGAAACGTATAAGAACCCCACAGAACCGCATGCACGGCTACCTTGACTGAAAATCGTTCAAATTTCCGATATATCTAATCCGAATTCCGTTTGTTCGCAGGACTGCGAGTGGCACACATCAAGCTGATTGTACCTGTAAGTATACATACACACGTTAAACCTACACAACACAACACAGATGCATAGGTACAATTTACCCATAGAGGACCGCTTGTTTGCAAATCGTGATGTGATTCCCGGTTTTTGGTCGCGTCGCTTGGAATGCTTGATGAGCTTCTCGAACTAAATTAAACATGATTGAGGCTTCGACGGAAAATACAAGTAAATAGGCTTCGGCAGATTGAAGAAGATTGATTGATTGAAGTATTTACTGATGTTCATGTCGATACGAAACTTCATTTAAATGAAGCTAAAGATTCTGTATAAGGATTTAACAGAATACTTAAGGGGGATTCGCTAAGTTAGCCCTCGAAATTCAAATTTTCTTACGTTTTTTGCAATTTACTGGCCAGTGTCAGTGTGTTCATGAAATACCAATTATAGGATTATATGAATTGAGAGTGTTGTGTAGATAAAGATATAATATAAGATAAAGCAAACTGCAAAAAAAAAGTAGAAAATTTGAATTTCGCGGCCTACCCAGCGCATTAATGAAAAGCACGCTAACTTAAGCAATTCTAACAAATGCAACGTTTAATTAATTTGAAGCTCAAGAGAGTATAGGTATTAAATAATTAATTAGTGACGGGTTTTCATAAATTAATATTCTATTAAAACGTGAACTATACGCTTGCTCGAGAATATTGGTACAGTTAGCAACATAATCATCGTTAAGCAAAGCAGCATAATACAATAAACCAGTCTTACCAATTGGTATCGTATTAAGGCTCCTTCAAACAAGCGCGACACGACGCGCGACACGACACGCGACACAAAGGCACCGCAATTCGCGCAACAAGCGGTGCCTTAGTGTCGCGCGCGATTCGCGTCGCGCGTCGCGCCTGTTTGCAGGAGCCTTTACCCAGTAACTGGGTTGTGAAGGTCAGATAGGCACTCGCTCCATGTAAAATACTGGTATTCAGCTGCTTCCGGTTAGACTGGAAGCCGACCCCAACATAGTTGGGAAAAGGCCAGACAGATGATGATGTTCACAGTCTGATCGATCTCAGTGTCAATCTGTCAAAAATACCTCTAATTTCCCTACATTTTTGACAATTGTTTGTCGTCGAGATGAGACTATATACTTTGAAAACGTTTTAAATTACGAGGACTGTCCTTCTGACACAACATAGGTAGGTACAGACGTCAGCACATCAACCTACCAGAAACTGTCAAATTTTCGCAAATAACTTTGAACCTAATGCTTTAGCGATAAAGTTGATAATCTATTAAAGAAATTTGACAGATTGTAGTAGGTTTATGTGCTGGCGTCTGTACATCAGATAAAAACAAATAAAAATCACATAAAAAGTGTAAAGTCCGATGTAAGAGAGAAAATGATGACGATGATGTCACCATATCGGAAAATCGATGAGTTTCACCAGTTTCTGAACAGGAATGATTAAACTTTAGTGTTTAGGTAATTGGTATCTGTTATGTATTTAGTTGCTCATACTATAAGTCTTAATGGATATTTAACTACCGGGCTTCAGCGAACGGCTTGCGATACACGCATTGGTCCCAAGTCAATTTTCCAATTTAAACAATAATGTAACATAATTTACGAAAGACCTAATACCAATTAGAGTAAGTATTGAGTTAAAAGCGTGACCAAAACTTATTTTTTTAAAGCTAGTTATTATTATTAAGAAAATATAAATAAAAAAATATAAAATAATTAAAAATATAATAAATAAATAATAAAATAAATAAATAATAAATATAATATATAATAAATATATTGTATTTGATAGCTGTAAGCCACCCAAACACAATAAAATAAAATAAAATAATAAAATAAAATCGTGATAGCATTACTTTATGCATAAAAAATTTATTCTTATTGCCTTAAAAAAAGATTATTTGCCTTGGCTCAATCTGCGGCCAGTATGGCAATATACAGAATTAAAAAAAAGGCGATTCAGTAGTCAACTATCAAGGAATTATTTGCAGCACTAGTGTTTATTCCGTTACACCTTGTAGATTACCAACTTATCTTCCAAGCCAACATTTGGCCAAGCTAAACTGCAAATGGCCTTTCAGAATATTTTAATTTTAAATAACGGACGAGAGTTTTGCCTAACAAAACTTTCCTTTCGGCTGTTTTTGAAACTTCTATTTTATTCAGCAGTATAGAATATATTCAAAACGATTCTTTGGGAAGGACAAGGAATATTTGAGTCAATTGATCCCATCTTCGGATGTCAAATACATTTTACGAGTATGTATCGGGTCGGTGATCATTTTGCCGGGTACAAAAGCTTTTAGTGAATAAGTATGTGCGTGTGGGTTGAATTGTGTGAAAAAAGCGGCTAAGTGCTAGTCAGACTCGCAAACGAAGGGTTCCGTACCACCGCTTTACACGACATTTAACACTGCTAGTTTTAAAATAAAAAAAACTTTAGTAACGAGCAAAAAACAGAAAAAAACACGTTTATTTATGGAGACGGGGGTCCTTTAATTTAACTTTGTTTTATTTTTTAACGCTGTAAAAATTTCAAATGTATACCTATTAGTAGCACGGTTCAACAGATACAGCCCTGTGACAGACGTCAATCTGTCGCGCTGTCCGTCCGACAGCCTTAGTAATAGGATCCCATTGACACCATTTGTCTACGGAACCCTAAAAATGCTCCCATACTTCCATTATTTGATGTCTATAAGGTTTGAAAGCCTAAATCGTTCCATCTGATCTTTACTTTTGACCTCTTTTGTTAAGGGATCATTTTGTGATGAAGGTCGCACTGAAAATATAATATATTTTTGTATCCACACTAGACTTCGTCTGCGTGAAATTTCTTGTTCCCCGACCCATTCCGTTACATCGCAACGCCTGTCCGTGCTATTACTTCGTTTATGCTTAGCGTTCTTTCTTTTTTCTTTTTGCCTGGCTTCTAAGGGTCCCAGCGTGATGTAAAAGAGCCTATAGTCTTCCTCAAGAATTGAGCTATAAAATGCAAAAAAAAAAACCAACTGGTAGTTCCACAGATTTGCGCGTTCAAACTTTATTATTAGTACCTACAGGTGTACAGACGCCAGCACATCAGGCTACCCGAAACTGTCAAATTTTCTCAATCAACTTTGAACCTTGTGCTTTAGCGATAAAGTTGAAAATCTATTAAAGAAATTAGACAGATTGTGGTAGCTTGATGTGCTGGTGACTGTACATTTCACTCACAAGTATACTAAACTATTTCTGTTATATTTAAGTGAAGAACTGGAATTGACAGGTAAATAAAATGAATCGGGTACTAAAGTATGGGTCGTAGTAACCATTCAATTTGCTTACAAAACCATTCTATTACAATTTTAAAGTGTTTGCATAAAAGAACAGTGGGCGTTTTTAAAATGCTTGTAGTTGTATAAATAAATTATGAGTTTTCCTTTCATTTTCGTTTTCTATTATGTATTTCTTTCAATTTTTTATTTTATTTTATAATATATCCACGGTCTTTATTATAAATAGAATTATATTTATGATAATTTATTTTTGATTATCCCTACGTGATCTAATCAGAAATAAAGAGATCCGCAGGAGAACCAAGGTAACCGACATAGCCCGAAGAATTGCCAAATTTAAGTGGCTATGGACAGGACACATTGCTCGCAGAACAGATGGCCGATGGGGCCGAAAGGTTCTGGAGTGGCAACCGCGTACCGGAAGAAGTAGCGTTGGAAGGCGTCCCACAAGGTGGACCGATGACCTTGTGAACCCTAGGAATCCGCTGGACGCGGCAAGCAAAGAACCGGTCAAAGTGGCGGTTTTTGGGAGAGACCTATGTCCAGCTGTGGACGTATTTCGGCTGGAATTAATGAATGAATTATTCATTAGGATTCTTCGCTGCATTGTAAAAGTTTCTACTGAGTTAGAAGCTACATTAAAACGGCTTTTTGTCAGCCTTAAGTCATAAAACTTGAGAGACCCAAATTTCAGTTTTACATCTTTGTTATTTCTTGCGACCGCAAATAAGAAATGAGCTGACAGCTTGACATTAACATTATTATCATCTCTAAGACTTTCTTATTATTCTAATTTAGCGCATCAATTATTATAATCAAGCGCTTTACGTTACGTATATACATTTAATTATCACTGCTCTCAAAATGGTGACGGAAAATATCGTGAGAAAACCGGCATTTCCTAGAACCAAAAATTCAAAGGCATGTGACATCTACCAACCCGCACTGGGCTCGCGTGGTAGATTACAGCCCACTTCCTTTCGAAGAATGGCGGTCTGTATGCCAGCTGTGAGAACATTATAAGCTGATTATGAACTATAATTTAGTTTTCTATAGCCTCGCTATCAGGCTTCTCCCATTACATTTAAACTACATATTATCTTTATCTCATGTAATCAATCAATCGTCTAATATCCTTTCAATGCGAAAATCTCAATAAAAATCCTAACGACGAACGTTAGTAGTTTTATTGTTTTGTTGTATCATCTACTTATTTGAATATACACCCTCAAATCTGGCACTAAAGTGCACTATTATGTATCATTTTAGATGTTCCTTCAGTGGAATTGTTTTACACCTCTTTGCGGATACCTCCATAGAGCTTTTTCTAAAAGGATTTGTTCTATTTGCGTCAGTATTGCTTTCTTGTAAATAGAAATGGTCTTTAATCAATGAAGTGGGATGTTTAGGGCTTTTTGTCGCTATATTGGAGCGACTGCCTATCTGACCTCCACAACCCAGTCACTGGGGTAACTCGATACCCCTTAGTAAGACTGATTGTCAGACTTTCGGGCTTCTGACTAGCTGTAACGACTGTCAAAGATCTACGAATGACAGCCGGAACCAAGGATAGCACGTTAAGCAGCTAACGTGCTTTCTTTGGCATGGAGGGGGGTCACCCATCCACAGACCGACCTTGACAAGCGTTGCTTAACCCTAAGATTGACCCCGTGCGGCTATTATTATTTAGCCATGAGCCTCTCATGTGAGTCATGTATCTCAAGATTAATGTGTATATAACTTATTTATGTATTTGTGTACCTAGTTTTAAAAGATTTTTTTTTATCATTGTTCCTCTCATTCAAACCACCTGTCATCCAATCTCTTCACCACCCTTGGTTGACTGGTAGAGAATGCCTAAGGCATTAAGTCCGCCTTTGTACCTTTTTGTGCGAGAAGTTTAAATAAATAAATAAAATTAATCAATGGTTTTCAGATAATATTTGTACAGACGTTTATTTCCATACAAAAGAAGTATCCGTATAATGTAACATTTCTTCCTGAATTTCAGCGTACTTCAGTTCAGTGTCTTTTATACTATTTAATACTGCCTTATTTCGTATTATATGTAAAAGTAAGCAAATGTATTCTGTTTTTTTTTTTCTCATTTCCATTGTCTTTAATTTATTACTTCTCATAAAATTGTGCGGTCTAGTTAATCGTCATAAATTTTAGTCTCAACATATTTTTAGGTTTTTTTTTCTGTAATTCATAACTAAAATAGAATTACTTTGTTTATTTATTACACGGTTTATAAATAGTAGTAATAAATAGTTAGTCATAAAATTGCAGATAGTTAACAAGTTGAGATCGAAGAGTGGCTCGTGGCTAAACAATAACAGCCTCGGTTTGATCTTCAGGGTTAAGCAACGCATGCCGAGGTCGGTCCGTGGATAGGTGATCAGCCATTAGATGCATACCGAGACCCTCCGAGCCTCGGAAAGCACTTATTGGTCCTGTTACTAGTAGTCAGAAACTCAAAAGTCTAACAACAAGTCTTACCAAGGGGTATCCTACATTATCCAACTGTATCCTACATTATGTAACTGGGTTGTGGAGGTCAGATAGGCAGTCGCCCCATATAAAATAGTGATATTCATCTGAATACTGTAAGACTGGAAACCGACCCCAATATAGTTGGGAAAAGGTTAGGCAGATGATAAATCTACAGCGAATGAAACTAATTTTGGCACATTTCCATTCATTGAGAAGATACAAAAATTCTACAATGTTAAAAAACTTCGAAATCGATTTTATGTCTATTTTATGTCGTCTTTCAGAAGTAACAAATTCAAAACATTTTCGCAAACACAGCTCCTACTTGTTATACAAGTTATCACAAGGTTATTTGGTCAACTTTGAACCCGCCGTAAAAAACGAACTTCGGCAATAAAAGGACCATTAAAATCGCTTCAGTAGTTTCATAGATTTACACACTCTACTTAGTTACCGTATCTTTTTGGTGGGCTAGCAACTTGTCAAGCCGTCTTATAACCCAGATACTATAAATAGTATCTTAAAGTGAAGGTCAGCAAGTCAGCAAGTTTGAATCTCATCATCATTACAGCTGAAAGACGTCCACTGCTGGACATAAGCCTCCCCCAAGCACCCCCACTTCGATCGTTTCTGTGATTCTCTCAGTTTGTATCTATTTAGGTACAAGTTTTTCATGCAGATCGACATGTGTCTAGTTGTAACTGGCACTGACTGGAGAGATCCACTCAAATTTGTATGGTTTTTTCCTCAAAAGACTATTTCAGACATTAACCTGCATGGTCCTCATATGGCCTGACTAAGAATATGTCTGGACTTTAAAAGAGACTGTGACCCCTGAGTTTGTTACGGTCTTTATTCTCAGAGTAGTCAGTTAGGAAACACAGAAAACCTCTAGTAAAAACAAAAAATGATGTGTAAAAGTGTTTTTAAACCAATTTACAGAAATGAATATCATTTATATGGTTTGTTGTTGTTTAACTCGTTTTCAGCATACGCTTTTCAATGAATAGGTACATTGCGTGCCACGTAAGAAGAGACTTGACACACCACGTGGTCTGACATGCGCAGAACACGATTTTAGGTATCTTTAGCGGTATGAGGTCTGAGTGCGGGACGGGACCGGACGTCACAGGGGCAGCGGAAAGAGGCGGGGGAGGCGGGGTCAAGTCTCTTCTTACGTGACACGCACTGTATTCTAGTTTACTCACTACTGCAGAAGTTTCTAGAACTATAAGCGAACTACTCTTACCAAACGTTTGAAGGCTTTTGCAAACAGGTGCGACGCGCGACGCGAATCGCGCGCGACACAAAGGCACCGCTCGTTGCGCGACTTGCGGTGCCTTTGTGTCGCGTGTCGCGTCGCGCCTGTGTGTACGAGCCTTGACGCTGAGTAAACACAAACACACGCCATATTTGCGGTTGACAAATCACAATCGTTGAATGGTCAAAGGAATTGATAGAAGGGGACATAAACTGGAGTCAAACAGATGTTCCCAAAAGCGACGATGCGGCATGATTCTGGTACAGCAACTTCCATAAAGTTTTCGTAGATATTGTTCTACTAGATTTGCGTCGCGCTGTCGTGTCGTGCCTGTCTGCGGGAGCCTTAAAGAAATATACATAATTATTTACTATGGAGTCAGACGGTAGACGAGTATTATTATAGCGAAACAATGCGACTAAAGATATACAGAGGTAGAGTAGGTGTAGGTACATAATGAGATGAGAGGTAGAAAGGACGGCGCGTCACAGCGCACGATTCATTGTACAATTTCATAAAGGCAAACTCAAGATGTTACATCTAGACTTGGATAAAATACAGCATGTATCAGAACTGTGTAGTCAAATTTAAAGGTCAAATCGAGAAAAAATAATCAGCCATCCCATACATTTGGGTCGTGTAGTTATTGATGTTTTGTATGGGACAATATATATTTTTTTCACGATTACGAAGTTGGTCTTGTGGACAAAGTTATTCAGTTTGATGATCTGTACCACACCCTAGCCCCCAGCAATCAGTGATCTTATCCGCAATACCCATTTCACCGTTTAGGATATCCATGTAAATCTAAACAAGGATGTTTCAGAGAAGCTACGGATTTCTGTCATGTATAACGTGACGTCATGTTAGTATCAGCCAGCTGTGACGTTTACAGTTCGGTGTAACGTCAATACAGACCGTTGACGTTGTCGCAGTGAACATTCATGACAGGATGATTTCTGGCCGACAAATGGAATTGTGATGGATCGCGCACTGTTTCGTCGATGTGATTTAGGTGAATGCGGAATATTGTATCTACTTAATTACTTATTTTACTTTCAGAGTATTATAGTAGTTAGTATTATTTGTGTGTTTGTGTGTGTACACACACACACATTAGTAGTATGGGCTTTGTCTGTTTTTTGGTCTCTGATGTCAATGTAGTTAATCACTGAATATAACTTATGCTCGTATTTTTGAAATTAAATTATTCTGTAACTGTGAGGGAATATGTACCTACGAAGCTTTAACTGTTTTTAATACGGCTGTAGTATTTATTGGTCTTGCAATAAAATGCTATTGAAATAATTCAGATGTGATTCATTGTATTGTTACAAGCAGGATTCGTAAATATATCCGATATTTTATAATAAGCTGCTGATTCTTTTTTCGCGATTTCAGGTTTGGTTCCATAGTAATAGTTGTTCATAATGATAAGTACAATGACCCCTTAAGAGGTTATCCATTAATTACCGGACACCCTGTATATGGGATATTGTATATCGTGTATAAAAAAGGAGTTGTAGAATAATAGTTTTGTGATTGATTATTTTTCGTTTTTATTATAAACGCAACAAATAATTACACATTTAATATCAATTGATATAGTATCGAGATTTACATCATGATATATTTCAGCGAAACCTGGTTTCTATGCACGATATCATCCTGTTCCCTTTAGCGAAACATATCAATGAGCAAATTGAGCAGGTAACCCCAATTCCCACGATAGAGGAAACTTGTGTAATGGCTTTGTAATTCAAATGTTTCATATTCATAACAAAGCTCCAAACATTACTCTAAACATTGACAGGTTACACAATTACTAACTACGATGCAAAGTTGCTAAGGTTAGTAGTTGATGAGGTTACAAATTCACTTTGTTATATTGTTGTCTTAGGGTTTTGCTGCGTTAGTTCTGCTAAGAAAATTCTATTAATAGAATACATATGTCTTCCTACTGCTGGAAATAGTTTTGTTTTTCTTGTTTTTGCTTTTAATAAATAGTTAGTAAAATAATAAAAGTATATATCTAGTGAAAGATCGATGTAGTAGATCAATGTATATCTCTCTCTTCCCGAGACAGTTCATCTGACAATGTGGTGGAAAGAGACACGGAGCATCATAAGCTCTGTAGAATTGAATGCAAATGATTTACTTGCAAATCTTGATTTAATGACCACGCTATAAAACAGCTATGAAAATATCTAACTTTTCTGAAGCTTAACTTTCTTCTGACTCAACAGAATTAAATAGATCCACTTATTTTTCAGTTTAAACTGCATTCACTAAAGCTGTAATTAATGCTCGCCAAACTTTCATTTAACTTAAATATAAAGGTGTGCTTACATGGGTACTTTAAGAGGTATTGCAAGTAAGACGTCACGACAATACTGAAATTGTGGCAATTTTTGCTAAAAATTGAAACCACCGTTGCGCTTTGGAGCGATATCCAGAGCAATATGGCTGACAAAGTCAAATAATTTAATAAAAGTAGGTCAATGGTGAATAAAAGGCACTTTTGAACATCGACATTTACAAGAAAATAGAATTTGAAGTTCCCCTTTTAAATGGTAGTTTCGTATAGACAAGAATTGCCGAAACAGTTAAGACAATTTATGAGAGAAAAGATTTTTCTACTTATTTTACCAATCTCCAGCAATTTGGCTGGGTATGATTGATGAAAATGAGGTGGAAGCCGAACCAATATAGTTGGTAAAGGGTAGCAGATAGATGTTGATCGTTGAAAAAGTGGTCCGTGTAAGCACAGCTTAAGAAAGGTAGTTAATTAGCATCACATCAAGTGGCTGCATCTTGAGGAGCCTTTAAAGTTTACGATGTGTTGCCTCCCGTCTCTTTGTCACCATGTACAAGTTTATTATTATTACAACGTGCATCCATGTTACTTAGCAGAAATGTTCCTGTCTGGCTTTGTATAGGAAATTCGTATTGTGCTTCACAAGAATCATAACATGTACCTATTTGATTTCATTGCATTTTTGCGTCATATTAGGTGACACAAGGAACATTCTTTATAGGAATGTACTTACTCAGAAAAATAAACCAATTTTACCATACAACCACTACACTCCCTTGACGAATGTACCTCGTATACGTATTGTATTCATTAGGCAGTGTCTGATTCCATAACGTTAATAATTACCTACTACTGTAAGTTTAAAACAAAAGTTAATAAAGATAAATTCAGCACATAATTCTAGACCACTAGCGTAGAAACTTTTCAACGTTTATAAAAAAAAATGTTGTTTCATGGAAAATCTACGTGGTCAAAATGTATGCAACAGCAATTTATTTTTAATAACCAACGAAAAATTTCAACGCAGGGGTTCAGAATCTTGTATAACTGAATGAATCCATGGTAACAGGCTGCGCTTCAATATCCCTGCTAACCCTGTGTACTAGTCGATAAAATTGATTGAATTGATTGATTTAATTTGATTGTTGATTGATTTCTGTCAAATCGTATTTAATTTCATCATCATCAACTTACATTAAAGCTTTTTACTGTTGAAAATGAGCGCAAAATGGTCCAAATTTCGTAATATAAATCTGTTCTATGAAAACCCTTCAAGAGTCTAGATGCACATTTAGAAATTTATTCAGCAAAACAATAGTATAATTTGTGATGTTTTCAAGCACAAAAGTCCAGTGATTTAGAATCTTGAGAAATTATCTGCAGTGCTTATTTATTAGTTAAAATATTCGAATAATTTAATGTATACCTATTTAATTTAAACTGGGAATGATAATGATGAATAACGAGGCACTTATAAACATTTAACTGTTATCAACAGCAGTAGAATACAGTTTCCTTTGTTGGCGTGGCTATAAAATTAAATAATTTATCACCTTGCTGAATCACGTCCGAAATCTTGGAAACTCGTTTAAAGACAGAAGACATTTTAATAGTCCATTTTTAATTAAATGTTTTCGTAAACTTTTGTCAGGGGTATGCGACTGTGCGTGTATGACCAGATGTATGAACGTGAACGATCCTAGTAGGTGGGATGCTGTAATTTCTGCCTGCTTCCATGGGAAGAATGCGTGAGTTTATAAATGTATGTTTTCGTAAAGTTCGCTGCAAAAAGTTTTTACTATCTTAAAAACATCGTCCAATCCTTTAGTGCTTTGCCTTCTACTCGATATTACTCCCAATAAAAAGCTATGGGTTCTAAATGGTTCATTACATACTAGAGTTCCTTGCCCGTTCCAATTCAAATAGAGTTATTCTTAGGGTTCATAAAAACGTTCATAACTCCCATTTATGGTTGTGTATGCGGTGATTAAGTAACCAATATAGACGCTATAAATTTATTTGTATAGGTAAGTTACTGCTTCTGTTCTCGGTGGCTCGGTATTTTAGTTACGAGTTTCTTGTGTAAGTTCCGGTATGTTTGACTTTAATTTTGTTTTCCGTCATTGTTAAACGTCCTTCTCCCGGATTTTGTCACGGCAAAATCAACAAAATAAAACCAACAACGAAGTTAAAATCAACTGCTGATTGGCAGTTGTTTGTTATAAATGATAAATGATTTTTTTTGTAAGTAGGTTTGTACAAACACTTTTACATGTCAATCATGTTTTTTTTTAACTAGAATAGGTCGGCGTTTCCTATCTACTCTGAGAAGAAAGGCCGAAACAAACTCAGAGGTCACACACAGTCTCTTTTAAAGTCCAGACATAATCTTGGTCAGGTTATATGAATACAATGTAGATCGATGTCTGAGATAGTCTTTTGAGGAAAGAACCACACAGATTGAGAGGCCCTGTCCAGTCAGTGCACGCATTTGTCAGAAATCGTGCAGCTCAACTCAACTGCAACTGTTGAAGTTGTCTGAACAATATTCAAGTGTAGAAATCTATGAAAACATCATCAAGTTTTTGGCAACTCATAGTAGGCGTGCCTAATTGATACATTAGTGTATCTTCATATCAAACTAAAATTCAATCTTTGCGTTTCAGTTTACATAAAACCTCACACAGAATTGATAGTCACGCCGTGGTCTCCTTATTCCGTACATTGGATTTCTAAAATAATATTTGAGCATAGCAAAATAAATATTAGATTAGCGTGCATTTTGCATGATCTAACGTTCTGCAACCTTTTACGTAGAAAATTGTAGGAATTCTATTAAAATATGCAAATATACGACGAATATGTTTACCTTGGACAAACTGTCCAGTTAGGTAGGTCCAACTTCGAGAAAGAGGTCAATCGTCGAATCCGACTCGGCTGGGCAGCGTTCGGGAAGCTACGCAATATCTTCTCGTCCCACGTACCGCAGTGCATGTTGCCAGTGATGACCTATGGCACTGAAACGTGGTCGATCACAATGAGCCTTATCAGAAGGCTGAAAGTCACCCGAACGGCAATGGAGAGGGCTATGCTTGGAGTTTCCCTGCGTGATCGAATCAGAAATGAAGAGATCCGCAGAAGAACCAAGGTAACCGACAGAGCCCGAAGAATTGCCAAATTTAAGTGGCTATGGACAGGACACATTGCTTGCAAAACAGATGGCCGATGGGGCCGAAAGATTCTGGAGTGGCGACCGCGTACCGGAGACGTAGCGTTGGAAGGCCTCCCATAAGGTGGACCGATGACCTTGTGAACGCTGCAGGAACCCGTTGGATGCGAGATGCACAGAACCGGTCGAAGTGGAGGTGCTTGGGAGGGGCCTATGTCCAGGAGTGGATGTCTTTCGGCTGAAATGATGAAGCAAATATATTTTATTTATCAAAACCTCATCGAATCAGGTGTTTGTCGGCAACTGGTCTCGATTCTCGTTAATTTGACAAGCTATAATGAAAAAACTTTTCGGTATCGAAGTTTTAAAAGACGTTCACATTTTGCTTTTTGTTAAAACTTTGTCTCCGGCACCGTTCTGACTTTGATTTAAACATATTTTTACTATGACAAAAAGTTTAACAGACGATTGAGGTTTCGGTAGAAAATGATGCTGATTTTTCCGTTTTTTTTTTCAGTTTTCATATCTTTCTATTATCCAGAAATGTTAAGACTTTTAATTGTAAGACCGACTAGTTGCGCAAACTTAGTTATTCATTGATAGTTTCAGGTGTAAATAGATAAATAATTTCCCCGTGAAACCATCAATGAATAACTAAGTTTGCACAACTAGTCTCGTTATGTAAATCCGTCTTTAGAGAAACGCAAACCTCTGTTTCTGTTTCATCTGAATTTATCAATCTTAATATAAGCACGTAACGTAACATAATTAAAACGTTCCTTTGTAGAAGGGAAATCTCTGAAATCTCCTTTACTAATTACTAAGTGCCTATCTGGGTTAAATTAAATAACAGTGGTATATTGAAAGTAGTAAAAACACAAGAGCGGCACACGTGAACTATGGAATGGTGGACGTGCAAAAGGGAAGAGTGAGATATCACGAGTTGGCTATATGACAGCTACCACAGATTAGAACATTCTAATCTATATCTTTACTATATAATATAATAAAGCTGAAGAGTTTGATTGTTTGTTTGGTTGAACGCGCTAATCTCTGGAACTACCAGTCGGATTTGAAAAATTCTTTTTGCATTTGATAGCCCAATTCTTGAGGAAGGCTATAGGCTATTTAACATCACGCTATGACCTTTAGGAGCCGAGCAAAAAGAAAAACAGAAAAAACGCTAAGCAAAAACGAAGTAATAGCGCGGGCAGGCGATGCGATGCGACGGGGTGGGGCGGGAGAACAAGAAAGTTCACGCGGACGAAGTCGCGGGCTAGTGTCATATAAACAAGGCTACAGATTTACAAGTATTTATTCTAACACAATAACTACATACCAACTCTACTGCGATCTGCACGTCCACTCTATCAAACCAAATCCGTATAATTTTGAAGGAAAAAATTGTCTGTTAAACATCGTTAATGACGCAATGAATGTCGTTGAACTGTCAAAATGAAAGCTATTGCTATTGATAGTAGAGCAGTGCTGTGAGGACTGGTGGCCCAGTAGAAATGGCCCCGACCGGTCATAGGTTCAAATCCAGAGAGGCGCTTTACTTTGTGTACATTATTTCATCACCACTGCTTTCAAAACGCGATATTTTCCTTCACGAAAATATCGTGAAGAAATCGGCATGTCCTAGAATCAAAAATTCCGTGACATGTGACATCTACAAACCCGCACTGGGCCCGCGTGGTAGATTACAGCCCACTCCCTTTTAGGGCCAGTGCACACCATGTTTTTTAAACGCGCCGTTGACGCGCGTTTTAGTAACGTGCGTCGACGGCGCGCTTTTATCCTACAGAAGGTCTACAGGCTGCGTCTGACTCGCGTGCGTATCGCGTCTGTATCGCAACAAACGCGCGTCGACGGCGCGTTTAAAAATGTGGTGTGCACAGGCCCTTAGGCTTATGTCCCAGCGATAGGAATATTATAGAATATAATAGAATTTTCTTTATTAAAGTGACCAAGACTCAAAACTCAAAGACTCAAACTCAAACAAGATTGTTAGTCAAAACTCACGACTATATTAGTAAGCACAGACACTAAACAAAAGCATAAAAAATAACGATTGGTCACCGTTGACATCCAATGAGAGACGGCACAACAGTGACCCACGTAAACACAGTCAAGGCGACTCGCAACCATGTTTAAGACACTGTTGGAGCCGCCCCACACCCTGCGCACCAGGAAAGCGCACCTTTTACGCATTATAGTCTGACACGACTGACTGACTGGCAACTGATAGTGTATTACGCAACTACCCTGTTTTCGTTTGAACGATGAATGTCAAGTTACCTTACTACTTGATAAATTGGTGAAGGCATTTTGACATAAAACTTCCGTCCTTCACCAACTTCCTAAATAAGCTTGAACAAGGACATACTGTCAAACCAGTAGGTGGCTGTTATGCAAAGTACAATAAAAATAACATCTACTGTATAAAGAATACGTAGGTACAGACGCCAGCACATCAAGCTACCCGAAACTGCCAAATTTTCCCAATCAACTTTGAACCTTATGCTTTAGTGATAAAGTTGAAAATTTATTAAAGAAATTCGACAGATTGTAGTAGCTTGATGTGCTGTCTGTACGTAAGTACGTACTCCAGAGCGCGATACATCAAGCTGAATTCCCGTGTGATCTCAGATGTCGATATGTTTTTGCCGACAGTTTTTATAGGAGCGGCTTTTATACTTTTATAGGTTATTCTAGAGAAACAAACTTCTTCTATTTCTAACAAACTTCTACTATTCTAGAGAAAAAAACATTTTAAATATATGTTTCCTTTCGTGTATAGACGTTGGGTTGTATGGGGAATGTTTATTGATGTAAATTGTTTTAGATGGACAAGGGTCGTCTGTGACGGCCTGAATTCCGCGTTGACGGTTGACCTTGTGTGTTTTAAGTAGTTGCTTTTTTTTAACGTGGAGAAATGCTCATACATTCTGCACTACCACAGGGAGATAGTACATTTATGTGGGACTCTAACCCACTAAAACTCCACGGTGTCCTCTTCTGCCGCTTACGGCGGGAACACGGGCACGCGTTAGCATAGCACTCATCCGTCAACCCGCCGCGGCTGTCCGTCACCGGACCCTCCTCTGGGGAGTACTCCCCATCACCTGCGCACCAGAATACATAGCACGCCGTGACCACCCCAGGGACCAAACCAGCACATGGGCGCCAGACGACCCCGTGTCTGGGCACCCTTGGTCCCCCTGCGACGGGTATAAAAGCTCATTAATTTATGTGTTCACATGAAAGGACTCTTGGTAAACAAAACAGGAAGAAAGAAAAATTGGTTTATTTGTCACAGAAACACGTGTACCTATACAAAAAGATGAAATGAGAAAATGGTATAACAAACAAGTACTTTTTATTATGAAACCAATAAAACATAACGCTGCTGTCACTTCTTCCAAAGTAATCCCATCCCTTACTCGTCGTTTTCGAAATCATGGTTTGCAATTATAAAATATTTTATAGAGCTATGATATTACGACTTCGTATAAGGACCGCAATTTTCAGTTTACTTCCAATCGTAAAATAGACTTTATACCCTGTTGAGGTATAAAACGCTCATAATGTTACGATTTACTAACAATGGTTATAAAACATAAAACGGCAAGTGAACCGATGTATTGAACATGATAGTATGATGTTTGAATATTCAGTGGGATAAAAAATAGCCTGATACGATGTAAAATATTCTTTGCGTTATTTTTGGTAGTCTACGTCGAATATGGCCCACGTCTGTCATTGTGAGCTTTCACAGTGTTATAAATAGCTACCTATTTTCTGAAGTGACTTAAGGCTCCTACAAACAGGCGCGATACGCGATATAATAGCGCGCAACACAAAGGCACCGCTCGTCGCGCGACTTGCGGTGCCTTTGTGTCGCGTGTCCTGTCGCGCCTGTTTGAAGGAGCCTTTACGTAGCGTAGTGAGCCTCATTTGCAATCATTAACACAACAAAATCACAAGGTTCCTCCGTCCTTGACACCAAGGCTCACTTTCTACCCCCCAAAATATCTCAGACCCAAATACATACCCCGTCAACTTGATAAACCTCTTCATAAAATACTGCTAAAATTACCATCACCTTCAAAACCTCATTCACGATTCCTTTATGAAATTCTCCAAACGGCTCATTACCGGTGTCTGTCAGCTTGAAAATCAGGACCTAGTAGAAAATTGATGCTTTCACCCGCTTCGCCGACTTCGTGCCAGAGTTTCATAAAGCCGTGTACGTACTTGGCGACAATAGCCTCGCGACATTGTATCGAGACACAATTACATAAAGTCAAACAATGTTTCGGGATATTATCTCGAAACGCAAATTTGGTCATTGTCACGGGACTTGTGGGTGCAGACGTGCTCAGCAATATAGCTAGTAACATATGCATATGATGCGGGGGGATGATAAAAATGACGTAAGAAAGTTTTGAGTATGAATGTCGACCAAAAAAACGATGAATGGACTGTGTGAAAGATGATAAAGATATAGAGAAAGGGGGTTACTAGGTACCGAGATGACGACTAGTAGGAAGTATGACAGAAAAAGTAATCTTGCACCGGCCCTTCTTCCTGAGACATCACGATGATAATGTGGACGTTTGTCTCGGCACAAACATGGCGACGAAGAAACGTCTCGCGACGTCTCCCCAAGTGTGCACAAGGCTTAAGTATGTCGTTACTTCAACATTTTGGTGAAGCCTTAAAAAGACAAATGGGTATCTCATTACTATCGCCACTCCTTGCCTCCTTGTTTATATGAAATTCTTAACGTGACGCCTTAAGATGCCATATTAGTGCTTTCAATCTACCGCAGGATTACGGTTTCGTTGCAAGTTGCAACGTTGCGGTTGGGGTGAAATTAATACGAAAGTCTTAGGGCAATCTTGCGGACCCTGTAGTAAGGTAATACAGTAGACGAAGTAGATTATTTATTCTAGACGCATGAATATTGTCAGAAAGTTTGTTCGGATATTTTAATGAAATTATGAACATAGCCGGGTGAAGTAATTTAAATAATATTAGGTATAAATACACTCAATTCACAAAGGTCTTAAAAATAGGCCATCTAAAAGATAAAGAGCTTGGTCAGGCTTTATTATTTTTTCTTTTACATTATTCCGAACAAGGACTCTTGACACAACGAGCAAATTGACCTACAAAAATATTCATACAGCCGCACACATATCCATTTTGCGGTCCACTGTACCTCCCCAAAAATTGTATGTTCTTGCAAAAGCTCGTGACGACCTACATTTCTGCACAACATGATATGAAACCAAAACCAAAAAACTGTCGAAAATATTCTCTTAAAAATAAATATATTTTTATTCAGCTGGCTTCAAATTATGTATGTATGTATAATTTTTTTGTTAAATAAGTCGTAAAATGCTGGATGAATATTTAGCATGAGTCTAAACAAAACGTTGTGACATTAACATTTGAATATTTTATCTTTATTCAAACCAGACTTTAATGGCAGTATAAGTATAACAACTGAGGTCCAACGTTTTCATTTAAAACAACGACGTGGCAGTCTTTTTAAAACTGACCCACTTTTCTATTGTGTGGAATATTTTATTATGCGTGCTTTAAACTTAGTGTGTCTATAACAAAACGGATAACTTTTACATTAAAATAAAGTAACATTTTTGTATTGAGAAACTTTTAAAAGAAAGTAACCATGATGTGGAAAATACCTCCACTAATCACCGAATTGCATTGACAATACCTTCATCGTTTTGAGAGGAGTGGTGATGATATAATTATACATATATTTAACATATCAAGTTACAAAGTTACTACAATATGTCAAGCGATTGCCTGGGTTTGAACCGACGACCGATAAACTAGTAAGTCTCAGTGCTTCTAAGCAAGGAAGGAGGAAAAAAATGAGGGATGGATTGTGTGAAAGGTGGTATGGCTAGAAAGGAGATGACTGTTGTGAGATGACGTCTAAAAGCTCCTTCAAATAGGCGCGCCACGACACGCGACACAAAGGCACCGCAAGTCGCGCAACGAGCGGTGCCTTTGTGTCGCGCGCAATTATATCGCGTGTCGCGCCTGTTTGTAGGAGCCTTAATAGAGGTGTATGAATGAAGAAGACATGCTTTGCCGATCCCAAATAAAATTGGGATAATAACAAGGTGGATGATGAGGCGGCGAAGTAAATAAAAATAGGTCAAACATCGTGAGGAAACCGGCATGTCCTAGAACTAAAAATTCGAAGGCGTGCCATCCACCAACCCGCACTGGGCCCGCGTGATGTACAGACGCCAGCACATCAATCTACCCGAAACTGTAAAATTTTCCTAATCAACTTTGAACCTTATGCTTTAGCGATAAAGTTGAAAATCTATTAAAGAAATTTGACATATTGTAGTAACTTGATGTGCTGGCGTCTGTACTATGGCCCACTCCCTCTCACAGATTGGAGCCCTGTGTCCCAGCTGTTAGAATATTATAGGCTGATTATTAGGTAGGTACCTATTTTAAAATGTTCTCAGCACAATCACACAAAGCAAAAGAAAAGAAAGATGAAAAGAGAGATGAGATGATGAGATTTATTTTCATAGCAGAATGATAATTTATTTTTTTCAGTTCTCCTTATCACGTATTCAGGGCACGATCTTAATATAGGGCCAGTGATGACGTAATAACTCCATGTCGATTCTTAAAAATGTGGGTTTGCTTTATTTAAGCTACTATACAGAATGTCAAAAAAGTGAATGTGAAAAAACAAAAATAAGAATATAAAACAAGCGCACTATTTAAAAAAAGGATGTTAATTGGCTCGTAATTGTGTATTTGTTCAAGTTTTTAGACTATACCCAGGTATGCGCGGGCGTATTTTTATCGCGGCGATTTTTTATCGTGCACTGGATTTTCTACTCTCTACATTATTGAGCCGAGTTATGAGCATCCAACAGAGCGCACGCCAGCGCGTCATAAACATATTGTTAGATTTTCGATTCTAGGCGCTGAGCAGAGCGTTGAAAATCCAGTGCGAGAAAAAAATCGCCGCGATAAAATTACGCACGTGCGTACGTGGGTTAATAATTTTATAATTGTTTAATATGAAATCTCCAGAAAAGTCCGTTGTTAAGAAACCTGGCTTTCTAAAGAAATAAATTTAGAATATTACAAATTAAATTCGATAAGGCTCAAGACAAGTTTGTTCTTTAAACAAAATGAGTGACGCATGCGAAAATGCAAAGACCTTCGACTTCAGCGTAAAACTTTCTAGACTGACAAACAAGGGAACCCAGAGCACGTGTAACGAAATTAGACTCTTAAAACTTTTGGGGAGTAAGCACCTCATACTTGACTTTTATACTAAAATCGGGTTGCATAATACTATTTTTATTAGAAACGTAAATACTTGGCAACGCGTTTTCACCGAATATTCAAGCCACGGTTTTAATAAAACCCGGTATTCTCAGTATCTGTACTGTGTGGGTTTATTGAGATGTTCTATGTACATTTTCCGCTCAAGTTGCAAGAGGGAAGTTTTGCTTCTCCCTCAAGAAGTATGGAATATGCAAAGTCTGAAGACGTGCCCATTCACTATGTTTCCCTAGTACCATTCGATATAATAAGCAGTGGGTTTTATTAAGTGCCATGGAGTTAAGAAGTAATTTTAGCTTTCATCTACATTGTATATAGGGTGGCAGGGCACATCGACCATGAATTCAACACGTGATTTTAGTAGTGAAGAAACTTTTCGTCGGTTAGGTATCAATAAAAAATCAGCTGTTTAATAGTAAAGTTAAAAAAGTGCGCAATATGCTGAACAGCAATTTTTTTTTAACTAATCGAAATTATCAACTCAAGGAGGTTAAATATCACATACTTAATCCATGGTAACAAGTTGTGCGTCGAGATGTCACCTCATATTTAGTTTGAATTTTGTCAATTGCAATTTTTTTTTAAATCCATCCCTTTGTCATCAACGAAAAATGTTTTATATTTATTCCGTGTCGAATGGGAAACCTCTGAATGTTTTTTTTCATTTGACAACTGAAACATCTTTTTTAATGGATCCTGATAATATTCCATCTATTTAGAAATGTTTGTTCCATCATTAACATACTTTTGTAACACGTATTTATTTTAATGTTAATTAAAATGTTTTCCTATCCCTTATTTGTATATCCGTGTAAAAGGGTATATCCCTTGTCCTGAAATGAAATAATTCTGACAATAAATAAAGAATTAAAGTAACAATGATGAGAAATGGCGCCGTCTTGACTGTTGACGTTAACATCTGAAGCGGAAATAGGATCGAGTATTTCATTTCCGGGATTCCTAAAAGTTTTGATCTTCCAGATATTTTTTACGACGTACATTTTCATGTCGTGTGGCTCTACGCACTGAAGATAAGGATAATACCCTATTTGTAGATTGTGAAGACAGTATAGTTAGGTCCTTTCGTGCAAAACGCTGTAGTGCGGGTTACGTTTCCAAGGACCAGGCGGTCTACGCTATATGCACGAAGTCTGTTGTATAGCCGAAGTTACAGGAATTTCCTACTCCGTAGCATTACGGATATAAGATTAGTTCGGTTTTCGAACTAATAATTTAGTGTTAAGGCTCCTTCAAACAGGCGCGACACGCGATAAAATCATGCGCGACACAAAGGCACCGCACGCAACAGGCGGTGCCTTTATGTCGCGCGCGATTCGCGTCGCGCGTCGCGCCTGTTTGTAGGAGCCTTTAGCTTGTAAATTGTAATTCTAATACTACTAATAATGAATGACAACACTAATTGACATCGGTCCCTAGGCCCGAAGTGTCATTGCCTGTCCGAAAAAAAATAATTCGACACTTGTTTTGACGGATCAACTACTATCGGACGGACCCATATCTACGCTGACAGACATAGAGAGTACAACCCCAGAATCATAAATTAAATTCGTGATTAATGTTTTCATGCCCTCTGATATTAAATCGGTTTCTGATCCCTCGTAGGTCACAGTCGCGACACTTATCAGAGTTCCGTTAAAAAAAAAATCCTTTTATCCCCGAGCTTCGACAAATGAAATCGTCCAAAATGTATGCTTTTCCGATTCACAATTGTACACAATACTGAAAGATAATTTATTTATGTATTCTGACCAAACGATTGCATACGGTTGCTTGTTTGTGTCGAAACGAGTTTGCCATATTGATCCCTTATAAGGAAAATTGGGAATTGAAGTAGCTGGCCGCTGGCCCGCAACATAAAGGGCTAAGGAAGGAACACGGGTGGGTTTTAGTCAGTAAGAGTCTGACACTCCCTTCTGCTCCACCCAGAGCGGGTTTGATGATATCCCAACCTGAAAAAAAAATGGGTAAACTTAAGAGTCAAGTTAGGGTAGTTTTGAACTTAGATAAAAGGGGATAGATGGAAACCCTAAAAGTTAACCTTAAATAATAAAAGCCGCACAGGTCGATCGATCAGGTTAAGCTACGCTTGCCGCTGTTGGTCTGTGGATGGGTGACCATCTATACATACCGAAACCCCTCCGTGCCTCGGAAAGAACGTTAAGCCGTTGGTCCCGGCTGTCATTCGTGGATCTTTGACAGTCGTTACAGATGGAAGGCCGAAAGTCTGATAACCAGTCTTACCAAGGGGTATCGTATTACCCAGTAACTGGTTTGTGGAGGTCTGAGGAGGTTTGAGGGAAAAGGCTAGGTAGTTGATGAGTATAAGAAGTTTATCCATTGTACATATTTGTATCCTCTTTAGTAAATATATTTATTATGTTTAAATGTTTTAAAATACGTCAGCCTATTAAAAGGACATGTCTTAGCAATAAGACATGCTTAAAATTAAGGTCACGTAAAGGAAAACGTACAGAATGTCCGTAGTCAAGTGGAATGACATTCTGAAGGCCCTCACTACGACTAATGTGAAAGGCGGAGAAGTATCTAAATGCGACCCACGTATTAATCAATGTATTTTATCAGCTTGTCATACTTGATTAAGTATCGAAACTTCGAACCTCTCCTCAATCTATTCCTAATAAGCGAATTTTTTGTACGAATGAATGTTGGATTTGTTTTCCACTAATATCGACGCGCATACTGTAAATAGTTACAGTATACGCGTCGATATTAGTACATCATCAGCCTATAGCAGTCCACTGCTGGACATAGGCCTCCCCTAATGAGCGCCATAGCGCCCTGTCTTCAGCTTGACGCATCCAGCATCTGCCTGCAGTCTTTCGCAGATCGTCATCCCACCTGGCCGATATTAGTACGAATAATTTCAACGCTAAAAATATGAATTCATAGGAATTCAGCACATAGTTTTAGCGTTGAAGTTTTTCGTATGTTGTCAAAAAGAAAGTTCCTGTTTTGATATAACAGCGTCTACTTATAACTAACCTACCTACAGACATTTTTAGAACAACATAATTAACCTCGCACATCAAAGGAAGATTAAGATGATGAGTCGGATAAAAATGCTACTTCTACGTAGAAAGGAAGATGAAAGATACAAAATATTGCTACATATAATTAGGTATCCGAAGGAGGGGCTCGTGGCCAAATAATAACAGCCACACGGGTCGTCCGGAAGGTTAAGCTACGCTTGCCGAGGTAGGTACGCGAATTGGTGGCCACCATTTTTTTTTTCTGGGTTGGAAATCATAAATGACTCCTCCCGCTCTGGGTGGAGCGGAAGGGAGTGTCAGACTCTTACTGACTAAAACCCACCCGTGTTCCTTCCTTCGCCCTTTATGTTCCGGGCCAGCGGTAACCCTTTCGGACAATCCCGCTGACCCGGCAGGCTTCGGCCCTGACGGGCCCCTCCGAATGATGCTGAGATCTCTTTGAGGCGCGCGTGGAACACGTACGCGCCGCCACCGCCGCGTGGACCACCATTACATACCCTTCCGTGCCTCGGAGAGCACGTTATACCGTTGGTCTCGGCTGTCATTTGTAAATCGTTGACAGTCGTTACGGGTAGTCAGAAGCCCCGAAAGTCTGACAACCAGTCTTACCAAGGGCTATTACCCCGTTACTAGGTTGTGGAGGTCAGATAGGCAGTCGCTCCATGTAAAATACTGGTATTCAGCTGCATCCGGCAAGACTAGAAGCCGACGCTAATATAGTTAGGAAAAGGGTAAGCAGATGTTGACTCCAAAGTAAAAGATGTGCCCCTAAAAACTAGCTTTTGGTGTGAAAAATAAGAACGCAGTACCTACAAGGAATACTTAAACAGAAAAGAAAAATTACCATTCATAATAACCAAATACGTTCAGAATACCTAATGTCAATTAGAGTTTTTTCTAGGCAATTACTTATATCGTACATTGCTAAATTTTTAGCTTGAGTTACCTACTCGGGTAAATATGCCATTTCAGTAAACATCAAGTAATGTTGGCGAATTTAAACATTACGACAAAATGTTTGCCTGGAGGAAATATACCTAATTTTCCTTAATAATATACTTGTAATATGAGATACCCTTTTAGCTAGAATTATATGAGAATTCCTTGAAGGTTGGATAATGGTCTGTGGGTAAAATTTGCGAATATGTGCTTCGATATAAATTATTAATAAAACGTTTAGCAAAGATCTCGTGAACTTTGTTTTCAGTATAGTAATAGTTTTTTTAACGAAATTCGTATTAAGGCTCCTTCAAACAGGCGCGACACGACATGCGATACAAAGGCACCGCAAGTCGCGCAACGAGCGGTGCCTTTGTGTCGCACGCGATTAGGTATATCGCGTGTCGCGCCTGTTTGTAAGAGCCTTTACGAAATGAAATTCATATCTATGTTTCTGTTTTTAAGGTTGATATTAAGAATTGTGTCTATGTAACTTCAATAGGGGTAAATTCAATATTAACATTTGAATATAATCTTATATTTAGATAACTTACAAACAAAAGAGATTATTAGTAGTTAACTCACTTTTCAAAGTAAATAACTTATACGATGAGAAAAATAAAATAGTTGGACTCAAAATTAACTCCACTAGTTACCAAGTGCGATGATAAATCGCTTCACACTTCATTAATCAAGACTTCATTAACACTACTAAAGAATGCAGCTAAAACAACGGATGACTCTTACAATTTCTAGGAAACACTTCGAATGTAATCAAATATGAAACGCTTCGTAAAATTAATATTTTTAACTACATTCACTGAAGTGTGTTTATGATGAAAAAAACTTATTTACAAAAAAAAAAAAAACAACCGGCTTCCAAAAAAACACTACAAAGTGAAAAATAACTTTAATTTCGAAAGTCGTCAAAAAACGCGTTTTTATTTTTCACTTTTTAGTTGTACCTACCTACCCCAAACAAATTCATATATCATCACTACTTGCTAGGTTAATATCGTGACAGAAAGCTATTGAACACATCTGCCTAACCCTTTAAAGGGTACAGGCGTGATGTTATGTTGTCTGATTCTGTAAACAATGCTATAGCAGCAATCGTGGTTGATTTGCTGGCATTTATTGAAGAGTTCCGTCGTCTGTCTCCGAAACTCATCATCAGATCTTTACGAAATTTAAATGGGACCATTTCGGAATAAAGCCCATACGAACAAAAAAAAATGGAAATCCGTCTATTTACGATGGAGTTATGCCCGAACATACATTAAAAAAAAACATCCGAATTGAGAACCTCCTCCTTTGTAGAACTCGGTTAAAAACTGTTTTAATTACTGAGTGAACAGTGCCAATTATATTATTGCTGTAAGAGGTTGATAACCTTTTGATGTTTTAGTAACTCGTGGTTTATCCTATCATTTCATTGCCAGCTACATGGAATGTTCCGCAGGATATACTTTCTATCATTAAGATTAACTTGTTATATTATGCCACGGAGGACTGTGCTGGCGCCGCTGCTGCGGCTGCTGAGACCCTCAATAGCGCAAATACTGTAACCTTATGGGCAACTACAGCTTTGAGTCGTTTGGGGTCGAAAGGCCTCGGGTCATGGGGCCCGAGTGCGCGTCTCCTTTTTAAGGAAATTTCTCGCCGGCTGGTCGACATTTCATGTGACCAGAGGGCTGGGTCGTTCTTTGGCCGAAGAATTAGCATTGCCATTCAACGTGGCAATGCTGCCAGTCTTCTGGGCACGTTTCCGGATGACAGCGATGCGGACGAGTACTTCGACGCCTAAGTGTCTTTTGTTTTTGTATTTATTTGTATAGTAAGATAGTTAGTCATTTAATTTAGTATCTAGTGTAAATAGTTTGTATTTACTTTTGATTAATCTTAAATTTGAATAATAAATAATCTTGTTATTGTTATCTATTAATTTATTAGGTACATGTATTTATTTATGTACTTACTAACAAACTACTCGTATTTAAATCTTTATACATAAAAATGAAATGCTGTTCTTTGGGAAGCGCATCACTTGAAAACGGCTGGACTGTTGGGGCTATTTTTGGTTTTAAAATGTTCGTAACAGTCCGAATTAGGTTAAGAAAAATTGTAAAAGTTTGTTGGAATTTTTTTAAATTCGGGTTAACTGAATGTGCCTTTTTTCTAATTAATTAATTAGGATTTTTGTATGAATGATTGAAATTTGTATCAGACAACTTCTGTCGGATCAGCTAGTAATAAATAAATGTACCTATTATGCATATGTTAAAAATTTGCACACAGATTAGTCTTTATTAACGATGAAGTTAATCATAACTATTTATCGCCTTAATTTCTGTAGGTAGTTAGCATTAGATTAGTTTTTGGCATCAGCGGTTGCTCTGCGATACCTTAAAAGGAAAACAAGACATAATTGAACGACACAGTAAAATATTCAATTAAATAGACAATTGCCATTGTCCGACTAAAGGCTCATACACACAGGCGCGACGCGACACGCGACACAAAGACACCGCTCGTTGCGCGACTTGCGGTGCCTTTGTGTCGCGTGTCGCGTCGCGCCTGTGTGTACGAGCCTTAAGCCGTCGACTTCGGTAATTGAAGTATCAGTCCATAACTCTCAATTCTGCCAACAATAACGAATGCCCGAATCATTTTAAAAAAGGGAAAGAGTACAAGCCGTTGTTAAGCATATCGCTTTTAGTAAAAATCTAAATGTTTGCCATTACTCTTTGTGACGAAACATCAGTAAAGGCTCCTACAAACAGGCGCGACACGCGATATAATCGCGCGCGACACAAAGGCACCGCTCGTTGCGCGACTTGCGGTGCCTTTGTGTCGCGTGTCGTGTCGCGCCTGTGTGAAGGAGCCTTAATTTATCCTTCGTTCTTAGCAAAATAAAGGAAAAAGCTTATTTCTTTTGTGTTAAATGGCGGATCGCGATACAATCATGAATCATCATTGATCCAATTTTTGATAGTATCCGCTGGCTCCTACGCTTTTTTTTGGCCTTGATCTCTGTTCTGCATTGTGTATTTATAGTTTGCTGTTCGCGGAATAAACCTCATAATGTATTGATGAGATTTATGAGTACTGTCAGTGTAGGCAGTTTCTTTGATTCTAAATTAAGGCTCCTTCAAACAGGCGCGACACAAAGGCACCGCAAGTCGCGCAACGAGCGGTGCCTTTGTGTCGCGCGCGATTCGCGTCGCGCGTTGCACCTGTTTACAGGAGCTTTTACTCCCACGACTGCTTATCTATACTAATAATTATAATAAAGCAGAAGAGTTTGTTTGTTTGAACGCGGAAATCTTAGAAACTACGAGTCAGATTTGAAAAATTATTTTTGCATTCGATAGCCCAATTCTTGAGGAAGACTATAGGCTATAATATATATAACTTAACATCACGATAGGACCTTCAGAAGACGAGCAAAAACAAAAAAAAGTCAGCAAGAACGCTAAGCGAAAACGAAGTACTAGCGATGCGATGCGTCGGGGTGGGTGGGGAATAAGAAATTTTCCCATCCCATTCCCGAAACCCATATAATAAAAAATACTTAACTCGCGCCATATTCCATACGTAGAAGTGCCTGTGAAACATTTCTCCGTAATACTGATATTTCCTTTTAAGCATTTTTCCATAAAATCCCGGTTCTCAACATGACAGTGACATAATCTCTTCCCCCGCCTCCACGTTCTGGGTTAGATATGACATCGTTGCGGGAAAACGGTAAAAATTCGGTAAAACCGACGCTTAGTTCAGGCTTGGCAATATCAGCTAAGAGATTGGTCAGTTTTTTTTTTCGAAGAACATTGTTTGGTTTTTCATTGGATGTCTGTTACGCGGAGAAAACATTTTGAAATAGGTGTGGCTTAAAATATAGGCAAATCAATATTGTAATCGTTTTTATTTTATTATCAACTAGCAGTGCCCCGCGGTTTCACCCGCATAAGTGTCGTTCCCGTCGTAATATCGGTATAAAAATATCCTATGTCCTATCCCGGGACTCAAACTATCTCTATACCAAATTTCATCCCAATCGGATCAGCAGTTTAAGCGTGAAGAGGTAACAGATAAACACACTTTCGCATTTATAATATTAAGTATGGGTAGCACGTTGTCTATGTAAATGAATTCATGCTCGAGTAGTATTTGCAGAAAAGTTAACATAGTCAACACAAAAGCCGAAAGCCGAAATTGTTCTGAAGTGACTAACGCGTACCTACCGGAAGGCCTCCCGCAATCCGCTGGATGAGAGAAGCACAGAACCGGTCAACGTGACGGTGCTTGGTGGAGGTCAGAAGGATGTCCAGCAGTGGACGTCTTTCGGCTGAAATGACGATCATGAGTCAACACAAGGAGTTTTTTTAATTAGTTGATTATAACCCAAACCAGCTAGGTTGCTAGGCTAAGACTTTAACTGTAAAGGCTCCTTCAAACAGGCGCGACACGCGATAAAATCACGCGCGACACAAAGGCACCGCAAGTCGCGCAACGAGCGGTGCCTTTTGTCGCGCGCGATATCGCATGTCGCGCCTGTTTGTAGAAGCCTTAAGTTTGTTTCGGGCCTTATTTGCGTCAAATGTGGTTGGCCTCTATTGCGTTAATTCTTTCAATTCGCTACTTGAGTTAAGGAAAACTATTGAGTAGGTTTTAACGACGATAGATTCAAAAGTTTTATTAAAACAATTAATCAGCTGCGCAATGGTTTGTAACGCAAATAGTCGCTACCGGGGTCACCGGAACCAGAATAGAATACTCTGTGAATTTTACTATTTGATATATCTAAAACTTCTGAATGTAAGTGAAACTATTGTAAAGTATTATATATAAATTAATATTATATTTTAAAATAAAAACAAGTTATCCTATGAAGAACTATCATTAAAATTTGTTGTTTTACCATTCGAGAAAATCGGTTCCAAAAATATCTTATATAGTTTTTGGCCGCATTCTACTTTTTAGTAGTCTTTATTTTTTTATCTTTAACTACGTACAAGTTGTTAATAAATGAGAAATTATTTGTTAAAATGAGATGGTTGTTCGTTATATTTCTTGAGTTATCCTCGGATGCAACAACCGGACGCCTGTGGCATTCAATGCTTCAGCATCTAAGTGAACGAGAATAATCTTTTATCTTCAACAGTCAATGTATAACGAACAGGCAAAATAAAGAATGCAGAATATAACCTAGACATACATTCGGGCATAGTGACAAAAATCTCAATGAAAAATTCATAAGGTTACCGAACTCTTCCGAAAAACTAGACCTTCTAACCGTAAGGCGCTAGAATACAAAATTACATACAAATGTTTATAACATTTGTACCTACATGGTACAATCGAAAAAATAAAAGGGGAATCGCACAAACATGCGAAGAGTTAATCCGATATATTCACAAGTTTTTTGGTCGGCTGTCATTGACCCATTTGGCAAGTGTTCAAAACACTAAAATGTTACGCGTGTTCTAGTTAGAAAAAAAGATGAAAAAAATGTTTGGTTCGAAACGCGTTATTGTCAATTAAACATCGACAGTTAAGGCTCCTGCAAACAGGCGCGACGCCCGACGCGAATCGCGCGTGACACAAAGGCACCGCTCGTTGCGCGACTTGCGGTGCCTTTGTGTCGCGTGTCGTGTCGCGCCTGTTTGAAGGAGCCTTTATGCCTTGGTGGGTCAAAAATAATACGATTTCATTTTTTTTTAATTTTCTGTGGCTTGAAATATTAGGTATTGGCATTTACTATATTCCTAACTGGCTTCTGCCCGCGACTTCGTCTGCGTGAAATTTCTTGTTTCCCCGACCCAACCCGTCGCATCGCATCGCCT
The DNA here is from genome assembly GCA_963855955.1 of Luperina nickerlii. Lineage (NCBI taxonomy): Eukaryota > Metazoa > Arthropoda > Insecta > Lepidoptera > Noctuidae > Luperina > Luperina nickerlii. The sequence goes on from OY979674.1 coordinate 6,993,234, forward strand.
ACCCGCGCTATTATTGTGTTCTTTCTGACGTTTCTTGTTTTGAATGGCTCCTGAGTGTCTTAGCGTGATGTTATGTAGTCTATAGTCTTTTTCAAGAATTGGGCTATCAAATGCAATCAGGATTTTTTAAAATCCGACTGGTAGTTCCAGAGATTAGCGCGTTCAAACAAACAAACAAACTCTTCTGCTTTATTATTAGTATATTATATATTATTATATACATAGATACCTGTCTACCTATAGATACTTATATATTTTCTCACGAATATTTTTTTTCCTGAACGTCGTTTGTGGTAGGGTACATTCGAGTACGGGTGGCGTTTGAAGCGTATCGCTTGATAGCAGGGAGAGGTACGCATAAGTACATAATTATATGTATAGGGGGTCGAGTGCATTTCTCTGAAAGGCTTCTGACCTTAATTTACTTAAGCGAAGGAGTCTTTCAGTTAAGGACCACTGAGATATTCTTTGTGAAGCTGCTTTATATTAACATTGTTTCTGTTTTGCAAGTCAGATGCAGGACCTAGCTTACTGATGTCATGCCTGTTTACTAGCTAGCCTGGTGGCCTACCATGATATAATTCTATTCTAAATATAATTATTCTAAAAACGATTCAAAAGCAAGACATTTCAGTTTAGGTTCCTAAACTGCATCGCATCAAAGTTGTACCATGACGTCCAATACGCTCAGCGGCATTTGGATCGTTAAAAGTGAATGAAAGATCGCAATTTGTGGCTGAACCGCGTTTGAAACGTTTTTGGTGAAAAAGAGACAACGCTATTATTATCAAATAAGTTTGTTTTACGCACATTTTAGTGTCAGACACGTTCAGAAGCAAGTAACATTTTATTTGTTCTTAACTCATATCATTACTTTCAAGTAAAAAAGACACTCAACAATTGTTTTTAAGATTCCACGTTAATAATAAAACTATTGTTGAAATAATTGTTAGTCAAAGTATATATTTATTTAGATACCATTTGCTACTTATTATACGATTTTTTTTATTTAACTTCGTCATAATAAAACAAATTATGTTTATGTTTCGAACGTACCAAGAAAAACAAATGCGGTTAATAAAGGCATGTAAAATAGATATTTCAGACTTTAAAAGAAAGATTAAAGTACACTTAAATTGGTTTTTGTAAAATTCCACTAAAATAGCACTAACACACTTTATTTTCGTCAATAATTCACCAAACGTTTCAGTTTATGTTAGAGAAATAGTAACTTTTATTGAATCACCTATATTGACAGTTGAGCGTTTCAGTTGAGTTGCTCTATGAACGTCATGGTACCAAACAAGTACAAAATTGAATGAACGAAACCAAAACTTGCGTCTCGGTTTGGGACAATCGCTGTCAGATGACATGGCCTAAATTGATTCGTTAAACTGACGTCATGGTACGAATTAGAAGAACAGTTCAGTTTAGGTCCTAAAATGGATCGCGTTAAGAGCTCGTGGTAGACCTCCTGTAGCCATCAGATTACACAATCATCTGCTGGGGCACAGGCCTCCTCCCTGGCCCAGTGGTATCGACCGCGACTTACGTGTGTAGTTCGTAGGTTCGAACCCAATCAAGCACTTTATGTTAATTATTTCACCACCACTGCTCTCAAAACGGTGAAGGAAAACATCGTGAGGAAACCGGCATGTCCTAGAACCAAAAATTTGAAGATATGTAGGTAACATTTACCAACCCGCACTGGGCCCGCGTGGTGGATTACGGCCCACTCCCTCTCACAAAGAGCCTGGCCTGTGTCCCAGCAGTGGGAACATTATAAGCTGACTATGGTTATGCTACTAATTGTATTGTGTAGAAACTCGACCAACAAGTAAATCCAGGTCCGAGTAAGTAGACGCAAGGCGGCACACCTCCTTGCCGGACTGCCGCTATGGGACCTGGAGCGATAGTCTTCGCGCGCCTGTATGAGTGGCGCGCGGAAGCACTACGCCGGGGGGAAACTTCGTTTCCGCACAAATCGCGGCGGAGCGGATGGACTTCCGGCGTGATCTCATGGTGGCATGGAAAGAGTGACTGTCACAACCCAGCGCGGGGCACGATCGTGGCGATAAGATCCCTCTTTGAGAAATGGCTAGAGAGTCGTCACGTCGGCCTGACGCAGGTCCTTATCGGACACGGATGTTTCGGGAGGTTCCTGCACATCATCAGGCGGTAAGAAACGCTCGAGTGTCACCATTGCGAGGATCGCCTAGCGGACACGGCGGAGCATACGGTGGAGGTCTGCCCCGCTTGGGCGGAGCATCGCCGTGTCCTCGTAGAGGCGATCTGCAGCGGCGGCGACATCTCGCGTCCGGCCCTGGTTCAAGCCATGGTCCGGAGCGAGAGGGAGTGGGAGGCAGTCACCCGCTTCTGCGAAGCAGTCATGCTAGCGAAGGATGTGACGGGATGGTTGAGGGACAGTGCTTCACGTCCCAGTCACCGCGTGAGACGCTCCGGGCATCGGGAGCCGCATGACGACTCCCGGCCACCGTAGGCGCGGGCTTGCAAACGGAGAGTAATGGGTAGCTCACCATCCGATCAGGACCAGGCCCGTGCCGGACGGCGCGTACGTGTTCCACGCGCGCCTCAAAGAGATGTTAGCAATAGTGAAGGGGCCCGTTAGGGCCGAAGCCTGCCGGGTCAGCGGGATTGTCCGAAAGGGTTACCGCTACCCCGGTACATAAAGGGCTAAGGAAGGAACATGGATGGGTTTTAGTAAGTAAAAGTCTGACACTCTCTTCCGCTCCACCCAGAGCGGGAGGAGCCATTTGATGAATTACCACCGTCGAAAAAAAAAAGTAAGTCGCGCATGTTGGCACATAATCAAATCTTTTCCAATAAAAATTATTTATTTTTCTGAACAAAAAGACCAAGAACATTTATAACTTCAATTCACAAGCTTACGGCGGTTGATGTTCAACTGCAACTATAATCTAAGGAAAATGTTTGCAGTCGTGAGCAGCGTAATGTCTTGTAATCTTGTCCGAATATTCGGTGTAAGACGAGAGAGAAAAGCGTGGTACTCTTTATCTTAGATGGAAGTAATTATGTATAATGCTTAGGTAATTTAGACTAAGATTATGCTTTTAATATGCCGCGAGTGTTACCGCTAATGATATGTATGCTTTGTGTGTGTGAAAGCATAGTCTTGAAGCGGTTTTCACACCGGTGTGAGATATATCTACTTCTGAAGAATTTTATACATTTTCAGTTACGGTAACGTTACCTCATTGAGAAAAATCAACGTAGTCGTGTAAGCAGTTAACGATGATAGACACATGTGTAAAATTGAATTTCGTGTGATGTCTGAATTTATCACCCACAACTTTTATTTGAACAAAATTGTTTTCAACTTTGGGCTCAGCTATCAGAAAGTGCCTTCATTATTTATAAACTGTTTTTTATAACAGTCTCGTCAGTCTGTCGAACTCGCCAATCGCCTTGTCTATCAAAGCTAACCCTGTTCATGTCGGTTCACAGAAATTATATTAAATTCCTATGATGTATATATTTTGGATTTGTGCCAGAAGTAATTTATGTAAACCGCTTCTATCGTTACTTCCTCTCACAATCACGTTTGTTGATATTAACAGCATCTTCGGCATCCTGACTTGCCATGTTGTAGACCGTTTGCGTTTTCAAACAAAATAATTTGAGGCCTGAAAATTTGTATCAGCATTAAATACAATAAAAACGTTGATTTTAAGAATACAGGACAATCCTTATTTTCTGCATAGAAACCTCATTCCCTATTAAGTATCAAAGCAATGTGGTGATGCGGTGCGGTTGGATTAAGTGCGGGAAATAAATTATATGAGCAAGGCGAGGTATGGTACGCCAAAAATATGTTCAATCAGACGAGAGCAAGAAAAGCAATCCACTCACCATGCAATGCCTCCACGATGACCTGCCTGACGATTTCTTCTTGGAGAGGTAGGTACTTGAGGCAGCCGGCAAGCACAAGCGGCACGTCCAGTTGAACGGGGTTTTTACGATGATCGCGGAAGATGATAATTATATGGATTATAATATGGTGGCGCGGGGCGGAGCGGCACGGAGCGGCGCGGACGCAGCACCTCAGCGGAGCGGTGATCGAGAGACGACCATGAGACGACTGACTCGCTCGCACTCGCATGCATAATATACGCGCGAGCGATGAGTGAATGGATGCGATCCCCAACTCTCGCCGACCGAACTATTTCGGCGCGACCATCCTCCCCCCTTTGGAAATCCGTAGGATTTTCGAAACAAAAAAAAAGGAGAGGTTAAGGAAAGGATCTTAGATTAAAGCGGAGCGAGATCAAATGGATTGAAGTAAAGTTAAAGATTACATACAAGAGGTGAATATTGAAGGTGTGGATTAAATTACAGATATACTAAATTACATACTTAAAATTAACGAGTTTATAACTGTGCTAGTTGATAGATTAAGTTTAAATTATTGCGAAGGAAGGGGGCACAACTTAACGACGGGGCGTTTGAATGTCCCTGCGGTAGTGCGTACTAACGCGACTCGCACGATTCCATCTTTACCCGGATATACTTGTTCAACAATGCCGGTAGGCCAGCGAAGCGGCGGTGAATCATCCTGGTGGATGAGAACAAGTAAACCTGGCTGAATAGGTACATCAGGAGTATTCCATTTTTGCCTCAGTTGAAGTGTATGCAAATAATCTACATGCCATTTTTTCCAATAGCTTTGGACTAAACTGTCCAACAGTTTTTTCCTATTATGAAGACTCACAGATGCGTCAACCTCATAAGCAGGTAACGACTGCAAAGGGGTTGTGTTTAGAAAATGCGCAGGAGTTATAATCGTGTGCGGCTGGTCAGACAGCGCACACAATGGACGAGAATTTAAGACGCACTCAATTTGAGTTAATACTGTCAACAATTCTTCATAGCACAGTAATTGTTGCCCAATGCAACGATACAAATGGGTTTTTATGCATTTTATGTTGCTTTCCCAAATTCCTCCCCAGTGGGGGGCGCGAGCAGGGATATTACGCCATGTAATATTACGATTATTTAATTCAGTTTGAAATGCGGTAGATGTATCTTTAGAAGAAAGGAAAGTGTATAATTCGTCCAATTGACGCTTCGCACCGATGAAATTTGTGCCGTTATCGGAATAAAGAACAGACACTGGCCCTCGCCTAGACAGGAAACGCTTAAAAGCGTCAAGAAACGTTTCTGAACTCAAGTCTGAGGCAATTTCAATGTGTATGGCTTTGGTAGTCAAACACACGAAGAGACAAATGTACGCCTTTTGGCTTTTAACGCCCCTCTTTCGAGTGATAGTAATATTTATAGGACCAGCATAATCAACGCCAGTGTGAGTGAAAGCCTTAGCTTCTTGCACTCGAGAAGGGGGTAAACTTGACATCATAGGCGTAGGATGAGAGGGCGCAAACTTAAAGCAGAAGTTACATTGGCGTATGCGTTGTCGAATAATGTTTCGAGCGGAAATGATCCAATATCGTTGTCTTAATAAAGACATAAGAAGATGTGAACCGGTATGACAATTGGATCGATGACAATCATCTATTAGTAGATCGACTACGTGATGTCGACGAGGAAGCAACAATGGATGCCGACTTTCAAAAGGTATATGAGCATTTGTCAGTCGTCCACCCACGCGGAGCAATCCGTTGTCATCAACAAACAGATCGAGCTTTCTTAAAGAAGGCGAAGGTAATCTACCCTTTTTAATATTTTTGATTTCATCAGCAAAGTGTTTGCCTTGCAACTCGCGAAGGATCACGAGCTCAGCGGTTTCAAGGTCAGAGACCTGAATTACCGAAGCGGGAGGTAACTTACGTAGAAAGCGCAAGACATATACCAGAATGCGTAATAATTTTTTCCAAGACGAGACTCTGAGAGCTAGCTCCAGAAGTATCGAAGTATCCAAATCAGGAATTACTGTTAGAGTAACAGAACTCTTTGCTTCAGGTATAGAACCTTCAACACATGACGGTTTGAATGGTGCAATTGGCCATTCAGCGATTGGATGGCAAATCCAAGGTGGACCGTGCCACCATAGCGGATGATTAATGAGTTGCGAGGGTAATAAACCTCTTGATAAACAATCACTGGGATTTTCTATCCCACTTATGTGAAAAAAGCGGTCAGGAGATAAATTTTCCTGTATCTCAGTCACACGGTTGGCCACAAAGACTTGCCACCGGTGTGGAGATGAGTGAATCCATGACAGAGCGATCGTAGAATCACTGAAAGCGAAAATCTCTTTTATAGGATAGCGATTATCAAAAACCGTATGTACTTGTTTTACTAGTTTAGCCAGAAGTAGCGAAGCACACAATTCAAGCCTTGCCAGCGAAACAGTCTTTAGCGGAGCCACTTTGGACTTAGCGCATACTAAATGAATGGATATATTACCGTTAGGGTTCGTTACGTGCAGGTATAGGACGCATCCGTAAGCCTTCATACTAGCGTCCCCAAAGCCAAGCAAGTTTACGACACAGCCGGCCGCGACACCCAAGTGGCGAGGTATTTGTAAATTAGATAATAACGGTAATTCAGATTTGAGTTTAACGAAACATTCAGTAATGATTTCCGGGGGCTCTTCATCCCACCCCACCTTAGCAAGCCAAAGATCCTGTATTAGAAGTTTTGCGTAAAGAATAACTGGTGCGACGAACCCTAGCACGTCAAATAGGCGAGCAATAGTAGACAATATGGCACGTTTAGTGTTACAAGTAGTCGCGGAGGATGTGGCGAACGAGAACACATCAGAAGTAGGTTTCCATTTTAAACCTAAGACTTTCAATGTATCATCATCATCTGTGAACTCGATCACAGCACGATACGACTCCGGCAAGTGAGCGAGAAGTTCCGATGAGTTGCTTGCCCATTTGACGAGATCAAATCCGCCGACCTTGAATAAAGCGAGCAGCTCGTCCGCTAAACGAGTACCATCTTCAGCAGAGGGTACAGAAGTAGTTAAATCATCCATGTACAGTTCTCTCATGGCGACATCTGCCGCGAGAGGAAAGCGTTCGCGATGGTCCTCAGCCAATTGACGGACGGTGCGCATCGCCAAAAATGGACTCGAGCGGAGGCCAAAAGCGACAGAGTTAAATTGAAAAATACGAATACTCTCGTTATGATTAAAACGATATAATATTTTTTGATATTTACGATCGTCATCTGACAATGAAATTCTAAGATACATTTGACGTATATCAGCGGTAATTGCTACCTTAAAATATCTAAAATTAAGCAAAAGCGAAAATAAGTCTGCCTGCAAATTAGGCCCTGTATGCAACAAGTCGTTGAGCGACTTGCCGCTATCAGTTTTAGCGCTTGCATCTAAGACAATGCGGGTTTTTGTTGTCGACTTGTCAGGCCGTACAACAGCGTGGTGCGGGATGAAGTAGCCTTCATTTATAGCGGATAAAGAATAAGGTATTTCCGAAAGATAACCCTTATCTATATAATCATTAATTACGTCGTTATAAGCTTGACGTAAAGCGGGAAGCGAATGAAACTTGCGCTCGAGCGCAAACAATCTACGCTGAGCGTGAACGAAGGAGTTACCTAAAGACGTAGGTTCACCTTTAAAAGGTAACGACACAATATATCGCCCACATGAATTTCGTGAAACGGTCGATTTATAAAAATCTTCACATTCTTGATATTCCGGACCCTTTTTATTAACAGTTGGTACTTCCTCTATTTCCCAGAATTTTAAAATTAAATTATTTAAATTATCTACTAATGGGCCGAAGGACCAGGCTACATTATCATGGTGAAGAGAAGGTACCTCACCCATGACAATATAGCCAAGCGTGGTTTCTAAAGCATGAGGTATGGAGCGAGCGGTGACCTTACGATCAGCTGATTGAGAGGTAGATGCTGGTATAACCCTTTTCCCGAGCAAAACAAATGCGAACATTTGCGTACCGAGAATCGCGTCTATGTTCCCAGGTACATCCCAGCATTCATCTGCAAGCGGTAAACTCTTGAAATGATCCATCACGGACCTTTGTACCGCGCGAACAGGTAACGGATCAGCTATATGATCAATCACTAACATTGTCAATTCGTATTGAGCGTCACTTACGCGCGATTGTATTGTAAGCGACACGTAACCTTTAATTGGAGTGGAAATAGTACCTACTGATTTTAAGGATGAGTTAACAAGCGGTTGAATATTTAGTTTTAATTTTCTACAACATGCGAGGGTAATAAGATTATTTTGAGAGCCACTGTCTACTAAACATCTTATGACAAAGCGTTTTCCATTTATCGGAACATAAACTTGTGCCGTTGGTAAAACAACTGACGTGTTTAACTGGTCACAAGCTAAATCTATATTATTACGCGACGTCAACGCGATCGAATTCTTAGAATTAGTACATTCTTTCAACTCGGCACACGAAGATGTCACGACCGGCGGCGGCGGCGAGGCGATTGAGTTTACATGCATACACACCGGCTGCGCGCCGCTGGCGCCGCTATCCAGTGCGCCTGCACCAGACAGCGACGCGGCTCCTAATACATTAGGTTGAGATTGCTGCGAGATAAACTCGCGATTATTAAAATGCAACAATGAATGATGCTTTTTGTTACAATGTTTACAAGTATTTGTAGAACCACAATTAAATGTGGTATGTTTATCACTAAAACAATTGATGCACATTTTATTATCTTTAATAAACTTAAAGCGATCTTTCACATCCAATTTTTTGAATTCTAAACACTCGTATAAATGAGTATGTTGAGAGTTTTTACAAAAATTACAAGCGGTTATATTACTAACCTCCTTTTTTTCTGTTATTGCAAAGCTATGTGAAGTTTTCGATGCAGAAGATCGCGATCGATTTTGTAAGTTAGTACCCTGATTATTTTGAGGTGATGTGTTCTGACGAACAGTAGTTGTTCGTTCAAGAACCTTTATGTGATGACGTACAAAATTTACTAAATCATCACTTGTGGGTAAATCTTTATCGCGGATGGATAACTCGAAACTTTGTAGTACTTGAGCGTCTAACCTTTTTAAAACGAGATGAGTAAACATGAAATCTGATAAATCGCTAATGTCTAACTGTCTTAACGCGGACCAAGATGAATGAACCTTTTCAATAAAATTATTTAATTGACCGGGTGAACCCGAGGTAGGTTTTATGTCGAGTATATTATTTAAGTACATAGACCCAAGTAACCTCTTGTCCTGGTATTTTGTCACTAACGAATTCCATATCGTAAGATAGTTAGACGCATTAGGAACTATTCCCGCGAATACATTTTTTGCGCTGCCATTTAATTTTCCTACCAAATACTGTACACGTTGATCATCAGTAAGATTTTTGTTATCATGAACGTTAGTTTTGAAGCATTGATAAAAGAGTGGCCAACTTTCTGGCTGGCCAGAAAAACTTATTAATTCCAATGGCGGTAGGCGGCAAAAGTATGAATCGACCGCGGGCGCGGGCTTAACTACATTTGCGCGGTTAGACTCTAATATGTTATTACGTATATATTGTATTTCTGAAAATAATGTTTCGAAAGAGCTCCAATTACTAAAACTTATTTTACAATCAGGGTCTATTTCTAATAATAATGTATTATGTTGATCACAAAGATCGTTAAAGTTATTATATAATTTTTCGATATTCGAAGAAGCGGCTAGAAATTCTTGTTTACTTCTAGTATCAATATTTGAAGGAATTATTTTCTTTGCAATCTTGAATAAGCCATTGATTTTTTCGAAAATAGTTTCTTTTTTTGCAATGATCATTTTCAATTTTGCTTCCGACGCCATTTTGTGGCGTCACCTAAGTTCCCGGTGTTTGAGTTAAAATTTAAAGAAAATAAGTAGGTACTTATGCTATTTATGGATTATTGAACAAGTAAATTAGATTATCGCTAGTTAAAACTTTTAACTGAATATAATGGAACTTGCTACTTTGTTAAGTTACAGATGCGTAATTTACTTGATTATAGCACAGTTATAAACGTAATTATGTAGGGATTACTTAGGTAAGGAGATAGGGATTATTTTAAAAGGTATGTACTGGCTCAATCCGGCTCGAAGGACCAAAATTATGGTGATGCGGTGCGGTTGGATTAAGTGCGGGAAATAAATTATATGAGCAAGGCGAGGTATGGTACGCCAAAAATATGTTCAATCAGACGAGAGCAAGAAAAGCAATCCACTCACCATGCAATGCCTCCACGATGACCTGCCTGACGATTTCTTCTTGGAGAGGTAGGTACTTGAGGCAGCCGGCAAGCACAAGCGGCACGTCCAGTTGAACGGGGTTTTTACGATGATCGCGGAAGATGATAATTATATGGATTATAATATGGTGGCGCGGGGCGGAGCGGCACGGAGCGGCGCGGACGCAGCACCTCAGCGGAGCGGTGATCGAGAGACGACCATGAGACGACTGACTCGCTCGCACTCGCATGCATAATATACGCGCGAGCGATGAGTGAATGGATGCGATCCCCAACTCTCGCCGACCGAACTATTTCGGCGCGACCACAATGCAATTCAATATTCTTCAGGGAACTTGCAAAGCCGTTGCAAAGCGTTGCATTTAGCCGACGTTTTTACTGTCAACTCTAACAAGGCTGCCTCAAACAAGGTCTTTGTTGAAAAAGTCAGAACTCGGAAATCCGATAACGTAGAACACTTCAAATAAATAGAAGTTATTGAGACATTCAATCTTGTAGTTTGTTTTGTCGCTCCGCTGATTTTGTTAAAGAGTTTATACAAAGCTCCTTACACGTTGTCTAATCTGGAAAGTGCAGAGATTTTTGTTCGAGAAAAACCCATAAAGTGTTGAATTTACGGACAAATGTAGAGAGGGATAAATTCTTTATTGGGCCGTGTTGGAGGGTCAGTTTTAGGCCGAAGTGTTTCGGGTTTTCTGTAACGTTCTAAGGCTTAGAGATGAAAACCCAAAATATTGTTGAAGACAAGACAGGTACATGTATAAGATTTTTTTACGAGGAACTGGTATATCCGTTGGTTTATTTCCTGTTTTTTCTTCTTCATTGGTAACAGTAGAGGCTGAGCAAATAATAAGATTGTGAAAACGATACAGACCCACGATATGGGGAACATACAAAAATATTTAGGAAGTCACATCCCTTGATTCCGGAAGCGCCTTGCCTTCCAAAAATGTTTTGACCAATAATGCTGTTAATATAAAGTTTATTTTTATGCCCCATTTAATACAATTATTTTATATCTCTATTTGTGATTCCCGCTAACGCCTTTATCTTAAAACCCGTCATGTACAAGCAACACAATTTTATACTATTAGGTCTAACAAACACGCAACGCGCACGTTCATTAGTTCCTGTGAAACATGTAGATACGTTTAACCCAATGCGCCATTATGTTTACAGTGGCTTTATACTATTACCGAGATGTATTGTATCCTTTATTTTGATACCTACTGTATATTTTATTTGTCAATTCAGGTTCTTTATTCTTCTCTGATTTTTCTGTATTTGTTAGGTACCTTCTTTTGAATAGTGATTTCGAGTCATGTCATAACAAACTGCATGGAATAAAATTACAAAAAAAATATCTATCCACACACTAAGTAAAAGTAGTATTTACCTATGTATGATGAAGACCATCATTTACCTCAATTTACCCAATTTCCGCGTACTGAGGATCCCCGTGTACTTTTTTTTTTTTAACGTGAAGAAATGCTCATGCATTCTGCACTACCACGGGGAGATAGTGCAGTTATGTGGGACTCTAACCCACTAAAACTCCACGGTGTCCTCCTCTGCCGCTTACGGCGGGAACACGGGCACACGTTACACTCATCCGTGAACCCGCCGCGGTTGTCCCCCACCGGACCCTCTCCTGGGGAGTACTCGCCATCACCGGCGCACCAGAACACATAGCAAGCACGCCGTGACCACCCCAGGGACCAAACCAGCATATGGGTGCCAGACGATCAAGTGTCTGGGCACCCTTGGTACCCCTGCGACGGGTCAGGTCATTGGCCCCGCCGCCTGCCAATTTTCGGCCGCAGAGGATAGGGAGAGCGGCCAACGTCATACCAACACTCCTCCTCTGTGGCCCCATCGTGTCTGCCATCAGACGGTGGCGACCCCGTCAAGGCCGCGGAAGGTAGGGAGAACGGCGCATCGCAATAGCGGCACTCCTCTCCCGCCGCGGCCTCCAACCCTCAGCCGCGATGCCTCCCATACGACATCGCTGCCAGCCTCAGTTGCGATGTTGGCCGCTACGTCGTCGGCTTATCGGCAAAAGCCCTGACGAGCGGCCCCTCCTCGGGTTCCTCTTCACTTCACCGTAGCTGATCAAGCCACGGCTACTGAGCCCCCCCCCCCCCCCGCCTCGACCTCGACATTGCTTTGTAGAGCTTGTGGTCTGTTTGCAGTTGTATAGAAGATGAGAAGTGCTTCCTAGAACTGAAAACAAAAGGGAAGACTTCATAATGGCACTACAAACTGCAATGCTCAAAGTCATGATTGAAAACTTAATCCACGAGTCATTCTTTACTATTTTTCTTTTGGTTTCATTCAAAATACTCTCTATTAGAGAATTATCTAAATTATTTTATTATAACTGTAATGTTCATATAAACGGAAACTACGTATAATTGATATTAAGTTGCTGAGTAATTGGATCAAGCTCTCATGTCGATCACCGGAGAAATTGTATTACATTGTATAGTGTTACTAATAATCTTGATACGTTTGTGTGATATTATCTTTCAATATAATTTTATCAGCTGGTAGGTTCATGTTCCTCTGTAGGGCTTATGTTACTTCTCTCGCATTTAGTTTTGTTGGTTTCGTTGATTATTTCCGTATTCTATCAACTTTTGATGCATCCATAATATTTTTAATATAGTGTAATTTATATAATACTATTATTATTTACAATATTATTTATTTCACTTCTGGATACAGATATCTGTGTCACCCTGACTCTTATACTAGGAGTTCCTGTATCACAAGAGCCAGAGAGCAATATATAATTACAATAAAATCTATTCCGTCATCCGTGTCTTAAAGGCAAGTACTGCATAGAAATAACAAATCGAAAGATTTTTGCATGTTTTTTATCGATTTTACTTCACCAACTACAGAATGGAAGCAAAGTTTTAATTGGTGATTGTCTTACTTGCAGAACTCAGTTCCATAATTTGATTTTCACTGTGAAAAATTTTTTTTCTAACTTTTTCATTTGTTTCCAACTTGTTCAATTCAATTTCTATTACGCATTTGCAATTTTCATTGCCATTTTGCGGAACCATTACTTTATTCAGTAAGCTATATGTATTATTTTGGGTATAATTGCCAACCAATTATACTCAAAACTGTTTCAGGAGAAACAGTTTGTGGTTTTAGTATTGTGTGTATTTGCACTGTTTTGATCTATTAATAGCCATTTTCGTATAGTTTGTGCAAACCTACGAACTGTGTAGGTACATCTAAGTTTAAATAGCTTGCTTCAATGCCAACACATAAATCATATGCATGGAATATGCCTAATCTTGCGTAAGACAGTCTTATGAAGGTCGCCAGTTTCTTTGGGATTTACTACAGGCGCAAGAACGCCAGTAGTAGATATGATCTATACTATAGTATCATCAGTAAAACCTCTGAGATCATTAATTCGATCTTGCAGAACAATTGCATGAACAAGATTTTGAAATCAAAAGACATGACACAAAATGTTGTCGACAGTTCCTTGAAAATTCTTGATATCAAAAAATATACAAAAAAAATCTACAAAGAAATCTTCGAGTCTTCAGTGACACCTACTTTATATTCCACACAATTTGCCTATGCTTCGCTCCCTTCAATATCAATACGAGGAAATGCTATAATATACAATATCAAATATCAATCCAATACGTACATACCTAGTGTAATCCTGTAGTCCCAATGGCAGAGCAGCAACAAACTTATGGTTATACAAATCTAGAATTTCAAAATGATAAAATTAATGCAATGACGCATCCACTCGTAGTTCAAAGGCATTTAGCATAAATAAATACCTTACGATTACGCGAGATTCATAAGCGATTTGCTCTTTAAGATAGAGAAAATAGTATGTTTAAAACGCTATAACTTTTCTATCAATGCATGGGTATATTAATAAAAATGTATATTGATGAAATTTTCGAAACCAAACTATTATGAAATAAGTATTTTTTTAAATCTTTATTATACGAGATAATTGCTTTTGAATTTTGCGTGAAGTATAAGGTTTTTATGCTCGTAACTTCACCTTATTATTTTTCTACTATGTATTTCTTGGCTTGACTATCTACTCTGTTGAGATATGGCATTGTCACTATAGTTTCATCTACAATCTCGCTATCTTTGCTATACCTATCATCCGATATCGTTTCTGTCTTTGTAGCGTTAATAGTACATTTATTATATTTCTCTAGCTTAATACACGAATAGCGTTTCGTTTAACCGTCAGCCTTAGTGATTGTACCATCTATCTTGGCCTAAATCTATACATGTACATATTGTAAAATATAGTTACTTTTCGTGTCGTGTCTGTGTGACCGATTTTAATGTCGTTTTCACCAGCATTTAGAGAATGTATTCCGAAAGGTTTACATGTATCATCATCATCATCTAACTAGTCTTTTCCCAACTATATTAGGGTCGGCTAACAGGATGCAGCTGAATTGCAGTATTTTACATGGAGCGACTGCCTATCTGACCAAAGGTTTACATCACACTAATATTATAAAGGCGAAAGTTTGTGTGTGTGTTTATATGTTTGTTACTTCTTCACGGTCATACGGCTGTACCAATTTTGATAAAATTTTGTATGGAGGTAGCCGACACCCTGGATTAACATATAGGCTACTTTTTAACCCGATATTCCCACGGGATCGATATTTATGCGAGTGAGACTGTGGGGCACAGCTAGTGTATAATATATTAATAATAAACTTACATTAATAAATAACGAGCAGTGGTGCCGCAGTGGTAATGGCCCCGACTTACGACTGGATACGAACCAGGCAGGCGCTTTATGTAAGTAATTTCATCACCACTGCTCTCAAAACGGTGTAGACTATAGCCTACTCCTTCAAGAAGAGAGGAGGAGGTGTCCCAGAAGTGGGAAACATTGAAGGCTGATTATGTTATATCTATACTAATCTATACTATATAATATTATAAAGCTGAAGAGTTTGTTTGTTTGTTTGGTTGAACGCGCTAATCTCTGGAACTACCAGTCGGATTTGAAAAATTCTTTTTGCATTTGATAGCCCAATTCTTGAGGAAGGCTATAAGCTATTTAACATCACGCTATGACCTTTAGGAGCCGAGCAAAAAGAAAAAAAGTCAGAAAGAACGCTAAGCAAAAACGAAGTAATAGCGCGGGCAGGCGATGCGATGCGACGGGTTAGGTCGGAGTAACAAGAATCTTCACGCGGACGAAGTCGCGGGCAGAAGCTAGTGTATAATAAAAAAATCTTGATGTTTTGCCAAGTCGTAAAAACTGCGAAGCTGGGGCGGTTCGCTAATAAACTATAATAATCCTGCCAGAAATTAGAATCGAACACTAGAATCTCAAGATCAATAGTAGGTCGCTGTGTTTACCACCAAACGCCATAATGCGAAATCGATACTGAACATCCTAATAATGTTATTTCAGCACGTATTAGATTAGCCGAAGTAATATTATCAAATAGTAATACATTCCTGCTCCTATTTCTTGAAATTACATTAAAGGGATTAGGACTAAATTGATATCTAATATTGGTAGACTGAGGGAATCAAGTTTTATTTATTTTACATTTTTCTTTGAAGCTTTATGAGCACTGCAATAAATGCCCTCGGTTCAAAGACGGTGTCACCTGGGTGAACTTGTGATCTTGTAGGGCAAAGTATTTTGTTTTTATAAGTGTTTGTTAAGTGGGTTTCGAAATGGGGTGGATGTTTGTTGTGTGTCTTATGTTTCATAGGCTTCATGTGAAGTTAAATGATTGCCTGTTTATGCTTGTTTTGCTTGAGTTTTCTTTACACTATCATTGACAGTGACTGGTAGTCTAGAACCTGATTTTAGACCTGTCTGTGTCAAGACTGGAGTCTTTAACATGGTCTTAATTATTCCAGTGCATCTGAATATTTGCGGGATAAACTATAGGATTTATTTTTATACTTTATTTTTAAACTAATTTTACTGATGTTATTCTTATTTGTCAATTTTTTTTGTGTCGTCTTTTTATGTACTTGCATGCCGAAAGGTAAAACATGGTGATACCGAGAAAGTGATATACGATTATTATATGAATGTAAATTATCTGCATATTGTTTATATGCATATTTGCAAATATTTTTTAAGAGATTTGGCCTTTCAAATCGTTGAAAATATATTTACAAATAATTTTAGTTTATGTTTCACGTGCATTGTGTTTACTTTCATCTCTATTTGAATGGACGTTTTAATGAGTTGTGAAGCTGTACTTGTTAACATCACATAGGTATTTTACTGAAACGTAACTCCATAACAATCTAAACAAAATTTTTTCACAATTTGTATCTTCTTTTTTCCAAAACATTTCTTTGAGTTTGCTAACGAGCTGAGTGCGTTAGAAAATTCCATGTCAATTTGAAGTTTTGTAAGAACTTTTGTGTATTACAAAAAATGTTACATAGGTACATATTTACCTGTCTCTTTTACCTGTTATGTCTTGAGAATGTGCAACCATTATTTAGGTAAATTACTAAAATTACACACAAATATGTATGTGGCAGGAAATGAAATCTTTGCAAAATTCTAGGACTTTACTAAAGATCCGACTTTTCTAATTATCCTGCGACATATAAACCAACCCGCACTGGGCCCGCGTGGTGGATGATGGCCCATTCCCTCTCACAGAGGAATGTTATAGGCTGATTATATACATTAAACAACCATAATTAAGAATAAAGAAACTACAAAAATACTTGCAAACAAGATGGAGGTTAGTACCTCCACTATGTTTTTGTGACGTATTTTTGAAGTATATTATGACTTATTAAATCTAAAGTGTCTGTATAATCCATATAGTTGGTTTTCGACCTTGAGATTGAAGTGGGAAATTGCCGTCTGTCAATTTTAATTCTCTCATTGCAGATTACTCCTAAATATATTGATAAGCTGGATATAGTTGCTAGCGTTAAAGTTTTTTTGAGGATTTGTTCCCTCAATAGTCTCGTACACATGTGGATCATAGTGGGACTACATGGTTATAGATTAACGTTCCAAATATTCGTTCCTCAAACACCAAGCTTTACTAGATGCAGCTCGTTCATTCGGCAGCCGTTTGGTACAGTAATCGTTCGCCAAAAGCCGCATGCTGCCGTCAGATTCCTGCCGCTCCAACAGCTAACGCAATTGACTCATCAAGTATCCGAGCTAAATCGTTGTTCTATTTAACAGTATGTATGCGTGTACGGTCTGAAATTCCCAGTCGAAAACTGAACGCCTATTAGACATAGTGACGTTGAGGGGTCTGACGTTTCATTATCAGTGTTAGGTGGGTAGATCCAACCGATGAGAACGCCAATGAGGGTTTTCGTGAAAATTTACGACACCAGTTGGTACCACTGTGACAAGAGGTCTTCCAATATAAAATATATGATGACGTTCATCATTCGATTCATTCATTCGTTCATCATTCAGTCATGACTAAAGAAAATATAGGCTCTTTGACAGATGTCTGGACCTGACGTGTCAGTGCTGCCACCTGGCGAACGTCATTTCAGAAAACCCTCATTCTCATAATTTAAAACGTTCAAAATCTAGTCGCAGTCCCATCTCGGTGACAAACAAATGACAAAAACTTGTCAAAATGTAGGGAAATAAGAGGTATTTTTGACAGATTGAGACTGAGATCAGACTGTGAACTGTGAACTATCTTAAAATTACGAGAAGCAACCCTCTGATTGAGTTATGAATATGCACTTGCGTTTAAAGGCTACTTCAAACAGGCGCCACACGTGATAAAATCGCGCGCGACACAAAGGCACCGCAAGTCGCGCAACGAACGGTGCCTTTGTGTCGCGCGCGATTCGCGTCCTGCGTCGCGCCTGTTTGCAGGAGCTTTTAGTAGGTAAGTAAAAAAAAAATTATACAAATAATTCTAAAATTATCAATTTTTTAAACAGCAATCATTCAGTTACAGTGACATTGATAATAGTTGCAGTAGTGAAACACTGTCTCGCAGCCAGTAAAAAAATATAAGACAGTATACTGCCTTTTCCCAACGCCAGTTCTTCCAGTCTAACTGGATGCAGCTGAATACTAGTACTTTGTATGGAGCGACTTCCTAGCTGATCTCCACAACCAAGTTACTGGGTTACACGATACCTCTTGGTAAGACTGGTGGTCAGACTTGGGCTTTTTTTTTTTCAGGATGGTAAATCATCAAATGACTCATCCCGCTCTGGGTGGAGCGGAAGGGAGTGTCAGACTCTTACTGACTAAAACCCACCCGTGTTCCTTCCTTCGCCCTTTATGTTCCGAGCCAGCGGTAACCCTTTCGGACAATCCCGCTGACCCGGCAGGCTTCGGCCCTTACGGGCCCCTTCGTTTAATGCTAACATCTCTTTGAGGCGCGCGTGGAACACGTACGCGCCGTCCGGCACGGGCCTGGTCCTGATCGGACGGTGAGCTACCCATTACTCTCCGCCCGCAGGCCCGCGCCTACGGTGGCCGGGAGTCGTCGCGCGGCTCCCGACGCCCGGAGCGTCTCCCGCGGCGGCTGGGACGGGAGGCTCTCTCCCTCAGCCGTCCCGCCGCCTCCTTCGCTAGCATGACTGCTTCGCAGAAGGAGGTGACTGCCCCCCACTCCCTCTCGCCCCGGACCATGGCTTGAACCAGGCCCGGACGCGAGAGGTCGCCGCCGCTGCCGATCGCCTCTACGAGGACACGGCGGTGCTCCTCCCAAGCGGGGCAGACCTCCACCGTGTCCTCTGGTCAGACTTGGGCTTAACGACTGCCAAAGGTATACGAATGGGAACCGGAACCAATGGCTTCACGTGCTTTCCGAGACACGGAGTGTTCTCGATATGTAATGTATGTTCACCTATCCACGAACGACCGCGGCAAGCGTAGCTTAACCTGCGATCTTGCGGCTGTTATTAAGGCGCGGGCCCACCGCGGCGCATGCTGTGCACGGGCACGCGGCGCATTTTAGCTGCGTGTATTAATTTGCTTGACAACGTGGGTCTACGTTTCCACTGGAATACACGAATATGACCCGCGACTATGTATAGCGTGGCACGGTGCACGGAGAGGCTACGCACGTGCCACTGCAATCCACGGACACGGGCTTCACTGCGGGACGTGTGGGGAGGTGAGACGGGCGGGAAAGCGAGCGACGCCTGCGCCATTTTGTCATTTTTTTTTAGCTGTACATAGTCGTGGGTCATATTCGTGTACTCTAGTGGAAACGTAGACACACGTTGCCAGCGTTGAGCTATGTAACCGCCTATTCGAGCAAGCCACGCGTGTATCAATGACGTCAATTCATGCGTAGCCTCTCCGTGGGTTGCAGTGGATACAACTACATACATTTTCTTCCAAAGCGAAGCTTAATACACGTGCGTAGCCTCTCCGTGCACCGCGGTGAGCCCGCGCCTTTATTTATCCAAGAGCTCCTCTCTCGCAGCCATTAAAAGAATAGCCATATTATACTCTTAATGAAATGTAACTGAAAACCACTTCAGTTCAAATGGCCCTAGAAAAAGTCTTACAAAAAATCGGTGCGAATTACAGTCAACTTGGAGTATTAACACCGAACTTCTGCTCTCGAGACATTGATTTTAATTGAAAAGACAATAGTAATTAACACGGTACACAGCCGTGTTAATTATTTTACACTTTGAACATTGTTGTTGTGGATTTTAACGAGCGTCGATGTTTGCTTCTGTAATAACCGTTTTATGAAAGCGTAAGTATGTTTTTATGTGGTTGCTAAAATTGCTTTGTAAAATAGGCACTTAAAATTATTAAGCTGCGTGATAAAGTTTAAATTGTCATAATATTTGGCTTAATGGCAACACTTGATGTGGTTACTGTGTAGGGGACGAACCGTTTTGGAAAATACTGAACTGGGCCCCAATTCTATATTATTCCATGTGCAAACCTCGTCAATTTCATGTCTTGTTAGGGCCTGTGCACACCACGTCTTTTAAACGCGCCGTTGACGCGCGTTTTAGAAACGTGCGTCGACGGACGGCGCGCTTTTATCCTACAGAAGTTCTACAGGCTGCGTCTGACTCGCGTGCTTATCGCGTCTGTATCGCTACAAACGCGCGTCAACGGCGCGTTTAAAAAACGTGGTGTGTACAGGCCCTTATTGGCAAGGAATCGAAATGTCAACTTCAACTCTTGATTAATGGCTTCTGTGGAACAAACACCACAATTTTGCCAATTTCACGTACTAAAATCCACTAAATGAAAAAATTAAATCTCTCTGACACGTGAGACAGCTCGCTACTGCGGCTGATGTGTCTCCAAAAAATATGATGATGTGATGATGATGTGATGATGATGATGGGACTCCCTTTTCCGCACTTAGACTCCCATTCGGTCCGTTGTGCGGATGATGTGATGATATGATGATAACAGTACGGACAACATGTATTTTGACAGTTAAAACCACGCCATGTCATAGATGACATGGTGTGGTTTGAACTGTCAAAATACATGTTGTCCATGACATGACATCTGCTATTAACGTATTCTGTAGAATACGTTAATAGCAGATGTCGTGTTTAAATAAGGAATTGACGTGGTTTCGAAGTAAGTAGTGAATTAGGCCCCTGATCAAAATTGGCATAGATTATTAAAAGAACCAAGACGTAATTATATCCTTGCATAAAGAAACAGTCACATTCCGGTTACCTACAAGTACCTACTCCAGAATATACCACAAATCGCTTGCATAAATAAATGCAACATACCAAAGTTCAGGAAGAAACAACAACAATAAAAGGACTACAATAAATTATACAGTTACACATTTTTCGACAGTAAGCTCCCGAATTTCCCACTGTTCCAACTCAGTCTGTTCTTCAAAACTCCACGTACCGAACAGGCAGTTATTTACCAGCCTTGGTTTTGTGTTCACAGCGGAAAAAGCTGGGGTATTGTGTCTGAAAAGGGAATAAAAAATGGCGCAATTTGCTTGCTTGTCCAACAACAATGGTTACCTGAAGGCGCATTGCTATTATGGGAGACATGCAAGATGCGAGATGGACAATGGCTGGCTATGCAAACTGCGTAACAGCAAGATTTTAAAGCCTCCAGGCCTATGTAAACGGAAATTTGTTCAGGGAAGTGGTAGATGCACGGATTTCGCAAAGGCGTACAATGGTATTAGGAACACCTTTGTAAGAGTGATGTTCATGTCGAAAGAACTGCATGATATTGTAAAAAAGTAGAATTGATTATAGTCGCCCCTTCCAAAAGGTAGTTTCATATGGAGAAGAATGGGCAAGAAACCCGGCTGTTACTCTTTTTAAATGTTTTACAATATTTTGTATACATTAAT
Organism: Luperina nickerlii; assembly: GCA_963855955.1. NCBI lineage: Eukaryota > Metazoa > Arthropoda > Insecta > Lepidoptera > Noctuidae > Luperina > Luperina nickerlii. Next base: position 7,014,785 of record OY979674.1, read on the forward strand.
TCTATCTTTGGAATGAAATTGGATCATCTCGACAGGCAAATACCGTATTTTTAAGGATTGTTGGCAAGATTTCGACATTCACTGTCACTAAGATGAAATTCAAACTGGATTTTGAGCGTTTTTACCAACGGCCCGATGTATTTATTGTATTTTGGCAATTCCAGGACTTGTCTAAATAGAATTCTATAATTTAGAATGTGTGTAATAAAATTATTTACAAACTTCTAATCCAAACGATAAACATGTTAATATAAACCATACAAATAAAACAGTTATCAATACAGCATCGAAGTTTATGTGATTAATTTATTACCCACCACGAACAGAGTTTAAATAAATCTAATTTTCGAACCTATGCTACTGTATATACTGTATATTATTCATTAACTAAACTGACATAAATTTATTTAGCATTTAACGTAAACATTTCGTGACCGTCACATAGCTGCCAGAAACAGCACAAACAACTAACACACATTTTAGCTAAATATTTTGAACCACTAATCGCTGTAAAATGTCACGTATATTGGAATGAATGAAGTAAATAACAGTTGAGCGAAATCACAACGATGTTCTTAATAACATTAAGTCAATAGTCAGTTAAGTGAACCAACTAGTCTTAACTTAAAAGTTTACTATCTCGTCCCTTTCAAACTCTCAAGTAGGTAAGTCTAGCTAAACGCTGACCATCTGATTATATTGAGCGTTCTGAATGACACAGCACATGACATACCATTATATGTACAGTTGAACGATCTATCTGGTGTACAGGCAAAAAATAACATACATCTCTCCACTACCCCGCCATTTAAGCCCTGGATCAAAAGAGGCAGAGGCCTTTGCCAAGAAATCGGGTAATGCAATCTGACAGTAACAGAGGTAACTCCTTGTCAATATTCATTTTATTGTGTCTGTAACAACCTTTTAAGCCTGTGGTACTTGTCTCACCGACGGCGATTAACGAGAAGCGAGTAGAGCTAGCGACTAAAAACTAGTTCGAGAGCAATGCTGCTTGTTGGAGAATATCTACTTGCTGGTATGCGTATGTATCAAGCGTGAGTCTCTCATTTCTGCCCGCCAAGCGAGCAAACGAGTATTCGTCGGCAGTCAGCGATCAACTGTTAATAAGTACATGTACTTATCTATTTTGCTTACACGGGACCTACAATCTTTTGTTTGTTTCTTGATATTTATCGTGTTCGGGGTTCTCCGGGACGGGAGGACTCGAGGATCGGGAATAACCCAGAAAATCGTTGATGGCTAAAACAATTGACTACTTGACACATTCACAACATTATTAAAAAGTAGTTGCTAGCTTGTATAATAGATTGGTCGACTGTATATAAAGTAATAGTAGCGTAGCGTAGCTTGGCCCTTGTGTTAAGTGTCAAAACTCGATCTATTAGTCACTTCTGTGACTTGCAGTTGTGTTGACCTTTTGCCTCCGTAATTGCAAGCGTAGCGTCATGCTCCTTTTTGTGCTATAAACTCTGTTACAAATGTTTTGAAACTAGGACAACGGGTTCTATTTATGTCTTAGGTGGTTTACAACGAGTCCAGAATTCAGGATAAAAAATCTCAGGTCTCCTCATATGTGGATGACTTTTTTCTTTTATGGTTTATTTACTTATTAATAATTTGATTAGCATTCTGCAAGGGGATTTAAATTACCTGCGGGGTAATTGCGTAACAGTAGGCTTTCATTTTTACAGTTCAACAACATTCATTGCGTTATTTACGTTTTTGAGTAGACAAATTTTTTGAACATAAGAAGCAATGGATTAGTAGATAGAGATATAGCTTTTTATTAAATATATAATTGCTTCATATTTTGCAATAAATTACCAGCGTTGCGTTATCGCACTTCTCTTTCTTTTCTATGCAGTCCGACAGATACCGCGCTTTAAGTCATGTAGTCGCCATAAAAATATTATTTCTCTATCTGACTTTTATTCCAACAAACCTAAATTAAACTAGATCAAGATTTTTCATTATTTTACTAACTTTTTTTCACTTTAATAAAAGTGGCGTCACTATCTGTTTCGCCCTACCTAGAGCTTGTGCGAATCATAAACATTTTAACTGAGATAGCAAAAATCGGGTTACTTGAGGTTTTAATTTTTTTACTCTTTTTTATTGTATGGAACTAACAAGTATTGTACCATTTTGGAATTCTGATTAAATGCGCCAACTTTTAATGCTACTTGCCAAGGCACTTTAGTACATTTTTTTAAAAGGAGGGCCTATCATAGTCGACGAAACTTGAAAATTTTAAATTCGTAGTTTAACGAATAGTCTCAATTCTCGGAAACTTGAGGCAATCGTGTCATTATTTTTTATTGGGATTTTAGAAATGTTATTTAGAATTACGTTTCCAAAGTTTAAATGAACAAAAATAAAAAAGAATAACCACAATAACCGAGAAATGGTACAGTTTGATCAAATTTCTAGGTTTTTCCTAAAATGCCCATAATTTTCAAACTGCATGGGATAGATTTTTTTTATATTTTTCTCGTGATGGTTATGATCAATCCTGTCACCCCGTTTCGGCTTGACGTTGAGTTCTGGGACACCCTGTATATATCTATTCAGGGATTTATCGATAACATTTAGATTAAAATTCTTAACAATATTATAATATTTATTACGAAATAATAAAGTTTAAATATTACATTCACCACATCTTACTGGTACTATAAGGAAATTACTAAGAAAGGATACTGCTATCATTTCTCCGGCTGCATTGATAACCAAACACTGACATGTTGTCAGTTCTGAGACACCGAGTGCAAATAAACAAATCAAATTATCTTCAAAACTATTAATAGTCTGGCTCGTTGCTCGCCATTCATTATGTGATGTGAATTATTTCTGCGCGTACATTGAGTATTTTGGGCTTCGACTTCCTTTCGAGCATTTGGCGTTTACAATTTCGACGGAATATTGCAGTCTATTGACGCCGCTTATAATTAGTGCCAAATGGGCAGCAAATGTTGATATAATTAGGAGTACTTTATAATTGAGAGCAGTGGTGGGTCAGTTGTAATGACCGCGACTTATGAGTTTTCAATCGAAGGTTCGAACCAACGACAGGCGCTTTACTTTGTGTAAATAATTTCATCACTAGCAGCGCTCCGCGGTTTCATCCGCATAAGTGTTGATCTCGTGGGAATCTCGGGATAAATACTATCCTATGTCCTTTCTCGGGACTCAAGCTATCTCTATGCCAAATTTCATCTAAATCGGTTCAGCGGTTTAAGCGTGAAGAGGTGACACACTTTCGCATTTGTAATATTAGTATGGATTGCTTTCAAAACGGTCATAAAGAGGAAACCGGCATGTTCTAGAAGCAAAAATTCGAAGATATGTGACATCTACCAACCTCCACTGGGCCCACGTGGTCGATTACGGCCCACTCCCTCTCATGGAGAGGAGGCATGTGTCCCAGCAGTGGGAACATTATGCTGCATTATAATTCTCACAATTTCAAGAATTAAATTTATGTTATTTATTTGATTTGACTAGGTACAGACGCCAGCACATCAACCTACCCGAAACTGTCAAATTTTCCCAATCAACTTTGAACCTTATGCTGTAGCGATAAAGTAACAAATCTATTAAAGAAATTTGACAGATTGTAGTAGCTTGATGTGCTAGCGTCTGTACTAGAAACAAACCATGCATGCTCTTTAAAAAAATCCCGAGCGATCTCCCCCCCCCCCCCCCGATCCCCCAATCTCTCTTTCGATCTTTTTTTCTAAAATCGTTAGTTTTAAAATATTACTGTTATCACTTTAATTGCTTACACTGAAAAATAAAGAAAAATCTGCATTACATAGTAATATTACAGTACCAGGCGATAAATATTGCACATCGACCTTTGGAAAGAGACAATCGGCTAATTTTGGCTTCGTAGAGCGTTATCTCTGTCGCACGAAATACAAACTGTCCGGTATCTATTAGGAGCTGTTAAAACAATTATGATTTGCTTCTTTTGATAATTATTTTTATTCTTTGTAAAAAGAAATAAAAAAAGGTAAAGGTTGATGTGCAATATTTATCGCCGGGTGCTGTAAATCAGTATACCTATTGAACAGTCACTTGATCAATATCTGTAGCCTAGTTCATAATTGTACAGTCGGCTACCTAGAATAATTAATTCAAACTCAACTCAAACTCAAAGCATTTATTTCAATTAAACCAATTACAGGCACTTTTGAATTGTCAAAGGGTCGGTCAGTCAGAAAGATGAAGCTAGTTGCCCATTCCAAAGCGTTGGTACCTATGGAGAACAACGGGCGAGAAACTCCATGAACACTCTTTTATTGTAATACCTTATACCCTTTACCTTAATTATTGTAATACCTATAAAAGCCTTTGTTTTAACCAACATTGTAGTAATGAGGGAGCGTAGTCTGACACACGTCACGTCATACTCTTTGAAGAGCTATGAAGCTTTGTAAATGAACCTCTTTTGTTATGATTTATGAAAAACAAAAAAGCAAAAGTAACATTCATTAGTAATTTTTATCAATAGAAATCTTTAGCTATTTAAACATACTTATAACTCACGCCATAACCCATTAAACTATCCTTACATATTCCTTTTCCTTTTTTTGTCCTTTCTTTTTTTTGCTATTATTTACATACTATTTATTTATTTCTGTAACTGCCATCACAGCGGGCCCTATCAGAATACCAGCGCTGAAACATTTATTTTTTAATTTCGTAGCATCATGCTGAGATAGGAGCCTTTTGGCCTCGTATAGCTTTCTGTTTCATTTTCCTTTTGTTACTTTTTTTTTTTAAATAACTTGGATTTTTATTTTGCTGTATTTAGTTTAGTTTGTGATCTTCCTGTACGAGTCGCAATAAATACTTTTTCTTTCTTTCTTTCTTTTGCGTCGTCTGCGTTCATACATCAGAGGGGTAATTGCGTACACAGTATTAGTAGCAATGGGTATCATTTTGACAGTTCACCAACATTCATTGCGTCATTTGCGTTGTTAGGCAGAATTTTTTTTGGAACTTATGAAGCAATGGATTCGCAATATCCTTTAAAATGATTCAGATTGTAATTATTTATAGTGTGTTACGAAATTATGTTGCTGATCATACATGCACGCCGCTTGCGAGTATTCCTGTAGTAACATGACCTTTCAGAAGAGCATCAGATTACTAATAAGGTCACTATAAGTATGTCCTTGTAGCGTCCGCCCTACTGCGTTTCCACTCACATCTGCTTTCTAAATAAATACCTTTTGTTTGTCACCTTGTATTTATCCTCTCAACATGACCAAAACATCTAACCATATTATTTCATTTCCACTTACATCTGCCTCAAAAATTCAAATAAATTCTTCTGAGTAGGTAAAGTAATTTTCATCGAGTAGTTTACAAAAGTAATAAATAAATTGCATTGAAAACTCGAAACACATTAATATTATTTTCAGCCACAACAAACGTCAGACTTAATGATAAAATATCAGAAGCCATTAAAATTAAGGGACTTGTAATGTATTTTCATAAATGTGGCATTTTAAAATCCTTCATATTCCATCATTCATTTCGGTTTTTTGTGCTGAAAATGTTAACTTCTTTGGGTGTTTTTTGTAAAATAAATATTCACACATAACGTACCTACCATCACGCCTTGTATCCACGGTGGGTTGGTGTTCATAAACACCCGGGTTCGTCCCAACTCTCACCTATACCGGCACTATACTATTTAAAATTACCTAACAAAAAGTCCCAACTCTACACGAAACGATGAAAATCTACAGTCAGAATGAAACACATTTAGACGAATAAAAAATACTTTAATCACCATGCTTAAATGACATGTGGCTTTTACGCCAGTCATGTTTTAAAAATAAAAATAAACCTTTTTCTTTTGTTTTCACACAATTGTGTGATATACTTTCAATCACAATCCGAAGGCTTTTAAAGGAAATTCCTAATCCGAAAATTCATTTGTTCAATAACTTAACAACGCTATGAATATGGTTGAACTGTCAGAATATGAAACGTACTGCCATTTAAGGTGCGTTACGCAATTACCGCACTGTATTTATAGCGAAATTAACGCACCTGCGGAGCTATTCTGTAAAAATCTCACAGTGAAAACTTAGGTGAAGTGAGCGTGAAGTGAGCTGTCAATAGTGTCAATTCCTAGCAAAAACACTCACTTCACCTAAGTTTTCACTGAGAGATTTGTGCAGAATCGACCGGCTGCTTGTTATTTCATTCGAATGAATGTCTACGAATGGTGTAATGGCTTGGAGAAAAAAAGTTCACATTTCTTTCCATCTCTTTGTTTAAATGGAATTTAGCACTTCAGTAAAGGCGTGTAAAGAGATCATTTTTACACGCTTTGTAAGTTAGCGGCATTCTTATAAAAATAAATTGCGGTGTTGCTTTGGAGTACATTGTTTGCAAGGCATCTACTTAATAGTATTTTTTTGTCTCCAATAATCGGTAACTGTGTTTGAATACATTTTGAATAATGTATTGGCAATTATAATGAAAGCCTCTGTGTAAGACTTTTAGGAATATATTGGCATTTTTAAATTCTCCTCTACTTATTTATGCTGCTTATTAGTTACACTATCCATCCAGACTCAATTAATTATATCATAGCTCCTTTGTTTCTATTAACATTTCTTACCCTTGATCTTTACTTATCACAGTTGTGTAAACACTCAACTTTTACTACACTTATCGACATAAGCATATCTTTATCCCTACAATCTCTCAAGATTTTCTTCTTAAGGGGCTTACATGACCTAAAGCGCGGTCACTGCATAGAAAAGAAAGAGAAGCGCGATGACACAACGCTGGTAATTTATTGCAAAATATGAAGTAATTATTGAATTACAAAAAAACTTTTTGCGTTGCTTGTAGAATAATCTGACAAAAATACAGAATGATTGTATGTAATATATGTACATACAGTATGGTTTTTATTGTAAAAAGAAAGTTTTTAGAGGTATCTTCATTATTTTTTTCTATAGTATCAAATTAGTTGTAATATGTTTTCAACACAGTATCTATCAAGCATAAATCCTGAAAAATATCATATATTTTCCTGATTTTGTTTACTGTAGTCGATCATATACTTTTATTCTTTCTAAAACTTGCTTTTTTTGCGTTTAGGTCATGTAAGCCCCTTAAGGAAGTGGGTACTTTGTCGTCTTATAGTAACAATCTCCGGTCAGTGGTTGAACAAAGCCGGGCTGTCAGAAAGTAATTCCGATTCAGCATGACGCCTTGTTGTCTTCGTTGTTCATCAAAACAAGCCCCTTGGCAACAGTCCAATCTTCAGATCCCTCGAGTGTAAACAGGCTTCTTTAGATGTAAACCGTACCTTTCTTCTTTAATTTCCGATCGTTTGTGTTGTTTTGTTTCTTAATTAGGAGTCATTAGGGATAATACTGTAATAATTAAAGACAGGGATTTATTTGTTGAAACTTGTTAGATTTTTATCCTATTCTGACACTGTTAGTTAACAATAATTTTGATCATAGGTACCTAATACAATTTTAAAAGAGGGTCTATCGGAAAGATTTTCGTTCACTGTTTTCTAAAAGTAAGCTGATGGCTCCAAGTCAAGGCTCCCACAGATGGGCGCGATGCAACGGTGCGTCACGATTCTGGTAGAACAATTTTCATGAAGTTTTCATAGAATTTGTTCTAGAGTCACGTCGCGCTGTCGCTTCGCGCCCTGCGGGATCCTTGAATTCAGCTGATTAGTTTTATAATAACACTTGCTAGAATCAATCAATGAGAAGCAAAATCAGGCTGGTAAGTACCAACTCCGCGATTAAATTCAAAATAGCCGTAGGTATTCCGAATAAACAAAGAATCGCCGGAATAAATCAGGAAAATGTACTTAGTAAACTTAGTACAATTAATGTACTTAGTATACACTGCATCAAAATGGTGTATATGAAAATCATCGCCAAACATTCCGAAATATTAACAATATCCCTGATTTATGGAAGAGCTATTTTATTAACAAACAATCCAATGGATTGCATTAATCGCGTAGAATCACAATTGAGGCAAACTCGCAACACAAACGCGAATATTTCGTGTCTATTATTGTCGGCGTAAATGTTAGCCTTGCAGTGAATCGTGGCATTCCGTCATTATAAATAAAACTCATTCATTCAATGGTGTCGAAGCTGTCACCCGTTACAGTATGTCACGGGCGTCACAGCTAATAGCCGAAGTGCGGCTACACCTAGTTTTAGCCGGGTAGAACTGTGGCTACACCTAGTTTTCGCCAGCACCAATTACTTTAATTAACTTAGAGACAATAATAAACATGAAGCAATTATCTGTTTACAAAAAATCTATTGTTTGGACTAAAATATTAAAACACTAGTGCTTTAGTATGTTGCTTATAGAGTAATCTGACAAAAAATCAGAATGATTGTATGTAGTATGGTTTCTATTGTAAAAATAAAGTTGTTAGAGGTATCTTCATGATTATTCCTATCGTATCAAATTAGTTGTATTATGTTTTTAACACACTTTCAACCTAGCATATATGGTGAAGAATATATATAGTATATTTTTCTGATTTTGTTTACTGTAGTTGATCATATACTTTTATTGTTTCTAAAACTTGCGTTTATTGCGTTTAGGTCAAGCCCTTAATATTTTTTAAAGATTGTAAAATCCGTTCCGATCCGATGCGATGCAAGCCGTTTCGTTAAAATCATCCTTTATTGTGTTTCAAGTAACGCAAATCCAATGCGGGAACTATTACCTTTGTATACACAGCCGAATCGAAGTTTCATGCACGTAGAGAATCTGCATATCATTATTCCGCGGCTGTGTTCGAAGTTTTGCAATATCATCCATCGTTGCTTATCTTCCTGCATATAACATACTTTTGGTACCGAATGTTCAATGTAAAAGTTATTTTATTTATTGGTTGTAGGAACCCAAATCTTCTTCGGATGCTGTTCGGTTTCCTTTTAGATTTAGGGGTGGATATAATCTCTTCATCTAATGTACATTTTGGTCTCCGTTCTAGGAGTAGACAATCTGAATTCTATTCAAGATACAAATGGCTTTCAAAAGAAATATACTAGAATAAATTGAATATTATGGTTTTACCATTTTAATAAGTACTTGAAGTCATTTAAAACTCAATAACTAAGGATTATATAAAGTCTATTTAAACGTAATAACTAAGAACAGCCGCCCATAATTTTATTTCACTGAAGCAATCTCCAGCGCTTTCTGCTTCAGCAATCTTCCATTTCATCAAAGAAAATATCTGCTTTACCCACCTCTTCATACATTTATGTGAAAACCATTACTTAGTACACATTTAAGTGGATCCATTCATTCATAAAAGGTTTTCCAATTCGTATCACCGAACCTGATTCGACCTGGGACATAAAATTTCGCCAATGCAGTACTTCGGTAGGTACTACGACGAATATCATTGATAGAAATTCTGGTACAACAATTCCCCGGATATTAATAAAGTTTTTTTTTTTAACATGAATCGAAGTCCAAAAGTTTTAGGTATACTGTCTAATGGAAATCGTTGCCAAAATGTTCGAACGAATTTATAGGACACGAATTGCTGAATGGATCCTGGATTTGTTATGTAAAGATAGCAACAGTTATTTTAATAAACAAAGGAATAATAGATTCTATTAAATTAATGTATCTGTTCCAGGTGTAATCGAATTTTAAATCTATACTACCTGTTGGCGCAGTGGTAACGGACACGACTTACGAGTTGTAGGTCGTAGGTTCGAACCCAGACAGGCGCTTTACTTTGTGTAAATTATTTCATCACCACTGCTCTCAAAAACGGTGAACGAAAACATCGTGAGGAAACCGGCATGTCCTAGAACCAAAAATTCGAAGACATATGACATCCACCAACCTGCGTAGTGGATTACGGCCCACTCCCTCTCACTGAGAGGAGGCCTGTGTCCCAGCAGTGGGAACATTATAGGCTGATTAGATTATGATTATGATGAACTGTTGAAAAATCAAAATTTTATTTATAACAATAGAAATTCAATTGTGTCTCATTAGCCACAGTTGAGCTACTATTAAAGGCTTCTGCAAACAGGCGCGACACGCGATATAATCGCGCGCGACACAAAGGCACGGCTCGTTTTGCGACTTGCGTTTTGCCTTTGTGTCGTGTGTCGTGTCGCGCCTGTTTGAAGGAGCCTTAAAGCTAAAGAGTTTGTTTGTTTGAACGCGCTAATCTCTGGAACTATTAGTCGGATTTGAAAAATTTTGATAGTCCAATCCTGGAGGAAGCCTATAGGCTATTTGTCATCACGCTACAACCCTTGGGAGCCAAGCAAAAAAGGAAAAAAAGAAAACAGAAAGAAGCGAAAACGAAGTGATAGCTTGTGCGGGCTACACGTCGCGACGGAGTGGTTCGAAGGATTAAGACATTTCACAAGGACGAAGTCGCGGACAGAAGATAGTTTAAAATAAAGGTGATGGAACATCGGTGCTAGTTCCTTGATCGTGAAAAGGTGCAGCGCGAATGCCACTAGAGTAGTTTAAACGATCCATGTTATACATTACGCAAGTGACTTAACATGCATTGTGTACAGACGCCAGCACATCAAGCTACCCGAAACTGTTAAATTTTCCCAATCAATTTTGAACCTTATGCTTTAGCGATAAAGTTGAAAATCAATTAAAGAAATTTGGCAGATTGTAGTAGCTTGATGTGCTGGCGTCTGTACAAATACCTTAACAACAACTGCCAACGACAGTAAGTTGTCCCTACATGGTGTCAGGTAACCTACATGATTCTGAAACCCATGCATTGAAATTTAAAGGAGGTTATTTAAAAAAAAAATTGCTGTTCCATGCATTTTGACCGATTTGCTACTGCACTTTTCTATGAGACAGCAGTATTTTTTTTATTACCGGCAAAAATATCTACGCTAGAATCATGTACGGAGTCGTTGTTACAGTTTACGCGTCGATGTCCCTGCCTGTATAGAAGGTTCCAAATTCAAACACGGATCCGTGTTTGAATTTGGAACCTAAATGTCAAAATAATTTAAATTCTAGGGACATCCCAGTTTTTCAGATGACCTGGCAACTTTGTTTGAGACTCGAGAAGTATGGTCGGCTGATAACCTCATTGTGTTCACACCGGCCGCGTCGGAAAAAGTTCAGAAATTCCCAGGTGTTAATCGAATTTCGTTCTCCGACAGCTTCCATTTGGGTGCAGTTGGAAATTGTTTGGTTCTATGTTATTTCCTTCCAATTTTATAATGTTCGACAATGTCTGTGGCCAGCTGTTTTCATAACGCTGTCCAGAATTTGATTGTGATTGTCTTGGCTAAAGGTTCTGTTTCCTAAAAAGTTTTGAATAATATCATCATCATTTCAGTCGAAAGACGTCCCCTGCTGAACATAGGCCTCCCCCAAGCACCGCCAAGTGGACAGGTTCTATGCTTCCCTCATCCAGCGGATTCCTGCGGCCTTCACGAGGTCATCGGTCTACTTTGTGGGAGGCTTTCTAACGCTACGTCTTCTGGTACGCGATCGCCACTCCAGAACCTTTCGGTTCCAACGGCCATTTGCTCTGCGGGCAATGTGCCCTATCCACTGCGACACAAGTTTGGTAATTCTTCAGGCTAGGTCGGTTTGAATAATAAAATGATCGGATAATAAATAAATTTTGGTGAAGGAAATCATTATTATGTAACTTGGTAAAGAATGCCCGAGGCATTCAGTTTGCCTTGGTAGGGGAGGGCGGGGCTGGTACTAACAAATTTTGTATTATAATTTATATTTTCGTTGATAATAGACTTTTTCATTTTATTTTTTATTCAAAACATGCTTTGGTTATTCAGCTATGATATTAATAACAAAAATCATCAGGTATGTAAGTGCTTCCAGAAAGAGAGCCATGAAAACCAAAAAAGTCATTTGTTAATATATACCCCGCATGTGGGGCGAATATTAACGGAGCTGGGGTAAGTATTAACGTAAGGGGCGATTATTAACAGAGACTAAAATTTTATCAAATAATTAAATAAAATGTCACTGATATTAATGAAAATGTTTTATTGCCTTTAATGTTAAACAAATTAGTACTTTTTATAATAGTAACTCAAAGAATATAACAAATTCTTTTAAATCTACACTTAATAATAATCATTGCTACAGTTTGTATATTTTTAAGCCTAAAAAAAATTAAACACACAGTTTAAACTTAATGTTTTAAAGTTACTTAAAGTCTTTAAGTTTCTTAATGAAGTAAAAAAAATGTATTATCTTATAAATCTGTTACAAACATTTTTTTTAATAGTTTAAATATAATAATTAAATAATAAGGTAACTAGTTTAATCAGTCTTAAACTAATTTGTACTTAGACAGGAAATAGGTCCTTCATATCAGGCAATAATTAATCAGAATACGATTTCTCATCATCTGAGAAACAGTTGAGGCATAAATTTATTTTCTGGTATCACCTATAATACAGGTGATATGAGCCCATCCTTTGCATAAAATACATTGTATCCAGTCATGTCCAGATGTGTCTTCATTGTAAGACTCGGCACAAACTAAACAGAAGCAGGTATCTTCTTCACTAACATCCTGCAGAATATGCTTCTTAACCTTTTCTACTTCTACTTTCCGGGTTTCTTTACCTTTACTTTTCCCTTTTCCTTTGCCTTTACCCTTATTTATAGTTTCAGTCAGACTAGTTTTTATCTTTTTTGATGATTTTAATTTTGTTTCCTCCTCTAAGGCCAATTTTTCAAGAGTATCAGTGAGAATCGTTGTTTTCCTTGATCGCTTTCGTTTGGATTCGACACGAGGAGGTGCTTTTGGAAGCGGTCTTATTGTTTCTACGTTAAACTTTTCTGTAGGCTTTGTATTTGACGGTCCTGGTTCATTTGACGGTCGCTGCTTATTTGATGGTAGGTACGTGTGATGGTTGATCAATAACCTCTGAAATACTTATGTCAATATCAGGCATATTATCTATAATTTCATTTTGGATTTAAGACACTCGTTTAATATCACATACCTACATATGGGGTAAGTATTAACATGTTAATACTGACCCCACTCAATTTGTTAATTTTAGCCCCAAGGTCACTTTTTATATTTCATCAATTACAGAAAATAAACTAGTCAAAATAATTACAAACAAATATAATAGTTTGAAAATCAATAAAATACAATTCCATTTAGGATAAACTTTCATTAAATTTAGCGAAAAAATAAATGTTAAATCAATTTATTACGGAGTACAAAAAGTTTGTTTACCTGTCAATTCGAGGTTACTACGCACAACTATCACTAGCGACGGCCGATCGAAAACTGACAAGTTAGGACACGTTCGGCTGTGTATATAGTTATTCTAAACCGAGTCTCATCTTTTTATCACTTCACGTTTGGCGAGAATAAGCTTGTTAATTCTTACCTCCGTTAAAACCAGCCCCGCCCTCCCCTACTAAGGACTCCTACGGCATTGTCGCTAAATGAGAAGTAATACTGAATTTTAGCAATTTATTTCAAGAGGACGAGCGCACATTTACGCGCCTAAAACCACCATTTTGAAACTGATCTGAGAATATTTTTTCTGCAAGCCTGCATAATGTAAGGTTCCCTTTTCCAGTACCTACCTTTTGTTTTGCATACAGTTTAACGTCCTTACTAATAAACTTATTATATCAGATGAATAGTTACACACCGATTTCTCTCTTTCTGTCGTCAATAATTTGTATTTCGAAAGAAGAAGACAAAGCGTTGTGTAACTATACAGACGCTATACAACGTTTATTAATAAGGGGGTAAGTAAATAAATAAAAGTTACCTGGATTGAATGGGCCCGAATCATGAACAATAAACAATCGTATGTTCATCAATATCTGGTCCCTTCCTAATAGTTGAAAAGAATAGTTGTGTTGTACTTGTGGGACAGTAACTGTCTGGTATTATACCAATACTATCACAGCATTAAATGTTCATAAAAGCTATTTTCCTCTCGCCAAGATAGCTTCGGAATGGACAATAAAAACAGTAATATTAAATTGCATGGAAACAATTTTATACCGTGCTGCAGAATAGCGGTTGTTATTAATAGAGAACTGAATATCGAACGTTCATGTAATTAAAAACCGCACTAATGAAGAATGCTCAGATGTATTAAGTCCAATATAAAACTTGTTAAATGTATATTCAATATTATATTAGCTAATGTTAAACCACATTCCTTAAAATATTATGGTTATCTATACTTACACTAATAAAAAAGCTGAGTTTGTTTGAACACGCTAATCTCTGGAAGTACCAGTCGGATTTGAAAAGTTCTTTTTGCATTTTGATAGCCCAATTCTTGAGGAAGGTTATTAAACCTCACGTCACCACCCTAAAGAGCCGACAAAAACGATAAAAAGTCTGATAGAACGCTAAGCGAAAAGGAATTAATAGTGCGAGTGGGCAACGCGATGCGACGCGAAAGAAATTTTACGTGGACGAAGTCGTGGACAGCACCTAGTTTCTTTTATAAAATTTCCAGCATTTTAGACACTAACTCCCTTACTAATAAACGTCGTATAGCGTCTGTATAGTTATACAACACTTTGTCTTCTTCTTTCAAAAGTCAAATAACTGGCGACTGATAGAGAGAAATCTCTGCGTGTAAAGGCTCCTGCAAACAGGCGCAACGACCGACGCGAATCGCGCGCGACACAAAGGCTCGTTGCGCGACTTGCGGTGCTTTCGTGACGCGCGCGATTTTATCGCGTGTCGCGCTTGTTTGAAGGAGCCTTAACTATCCATCTGATATAATACGTTTATAAGTAAGTGGGGTAAAAATGTAACTCCTAGTTAGCTGTAGGAAAAATCTGCAAGGGGCAAAAGAGACACAATTTACTTCAGTGCTAATTTCAAGCAATTTGCGTCAGCTAACAAGATATTTTTGACGAAACAAAAACTCTTTATTTATTTGTTTATTACTTACACTAGTAATTAAATACATGCAGTATTTGGGTGCATACACAGGTACAGTCACGAGAACTAATATGTCAACATTTGGTAACGTTCAATTACGATTTTTTCGTGAAATAACGAATGCTACGTTGAAATACGACACTTTACACAAACCTATGGGTTCGAAAATACGTATTTTATTTATTTATTTACATAAAAAAATACGTGTTTCGAAAATACGTTTTTTATTTTTTTTTTTATAACTTTTCGCACAAAAAGGTACAAAACGGACAAAATAAAATTTCATTCAAAACTAAAGGAGAAAATCGTCTTTGAATAAAGCCAAGTGTATAAATACTTATGGTCGTGACTGTACCTACTTATCCGGTGTTTTCCTTATTTGTAGGTATGTCCTGCATTACATTCCTCCTTGCGTACTTAGTTTCATCGGTACGAAACAATTTTCTGCAAACCATACTCCAGCATTAGGGTTTCCTGAGTCGAGTTTCGAGTGGTCGATCTGTTGTATAGGATCCTTTAAATTAGTCTCTATCTTTACTTCCTTAAGGGCGAATTTCATACTGTTTTTTGCACGACTATAATGCGAACTACGACTATAATGCGAAGCATTAGAGAGTGCTTTACGATCGAAAAAAATGTTTTCCCTCCTTTCTGCAACTGTTTCTATGGTTAGACTCCTGCTAGTACACAGAACCTGCTTAATTTATATACCTTTGTAAAGATAATTTAATGGATATTAATTTCAAAAATTGGTTTAATGCAGTAGTAACGAAAAAAAACATCAAAATATTTCTTAAAAAATTCCCGTCAATCAAGTGTGAAACCTGAAAACATTGTAGCTTGCGAAAAAGCCAATTAATTGAGTCAATATTTTTTTTATAGATTAATTTTACCCATAAGAGGAACCCTATTGAAAATTGCTCTTTTTTGCTAATTAGTTTAATTATAATTAATAAAAAACTAACTAGTATAATATCTATAAATATCTATAGGTAATCTATGTTTTTTTTTTACGATCAAATGAGCATTAAGAGTCGTGCACATTTGGATTTTCCGAAAATTTTTTTTTCATTATACTTTTTCCATACTGAACTGTCTTCAATTTTCATACTTCAATTTGTTTCCACGGATAAAAGATAATTTGTAGACTTTGGTTAAATCAGCCCTCCGTACCTCGGAAAGCACTTTAAGCCGTTGGTCCCGGCTGTCATCCGTGGATCTTTGACAGTCCTTACGGGTCGTCAGAAGCCCGAAAGTATGACAACCAATCTTACCAAAGGGTATCATATTACCCAGTAACTGGGTTGTGGAGGTCAGATAGGCAGTCGATCCATGTAAAATACTGGTATTCAGCTGCATCCGGTTAGACTGGAAGCCGACCCCAACACTGTTGGGAAAAGGCTGGGCAGATGATGGTAAAATCAGCCCTTAGTCATTCCTAATCTATGTATAATCTATCTATACTACAATAAGGTTGAAGAGTTTGTTTGTTTGTATGTTTGTTTGAACGCGCTAATCTCAGAAGGAAGGCTTAATATATAGGCTATTTAACATCACGCTATGACCCATAGCAGCCGAGCAAAAATAAAAAAGTCAGGGAAATCGCTAAGCGAAAACAAAGTGACAGCGCGAAGTGACAGCGCGAGCAGGCTCACCAGGATTGTCCGAAAGGGTTACCGCTGGCCCAGAACATAAAGGGCTAAGGAAGGAACACGGGTGGGTTTTAGTCCGTTAGAGTCTGACACTCCCTTCCGGTCCACCCGGAGCGAGAGGGGTCATTTGATGATTTCCCCTACTGAAAAAAAAAAAGCGCGAGCATGTAATATGATGCGACGGGGTGGTTCGGGGAACAAGAAATTTCACGCGGACGAAGTCGCGGGCAGAAGCTAGTACTTACAAACATAAATCTTTGTTCATAAGATTTATGTTTGTAAGTACAACCGTTTTACATAGCAACAATTATTTAGCATCGCAGCAATGAATTATCCTTAACATGTCTTGCTGTGATCTCCTATTCTAGAGAATCTCGCAGAATATGCAAACAGCTTTACATAAAATCATACCAACAAATATCTTACCAGATACAAGATCTTGGATCTTGTACAGAAACTAAGTATTCAGTAATCTACACATAATTATGTATTTATATATTACATTACATATTAGGTACATACAAACAAATAAAATCGAAGTGTCTGTTTGTAATGTCGAAATAACAGCTTTTTCTTAAATGCATATGAAAGTATATAGGTACCGTACTTATAACATTTTTCTTTTTAATTTTTTTTGTCTGTCTGTCGATTTGTTCCGGTTAATCTCCAAAACGGCTTGACCGATATTGACTGGACTACTGGCAGATATGGTCAATTCTCGTAATTAAAAAGTTCCAAAATCTAGTCGCAATCTCATCTCGGCGTCAATCAATTTCAAAAATTTGTCAAAAATGTAGAGAAATTACAAGTATTTGACATGCATGCGAACAAAGTCGCGAGCGCAGCTAATTGAACATAAAAGCGAACAAATGTTTGGTAAGAATAGTAGATTTTACAACAAGTGCACAAAACAAACCATTTCTATCCGAGACTTTTAGCAGCCCGAGCCGAAGGCGAGGGCTGATAGTAATGTCGAGGATAGAAATGGTTTTGTGGACGAGTTATAAACTCTGCTTTTCACTTCGATTGCGAGGAAATAAAACAGTAGTATAACATAACATTTCTTTAATTAAAATTCAAAGTAAAATTAGAACAGTTTTGAATACTGAAGGAAATTATTTTTTTTTAAATCTTACGACATTGATATTAGGCTGCAGACCTATACAGCCTACTATTAAATTAATTTTGTAATAATAATTTTCTTAAATCAACTAATCTACCGTACTTGAATTAAAATTTTAATATCTATTATATCTTAAAAAACACATAAGGCAAATAAATTAAAGTAAATATTATATAATAACAAATTCTATCTATGAACTTCTTATTGCATTTGGCTGTATGGCTCATTTTCTTTGCCTTAATATAATACATTAATTTATGAGTAGATACGTTAATGCCCTTGTGCACAAAATTCGATTTTGTGCAGCCTATACCCTGCACAAAGAAGCACTTTCAGAGCATGAGAAGTGAAAAAACTATTAACTAGCTTCTAAATCAAAACAGAAAGCAGACTTGAACTACCTAAAGGAGAACTTTATTGTAAACATTTAGAATTCTCCAAGTTAATGTGGGGAGTTCTGACTTGGTATCTCGTATCGTATCTCGCGTGGAGTAAGTATAACTTCAAGAAGTAACACGACATAGTCTGGACTTTGAAAGTCGAAAGGTAAAGGCGATACTGTAATAGCATGCAGTTTAAAGTTTATTGTGTGCAAAGATTGGAAAAGTTGTTTTCTCTGCTGTCTTTAGAGTTCCCAATTCCGGTTTGTTTGTTTCATGAGTACAGTTTACGGTTACCAAAGGGTTATTACGCTGGAAATCAAACTTTGAAGAATCATCTTATCTATAAATGATCTATCCGTCCATCAGGATAAATTACCTTTATCCTGATGGACGGATAGATCATGCTCTAGTTGAAAGCAGATCCCTTTTTAATCCACAAAGTGAAATAGCAGCCGAGATAAATCGAACACTTCCTTTACTTAAAAGCGCAGTTAAAATAATCCAAAAGAGAAGAACGCACCGACCAATAGATTTTCACACAAAGAGCTTTTTAAAAAGTTTCCAAACACATACATTTGCCGTCACACTCTGAGCAAAGTAGCTCGATAGGTTGCAAACTTCCAACTTCCCCAGTTTTCGGACCGAGAAAAATCCGGAGTAATCTCCCCGGATACTCTGCCTTGGGGAACGAATCGAAGGATACCCGTACCTACTAACATTTTACGGTACCTCTGGTACTCTTTACGCGTTATTGTTGTGTTTGAATTTAGTAATATTTTACTCCCGCAGGAAATTGATTGGCTGCCTTCGCGGAAAGGGATTTTAGTGACCGATTTCCTGCCGTTTTAGGTCTGAGTAATCACACTAATATTATAAAAGCGAAAGTTTGTGAGTGTGACACCCTGGATTAACATATAGGCTACTTTTTATCCCGATATTCTCACGGAATCGAAACTTATGCGGGTAAAACCGCGGGGCGCAGCTAGTTGGTAATAAATATGTATGTACCTTCAGATCTTTTCGTTTCGGCGAATTAATCAATGTATATTGTAGCAATAATAAAGGCTTCTAGAAGTTTCCAAGTGTTGTTATTAGCTAAGAGTAAATACAAAAGGAACATTTTCATTAATATTCTGTCTACATATATCTCAATCAGATAACGTTCCCTTAATGACCAGATGCGGGCAAAATGATACGTCTTTATTTGCAACAAGATCTGTATCAGGTCATGTATGATTGAGTTCATTGAGTGTTTAGCGTTTATGATTGGAAGGTCAATTGGTTCGAGCGCTATGGAAATTCCTTGCGTGTGACCTTGCCGGGTCTGATTGTATAATTTTATTTCTAATATCTTGACCTGCTATTCATTTATTATTTGTTACATTTTGTTCATAGTCATCATCATTACCTACGGTTGTGATCTCAAAAGGTTCAAAAAAATTAATAAAGGCTCCCCAAAGATATTATTATCGATGGGTAATACCGGATGCGTTATTGCGCTAATGCGTCCCGATTCCTTGCCACACAGCTGTGTTTTATCGTCCGATGTTCCTAACGTGTGCGTGTCACCTACACTATAGGCCCGCACTACACGTTACTACGTTATTAACGCAGGTGTGTGGAAGATCGTATGCATTGTAATACAAAAACTAAGAACTCATATCGGAATATCGCAGGACGGAGGAACGCAAGCGTCCTACTTCTATTGCGTCGTTATTATCGCAGCAGTGTGTAACTTCGTGGCCGTCCTAATACAAAATGTACTGAAAACAGATATCGCAATAACGCATCCGATATTATCGACCGATAATGACACGCCTGTGGGGAAGAGCCTTAACTGTTGACGTCTATCAATCAACTCAGTCTATCAACCGAATCTCCATCTTCCGCACCCAGTCCGTCCCAGCCACCAAAGATTGCCATTTAATCTAGCTGGATCTCAAATTCCATCTATATGGTAACTTGTTCATTTAATAGAAATCCATCTATAAATTTCCCAAATTCGGGATCGACATTATTTACAATGTCAGATAAACTGGCACATATGGGAGCTCGAGCGGTTCGATTGTCATCGCGCATTTTAGTTTAATCCGTTTTCGGGCTATTTTAGTTTGTTGTAGTATGAAATAGTAGAGCTCCACTTGATGAGCTTCCCTTTGATTAGATATTGGATTGTGTAAATTACTATTAACAGTTTCCAATTATTATTTCCTTTATTAAATTAAATACATGTAAATTATATTTTTCAATAATATAATTTGAAAATTATAGAAACACTTAAAAATATAAAAAATTGTCGCCCACCGGTATCGGGAACAGGGTCCAAGCTACCGGCAGTCAGGGCTACAGAGAGAGGAACCTCCTAACAATGCGGGCCGTGTCCAGAAGTACCGCTTTCTGAATCAAGCTTGATCCAGCTGCCCAACGAGAGCCTCCTCAGGTGTTGGTCGAGGCTCTTGGCTATTAATCCATTAGCTGGAATTAATAGCAATTATTTATGATTATTTGATATTTCACAGGCTGATGCCTGTGATGTCCCACAGCAGGGCAAAGGCCTCACACACACACTCTCTCTCTCTCTCACACACACACACACACACCCCCACACCCCCACACACCCCACACACCCCACACACCCCACACACCTCACACACTTCTCTCTATTCAAAGCTCCTAAGGACCGAAGGACTCCAGCTCATACGGCCATCTCCGTCTGGGCCTGCCACGATGTCACTTGCCATTAAGAGGGGCCCATTAACTCCAAATAATATATCATGATGGATTCAACATTGTAGTACCATAACGCTCCCTTGCACATTACATACATTACAGGAATTGCTAAGAGCTTCCGTTGAGAAACAAAAGATATAAAACAGCTGGAAAAGCGCAAAGTACTGCAATTTTGAAGCTCTTCAGTTTTACAGCTATAGTATGTATGGAGTTTCGTTGAAATGTTAAAATATAATAATAATAACAACCACATCGCCGTATTTCTACGTTGACGTCTTGGTGGGGATAGCGCGCTCCAAACTCTAGGCCTTTGCCGGAACAGGTCTAAGGTAAGGAGCCAGACCAAGAGAGATACAGAAACCCGCAGGGCAGCATGTGGCGAGCTGTTGGGCAGTAGCGACCCCACGGACCCTATCTCCTGGGAGAAATCTTGTTCCTCACCTCTGGCTTGCCTTTATTAGCTGGCTAGAGTGAACAATGTCGAGGAACAGAGCTCCCACCTTATTCTTGCCTTTATTAGCCGGCTTGAGTGGAGATTCGCAAAAGCAAACGTGCACGGAGCAAGGAAGTATTCGATGCTGGTAGGGATCTTGACCGTATTTCTGGGATTGTCCTGATAGCCGTGGAATACCTCTCCACTCCTCATAAGCATCTCAGGACATGTTGCCCTCTTGTAACTACGTCACTATGTGCTAGCGACCGTTTTCGGGGGCCCATTATTGAGTGTGCAAGTCACCCTCTGCCATTTTATCCGTGTATATATAAAACATTGATTAGGCAGCTCTTCCATAGTTCTTGGTAACCAGTCCACTTTAGCCACCCAAACCCATAGTCCAACTTTTTATTTTCCATATCCAGCAATAGTCCTACACCAACCAGGGGTTATCCTTGGGTGCACTTGCATAATGCATACTGGGATAATCGTCGGTTGGTGCCGCATTTCATTAAAGTTTCCTAAGGGGCCTCTGCGAGTTGACTTCGGCCTTCCAAAGGACCGGGACCCCATAATCCCGAGACATGTTAATTAAAAAAATATAAATAATTGTTTATTGATCAAAAAGGTACAGATAGTGAGAAAAACAAAACTTATACTGGTAACTAGCAATGTATACAAAGTTTGTATATAAATGATATGTGCAAACGTTCTGTACTTTTGTTTGACATTGACTGTGTAAATGTTGAAAGCTGTTTGTAAAACGATATTCAGGAGATTTTCTGTGTTTTGTTCAAACACGTCATAGCCCTTTATTCGCAAATAATGGTCTTATTAAAATTTGTTAACAGTGGTACTGACGGAACATCGACGTGGCATACCAAACACTCTTGGGGTTATGTGTTCTATAATTATAATTAATATAAGATTGAATATTTAATATAAGATTTCGAAAACCTAAAATTATGGATTTATTTCCCGAAGGGGTAGGCAGATACTTCCAATGTGTGTATCCACATTATAGCTAGTACCTATGTTCTTCTAAGGGCTGACTTTTCAATCATCCGATAAAGATATATATATATTCGAGGAATAATTTTGAAATTTTGACAGTTCGATATTCCAAACAAAAACTCTCAAACATCAATTTGATTCTTCAAATAAAAGTTATCTGGCGATGGAAAAACCAGCCCTAAGACCCTTAATTATATTCGACTCACCAGTTTCTTTTTTCATAAACTCAATAAACTCACACGAACACCTTTTGGCATTTTGGTATTTTAGTGAACAATGAAATAACCCCTTTATGTTTCAAATAAACCTCAATATATTTAAAAAAACACACTTTAATGATTTCAAAGTAAAGCTTAAACTCTAGCTGGAAAATTGCGAGGCGGTCAAAGAGCTACTATTAGAGCGGAGAAAAGGAACAAGCGAAAATAATATCTGGGGTTGTGGCTTTTAACTGAACTTTATACAATCAACTGAAGTGTACCTAACGGGTAACACAATAGCTGGTTTAAACTCTAAATAATGGTGGTTTAATATATATTATGGGTCTAATTCGCATAAACACACCGTCATATTGGTGTAGTGCTGATGATGGACGTAGTCATCTGGGATTGAATTTGCATTTTACTATGGTCGTTAGAGACATTATGTGCATCTTCTTGTTGGTTATCGAAAAACAAAGATTTACTGAGGCAGATTTTTAGTGCGCTTCAATAGACCATCTTTCTCCAACATGTTTCAAATAAATCCCAATAGAATTAAAAACAACAACATTATTAATGATTTTAAACTGAAACATTGTTGCGAGGCGGTCAAAGAGCTACTATTAGAGCGGAGAAAAGGAACAAGCGAAAATAATGTGGGGTTGTGGCTTTCAACTGAACTTTATAAAATCAATTGAAGGGTAATGGGTAACGGGTAACACAATAGCGGTGCTCTGGACTATCAAAGAACCGTTAACTTAACCATGTAGCTGGTTTAAACTCTAAATAATGGTACTTTTATAGATATTTATGGGTCTAATTCGCATAAACACACCGTCATAATGGTATAGTGCTGGTGGCGGGAGTAGTTATCTGGGATTAAATGTGATTTTATTATGGTCGTTAGTGCTGTTTACCAGTGTCTATGTGACATTATGTGCATCATCATTGTTTATCGGGTTATAATGATTTATTGTGTACCTAAATGGTTTTTGAGTGCGCTTAAATATCCAATCAGTCTTTTCAAGAAAAGGTTACCCCAGTAAAATGGTTAGAATATATTTAATCATCCAAACTGTTTAGTTATTGTTTTTACTGAGTAAATTAGTTTTTACTGTTATATTTAAGATTTTAAGTACGGTTTTCTATAAGTTTTTATTGTTTTTTTAATAAGTTTTTACGGTTTTTTTAATAACTTAATTTTAGTTTATAACCCAGCGAAACCATGTTTCTTCTCATAGGAGTGAATAATTGTAGCCTTTTTGAGCGAAACAAGACGTCTTAAACTGTAACTGTATGATGTGTTCCTAATGATTAGCAAGAGATTTAATTATTTGGTAGACAATGTCAAACTTTCGCTCACGTTCACAGAGAAAAAGGGTACGAGATTAAATGAATAAACTAAGTAGCAACATTTAATATAGAGTCCTTTACAGTTTGTCGGTCCACAAAGTTCGCTGGTTTATTTAGGTCTCGTCTCTTTTGGGCTAACCATTTTAGCTCTAACCTGCTTTAAGTGGCCAGGCTTAATAAGGAACTCCAATTTAGGATAGTAAAGTATCTTTAGGCTGAAACTGAAGGAGAAATAGCTAACCTTCTCTCGTAAGTTAAACACAGCTACAAAAATATTTTCTCATCACTCTAGTAAATCCCCTGCTTTGACACTATTGACACTTGAATAACTTGGCCCAACTTACTTTACTAAAATATTAGGGCTTCCTTTGAGTCCGGCGTGGTTAAAAATACTATCTACATTCAGAAGTGTTAAAAGCTCATCGAAACACTTTTACTAAAAGAACTTCTGAAAATATTATTTAGCGTAACATCATCGCACAGAAAAATGGAATTCGATTTTTTAATTTCCAAAGACGTATAAAATAATGAAACACTTCACAGGGAAAAGTGTCTTCAATAAGCGCTATGAATATCGAGGAGGCGTCCAGTTCTTCAAAATTTAATTTATACCTTTCATCCAATAAGACCTCTTAGATTCGATGGAAGTAATTACTGTAGACGAATTTTCTCCTTCGTACTGTAATAAAGAATAATGAAATCGGGACAATTATAAGCTTCGCAGAAACGGGCTTTTTGGTAAAAATAAATTGCTTACCGATTTCCTTATTGCGAATGATTTGGGTCGCTTTAAGTTGTCATCTAAGCACGAAAAAGCACGTTACTTTGCAATTAGCCAAATTAACTTGACTTTCCGTTTCGGATTTTCTGAAATTAATAATTAGGTTTATACGATACTACGAATTTGCTATTATAGGAATATAAGCAACTAAATGTGTTCAAAGCTAATATCTAAAAAATGTAGGTACGTACTAAGAAATAATGTGAGACCATTAATAATTGTGGCAAAAAAATTATGTCTAGGTTTTATAAAGTGATATCTAATGTCTTTTACGTAATTTTTTATGAGTCTCAGAGCTCCCTTGTCACTTCGCGGTTTTTATATAAAACTAGCATCTGCCTGCGACTTCGTTCGCGTGAAATTTCTTGTAATTGTACCTACTATGTCTATAACCTTGGTGAATACAAGGAATAAGTTGACAGAGTTTTATCGCAATCGGATTAACAATATGGCAGCGCATAAAACACGAACAAACAAGCATTTTTATGTATCAGCTCTAGCAGACGAGAGGCTCGTGGCTAAGTAATTAATAACCACCGCACGGGTCGATCGATAAGGTTCAGCTACGCTTGCCGCGGTTGGTCTGTGGATGGGTGACCATCTTTACACACTGAGACTCCTCCGTGCCTCGGAAAGCACGTTAAGCCGTTGGTCGTGGCTGTTATTTGTGGATCTTTGACAGTCGTTACGGGTCGTCAGAAGCCCGAACGTCTGACAACAAGTCTTACCAAGGAGTATCGTATAACGTAACTAACTGGGTTGTGGAGGTCAGATAGGCAGTCGCTCCATGTAAATTACTGGTATTCAGCTGCATCCGGTTGGACTGGAAGCCGACCCCAACATTATGTTGGGAAAAAACTAGGCAGCTGATGAGATTCAAGCAGATCAGATTTCTCGCAAAGCTTAAATTTTGTTTTCTTTTTAATTTACCCAACGATTTAATAACGGGATAATTGGGAACGTTATTAATATTATTTTATGCACCTCGGAATGAAGATAATCACCCCCATAATAAAAAAAAAATTATAATATTCGAACCTCGTTCATCTTTTCATTCAGGATCAGCTTTTGTTGTCAGTCACATTTCTGGACCCGAAAAGGAACAAAGTAAACAGAACTAGCTTGAGCCCGTGATGACTTCATTCGCGTTGAAGTCAACTAAACCCAAAAATATTTCCTAAGCTAAAGTATTCAGAAAGCTTTCTATCAGTGAAAGAATTGTCTTATTCAAAGGTTATCCTTATAAAACAATTTTACTTCTTTTTAGTATTACTTTCAATAAAATATTGTTTTATGCAAACCGACATCTATATACCTAATAGGTATATATAAAATTCAAAGTCCTGACTGACTGATATATCAACGCACAACCTAAACCGCTGGTCTTAGAGACATGAAATTTGGAGGGTGTTTTTTTTGTGAAGAATCCACTAAAAATGGGAATTTCGAAATTCCACCCCTGAGAGCGTGAATGGGGGGAGGGTGGAATTTCACGCGGACGAAGTCGTGGGCTGAAGCTAGTTTAGGTATAAACGAAGAAGCTGTAGACTGCCTCAAACTCAAACTCAAAGCATTTACCTCATAACGTTGGTCTAGTAATCGCAAGCGTTACTGCTGAACATAAGGTCTTGCTGGTCCAACTGTTATTGCGGGTGCTTGATTCCATTCCCAGATCCAGCAGTGATGTTGAGTTTTACCATCAGGAATTGCTCAAAAAAAGTCAAAGTCAAATTATTTATTTCAAATAGGCACATTAAAGGCACTTTTGAACGTCAAAAATTAGTAGCAGTCCGAAGTCTGTATTTGTGTCATGTTGATTTGCTGTTCTTTTGCATATTCCCTTTTAAGCACCAATCAATATTTTACTGTAGGTGCTCAAAAGGGAATAAAGTTGAATATTTTTTATTGTTCCCCTTTGAGCAACATACTCAATGCACAGGTGCTCAAACGGGAATACTTCGTTATTGAAGACTATCCAATTTGTATTTAAGGTTTTTTTCAAATAATTGTTTTTTAATTTGAATAGATAATAATAATGTTTCTTGAAGAACAGACGTTTTACTTTCACTTTGAAAGATCACCTACGAAAAAGTATCGAATAAACGATTGATATTTAAATCTTTCATATCTACTTAACCGATTATAAAAAAGCTCTACACCTAGGTCACCATCATCATTTGAAAAACTTTTCGCAACTATGTTGGGGTTGGCTTCTAGTCTAATCAGATGCAGCTTAATACCCAGTACAGTGCGTGCCACGTAAGAAGAGACTTGACACACCACGTGGTCTGACATGCGCAGAACACGATTTTAGGTATCTTTAGCGGTATGAGGTCTGAGTGCGGGACGGGACCGGACGTCATAGGGGCGGCGGAAAGAGCGGGGAAGGCGGGGTCAAGTCTCTTCTTACGTGGCACGCACTGTACTTTACGTGTCAATCAACTCTTCCTATCCAATACTGCAGTGCGATTCTGTAGCCATCTCACCGTGAAAACTTGGGTGAAGTGAGCGTGGAGTGAGCTGTCAATAGTGTCAATTCCTAGCAAAAACAAACTCACTTCACCTAAGTTTTCACGGTGAGATTTTTACAGAATCGACCGGCTGGAGGCCTCTCCCAGGCTGCGCCACAACACCCTCCGTCATCCGCATCCAGTCCGTCCAAGCCACCTTCTTAAGGTTGTCGGTCCATCTAGCTGGGGGGCCACTCTAGGACTCGTCTGCTCCACTGTCCGTCGGTCCTTCGACAAACATGGCCAGCCCACTGCCACTTCAGTTTTACTTTACATGTATGTGTACATAATAAAGAGTATTCTATTCTATTCTATGTGACTTCCTATCTGTCCCCTTTATCTGAGAGGTTGTCAAACTTACGGGCTATAACAAAACAATATTCTTTATGGACTAATAAACTCAAGTAAAGAAAATTTGACATGGATATATTTAACAGATTTTTCTTGTAACAAACAAACAAACAAATAACGTTATGTTTGCTCCGTCAAAAAAAATATCTTGTTAGCTGACGCAAATTGCTTGAAATTAGCATTGAAGTAAATGGCGTCTCTTTTGCCGCTTGCAGATTTTGCCTCAAGCTAACTAGGAGTTACATTTTAGTGTCTAAAATGCTAGCAATTTTATAAAAGAAACTGGTTTCTGCCCGCGACTTCGTCCACGTGAGCCGTCGCTAATACTTCGTTTTTGCTTAAGAGTTCTTTCTGATTTTTTTTTATTTTTGCTCGGTTCCTTAGGTTCCTAGCGTGATGTTAAAATAGCCTATAGCCTTCCTCAATAATTGGGCTATCAAATGAAAAATATTCAATTTAAACCGGAACAGAACTAAAATTTATAGTAGCAGAGTTTTTTTTTACACTGACTGCCTAAAAGCAGTTAATTGAAATATTTTGTGATAAGTCAGACGATCTGTAAAAGTGACTTTAGTTGCTCACCGTACCTTCTGAACTCTAATACAGTCTCTTTGAATTCTCACTTCAAAGAATAGGACTTGACTGTTGATTCAAACTTTAAGCTTGCACTCTGAATAACTGGCTTCTGATTCTAAGCTAAGCACAGAGGAGAGATTTCATAACAATGGAATCTAAACCAGGATCGTAAGCATAGATTTCCGAGAGCATTTCTGAAGACAGATCAACTGCCTTTTGAATGTGAACACCGGAATAATCCAGCTTAGGATCTTGTGTATTTGAGTTTATTTTAACAATTGAATGGTTTGAGAGACGAGATTTAAGGAGAAAACGACTTTATTGTATGCCTATTTACCATAAGTTTTCTAAAAAGCTGCCAAGTGGGAGTCGGACTTGCACACGAAGGGTTTCGTAGCACCGTACATTATTTAACACTATCTATTTTTATTAGGTATTTGTTGTTATAGCGGCCATAATAATACACATTCTGTGAAGATTTCAAGTGTCTAACTATTACGGTTAAAAGGATACAGCCCTGTAACAGACGTACGGACAGCGGACGGACAGCGGAGCCTCCCGTTGGCACTTTGAAAGTTTCGCCCCATATAAATATATCTAAGTATGAGCTTCCCAGTTTATCTCTAGATTTTGACGGTATTCTCATAACTTATTGTGAATTATCTGCAAATCTAGAATTAGATGAGCTTAACGAGATGAGATGTAGATTGCTTTTACGCAACAATGCGTAAAAGGTGCGATTCCCTGGTGCGCAGGGTGTGGGGCGGCTCCAACAGTGTCTTAAACATGGTTGCGAGTCGCCTTGACTGTATACGTGGGTCACTGTTGTGCCGTCTCTCATTGGATGTCGCAACGGTGACGAACCGTTATTTCTTGTGTTTTTGTTTAGTGTCTGTGCTTACTAACATAGTCGTAAGTTTTACTAACAATCTTGTTTGAGTCTTGGTCAGAATCAGAATCAGAATCTTTATTTGTGAAACATAGGTATTTACATAAAGGTCTTATAGTAACATAATTGAGCGCTATGCTTTGCCGTGAAGGCATACAAATGTTAAAATAAATAGGATTAAAAAAGCTAGAGTACTTAAAAACTAAATAATACAAACAATGAAAAATAAAACACAAAAACAAACTAAAAAATATTAAAAATTATCATTTATAAAATCTGGGACAGTATAATAACATTTTTCTATTAGAAAAGAGGTGAAAACTTTCTTAAACTTTGATTGTGGCAGATTTTTTATATTATCAGGTATTTTGTTGTAAATTTTTGAAGCCATACCAAAAAAACTCTTTTTCATCAAAGCAGTTTTACATTTTATACCGCACAATTGATGTATGTATTGAGAACGCATTGGAGTTCTTTTTACATCGGAGATCGGTCACTTTTATAAAGAAAAATTCTATTCTATTCTTAACAATTGTTATCATGTCACAGATACATCAATTAACGAATTAAAATGGTCTAAATCCAAATAAACACATTAAAGCCACAACTGGATTCAACAACAAAATTGACGGCATTAGAACTCATATGAATAATTTTAGCGTATTATCAGCGTTGTTTAATAATACAACTAATTAATCCGAATTCATATCATGTGTATGTCTGTGCGACAATCTGAGCCGGATTGATTGGTTTACGAATCAATACAGCCGGTTGACGCCCGTTGATTGGCTAAAATAACATGTTGTTCATTATTTGGATTACCTCGACAGTGCTAATTGCATGATAGATTGTCGTATACTCTTGAACAGAATTAAGGCTCCTGCAAACAGGCGCGATACGCGACGCGAATCACGCGCGACACAAAGGCACCGCTCGTTGCGCGACTTGCGGTGTCTTTGTGTCGCGTGTCATGTCACGCCTGTATGAAGGAGCCTTTATGTGTGGATCGCAATTGTAAAGACTTAAGCTCAAGCCTACTGTGACATCGAATTAATTAGTTCAAGAAACAACTACACGCGTTTCTGAGACCGTTTTGCAGGCTATAAAAGTACCAACAAGAGTGTTTACTATGATTTAGCTACGTATCTACTTAAAGTATCTTGGCATAACCATTCTATAATATTGCCACTGCTGGGATAAAGGCCTCCACTCTGTGAGAAGGACTGGGCCTTAATCCACCATCCGGTGTGGATTGGTAAATGTCACATGTTTTCGAATTGTTGGTTCTACGACAGCCGGTTTTCTAATGGTGTTTTTCCTCACCTTAAACTGTCTTACGTTTAACTAATTTCAACTTTTTCTTCTTTGCAGGTTATAAAACCCGGTATGTGGAGAAACCAGTATGTATTATTATCTAAGAATATATCTAGCTGCATGAGGTGTTTCAAGATTACTTGGCGTTCTAGTTGCAAAACTATAGTGTGGAAGAAAATATAACAAAAGATGAATATAACTACGTATTTGCCTGTTATTGTTGTGGAGTTTTACTTTAATGCTCCATTTTGCGACTGTACTGGAGCAATCTGCATAATAGAGAAATACTAGAATAACAAATTATAAAAATACCTCGTATTTTTCTCTCAAGGACGAAACGTAGTTCCATTTGCAAATGCGGACAGGCACTTACAGTAATTATGAATTTAAAAATTAATCTACAAGATTTTTTTAAACTAAATCTTCTTTATGCGCCTTGAGCGATTTTTCGACATATTAATGTTAACAATATATCTGTAGCTATGAGTATGACATGTTGCGCTTGGCCAGCAGCGAAAACATATATTTTAATATATAATATATTTTAATGTAAATTACTTAATAAATTTAATTCACAAATTATGAAAATTTTAATCTTGGATACTACAATTAAAAAGAAAATAAAAAAAGACACTGTTATTTCATAGTTTTAAATTTCCTTCCACGCGACTGCTTACGTTTTTTTTTTTTAATATATATTGTGTATACTTCATCAAGTGCAGAATTTTACTCTATTCAACAACCCGTAAAGACCTCAGACACCCTCAAAAAAGCAAAATCATGTCATAAAAACTAAAGCCAACATTCTGAGGATTTCGCCAAACATTGTACTTGGTTTAAACAGCTCTTTTGCAGTCCATTCAACAACACTGAGCGTCATTTTGACAGTCCTGGCCCCTAGTCATGAATCATTTATACCGAAGAGCGGTAGCAAAGTGAGGACTTCTGTTAAACATTCAAAGAGATCGTGTGAGTGAACCGTTAACAGGTACGAAGCTTTAAAAATTCAACAAGTTGAACATTATCGTCTATTACTTCAGTAGGTATGTTGTTAACTTTAGACCTAGAATGTTCAGTTGTCGGAGTCAGTCGAAAAGTGAGTTTTATGATTATGTACCGTTTTGATATTCATAACAACGTTTACATTTCAAGATCTGAAAAGTATTTTTTATTAGTTAAATATTTTATTACCTTCTACGTTACGAATTTTAATAAATTGAAGAAGCACAAACCAACTTTAAAAATCATGTATAATTTCGCCAGTCTCTTCGTACGTTACCAGTCGACAGCGATCCGGATGAATTTTCCACGCTATTTTTTAGTTTCTGTATAGTTTTAGTTAATTTAGGATTTGATTTTGTTATTTTTAGATTTGGTTAAAGTAAAGTTGATCTTGATTTTAATTAAAAAAAAAAACATTAAATTAACCTATGTCTTATGTTCATTAACACGAACACACATTCAGTTATTTCATTATTATTATGTCTTTTCCTAGCAGCACCTAGTTCAAATTCATTCAAAAGTTTCTGCTTATGTGGTAAATTGGTAATGTATTTCAAATGATTCATCATAATTATTCAAGAGAGAAACTTCGTCGACACAAATGTGTTTTCTCATCCCTAATCCTTGAACATTATGTGACAGTACGCACACCAAAATCACAACACACAAAAGTATTGGCAACAAAAGGCAGATCATTTTGGTTTTGTTTTGAAACAGTTTTTTCAGTAGATTATTATTTATTTACTAGCTGCTGACCCGGCGAACTTCGTACCTACCTCCTCAGAATCAATAAATACAAAATGTATGAGAAAATGAATCATCTTCAAAACATTTTTTTTCGTCTATTTTCACCTTATGTTAATAGTCATTCTGCTATTCAGGGCGGAGACAAATCCAAAATATCGAAGATCATAAAATCGGTCCAGCCGTTCTTGAGTTATATAGGGTGTAACTAACCCAACTTTGTTTTAATAGATTTTATCATTTATGTACACACATATATAAACAGACAAAAAATAAATACAACTTTAAAATAGGTACAATGGTGATGCTTATACATATTTTCATAAGAAATCTCTTCCAGCATACCTACGATAGGAAAATTAAATAGATAGAGACATGTAGACAGTGTGTGAAAGAGTAGACGAGACAAAAAAAAATTATTAGAAACTGGCACTCCGGTAGTGCCGACAGAAGTGAAAACTTGAACAATTACGAGTGTATTTTGTGAATCGTCTTATAAACAAAACACGCGTGTTAAGGTGTGTTCCTTATTTTATAGGGTTTTTTGCAAATCAGGTATGATGACCAAAGTGACTGGTTTATTCTTCTCGTGAAAGGAATTTATTCAGATTTACAAATAAGCACACAGGATAGACTTCAGTTCGTGGTGTTGGTCGCGGCAGTGCTTCGTTAATCATTTCTAAAGTGGTAACTAGATAAACTAATAAGGAGCCTGTATGAAATTTTACACAATGTTACCTTTGTTCGATTACCATAATGTTTGCAGAGGCGTATTAGAAGAGGACGTAGATGGTACGATTGATATTAGTTACATTTTTACATACTATTGGCCTTGTACATAAAATGTATTTGAGCTCGTCGTCAGTTATATATCCGTGGTTCAGCGCCATCTCGTCGTTGTTGGATGAACTACGTAGTTAGTACGCGAGGCCCTCGTAGTTCTTCCCGATGTGCATAGATGGCGCTGTCCTCAACAACGCGCGTCTTACGTTTTACGTCTTACGAATTTTCGATCAGGGTCACGTGATCTGACGCGAGTTTAGAAGTTTTTACCCATTCCAAAAAAAGTACACAGCGCCGCTAAAGAAGTTTTCACTTCAAATATATAAAATCATAAACATTTCAACTTTCACTCAATCAATTTGCTTAGCCTTTTCGAACTATGTTGAGTCAGTTTCTTTTCTAACGGGATGAGCAGAGAGAGTACCAGTATTTTACATGGAACGACTGCCTGCCTATACACTTTTACATTTTGATCGTTTAAATCCTTAAAAGGGGTCATTTTACTCATAGTTATGAACAACTTTTACTATGGGACGAACCCTGAAATCGTGAAAAAAAATCAGCTGATCCATACATTTATGTTCGCTTATCCCGACATAATGTATGGAGCAACATTTATTTTTTCACGATTTCAGGGTTGGTCCCATAGTAAAAGTTGTTCATTATGATGAGTATAATGACCCCTTTTAAGGATTAAAACGATCAAAATGTAAGGGTGTATTACCTCCACAACCAAGTTACTGGGTAACAGACTGGTTGTCAGACTTGGGCTTCTGACTACCCGTTACGAATGTCAAAGGTCTACCGAATGAAAGTACTTGGTTATGATACATAATGTTTTGATGTTGCGAGCGTGCGCGCTATTTTATATAAAGTGATATCCTTGACGCAGGTCCTCGCCCAGCTAAATACGTTTGAATTCATACCTAATTACGAGTAGATATAACATCTCCCTTTTGTTGAAAACGACTTTAACTTATTACCTTTGTTTATCTTGTTTGACGTTACTTAAGTTAGTTTAAAAGGATTACTTGAAAATGAGTAGGAAATTGCTTTTTGGTTTCATTCTGAGGTCTGTTGTAAATTATTTTGAAGATCGTTGTACTTTGCTTTCTAGCGGTCTTATTACCATATGAAGGTCTTGATTTTCTTATGATGTATTTAGAAGTTGGTTTATATACGTAGGTAGGTAGAAACAATATTAAACTCATTAATTTTGTATCTTAATGGATATGTCGCAGCTAACTGGTTTAATTAGCAGTTTAGTTAACCGCCTTTTAACTAAACGGCAGCCGTTCAACTAACGGCCTGAATGATATTCAATTATATAGTTTAGGTTGGAACTGTAACCAATCACGCGCGAGCCGAATTGGTCGCAGTAACTAATCCAAGGCACCCCGACCAAATGGGTTCGGTTAGAACTGTGATCAACCGCGTGCGAGCCGAGAGAGCGAAGCGAGGCGAGCACTACTTCCAAAGGTCGGGCGGTTAACTGGTTAAATTAGCCGTTTAGTTAACTAAACGGCTAATTTAACCAGTTGACTGCGACAGATATATTCCTTTGGGGTAAAACGCAAAATCAAGTAGTGCAGTATGCATGAGCATTTCTCAACGTTAAAAAAAAATACGTGTAGGTAGGTACCTAGGTACCGTTAAATTTTTTTTTTATATATTTTATTTTACCACTTTGTCGGCGTGATTAATATGTACCAAATTATAGCTTTCTAGTACTAAGAGTCTCCGAGCTAAGCTGCGAATGGACATACGGACATGGTGAAACTAAAAGGGTTCCTTGTTGACTACGGATCCCTAAAAAAGGCAATTCAAGTCACAATAAAAACGAATTAGCTTTGTTCGAATATTTCCTTAAGAATTTTCTTGTATTGTGGTAGAATTATGATTTTGTATGAAAGGTACTTCCTTCACAATAGGATGATTGAACGGTTTTAGAAGGGACAAGTACCGAAATTTGCTGTTTCAACTACATATTTATAGATGACTGCATTATGTGGTTTATTATCGAGAGAATACACAATGATGGGAGTTTGTTCATTTAATAAAAGGACAATACAAAGAGATGCTGATTTAACAAAAGATGTTTGGAAGATTTGCCTTTGCTTCAAAGTTACGTTATGGACGTTATGACAAAAAAATGGGTAAATATCTACAAAGAAAAAGGCTTTATAGAAATGTATGGCAGAAGAGGAAATACTGCGCTGATTCCGCCAATGAGAGCAGCGGGGTAATTGTTTGACACGTATAAAGGCTCCTGCAAACAAGCGCGACGCGCGACGCGAATCGCGCGCGACACAAAGGCACCGCTCGTTGCGCGACTTGCGGTGCCTTTGTGTCGCGTGTCGCGTCGCGCCTGTGTGTACGAGCCTTAAAATGACAATCGCAACACCTTGCATTTTGACGGTTCAGCCAGTTCATTGCTTTATTTACGTAGTTGAGCAGACGAATTTTTTAAACCTATGAAGCGATGGATTTGGAATTTCCTTCAAACCCTCGGATGTGTGTGAATTGTGTGTTGCACAATTGAGGAGCAGGAGAATTGATTAAGTTGTTATTTTATTAAACTGAAAGTTGTTTCCTTCTTAAAAAAAACTATTTGGTTTCTTTTTAAAATAAACTGATCTATTGTTTTTTTGTTTCCATAATTCTCTTGAAATCCTACACAAAGACATAATATTTACTAGAATAAAGCATAACATTCCACCTAACTAAATATAAACATACAATATCTTCTTATATTCTTATGTTTGTAAGAATATAAAGTAAATCCAAGATATTATAAAATATTTCTCTTACAAATAACGAAATATAGGTAGGTATGTGTTTGATGCTGTACCGAAATGTAAATAATGATGGGATAAAAGAATATTTCTTTTACTTTTTGTTTTGTAGAAGAGACGAGACGATTGTTTAGTTCAATTAAATTGAAAACCTCTAAAGCTTTGGCTGAGCCGTTGGCTTTTATGGAGCAAAAATTGTTTCGCTTTTGAAACTTTGTTTAGTAATAAAATATTTTATAGCTACAAATAATAACGAAGTAATCGTTTATTTTATTACAATTTTGATATATTTATTTTATTGGTGCTCGATACGTGAGAGTACCTAATAAAAATGGAGGTTTTTTTTTATAAAAAGTCATCTTAAACGAAAAATAAAGAAAGCAGATTATGTGGTCAAATTAGAATATTCCAATCGTTTATTTTAACCTTCTGACCGCTACACGTCAACAAATCAAAAACGTGCCCTCGGTGTCAAAGTCTGCCTTGTAGTCGAACCGTGGCATTCTGGGACCTTGCCCATTCTTTTCCATCCCAGAATGCTACGGTTCCACATGATGCGATCCACACGATGCCACCTATAAAAAGCACATATGAATGTCAAAACTTACAAAAATAAAGAATTATATTTAGGTGCCCCATCCTAAAGGAAGTTTCGGATGGAGAAGAATAGGCAAGATCTCCATATTTAAAAAAAAACCTAATCAATGTCTTGTAATACGGTTACAAGTAGTTTTTGCTTAGTTACTATTTTAGCAAGGATGTAGGTACTGACCAAAACAATGTCTTTTATATCCGGAAAACGTTTGTTCGCACACAAAAAAGTTAGAAGCGAAGAATTCCCTTACAGAATTACAAAGTTAAAGTTTCTAGTAAAAGTTTTCTTATAAAAGAATTTTGCATCGAAAACAAGGAAGCTTTGTTTGACGAACAGTTTATCGTGAAGGAAAATGTATGGTGGTTTCATTAACTACCCTGTGGTTCATCGCTACGGGTTTAACTGGGTAAACTTATCTTCATTCAAAATAAAGGTCTAACTTTATAAGATGAAGTATAAATTACAAATTTTTACGTACCGAAATAATTAATACTTCTATGGGCATCCTAGATTTGTTGAGCGTTTACGCCGTACGGCATTTCATACAAACTTTCAAGACCTTATTTTTCGAAATGAATGAACCGATTTTAATGAAACTTTATACGCATAAGAAGGATACAAAGGTCTAAAAAGTCTCAAAAGTTAGTTGAGAACATTTTCGAAATGTCTTATTTAAGGCGAAAGCGCCAGGGTAGCCCGCGAAATTCAGCGGCCGTAAGAAATATGTGTTTACAGAATTATAATCATTAAAGTCATCAACACAACTCTCTAAGACCACGTAAGTCCAAAGAATAACTGTTTCATGAAATCATCATTCTTTGGACTTACGTGGTCTTAGAGAGTTGTATTGATGACTTTAATGATTATAATTCTGTAAACACATATTTCTTACGGCCACGTCTTGTCGCCACGGGTTGGCGATCGCAGCATGCAGAGAACATAATCAGCCTATAATCTTCCCACTGCTGGGACACAGGCCTCCTCTCGGTAAGAGGGCCCAGTGCAGATTGACAGATGACACATGTCTTCGAATATTTGGTTCTAGGACATGCCGGTTTCCTCACGATGTTTTCCTTCACCGTTTTGAGTGAAATAAAGCGCCTACTTGGATTTAAACCCACGAGCTACGTCTCGTTCGTCGGAGCCGGTACCACTGGGTCACCACTGGTCAATATGATATATGTGACAAACAAATTGACTAATTTGGCTAGACAAATTGGTTGTAACGTATTTTTAAGTTCATAAAACAATTAACACTCAGAGAGTACTTAACATAAAAACTTACACGCAAAAAGTTATTCAAACAAAATTTTGCAACTTTTAAAGTAAACTCCACCGTCGTTTAATACAAATGCAATGTTCTAAAAGTTACTTTAAATCGAATATAATAATACAACAAATAGCGATCTCATCATTTGATTACTATCCCATTCATACATTCGCTTACTCGTACGCTCTAAAAATGCCAAGACTCTTAAACTTGGCAGGATATCAAATCTGATTCGGGTCAGTAACTGAAACGAGGTTTTATTTGAGAACTGTTAACTATAAGAGTATAATTTCAACTAAGTTTTAACTTTATAATGCCCTCTGAGAAGAGGGCATTATAAACTTAAAACTTAGTTTATGAGCAGGAGAGCTTTCCAGCTTCATAAGACTTGTAATAAAAAATTGAATATTAATTACAACAATTTATTACATTAGGGTTTCTGAAGCATTTCCGTCTTCGTTAACAACGTTTAAAAATCGTATATAGATCTATTATTTATTGCAAAATAACAACATAAAATTACGTCTGTAATTTTGTTACAATATATTTTTCAGTCGCTGAAATTACTTGTTATAAAAATTTCGAAAAATCTTCGAAAAAATAATTAATATTAAAACGCGGGCAAAGTTGCTGAAATAATTACTTATTAAAAAAAACCTTGGAAAAAAAGTATGGCGGGCAAGTATATAAACAACTACTCTTGTGATATTGATGGATAGCCTACTACTACTTAATAACAGGAAAACATAAATAATAAGGAAACAACCTTCCCTGATATTTTTTTCCCTAATGATTTTAATGGCGTGACACTCTTTATATTTTATGTAGGAAGTTTAATTAACACGAATCCACGTTTTGCGATTTTGTAAAATTCCCTTCGAATCTTACTCAAGTGAAGCTTTTGTTTCATAGAGAAGCTGTTCGATATTGTTTGATACACCTTACTATTTTCTTCGTATTCATTAGTCAGTGACATGTCCCATCCCTAATCCTTCCCTCCGCATCTCACTTCTCTTCTCTTCCTATCGCTCGATTGCAATGGCGCGCGCGCATTAGAAGAAAAAAATCGTTTTAAATAAGTTATTGGCCAAATCTAACTCTAAACTAGTGTTTTTCGCAATAATAGTAACAATTGTGAAGTGTAATTGCTGTGGTGGACGCTCAAACAACCCTCAAGGACAATATTTGGTGCTTTGTTACCGCGTGCACGCGGAAGAAGATTCCGCCATCAAGCAAGAAACTTTAGAAAGGTGAAAACTGGACAATCGTAAGTGTTTTGCAATCCTTTCACGCCCTTAACCCCTTTTCTGTTGTTCACTGACTTAAATACGCTTTATCAATTCCATTCAGCTAGCCATCAACCCCCTTTTTGAGGCAATCATTGAAAATACCTACCCCTCAAAGTTTAATTCTAAAAATACAGTCCACATCTTTAAAATCAAGCGTCCGTTTCAATAACCGACCTTTTCGCTAATTTACCAACAGGAGCAATGAGGGTTTTCGTGAAAATTTACGACACCAGTTGGCACCACTGTGACAAGAGGTCTTCCAATATAAAATATATGATGACGTTCATCATTCGATTCATTCATTCGTTCATCATTCAGTCATGACTAAATAAAATATAGACTCTTTGACAGATGCCTGGACCTGACGTGTCAGTGCTGCCACCTGGCGAACGTCATTTCAGAAAACCCGCATTCCGTCATATTATAAGCCGTTCCGTCATATACTCATTTTGACACCATTTGACATTAAGGTCAAAAAACGCTCTGTATTTGGTCAAAAAAAAAAACGTTATTTTGTGACCGTTGACTGTCTTATGAAACACACACGATTAGATTACTTATGGACTTTTAAAGGTGAGCTTGAATTTTAGAAAATGTGGGCATAACACGGGTGCCTATTGCTATTGTATTGGTTGCTATTGCACAGCGGTGCTATTCTGTAAAATCTCACCGCGAAAACTTAAGTGAAGTGAGCGTGGAGTGGGCGTTCAATAGTGTCAATTCCTAGCAAAAACAAACTCACTTCACCTGAGTTTTCACGGTGAGATTTTTACAGAATCGACCGGCAGGTGACTGTCGAAATGGCAATTCGGCTAGGCCGCCGGTGACTAAAATCGCAAGTTCCAAAACTGGTTTCGAGTATTGCCGTGCGTGAAATCGACATCGACCGTGAAAATGCTCATGCTAATCGCCAGCCGCATGAGAGTTTTAAGCATTTTGGTGCAAAATGAACGAGTTACCTGCGATTTTTATCGACCTGTGTAAATGGTATGACGTTTCGGCTTTTTAGGCGATTTGGCAAGCGACTAGCAGCACAGCGAAAATTGACCTAGTGTAAATCCCCCATAAGGTCTCCTTCAAACAGGCGCGACACGGATAAAATCGTGCGCGACACAAAGGCACCGTAAGTCGCGCAACGACCGGTGCCTTTGTGTCGCGCGCGATTGTATCGCGTGTCGCGCCTGTTCGTAGGAGCCTTAACCTGCGACAATATGTACATCCATACTAATATTATAAATTCGAAAGTAACTCTGTCTGTCTGTATGTTACCTTTTCACGCCTAAACTACTGAACGAATTTCGATAAAATTTGGCAGAGAGATAGATTGCATTCCGGGGAAGGACATAGGATAGTTTTGTCCCGATACTGCTGCGCTGCTAGTAGAAAATATATAGACGAATAGGTATAAAAAAAATCTAAATGGAAAACTCACAGAACATAAAACGTTCTTTTTGTATATTAGTCTGAAGGTCATTTTCGTCTGAAAAAGGAATACTAATAACAACATACAGTAATAAACTGTATCCTTACGGGTCCATTAAACGCTGCTGTAAAAATATATTTTAATGAAAGCAAAGTTAAAGTCAAATAATTTATTTCAAATAGGCACACTAAAGGAACTTTTGAACGTCAAAAAAAAAAACGAATAAGTACCAAGTAAAATTGCCATACCCCAAGGTCAAATAAAATGAAACCACTGTTATTATCAAGATGTGAATGAACCAATTTATTATCGTCAGAATTTATACCGTTTCTATACCCAACATTATCATTTACATAGAGGCAAAACTGGGCGTCGTCTTGAAATAACATTGTACAAAGACCCTATCAGCTAAGACAATTTTTTTGGGTCTTGGCGAAATTGTAACGATAGTTTAGCTACCCTAGACGGCTTTTCCTTTTGTTAGGTTCAAGATTTGCAGAATCAGATAATCTAAATTCTTTAAAAGATAAAAACTTTATTCGATTCGACGTCACAACATGGAACTTTTTTTTTGTTTTTTTTTAATGGGATATCAGTAATTCCAATTTTTGTTGGAGGGGTTTTTATCCAAAGTTTTGCTGAGATAATTTTATTCCACCATGTATAAAATTGTATTAGACTTGAGGCAAATTCGGAACGTTTTTTTTTGTTTAAGTTTTAGCCCACGTCCGCACGGTCTTACAAATATCGCGGCGGGATTTTATCGCGCTCTAGATTTTCAACGTTAATAATCAAGTGCGCGAAAAGTCGCCGCAGGAGAAACGTACCCATGCGAACCTGGGCTTAACAGGATGTCAGATTTTCCCATATTTGTAGGACGCGTTTTTATCCAATAGTTGCAAAGGCACGCTCTTTCCTAGTTCGTTGCAGCGTTTTCATTCGAGAGCACCTGAGTTAACTGCTTGCCTGAGAGCGAATACAGTTTTTTTATTCTATAAAATCTGTTCCTTTTAATGTTTGAAATTAGCTTTTTAACTTGTTTACTGAACAGAAAAACTGAAATTTAAAATTTTGTAAGTATTAAAATAAAATGTTTGTGATGTAAAAATCTTCAAGCTGAAGTTGAAAGATATCGTAACCCAACTAACTTTAGAAAATATTAGAATAATCAAAATTTTTGATACCGTCAAACGGGGTGCATAGGGATGCAGGGGTGAATCGGGACGAAACTTTAGGTAATAAGAATTTTAACATTGAAACATAGTTTGTTGCCAAAAAGCACTCTAAAGTGTTAACTGTACTATAATTGACGAATAAGTTATTGTTGGCAACAATGTTATTTCAACGTTAAAATAAATTTTAAAGTTTCGTCCCGATTCACCCCTTCATGCCGATTCACCCCATTTGTAAGTACTTGATATCAAGTTTTACGAATGTGAGACACAATAAACTTTAAATTCGCTAAAATTTGGTTTAATGTCTTAAGTTAGAGTACTTAGATTTAAACGCGATCGTGCGTAATAGTACAGACGCCAGCACATCAAGTTACTACAATCTGTCAGATTTCTTTAATAGATTTTCAACTTTATCACTAAAGCATAAGGTTCAAAATTGATTGCGAAAATTTGACAGTTTCGGGTAGGT
Organism: Luperina nickerlii; assembly: GCA_963855955.1. Classification (NCBI taxonomy): domain Eukaryota; kingdom Metazoa; phylum Arthropoda; class Insecta; order Lepidoptera; family Noctuidae; genus Luperina; species Luperina nickerlii. The sequence continues at coordinate 7,056,625 of OY979674.1, forward strand.
TGATGTGCTGGCGTCCGTACATTATGATACACGTGTGCTATGATGATCATTATACTCGAAGCGGTATTATTCACGCGAGCCGTAGGCGTGCGCGATAAGGAAGCCGAACGTATAATGATCAATGCACATGCGTTTCATACGACGTTTTTCAACACATTTGCAAGGAAAAAGCAGACTTGTATTGTTAAATATTAACTTGTATGGAAAATGACGCGTTGGTTTTGTTTTTCCGCGCGCCGCGCTAGCAATAATTCTGAAAATACATATAATATTATAGTCGCAAATCATATTTAATCAAGATACAACCTTCCGGTCGATTTTGTATAAATCTCCCCGTGAAAACTTAGGTTAAGTGAGTTTGTTTTTGCTAGGAATTGACACTATTTATTTACAGCTCACTCCACGCTCACTTCACCTAAGTTTTCACGGTGAGATTTTTACAGAATAGCACCGCTGACACTGACCTGAAAATTGCAAAAAACTTAAGAAAATTTGAATTTCGCGGTCTACCATTGCGCAATCACCTTAAATTTTCCGTGGTCCCTGCGCATTCACCTTAAGGTAAATATAATTTTATGTCGGACTTTTAATTAACTGCAGTAAAATGACAGCTTTTGTGTTACTTAAATGACTGAAATTGGCGTCTTTTTATTTTTTCGCGGACATCAACCAAATCTTGTTATTCTAGTAAGTACAAGACCGCCCATTGTGTCACCCTTTGTACAGTTTATTTATGTCTGTAATTTATATGGTGTACATAATAAAGAGTATTCTATTCTATTCTACAGAATAGTGTAACTAACGAATCTTATTTGACATGCATATCTCTAAACTCAGTCCAAAATGAGTTATTAAGAAGGGTCATTTTACTGCAGCTAATTAAAAGTCGGTAGTTCATTTTGGGACTAAGGGCTATACAGACTATTTAAAAAAAAAGTGAAATATGGCCCGCGGATTTCATTTGGCATGAAGTCTCTTTGATGAGATTAAAAAAAGCGCGCATCTCTGACTAGTAAATAGTTATCTGTGGCGTTATCGCACCAGCGTGCTTTTACTTTACGTTACTGCACCAGGGCAGTAACGTAAAGTAAAAAGCGCGCGTTTTTAATACACTGCATTATGGACCTAAAAGCGGGTCATTAAGTGCCACTTCACGAGCAAGTGTGTTGAAAACATAATTTTAACTTAGTAAAAGGCTTTAAAGGGCATGACGTAGGAGTAACTTGATCATGAAGTCCTTCAAGCACTAGATTAGTGTAGGCTTAATGTTTGCTCGCCTACGTCGATGGATTTCAATCTCGTTTAGTGTCTATTCAATTAATTTCCAAGCAATCTGCATTGAGGAAATATATACACAAACAGAACAATCCTACACACACAAAACAGAATAATCCTGAAACCTGATTTAAAATGAAATAAAGAAAGAAAGAAAGAAAAAGTATTTATTGCGACGCGTACAGGAAGATCACAAACTAAGCTGAACACAGTCAAAAATAAAAAACCAAATAATATAAAAAAGTAACAAAAAGAAAAATGAAACAGAAAATCCTATACGAGGCCAAAAGGCTCCTATCTCAGCATGATGCTGTGACATTTAAAAAATAAATGTCGCAGCGCTGATAGGGTCCGCTGTGATGTCACGGGCAGTTACAGAAATAAATAAATAATAAAATAGATATATTTATGTAAAATATTAGCAATATTAAAATATTGAAACAATGCCAGAATTCATCATCATCATTGGCAACCTTGTTCCAACTGCTGTCGTGTATAGCTGTTTCTCTTTTGAGCCATGCTTCCCGGTATCAATTACAATTTTACATTTTACTGCATTTGTCTGTTAACAATTTTTCCGTGTAAACACTGTATTACATATTGTAGAAGTTTCACAATTACTCCCCTGTATTCTAACACCTTCTAATGTTGTTTGTTTTAAACTCCCAACTTTGCTTTTCTCATCTATTTTGCACACAGGGATTAAATACAAAGCAAGTTTTATACCTAACTTATTTTGTGTTAGAAAACAACAATGTCACCTCGGTAAATTAATTACGTAGACACAAAGTACAGTGTCTATTACTAAGTCTCTTACAACTTAGACATCCCGAGTGTCTCGTTAAAGGTCTTTGACTTATGAAGACGGTTTAATTAAAGTCTGAAAAGTAAAATTTGTCTTCGATTGACGATTTTACACTTCATTTTATGAAAAGAAAAGCAATCAATCTTTAACTGAAGACAATTTCATTATTTCCAAACGTTTGGTAAGTAGTTTAGGAATAGTCAAATGGATTTGTTCTCAAGTCTCAACTGGCTTGAGTAAGTCAGTGACATCATGTCCAAGAGTTTTAAAGAGTTTCAGTGTCTCTTTTTAGACAGTCAAACAAATCTAATGAAACTTTTTATTAGAGCTGTCATGTTTAGAAGTTACATAATCATCGCTAATATTTTGCTGTACATCTTTTTCTAACTTAAAGCTATCGATACATTCATTGTTTTATCTTGTGCATCTCGCATTGGTCCTTATAAAGCCTGGAATTAGTATGTACTTTTAAGCCTCTTGTCATAAAGTCTAAACTCTTATTTCAACATGTGATCAGTGATAACATGTCCAATTAACCATCAGCTTTTGATCACTCGACTTTCTGCGACACAATGACACAAAAGGCACAAAGGCTCTGTAGACTGTAGATTTGTAGACTATTTTCTATTTAATTAAGTACCGGGTAATTGTTGACAGGCTTTCACTGTCCTCCCACACCTATTAACACTGTGATTTGAAAACATTGTAAAAGCCAATCATTTCAAAAGAGTAACGTGGAGTTTCTTCTCGGCTTTTCTCTACATTAAACGACCAATTGGAACCGTGCACCTAGCTTCTGACATTTCATAAGTGCCCATGTAAGTTTATGTGAAATAAAACATTTTAATTTGACAATATTCACGTTTGATTTTAAAAGTATTTATTATTAGCGTAATAACACAAAGTGCATACAATAATATCTTATTCTAATTGTGTACAACCATATACATAACAAGTTCTTTGGCTAACTTACCTTTACAAACATTTTACACTGAGTTTACTATTCTATAAACATTCTATATTAAGTCCATACAAACACACAATAATTCAAATAAAAAAAAAACATATACGCGGTGACTTGAGAACCTCCTCCGTTTTTTCGTCGGTTAAAAAGCACAAAAGTCTTAGCACTGACTTAAACGCATACCACTATTTTTTACCTACTAAAGGTAATGCACTCAAATAATACAAAGACTATTTGGAGCACAGGCTAAAACATTACAATAAGTTATTAGATCTATTTTTGCCTATGGATAAAATTAATAGGTTATCATGTTTGGGATTTTTACAAATATAGAATTTTCGGGCTGATTTTAAGATAACATTTTTAATAGTTGAAAATTTAATTTGTTCGTGAACTCGTTTTAAATTTGTACGAAAGGCAGTGTTAATAGATATTTTGATTGCCTTGTTTTGAACAACTTGCAACTTATTGTAGTTTTTATCAGTCAGGCTACTCCAGGCTGGCGCAGCATATGTTAGAGTTAGACATGGTCGGACGAGGGTGGTATAAATGCGTAACTTAGTGAGCGCTTAACTTGGACTTTCTGTTAAAAAGTTGACAATATTGAAAGCACGGTGTAATCATTTTGCAAACACACATTTATGGTTAAGCAATTTCCGACTGAACCAAACATAAATTATGAAGAAAACACAAACACAGTGTCGTTTGAGTCCAAAGCATTGCTAATAGACTTGTAAGCCAAGATGAGATCATCAGTGTATAAACTTTGCAACTCTGACACCACAGGTAAGTTCTTAACTCATTACCGCGAATAACTGTCGACCGATAACTCGCTTCGAATTTATATTCGCTCCGTCGGAACTTGGAAACTTTCTTTACGAATTCCGACGCTTGTTTGTGCCAAGTTTATTCGTTTATACGTATTTATCTTAATACGATTAGCTTGCTATTCGTGTTGACTACTTCAGTCTCTCGAACACATATTGAACTTTTTATGAATGTGGTTCGAGGTTTGATTACGTTTGCCATGTCAATATAAAAGTTTTTTTGACTACGAAAGTGTTTATTGTGTGTTTTTTTACTACAGTCTTTCTGTTCTGTGTTTCTTGTGTCAATATTTTTTCGGTTTCATCCAATTGATTGTTTCATTCTTTCTCTTTCTTGTTTGTTATTTTTACTTCAGCTTTGTGCTATACCATTATATTGTGATCGGCTAATACTTCTCCAATATTATTTATTATTGTCAACGGTTCGGGATGGTAAAGTCGTAAATTATCTCTCTTGCTAAGCGGATTAGGAATGCCGGAATTATCTTGTTTGTTATACAGATGTATGTCGCTGTCCTTTTTCTCTGATATTTTCTCTTGGCTACCTTCTACGATAACATTGAGATGTATTTGGTCCGACTTTTCCTGTTGGTCAGCCACACGGTTAATAAATTGGGTAGGTATTATGTGCTGATATTCTCCATTTTTATTTTAATATATATTTTTTTCAATAATATTATAATAACCAGTGGTTAACATTTTACCTTTTATTTTCTAAAATGCTGCGTTGCGTTGAGTAATTCCATTTTCTTCGAATTGCAATGTCTATGCATTTCCTAGCTTGCCAGTACTTTCGAATTACAAATAACAATATCTAGCTACGCATCAAAACATTCACTGAATTCCTACTGGAAATAAAAATTTCTAAAATTGAAAAACCATGATAAATCGCCGGCTATTTGCGAAAGGCGAGCAAAGTATCTGAATTACTAATTTTCATTTTGCCTACATTGGACTCTCTCGGTTTTGGTCTACACTGCGCATATCCTCAAATCGCTCGTTTTCAGTATGAATAAATTTAATTGGTCTCTTTGTACTGCTGTTTGCTGTTTTGTAGACATAGTATTACAAACGTTGACAAGCATACTTTTACATTAAATGTACACACGTATCTGTACACTACATTTCTTTACATATTATAAATTAAGCTTTATATGAGGGTCTTTAGTTTACTCCAGTTTCATAATCTAGACTTTACTGTTTACGGGTCCATTTTATCTCGTATCAGACACTAACGGTCCCATGTGAGTGCTTTAAAAATATCAATTTTCTCTTCCCAACAAAATATATCCACGAATATTTCATATACTATCAACGCTACAACATTGGCCACTTACCACCCGGATAGCGAGCAAAAAGGGTCATAAAACACTTTCATAGTTTTAAATTTTTAGTTAGTCTAGTACAAAGAGCTTTACAAACGACGAGTTATGGATGTATTTCATATTTAGTACCAGTGTCTAGCATTCACATTATATGCAATCTCAAATGGAAATAGGTTCGCATCGAGCGAGCATCGGTATGCATATTTCATGGCGGTAACCTACTGCGAAGGATTGCGAGTGACTTATCAATATATGCATTTTCTCATACGAATTTGTGGCCGCGCTAGCGAAAATTATTGGTTTTCGAAATGGAATTTTGTTGCGTTCTTTCGATGAGAAACCCGGATGTACCGAACGTAAAGAAATATCTTGGAAAGTTTGAAAAATATTGTCGCAAGAAGGCTACGGCGAATCTTTAAACTGTATAAAATTTTTAACCAGGCTAGCAGGTAGTAGGGACACGGGCAACCTGACTCATAATGCTCATTTGATCGTATCAAAAACCATAGATAGATGATATATTATTATTAGTTAGTTTTTATTCATTAGAATTAAACTACTTTGAATAAAAGAGCCAATAGGGTTCCTCCTATGGAAGAAAGTAATGTGTTTAAAAAAATTGACACAATCAATTGATTTTTTCGCAACCTACAATGTTTTCAGGTTTAACATGCTCTTAGGGGCCATCCATAAATTACGCCACAAAGTGTAACATCGTGTGACAAAGAGGGGAGGGGAAGTCATAAGCTTCGTGATGTCACATGTATATATTTACGGTATTAAAATTCGAAACCTCAAATCTACCAAAAAAAAATATATATACGCAGCAGTATCAATATTAATATAATATTATTTAAGGTTTTATTTAAAACTAGCTTCTGCCTGCGGCTTCGCCCGCGTGGATCTTGGAAATACAAGGGTTTTAATTTTTTGCGCGGAATTCTTAATAAATTTTTCTAAAATAAAAGTCACCTATGTTATTTCTTGTAACATCTCAGCTGTCTGCCAGTAAAATTCCCGTCAAAATCGGTCCAGCCGTTTCGAAGTTTAGCCGGAACAAACAGACAGAAAGACAAAATTTAAAAAAATATAGTTTTTGTTATAAGTAGCGTATATACTGTCATATACATTTAGTAATAAAAACTGTTATTTTGATATTACAAAAATACACTTCAACTTTATTTATTTGTATAGCTATAGATTGAAAAATATGTGACGTCATACAAGGGGTCACACAAATGTGACACACTTGTGACAAGAATGAGGCTCCAAAAATCATGATATTCGTATGACGAAATTCGTGTAATTAATAGAGGCCTCTTAACATTAGAGCTAGTTCAGACTAACAATGCGAACTGCGCGTTTGCTGCGTTTAAGCGTACTCAAACGCGTTTGTGGTTCTGAATGTACAATTGTACATTTTGAACGAGGCAGTTGCGGGTAGACTTGCCAAACGCATGGGCGGTCCCAGTGACGCGGCGATGCGGAAAACAAGTGTGAAGTAAATTTCAATTGGGTTGACTTCATGCTGTTTACTTTGAACATTCGTAGAGCGGTGAAGGGTGCATGTTCATATTAAACTCTTACAAGAATCCCGAAGTGACGTTGGAAGTTAGAGAGTAGTTTTCACATCGCAATTATACATCTACATGGGTACTAATAATAAAGTTGAAGAGTTTGTTTTTTTGAATGCGAAAAACATTTTGTTCTTGATAGCCCAATTCTTGAGGATGGCTCGAGGATATCATAAAACTACGCTAGAACTCTAAGGACCCGAGCTAAAAGAAAAAAGTGAGAAAATACGTTAAATAAAAACGAAGTAATGGCGTGGACAGACGATGCGATGCGATAGGCCATCCCGTCGGGGAACAAGAAATTTCACGTGATCGAACCGATCGCAGAGGATAGTAAAAGACAATTGATTAATTTCTGTGAGTAGGTTTGTACAAAAACTTTTACATGTCAATCATATTTTTAAAAACTAGATGAGGTCGGCGTTTCCTTTCTGACTATTCTGAGAAGAAAGGCTGAAACAAACTCAGAAGTCTCTTTATAACCTCTTTGTAACCAAAAATTTAACTACCATGATTTTCCATTAAAAAGCTGGAAATCTTTCATTATTTTATCACTTTATTTAGTTTATAAAAATATAAAAAAAACCTGTTCGATCCTAAAGGGGAAAATACATACTGCAATAACATTGACATAAATGTATATAAAATCTTATTATTATCGAAAATAAAAAATTATGGGTCTTTTAAAATTTATGATTTTAGTACCAAAATTACCCTATTTTCATTAAAAAAAAATAACACATTTTCAAAAGAGGAATTGAGTTTTGACTTGTAGGCACCTGCTACACGACGGCTGTCCGCCCCATGGTTGTGTGCCAAAACCAAAACCACACAGATTGAGTGGACCTGTTCAGTCAGTGCACGCATTTGTCAGTAATCGTGCAGCTCAACTCAGAACTTGAGGAGCTCAACCCAAATTCTGAGCCACTTGCACTTAATTATCTCTAGCAATCGGCATTGAAGTATTTGTCTATGTAGCAGTTAGATACTTTAAACTTAACATAATCAGCCTAAAAATTTCCCACTGGTGGGACACAGTCCTTCTCTCTGTGAAAAGGAGTCGGCTATAATCTACCACGCCGTCCCAGTGCGGGTTGGTAGATAATAATAATAGTGCTTTATTGAAAACAAAGTAAGTACACAGTTACATAAGCACACTGCCTCCTGAACTAGGTTGTTAGCCTGTATTTTAGGATACAGTTCCCTTCCAGCAGTGCGATTCTGTAACCATCTCACCGTGAAAACTTAGGTGAAGTGAGCGTGGAGTGAGCTGTCAATAGTGTCAATTCCTTGCAAAACTAACAAAAACAAACTCACATCACCTAAGTTTTCACGGTGAGATTTTTACAGAATCGACCGGCAGTTTACATAATTACTAGATTCTTACAGAGTTCTCAATTAGTTTAAACTAACCACAAAAAGGTAAATTTAAATAAAAGTAAATTATATAGTACCTACAAGGTTAATTTAACTGAGTGCGCACGTAGTGTGATATTCATTGTGATAAATGATGTAGGTGTGTGTGAGGGAGTGTGAAAGGGTGCTTCTGTATTGACACGGTTAATATGTGTGTTCGGATTAGTGATGTTGTAATGTATGTAGTTGTGTATGTGTATATATGTATGTATGCATGTATCTGTTGGTAGATGTCAGTCTTCGAATTTTTGGTTCTAGGACATACTGGTTTCCTCATGATATTTTCCTTCACCGTCTTAAGAGCAGTGGTAATGAAATTATTTACACAAAGTAGGTAAAGCGCGTGTCTGGGGTTAGAACCTACGACCTACAACCCGTAAGTCGGGGCCGTTACTCTGGGCCACCCATTGGGGGCCACCACTCCTCAGCTTTACCTTAATTGACGTTTAAATTTTTTGGATATAGTTGTAAAACAACTGAAGCAATTAAGTACGAGGTCGAATATACTTAAATCTTTTCGTAAATGAAATACATATGTCTGAAAAATTTTAAGCCACTTGACTGTACCTAATAAATAGTGGCGGGGCCTGTTCAGAAAATCTTACACAGATGTCAGGTCAGGAGACGTAATCAACTTCTGGATCCCGAGGTGGGCTGGTTGAAATAACCACCGACGGCCGCCATGGCCCACGCGCAATGGTCCATTTGAAGGACTAAGTGCGGAAACCAAACCCATAACATAAAACATACCTAATAGTAGCTTCTTATGTCTTCCATGTGTGTCATAAAAGGTAAGGGTAAATGCAGGAATTACAATTTATATTTATGTGTTGACCGCATTTGAACACGCAAAAATGTATATATATTTGAAAACAGTGGGGCAGCTGCATAACAAATCTGCCGGTCGATTCTGTAAAAATCTCACCGTGAAAACTTAGGTGATGTGAGTTTGTTTTTGCTAGGATTCGACACTATTGACAGCTCACTTCACCTAAGTTTTCACGGTGAGATTTTTACAGAATAGCACCACATTAGCATTTTGACAGTTCAACAACATTCATTGCGTTATCTACGTTGTTGAGCAGACACATTTTTCGATCATATGAATCAATAGAGTGGCAATAACCTTCAAAGTAATTTAAATTCTGATTGAAAGTGTGTGTTTTTTTTCATTAATCTTTGTGATTTATTTATAAATCACTTTTTATATAATTTAATTCTATAATGAATGTTTTAATTGCTCTTATTATCTTAAAATTATAAAAAAAAATATAATAATTAAAAAAAAAAATTATTTGTAATGGGTTTGCTCTTGACTCTAGTCTAGATCAGTGGTGACAGAGACAAAGACTACGATGGAGTGAGCTTAGCTGCTAGGCAATTTGCTGGTTTCGTTCTAAGAGTGTCACAGCACAAAGCCGTCGAAAGCCCCTTGAAAGAGCACAAGCAATAGTTTGAGGAAACAACAAGAATTGCTTAGCCGAAAACCAGCTAAACACAATACCCTTCCAAATTAAATTTCGTACCGATAGACAGGCCATTATTACTTGAAGTGAACGCTAAACCAGCCTGTTTATATATAGGAGGATTTGAGCGTAGTTCAATACATCCTCTCAAAGGCCTTAATTTAGTGCTCGCGAAGGGTCGCTTATCGCAGTCAATTTTGTATGGAGCTTATAGCGTTAATCTCGTAACAAAATATAGGCGTGGATAGTGTAAGCTTATGTGTCGCAAGGCTGTAAATATGTACGTATGTTTAGTTGTACTTTAGAGATTTAGGGACTGATATATTTTATAGAAAATACTTGCTTCATTCTGGTGCATCTCGGAAAACAAATTGGATATCATTGGTTTTAAATTTTTTACGCGGAACTTTAATTATTTTTCTACAATAGTAGTATAGTATCCTAAATTAGTCCTTATACAAGCGCGCTCCCACAGCGGCTGCCCCTTGCTGCCGTCGCATGAGGCTATTTACGCGAATGTGTAGGTACCGTTTTACTTCACCCATTGTTGAGTCTCTGTTGATCACAATGTGCATGTGCACGCTTGACAACATTCATAGCCAAACGGACTTCGTGACATAGAACATCTGTAGTAAGATTGGTAGTAACTAGGGCAACAAAGGATTTTAAAACACCAAAACCAGATGTCTATTTTTTCCACTCAGTAATTGGCATTTTGTTTTGTTTTGATTGTTGTTTGTTTGTTGTCATTTGTGTATTGTCTGTGATGGCCCTGACATCAAGCAATGTACGAAATTGTCAACTTGTTATTGCGCGAGTTGGAGAGGCTTTTGGCTAATTTGTATGTGTATATTTTATATTTTTTTTTAATGTGTGTTTTGTTTGTGCTGAATAAACAATTTTTCTTTCTCTCTTTCTTTTTATGTCACCTGCATTGATGAGCAATATGCAAGCCACATTGTTAATAAAATCATGACATAAATGTTCAGGAAATTACTGCGCAACCCTCATTTGTATCCGGCACAGTACAAAACGGTTGAGACTAAATGAGAGACCTTTATGATGGCACAGGATTTCAAATTAAACTCCTGGCATTTCTGGCATTTCTATAGCATTACAACACAGAATAGTACAGAAAGTTGGATCCATACAACGGGTAAAAACAGGAGCAGGAACCAATATTCCATTTATTCAAACCGATTTATGTTATTTCCACTCGACCGTATGTATATTAATTTTATATGCTTGTTAGAATGACAAGTACTATTGAAAAAGTGCTAAACATTTATGAAGATGTAGCGCAAACTGAACTTTACATTGTGGCTGTTAAAGTCGTTTTTCAAAAAACACATTTGTTTACATGTTTGGAAACTTAATTTCGGACGCAAGATAGGTGCGGTACGGTGCAGACTATTGGTCGATTCCAATAACTTACTGACGGCTATTGGTTAAAATGAACATATCTTTACAAATAATGAAGCAAGAAAGCTTTTCATAGTAGATCCTCCCATATGGAAATAGCTATCACAGATAAAAGTATCTTAGGATACATGCCTAGTTCGGGAATAAAAAATCAAAACGATTCGGTTTTGTTTGTAGGAACCGAGCATATGTCAGCCGAATGCACGTTGCGAGAGCACTCGCAATCGCTATGCGTGGTGCGTGTCTGTGTGCGTTTTTGCTCGTTGTATTGAGCCAGCTTTCTGTATTATTCTGTGGCATTGCAGTTTGCATTACACACACATTCTAGTCGGATGGGTTAACAAGAACATTGTTAATGCACCGCACACCGCTTGTTGGCTTCAGCCGCAAATAAATGTTTTGAAAATAAGTTCTCGGTGAACAGATGTAGATTTTAAAACTATCTGTATGCCTCTGCATGCTTGGTATCGTTTGTTTTTGCTGTTTTGTAGTGTGTGTTTTTAAAATTGTTAACATTTATATTTACCTCATTACCTGTAGTCTTATTAATAATGTTAATAAAACTAATAAAAACAAAAATCTTGTATAGAGGTTTATCTGTTTCTTAAAATTTAATATAATCTTCATCACCTTAAAATAGCAATCCACTGTTTTAAATACCTAAGACCATTTTTCTTGCCGTAAAAAACTGCGGTTTTTTCTCCGTGAGTAGGCACGGCCGTCAGTGTTCTATGGAACACTGTGGAATCTTGTTGACGGACACATTTCAACGACGCGGTTAAAGATCATAGATCAAATCGGAAAGGGATAGGCACCGTATCGTCTTTCGCCTCGCCGTCAAACAGGCGTCAACCTAACGTAAGCACGTAACCAAAGCGGATCAGAAGCTCAGATACGTCGACACGGCCACCGCGATTAGGCGACGCCACGCTTACGGCTCGCCGACCGCTGGTTGATGGTGCAGAAGGCAGGCCGGAGGGGTGAGAGGGGCAAGGGTGGACGAAGAGACGTAAGCTCGGTTACGGAGAGACGTAAGCGCGGGGACGTTGAGCCGTAAGCGCGGGGACGTCGAGCCGTAACGCACCGCACCGAGGTTCGTGAGCTTGTCCCGAGGCGAGGCGATTACGCTACGATTCCGATTAGTGTGCGTTGCATTAGGGGGTTTTATACAAAAAATACCGAACGGTTCGTGTTGATACGGTGTCGGTCCCTTTACGGTTTGATAGTGTGCTATAACCTTTATACGCCGTACCGTAAAGAAACCGTGTCGTGTACACAGGGCTTAAGGCCTTTGCAATTTCCTATCTCTCTGAGCCTCCATCTACTCTTAAATACGTATTAAAAAAGTCGGTACTTTAGTATCATATACCTCATAATTAGTTTTTTCATGAACCATTAGCACTGAAGTCACTGCGCAATGAATTCTTAAACAGCGTCTTTTAACAACATTCTGACTTCATTTACAAAGTTCTTAAAAATTAATAGGAAGGTAGGTGAACTAGGTACCTTAAAATACTCTTACTTTTATATGTTGTAAACGTTAATAGGGTTCACAGCGGGTTCAGTACCTACACTCGGAATTTCTAGACGAGTTGCAGACAAAAGCTTAAGTGGCTTTATAATGTGTGGGGGAGCTAAGAAGGTATATGCAAATTGTAAAATAATCTTTTTACATTTGCGATGTTCGTGTAACAAAAGTTATTAAGACCCCGGGGATTTTTCTCATGAATATGAATTTTTGTTTCTTATTTTATGGTAATGGCATGAGTTTTGATGCAGAAATGGTAGTTGGGTTTGTAACTATATTACACAAATTAGAGACAAAACAAAACATTAAGAATGGTTGATGACAAACAAATATCATGCAGGATTTGTTAATACTGCAATACATACATACATACATCTATAAAATTTTGTATATTTGTTTGGAAGCCCTAACAGGTTGTCATATGTGAATATAATGTAGTTCCAATAATATTACATACATACGTGTCGAATTGATAACTTCCTTTTTTTTTAAATCGATAAAAATATCATTAAATCTAACAACATCATGAAAACAATAAAAAAAAAATTCAATTTATTAAGTCAATCTAATAAATAATATCTAATTATGATTAAAACTAACATAATAGTGAAAACAACAAAAAAAGGTAGACCTGGATCCGGACATGGATCTGAAATAAGACGTAATAACTTAATGGTAAAACTGCTTTAAATAAGCGAACTTGAGAATTGCTAACAAAAATATTGGAGGATCCTAGCTTAGGTAATCCTCCAATATTTTTGTTAGCAATTCTCAAGTTCGCTTATTTCTGGCAGACATTATATTCGTATTCAAACTAACGACCAAAATCCTCTTAGCAACACTAAACTTCAAAAGCTGCAATACAGAATATTTCCTAGTCTCCTATGTTATATACATTATAGTTTCCTATCTCCACCAGAGAGTAACAAACCAATTTATTTTTTCCAATTTAATTTCCCCCACACTTTACACAAGACTGCACAATTTTCAACTGCAAAAAAATCTTACTTTATTCGTTCTAAATAGAAGTTTTGTTGGTATACTAATGACTGTTTTCCCTCTTTTCTTAATAAGCCATAACAAAGCCCCGGATCACTGGTCCATGAAGAAAGTAATTGAAGATCATACGTGATTGGAATATCTCGGGAGAAGGGAATGCAGGGATCAGTTACAAAGAAACCCTATGAGTTCGCTCGGAAAGTTAGAACCCTTTGAAAAATTAATACAACGAGGGAACAAGTATACAAATTATTTAGTGCAAGGGAAAAGCGGAATTAGGTGGGAAGTTAATATAAAATGTAGGGAACCCTGATTATATTATGGTTGATTTTTTCCGAGGATTTTTATTTGTCTTGATGGATTTTTTTTGATTAGGTATAAATAGAAATTGTCATCATCTGCCTAGCCTTTTCCCAACTATGTTGGCGTTTGGCTGCCAGTCTAACCGATGCAGCTGAATACCAGTATTTTACTTGGAACGGCTGCCTATCTGACCTTCACAACCCAGTTACTGGGTAACACGATACCCCTTGGTAAGACTGGTTGTCAGACTTTTGGGCTTCTGACTACCCGTAACGACTGTCAAAGATCCACAAATGACAGCCGGGACCAACCGCTTAACGTGCTTTCCGAGACACGGAGGGTTTTCGTCATGTAAAATATTAATAATCATTAATATATTAAATGATAAAAAATAAAGATGGTCACCCATCCACAGACCAACCGCGGCAAGCGTAGCTTAACCTCATCCATCAATAATAATAAAGCTGAAGAGTTTGTTTGTTTGTTTAAACGCGCTAATCTCTGAAACTACCGGTTTAGGCTATTTAATATAGCTAGGACCTTTAGAAGCTGAGCAAAAATAAAAAATTTAGAAATAATGCTAAGTGAAAACAAGGCAATAGCGCAAGCAGGCGATGCGATGCGACGGAGTAGGTCAGGGAAACAAGAAATTTCACGCGGACGAAGTCGCGGGAAGAAGCTAGTTGTATTATAAAAGAGAATAACTAAATGCATAAATAAAATAGCTTTTAATAACATGAACTTAAATTGAAAGCGTTTATCAAATAGATTGGATGTTGCGACTTCATAGAATTTAAAAAGTTATAACAAAAATGTCAGCTCATGTAATCATGGCGACTGACAAACAAAATCATAAATATCTAAAAAATAACTGAACTTAAAACTTTGATCTCAAGTCTGAGCACGCACACATGCCAAAACTTACTGTTTCGACTCAGGGTTCGATGAAATATAAAATCTGACTCCAACTTTAAATGCGTTTAATAAATTTTTCTGTACAAGAGATGGTTTTTCAAGCTAATGACATGACAGATGATTACGAACGAATGAATGAATGAATATAAAAGAACGTATGGACGAATGAATGGTCGCGGTGTGTGTTCGCTATGCTTGTCGCTTCAAGACATCTCAATTAGTGCGGTGCACGAACATCCTCCGGGGCCTTGGAAGCTCCTGACTCCAATGAAGCATCCTCTGTAGCATCCAGAAGGGGACATAGGTACTTCACACCTCTTCGGTAAGTGCCAGTAGTTGTCTTGATTTCGGCAACTCGAGCGACTCCGTCCTTTCCTGGAAACAGAGACTGAATGCGACCTAATTTCCAAGACATGGGTGGAGCATTTTCTTCTTTCAACAATACCAAATCGCCAGCTTGCAGCGGTCGAGTGGGAACTCTCCACTTCTGCCTCTGTTGCAGCTCAGCTAAGTACTCTAGCTGCCAGCGTTTCCAAAAACCTTGGCGCAGCTGTTCCAGTCGCTGAAAGCGGTCCAATCTGTTGAAATTTAAGTTGTCCAGATTAGGGGACGGCATCGAGGTTAGCGGTCGTCCGATCAGGAAGTGACCCGGAGATAAGGACTGAGGATCATCAGGACAGGAGGATAAGGGATATAAAGGACGGCTGTTGAGGATAGCCTCGATTTGGCTGAACAAAGTGGCTAACTCCTCAAATGTCAAATGTGCATTACCTAAAACCCTTTTCAAGTGAAACTTGGCAGATTTCACGCCAGCCTCCCATAAGCCTCCGAAATGGGGCGCATACGCTGGTTGAAATTTAAACTTGATACCCTCACCCGAAGCAAAGCCTGCAATATCATCAGCATGCCTCGAGATCAAGTCCTTAAGTTCCTTGTCCGCAGCGACGAAATTGCGGCCATTGTCGCAGAATATTTCTGTAGGTTTTCCTCTGCGAGCGATAAAGCGTCTCAACGAAAGTATAAAAGCATCTTTCGAAAGCTCACTCACAGCTTCGAGATGTAAGCATTTAAGTCGTAGACAGACAAAAATGCAAAGATAACATTTTGTAATTTTACATCCTCTCCCCTTCCTATCTGTTATCAAAAACGGGCCAGCGAAGTCGACACCAGCACTAGCAAATGGGAAGTCGGGATTCACACGCTGTTCAGGTAAGGAACCCATCATTGGAGTTAACGTTTTCCCGCTAGCCTTCCTACAAACAATGCACTGCCTCGCAGTGGTCCGCGCGAGATCTCTGCCAGCAAGGGGCCAGACGAATTCACGAATGGATGCAAGAAGTAGCTGTGGACCAGCATGGAGAAGACGTAAATGCTCATGCTGAAACAATAATTTCACAAGTTTATGCTTAGCATGCAACAACATTGGATGACGCTTCTCAAATGAGTAAGAAGAATATTTTAGACGGCCTCCAACTCTTATAATATTTTTACTATCTAAGAAAGGACTTAAAGCTAACTGTTCGGGCGCCTCCGGCAACCTTCGGCTGCTGTCGTGTGACAGCGGAAGGCGGCGGGCGACGACGAGAGGTGCGGCGTGCGAGACGCGGGCGGTCGCGTCACTTCACTACCGATCTCGGGCGACGGCACGCGCGCGCACTCCATCCGTTTACCATCGGCGATTATTGTACCTATTTTGCATTATATTATTTTAAATTACAGTCCACTGCATTTTGAGTTCAAGTCCTTAGTTTAGGTCCCTAACAAATGGTCCTTCGAGCCGGATCATAGTCGCGTTTTGGTAGAACCAATTTCGACGGCTACAGCTGGCATTACGACTCGACGTTGGTGAACTTTGGACTCCTAGCAAACTTCAATTCGCTGCGTCACCGGAGCAACGGTTTTTTCTATCGAAGTCTATTGAACACAAGAAGAACAAGAACTGGACTACATCTATAACAAGTCTTGATAACGACGCCGGCGCTTATTATATCGACTAGATTGGACGATTTACGCCGAGTCATCGCTTGGAAGGATTTTTGGACAGTTTTCTTGTGGATAAAGGTTCGGTATTGGGTGAGTTCGTTCCAATTTTTTCCTTCTTTACCTTTTCAAACAAATAAGTGTTTTTCTTCCGTTAAATTCAAATTATTTACCGTTTTCACGTTCATATTTGAGTCGATACGTGTGTTAACATTGTAGTTATCTCTTTCACTCTTATGCACTGCTTACGCTTGTGCACTGCTAGATCATCTGGCTATTTACCGTTAATTGGTTGCATGATCAGCTGTGTGCGTAATAATAATTGTAACAGCTGAGCGGTCCCCGTGACATTCATCAAGGTCACGCGGCTATTCATTCTCATTTTTTATGTGTTTTGTTCAAACTGAACTGCCAACTTCTTTACGAAACTTTGCTACGCATAATCAATTAGTGTTATTATTACATATTGCTTTTCTTACTGGATTACGCTATGGCCTCTTTAGACTTATTGGTGAGAAAGCGAAGTGCCGTTAAGGGAAAGCTTACAAATTTCACCAACTACATTAATGTGCTTCTTAGTTGCAAACTTATTTCCGAAATTCAACGCTTAGAGTTGGAGAGCCGTTTTAAAAAGTTTGAGGCTACATACGACCAATTCGACAATTTACAGATGGACATCGAGGTGCTTTCGGATGATCCTGACGAGGCGTATGCAGAAAGAGCAAAGTTCGAGGACCGTTACCACGCACTCGCAGCGCAGGCGCATGGCCTGCTTGCCAGTAGTGAGAGCGGTGATGACGGGTCTGTAACAGGGTCGGTGAACAAACACTCAGGTGAATCGTTCCAACAACGTAGCTTTATACGCTTACCTAAAATTGATTTGCCTAATTTTGATGGTGGTTATCAGTACTGGCTTGAGTATAGAGATACATATTTGTCACTAATCCATAATAGTAGTTGCATAGATGCCATTAGTAAGTTCCACTACCTCCGTGCGTCGCTTGTAGGCGATGCTTTGGAAATAATAAAAAATATTGATTTTAAAGGTGATAATTATCAAATGGCGTGGAATTTACTATGCGACCGCTTTGATAATAGTAGGCTGTTAGTAGATACCCATGTTAAGGCTTTATTCAATGTAGACTGTATTACACAAGAATCATGCACTTCTTTGCGTCGTTTAATTGATCTAATTAATAAAAATATCAGAGCCCTTAATACAATGAACGAGCCCACGGACAATTGGGATACATTGATTATTTATATGATGGCAATTAAACTAGATCCTATCACCAGCAGGGAATGGGAAGCTCATCGTAATACCATAACAACAAAACCAACAGTTTCGCAATTTTGTTCTTTTATTAGTAAAAAAGCTGATTTATTGGAGACATTAGAACATAACAAAATCACAAATAATATAGAAAATAATACTAACACTCATAACAATC
Source organism: Luperina nickerlii (assembly GCA_963855955.1). Lineage (NCBI taxonomy): Eukaryota > Metazoa > Arthropoda > Insecta > Lepidoptera > Noctuidae > Luperina > Luperina nickerlii. The sequence goes on from OY979674.1 coordinate 7,074,875, forward strand.
AAGTAGAAAACAAACATAAATCATTAGTAATAGCAACTAATCAAACCGATAATTCAAATCAAAAATATCAAACAAAGTGCCCCTTATGTAATCAAAGTCATTTATTATACACTTGTGAAGGGTTCCGTAAATTAAACGTAGAACAACGTATATTAAAGGTTAAAGAATTTAAAGTTTGTTTTAACTGTTTACGTAGTGGACATTTAACAAAACGATGTAGACTAGCTCGTTGTAAATATTGTAAAGGTAGACATAATACCCTCTTACATGTAGAACAGTCTACTAATTTCCAAGATCCTATGCCCAATAGTGTAGCATTGCCCACTGATGTTTCTGGAGGTGCCGATCCACGCAATGGCACCTCAGCAAATATTTCCTTGTCGAGTGACGCTCGGTCGCAACATACTACCTCTCATATTTTACTGTCCACAGCGTTGGTGAGGGTGGTGAACCACCGTGGCATCAAGACCGACGCCAGGATCCTGCTCGATAACGGTAGCACAGCTAATTTTATTACGCAGAAACTATGTGATCAGCTAGGACTTCCTCGACGTAGCACGAGTTCCACGGTGACAGGTATAAACAGTCATACTACATTAAGTACACAGTCTTGCAAACTAACCATTGAATCGTGCAGCGGCAGCTATAAGACAGACATAAATTGTTTCATATTACCTACAATTACCAAATTACTGCCGTCTACTTCAGTCGACATAAGTAGCATTCCCATACCAATAGATTTAAATCTGGCCGATCCGTCATTCAATGTTCCATCAGAGATTGACATACTAGTTGGTGCTGAAATATTTTGGAATATTCTAGGCAGTGCATCTATTGATTTAGGCAAAAATCAGCCCAAGTTACATGAGACAAAGCTCGGATGGATAGTGTCAGGCTCTGTGGCTCTTCCAAGACATCCATCCAAAAATATATATTCACATTTTTGTAATGTCTCCATGAACGATTTAAATAACAGCCTAAGTAAGTTCTGGGAGCTCGATTCCGTTCCTTCAGAACATTCTTTGTCACGGGAAGAACGAGCTTGCGAAGAAAGTTTTCGTGTTAACACTGTGCGTGATCAAAACGGGCATTTCATAGTAACAATGCCTCTTAAAAATGATCCCAGTGAGTTAGGCGAGTCTTATGAAATGGCTAAACGTCGATTTTTATCTTTGGAACGTCGTTTCCAACGTGATCCTGCTTTTAAGGAAAGATATGTTGCATTCATCGAGGAGTACGTGAGCTTAGGGCATATGACTGTGAATAACTCAATCAGCAAACCTCATTCAGGTAACAAAATTGAGTATTTTTTGCCACATCATGGAGTCATCCGAGAATCCAGTACCACAACTAAGCTCAGGGTAGTCTTCGATGCATCAGCAGCGACTACTTCTGGAGTGTCGTTTAATGACATCCAAATGGTGGGGCCCACTGTCCAAAATGATCTTTTTTCTATATTGCTGCGTTTCCGTCAGCACAAGTTTGTTATTTCTGGTGACATAGAGAAGATGTATAGGGCCATTCAGGTAACACCATCACAACGCAGCTTACAACAAATAATCTTTCGTGCTGACCCTAAGCTACCACTTCAAACGTACAGTCTTAATACGGTTACTTATGGTACAGCTTCCGCCCCTTATTTAGCTACTAAGTGTTTAGTCAGTCTAGCAACAACCGCCTCTAATGACATTGTAAAATCGTCTATTGAACGGGATTTTTACGTCGACGATTATCTGAGTGGTGGCGACTCGGTTTCCAAGGTGGTCCAGATGGGCAAAGAAGTTGCATCCATTTTAGCGTCAGCTAACTTTAATTTGAGAAAGTGGCAATCTAATAGTTTAGATATTTTAACAAAAATAGCCGGTGTTTCAGGGCATTCTGGTAGGTTGGACTTGTCTGAAGATAGAAACGTGTCATCAAAAACGTTAGGCCTATATTGGCTATGTAAATCTGATTCTCTCGAGTTTTCAATATCGGTCGAGACCAGCAAACCAATCACAAAGCGTCAAATTTTGTCTGTTATTAGTCAAATATTTGACCCATTAGGTCTGGTAGGTCCTTGCATTATCGAAGCTAAAATGATCATGCAAAGTCTATGGACGGCTAAGTGTGACTGGGACGAGGAAATACCAGATAATATACGTACCTCCTGGTTAATGTTCGTGAATAGTCTACCATGTTTAAATACCCTTAAAATACCCAGGTGGATTTCATGTGACAATTCAACTATAAATGAGATTCATGTGTTTACAGATGCATCCGAAGGGGCTTACGGTGCATGTATTTATGTAAAGACTACTACTAGGGATGGATTGGTAAGAGTACAGTTGTTGGTCTCTAAAAATCGTGTTGCACCAATCAAGCCAACAACCATCCCTAGACTTGAGTTATGTGGGGCTTTATTAGGAGCAAGACTGTGTGTTAATGTACTGAATTCCTTCACCAAACCCGTTAGTAAATGTTTCTTTTGGTGCGATTCGACAATAGTGTTAAGTTGGCTTTCCATGACACCTAATTTATTAAAACCTTTTGTCCGTAATCGCATTAATGAAATACAAGAATGCACTATAGGGCACACGTGGAGCTACGTGCCGTCGAAGGAAAATCCGGCGGATCTTGTTTCTCGCGGGCTGAAGGCTGACCTTATCAGCGAGTGTTCCTTGTGGTGGTCAGGTCCTCGGTTTTTGTTAAATGATGAAATATATTGGCCAAAATTGCCCAATGAGAACTTGAAACAAGATCTACCTGAAGTTGTATCATCACACTTTACTGATCACTCATCCCATCATCAATCATACAGTAGTTTAACTTCAAGTCATTTGTCGCCTCATAATAATAATCATTCATTCATCAAATCACTTATTCACAAATATTCCAATTATGATCACTTACAGAGAGTCGTCGCTTATATACTTAGATTTATTTACAATTTAAAACATAAACATAACAAATTCCTTGGGTCCCTTTCCTGTGAAGAACTTACAAATTCTACAAATTTTATTTTACGTCACGCTCAAATGGATATGTTTCCTGATGAGTATAATTTACTGCATTCAGGAAAGTCTCTCCAAAAAAAGAATAGGCTTATTTCTTTGAGTCCCTTTACAGATTCGAATGGTCTCATACGCGTAGGAGGGAGACTTGACAACTCACCTTATGATTACAATGTCAAGCACCCAGTGTTATTATGTGGTAAGCACCATATAACTAAAATAATATTTCATAAATATCACCTCGACTGCTTACACGCTGGCCCTCAGCTGCTTTTGGCAAATATACGCCAAATGTATTGGCCTCTTGGCGGTAGAAATCTTTCTAAATGTATTGTGAAAAAATGCATCAAATGTTTCAAATACAAGTGTCAAACTGTGCAACCTACAATGGGTCAGTTACCCTCTTCAAGGACACATTTAGAACACCCATTTTTAAATTGTAGTGTGGACTATGCGGGGCCAGTGCTGATTGCTGATCGCAAAGGGCGAGGGTGCAGGCTTATAAAGGCGTACCTGTGTATTTTTGTTTGCCTTGCCGTTAAGGCTGTTCACATCGAGCTTGTTACAGACCTTACGAAAGAAGCCTACATGGCTGCTTTGAACCGTTTCGTGGCTCGTCGTGGTAAACCCGAAAGCATCTTGTCCGATAATGGGACAAACTTTATAGGTACTTGCAATGAGCTACGTAAGTTTTTACAAGACTCGAATCTCGCGTCTGAAGTTGCTCAGCAAGGTATCCAGTTTTCTTTTGCGCCTCCATACTCCCCCCACTTCAACGGCATTGCTGAAGCCGCAGTAAAATCTACCAAGCATCACCTAAAGAGACTTTTAGGCTTAGCGCACTTCACATACGAGGAGATGGCCACGTGTTTGACTCAAATAGAGGCCGTCTTAAATTCCCGTCCTCTTACCCCTCTTTCCACTGATCCTCTAGATTTTTCCGTCCTTACTCCTGGACATTTCATAATTGGGCGACCACTAATATCTGTTCCGCATCCACAGGTTACTGATCTCAACATCGAGCGACTGGAGCGTTACCAAAGAGTAGAGCACATTAAGCAACATTTTTGGAATCGTTTTCAATTAGAATATGTTTCTCTGCTCCAGCAAAAAACTAAATGGACAGCGTCAACAGGTCAACTTTCAGCGGGAGCACTGGTTCTCATTAAAGAGAAAGGCCAACCACCCTTGGTGTGGCCACTGGGGCGTGTCATCAAGGTCTTTCCTGGCTGCGACGGGACCACACGGGTAGTGGAGCTGAAGACGAAGAGAGGAACGATGGTGCGGGCTTACAACAATGTCTGCCCACTTCCTCTCACTTGAATACTTCAACCCGGGGAGGATGTTCGGGCGCCTCCGGCAACCTTCGGCTGCTGTCGTGTGACAGCGGAAGGCGGCGGGCGACGACGAGAGGTGCGGCGTGCGAGACGCGGGCGGTCGCGTCACTTCACTACCGATCTCGGGCGACGGCACGCGCGCGCACTCCATCCGTTTACCATCGGCGATTATTGTACCTATTTTGCATTATATTATTTTAAATTACAGTCCACTGCATTTTGAGTTCAAGTCCTTAGTTTAGGTCCCTAACACTAACAATGGATTTTTAGGACTTAGTGTCCTTTGAGAACGAAGCATTTTCAACTCTGAACTATAAAGTTCCTCTTGAACAAGACGCACTAGCCCTTCTAACGAAGCTTTAAGTTCATCAGGCTGTAAAACACCCGTAATTTTATTATTAAATTGTCTGCAATTATTTATGAATCGAAGTACATAAGCAAAAGAACGTTGTAATCTAGAAAACTTAGAATATTTATCGAAGACAATTAATTTATTTGTTTCATTATCATTATTTGTACATACATTTGATTTTATCTCAGGTAAGTCACTAATATTGTTTATTATTTTATTATTTGCAGGCCAAAACGTATCCGACATAAGTAAATACGAAGGACCGTTCCACCATAAGCCTAAGTTTTTATTTTTATTTGCATCTACTCCCCTTGATGCCAAGTCTGCCGGGTTGAGCGTGGTAGGCACATGACGCCATTCCGAGCCTTGGGTAAGCTCTAAGATACTGCAAACTCTGTTAGCAACAAAGGTTTTTAACTTATCGTACCTGGCCCCTAACCATGCTAGCGCGATGGATGAGTCAGTCCAAAATGTCTTTCGAGAGATAACACATCGCAGTGCGCGACATGCGGCCGCGGCGAGCTGAGCTCCCAGCAAGCACGCACACAACTCAAGCCTGGGCACCGTAGTCGGTTTCACCGACGCAACACGAGCCTTAGCACACAACAATCGCACTGTGACGTCACCTGGACTATTTGTTGATCTCAAGTAAACACAAGCGGCATAGGCGGTCGTAGACGCATCACAAAAACAATGCATTTCTATCAAAACCGGATTGTTACACAACACATGACGGGGAATGAATAGATTGCGAATATTAGACATATTATTTATGAAAGATTGCCATGATTTAAGTATATTGTTAGGCACTGGTTCATCCCAGTTTATTTTTTGCACCCATAACTGTTGAATTAATATTTTAGGTTTGATAGTGAACAAACTTAATAGACCGAGAGGATCGAAAACTTTACATGAATCAGATAATATGGATCTTTTAGTAGGCTTGTCACTTCTGTTTTCATAATTCGAAGGAAAATGAATGTAATCCTCATTAGGATTCCACCCCACTCCTAACGTGTGTGATGATGAGCTGATTATCAGATTGCGTTGTACATTTTGGGATTCTGAAATTAAGGAGCGTGAATTCGACCTATATTTACGCAATGTAAAACAACCAGCTGACAAAGCATTTTCTATTGCGTCCCTAATTTTAATCAATTCAGCTTCACTATCGCAACCTGTCAACAAATCATCCACAAGAAAGTCGTTTTGTATTATGGCCCTTATTTCAGGGTCACTACATTCCTCGCCTAATTGCCATAAACAACGAGTACTTAAAAAACTTGAACTAGTGTATCCATACGTAACCGTGTTCAATCTGAGTGATTTTAACGGCTCAGTGTCACAATTACGCCATAAAATTATTTGCAAATCACGATGATCTTCGTGAATTAGTACCTGCCTGTACATTTTTTCTATATCGCCTGATAAAACATAGGCGTATTGGCGAAATCTAAGCAAAATATTTAACAATGAATCTTGTACATTTGGACCGGTTAACTGCAGATCATTAATGGAATAACCTGACGTTGTAGGTGCACTACCATTGAATACCACACGTAATTTTGTCGACTCGCTAGTCGGTTTCAACACTGCATGATGCGGAATAAAGTAAGATTGTTGTGGAACTAAAACACTAGATTCCGATAAATGCCCTAGGTCAGAATATTCCTGAATAAATTTTGAATACATGTCCTTCAGTTCCGGATTTTTATTAAAACGTTTTTCTAACGCGATAAATTGCCTTTTAGCCATTATGTATGAATTACCTAGACAGTTGGGTTCCGTATGAAGGGGCAACTTAACTATGAACCTACCTTCATTATTTCGGGTGGTATTGGTAACAAAATGATTCTCGCAAGCTATCTCCTCCTCAGTCTCGAAATTGTTTGAGTGAGGAATTTGTTCCAACTCCCAGAACTTGGTTAACCTTTTGTCTAATAATTCATTTGACACACAATTATCTGTACTATCAATGGCAACATGATTACAATTAATAGATTTGTTTCGCGACTTACTAATATCTCGAACATACAGTGGGCCTGCCAAAATCCAACCTAACTTCGACCTACGCATGATAGGTTGGTTGGGACCAAGAGATATTTGTTCGCCCTCTATAACCGACCAAAACAAATCGACGCCTATCAACATATCAACCTTAGCACATTGGTTGAATGTGGGATTGGCTAATTTAATATTAGAAGGTAAGTTGATTTGCGAAATATCAAATGTTTTCTTAGGTAAATTACCTGTTAACTGAGGCAATACCAAACATGACACATCTACTTTAAAATCATTGTGTTTTGATTTAATTTGCACTACACATCTCTGTAGTGATTGAGAAGTGGATATGTTTCCTATTCCTACAATATCGACCTGGATTGGCTGAGGAGTCAACTGAAGTTTATGTCTCAAACTATCAGTGATTAAAGAAGACTGACTCCCGCTGTCTAGCAGAGCTCGAATTGTTGAATATTGATTCGTCACTGGATTAAAAACATCAACCAGAGCTGTTGACAGCAACACGCTATGGTCGGCTTTGACCGACATGCTAACTACGTCATCAGTAGCAACACTTGAAACTTGCTCGGCTGGAGATTCAGTCGAGGATGCGGACGTGTGAACGTTTGATGTACTCGCAGGCTCAGACGCTTCCCTATGCAACAAGGTGTTGTGTCTTCTATTACAAGTAGAACATGGACCTAACCTGCATTGACGTGATGAGTGTCCCTTGCGCAAGCAATTTAAGCACAGCTTCAATCTCATCACCTCCGAGGCTCGATCTGCTGGTGACTTGGCCAAAAAAGACGCACAATCGTACAAACGATGACTACCCTTGCACAGGATGCACGCGTCAGAGGACGCATCAGCATCGGCTGAAATGGCAAAAGACTTAGTGTGAGACTTAGCACCTTTATGAGAAGGAGAAGAATTTGTTTCACCCCTCAAATTAGATTTATTACTTTGAACAGCCTCTAAAATATTAGCTCGATTCTTGAGAAATTGAAAGAATTCCTGTAATGTAGGAGAATGTTCTATTGTGTTTGTATATTCCTCCCACTTGAACATAGTGCTGCTATCAAGCTTCGCCGAGGCCAAATGGACAACTAGACTGCCCCACCACTCTGTAGGCTCACCCAGAGTCTTCAAAGCACGTAAGCCTTTAGAGACATGGTCTATCAGAAATCGCAGAGACTTGGCAGAATCTCGAGAGGTAGGTGGAAAATTACAAAATGAATTAAAATGATTTCTTTTCAACTGTTTAACATTGTTGTACCTCTCGCAGAGGAGGTTCCAGGCATCTTCGTAATTTGCAGAACAAACAGACAAGTTACTGATTACATTGCAAGCCTCTCCCTCAAGGTAAGAGTTCAAGTAATGAAACTTGTGTATAGGTTCAATTATGTCATTGCTGTGAATTAAGGAAACAAATGTATCACGGAATTCCATCCATTTAAAGAAATTACCATCAAACTTTGCTATTTTAATCAAAGGTAATTTGAAACCCATAGGTTTTTTACTGCAGCATTTAGAAGAATGAGAAGAATCGGGACCTGTATTAGGGTTCGGAAGATTAGCATCTATAAATAGTTTAGCCTTTGCAATCAGCGAACTAAAATCACCTTCTATGGCATCTCTAATGTCAAGTTCATTTTCTAGCTCAGAGGAGTTTAATAATTCTATGTCTGATTGCAGATCTTCGAAATAAATAAACAATTCACGAAACCTTTCGTATCTATTTACTAAAGTTTGCACTTCAGCATCGGTAGGGTTTTCTAATGAAGTCAATTCTTTCAAAAAGTTATTGAACTTAGTTACGCGACCTTTGACTGAACTACGCTTTGTAATCAAATCTTTTAAATCTTTATTTGAATAACTAGCAGTAGGAACTTGAAGTTTAACACCTTCTACAGGTGATCTAGAACGCGTATCACCTGTACTTGTATGCGACATAGTTAAAATTCAGCAATACACAATTGAACGCACAAAGATAATGAAATAATTAATAATACTTAATCGCAATCCAGCGTATGCGTCGATGATTCAAAGTCACAATCACAGGTAACGGGACAAATCAGCTGATGGATCGGCTGGCGTCTGGCGGTAGATAACGCGCCGAGTAAAACAATGGGCGTCGAGCGTCAGCTGGTCCGTTTTTCAAGGACACACTTCACTCACACACAGAATGCACTGGAATGTGTAATTACATAAGCATTAATTACTTGTAAGAAACAATTATAACGGTTTAGATCTTGAGAAATATTATCATATGCGATTAAGCTTTGAATTGGCAATATGCGCATGCGCACGTGGCTGTGAAATCAATGAGCTGCACGGCTTGCGACTTATAAATGATTTTTAGGTATGCTTTAACGATGAATAAGCTATTTAGCTTGACATTCGTATGAAAGTTGAATAATGCAGAAAATCAGCACAATTATCAAGCAAATAGTGGGTAGGATACATAGGAAAATAACAGAGGAAATAAAGGATGGATCACTTCCCTGGCTGGCTTCCCTGTCTGCGGCGCTCCTAATTCACAATATAGCTGACCGGCTGGGTTACAAGCTGCCTCTGGAATGATCTCCTGGCGATTAGTTTTAGCTCCAATCGTATTTCCTTGGCACTATTAGATAGACTGTCCACAATATCGAGATTATCCAGCGGTTTCTCGTCAGCTTATAGAAACCAAACTCCTTTTAAATTTGATTCTTTAACGATGTTCAAATTGAAGATGAAATTCAACGGCTAGGCAACGTATTTCCAATCAGTGTGCGTCGAGTACAAAGTCCGCTTTCGGTAATGACGATGCAATTTGAAATATGCCGATAGCTGCGCAGAATCTTCTTTCTTTTGGCTTAATCACGTCGTGGTCACCATGTTTCGACTCAGGGTTCGATGAAATATAAAATCTGACTCCAACTTTAAATGCGTTTAATAAATTTTTCTGTACAAGAGATGGTTTTTCAAGCTAATGACATGACAGATGATTACGAACGAATGAATGAATGAATATAAAAGAACGTATGGACGAATGAATGGTCGCGGTGTGTGTTCGCTATGCTTGTCGCTTCAAGACATCTCAATTAGTGCGGTGCACGAACACTTACCTATAACTATATTAATCTTTCTGAACTAAGTACACAAAAAGAAGTACTTTTCATTAAAGATAATGGTATGTCATCTGCATCAGCTGTTAGCGCATTTTCAAGTAAAACTTTGAAGTCATGTGAAGTCTAGCTAATGTTCCCTCGTCAGAGATTGAGCTTGTTGAAAACTTACACATATCTTGGTCTTTGCAACTAAAGTTTGTAAACGTGACAATTTTGGGTGATCATCCAAGATTGTACCTAATAGTTTCAACGGCTAAAAGTTTTTCACATTTCTGACCTATTGGTTTTAGGTGGGTTTTGTTCATATTTTCTTCTCACACTGCTTAAAGACTCATGTTCCATACTGTAGCAAAACAAAATTGAACACGTTTCCTGAAATCATGTTAGTGCCCCCCATATCACACTGACCATTATCAGAAATGCGGTCAAGTAGAACACGTTACCAAAAAGAAAACAAGCGAAATTGAGTCTTATGTTGAGGATGTTTGAATAGATAATCTGAAACCAATCAGGTAGTTACCGGCGCCGCTGATAGGAACAGTCGCATCGATAGGACGGTCGGCTTCCGCACTCCCGTTGCGCTCAATTGACCTGCCTTTCATTGGAAACTTGACGTGGCGGATAATAGGTAAATTTTGTTGAAATAGGTCACACAACTTGACACCGATATTCAACCGGAACGAGTCCGGGAAATTGAGTTATTATACCCTAAATGTTTGTCAAAGAAAGTTAAGGGACATTAGCATGAATGAGAAAGAGACTTTCGTTGCGTAATAAAATAAGGAGACGACGTAAGTCTGAGTAGAACTCAAATTAATGTTTTTTTTTACTCTGATGACGTGGATATGACTTCATATTCACAGATGCAAACTGCCTAGCCTTTTCCCAACTATATTGGGGTCGGATTCTAGTCTAACCGGCAGCTGAATGCACGATACCCCTTGGTAAGACTGGTTGTCAGACTTTTGGGATCTGCAAATGACAGCCTGGGATATAACCTAGGGAAAGGAGAAAAGGCACCGTACTATGGGTTTCTGCCCTGATTCCCAAGAGTCATAAGATATATACCAATAGAAAGAACTATTCAAGGAGAACATTTGCTTCTAACACGACTTTCGTTTGCCAATTGTTAGTCAGTTTAGTACTATTAATGACTTAAATATGTGACAACTTAGTCACCGAAGTTAAGGAATTCTGGGCGCCCCATAACCATAATATATACTACCAATGGAAAGAACTTGTCATGGAGAACTTTTGCTACAAACACGATTTTTGCCAATTGTTAGTCAATGCGGAGTTAATCAACCACATGAGAACCGCTATTGGGCGCCAAGAATTCCATAACTTCGGTGCCCAAGTTGTCACCTTTTTGGTCATTCACTCCGTACTGACTGACAAATGGAAAAAGTGGTGTTAGTAGCAAACTAAAGGTTCACCTTGAAAGCTCTTTAAATTGGCATGTATCTAAACGCTATTAGGGGACGCAGCAACCGGCAGACCGACTCTTAAAAAATGTTCCTAAAACGGCATCTAGGAGACTAATGTTTTTAAATGTCCGTTTATAGGCTTAAGAAATGATGTTTGCGAGACACAGAATTATTAAAAGTCAATTAATTGACGAAATACCAGAATTTCAACAATACTTAGTTACTCACATTTATTTATTTATTAAAACTTTATGCACAAGTAAAAGAAATACTGTACAAAGGCGGACTTAATGCCTTAGGAATTTTCTACCAGTCAACCTTAGGATGATGCAGAGACAAAACATGGCACGTGCAACATACGGGATAAATAGCTAGGAAATGACTTTATAATACAATAATAAAGACTAATACATAGATAGATACTCGTACATACACACATATATATAAACAAAATGAACTGTGAGGAGAAAAAAATTATTGATAGAGGAGAAAATGAATCCAGCAAATCAGCGCTGGACAGTTACGGAAAACTTTTGACGGATATCTTCACGTGCTTTCACTTTAAAATATAACCGACTGGTTTCCGTCCGGATTTCATTGACATTTAGACATTTAGAGCTCTGTAGCTCCTTACGTACTAACAATCAAGATAAATCATCATAATAATCATAAATAATCGTCAAAATATAAATAAAATTTTAGTATGCTCACAATTTCGCCACAATGCCCGGAATTTTTCATCTCATGCGTACTAAAAGTCCAAATTTTAAAAGTAATCACAAAGCTTGCCCTATTTGCGCAGCCGCTAAATCGCTTTTTGTCTTCGTTTCATGTTAAACAAATGATTTAATTTCAGAATCTCTAAAGCTCGCATTCTCTTCGGGATTTGCAGCAATAACTCAGGATGTAATTTGCATAAAAAATCTTTTGCATTTCCTCTCCTCACTTGATGTAGTTTTAATATCTCGTTTCAAAGAAGTTGAAAAGAAGCAACAATCGCTTTATGAGCGGCTGCTCTTTAATTTTCTTTTTATCAGAGTGACCCTTTCAGAAGAATACAGGATGAATAGCCCCCCGTTTCTAACGGTTGAAAGTAAAAAAAATCTTTATTTTTGCGGCTTCCTCATTCATTCTCGCTTTTCGGGTTATTGCTAAGATAAAATTGATACTGCGCAGGTTGAAAAACGAAATTTGGCTTTCATAATAATGAATTAATAGATGAAAGGTTAAAAAATCAGTTGTGTCTTCAGGCAATTGTTTTGAAAATTCCGGGATTAGGGTTTGAGATTTATTCCTGGAACAACTAAATGGGAAAGTAGGCAACTTTGTTTTATATGTGAGCCGTACTGGCTCAACACTCAGAAGTAAGGATGTTGAAGTATAAAACACACTTTATAAATTCTACTGATCAGCTTTATTGCGGTATTGATATTATTATAGTTACAGCAGTACATTACTACGGTTTGGTTCAGTGATAATTGTACAGGTGACTAGCACCGATGTCGGAGCCCGAATGGCCGGGCATGGTGGGCATACGACCCAAATGCCCGCCGACTATTTTTAGATCCCCACTATTTTACTTTCATGTGATTGGTCGTCGACAACTGTCAAAGTCTCGGCCAATCACATGAAGTCAATACAACTACTTTTAATCATCCAAGTTCATAAAAATAGTCAACAGACATAAATAATTATAGGCATAATTTAATATTTATAACATATAAATGTTTGTTCATGAGTTAGATTTCATTCGAAATATAAAAGAAGTATTGCTTGAAGATTACCATTTTATTAGATACCCCAATCTCATCTCTGACGACAACTTTTCAAAAAAATACAAATAAAATTTCTGACACCGAAATAATTTGAATTTCCTCCTTCCTGGGATTGACTCGCAAAAATGAATAAATTCACAAAACTTTTTCGTTTACGGAATTTATAAGTATGACATGGTGACACTCGACACTGAAATGCTATGAAAAGGACGTCAAATAAAACAATCACGTTAACGTCCGTAGTCAAGTAATCATGAAATGTGTTGTTTTATGTATGTCATGTGTCATAAGTTAGGGATACCTGTTTACTTAATATTTTATGACAACCATAAAATAAGACATGAGAAAATTTCCTGTTACAGAAACTTGCTACTTTTCTACTTCTTTCACCATTAATGTGATGGTCTGTACTGTAAAGAAGGGAGGATTTCCTCAATGAGAAGGGATTTCACTAAATCCAATATAGATTAGTGGGCTTTTCATCAAATTTCCTTCTAATGGGACGGCTATAAGGTGCGATCTGATAATTTGAACGTGCCTTACGTGTTACAGAAAATAATTATTAAGAAACAAGTTGTTTGAAGAACTTTACGAGAAGCTTAGAGATAGACTTTTCTCTAGCATAAATACTTACATTTAAAATGTTCTTGTTTCTTTAAAACATAAAATTTTAAAATATCTTCCAGAATTTATAAGTTTGGTCTTTCTATGCGCATAGCATAGCACCATGCATGCGCAGAACCTTTGTTGTATTTTTTGGTCCTTTCCCATGCTTCATTTGATTTGATTTTGGTAGCGTTTCAAAACTACTTAATTGTGTTTTGATGCGGTTCTTATTTACCATCATTAAGAGACTTTCTTGAAGACGATTTTCGTATATAATAAGCATTTGCACCCGTACAAAATAGTGGCGAATCACAATTTCTTACTAAAAATTACTCCTCTTTTCTCTTCCACAGATCAACAATGAGGCCTCCAATCCCACTCTTGTTCATCTGCTTCTACGCTCTTCTGTCTCCTCTACAATGCGGCACCTCTTCCAGTGCTGATGATAGAAGATGGCTGGTGTCCCTAGTGGATCTGGTGGAGTTGGACTATGTGGACCATTGTGAACAGAGGGCCAATGCTGCGTGGAATGAACTTACGGGGAATAGTAAAGGGTTGGCGGCAAAGGTTGGTATTGAGTTTATTTAATTATTATTCTTCTTTTCGTGTCGATGGCACTCTTGTTTGATGTTTTATGTTGTTTGAGCCCAGTAGATGGCCACGTTCACTGTCGTATCAGTGGCATTCTTTAAGTCCTCCAAGATGCAGGTGAACGGGCACTTAGGATACTCTAGTTATTAGGGCATGGTCTGATCAGCACCGCACTCGCACTGGGTATTGAATATATATCCATGATTGTAGTGTTACAAAAGGTAGAGTGCTACAAGTATATTTTGGCGCCTGAATGATATTGAAGAGGGCCGTTGTTGGTAAATTATTAAATTGTATTGACAAAACAAGATGGCTGCCGATTTTGGCCACGAGCCAAAAGAACCTTGTAGCGTTGTAGATGTCCCTTATTTGGAAAAAAAAAACAAGTTTTGATAGATACCATATAATAAGCAGTTTTATAAATGAAAGACAGGCAACGCACAGTCTAATTGAAACTATTAAGTCTGGTACAGACATTTGGAAAATACGCTCACGAACAGGTGTACACGTGCACTAAACAGATAAATTTTAAAACCTGAGCCGATTAACCAAAGAGATTAAAGTTTGATTGTAAACAAAGTTGGACGCAGCTAAATATCACAAATTCTTGGTTTTTGCATCGAGGTTAACTAAAGCTACACACCTTCAATCAAAAACCAAATGCTTAAAAAAAAAATCTAAATTGCCAATCCATTGCTTCACATGTCTAATAAATTTATCTGCTCAACAACCTAAATAACGCAATAAATGTTGTTGAACTGTCAAAAGCAATGACATTGCCATTTAAAAAAAAAGTGTTTTATGCATATTCAATTGTTTGAAAATATTTCCATGAAAAGGATATACATATATCCGTTTAATTGACTTTACGTCAGGGTCATTATTAAATTATTCGTGCCTTGTCTATATTTGTGAATAAATTTAAATCTTTTTGAAAATAACAGAAAACGGGAACCACACAATTAAATACCGGTACCTACCTAAATGTCGCATTTAATTATTTTAATAACAAAATTAATTATTTATCAAATATTTAATCCAATTCGGGACCCAAACATGGCTTCCATTTTTAATTAAATGCTCAACAGCAATCAGTAGATACGTATGACATGACTGTCAAACAAACATATTAATTTTATTTTGCAAAACTGTGGATGAAATATGTAATAATTTATTTGCATTGTGTTGACGATTTCCCATTGATAATGTTGAATTGATTAGTAATTAAAATAAATTATCAACGGCACATTTTTATTATAATAAAAAACTACATTATTTTGTATTTATAAGATAATGTTTGTAATAACAGTGTTTATAATAGATAGTGCTTGAAAAGTGTAGTGAATTGTTGAAAGTTTTCAAAATGTAGTAAATATCGTTGTTTCATTTTCATGTATACCACAATATTACCACTTTATTACAACTTGTTTTTTTATAATAATAATAATATGATCTAGCGACCCGTCGAACGAAGTCGCGGGTAGAAACTAGTACACACATAAACCTTCCGGAATAATTCTTAATGATGGTGAATACCGCATCAAAATTCGTTGCGTAGTTTAGACGAACTAAGCGGTCACACCAGAACCGGTCGAAATGTCGGTGCTTGGGGGAGGCCTATGTCCAGCATTGGACGTCGTTCGGCTGAAATGATGAAGCGGTCACAGAGACAAGACACGAAAAGCGACCAACATTTTAATTTTCATAATTTTATTTCAACAGTTGGAGCGTGACAAAACGTTCGGCATGTTCGTCTGTCAACAAACGACTGACGTAAAGAGCGCGCTTACCGCACACGCGCTGGCCGCCGATGACAACGTCCTCCGGCGCAAGGTGAAGTTGCTACTGCAACCTGGAGACACTTTGCTTGACACTGAGCAGTGGATAAGGGTGAGAATACATTCATATGTCATTAGAGGTGTCAGGAAAAAGGATATGGAAGAACGTGGTGAAGACCTTTGCCGAATAGTGGGATAGTAATAACATGGAGCCATAGGATCAAAATTCCAGAGGTCATTTAACTAAGTAACTGTGAATAATAATAATGGTGACTATTGAGATGACGGCTATTAGAGAAGTATGGAAGAAAAGAAAAAAACATGTTTCGCCGACCCCCAAAGAAATGTGGGTAAGGACAGGAGAATCCCATTCCCTTCAGCTCCACCCAGAGCGGGAGGGGTCATTTGGAGATTTCCCATCCTGAAAAAAAAAGACAGGAGAATGTTGATTTAACTCTAAGCGGGTTTAAGGTTGTTTGAATAAAAATGTAATGAGTGTGGTAGGTAGTGATCTATATGTATATATAAAATTCAAAGTCCTGACTGACTGATATATCAACGTACAGTACCCGGCGATAAATATTGCACATCGACTAATTCAAATTGGTGTATTTTATACAAAGAATAAAAATAATTATCAAAAGAAGCAAATCATAATTGTTTTAACAGCTCCTAACAGATACCGGACTGTTTGTATTTCGTGCGATAGAGATAACGCTCTACGAAGCCGAAATTAGCCGATTATCTCTTTCCAAAGGTCGATGTGCAATATTTATCGCCGGGTACTGTACAGCCTAAACCGCTAGTCGTAGAGACATAAAATTTAGAGGGTGTGTTCTTTCTGAAGAGTAGGTATTCACTAAGAAAGGGTTTTTCGAAATTCCACCCCTAAGAGGGTGAACGGAGGGAGGGTGAAATTTCACGCGGATGAAGTCGCGGGCAGAAGCTAGTTTCTTAATATGTGAAGTAAAAACAAGGATTTTTCTGGTTGTCTATCTCCTGATAGAGTGCGGTACAGAAAAATGTGATTGGGTATTTCCACCAGGGAATTTTCCATAGACAAGCCAATAATAATATCAATATTCTCACAAAAAACCAAATCGTAAGTAACTGCAATATATTGCAATTACTAAAAAAATATGTCGTATTAAGTATAAATATTATAATACAACAGATTTTTTTGCCCTATAAAATAACGGTATTTCACGCTACCAAGAAAGTTAACAATAACCGTTCTGAGAATGAAATCTCCTCAGCTCCGTACAATATACACCTGAGAGATAATAAATTCATTTAGTTATTTTTATTACGATAGATAGTGGGAAGTAATTGGATATAAATCTTTGCTTTTATTTATGACGTCCGCTGTGGAGTCTTATCCGTGAAATATGATTCTAACCGCTGTTATAGACACGGAGCGAAGCGTTACCTACCGAGAGCTGTTTCTTTGTAAACTTGCGTTACTGCATTAGGTTTCCTGTTTTTTAATATGATTAGTTTAAGTGTGTTGTGTTAACCTATATTGTTTGGATATTGCAAGAACAAAGTGTTTATTACAATTTGATTGTGAATGGCTATAATAAAAGATGCAGACCAAAGAAATGACGGATGGATCGTGTGACTATGAAAGAAGCTTTCTAAAAGCGGTTGTGCCATTTTTACGTCCGAGGTATCTTTAATATTATATGGAATAGCTGTTGTTTGGTTATTACTAATTAAATTGTTATAAAACATAACATACAAGTCATATTTAAGTAAATTAATGAGGGCCCCAATCCAGTAACTAAGGTTACTGGAATGGGGGCCTCATTAATTTACAATTCTGATAACTCATTTCCCCTCGTTAATTTTTACAACGAACCATTGTTATCCCTTTTTTTTCTTTTGTTCTTCTCTAATCTGACGTTCCGTTAACTGGCTGAAGTTTATCTATTGCTATGACAGTCGTGGGTTTTATCGTTCGTTCGTTTTACGTATCGACCAAAAGTTAGTATCGAAATATTTCTAACGAATCTTTATTTTTCAGCTCGTCACGTTCGGTGATAACGCTCTCAACAGGATAAGATTCGCAACCAACTACGATTGTGGGACCACCACTAATTGTACGCTAAAAGGTAAGATTTTTTCAATATACGCTGTATAAATACAGAAATACCAGCTTAACTGGTTGGTTTTCTGTTGATTTGGTACATATCTAAGTTCAAGACTAATTCATTTTTATATGTAGGTATAGCAATGTAACCATCTTAACATACCAAGACCCCTCCGTGCTTCGCAAAGCACGTTAAGCCGTTGGTCTCGGCTGTCATTCGTGAATCTTTGACAGCCGTTACGGGTCATCAGAAGCCCGAAAGTCTGACAACCCGTCCTACCAAGGGGTATCGTATTACCCAGAAACTGGGTTGTGGTGGTCAGGTCAGATAGGCAGTCGCTCCAAGTAAAATAGTGATATTCAGCTGCATCCGTTTTGACTGGAAGCCGACCCCAACATAGTTGGGAGAAGGCTAGGCAGGTAATGATGTAGGTATAGCAATTCATTTGTTTTGATCTATTTAGATTGCCATCGACACGCTAAGGAGAAGTTTTGATCTTAGGTCACTCTACATTCTTATAGGCAGGTATTTATTTTTTATTTCATTTATTTATCTAAAATCGTTACACTGTTTAACCAAATTAACACAAGCCAAGTACACAATATTAATCGATAGACACAGCATGAAAAACAATAATATATTCAATAAGAAGGACACAAAAATTTCGGTAGGTATAAGTACAGAATAGACGCATAATTTTTATAATTACGTTGTAAAATTGGGCACTTTGAATAATTCAGATAGACTCATTGGCTGTCAAGAAATAAACCAGGAAGTTCAAAAATAAATCCTGTAAGTTAACTTCAACGGACAGAGTGTTTCCTAAAATACCTTTTATTGACTTTTATGTTGAAACAATTCAGACAGGACAATAATCTATTTAAGATAACAAAAAAATGGATACCCAATTTAAAAATAAATTGAGGGCTTCAAAACTCCGAACGAAGGGCGGAAGTCGAAACACAAACACGAGTATAAAACGACCACTGTTCACGAAATAAAATCCCAAGTCATTATGAATTTCATAAAGTAAAACGAACTTTTAATAACACGGCAAAAGAGACGAATGTTTGTAAAAAGTTAATTTCTCATCTTTCGTAAGAGCACTTTGTAATTTTTATGAAGAAAAAATACATCGGTGAAGATTTATGCTCGCATAAAAGTATGAGTGCTCGGGTAAAGGACGATTCGAGTAAGCACACAAAGTACCTAACTCATAAATTAAATGCATTCAAAGAATTAACTCCTGAGAGGTCATGTTCCAGAATTTTCTCTTGTACTTACATACAAAAGAATATAAATGGAGTCACATTTAAATAAATTGTGCACATGTAATATTTCCAGATGCTTAGAATAATTAACACAACAGAGTTGCGTTGGGAAACAAAAGACAAGGAACTTGTAGCAGTAGGGCCAAAAATATGAATTTGCATTTGTTTTTTATCATAAAACTGTAGAATTTTGGGAAAGAAAAGCAATATGGAGAGAATATTTTTGACGACACGGTTGGCGCAGTAGCTGAGCGATCGACTGCTGCGCAGCGTGTCGCGGGTTCGATTCCCGCACGGAACAAATATTTGTATTACCTACAGGTAGTTGTTCCGGGTCTGGCTGTTGTGTATGTGAATTTAAATGTTTGTAAACGCACCCACGATACAGGAGTAATTCCTAGTGCGGGGCAACGTTTTTTTAAAAAAAATATTTATATAAACGACAAATTTCTTTTCAAAATCAAAAAATATACTGGCTGAATTTTGTTTTACCATCTGAACAAATACAGGGTATCAAACTCAAACTAAAACTCAAAGCATTTATTTCAATTAAACCTTGTACAGACACTTTTGAATTGTCGAAATTAAATAGTCTGTCAGTTAGTTAGAAAGTTGAAGCTAGTTGCCCATTCCAAAACGTAGATCTCTATGGAGAAGAACGGGCAAGGAACTCCATGGACACTCTTTTAAATCAAGATATTACAAAATCCTGAGTACATTTTTTTGTTGCTTCTATATGCGAGAACAATGTAAAAAAGACACAAATGAAGAAACAATTCAAAATATAAGATTAAAAATAAGCCTTGGCAGTTAAGAGATGACCAGTCTCAAACGCCGGTGCCAATTCACGAACATGACGCAATTATTTAATGGATCAGCACCATCCAGCTCGGCCATTTTGTAGGGAACCGAATGATCCAACACATGCGCCACCATCGATGAGATATTGTGTATAAGTGAGCATGAAACGTTCGCAACTGCCATGCTCTTTTAAGTCAACATCAAAAATCATAATAAACGGATACATGGTTCTTACATTTACATAATTAAAACAACGTTTTTGCAACCTTGTTTACGATAGAAAAATACATAAACTGATTTTAAATTTGGAATCAGCCATAAATTGCGCACACGACAAATCTGGGCTGGTATCATTAAAAATGGCGCTTGCGTTTTGCTGTGTAGTTGCTTTAAAAATAATGCGATCAGAAGTCAAGTGCCAGTTAAACGCTTGTGAGCTACTGCATGGGAAATAAGAAATTTTATGGCAAACATAAATTATAGTGACTTTAAGGCTCG
Source organism: Luperina nickerlii (assembly GCA_963855955.1). NCBI lineage: Eukaryota > Metazoa > Arthropoda > Insecta > Lepidoptera > Noctuidae > Luperina > Luperina nickerlii. The sequence continues at coordinate 7,095,511 of OY979674.1, forward strand.
TACACACAGGTGCGACGCGACACGCGACGCAAAGGCACCGCAAGTCGCGCAACGAGCGGTACCTTTGTGCCGCGCGCGATTCGCGTCGCGCGTCGCACCTGTTTGTAGGAGCCTTTAAGCGTAAGCCATATTTCGAAAACGTGTAGATGGATATAACATCCATTGAAATGCTGGTTGAAAACGGACTTACCACATGTGCTTTAGTCATTAAGCTATTTCTAAGTATTTGCCAGTTCTGGATAAATAAAAAGTAAAAAAATCTACGATCATTTTATGAAGGGCTCTTATAATTTCACTCCTAGAAAGTCTAATTTGTTTTCTTTAATGAACATTTTATCATAATTATTGAAGCATCTAATTTAGCCAAAAATTAATTATCACAGTTAATAATTTAATAAATAACTTAATCCTTTCAAATATTTCATGATTACTTTGTAATCACGTAATTAGCACCATTTATGTTTAATAGAATCAACAGCCTACTGTTTTCAAAGTCTTTGAATACAAGTGGGTATAAAGGTACCTGCTGCTATTTGATCTGTCGGTTTAAATTCTCTGTAATATCGTTAGTATTTGTCTTTGTAATTTAAGGTGGTTTGGGGTAGGGGGCTTGTTAACAGATCGATTGTCCTAAGAGATCACTCGGTGTCAAAGAGAGCACGTACTCTCTCGGTGTTCTGGTTCCCGGAAGTCACTTACGTAGGTATTCACTATGATAGTAGTAAACAAAATCAGGAAAATATATGACATTCTTCAGGATATAGGTATGCTAGGTACATAGTGTGTTGAAAACTTAATACAACTAATTTGATACGATAGAAAAAAATCATGAACATAAGTACCTCTAAAAACTCTCTTTTTACAATAAAAACCATACTAATATACATACAATCATTGTGATTTTTTGTCAGATTATTCTACAAGAAACATACTAAAACACTAGTGTTTTAATTTTTTCGTCCAAACAATAGATTTTTTGTAATTAAATAATTGCTTCATATTTTGCAATAAATTACCAGCGTTGTGTCATCGTCATCGCGCTTCTTTTTCTTTTCGATGCAGTCCGACAGTGACCGCGCTTTAGATCATGTAAGCCCCTAATGATTTCCAGTATTTGTCGTAAACGTCAGGCGTACTTATTCGATTCGGCATGATACGGCACAGCCGGGCGGCAAAACCGCTCGGCTTAGCTCGAATTGTCGCGAGCAGACCCGAACATGATTCAGCGAGGGTAGATGCCGAACGAAGTTGGTCGATCGGCACGAGCCGAATGAGAGCCAAATAATGTGTAGTAATTGCTTCGGGTCGGCTTTGACATTTAACAGATACTGCCGAATCGAATGTGTGGACCCGGACAAGTGTGTAGCACCCCTCAGATAGCAGTTACTTCATACCAATTATCGGTATTCTTTAGCATAATTTCATCTGCTTAGACTGCGGCTAAAGACCGGGCTCACTGGCGGCATGGTACGGCAAGGGTTTTTTATGCGACAAATAGAAATGTAACTTAATAGTATGACAATAAAATTGAAATTTCTATGACAATGCCTAACAACGTCGCGGCATCCCTAATTCCTTCAACATTATGAATGCGCTTTCATGTAGTGATTCCGAAGGATTCCCTGCCGTGCCGTGCCGCCAGTGGACGCAGGCAACATCTGTGACCTACATGGAGGAAAAGAAAGCTAAGAGGATATTTAGTTTTAATAAAAAAACATTTCTTTTCACAGAGTTACAGTACAACTTGGCGCGGCAGCAAGATGAGGAAACCCTACATCATATGAAACAGTCTTGGGAAAAGAACTTGCCAGACCTAAATGACTATTTAGAGCACATACTTCCTTTACTGCGGAACGCCTCAAAACAAAACAGTGAGTACATAAATTTAAAAAAAGTTAGTTTTTTTGTTTTACTATTATTTTTATGGTCTCGACAGGATGTGTCAAAAAATCGGGTGTCATGTAAACTGTCAAGCGATTTTATACTTTGCTGTGCAACTACAGCCGAGCCGTGGAGAGACTGCGTTCCTGACACCTGTCAATGCGACAGTTATTTTGTAGCTAATAAAGATGAAATTCGCAAAAAATGTATTCGTGTGTAAGAACCTAACAGGTATCAGGAACGCATTCAGCGGCCGAACTGTAAATACGATACGAACGGCCCAATGCGGCACTGGCCTGCCCTGATTTTAAGCTACCTAGCAAATGGTTAAGGCACGGTGGGCCAAACGTGAGGTGATTGAAACTCCGTACCGCTAGGCCAGGTCAAGGCCAAAATGTATGAAAATTTTCTACCCCTATATGAAAAGGAAAATATTACGAAAATATTGGGAAATGATTTTGTAATTCGTCCATAGACACAAAGATATTGAGATGTAGACAGATTTAATAAATGGGACCAACATCAAAGTATACGCTTTCCAATAAAAAAAGAATTATCAAAATCAGACTAGACTAAAAAGTTACTACTACCTACATTAAAAAAAAAAACTGGCACTCCGGTAGTGCCGACAGAAGTGAAAACTTGAAAAATTACGAGTGTATTTTGTGAATCGTCTTATAAACAAAACACGCGTGTTAAGGTGTGTTCCTTATTTTATAGGGTTTTTTGCAAATCAGGTATGATGACCAAAGTGACTGGTTTATTCTTCTCGTGAAAGGAATTTATTCAGATTTACAAATAAGCACACAGGATAGACTTCAGTTCGTGGTGTTGGTCGCGGCAGTGGTAAGAGAAGCAAGCCCATGGAGCTCGTCGTCAGTTATATATCCGTGGTTCAGCGCCATCTCGTCGTTGTTGGATGAACTACGTAGTTAGTACGCGAGGCCCTCGTAGTTCTTCCCGATGTGCATAGATGGCGCTGTCCTCAACAACGCGCGTCTTTCGTTTTACGTCTTACGAATCTTACGATCAGGGTCACGTGACCTGACGCGAATTTAGAAGTTTTTACCCATTCCAAAAAAAGTACACAGCGCCGCTAAAGAAGTTTTCACTTCAAAAATATACAATGGCCTCCAAAAGTTAGATGGCATTTTTGCACTTTAGCCGTGACTCACCACATTATACAACGTGTAACAGAATAAACGCAATTCCTGAAAGTAGTTTGTTCAGAATCGGCTTCTGAATCGATTTCCGTCATCAAAAATAGGTGTTAAATTTTGACGGAAAAATCTTTGAAATGACTTAAATTAGAAACACTGTATCATGACAAATTAATACAATCCTTAATTCAAGGAAATTGAAACCTTAACTCAGAGCAATAAAGGCTACTTAAACGCACGACATTATTTGTATTACGCTCACACGTCGTAATGCACACACGTTAATAATATCAATGCATTTTACAATAAAAGTAGTGTGCGTCAAATTAAATAGGTAATTTAAAGGAATTTCCACTTTATCTCCAATGCGTAAGGCTTGTTTGAATGCACGACCAAACTTAGTGCGGTCATCAGAGTAGCCCTACACACACACAAACAAATTATGGCATTATTACAAAATAAAATTATTGAATTTGAAGAAATTTGAACCTTATTGCAAAGAAATAAAGCATTTGTCGGCAACCTCTTTGACGTTTTTTGCGAAATGCCGACATACGCGCCGCCGCTACCGCCGAATAACATGAGTACAATTAATTAAAATCTAGTCATCCGCCGGTAGCGACCTAGTGTAGTTGTTTTTCAGTTTACTTCCGTGACATTTTTGATTCCGTGCGCGATGGCTTTCCGGTACACCAACATACAATACACGGAGATGGTGAGGACCCTGGCTCGCTGTCTTGATAATGTCGCGTTAGCTTGTCGGGAGTTCAATGACCGTTTTGGCTGCAGTGTGAGCGCCAGGACGATGCTGGCTGCAACTCAGCGACTGAGGGACTCTGGGACGTTCCTTCCTAATACGGCTTTGGACAGAGGGACGAATGTGCGGACTACTCGTCTGCAAGAGCGTATTCTCGACCATTTTGATGAACATCCAGAGGACAGCTCGAGAGAAGCAGCACCCCAGTTTGACTGCAGCCACATGTACGTGTGGCGAACATTGCGTGCTGATGGTGAACACCCATATCATCTTCGACGGTGTCAAGACCTAACGCCGGCCGACAACTTGCCACGACTGGAATTCAGTAGGTGGTTGTTGGAGAACTGGCAACAGAACATTCTTTGGACGGACGAGAGTACCTTCACGCGTGTTGGCATGTACAACCAGCACAACCAGCATTTGTGGCGGCATGAGAATCCACATGCTTGCCGTGTGGATTCTTTCCAGCATAGGTTCTCCGTCAACGTGTGGGCTGGTATACTCGGAACATTCATACTCGGCCCCATTTTCCTTCCACGGTTGACCGGAGATACCTACCTGCGGTTCTTGCAGGAGACATTGCCGGACTTACTGGATGACGTCCCTGTCGGTCTTTCACGTGACATGTATTACCAGCAAGACGGTGCTCCCGCGCATTTCACGTGGACCGTTCGACGGCATCTGGATGCGGAGTATGGCAGTCGCTGGATAGGTCGCGGAGGACCTGTGCCGTGGCCTCCCAGATCGCCAGACTTAACACCGCTAGACTTTTTTTTGTGGGGTCGCATAAAATCGCTCGTGTACGTCAGTCAATGTACAAGTGTCGAGGAGCTAAAAACAAAAATTCAACAAGCATTTGTGACGGTGAAAAGTGATACTGAAGTGCTTACAAAATTAAAATACAATTTAAGAAAGCGTGCTAATAAGTGCATAGATCAAGGCGGCGGTCATTTTGAAACTTTAATGAAAGTGGATCGCAGAAATAGTGCAAATTAATAACCTAAGTGTTAAGTGTAAATAGTCCAGTTCTGTAAGTACCTACTTCTTCCTATCAATACGATTGTATTCTAATCACTGTAAACATTGTTATTATAATCTTTTAAACACGCCGTCTTTGCCTAAGACGACCCACTGACCATATTTTTGTAGTACAAACAATAAACTGGACCTACCTAACAACGAACTTATCAGAGGGATCGCGAGATTCGCGGGGGTGCAATCTCGAAAGATAGGTACCTAGGTAGATAAAAACGGCAAGTAGCGGCGCGCGGCGCGGTGCGTAGAGACTAAATTCAAAGCCTGTGAAAGTTTGATAGAAAAAAAATTTTCCCGGTGATATCGCTTATCAATATCACATCTAGCTAATGTTCGGTAATTTAATTATCGTCCATACGGCCATAGGTAGGTATCTAATGCCTACATTAGAACTAGGCACTCACCGCTGCACCGTTGGCGCGGGCGCCGCTAAAATTGAACAAACACAAATGCAAAACCTAATTTTTAGGTCCATGATACACACGTGCACATGAATAATATCAAAGCATTTTACATTTGGATTCGAGCGCGCGCGCGTTTAATAAAACAGTTGATGTAAGAGAATTTAATCCTTCCGTCCAAATAATAAGGCTTATTGAAATGCACGACCGATTTGTATTCCGCATGTCTCTCTAATTGATTTGTTGAGAAATGTCGAAATAGGTACTTAGTAGATAATTTTCTTTTGCAAATGTACCGTAAGAATAATGTGAAAGAGCGAGATGCACAAAACCGGCGACCCTTTGATATCGCGCGCGCGCGCTACCTCCGGGCTGCCGGCCGGCCATCTTCAAAGTAGGTATTTTTCCATGCGCACAGCAAAGTTTGCTATTTGTGATTAAAATCTTGTACGCACTGATTTTTGTTTCACGTAATTAGCAGTAAACACGCTTGTAAGAGGTAGCTAATAATATCGCGAAAGTTACGCATCTGAGATAAATATTTTTTACCCGCGTGTGCCGCACGGAGTCCGGGCACTTCGCCCTTCGTTAATTTCGAAATTCGGGTAAAAAGTCGCTATTTTAAATGCATCCCCGTTACTAAGCGTAAAGTCTTAGATTCATGTTGATAATTTCACTTGCTAGAAAATTATCAATCATTACATTACACTGTAAACTCAATTAAGTATACCTACTTAATTGAGTTAAAACAAAAGTTATTCATTCATAATATCAGTCTGTGACATTTTAGGTACTTTTTTTTACTATTGATAGGCGCGCGTTTGACCACTATCCACTATCTCACCTGATGTAAGTAAAATTCGTTCATTGAACTAACGCACATCAGTCTAATGCCTACAGGCTATGGTCAGCTGGCAAGCGCTCGAATGTGCGTGTCGCGTCGGCTGCTAACATTGCATGAGTGTGTGTGTAGGCATGTTGCTGCACATACGTTTTGCGTTTAGTAAGGATAACTATTTTATAAAAAACGACCAGGTTTGGTTTAAATTTATTTAATTACGGGTGTTGTTTTAGACTTATAATTTTATATTCTAATTGGGGTGTCTGAGGTATTGCGCTTAATCCGTTACACGTTGTATATTAAAATTGTAATGATACAAATGCTTGAACTGCTATAACTTTTTTATTAACTACTAGCTTCGCTCCGCGGTTTCACTCGCATAAGTTTTGATCCCGTGGGAATATCGGGATAAAAACTATCCTATGTCCTTCCCGGGACTCAAACTATCTCTATGCCAACTTTCATCTAAATCGGTTCAGCGTTTTAAGCGTGAAGAGGTAACAGACAGTCAGACAGACACACTTTCGAACTTATAATATTAGTATGGATTTCAACTACCTTCGACTTATCATGAAAATAATCTAGTTATTCCCTAGAGTACTTGATAATTTTTTATTTTAAATCATAATATGGCATCACAGCTGAAGTGAAAAACAATCAACAAATTTTTGAAGGGCACTGTATACATATACGCGTCGACTTTAGAATCTCCTACTTTTTTTCGTCGGTTAAAAAGAAAATCTTCTTTAAAAAAGAAAAACATTTTGAAAAAAGAAAAGCAAAACACGACGCTCGAGTATAGTTTACACAGTTTACAGTGTACTCCTAAATTCATTAAGTACAAACAAAATTCTTTTGAGCATTGTAAAAATACTAGTTTATTTTGTTGGTACAAAGGACTCAGACAGAGAAGTTTTTCCTTTTAAACTATGATGAGGGGTTTCAAGTTTCACTTCAAGTTAGGAGGTGTATTGTGAGAAGCGTTGTGCAATGAAATAAAAATAATGAAGTAACAAGTACTTAGTTTTTAGACTTTTTTGTTTTATGTTATGTAAAGAACTCTTTTGCAAAATTCTGGGCACATTTTTCAGCAGGGTATTTTGTTACATCTGATATTACTGTGTTGTTTAGTAGCGTGCTTTAAAAATAAAAAATATTTAAAAAGTAGTAGTATTTTACTCATCTATACTAATACCAAAATATTATAATAGGTTTGTAAGTTGTATGTACGGGCAACCACCAGTCGGATTCGAGAAAATATTTTTGCATTTGGTAGCCCGATTCTTCGGGAAGGGTATAGGCTATTTAACATCATGCTATCAACCTTAGTAGCCGAGCAAAAAGGAAAAAGTTAGAATGAACGTTAAGCGAAATCATAGCGCGGACAGAGGCTAGTCTTGAATATAATTTACACGTAAACGACTGTTCAATACTGGACGTTTACTGACTAATTACTATGTTACTATTCTCATAAAGTTTGCTCATCAATTCGTGCTGTTACGAGACCGGAATAAAAATATGATAAAGTCAAAACGACCAATTGGAACCGTGCACCTAGCTTCTGACGTTTAATAAGTGCGCATGTAGGTTTATGTGAAATAAAATATTTTTATTTTGATTTTTTTGGATATTGAGTTATTTTTTATAGGTTAAAAATCTGCTGTTTCATTGAATAGTGGCCTACGCGGCCAAAATGTACTGAACAGCAATTTTTTTTTTATAATCGACGAAAATTTTCAGCGCGAGTGGGGTCAGAATCATTGTACTGAATCCATGGCAACAGGATGTGCGTTGATGTCCCTGACATCCTTTATACAGGGTGTAATTTTAATCACCGTTATCCTTTTTTAAGGCGTTATTGTACCTACCATTATGTTTGTACCTATTATTAAGTGGATAACGGTGATTAAAATTACACCCTGTATAAAAAAATGTTCAAAAAAATCGACTGCGTTCAATATCAAAAAGGTTTAACTGTAACATATTTCAACTCTGAACAATTATAATAATATAACACTCGACGACACATAAATTGGAACTCTCGTGTACCTAATAATAAATCATAAGAAATATATGGGACACCAATACAACCAATTAATATCTAGTGATTTATTTATAAATCGCAGTAATGGCTCATACATGATATATTATAACATTTCGAGCAAACATTAAGATTAATTAATCAATTAATTTTGCTGTAAGTAATAAGTACTAATTAATTACGAAATAGGATAATAATTTAATAGCGATAATGCCACCGTTATTATTTCATGAATTTAATATAATGCCATTAGTACAAAATATCTATTTGAGAAATTACTATTTCCAACAAAATATTTCACCATTATCACAGTTATTTGTTGTGATATTAGTGAAATATTTTGTTGAAAATACAAAAACAATAATTTCTGGTTTATAATGGCGTTATTTATTAGTAGCAGTTCAAAAAACAAAATATCGGCCAAGTGCAAGTCGGACTCTCACACGAAGGGTTTCGTACCACAAGGGAAAACGCCGAAAAAAACACGTTTATTGCATGTATTGTATATACATTACTAGCTTCTGCCCGCGACTTCGTCCGCGTGAAATTTCTTGTTACTCCGACCCACCCCGTCGCATCGCATCGCCTGCCCGCGCTATTACTTCGTTTTTGCTTAGCGTTCTTTCTGACTTTTTTCTTTTTACTCGGCTCCTAAAGGTCATAGCGTGATGTTAATAGCCTATAGCCTTCCTCGAGAATTGGGCTATCAAATGCAAAAAGAATTTTTCAAATCCGACTGGTAGTTCCAGAGATGAGCGCGTTCAACCAAACAAACTCTTCAGCTTTATAATATTAGTATAGGTACATATCATAAACAGATTATAATGTCACTACTACTGGGACACAGGCCTCCTCTTTTCGAGAGGAAGTGGGCTGTGATCTACCCAGTGCGGGTTTGTAGATGTTACATGTCATCGAATTTTTGCTTCGAGGATCGGTTGGGATAGGTTTCCTCACGATGTTTTCCTTCGCCGTTTTGAGAGCAATGGTGATGAAATTATTCATACATAATGAAGCGCCTATCTGGGTTAGAATCTACGACTACTCGGTAAGTCGCCAATTCGCAGGCCATCACCAGTTACCACGCAGTTACCACTTGGCCACCACTACTCATCAGAGAGGCAATTATAGTAATTTTAAGATCGTTCACAGTTTGATCACGGTCTCAATCTGTCAAAATACAGTACCTGGCAATAAATATTGCATATCGACCTATTATCCTATCGAATTTATACAAAGAATAAAAATAATTATCAAAAGAAGCAAATCATAATCGTTTTAACAGCTCCTAATAGGTACCGGACTGTTTGTATTTCGTGCGACAGAGATAACGCTCTACGAAGCCGAAATTAGCCGATTGTCTCTTTCCAAAGGTCGATGTAATATTTATCGCCGGGTACTGTGGCGAAGTATCTTTGATTTCTCATAAAACAAGAAATTATAACTGGACCAATCCAGTTCGATTTTAGTAAGGTAATTATGTTTCTAATTGGTTACGTAAGCGTATTTATATAAGCGGATTTCTGTTTTAAATCTTTTGTAATTAATTAAACTAACATTTATGTTGGCACCGCCCGCGCGCCCCTGGGAGTTTTCGTTGAAACCCATTTAGAATTTGTCAATAAGTACATAACTAGGCAAAATTAGCAACTTTCGTCGGCCATGAAGCTGCGAGAGAATGGCATTTTGTTGAGAAGCTTAATGCTGAAGTTGAAGACAAAGTTGGAAAGTGAATAAATATATGTGCTAATTACTTATTTAAAACGTTGACTTGAGGTTGAAACTTTGACTTGGCGATTTGAAAATGTAAAAATACTATACTATATTATAGTAATACATCCTGTATTACTATATTATAGTAATACATCCTGTATTACTAAAATATAAAAACATGCAATGCATATCGTTCAAAATCTAGAATAATTAATTTAAGACCATTTAAATAATACCCGAGAAATGAAATAAAAGTTTAACGATTCCCTGTACTCTCTGCTTGAGCACTAGACAATCGTATTGTACGGTCAGCAACAAAAGTCGATTAACACTTAAGATTTTTTAATCTCAGTTATTGAGCAAAATATTTGTTCAAAATTGCAGCAGAAGTACAATGAAATTTTGAACAAATATTTTGCTCAATAACTGAGTTTAAAAAAACTGTAGTGATAATATTTTGCTCAATAACTGAGATTAAAAAAACGTAAGTGTAAATCGGTTTTTGTTGCTGACTGTACCGTTTTAGATGTAGGTAGAGACGCCAGCACATCAAGCTACCCGAAACTGTAAAATTTTCCCAATCAACTTTGAACCTAATGCCTTAGCGATAAAGTTGAAAATCTATTAAAGAAATTTGACAGTTTGTAGTAGCTTGATGTGCTGGCGTCTGTACCTTATAGTTCAAAGTCAACTAAAGTAAAAAGATACACGTATCAGAATTATCCTCATCATTCTCTAGGTAAAGCCAGGGAAGTTAATTGTTTGTCAAAGTGACTACCAACTTAAAGATTCCGCAAACTGTCATTCATTGGCAGTTGTAGGAAATTACTATAACACGGAAAATTGTCAATTTGATAAACAATTAATTTCCCTAACTTTTAACCTTCAAATGATATATATTCCTTGACAAACAATAACAACATTTCTCTTCCTCAGACTACAACTCCGTAGAAGAATATTGGGATGCCTTGGGCGAGTACGAAGGTGCCATACTAAAGGCTCGAGAATTGTGGGAAAATGTGAAACCTCTTTACTTGAAGCTTCACAAATACATTGCACTTAGGCTCAAGGGTTCTGACGCCGTCGGCAAGCCCCTACCGGTACATTTACTGAGTAAGTACCTCATAGACTTAAGTTTCCATTAGAGGAATAATAGATTCATGAGGGAATTGAAAATTGACGGTATTTTGTTTTCTGACATCGGCAGAAAAAATATTTTAGTACGTGTTTTAAAGAATATTTTACCTTTATAAAATTGAAGAGCAATGTTAAACATAATGGTGAATTTCAATGAAATTTTAATAAAAATACTTAAAGTTCTCTCCCAAGACTATATTTCCTGATAAAAAAGTTAAAACAAAGCCTCTTTAAATAAAACACACATGCTGAACACACCACAGCAAAAGTTGCGTCGAAGTTAAAATTAAAACCAGCAAAGTTGTTGCAGCCGGTGAACAGAATAAATAGTTTCAATGCTCGGGCGGTAACTTTAACCTAAGCAATTGCACTTGTTTTGTTCAGCTAGTAACGAGAATCTCTAGCCTATGAACCAACTACGGCCACAACGCAATTAACAAAAAAGAATAACGGGAAGCACCATCGATATCCGTGGGAAGCACAGTCTTAATTTTCATCATAAAATAATAATTAAGCAAATCAACAATCTGACGCCAGATAAATGAGAATGATTCAAGTTTCAACTAATTTTGAATGAAAATTCATTGTGACTTTAATGCTACTCCTAAATGTCTAGAGACCACATTCTGAAAACTTGAAATTGTTTGCCATGTGGTACCCCTGAGAACTGTACAACCCTTTCTCAACACTCTCTAAAGTTTTATTTCAGGGCTAGTAAAGTATTTCTGAGAATCCATTAGTCCCTTGTGGCTCCTTCAGACTTACGCTCCCTTGTGTCATTAAATCAAATGTTAGTTTTTGAGTGTACTTTTGGGTCAAAAATATTATCTAAAAGTCTACCTCTTTTCTATAAAGGTCTTTCCAAAAACGTAAGTGACCGACTAGCAACAAAAGAAAATTCAATAGACACCTAATTAAGACGTATGTTTTAATTGGAAACTTATTTCCAGGATCGCTAACGGGAGATGATTGGTCTAATCTAATAGAAAGTCTACTACCAAAACATGCGGGGATTTACCAGAAAGTACACGCAAATCTTCAGTTAAAGGTGAGTTCATTTTATTGTTATAATATTGACATCATAACATAATATTGGAAATGGAATCACTTTGAAGAAACATTAATTAATGCTGTTTTTAGGGTTCCGTACCCAAAGGGTAAAAACGGGACCCTATTACTAAGGCTCCACTGTCCGTCTGTCCGTCTGTCATGAACCGTGATAACTAGACAGTTGAAATTTTCACAGATGATGTATTTCTGTTGCCGCCATAACAACAAATAGGTACTAAAAAGAGAATAAAATGAATATTTAAGGGGGCTCCCATACAACCAACGTGTTTTTTTCGGCGTTTTTGCCTTGTGGTACGAAACCCTTCGTGTGCGAGTCTGACTCGCACTTGGCCAGTTTTTTTTATTTCCTGTTATTGCTTGAAAAGGTTGCCCTTTTTTGTAATACCGGGATAATGTGACCTTTTAGTTTCATTGCCTTTAACATTTTCACAGGAAAACAAGAATGAACTGTGTATTATTTATAACAGATAAATCTATTTCACAGAACTTGGGCGGGGTAGAAGCTTTCAAACAAGCAGCGAAACTCATCAAAGCGCTAAACTTAGGAGACGCAGACCCAGATATTTGGACTGAATCGGTGTTCAATAGTACTTGTCCGCCAACCTTAGTCGACTGGTGCAAACCCAACAAAGTTAGAGCAATAACATGTAAAGATGTCAGCATAGTCAACTTCATTGAAGCACACGAAGCGGTTATGAAGATAGTATACAAGCAGACCATTAATTTACATAGCAACAACACCTATATTCTAAGAGAGGCTTCCCGCTACTCTGGTAAGATTCCGTTCCAGTTCTGAAGTTACTTCTTTGAGAACTTCGCAACTCATCGCGTTATTTGTTCCAGCTGTGTATGAAGCTATCCCAGGCTTCGTGTCGCTACTTTCCTTGAACCCACATGCGCTGAGCAAAGCCGGCCTGTTCTCGTCAGAAACATTCAACAACAATCCGAACCATCATCGTCTTGTCTTACAATTGATTATGGCTCTGAGAGATTTACCAAAGTAAGTTTTTATTAACTTAGCGTGTAACTTTGTCTTATGCTACGCACTTGGTACTTTATCGAAGTATTTTTCTTTCAGACTAAACTTTTATTTGGCAGCCGACGAATGGAGAATAAAAGTTTTAATGGGAGCTATACCGTACGCGAAAATACCAAGTAGTTGGAGTGACTTCCGTAAGAATTTCTCCAACATTGAAACCGGTGACAGTGATTTCCTCGGAGACCCCTATATGATGTTTAACAAACCTTATATTGGGTAAGTTACTACATATTAAAAGTATAATTATAATGGAACAAAAACAGAAACTGATGAATAAGATTAGAGTTACCTTGAATGTCTTCTTAATGCTTGTTTTTTGTTACAGAAAGTTCATGGGTTTAATACTAAAGTACCAAATCTATCAGTCTTTTGCTGAGGAACTAGCTTCGGATGAATCGGACTTAATAGAACATGTAGCTGAAAATAACGATCGATTAATGTAACTATTTCTTGTTTTTAAACTAAGCCTTCATATTTCCAAATATTGTTTTGCAATTTCTATAATTTAAAATGTATTTACAGAGACGCAATGATACAAGGTTATGGCACCGTCTGGCCTGAGATGGTCAGCGAACTACTAGCGAAGCGAGAATACGGCTTAGAATACACGGGACTAACAGACTACTACAAGTTTTTAGATGAATACCTAGACAATCAGTTAGAACCGTCAACAGACAGCAGTAGCTCTGACGATTATGTTGAAGTCTTAGAACCGGTGCCTGAAGAAAATGAGATCCCATCTTCAGCAGAAAACCAAGAAACTAAAAAAGATAAAGAAACCCACGAAGATATTGTAGATAACGTAATCGATACAGGTGAAGAATCACATTCTAAGTTTAGCGTCGAAACGTCTACTGTAGGAGTTTTGGAGATAAAGAATCCTGTAGCAGCTGGGGACCAAAAAGAAGTAAATACGAAAGAGGCGTCGTATAGTACTTACTGGTGGATAGGAATAGCGGTAGCTCTGGCAGTCGTGGTAATATTAATAGCAATAATAGCTAGAAAACGCCACAGTCATAGAAAACAGCTGGAGAGGCAGCGAAGAAACAACACGCATGCCTGATTTGAGGAATATCGGTTCTAGAAGTGGAGCCGATGCTTATTGACACTGAGACTAAATATAGTGAAATTGTGCCAATAATTGAGTGGAGTTCAAAAGACGTATTTCTGTTCAGTGTATCGTTTTGTGTAATCTGCTTTTTGTTCGGGAAGTTTAGTTGTATTTAGCTGTGTTTATTTCTAATTTATGTATTATTTATTATATTCATCACACACCAATGCATTTAACTAATTTTGTATACAATGTATACTCAGAACGTTTTAATTTCAATTTTATAATAATAATAATGCTAGATTATAAAGATGGAAATATTTTTGTACATATCACAATTTGCGAAATAGAATAAAAATTGTTACCAAGAGTGTCTATAATAGTTGTATATTCTAGATAGATGTAATTTTGCTGTGCCTTAAGCGTCTCAATTTCTAATAAGTAAGATGCATAAAATATGTTAGGAATTATCAAATTTGTAAAAAAATTACTGTAATTTTATAAAAGTCTCTATTTACATACTTTCACCTGCGAAAACATTTCCGACCAAACTATGATGAATTTGTTTCTTGTTCTGTGTTATAAATTCTATATTTTAGTTATAACAATATTTGAATATTCTATCTCTATACCTGTCATAACCAAATATATATTGTATTATATTTTAATTTGATGTTGCTCGTAATTTATGTGTTACTAAAGCTTTACCGAGGTAAAGTGGGGATTAGTAAACTTATGTCACCATTGAAAGCAGAGAATAATAAATGTTTTGAACATAACATGGTGTATTTTTTATTTATTCATCTTTATTTCAGGCGCATTACCCATTATTTTGTTAGTATTATTTAAACTACGTAAGTATAAAAGGCTGATTTTTCAATCATCTGATAACTTTATTCGAGGAATATTTTTGAAATTTGGCAGTTGTTTTATACAAAAACTGTCAAACGACAATATTTTATTCCTTGAATAAAAGTTATCTGGCGATGGAAAAGTTAGCCATATGTCACAAAAATATACAAATTAGGAACAATATTAAAAATATAATACAACTTAAGAAATCCTACTGGTACCAATTATGCCAGTTTCTTGAGACACCTGACAACAATACACGCACTGCGCACAGTTGTAACTTCGTATTCTCGTATCAAAGCATCGATGTAAAAAATTTCGCAGAATAGTATTTCGACTCGTATAGGGAACTCGTCTCATCAGGTGGCCTTCCGTCTTGCTAGCAACAATGCAACAACAATTTGTACTGCAGTAATCTACTCAAACAATTGACGAAATCGCAACTTTTGAGGAGAACTTATGTAGTTTCGCTTAATTATGTATTATTTTCGAAGTTAGCCTACACTGTCTCACTCCTGAGAAAAGGGCTCCCCAATTCCTGCCAGGCATCCTTTTCCAGACCCACCTTTATCCTCCACCCCTTGCGGTAAGCGTCTAGGTTGTTTCTCCTGGGCCAGGGTTGGTGGCGCCGTCCATTCTCAGGCACGTCCATAGGTCGCTGGTGGTGGTGGTAATCCGGCTCGAAGGACCACAAATATGTTGGAGTATCGGAGCAGGGCTGGCTCTTGGAGGTTTTGCAGGTGTAGAACAAGATAATTAAAAGGCAGGCTTTTAGCGTTGCCTGAATGAATCGGATTTAATGCAGACTGTGTGAATGACAGTTCGTTTGACATAAGGAAACGGAAACTTAAAAATTAAAAAATATTATTTGTTGGAGTTGCCAACACACCGTATGCAGACTGTTGTCCAGCGGTCACTATGAATGCGGTTTACGTGACCCGCCCAATCCCATTGAAGTATGGCTAATGGAATTACGTCTGTTCAAGACAAGCGTTTTTACCAGATCCCTAAAAGTTTCTTACTTAAAAATGTTGCTTACATCTAAGTTTCCACTTGAAAATTTTAAAATGTCTAAAATCTTAACTTTACTTCTCTTTCTTAAGCTTTCCTGTTGACAGCGATGTGGATAATTTTTTTGATGCCCTTTCATTATTTCCCCTCCTTTTTATATACTTGTACGTATTATTATTATTATTTTAATGCTTGTTAGCTTTTAAAATTGTTTCCACGAAAAAAACAAAAAGTTATTATAATAAATAAAACACATTCAAAGCTTAACCTGCTAAAAGTCTGCTTTTTCCTATTTATAGTTTCAAAGAGTCTATCTCTCATTTTAGGTGATATCTAAACAAGATATTAATACCTATAGCTAGGTACAGCCAGTTCACAGTTATTTTACCTCTGAATGAAAGTGATCTTTATATCTCTCATTTTAGGTGATATCTAAACAAGATATTAATACCTATAGCTATAGCTAGGTACAGCCAGTTCACAGTTATTTTACCTCTGAATGAAAGTGATCTTTATATCTCTCATTTTAGGTGATATCTAAACATGATATTAATACCTATAGCTAGGTACAGCCAGTTCACAGTTATTTTACCTCTGAATGAAAGTGATCTTTATAATTACAATAAGGTCACTGTTGGGTTGTTCCCACTGACTAGTCAGTCAAAATCAGTCGTATGGAGAATAATGGACAAGAAATTCCACTTTATTTTTCGTTGAAATAAGGTAGCAGTTAGGTCGCTGCCACTCAAAAGCCTGTCAAAGTCAAAAGTGATCTTTTTTACGTTACACTAAGTTTGTATTTGAGTTGCTGCTATCAGAGGTAATACAATTACTGTATCATTGATCGTATTGTATGACGTGATGTCAATATTATCATATCGGCGGAAGATATCCAGTTTTAACGAAGTCGTCGACAGATATAATAAAGGGTTAAGCTTCATAGCTATTCACAACCATTCGACGGGTTGTCGAATCGAACATTTTCAATTATTAATTTGCCTTAAGGCTCCTTCAAACATGCTCGACATGACACCGGACACAAAGGCACCGCAAGTCGCGCAACGAGCGGTGCCTTTGTGTCACGCGCGATTATATCGCGTGTCGCGCCTGTTTGTAGGAGCCTTTACCCTCGACAGCAAATAGCTGTGGGAAGAATGGCGGTCGTCTGTTTGATTTTCGGGTTTTGGAATTGTGAACAGTCTTTAGAGGACGCTTCTGATAACATTGATTGATGTTCGATTCGGCACGGAAGCGTCTCGACCACCGATTATGGATAGCTATGCTGGTAAGATTCGATATAGATAAGGATAAGTCGCAAGTTTATAGAACCGGTTATAAAAAATGATGGTATTACAAATGGGTAGAAGAATAGGTAATAAAGTTCGTCAAAAAAAATAATTGGATATTATTGTTTATTGTTGCTGCAAGTGGTTAGCAAATAAAGTTTGCCAACATTAAAAAGTGTCTCTGCAACATACATCAAGGTAAAACAATACTTACCTAGAAAATAAATAAAAATAATATTTTAATATGGATAGGATAAACAGAAAATTTTACAATAAAAAAAAGATAAGAATAGGTACGCATAGATTTAGTAAAAAAGAAAGTAGGTAAAAATCTAGGGAGTCGTCGAAGGAGTCTTCATGGAACCCGGTCTGTCGAGTTTCTGATATGATTTTTTGATAGGGCTTAATTGGGCATATTTTTTACTTAATATCTAAAAAAACAGAGAAATTCTTGAATAAATATAAGATCAAATCAAAACTTCTCTTAGGTACGTGAGGAATTTTTACCTTTGTGCTGTCCGTGCCTTTGGCAGTTCCTTTGAAGGAACTACTGAGAATTTTTGGATCAGTAGTTCCTTTGCAAAAGCTAAACGAACAACACTGATACTAGATAGTTTCTTTAGCAGTTCCTTTGAAGGAAACTAACATAAATATAATGCTTTTCAAGTGGGCGTGGATGGCCAAATTCGAAACTATGAGGAACAGCGAACAGTACTCAAAGGAGCCTCGTGCTCGATTTTGATAAAACTAAAACTGCATCATTGGATTTTTGTAAAATCAATTCTTCTAGCGAGAAATCGAACCCGTTGATTTTGAAAAATAAAACACACACTGTATTATTACACCATTCGATAGTGTCCCTAATAAGGATCTAATTCTGGGAAGTATGACATACGGCAAACTGATTGAATAAAATATACTGCCTTATTGGTGTGGTCGCAAGCGCTAGCGAGATCCTGGGATCAGTTCCCAGGTATAATGTTATTGGGTTTTTTATCTGGAATTTCTCAGTAGCAGCAGGAGTCCAGACTTCTACCCGGTTGAGTGCAATAGGCTCTCCCCTTATTACATAGGATTTAAGCATATTATATCTGGCGAAATATGAGTGTGCGTGTAGTGTGTTGATACACCTCTGCTCAACCCTTCGGGGAATCAAGGCGTGATGTTATGTTAATGTAGAAACACGACTCTCTTTTCCATTGGGCACTCTGGGCAAATGGTCAGGGCATTCGGCGGGGGCCCTCAAAAACACATTCTTTGCAGCCGCCGCCGCGCCGTTCCATTCAACGCATTATTAGTTCCCGGTTCAATGACAAAATAATTGATGGCAGTGCGAATTTTAAGCATTAATCTGTGAATGCTAAGAGTTACTTTCCCAAATCATATAGCAATAAGGTATCTATTCATTTATTGTGATTTTTTTTTTAACGTTGCCCCACACTTGGAATTTCTCCTGTATTATGGGTGCGTTTACAAACATTTAAACTGACATACACAAACAGCCAGACCCGGAACAACTACTTGTAGGTCATACAAATATTTGTTCCGTGCGGGAATCGAACCCGCGACACGCAACGCAGCAGCCAATCGCTTAACCACTGCGCCAACCGTGCCGTCATAGTAAAGAAATAAATTATATAATAGTTGATTGTAAAGAATTAAAAATAATTTTCGAAATATTGTAGAATTTTGCTTATCTAGGTATCTCTTATCAGGGGTCCCGTGACCCTTATGTACCCAGGGCCTCCAAAAGGTTAAAGACAGCCCTATGTAGAATACATAAAGTTATGACAATTAACACTTACTCCTAAAGAGGAGAAGAGCTATAACAAAATATTTACTACAATTAACGCATGTAGTTAACCGAAGCTTCCACGAAGTCTTCTTTTTCTGATGACTTCTGATTCGATGAAAGTGCGGTCTAGGTGTCTTGTTCCTTGATAAATACATATTCTAAAATGAAAAATATACACAGTTAATTTTGTGACCTTTTAAGTTAATTAAAACGTTAAAGTTTACTGTCATGACGGTAACATTTTTTATTTATTTTTTTCAAAACCAAGTACCTAAACCAGCGTGTTTGATTTATGAAAAGTCAAAAATTTTTTAAAAGTCTGAACTGGGAATCTAACCAACTCAAATGCGATAAAATAACACTTGTACTTTATGACACCAATCGATAGGGTCAATCATAAGGATAAAATATCTCTAACAAACAACATATCTTATAATAAAGGAGGATCACGAAACAAAAATAACATACATATAAGTCCACTTGCATCACAAATCACATTAATACGTTTAGCGCTAAATATATTATGTACTTTAATCATCGTTCTGTCTCAGTCATCTTCAAACGACTGTCAGAAACAAAACGATGTTTTCATTTCGTTTAGCGCTAAGTAAACCTTTTTTGTGATTTGTGGTGCAGATGGACCTTTATTTTGTGTTTTTTAATGCTAACCTTTCCAACATTAAAATTATGCTGCAATGTTGCAACCCTGGCCTCCTAAACATCGACTCCTTATCTTATAGTACGAGTAAGTTACCTAACGCAAGAAAAAGCAAGAAAGCAGAAATCATTGCTGACACAATAACTTGCTGTATCCGTTACCCTTAGCTTGGACGCCTGCCAAGAGTACCCAGATATGAGGAGGAAATGAACACAAAGGATATTCTGTCGTGCACTTCCTATATTTTCCAGTGTTTCCAACCAATTTTTATTTTAAAGGTAGTTTAGTAGTACGTTAAAAAGTTTTGTTGACTACCCTCTCAATTATAGCAAATTATAATTTTTTATTTGACATGTGGACGGAAACGCGAGTTCAGTTTTGTTTTCAGAGGTGCTATTCTGTAAAAATCTCACCGTGAAAACTTAGGTGAAGTGAACGTGGAAGGAGCTGTCAATAGTGTCAATTCCTAGCAAAAAAAATTTCTCACTTACACTCACCTAAGTTTTCATGGTGAGATTTTTACGTAATCGACCGGCTGTTTTTGAAGTTCCAATACTTATACAGTCCTTTCACAATTATTTGACCTCTAACAGCAGCAACACAACAGGAACCTTCATCATCATTTCAGCCGAAAGACGTCCACTGCTGGACATAGCCTTGCCCCAAGCACCTCCACTTCGACCGGTTCTGAGCTTCTCGCATCCAACGGGTTTCTGCAGCCTTCACAAGGTCGTCGGTACGAGGTCGCCACTCCAGAACCTTTCGGCCCCATCGGCCATCTGTTCTGCGAGCAATGTGCCCTGCCCACTGCCACTTAAGTTTGGCAATTCTTCGGGCTATGTTGGTTACCTTGGTTACAGCAACCTTATAAAAATACAGTAATCCAACTGAAGGTAGCAATTGGATTGTGCCTTCAGTTGGATTACCCACAAGCCTGTTTTTTTCAGCGAAACTAAAGTGGAGTTTCTTGCTCATTCTCCTCCATACGAAACTACCTTTTGAAAGGGGCGACTAGAATAAATTATTTTTTTTAGGATATTTTGTAATTCAAAAGTGCGTTTTATGTGCCTTATTGAAATAAATGACTTTGACTTTGAAAGATCATTGATGCAAAATTAAAGATAAAATAACTGTAAAAGGACCTACCTATGTGATTCGAATTTCAAAAAGATATAATTTAAAATATAGGTATAGATCATTGATCAATTGCATAGGTGGGAACTGACTGTCTTTTTCTTCGACCTATGTATATCCTGAATAAAAGTATGGATTGCAAAAATATACTATCTACGTAGGTAGCATTAAGCCATCCACAGGCACTTTTCTATAAGTGGCAATAATTCTGTTTCCATATTTATTCCTTTGTTTTCATCTAGATGAAACGCTAGCCAAGGAATATAATTGGCCTATCAAGCCACTGTTGTAAATATCTGGCCCAGAACTATTAAAAAAGAAAACAACTTTCAATATAGCCTCAACATTAGGAATGGTCTTAGTTATCGAAAACACATTAATTCGATTCATATCTACCTTTATGATTTGTTAAGACTGCGCGAGCACTAAGAAGCTTAGAATATATAATACCCATATTTTCGGTGAAAAAAACAGCCCTGAATTTATAATGAAAATAACTGGCATGCGACAAAAATGTAATAACTACCGGTCCGATGACGTCACAGTTCGCATCATTCAAATTCCGTTCCACGTTCGATGTTCACATACGGTCAGTGGTTCTAAAAACAGCCAGTATAAACTGGAACTGTGTCCGATCACAAATCACTGCATAGTGTGTTAGCATTAGCATAATCGAAAATCAAACAAACCGATCGCAATCTGGTTCCAAAAAGGTTTGGGCTTATGTCCGAAAACATTTACCCAGTGTGCTGTATGTTTTCGTAATGTACCTTATTTAATGCTTTTTCTTTTTCTATATTTTATGGTCTCGGTAGGTACAATTACCTAAGTACCTACATAAAGATCTATTTATGTTTTTGTATGCACGTGTTTCTGTGACACGTAAACCTATTTTTCTTTCTTTCTTTTGTACTTCTTATTTACCTACTGCCATAGGCGTATATAGGTGAGGTGGGGAGGTCGGGTGGGCCGTGCCCACTCCAGAATGGTCTGATGCCCACCCCAGGATGTTTTGATACCTATTCGAAATTCTACACCTACCTACATAATATAACTTCACCCAAAAGCAATCAAATAAATAATCTGCCACCTACACAAACTTGTTATTACCTACATAATACATTCCATTTAGTTACTTTTGAAATAACGAAATTGAATCTACTAATACGCAAAGTAATGAGCTAAGACCACATCAAGCTAACCGAAACTGTCAAATTTTCCCAATAAAATTTGAACCTTATATTTACCTACTATAGCGATAAAGTTCAAAATCTATTAAAGAAATTTGACAGATTGTAGTAGCTTGATGTGCTGTCGTCTGTACATTTAAATTTCGTGCCACAATGCAAAGTGACAAGCAAGCGCACGTCGGAAAACGCGTCGCGCCGCCGCTTCAATCGATGCATTTTTTAATTTAGATCTCGAAAGTGGAAAGCATTTTGTGGATAATTATAAGGGTATTTACCAAATTGACGAAACTCTTTTAGGAGCAGAATGTTTAATAATGAAAAACGTGCTAAAAGAGAACCATCGGTTCTGGGATCGCCCGGACTTGGGGATGGGGCCCGCTAGGCATGGCGGGATGATACCAGTCGGGGGTGCAGCGAATGTACAAGTATCTCCCGGTCCCCCGACTTATGGTAGTAGAAGGAACAGTGGAGTTTTAGTCGGTAAGAGTCCGACATAATCCTCCGTTCATTCAAGACGAAGGGTATCCATGAGGATTTCCCAAAGAATAAAAAAAAAGCTTAGGGGGTAGGTCTAAAAAATTACTTAAGAACCAATATTTCATATTTTCCATTAAAAACAGATATTTCCAGTTATATTTTTTAAATAAGACGTTTCGAAAAAGTTCATAAGTAACTTTTTAGACCTTTGTATCCTGCTTATGCGTATGAAGTTTCATTAAAATCGGTTCATTCATTTCGAAAAACAAAGGGCTTGAAAGTTTGTATGAAATGCCGTAGTACGGCGTAAACGCTCTTAAAGCGATTTCATTAAGACTTACTGACTTTATACAGTAAGAAGAAATATTTGTAAAACAGTAAAAGACAAAACAGTAACTTGTAATGATTGAACACTATTTACTGAAAAATACAACAAAAATAAGGAAAATCATTATTACTGTAATGTAAGTAAATTTTAATGGTTTGAACGATATCACCAAATGAATAAAACAGTTAATTATGAACTTTTTAGCTACTTAAAACGTTAAAGTTTACTGTCATGACGGTAACATTTTGCCTGAAGCTTTAACTGTTTTTGGATCAGTAAAAAATACTGTTTTGAACATCAGGCTCATATGGAACTATTTAAAGCAGTTCAGATCAATGTTTTTTCATTTTTATTTACTGCTTATTTCTTCCAGTGAAGGTAATGGAAAAAACTGAAATAATAAATGCCTGTGACTGATGATAACGTCATATCCGTCGACATTAAGCCCACTATTACTTTTAAAAGCAAGACCGATAATCAATAGCCTCAAGATAATAAAACCATTCCGGTAACCCTGAAAATAGAGCTAAGACTCCTGTAATTTATTTCGGTGCTACAAAAAAATCATTGAATGTTGCCATCAAGGAACAATTTAACTGTTTGTTATTCCAGGATGTGTTTGTGTATCGAGATTTATCTCATATCTTTATACGCGTGATCGTTAATGGTGCTCGTTGTTTTTTATTTTATTATGTTTTGTTATGAAAGGAAAGGGTTATAAAGAACTGTCATTTGTGTGACGAGTTACGGCTGTACTAAAATAAGTCTGAACAACATAACATAACACCTCGCCTGTATTTCCCAAAGGGTTAGGTAGAGATGCACCTATACAATATGTAACATAATTAAGGGGACTACATGACCTAAAGCGCGGTCACTGTCGGACTGCATAGAAAAGAAAGGGAACTGACGTTTCTGAATGTTGCCACTACATAAAGCGAAAAACGTTTATAGAGGATGATATTCTCTTAGCATGTATATTTCCTTTTTTTTTGTTGGTTTTTTTCTTTTTTATATTCCTGTTTGTATCAATCACGTTTTTAATTAAATTGTATGTCGGCGTGGAGTAACGAAAACATCTAGAAAGGCGCACGTGCGCAACGTGACATCATCGTACCACTCTATGAGTCAGGCGAGGTGGGGACGAGCTATTATAAGGCGGCGCGCTAGCCGGCTCGACACTGTTTGACCGAAGCAGTCGCAGCGTCAACACCTCGGAATTGTGATGCGGATCACACCTGAGTCATAATTGTAGTTTGTTGTTAAAGTTGGTTAATTTGTTTCAGGAAGTAGTCAGTTGATTTAGCCAGTTGATTGTTTGAATGTGGTTTTGATGTAGTAAATCAGTTATCAACTTTGTATTGAGGTTTTCTTCGCAGCTTGTCTGAGGATCGGACGGGGGCCAGCCCCGGTGACCTCATGGATTGCCGCCCGCCTTCGCCGATTCTGCGGCGGGTTTCAGTTCCCTCCGAAATCAGAAGTGAGATGGACCTCGGGGCTTCTTCAGCTCCATCTACTCACATGGAGGAAGGTGCCAATATCTTTGGCGCCAACCAGGCTTTGTCTGCATTGGCCGGTATCATTGAAAAACTAACGCGACAGTAGCAAGCAAGTATGCGGGCTGGTCGTGGGTTTTTAGCCGGACTGTTGGGTCGGGCTGCGGCACCAGCAAAACGTCCAAGGACTCGGTGAAATTTGTATTGCATCCTTTGACCCTGATGATGATGTACCAGTGTGGGATTGGTGCGTGCACGTGGACAGGGCAAGGAGTCACTGGCGGGTGACCGATTGTGAAGTGTGTACAAGAATGGCTGGCTTACTGCAGGGTCGTACTAAAACTCTTGGAGGTGCATGGTTGGTGGGGTCTGTATGGTCAGACATGCGAGAGGCGTTGATGCAGGCTTTTGAACCCGAAGCACGATACTCCAGCGATGTGGTGAAGTTGCGAAGTTTTGGATTTGATATGGCACATCTGGTTGAATCCATTTCCAGAGCTTGGAGTGTCTGGAAACGAGTTGTCAATGGTGGCAGGGACGGGGATGCTGTGGAGGCCATGATTGGCTGCGTAGACGGTGAGTTCCTTCGATTACGTCTGTAGTCTGGTGGGTGTTCCACAGTTCCTGAATTGATTTCGGTGGCGGCTACAATCGGACAGCGGGAGCCATGACGGGGTGAACCACCTGCGAGGCTGCCGGGATTGAGAGGCAGGGATGATACTATGCTTTGTTTTGAAAGCGGGAGGCCTGGACATGTGCGGGCGTATTGTGAAGGGGGCAGCGAGGGGGCGCAGTCGGGCTGTCTTGGGCCGTTGTTGAGTACAACTAATTCCAACGAGTCCTTGAACCGCACAGGGCGCCCAAGGCCCGACTCGTGCTGTGGCAGGGTTAGCCATATTGAGTCTACCTGCTTCGGGAAGATGGCAGATGAGGCTAGGAGGGTTGATTTGGCCAGGGAATAAGAAGAAGTATTGACACCGATGGCTGTTAGTATCAGTAATCACACATTTTTACCGCATTCTATGATAGTGGTGCGGCACGCGCTGCGGGCGGCAACGGCGAGTGGATGTGCTGCCCTCAGGCACGTTGGAACATGTTTTTTTTGCGATTCTGGTGCTGATAGCTCGTTAGTAGAGGCGAGTTGCGCAGCCAAGTTGGGTGCCGGACGGGTTGATAATGTTGTTGCGTTGACTGGTATTGGTTGAACGCGTGCATTCAGCAACAAACAAATCATGGGAAGCGTTGCGAATAGCGGCCACAACTTGAGATTTTATTACATTTCTACACGACGTTTACTTGCAAAGTAATATTTTGGGTAGGCTATTTTGTGTTATTGGAAAGCGAAGAGTGAAATCGGATTATCAGACTAATCTAGATCGGAAGTTCAGAGGTCCATTTGGGGTAGTGGTGGTTTTGACAAGTGATCGCTGTACGTCGTAGGCTTTAGATTCTAACCGTACTTACAAGTGTGCTCGCGATCGCATACGAAGGATGCCTCTGAGTAGTGTTCCTGGCGAGTTGAACGTGAAGACTGTGAGGATGGTTCCTCCACCGAGTAGTGGAGCGCATACCATGGCTGGGTCGCACGGTGCATGCTTGTCTGTAGTCGTAGCTGCGGCTCGCTTGTGAGTTGTTCAAGGAGCGATGGGCGCCTGGTGGTGCGGCGGCAACCAGGGTCTCAAAGGAGACTATTGTTGTGTTGGTTTTCTAATGACCAGGGGGGTCGTAGACTCTATGGGAAGTGATGCGTGTTGGTCGTGTCACTTGATGTGGTGACGATTTGGGTGGCATGAGTGTCACTGGCTGCTGCGGCAGCAGGGCCATGAGCGTTGTATGTGATCTACTCGTGAGTTGATGCAGTTCCTGAACAATTATTGCCAGGGCTTACAGGAATCTTTTGTTACCAATGATTGTTATTGTTTTTATTGAATGTGGTCAGAATTGGCCGAGTGGAACATGCACTGCTGTTGATTTTTTTGGTTGCGGGTTAACACACGAGGACGCGTGCAAGCGGAATGGCAGTGGTGGACAACGCTGCACTTTTTGAATCTCCTGTGTGAGTGATCGCTGATCGGGAACGGTGCTTTTCGAGCGGGGAGTTTCGCGACTTCTGCCAAGGAAACAGTGGATTGCAACCACTACAGCCATTAAGCCGGCTACAGATCTATTGTCTACTGGGTTTGGTGAGTCGTTTTCATTTTGTTTAGACTCTGGTACCGAGTGCTTCCTTGGTAAATAACACCAAAAAACTGTTGCATTGTTGGGGGTAGCCCAATCTAGTTAACAATGCAATTTTTAAATACGCTCACGATAGGTTACGAATGATGCCAGTAGGTTATGTACCAGTCGAAGCAGATTGTAATCACAGTGGTAATGAGCTATGAGCAAGTCTAAGTAGTGGGAACCACGCGAGTAGGGGTTCTCTATCGGCCGCAGTAAAAAGTGTGTAGTCACAGGGTGATACTCCCTTTTCTTTTTTTTGTGCAAACTATAGTGTTGTATAATTTAGAAGCATTTTTAAATTTTGTAAACGTAAGAACCATGTTTTCGTTTACTATGATTTTTTTCATGTTGACTTGAAAGAGCATGGCGGTTGAGAACATGTCATGCTCACTTAAATGTTTCATCGATGGTGGCGCGTGTGTTGGATCATTCGGTTCCCTACAAAATGGTTGAGCTAGATGGTGCTGATCCACGCGTCATGTTCGTGAACGGGCGCCGTCGGTTGAGACTGGTCATTTCTTAACTGCCAAGCCTTATTTTTAATCTTATATTTTGAAATGTTTCTTCATTTGTGTTTTTTTTTTACATTGTTCTCGCATATAGAAGCAACAATAATAATGTACCCATGATTTGTAATATCTTGATTTAAAAGAGTGTCCATGGAGTTTCTTGCCCGTTCTTCTCCATAGAGATCTACGTTTTGGAGTGAGCAACTGGCTTCAACTTTCTGACTAACTGACGGACTATTTTAATTTTGACAATTCAAAGGTGCCTGTACGGGGTTTGGTTGAAATAAATGCTTTGAGTTTGAGTTTGATACACATGGATCCATGCACTGGATGTGTGAGAGCAATGCGATTGCTGGTCGGCCGGAGTGCCGTGGCGTTGGAGTGGTTTACTCTTCTGTGGGTTTCCAGGTGTTTAAGGCTCTTAGTGAAAAAGATTATTGTTGTAATGTGGATAATGATGGTACATGGCTCTGGTTGATGTTTTTTTTGTGTGATTGATTAAAGTTTGATTACATGGCTCTGGTTGAATCAAGTACGCCCATGAGGCAAAGGCATATGCCATGGCACAAGCCAAGGGATCAGAGTGTTAATGACGAATTTGAGGAAAGTCAAGTAAAGGTTTTGTTGATGAAACAGAGTAGATATTAAAGTCGAGTGATAGTGGTGAATCTAAGTTCGGCTGGTCGGGGACCGTACCAGTAGTTATTACTTAGTCGTAGCCCGGGAGAAATCGGTGTCTCTAGAGGCAACTCAAGTAGTCTGTGGGTGCGCGTTGCGTGTTTAACTCTGGCGGAGGTCGGGGTCTTGTAGAGACCATAGAGTCCGTGGGATTCGGAATTCAGGAGGAAATCAAAGAAACAAACATGAGGTTTGTTGTAAGGGCTTAATGAAAAGCCACAGGCCACGAATAAGATTCCTGCTGTGTTTTGTGATACTCTAAAGATGTTTTATTAGCTGCTCTATAATGTTTAGTTGATTATTTAGTTTGTGATCTTGAGATTTGGGTATCAAATAATGATTAATACTCTGAACTCTGCAATGGACATTGTTCATATTTTTTTTGGAGTGTTGTAATTGGGAAGCCATTTCGAGGAGTGGCGTTGTTGGTCATTACGGACTGATTGGTTGTGGAAGGTAGTCGTGTTTTATTGATATAAAATACGATTGACCCTTCAAATTGCGTCGGCTTTGGCCGTGCAGTTTTGTGTCGTTACCTCAGAAAAAAAGAAAGGTGGGATTGTCTACAATCTGTCAAATGTCAAATTGTTGTATGGACATTCTTGTTTATATTACATTACATACATTATTTCAACACTCGACAATATTTAATATGCTGGTAGAGTTATGGAATACAAGAAGTGCTTTGTTCCAACTTGCAGCAATAATATTTAAGACGTCTATTCGGCCTATTGACACTTTGACGGATGTGACAGTACTCTTTGGATTTATGACGTTGTGTTGACAGATTAAAATTTTTAATTATGTACTAGTCAGGCAACGGCACTTAATCTTTATGCCACTGATGACGTCACCTACCTTAAAAACTTTAAATAATTCAATAATTTTGTTTTAAATAACTATTGAGCCAATCATCAAAATATTCAAATTAGTTTCCCAAAATACTCTAAATTTTCAAAAAATAAAATGAAGTCTAGTGGTTGGAAGTTTTGGGCAATCCCCATTCTTTTAGTTTTGCGAATTTCTTGCGAATTTCATTGTGTTTTTGTGTTATTGTCCTTACTTTGGCATATGTGTCAAATGTAAGTTGAGGACAGGGGCCTCCTTACTTTGCCATATGTATCGAATGTAAGTTGAGGACAGGGGCCTCCTTACTTTGCCATATGTATCAAATGTAAGTTGAGGACAGGGGCCTCCTTACTTTGTCATATGTATTGAACGTAAGTTGAGGACAGGGGCCTCCTTACTTTGCCATATGTATCAAATATAAGTTGAGGACAGGGGCCTCCTTATTTTGCCATATGTATTGAACGTAAGTTGAGGACAGGGGCCTCCTTACTTTGCCATATGTATCGAATGTAAGTTGAGGACAGGGGCCTCCTTACTTTGTCATATGTATTGAACGTAAGTTGAGGACAGGGGCCTCCTTACTTTGCCATATGTATCGAATGTAAGTTGTTAAGGTCGAGGGCGACCTTTATGCAGAATGGCCGTGTCGGCGTGGAGTAACGAAAACATCTAGAAAGGCGCACGTGCGCAACGTGACATCATCGTACCACTCTATGAGTCAGGCGAGGTGGGGACGAGCTATTATAAGGCGGCGCGCTAGCCGGCTCGACACTGGAGACCACCTGTAACAAGCGACGAGGCGCGACTGTCGATGACAGACGCGCCTCGTCGCTTGTTACAGGTGGTCTCCTCTTTCCTCACGGACAGGACCTTTAGGGTGGTGGTTGACGGCGCGCTATCGAGCGCCCGTCATATTGCAGCTGGAGTGCCGCAGGGCAGCTGTGTCTCCCCGCTGTGTTACTCCTGCTACACCGACGACATCCCCACTACGCCGGACACTACGCTCGCGCTGTACGCTGATGACGCCGCGTACCTCTCCACCTCACTCAACGTGCATCACGCGGCCGTCAAGATGCAGCGCGTGCTGGATCTTCTGCCGGAATGGCTGTCCAAATGGAGGTTGTCGGTGAATGTGGGAAAAACACAGGCACTGACTGTCGGCGGCTGCAAGAAGCCACCACCCTTGAAACTACAGGGAGCCGACGTCGAGTGGCTCGGCGAGGCTAAATACCTGGGAGTCACAATCGACAGTCGGCTCTCCATGGCGTCACACGTCCGCACGATAGTCGCAAAGAGCAGGAGCGCCCGTTTCCTGCTGCACCCAGTGCTCTCGTCCCGCCTCCCGCTGCGTGCCAAGCTGGCCGTGTACAAAACGTACATCCGCCCCCTGCTCACGTACGCCGCCCCAGCTTGGCTCGCCCTCACGAGCGAGACGAGCAAGAAGACCCTACAAGCGCAACAGAACATCACACTAAGAAAGATCGTCGCCGCCCCTCGCTTCGTGAGGAACTCAGTCATCCAGCGGGACCTCAACATCGAGAGCCTGGAGGACTTTTGCCGCCGCCTCGCGTCCAATATGTTCGCGCGCGCCGACGCCTCTGCCTGGCCGCATATTAAGGAGATAGCGCCATGGCACACGCGCCCACCCGACGCGGGGCGCCCCCCGCGCCGAACACGGCGCCTACCACGCGACCTCGTGGCGGACGTGTGTGACGCCACACAACCGGACTGACCTACCGAGTATGTCGCTTCACCTACACGCGACATACTCGTACAATGAGACTCCACAATCTTACATTACACACACATGGTGAAGCGCCGCGCTCTAAGTTAATATAGGCGCGGCACTCACCCCCCACCTCATACCCACACGACTCCACAATACATGACTCACGCGACAAGTAGCGATACGGGCTCGCTACCTACTCGCAAACATGAGCGGTGTTACACAACACAATACCGCTCACACAAACACACACGGCCCCTTAGCCCGGAGCGCATCGGCTAGCTTCGATAACGTTGTGGGCGGGGGCCCTCGGCCTGGTAGGGGTAGCCCCAGCCGTCTCTGGCTGGTCAGCATCCGCTGGGCTTCTCCCGGGGCACCGGGAGTTCCACCTGGCGGTGACTGACCGCTGAGACGGCGTGAAGATACGGTTAACACCGTGGCGCCCCTACCGACACAAAATGACACTAACTCACAGGCGAGCGGCGAAAGCGCGCTCGCCATCGGCTGAGGCCTATATGGCCGCCCCAGCGACGGTGCCCGTATGTTTACGGGCACAACATAGACCCCGCGGGACAAAGGGCGATGCCCATAACCCGCCTGCCGCAGCCCACTGCTGGGTTGCAGCGATTGCCGACGAGCTCGACACTGTTTGACCGAAGCAGTCGCAGCGTCAACATCTCGGAATTGTGATGCGGATCACACCTGAGTCATAATTGTAGTTTGTTGTTAAAGTTGGTTAATTTGTTTCAGGAAGTAGTCAGTTGATTTAGCCAGTTGATTGTTTGAATGTGGTTTTGATGTAGTAAATCAGTTATCAACTTTGTATTGAGGTTTTCGTCGCAGCTTGTCTGAGGATCGGACGGGGGCCAGCCCCGGTGACCTCATGGATTGCCGCCCGCCTTCGCCGATTCTGCGGCGGGTTTCAGTTCCCTCCGAAATGTATTATTTTGCTTTTTGTACGCTATACCAGTAAAGCGTTTTAATAACTGGGTGCTTTAAAAATATAAATAATTTGTCATAATACTTTTTGATAAATAATAATTGTTTGCTGCACCGTGCGACGTCATCACGTCGGCGCTGGCTGTCGCTGAAAACCAGCGCTGGGGCTCTGTCTTGCATAGGGTCGCAGCATAATGCTGAGCGATAGCCGTTTTGCGTGGATGTGACGCATGTCAATCTTTTCTTATTGTTTTTTTTTGTTTTGTTCTTTTTTGCGTCATGTTTACCACAAATAAACGTATTTTCTTTCTTTCTTTCAACTGCGATGACGCAACGCACAAAAATAAAGTCCTCCGGCGGCCGATCTCAACGGAGACTAGCCTTCGGCGCGGAAGATATTATAGTGCGCAAGTGTGCGCGCAGACACAGGTGGGTGCACTCCCTCTTCCCTCACTCTCATAGTCCGACGGGACGGCAATCCGACACGACTGGAGAGAGTTCAGACGCAGGACCAACGACTTAACGTGCTTTCCGAGGCACGGGGGTATCACACCGCCAACTTCCAAACTCAAGGCTGTTACTAAGAAACTCCTAATGGAAAAGCTCAATAACACTTTGCACGACCCGGGAATCTAACCCAGGACCCCACGCTCAGCAGTCGCGCAAAGTAAAGTGGAAAAGTAGTACAGTACCCGGCGATAAATATTGCACATCGACCTTTGGAAAGAGACAATCGGCTAATTTCGGCTTCGTAGAGCGTTATCTCTGTCGCACGAAATACAAACAGCCCGGTATCTATTAGGAGCTGTTAAAACAATTATGATTTGCTTCTTTTGATAATATTTTTATTCTTTGTATAAAATGGCTTTATGTAAAAAGGTCGATGTGCAATATTTATCGCCGGGTACTGTATGTAAGGATCAAAGCATGTTGCGTTCTGTAGTTTCTGCCTTGGTAGGCTGAAATTACATGGGCCAAGGGCTGAAGGCGTGAGGTTATGTATGTATGAACAAAAATGAAACAATATTTGCCCCCAAATTTTAACAATTCTGTATCGTGTCGCAATCAACGGGTTTCCTCGTTAACAAAAAAGGGATAGTGTAACAAGGAATAATAACGTTCGGCCCTGTATCCCAGATTGTATGTCAGCAAAAACATTTGTGGGATATTTGTGGTTTTTGTGTGTTTTTTATTGTACGAGTAGGTAAATACTTACTAATGATCCTTGAATAATCCTATTTGAACATCCTTATGCATTCAGATTTTTCTATACTTAGTTTTAAACATAAAAGTTTAAGAAAAGCAAGTTCTTTTTGTCATAGGAGAGGCCCGTGGCAAAGTCATAAGGCAAAGTTAAATCATTTATTTCAAATAGGCACATTAAAGGGCACTTTTGAACGTCAAAACTTACAGTAAAATTGAATTGATTCTAGTCACCCCTTCCAAAAGATAGTGTTCGTATGGAGAAGAATGGGCAAGAAATTCCACCGTTACTCTTTTAAAATGTTTTACAAGGTTTTGTATACATAATATAATTTATATGTGGAGACGACTACGACTGGCTAAATAATAACAGCCGCACAGGTCGATCGATCAGGTTAAGATACGATGCCGCGGTTGTTCTGTGGATGGATGACCATCTTTAGATACCGAGACCTCTCCATGCATCGGAAAGCACGTTAAGCCGTTGGTCCCGGCTGTTATTCGTGGATATTTGACATTCGTTACGGGTAGTCAGAAGCTCGAAAGTCTGACAACCAGTCTTACCAAAGGGTATCTGGTTGTGGAGGTCAGATAGGCAGTCCCCCCCATGTAAAATACTGGAATTCAGCTGCATCCCGTTAGACTGGAAGCCGACCCGAACATAGTTGGGAAAAGGCTAGGTAGATGAGATGAGGGTTTTGTAATAGGTTAAGTTGATTCGGTCATTTTAAACCACAATGAGTACAACATAACACCTGTAATTCCACGAAAGGGTAAGGCAGAAGTGTGCCTTAGTATGTAACTATGGGTACACACCAACATTATATCAGTTATGTTTAAGTCCCACGTTAAGGCTCCTACAAACAGGCGCGACGCGCGACGCGAATCGTGCGCGTGTCCAAGGCACCGCTCGTTGTGCGACTTGCGGTGTCTTTGTGTCGCGCGCGATTTTATCGCGTGTCGCGCCTGTTTGAAGGAGCCTTTATAAGAGGCGAGAGTATTGCCATCAACCGGGTACATCTAGACTCCGGACTGCTACCGAGTCATTAAAAACTCAATCAGTTTGGCAGACTTATTTAAAAAAAAACCTATATAAGTATATACATTATTGGACACAAACAGGACTCACACACACAGGACTTATAGATTAACTAGCTTCAGCCCGCGACTTCTTGCGTGTGAAATTTCACCCTCCCCCCATTCACTAGAAACTAGAACGCGACCATCTTTTGACCCGGCAGTACGAACCTACGATTGAAATCTTTAATAATATCTACATTCTTACATTTACCTCCACAACTTTTTACGGGGCGCAAAACCAGCTGTTAAAATAACATAAAGCCGACTGGGATTTATTTTTTGATAAGCATAAATCTGTTTAAATGGCAATACTTTGATTTTGGTTATATGACAATCCGGTCATCAAAACTGTCAGACTGAAAATCATAATTTATCAAAATCAAAAGTCGTTTATTCAAATTAGGCTGAGAATCAACGTTTTTCTAACGTCAAAATTACAAAAGACAGTCCCGTAAAACGTCCACCCTTCACCACTTCTTAGTGCTTTCATTGGGAAGAAGAAGTGGCGTCACAAACTCCCAATGATTACCTATCCCGAAATGATTACGTACCCAATTTCACTTAATCTTAACTCAGAACAAATCAAGGTCTAAGTAAATTGATGATTCTATTTGTTTACAAAACAAACTGTTTACCACAAAGTCTGCCCAAAACAGTTGTTTACTTAATTAACAAGTTCGTAGGAAAGAAACTTAGGAAAACTGCGTCTACAACTTGGTACCATCAATTTTGCGGATAGTACGAAAGTTATATTGATGGATTATTTGCATATGTTTGGGGTTCCGTAGCAAATATCATAGATAGATGACAAAAAAGAAAGGAATTATTGGTACTTTTTAAACTACAACATTTTTATCTCACAAAGCGACGCGCGTTTAACTTGTGGTACAAATTAACATACTGTGAATGTGTGCGTGAAGAAAATTATACTATATCACAAAACAAATGAGCCAAACGAGTAACTGGCTGTCTAGCTAACTAGCTAATTATAGTTACGAGTTGTAAAATGAAAAAGCCATACGTGTAACATTGAAATATTGCTACGATGACAAAGTAATAAAAGAAATAAATTCAATAAGCACCTCACTCATTATCATCTGCCTAGCCTTTTCTCAACTATGTTGGGGTCGGCTTCCAGTCTAACCGGATGCAGCTGATTACCAGTATTTTTACATGGAGCGACTGCCTATCTGACCTCCACAACCCAGTTACTGGGTAATACGATACGCCTTGGTTAGACTGGTTGTCAGACTTCCGGGCTTCTGACTACCCGTAACGACTGTCAAAGATCCACGAATGACGTCGGGACCAACGGCTTAACGTACTTTCCGAGGCACAGAGGAGTCATCGTATGTAAAGATGGTCACCCATCCACAGACCAACCGCGGCAAGCGTAGCTTAACCTGATCGATCGACCTGTGCGGCTTTTATTATTTAGCCACGGGCCCATCAAGCACCTCACTCATGATTAGTAATTAACCTGTCATCGAAAATTAACGAGTAGACCAAATTGTTTTGAAACAAAATTATGAATACTATGGAAGTTATTTCTAAACTCCACCACGTGATACACCATCCCTATTCGTTTGTAACTGATATTCAACTCGAAACATTTGTTAAGGAAACAATTAATTAAAGTATAATACCTAACTATGCAACATCTGGCGAAGTCGGTAACTCAATAGTTTCACTTTATTACTTCAACTTTACGACATCTTAGGTTTTAATTGCATAAATATTATATTAATTAAGAAATGCAACTTGAAGAATGCAATTCGAATTTCGTAAAGATTTATAATTTTGATTATTAATATTCGTTTTAATAAGCTAAATAAATGGTCCTAAAATGGGTCATAAGGTACGTTATGAGAATTACGTTTTGCTTCTAAAACCTGCACTACACTACTCACGAAGTTGCTTCGTCGAAGTAGGTACTGCTCGACGTTGCTTGACCGAAGTTCTAAGTATGTGACTATACACTCATGCTAAGAACTACAGGACGCTTCGAGTCCTTCGATTCGGGCGCAAAAACTGACGACGATCGGAAGTTACCCGAAACGAGCCGAGGTTGCACGAAGCGAACCAAAGTGTCCCTCTACACTCTCGTATTCTGTAACTTCGATCAACATAATATTAGCTTTAATTTGAAAAAGTTTTCTTTTCATCTTTTTCCTAGCTTTAGCCTAGCTTTCGATTTATTGAATAGAATAGAATATTTATTTGCCAGAAACATGGTGTTTACAATGGTGGTCATAACATTGCATAGTGCTACATGTCTCACCGTTTTAACGGTATGCAAAAACAAATTAGAATTAACAATTAAATGCAGTTCTTGCAAAAAATTACAATTTGAGTGCATTTACATTACATTAATTTTAAAATTTAAATATTATTTCAATTAGTATATTATAATATAATACCACACACTTCCATTTTCACTATATTATTATAAATAAATAAAACAATACATTATTTTAACAATTATTATTACATAATTTAAATAATAACTTATGCCTGTATTTTGATGCCAGATCAAGAGAAAAAAAATTACAGGGACATTTTACAAAAAACTCGTTAATTGAATTGCATAACCAGCTTCGGCCCGCGACTTCGTTCGCGTGAAATTTCGGCTCCCAAGCCACCGCGTCGCATCCCATCGCCTGTCCGCGCTAGTAGTTGATTTTCGCTTAGCGTTCTTTCTAACTTTTTTCTTTTTGCACGGCTCCTATGGGTCGTAGCGTGATGTTAAATAACCTATAATTAATTCCTCAACAGTGGGCTATCAAATGCGAGAATAATTTTTCAAATCGGACTGGTAGTTCCAGAGGATAGCGCGATCAAATAAACTCTTCACCTTTATTAATAGTATAGACAGTCAGTATGTATGCGGGGTGTCTGTGAATCAAATTGTCACTTACATGAGTTCACTCTTACTACATTTTTAATTTTACTATGAATACGATGACAGCACCTCTTATGAACAGTAGACACAACAACAATCTTTTTATATTAATGTTGTCTAATGTGGGCTTTACACAGGTGACTATAGCCACACGATTTTTGCCACACGCCGAAAATCGACTGTCCAAGTGGCAATTTAACTAGGCCGCAGGTGACTAAAATCGCTAGTTCCAAAGTAGAGTTTAGTTAGAATTTTATCATGTGGCGACAGATCGCATGAGGACTACTAAAATCGACCGTGAAAATGCTCAGTCACAGGCAATCAGCCGCACGGGCAAAAGTCTACCTAGTGTAAATCCCCCATAAGCGTGTTCTAGCCACAAACTGGACGAGAACCTCTTTTTATCTAAATGGGCCTTAGTACTGCTGTTCCGTGTGTTTGTACTTCATTAGGTAGATAATCTTATTTGCAGGTGTCATTTTATTTGCCTTAAGTTTAATGAAGGTATGTTTAATTAGGATAAAGGGTATTTCGGGTTTCAATTTTCAAAACCACGCGTTTTAAAACCATAAAGTCTGGAATTAATTAAGGCAAAAACAATAAAAGGTTGTCACGGATTATTTTATTATAAGAGTGTTTTTACGTGCCCTGGAATTTAAAAGTGGGTACTTAATACGGAAAGGGTTCTCTGTAAAGATACAGGTAATGTTCAGAATTTTTACGTTTGACTTTTAGGCACATATAACAGGGCATAAAATAATATGTATTTAGTCTGTTTTCATTTACCCTCGACTTTCGACTGAAAAGGCAATTAATGGGTACAAGAATTAAATAAGCTTGGCTACAGATTCTAGAAAATATGCTAATATCTATTGAAAGCCAGTAACTGGGTAAAGGTACCGGTAGGTAACCTTTGGAGTAGTTGTTTTGTCGAGCTCACGTAGTACACTCCTAATATTTTGCCATTCAGCCGAAATCCAGCCCTCTCCAATGTACGGATTTTTTATCTCACGAAGCAACGCGCGCTTTACTTTTATTAACCAAGTGTATAGACGTCAGCACGTCAAGCTACTAAAATCTGTCAAATTTCTTTAATAGATTTTCAACTTTATTGCTAAAGCATAAGGTCAAGGTTGATTGAAAAAATTTGACAGTTTCGGGTAGCTTGATGTGCTGGCGCCTATACGAACACATTTTGAATATGCCTGTGAAGACGAGTAGTGTCAGTACGTAACGTACATACACACACACACACACACACACACACACATTTACAACTTTGCCATTGTCTCGGAAAATACCAAGAGCTCTTGCGCTTACACACATTCACAGAGTGTTTTACACTTGGTAACCACAAATAAAGCGCGCGTCACTTATGTTTAAACTTACGCGATAAAAATACTGTAAGCAGATACCTAGGAATCCTCGAGTCACGAGTACATACCTAAACATAAATGTATAATAAGGTAACTTGTAGGCAAGTAAGCGCGCACCATTGTCGAACACATCATCTCTTAACGGGTGAGATAGTAGTCAAACGCGACCATATCCAATTTGCTTTCAAAAATGTTTCAGTTAGCAAGTGTACGTCAGTGCCCTACATTATCTGACCAATCTTACAAACAAGAAGAAGAAGGGACGAAGAGTCAGGTAATGCGGGCACTGACAGAACCATAGGTAAGAAATCTTACGTACCAGAAAGGTAGGTTCTACATCTAACTACCTAGTAGAGTCTTAATTACCACACGGTATCGGTAATGGTGATCTATTGTCATGTCAACTACTGTAATTAGTTCGCTGAAAGAAGAACAATCAATGATATGGCTTGACCT
Organism: Luperina nickerlii; assembly: GCA_963855955.1. NCBI lineage: Eukaryota > Metazoa > Arthropoda > Insecta > Lepidoptera > Noctuidae > Luperina > Luperina nickerlii. The sequence goes on from OY979674.1 coordinate 7,133,806, forward strand.
AAGATTAACTCATTAAGCTCCGCTAATGAGACACAATTGATTTTCTATTGTTTCGTGACCCATCGATCACGCGCGGAGCTTTACAGGTTAAAGCAAATTAAACTTAAAAAAAAAACGGTGGTAAAATATTATACTTCTTAGTCAACTGATAACAGCCACGGGAATTTTATAAAATTAAAAAGAGCATGACACAGCATATTAATAGAATTCATTTTACCTACCCAGAGATATTCTTTTATGGAGTATAAAATAAAGTACCCATGATACTGTAGGGATTAAAATGAATTCTGAGAGCTTTCAAATGTTTTTATGTGTCTGTGTTTTTAAATCATCTTTTGTTATCCAGTTATAAAATGCACACTTTTATTTTCTTTTGATCGAGAGAACTTTGTGTGTGTATATTTATTTTTGTTATAATTCCTTTAGGAAGAGATCGATATAGATGTATTTTTAAATAAGACAATAAAGGCTCCTACAAACAGGCGCGACACGCGATAAAATCGCGTACGACACAGAGGCACCGCAAATCGCGCAACGAGCGGTGTCTTTGTGTCGCGCGCGATTATATCGCGTGTAATAATATAATCTATATCAGTAGCGATCTGTATGATTATATTATACTGGCAGTTATGATTAGATATACTGGCTACCATCAGTAGCGATCTGTCTTTAACTAAAAATTAAAATTGATTGAAAATTTACTGAAAATTAAAAAAAGGTTATTGAGTTAAATAAGTAAAAAGGGCGATGGTGGGTTATTTTAGTGATGGAACGGATTATTGTATTCTTAACCGGTAACCCGGTCCACAAGTTTAAAAAACGAGCTAGGTATCATTTATAGATGTCGACCTTACCTTCCAGGCTATTTGCTTCCAGACCTGAAATATTCCTGTCATCATCCTACTGCATAGCATAATCAGTGGGAACACCCACTGCTAAGACAGACCTCCTCTCTGTGAGAGGGTGTGGGCCGTAATCCACCACGTGGGCCGTAATCCACCACGTGGGCCCAGTGCGATTTGGTAGACGTCCCATCTCTTCGAACTTTTGGTTCTATGACATGTCGGTTTCCTCACGATGTTTTCCTTCACCGTTTTGAGAACAGTAGTGATGCAATAATTTCCACAAAGTAAAGCGCCTGTCAGGCGAATGTTTCCACTGGTACACTTCTCCTCAATCCTATTCCATGCGAAGTGGTAATTGATGTAGCTACAATGGTGACATTCGATTGAGTTCTATGCGCAGGATGATGTTAAAGAACATGTTTCTAAAAGACACGGTGGCTGGTTCATAAATAAATTCAAACGTAGATGGACTAAATCTCAAATAACGTTCTACAATACCGAAAACTCCGACCAGAACTGATATCAATTACGCATAAGCATACCTAATGCTTCAAGACATGTTTATTGCCCTTTAGCATTCCGTACAACCTCTCTTTTTGACTAATGACGGCTACATGAGTGTGAGAGAGAAGACCGAGCTGACCTTTAATAACAGTAGTGAAAGTGACAACACATTAATTAAAGTTTATCAGAGTGTCGGAACTTTTAATTGGTACTGTCTGTTTTGCTCTGGTTATGCTATATTATAGTTTGTAAATTGATGAAGTTAATTATTAAGAAACAATGTGATACTGGGCTGTTTTAATTATTAATGTGACCTCAGAGTTAGAAACTTTGGCAACGTTTTATTACACCCTGTACCTACTTACAAATTAAATTTCCTTTCAGGTCACGTAACATCCTGTGAGCTAGACTGTGAAAGTTTTTTTAAGAAGTCGTGTTTTTGTTAAATTAAGGTTGAATAAAAAGACGAAATTGATTTAAAAAAACAATCAAGTTACCGTTTTTAAGAGAAGGTAAACAAAGTCTTCCGTGTGATAATATTATTATCAGGCTAAAGCGATAGAGTACCTCTTGAAATTGCAATTTTCCGACGTTTTTTTGCAATTCAGTATCAGGAAATAATAATAATTACAGATGCACTACAAATAATAATTATTTTAATCCCAATTTTTCGTGGTGGTCTACAGACGTTGATTTGACGAATAGCTCATTTATTTTGAGTTTTTATTTTATTTTACATGAATGACAGGGACCAACCGACCGGGACCAACGGCTTAACGTGCTGTCCGAGTTAAGGAGGGGTCTTCGTATGTAAAAACGGTCACCCATCCACGGACCAACCGCGGCAAGCGTAGCTTAACCTGATCGATCGACCCGTGCGGCTGTTATTACTTAGCCAAAAGACCCACGAAAAAGAAATCAACTGTCCCATACAAAACTTCAATACCTTCAATTCCCACTCGACCCAAACAAATTACTGTTTATTATTTCGATTTTCAAAATATTCGAAAATTATTTCCGCCATTGTGTCAAAATTTTCGTCTTTGTTTGCTTTGTATTTTTTTTAAACAGAATAACGAGGGATTTTAAAAACAAGAGTTAGAAAGGTATCGTGTTCACTCAAGTGTGGTGTTATTAATCAAACACGGGCCTACTACTGTTTGTCAGATTATATTACAAGGGGAGAAAACAAGACTTTATCACGACTTTATTCTCCAAACAAATCAGTAGACGTGTATATAGGCCGGTATTTTATTTAATTCTTGTGTTTGGCCGTTTTGCGTGGGTGTGACGCATATTTTCCCTCAATGTGTTCTTTTTTTGTGTTTGTATTCTTTCTCTGCGAATAAATCATGTTTACCGCAAGTAAAAGTATTTTATTTCTTTATTTTATCTAATATTACACTCATACTTTGCATGTTATGTTTCAAGTCATGCAAAGAGATGGACATTGAATATTTGCCATGGAATTTCGAATATTTACTCGTACTATACTCCTGGAGTATTAAAGATGCCAGTGAGACTAACACGCTTCTCAAGATGTGGATTTTTTTATCAGTTGATGTGAGACAATCACGCAAATTCAATAGTATAAGCCATAAAATTAATTAAAATACTTATAGATATGTTTTCTAACAAAAATACACACTACCAAAATCGGTAGAGTAATTCCGTACAAAAAAACGAAAAAGTTACAAAAGTACGAGAGTGGTCTGATATGGAATCGAAAGTGATACCAAACTCGCATAATGGCGCGTTATTAAAAAAGTTGGTGTTTCCAATGCGAAAACATGGTAGTAACTCTTGTTCCAATTTTTCCTACCCTCGTTCGAATCCCCTTTTTCGCGTTTTTTATCGAAATAAGAAAACATTGGGCAAAGTGTAGCGGAACATTTGGATTAATGAGAAAGCTGATTGGAAAGTGTGGGTGTTTTTATTTAGTGTTGGAAATTAATAGGGGTTCCACCATTTATATGTAGGACTAGCAGCGCCCCGCGGTGTCACCCGCGAAGGTTCGAACCCGTGCTGGGAATATCGGTATAAAAGTTATTCTTTGTGTTAATCCAGGAAATGGTCTATATATGTGCCAATTTTCATTTTTTTTTTCTTCATTTTTTTTTCATTTTTTTTTTCCTTTTTTTTTTTTTTCCTTTTTTTTTAATAGCAAAAACATGTGTAGATAATATACATGGTATAATGTTTATTATAGGTGTTACAGGATATTCTTTGGCACAACATGTTTGACCATGGCTGGTGTACAAATTAGGTCGGAAGACCATAAGATTTCATTAAAAAATTAAAATATACAAAGTTAAATAATCAAAAAAAAAAATAAAAAAAGCTACAACTAACATTAATATTAAATTATAAATAAAAACAATCGGTACATATTCATGCGGTTCAAAATAAATATTATAGAATCAGTCAGTATATCAGAGCGATTTGTCATTTAAAAATTCATTGACATTATAGTAGGCTTTTTCTGTCAGTATTTTTTTTAATGTTTTCTTAAACTGGTCTATATTTAGTTTTTTTTACACAGATAGGGATATTGTTGTAAATTATCGGTGCTCTGCATACCACGCTTTTATACAATAGTGCTGTCTTAGCTGGCTGAACACGAAGTTTACTATTATCGCGGCGATTTCTTATTACAAGGTCCGATATTCGAGGAAACAAATGGGTGTTATTTTTTACAAATAAGGCGATTTCTAAAATATAAAGTGACGGCAGGTGTGACGATTTTATGCTTTGTAAAAAATGGCTTACAGCTTACAGTACTTTGGATACCGAACATAGCACGTATGCATCGCTTGATTGATTGAGTAACAAACATCCGAACATCTTCACAAACTTTCACATAATAAATATTAGTTGGATAGTAGGATATAGACTGATAACAGTGATAATAAAACGTAATTTTGTGAAAACAAAAACGTTCCGACGAATTTCCTCTTTTTTTAGAAATCGGTTAAAAATACTGTCAAACTATGAACTTGTTTCTAGGTCTCTAGAACTGATCTTAATATAAATTTAATGTATATAAATAATCTCATGTTCACATAATTATTCTCAATGTATATAATAGATAATGTACGTAAACTATTATTATCTAAAAATTGTTAATTATTTCTTAATTTTATCGTTATTTTATTTTATTCATTATTTTTTGCTGTGTCCTACAACCGGAATCGTTATTGTACAGACGCCAGCACATCAAGCTGCTACAATCTGTCAAATTTCTTTAATTTCTATCTTTTGTACTTTATCGCTAAAGCATAAGGTTCAAAGTTGATTAGAAAATTTGACAGTTCCGGGTAGCTTGATGTGCTGGCGTCTGTATTACCTGTAAGAGTGATATTGTAATTTCGATTACAATATCACTCTTACAGGTTTTATAATATTAGCTGCGCCCCGCGGTTTCACCCGCATAAGTGGGAATCGTCCCGTGGGATGTCAGGATAAAAACTATCTTATGTCCTTCCCCGGGATGCAATCTATCTCTCTGCCAAATTTTATCGAAATCCGTTCAGTGGTTTATGCGTGAAAAGGTAACATACATACAGACAGACAAACAGAGTTACTTTCGAATTTATAATATTAATAGTATGGATTAGGCCGATTAGGATTATCTGCCAAGCAACTTAATCGGGAGGTGATCTATATTCGTTCTTTTTTAAATTCCAAGAAAAAATAATCCTGGGCTAAATAAAATTATCCCAAGAAAACAATTCTCTGAATTAGAATTAGCTTTAGCCAGAATTTGCTTCGTATTAACACCGCGTTTTATTCAGAAATAAGGCAATCATACAGAATAACAAGTAGCAACAAAACAATTTAATAGAGAAAAAAAGAACAACTCCAGAATTTTCTCGTTGGAAAGCTTCACAACGCCATCCAATGAGCCTTGAGGCTATTTCTATTTAAAACTAGGCTAAGTATGATTCACCTTCGGATTTCCATTTAATTTTCCAGGAAACCTGTAAGTGAGTAGCTGTATTACTTTACGTCTTGAATGGATCTTTTAAAGCTTCTAAGTAAATGAATGTCGCAGTCTTATCGTTTACTTAGGTACCTACCTCGATTCATTGACGATAGCGAAATACGGCGAAAAATGGCTTTTTAACTATTTAAAAAAAAAAAACGTTGCCCCACACTAGGAATTTCTCCTGTATTGTGGGTGCCTTTACAAACATTTAAACTCACATACACAAACAGCCAGACCCGGAATAACTACCTACTTGTAGGTCATACAAATACTTGTTCCGTGCGTCCGCTAACCGTGCCGTCGTGCAATTGTTTCTGTAATTACGGTATTCAACTGGTTAAGAAAGAAAGAAAAATGTTGTTGGTGTTTTTTAGAGTGGGCTCATGCCTAAAATTGTAGATTATACTTTAATATGAATACATCTAGTCAAATAAATACCCAATACTCGGGATAATTGCATAACAGACACAAAATCTCAATGCTATTAATTTTGAAAATTCAACAATATTCATTGCATTATTTACATTGTCGAGTATAATTTTCAAAGAATTTTGGAGCAATGGATTGGGAAATTCCTTAAAAATTCTACATATTTTGGCAAAAAGTGTGATAGGCAACTGGGGTGTGAGATCCTAGTATGCTATTGTCGGAACCTGGTTTGACTTAGGTACGTCCATTTGGAGCTTCGTTTTCTCTAGATGGAGAGTGCAATGAAATGGCGCGGGTGGAATGCCACAGGTGGATAGGATATACGGGATGTAGTACAGTACCCGGCGATAAATATTGCACATCGACCTTTGGAAAGAGGTGTATTTTATACAAAGAATAAAAATAATTACCAAAAGAAGCAAATCATAATTGTTTTAACAGCTCCTAATAGATACCGAACTGTTTGTATTTCGTGCGACAGAGATAACGCTCTACGAAGCCGAAATTAGCCGATTGTCTCTTTCCAAAGGTCGATGTGCAATATTTATCGCCGGGTACTGTACTCTTAACAGACCGAGGCTCAATAAAATTTTAGGTGGGCTTACACAAGTTATTTTATTTACGTAGAATTAACAAATAAACCTATAGTTTTTAATGATTTTCTAAAACTAACTGGTTTCCCTGTAGAACCATGAATATGTACAGCCGTGAATACAGGAGACCTAAAGATTTCCCATAGGAGTGATAGCCATTTTGTAGAACAATAGGTATACGTCTTATAATTTTACCTTACCCTACAATTAAAAGAAATAACCGAACATCATCTGCCTGGCCTTTTCCCTACTATTGGCGTCAAATTCCAGTCTAACCAGATGCAGCTGAATACCCGTATCTTTCATGAAACGACTGCCTATCTGACCTCCACAACCCAGTTATTAAGTAACAGGTACGATATCTATTGGTAAGTTTGGTTGTCAGGTTTTCGGGCTTCTGACGACCAGTAACGACTGCCAAAGATCTACGAATGACAGCCGGGACCAACGGCTTAACGTGCTTTCCGGAGCGCGGAGGAGTCTTGATATGTAAAGATGTTCACCCATCCACGGATAAACCGCGACTAGCGTAGCTTGACCTGATCCATCTACCCATGCGGTTATTATTACATAGCCACAACACAACCACACGAACACAGAATTTTATTCGCTGACATAACCGAAAAAGATCTGTGTCCTTTACAGAATTTATTCAAATAACTGTCTCTTTACAATATGCCGGGGCTGTCATACTTGTGAAGGCTTAACCCGCGAAAAAAAAATAAACACAGAGGTATTTCAACCAGAGCAATTCGGGGTTAGATACCTTGTTTTGTTATGAGCAATGTTATCAAAGTGTATTGTTCATTCTTTGTGTTGTGGTGATATTTTTATGTTACGATTTTTTTTTATTTATTCGTACAATCTTTAATACAGTTTTATATTCGTTTTGTACCATTAAACCAGAAATGGTTTGTATTGGTACTCACATTCGCTATAAGAACACTCCTTAATGATTACTGAGTAAGAAGAACTTAAATTTACTTATTATACATCATATTATATCATTCCAGTACCCACACCATTTCTTTATGTTATATGGGCAAATAAGCTATTAATAACTATAAATATTACAAGAGTGGAAATTATTTTCTTTTTATTTTTTCCAGGGTCTTTTCAAGTTAGAATTTAAGCAAGTAATATGATGTACAGTCTCAACCATAAATATTTCATTTGCGCCAAATTCAAAAGCAAAATATTCTCGTGCATCTGGTCGATGGCAAGTTTGAAAAAACGCCTTATTCCATAAATGTATTGTTTTGAAAATACTCTGAAAAATTTCTGTCTTTAGGAGAAAATAGCTTTTTAATCTTACATAAGTGTAACGTACGATGTCACGGCAGACCACGTAGATGGTGGGATGAGTTGGATAGTAACGTCAAAACTCCAAGGAGGACGCGCGGCCTCGCGAAAGTTGGAAAGAATGGTGGGAAGCCTTCGCTCAGAAGTAAGACACCATAGGCGAGTAAAACAAAACAGTGTATTGTTATTATGCTTGCGTCGATGCTGTCTACTACAAGATAGGTGTTATTGTCTCTTAATAATAACAAACAGCAATCACGCATTCGTCTGCCAAGCATGCCGACCGATTATCGCATTTTCTTTTTATTTTTGTCTTATTTTTGATGGCAAGCACGTATTCGACTGTTGATGTTTAATAATGAAACCTGATTTACTCGTTTTAATCGCCACTTTTTACGTGGCATTCCATACTTCTAACCTATGGTAGGTTAGAAGCAACAACAAAAGCTACCATCTAAACTTAGTTTGGACGATGCGGGACGGTAGAAGCTATCAGGATGGCTAAATGATACTGCTGGTTTAAAGTCAAATTAAATGTGTCATCCGGGCCAAAGATTTAGTAATACAAAGGAGCGAGGGAGCTCACGCGATGACCGTTAATCGTGTACTGAATGCTCGACTAATATCAATTAGTGAAATGAGGTTTATGCTAAATTAAATTAATGAAATCAAGTACTAACAAAACTTCAGCGGGATTGTCCGAAAGGGTTACCGCTGGCCCGGAACATAAAGGGCGAAGGAAGGAACACGGGTGGGTTTTAGTCAGTAAGAGTCTGACACTCCCTTCCGCTCCACCCAGAGCGGGAGGAGTGTGACTGAAAAAAAAAAGTACTAACAAAACTAACATAGCATATTTTATAAGCACAATTTTCTACAACTTATGGACTTACTTAGGTCTGAATTGAAGATATTTATTATTCTTTTTTATTTTTTACTGCTCGCAGAACAGATGGCCGATGGGACCGAAAGGTTCTGGAGTGGCGACCGCGTACTGGAAGACGTACCGTTGGAAGGCCTCCCACAAGGTGGTCCGACGACCTTGTGAAGGCCGCAGGTACCCGTTGGATGCGAGAAGCACAGAGTCGGTCGAAGTGGAGGTGCTTGGGGGAGGCCTACGTCCAGTAGTGGACGTTTTTCGGCTGAAATGATAATTTTTTACTGCATTTTGGCTAGTTATAGTGCCTAAACTATTGAACATATTGGACTGTTTTTTTTGAGCAGACTGGATACGTCATAAGATATACGAAGATTTACTGCCGGATTGTCGTCTCCGCCTTGTATAATTTTAACGGTGTCGCACGGACGTGGAATGAAACAAAAATGCATATTCAGTTGAGTGAACCGTTCACTCGAGTTAAGCGTTTCATATCGGCTTGAGCATCTTCGTCGATTTATACAGTGAAAAACAAACGAAAAATTAGTGCAGGTCTACAGTTTACATCACACCGCAGTAATGATAGTCCTCCAGACCGTGTTTCGGTTATGGCGTCCAATCTCAACGGAGACAAGCCTTCGGCGCGGGAGATATTATAGTGCACAAGTGTGCGCGCAGACACAGCTGCATCCTCTTTTCCCGCACTCTCATAGTCCAATGCGACGGCAAACCGACACGACCGGAGAAAGACGGTGCAGGACCAGTGTTTTCCAAGGCACCGCCATCTTTCAAATTCCAGGCTGTTACTGAGAAATTCCTAATGGAAAACCCAATAACACTTTGTCCGATCTGGGAATTGAACCCTCTACCCCACGTTCAGTAGTCGCTCTTGCGACTACGAGATCAACGATGATGCCTCACATACCTACGTAGCAATTATATCACATGAAAGACACCACAATATTTGCGAAACACAATACGACCCCATAATTGTACGAAACCACTGTCTTGACGTCCCTATTCTGTTTTGTAATTGCGTAATTTCTACAACCATTGTTGTACGGTAATTAAAGTTGCTATAATAATGTAAATTTATATTTTGGGTGTCGCCAAATTTCATTGCAGTAGTGGAAGCACTCTGAAAATATACTGTGGATTAAAGTGAAACATGCGATGCAATCTCACACAATTTATAGGCAATTATGGTAAAAATCATTTTCACAGGTTTTTTTTTGGGTTAATCTCCGCTTCTATTATATCTAACGTCACGATACTATCGTGAATGTATGGAAATTCGTGCACGTTAAAATGTTATCGTAGACGGACATTTAAAAGCGTCTTCATTTACAGGGTCTAATTAAATTAGCTAGCCAAACTCGACAGACGTGGTGATGGTTATCAATATCGAAACATGTTTGCCTCACACATGCTGAGCTGGTGGCCTACCATGATCTAATTAAAAACGATTCAAAAGCAAGACATTTCAGTTTAGGTTCCTTAACTGCATCGCCTCAAAGTCATACCATGAAGTCCAATACGCTCAGCGGCATTTGGATCGTTAAAAGTGAATGAAAGATCGCAATTTGTGGCTGAACCGCATTTGAAACGTTTTTGGTGAAAAAGAGACAACGCTATTATTATCAAATAAGTTTGTTTTGCGCACATTTTAGTGTCAGACACGTTCAGAAGCAAGTAACATTTTATTTGTTCAATGACACTCAAGGTTGTTTTAAAGATTCCACGTTAATACGGTAACTATTGTTAAAATAATTTTAGTCAAAGTAGATATTTATTTACCTTATTTACCTTTTCTTTTATTTATTACTAAAAAAATTCGACGTAGTAGAACAAATTATGTTTCTGTTCCGAACGTACCAAGAAAAAAACAAATGCGGTTAAAAAAGGCTTTTTCATCCCCCCATCTCGGAAAGAGTATTTTTGCTCTTCGATATCTGAGTGCAAAAGCTGTTTTTATCCGCTAGAGGATAAAGTAAATTGAATTTAGAACATCGTGTGCACTAAGTTTGTGAATTCAAAACATCATTAAACCTATTTACTTCTACCTCCATGGTGCCGAATTTATCATACAACTTTTTTTTAATTTTTTAAAAACTCAGACTCTGAACCTTTTTGGTGTAGGTACTTTTTTTTAATTTGCTTTGCGCGCGCAATTTTCTTTTCACGTCATATTGTTAAAACCTTAGGTTAAAAATAAAAACAAGAAACTTGTAAACAAGTGAAAAATCTAAAATGAGTGAATCTAGCGACGACGAAGTTTATTTGACGCCAACAGAATTGACTGAAACTGTAAAAAATGCGCAAATGAGCTTTCTCCCTCAACAATCACGCGAGAAGTATTTGAAACAGTACGATATGTTTAACACGTGGCGACTAGCTAAAGGAGCCAAAACTTTATCAGAAAACGTTTTGCTGGCATATTTTATTGAATTATCCGAGAACAAGAAATCAAGCACTCTATGGAGTACGTATTCAATGCTAAAAGCAACAATAAGATGAAAAAAAAACATAAGACACCTATCCTAAACTAGTGGCATTTTTAAAAAGATCCTCATCTGGTCATCAACCAAAAAAATCGAAGGTTTTTCTTAATTATATTTACTCGTAGGTATTATTTGTTGTAATTTAAAGATTATTCTGTAATACTTACCTATCATAATGTAGTAGTTAATACCTAACTGAAATAAAAGTATCTTGTGATTGTAAATGTTTTTTTTTTGCATTTACTAATTTCCTCGCTGAGGTGGGATGAAAAGTTACGTGTTGCACTCGAGTGCAAAGATTTTTCACCTCGTGCTCTTTTGATTCCCTCGCTAACGCTCAGGATTCTAATTTTTGAATCACTCGCTGCGCTCGTGATTCAATTTTAGAATCCTTCGCTTGCTCGGTCATCAAAATTGAGCACGCGGTTAAAAAGCAACTTTGCACTCTTGTATAACAAATAACTATTTTCAGATATTTCAGACTTTAAAAGAAAGATTAAAGTACACTTACATTGGTTTTTCTAAAATTCCACTAAAATAGCACTAAAAAACTTTATTTTCGTCAATAATTCACCAAACGTTTCAGTTTATGTTAGAGAAATAGTAAAATTTATTGAATCGCTTATTTTGACAGTTGAGCTGCTCTATTGACGTCATGCAGTGGCGTGCATTGCATAAAGGCATTTAAGCAGTGCCTACCTCGAAAAATCACCAATCATTTACCATCAATTGATAGTGTGTGTGCCCCGCTTTTAAGAAATTCACTAAACTATCATACCTCATATCAGAAACAAACAAACTTCATACAAACGTACGCGCGGTGCGTGGCAGTAGGCAGTCGCCCGACGGCCTACTCGGCTCCCGTGCCGTAATATTTGCACAAGGTCATTCATTGGTCTAGTATTCGTTCATGTTAATACGAAGAAATTAAAAATATCACTTACGTCCTACGCGCAATACCATGATGTTCGACCTTCGCAATTTATCATCCTTAGGTAGGCATGCCTACTCTACCAACCAACCGATTGTGAATGTTGTCGTAATTTGGCCGCGCGAAGAAAGAAAGAGATGGATAATAGAGAATGCGGGGCGTGCGACACGCGGAAAAAGAGAATTTGAATCCTTACTCATTCATTTGTTAATAATGTTTGTGTTATAACCGGCGAGCGCGCGCCATTTTTGTAGTTGTAGTTGTTGTTTGTTTTGATTACTAAGTGTTGAAAAAAAAGAAATCGTTGTGTTTAAGTTTGAGGTGCTGTGTGAGCAATGGATAAACTGAAGTGCTTAGATTGTGGCGATCAATCGCTTTGTATAGACAAACTGCGGACGAATCCTTTCGGTACCTAGGTTTTCGTATGTTGACAAGATAAATTGTTTCATTTTCAAGACCGCCAAGATTTTTTGCTTTTAAAGTTCATAGAAGGCACATAGAACTATAAAAGGTAAGAAAATAATTTGAACATTCAAAACCGGTAATTTTGTTGTTTCTGATTAGTGACCGTATATGTCTGACTAGACCAGGCGGCCTAGTACCTACCTATTCTAAAAAACAATGCACGCCACTGACGTCATGGTACCAAACAATTATAAAATTGAATGAATGAAACCAAAAGAAAGAGATGACAGATAGAAAAAGGAGCCTTTAAATTTTACTCTCGACAAGTAACACGGCTACGTGTCAAGTTGCATCAATTGGTGCAGGCATCCACACTTTCATCACACATGGCTGTAGCCGGGGCAGCCTAGCGGAACCCTCAGAGCGCAAGTCCTGCTGCCACTTTTCAGGTTTTATTTTTATTACAATTCACGATGTTTTCCTTCACCGCTTTGAGAGCAGTGCTGATGAAATTATTTACACAAAGTAAAGTGCCTGCCAGGTTCAAACACTGCTGTCGGAACATCTTTCTGGTTAATTTTAATCTGAATGTCTTCATAACTTACTAAACTACCTCATATTCTGCCGCATTTAAGCTTGCTTTAAGCTGGTTTGTTCCATGCTTATATATAGAACTTTAAACTACACTGAAATTACTTGTGTTAAGCTGAACTTTAGGGGATTAGAAAGTGGCGTCTACAACAAAAGCGCAAAGAAATACAGATATTTTTTATTTAGTTCAGACACAGATTTTCATAATCTGACCATAGATTGTTTGTATATTTTTGAACAAATAAATTGTTATTATTTTTCTATTAAAGATACAGACCGGTCTAAAATTACGTTACGTAATTAAGCTCAGGTGCCGTTCGGTCAAGTGCCGTTGAAGTCGGTGCTCTTCGTGGAATAAGTACCAAGTAGTAGTTATCTAAGTTGATAATATTGTGTTTATAAAATGTATAGTCCTTCAGTCATTTTTATTTCACCTATGCGTTATACTTGACTCAGTGAATGCACACTGGGTAACAATTCGTATGGTTCGCACATTGCGCTACGCGCTACGAAGCTACGGCGTAGCTCATGCGTCGCACGCAGTGGGCGTATACGGAGGATTTGTTAGGTCGCTCTAAATAAAAACTGTTTCAATTGAGTCAAATTGTTTTCGGTTCAAAATATTTTTAGTTTGGCTGTTGCTTAAAAATCATAATTATTTGTCACTAGGCGTTCGTTAAAACTTATAATTATGCCTTAAAGTATACAGATGAGAATGGACTACAAGTAATTTATTTACCCCTGAATATAACTCAATTTTAAATCCTAATGAGTTTTTAGGTCAACGCTTTGTAAGTAAGTTGGCACAATATGTGGCATACAAACTGCGGTGAACTGTAACATTCAATTTATTTCAGGGAAACCTTTTCAAACATTACGTCTTTTACACCGTACTGGTTTAGAAATCAAAAGATTTCTAAACCACGGTTTTTGTCCATTTATAATTTACTTTTTATTTATTTTTAATATAAATTGAATGAAGCCCTTCTCGTGATTTTTAAAGTCTTAATTTTCTGAAATGTCAAGGTATATTCCACTCCAAGTATCAACTGCGATCTTCGTCAAAGTTCAACCAAATTGGGCTGATAGTTTAGCTGTGATTAGCAGACAGACCGACATAACTTTTGCCTCTCTTGGTATGGATTAACTTTGGTCTCGCCATTTAGGAAAAAAAATGGTAAGCCAACATTCATTTGTGTAAACAGATAAAAATCAAATTTAAAAGATGGATTATAAATGAACGGGATGACAATACAAAAAGGATTTCGTATTCTGTCCTCCTATCCTGATAACGGTGCGAAGAGCGGTCCCTAACCCCATAAGTTTGAACGCCCGCTGTGACAATGTGACGACGACGTCACGACCGAAGCGTTGGTCATTTAAACAGCAAAGTTCTGGAATCTTTGGCCGTTGAAAGTCGGTCAGTGTGAAATCACATTACGGTTCGACGAGCAACAATCACAGGAGAATTTTCATAATTCGATAAATTTTACCTGGATACCACCCAGGGAATATCAGTTTCAATACAAAGAATTAGACACAGAAGGCCAGCTCCATACAACAAGTGGAAACGCACGCACACATAGAAACGCTTCACGTACAGGGAGTGCAAGTCATTTGATCTAGATCGAAATACAGAAGAAAAAGAAAAGAAAGATATTTTTTATTAGAGATAGATTTTTTCATTCTGCACAAATAAGACGCACTTTATGAAATAAACATAATAGTCTTTCATACAATATTTTGACCATGGCAGCCAATGCGTCTACGCGGGAGATATTATAGTGCACAAGTGTGCGCTTACACAGGTGCACTCCCTCTTCCCTCACTCTCATCCGACCAGAAAGAGATCAGGCGCAGGACCAACGGCTTAACGTGCTTTCCGAGGCACGGGGGTATCTCACCACCAACTTTCAAACCCCGGACAGACAGTCCGCTGTGCAGGGTCTGCGTGGAGGACGACGAGACAGCGGCACATGTGCTTCTAAACTTCCCGGTGGTCGCCACGTATAGGGTAAAGTACTTCGGTAACCCAGGTACCCTACGTCAGACGGTCAGTAACATCAAGGCGTTGCTGGCCTTCCTTGAGGAGCTGGGGTGGATCGAATAATCGATTTTTCCACCCGTACGCAAAATACGCGCATGACGTGGAGTTGCGGACACCAGCCCATACGGGCTGGTGTCCGCAACTCCACGTCATGCGTACGTCATAGGTAATACTACTTATTTGTACTAATATTATAAATTCGATGTCTGTCTAAACCACTCAACGGATTTCGATCAAATTTGGCAGAGAGATAGATTGCATCCCGGGGAAGGACATAGGATAGTTTTTATCGACATACCTCGCGGGCGAAAGCTAGTTACCTATAAGTTAGTCTCTTCTCCCACAGTGTATGGAGTCGAATCTTCTGTACCAATTTATTTTGTGATATCAGTATCAGTATGAAAATAATTTTGGGTCTATTTGGATCCAGTGAGGCGAAACAAAGTTGGCTGTTTGGCCAGTAATCGGGGTGAATCAGAATTTGTTTTGGTCCCTTTTAGTTCCAAGATTCGATTAAAAGTTTCGGTTTTTGAATTTAGAAAGTTTCGAGGTCACTGATGTGATGGACATTTTAATGATAAATTCGAATGAACGGCAATTATTGTACTTAGAAAATGTTGTTCGAGTCTCTACAGACTCGAACAACATTTGATTTTTGATTGAGTAGGTATCAAAGTATACACTTTGATACCTACTCAATGTAAATACTTTTATGCTTATCACCTATGATTTATTTGACAAGTACAGACGCCAGCACATCAAGCTACTACAATCTGTCAAATTTCTTTAATAGATTTTCAACTTTATCACTAAAGCATCATAGCATTATATTAATTGATCATAGCATTATGCTGAGCGATGGCCGTTTTACGTGGATGTGGCGCATGTTTTCCCCAAATTGTGTTTCTGTTCTTTTAACTCGTCATGTTTACCGCAAATAAAAGTATTATTTCTTTATAAGTATGTTCTGAACCAAAGTTACTCAACCCAGACCTTTCCTGCTTTCCTTTGAAATATAGACGCTTATTAATATGTAATGGTCGAGAGTATAATGTACGGTAAGTTGATGCCCCTTTAACAAAGAAAATCAAATTAGTTATGGGTCGCTGGGGACATGATGCAGCAAAATTGATGACGTGATGCTGACGGGTTTCGCAGTGGCTGAAATTTGCTGCTTTGCTACGCGTGGTGGCCCAGTAGTAATGGCTCCGACTTACCGAGTCGTAGGTCGTGGGTTCGAACCCAGACAGGCGCTTTACATTGTGTAAATAGAAGAAAGAAAGAAAGAAAGAAAATACATTTATTTAGCACAGACTAAGAGACAAACAATACACCAGATAGTTAGATAATAGTCGACTAAAAGTCGGTAAAATAATAGGCTAACTAATTCTGCAAGCGACTTCGTCCGCGTGAAATTCCACCCTCCCCCCATTCACCCTCTTAGGGGTGGAATTTCGTAGTGGATAACTTCTCTTCACAAAGAACACACCCTCCAAATTTCATGTCTCTAGGACCAGTGGTTTAGGCGGTGCGTTGATATATCAGTCAGTCAGGCCTTTGAATCTGGGGGCACGGCAGTACCCCCGCTAAGTCGAGCGAAAAGCGGCACGGCCGTACCATCCTTTTCTCGAAACAGTTCAGGCCATTTTCGACCCCTCTATAACTTCGTTGTGGATAAAACTAGGAGCCTGAATTTTCAGTAACCAAGCTGGCATTGTATAAACACGTTATATTTCAAATTTCATTCAGTTTAAACCAGTAGTTTAAGATGGGAGAGATTTTGAGATGGGAAAAAACCATTGAACTCGCACCATTGTTGCCATAAGCGACAATGCGCGTGTTTTGTTTATAAGATGATTAAAAAAATACCCGATTCGGATGTGTTCGGCTGTCCTCGGGATGTACTCGGTTTTAATGTATATCCAATATGCCAGTGAGTGATGGCAAAGTATTCTGTTTGTGTTTGTTTTCACTTCTGACGGCACTCCCGGAGTGCCACTGTTTTTTTTTTCTCCTAACCTGTATCGTCCCACTTTTGGACAAAGCCCTCCTCCATATTCTTCCAAATTTCCTTGTGCTGTACTAACCTGCTTCATCATTTCAGCCGAAAGACGTCCACTGCTGGACATAGGCCTCCCCCAAGCACCTAACCTACTTACAGAAATAAAATAATTTGTCACTTATCAAGTTAAAGAAATGAATTACACATTCAACCTTTTGACAACAAAAAACATTTACGAAAACCAAAAAGAACAGTGTTAATAGAGACCCATAGTTTAATCTCGCAGCGGATTGAATGAACTTTTTGAAAGATTTAAGAGCGTTTACGACGTACGGCATTTCATACAAACTTTCAAGCCCTTGTTTTTCGAAATTAATGAACCGATTTTAATGAAACTTCATACGCATAAGCAGGATACAAAGGTCTAAAAAGTTACTTAAGAACATTTTAGACCTTTGTATCCTGCTTAATACTTTTTAGACCTTTTAGGACCTTTGTATCCTGCTTATGCGTATGAAGTTTCATTAATATCGGTACCATCCGAGACAATGGCGAAGTTGAAAGTGTGTGTGTGTGTTATGTGTTCATACCGCTTGTTTTCACGTACAGACGCCAGCACATAAACCTACCCAAAACCATCAAATTTTCCCAAGCAACTTTGAAAGTTATGCTTTAGCGATAAAGTTGAAAATCTATTGAAGAAATTTGACAGATTGTAGTAACTTGATGTGCTGGCGTCTGTACATATTCACAGCGTGTTTATGCCCTTGGTTAACACAAGTAAAGCGCCCGTCGCTTCGTTAGATAACAATACGTTGTGTCTTTACACAACGTAGTTATAGTATTGTTATCTAAAAATGTTGGGTGATTATTTTTTTGGGTCAAAGGACCCAAAAAAAATCACCCAACATTTTTTTTTTGTTCTATCATGTTTCAATATCGACACACCTGTATTTTTTATATTTTACTACGAATCGTTTTGACTAATATTAATACTCAATTTTTTTTTGCGATTTTCTTATAATAATTATTGAATAAAACATAGTAGGTATTTAGACACGCAGGCTAATAAAATATATTTCGGTTTGAAGAGCTCTAAGTTGTGTAAAAGTAAAAGCTGCGTAAAAACATTAAAATATGTAATTCGTCAACTTTATCTGAAACATCCGGGAACCTCAAGAATATCGCTCCCCACAGACCACCATAATTAATGTTTTAAGAGGTAATCATATTTTCATGCGTTTCCATGGCAACCTGGAAGATAAATGACTAAATCCTCGAAGGTAAAGGTGGAGTTTTCTTCACATTTCGCCAGTTCACCAAAATTCAAATGTTAGGTAGTAGGTACTTGCACTTTAAGGGTAAGTATTTAAAGTGCGAGTACAATCATTGTGCATTTAGATAACTGGCAATATATAAGTACTATTGAGATTAGGTTAATAAACAAGACTTCTTTGAGTTTGAACATAATAAACGTTTTTATTAGCTAGTTCACCCACTGCACAGTAAAGATTTTTATAACGACATGACAGGCGACCGCCGCATACAGTGTGCCGCCATCTGGCATTACAATATAAAAGTAAATAAGCAAACAACAAGTAGCAATACAGCCTAGAATTATTTATAAAATTTTATCCAACGAGTACACCCCTACCTAAAGCTACTTACACACTAGCGGTTGGTTGCCTAGGCGGTCCATTTGAGCGGCCAGCCGCCTGACGCGGTTGCAATAGCGGCTGAACGCCGCCGTGGCGTGTTAGGCCATAAACGAAATGGACGCCTGTAGCTTGTGTTATCTTTTATTACTCTCGAAAACAAGTAAACATTGCTTAAAATTAAGTAATGATTACAGACATTTTAGCCATACATTTTTGACGTTTAAACTTCTCTTGCCATGTAGGTCATGTAGTCCCTCTACATGACCTTTATGCAGTTCAACAGTGACCGCGCTTTAGCGCTTTAGCGCGGTCACTGTCGAACTGCATAGAAAAGAAAGAGAAACGCGATGATACAACGCTGGTAATTTATTGCAAAATATGAAGCAATTATCTATTTACAAAAACTATTTAATAATAAATAATCCATCACTGAATGCAGTATGGCATTAGAAATTTAATGGTATATTCAATAAACTGCTTTTAAAAACAATTAAGAGGTGTATTTGAAAAAAATTTTTGATGCTTTAATGTATGTTTAATTATGTTTTGAGTTCCATCACTGTATTAAAATAAGACTTGAAAATATCACTTTCTTTTTTTTGGTCAAAATTATTTACGGTTTAAGAGATACACTGCTTTATAAAACCAACTTTTTCACCGTTTTCAAGAAATCTCCGCCTTAACTTTATGCAACATTAATGAATAAACCCGCATAACTCAGTTTAACCAATCCTTGTGTCCCTGTGTTTACCAAATCAGGCATGTAAGGAAAAATACATTGACGGTGTATATTTTCTTTGCTTTTATTTTTTTTATGACGTCAAAGAAACATGATTGTCAAAAGCTACTCTAACTAATTTGTTGTATCTCATCCATCAATGTAAGTGGATATTATCGCCTACAAGTAGTATATTAGTACTCGACGATGAATGCCCACGCAAAATGATCATAAAATACAAGGTTTCTCCACCCAAATCATTATCGAAATAGTTTCTGCAGATTTAAGTGGAATAAATATTTATGCCCTGGATACTTTATTTTGTTATTATAATAATTGGCCGATCCAATTGAGAGACTTGTGGTTAAGTAATAACAGCCGCACGGGTCGATTGATCAGGTTAAGCTACGCTTGCCGTGGTTGGTCCGTGGATGGGTGACCATCTTTACATATGAAGACCTATCCGTGCCTGTCCCGGCTGTCATTCGTGGATCTTTGGCAGTCGTTACTGGTCGTCAGAAGCCCGAAAGCCTGGCCACCAAACTTACCAAGAGTTAGCGTACAGTCGACCCATCTAATTAGTTTACATTTTATATGTGTGGGTGAAGTCATAGTTATGCACACACACACTAAATAATACGAGCGAGCTCTGTTTTTATTAGTGTGCGTATGGCATACCAATTACCATATACCAATATATAGTAATCATTCATTTATGTTTCTTAATGAGATATAATATTTCGCATGATATTACTATAGTAACCTTGGCACAATGGCTATAGTCTTTGGTCAGGGAACGAGAAGTCGTAAGTTCAAACCTTGGGTGCAGCGAATATCTTTTTGTATTCATTATAATGTTAAAACATTGCTTAAAGTTGAATTTATAACGATTCGATCCCGTTCATGGATGAGTAATGAAGTTTGCTACGTTTGAGATGACCACGGAACTCTCAGGCTATTTTATTTTGACTGTTTAAAAAATAACTACCCACAATTTTAAAAATTGTTTTCAAACACCTTAATTTATAAAAAATAGCATTCTTAGTTGTCAATCTACGAGTATTTGCATTACTGAGTTTATTGATTACTACCTACTCATATTTGTGTGCGGATTTATTTCTGTGGATCCAACCATGCAACATTTATCAATGTTGAAAAAGGCAGAAATTGTTGTTTTGCATGTGCAAAACATATTATCTATAAGTGAAATTGCAAAGCGCTTAATGATATCGGTGAGTAACACTTAGATATTACGTTGATATTATACCTACTTCAACTTAACTAACTCACCTTTCAATGTTTACCTAGGAATAAATTAATGTAACTTATCTGCAATACCTACCATACTTTAATAATAATATAATATTATCATAAAATGTATTAGTTTTTTTTATCATAAGATGATTATGATAGAATTAACTTGGTCTAGCCAATTTTTGTCTCACTACGGCCCGGGCCTTTAGACGGATTAAATAAAAGCCTTCGAATAACGTAAACAAAAATAGATTATTACCTATATTTACTAATGTAAGTGTGTATTTAAGACATATTATTACTTATTATTTTAACTGGTATACATGTGTATTGTATATAATATAAGTAATATTAATTAGGTATATATATAAGTAAATAAAGTATATTATATATAGTAGTATATAAATATAACAAATATAGTCTATATATTTATTTAATAATAGCTATTACTATAAGTATATTAATTACTGTTTTGTTTGTATCTACAGAGGAGAACCGTGAAGTTATGGTTCCGCCGATATGAGGATTCTGGAGACGTAGAACATCTTCGACGTGGGCCAAAACCAAAGGCAAATTCATCGGCTCGACACCACGACATCGTAGCAAGGCACAAGGCTGATCCCTTCTTGTCCACCCGCGTAACAGCAACAGCACACAATGTGTGCTTACAAACTGTGAGAAATCATCTTCATGCAGCTGGTTTACGTTGTAGTAAGCCAGCGCGGAAGATTTTACTGTCCTCTGCGCACCGACAAAACCGACTACAGTTTACTAGGTCATACCTCAATTTTGATTGGGAGAACAATGTGGTGATTTTTAGCGACGAAAAATCGTTTAAGTCGGATAAGGATGGGCGTAAAATATTGTGGAGGAAAGGTGGAGAAAGGTATAAGGAATGTAACCTTCTGCCTTGTAGGACTAGTGGCCGAATTACTGTGGGGTATTGGGGCTGGATGTCTTCGATGGGTCCCGGTGAGCTGGTAGAAATACTCGTATTATTGAAAGTCTGGTGAAGTGATGTTATTGTTATGCACTTAGAAGTTGTCATAATTTCTTACTATCTAACATGTTAATTCACTTCACCTCTAATATTACTTTAATTCAATTTATATACCTACCTACCTACTTTGACAAATTATTTACGTCCATCCATAACCAACAAAAAACTTAGTCTTTGTCAAAAAATCTGGTAAACAACAGTGTTTTACTCATTCGAACGTCTAGTATGAATAGCTATAGAATATGTGAAATCATTGTATCGGTCACACAAGTTTTTTTTTGCTAACATACAGCCCACTCCGAATTGAACCTTAAAACAACCATTGTAAGGAAGAAACATATTGGAAGAAACGTGTGGGACCATTTGCTAGTAAGCGTTAAGCTCGCTCATTCCAACCAATACCAAATAATTATATGTTTACATAATAAAAAATCTAATTAATTTAATGCTTTTATTTAATTTACCTTTCTACTTTTTTGCTTGAGTGATTTTATTGGCCACAAAATTAATTTAATAAAAAACAAAAAGTAAAAAACAGCAAAACAAAATTCCTCAGCAGGGTTCGAAGTTCGAACTCACGTCAAGGAGGTTACATCAGTAGCTATCGCAGGCGCTTACACCAACTAGCTATGAGAACTATGTTACATTAGTCTAAAATGTTGGGTCTAATTCCTTCACTGTGAACCCGTTTATTTTATCTCTAACCGTGAATGTATCATACGTATACGCACACAATAATACTGACAGTTACCGATGTTTGCGTGATGTAAACTAATTAACATTGCCGAGTGTACCTATTACTTAGTAACTGTGTTGTGGAGATCAGATAGGCAGTCGCTTCATGTAAAATACTGGTATTCAGCTGCATCCAGTTAGACTGGAAGCCGACCCGAACGTAGTTGGGAAAAAGGCTAGGCAGATGATGAATAATTGGATCGGGTCGTGGTTGAACGCGGCGAAGGTGAGGCGACGATATAGACAGATTTGCACAGCAGAGATGATTAGAAATCGCCAGAGATAGGTAAAGGTTTGAAAGGAATTAGGGGAAGCCTTTTCTCAACAGTAGGGTTCAAAAATATTATTTAAAAGCCTCTCGCCAAGACCCTAAGGATATTTTGTCGGAGAAAATGTTTCCCTTTGAGCTAAGTTTTCTCTTAAACTATAATAATCGCAGAACATACATGGTGGTATTTCGGAAAGCACATGGTGAGAGGCACCCTGGATAATGGGATCGACCTTGACATCGGTCGCCAGGTGGACAGCGATGATTGTGGTCTATGATGGGACTAGCACAGCTGGACCATGCCTATTGATTTTTCCTTCGAAGTTTGACGGGTTATAGTAAACATAGACGCTGGGAAAATGGGGAGTAAAGTTTATTTGCAACCGTTAGAGATTCCATAAAGCTATTATAACCTCTTATAATTCCATTCACGTTGCCCAATCCGATCCTACCTGTGGAGAAGGGTCCGACTTCCCTTTTAATAATTAAATAACATGTTTTTGTTAGAGTAAAGTTTTACGCGTGGAAATTATCTTATGTTATCTTTTGTTCTTAGAGGAATAATGAAAAGGTTCAAATGGATTCCAGTGTTACGATAATATGACGTCACCTAGATTGAGCCAAGTCAAAATTAAGTCCCTTCTTCCTCTTGAATGTTTTTAATCGTTTATGTTCCGATGTGAAAGACAGGCGCGGACAGGGGTGTAACTAATTTGGGTAAGCAGCTCACATTGTCAGGAAAAATAATATGCTCACATCAGATCAGGATCTATTTGAAGGAATTTTTGATTTGCTGCGCTGAAAGTAAAATAAACGAGAAAATTGTTATTAAAAGGTTTGCGAGACCAGAAAGAGGTTCTGCTATTAAAAATACCAGTGCGTGGAGGCACATCCCTGACAAGGTTTTAATAAAATAATTCATTTTCTTCGACAAAACTTTCTTGACTCTTACGAAGAAAGGCAAAAATACCTAAATGAACAATAAGAACTGCACTTTATTGGCCACATTCACATTTATATTTATTTGGGTGCAAACATTTTGGGAACAATTTGTGTCTCGGCGTGGAAGCCACTACGAAGGAGTCTTGTCACGAAGCAGACATAACGCCTCCGCAGTTAGTTTACACTGCTTTCATTTGGCTCTAGCGATCAACCTTAGTGTTTTATGAATTCTCCTTTTAGTGCCGATTAGACCTTTGTTGTGAGTGAGGTTAAGTAATGAAAATTGTGCTGAGGATGTTAGGGTTCTGAGTATGGGTGTAAATCTGGTCTGTTTATATATTTGGTTCATATTTTGACGAGGCATTAAAAAGCTTGGAACGTGGTAAAGGACGGAGGATGCCTACCTTTGATAAATTATATTTTACTATGTAAATTGTTACACTTTATTACGTCAAAAATTATGTTTTAAAACTAGACGAGAGTTCGATGTTTCCCATTCCGACTACTATGAGATGAAAGAAACAAATAAATAAAATTGAAGTGTCTGTTTATAATGTCAAAATATCAGCTTTTAACTAAATGCATATGAAAGATACATACATTTTGTCTTTCCGTCTGTTTTTTCCAGCTAATCTCCGAAACGGCTGGGCCTATTTTTACTGGACGGGATTTTCACTTGCAGTTGGCTAATATTATAAGGAGTAACATAGGCAACTTTTTTTTAAAATATGTTCCGCGCAAATCCCCATGATATCGAATATCTCTCTCTCTCTTTAGTCGGCCCCTCATGTCTGAGGGTCGTGGTCAGCTTCGGAGTTGCATCTAGAGCGGATGATCCGGCTCCACCGGTTTCTGTCCAGCGCATTCCTTACCACCGTGTAGAATTTAGAGGACGATGATGCCTTCACCTGATCGGTCCATTGTGTCGGTGAACGACCGCGCGATCGTTTGCCTTCGGTATTCCCAACCACAACCAGTTTTTCCAAACTTTCATCGCCTCTGCGTACTATGTGGCCGAAATAGGATATCCTTACTAATATTATAAATTCGAAATTAACTCTGTCTGTCTGTCTTTATGTTACCTTTTCACGCCTAAACCACTGAACGGATTTCGAAAAAATTTGGCAGAGAGATAGATTACATACCGGGGAAGGACATGGGATAGTTTTTATCCCGATATTCCCACGGATCGACACTTATGCGCGTGAAGCCGCGAGGCGCTGCTAGTCGATTATAAATATTTATACTAACTTTTCACACCTAAACCACTAAATGGATTTCGATAAAATTTGGCAAGAGATGCCATCCTTGAGAAGGGCATAGTATGTTCCCGTGGCATAATATTGGACACCCACAGAAGCAGCAGCTAGTTTTAAATAAATATATGACGGTAGGAATAATCTAACAATGGCGAATCCATTTTATGTTATATTACGTTATTAGGAATGAAATTATCCGGAAAAGAACCGGAGTTACCGACATAGCTTGCAGAGTAAGGAAACTGATATAGGCAAACTGATTAAACAAATAAACAGTTTCTTGATATTATCGTGATCGATTCTAGAAACAGTCGTTTGAAAAAAGGCTGTGTGTACATATCTTATACTAACGCTTTTCTTTATAATCGCGCTTGTGTAACCTAGTGTGCTCAAAAGCCATTAGATAGTGTCTTTGTGGTCTAAAAGCTTTGCTTCTATATTTTCTTTTGCAAAATTGTGTCCAAAGGGAATAAAAAATTCAAACACGTGATAGCTCTACGCACTAATGGAAAAGAAAACATATTATTAAAATATTTTTCATATTCATCAGGCTCAGACCTGAAAAATATTGGACCAACGAAATTAAAAAAAAAACAGTGGCACTCCGGGAGTGCCGAAGTGAAAAGAAAACACTAACAGAATACTTTGCCATCACTCACTGACATATCGGATTTAAAACCGAGTACATCCAGTGGATAGCCGAACACATCCGAATGTAGCGCGATGTCGGTAACAGTGTCGCGAGTTCAATCGTTTTTTCCCATCTCAAAAATACCCAACGCGTCTAAAGAAGATTCAAAAATATTGAAAGAAGAAATAATTGGCAATTATTAAAATGGTGGTTAAAATTACCTGTACCTGACCCAAAAGTCTAACTTGAACATAATTACATAACTTAATCTGCTAGACACCCATTACGGATTCGTTCTCTAATTACAGGACCGTTGGTATCTTAATTGCCGCAGTATTAGTTAATAGTTCTCAGACTAACTTTTAGACAATTATACTAAATCGCACTAGAATACATTAGCAAGAGTATTTACTTTTATTATAATATAAATTGATCCTCATACATTCAGCGCAAACGGAAAATTAGGGAATTCGTTTTGAAATTTAAATTTCAGGAAATGACGTAAATCTCGTCAGCCTCTGTTATGGAAAGGAAAATGACAAAACAGTTAAAAATGGAACTCTTCACAATCGTTGTTTTGTTCCATGAATTTTTCATTTGTTTTTATGATATTGGACCCAGCCTAAAATGGATTGCCACAACAAATCACAGCCATATAACAGTCCGTTTGCAACTATTTTACATCTAACAACAACCTTATTATGACGAGAATAAAGAACACAATGATTTTGGCAGACCTGTCAACGGCAGCAACCTAACAGAAACCTTATTTGAATGAGATTAAAGGTCACTGACATTTGGACTGTCATGCAAAATCAGAGGTAAATGAATTGCTTTCTACAAAACAAGGAACAATATGGAAGAGTATTTTTTGCGTCACGATGTTGTAGCATAGGTAATCCGCCTAACACGAAATATGTTGGCAATTTACCCGAGGAAAGTGATAAAACAGTTAAAAATGAAACTCTTCCTATTCGCTGTTTGCTCATGATTTTCTCATTTGTTTTAACCGACTTCAAAAAAAAGGAAGTTATCAATTCGACACGTGTGTATGTAATATTATTGGAACCGTATTATATTCACATATGACAATCTATTAGGGCTTCCAAACAAATATACAATATTTTATAGATGTATGTATGTATGTATGTATGTTTGTCCCCGCATTTCTCCGCAACTATTAATCGGATCGTGATATTTTTTTATTGTTGGCTTACATTTACTTCAACTTAGGGAACGTATAAGTTTCATCAAAATCGATTCAGTAATTTTCAAGACATGGACTAATACGTGTAAGTGTGACGGCCTGGCTTATTGATACGAGTTACGGGTGTAGTGTCAAAGGGAAAACATTTCAAAACCTTGGTGAAATTCTAGTGCAATATTTACAATAAAACCTACCCTACCCCCCAACCTATCTACCCTCCTCCCCTAACCCCTAACCTACTTATTACAAACAAATATTCCATATTTTACTTAAAACTAAAAATTACGAAATAATTTTAAACAAATTAAAAAAAAATAACCGAATCCAAAAAGAAATTAACTCAAAATTATGAAATAACTTTAATTTCGGAAGTCGGTAGCAAAAAAACTAAAACTAAAATACCCCAAGACACCGACTTCCGAAATTAAAGTTATTTCATAATTTTGAATTAATTAATTTTTGAGGCCGTTTTATTTTTTTAATTACTTTTTTTATGATGCGATGTTGTCTTCAGCTCTCTCAGGCCGGGCCAGACTGTTCTAAACAAGCTTCCAACAGGGGTCACCTTGGTGGGAGGTTTGTGGAGCCCACGGTTGGTGTTTGCGTCCACACTGTTTACAACAAGGCTCCCACCTCAGTTTGTTGGCGATTCTTTGTTTGGAAGCACGCGTTGCGATATGGCTCCTTATTTAACTAAATTTCAAAAAGTTGGCGTGGCATTAGCACTTGTGTGCGCAAGTGAGGAGAAAAAAGAAAAGAATTTGGATGAAACGTTGGCTTAAGTTTTAAATGATCCACTTTTTTCTTCGCCGATATTTCGTTCGCAGCAGGGTCAATTTCCTTTAATTTTTCGGTTAAAATTTCCCACCCAACTTTTTTTTGGCCCGTGTCCTTATACGTTTCTGAAGATAGGTCCCAAAGACAGGGCAGGTCCCTATAGAGTTCAATAAACTCACTAATAATTTCTTTTTCCCGCGTAGACGCCATTTTCGTAAACACAGTTCGTAAATATGTGCGTAACGTGCGGGCGCAACGGTTGCTGCTGCGCAACTGCCCTTGCGTGGTTTACAACAAGCGTTTACACTGTGGAATACGTGTTTACAACGGCGGCATCCACACGCGGTTGGCAACGCGCGTCCGTCCACAGAGGTTGTTGAAGGTCAAACGAATTTTTGTTGCAAACAAGTGTTTACACTGTTGTAAACCGCCGGTGGAGATCGATGTGGAGGGCTTGTTTACAACAGTCTGGCCGGGGTTTAAAAAGAACAAGCAATAATATCAAAGAGTATTTTTTCCGCCACAATATGTAACAGAAACCGCCTAACACGAAATATGTTGGCCATTTACCCGACAACTAATGTCGTAAAATGAAACCATTTCGGTGAGCAATTCAATGGACCCCTTTAATGGTTTTTACTTTAGGGTATGGATTAGATAAGCTATCGACTACCTCTTTACGAGTAATGGCTATCAACAGTAGCAGCTGTGAAACAAAAGAAAAGTAAGTAGTATTTTGTGCAGTGCAGTGTATTCATACCCTCATTTAACAATTTAACAGTGTCAAATTAATTAAATTTAATTTGACACGTTTAATTATTATTCAATTAATATAATAAGGAATATGCATGATTTTTTTTATTTAAAAAATTAATCCTCATTCATGTAATAAACAGTTTAGTAAAACTGTTTTTCGGATAACTATGAAATTAAAAAAGATTTATGAGCCATCGAAGATTTGTTTCTATCTCTTTCTCGCAAAACGAAATTTAACACGGAGTTTATATGGCCGTAGTGACATGTGACGTCACAGTCTATGTCGGATCTCTCTGTCTAATTGGTGTGTAATCAATAGTTTTAAATGCTCATATCGGCCGTGTTTCTTGACCGATTTTAATTTCACTTTTTGTCATCTCTACTACGGTATTTTCATATTTTGTTAATAAATGCCATGAAAAAAATTCATGCATATTCCCTATTCTCTGGATCAATCAAATAATTTTGTTTGTTTATTACCTTTTTCTCTTTTGTTTTTCTTTCTTATGCACACTTGTTTTTTCAGCTCATTTTCGACATTAGCAGAATAGTCGACATCGGATTTGCTTGCCATTTATTAAAAACTAGCTGCGCCCCACGGTTTCATCCACATAAGTTTCGATCCCGTGGGAATATCGGGATAAAAAGTAGCCTATATGTTAATCCAGGGTATCTGCTACCTCCATAGTAAATTTTATCAAAATTGGTCCAGCCGTTTGAGCGTGAAGAAGTAACAAACATATAAATACACACACACACTCACAAACTTTCACCTTTATAACCTTCATATTAGTGTGATAGAATAGAATATAATTCTTTGATTTTATTTTAAATTAATTTCTTCATTCCTTTGGAGACACGAAGACGAAGTATGAATTCTATATCACCCCATTGATTCCAATGATTGCATCTTGATCTAACGACATACTGCCTACTCTGATAACTATTTATATCGTCCAATTCGTGTATTATTTCGATATCTGAATCCGAATCACTCTTATAATTTTCCATATACGTAGAAATGTTCGAGGCAGACATGTTTTAAGTTTTTTTTTAAAGATCGTCACGACAGTTTCTGCCATCTGGTCAGTTCACGGTCAGTTTAAACTATACAAAGGAGTTTAACCGACCCTTTGGGCTAGTTTAAACTAATCGACGGTTTAAACTGCTAATAGTCGATCAACTACCATTGACCTTATGAAATAATCGATGCCCAGAAATTAAACTCTCTTCCGTGGTATAAACTACGATTGATCTTACGGCCCTAAATCAAAAGAAAATGTTCTCATCTATCAAAAAATGTTCTTGCTGTCATGCCAAAAATACGAATTCCGTTTGAAAAAAAAAACATTAAAACCCAGTCATTATTTAGAAAAAAAGGTTTTAACTGAAGAGGTGGTTACATTGCGCACTTCCACCTGTAGTGTGTAGTCCTGCTTTTTGTTTTTGGCTTGTCTTGGCGAGGGTAGTACCGTGCTCCCAGATCCCAAGATCAGACTTGTTACATTACATAACATTTTAGTTGAAAAACATGTTCATATATATGTATATTCCAACAGTATTGTAAGTTCGTACGCACAGTATACACCGTGATCTTCACGTTATTCATAAATTTTGTGAAACGCTTCTAAAGCTTTTACAAATTAAATCGAATAATGGTAGTAGTACTTAAAACGGCTTCGTTACATAGATTTATTTGTAATTTCATTTAGTGAAATTTAATTGAGCTATGCAGTGATCATTGAAAAATAAAAACAGCGTAGGATATGATGAAATAGCAACGAAAGTAATTAAGTTTGTTGCCAATAATATAATCGGACATCTTAGCCACATTGTTAACTTAGCCATCAGCTCTGGCGTGTTTCCGAATGGTTTAAAAACTGTAATAGTCAAACCACTGCACAAAAAAAAATGTAGGAAGGATATAGCTAACTATAGACCGATAGCTTTAATTCCTGTTTTTTCTAAAGTAATAGAAAAGATTATCTACGAATCTATTAACAATTTTTTGACAAAACATAATATATTATGCAGTGAACAAGCAGGCTTTAGAAAGAATAAAAGCATCAATACAGCCGTGTATGATTTATTGCATGAAATATTGATAAACGTAGATAACAAAACACCAATTTGTGCCATCTTTACAGATATGACAAAGGCTTTTGACTGCGTCAGTCATAAGATCTTATTAAATAAACTTAACAGATACGGTATCAGAGGAAACGTGCTGAATCTCTTAGAATCTTACCTTAGTAACCGCACACAATACACAGAGATATCCAACATCTGCCTTAAAACAAAATGTGAAAAAAAATACCGATCTGAAGGCAAAATAGTTAAATTCGGTGTACCACAGGGCAGTGTGTTAGGGCCGCCCCTATTTTTGCTGTATATAAACGATCTGCCACGTCAAATACAGCATCCTATGGTTTTATTTGCCGATGACTGTACAGCACTCGTGAAATGTACTGACATTACGCGTTATGCACAAGAGATTAGTAGCACTTTAAAAAATATTATAAGCTGGCTTGATAAGAACAACCTAGTAATAAACTTACAAAAAACTAG
Organism: Luperina nickerlii; assembly: GCA_963855955.1. Lineage (NCBI taxonomy): Eukaryota > Metazoa > Arthropoda > Insecta > Lepidoptera > Noctuidae > Luperina > Luperina nickerlii. Next base: position 7,164,591 of record OY979674.1, read on the forward strand.
TGTAATGCACTTCCACCAACGAACAATTCCACCAAATGTAAACGTACAATATGATGGGGAAGAGATCAAAGTAGTCAAAGTTGCGAAATTTTTGGGAATACTAATAGACGATCAATTAACTTGGAAACCTCAAGCCGAAGAAGTGTGCAAAAAGCTGAGTACTGCAGCATATGTCCTATGGAATTTGGCAAAAAAAGTTGACACAAAAACTGCTTTAATAGCTTACCATGGTTTGATCGCCTCGGTCTTGCGGTTTGGAATAATTTTCTGGGGTAACTGTAGCCTAAGAGATAAAGTGTTTAAAGCTCAGAAACGCTGTGTAAGAGCGATGTGCGGTCTTAAACCCACAGATAGTTGCAAACCTTTGTTTAGGTCTCTAAAAATTCTTCCATTTCCGTCATTATTTATTATGGAAATGGCAATATTTGTTAAAACAAATGCGAACTTATTCACTAAGGTCTCGGACACCAGAAAAGGCCCCGTGAGAAGCCAATATAAAAACCTTTTAAATGTCGGCGGCTATAAAACTGCACTATTAAGGAAAAGTATTATTTGTATGGGACCAATTATATTTAATAAATTACCGGAATATTTAAAAAATGACACATTGCAACATTTCAAACATAAACTTAAAGCTTTTCTAGTGGAAAAATGTTATTACTCCATTAATGATTTTCTAAATGACCGATTATTATAGACCTTAAAATTCTGTTAATTAAATAAATTGAATTTAGAATATTTAAAAAATTTCGACTAAAATGACATTAAAAAAAAAATTACTACTTTTTATTGTATTTTGTTTGACATTTTAATTGTATTTTGACAATGGAATTGTATTTTGACATTTGAATTGTATTTTGACATTTTAAACGTATTTTGACATTTTGATCTTATTTTGACTATTAAGTATTTATTAATTGTATTGAACTGTTAATTTTTAATTTTTTTATTAAAGCATCGTTTTCATTTATTTAAATTTTGCATGTCAAATCTTGGGCAGAATGTATGGCTCAACTTTAATTATTCACGACCTTTGTATACTTACCTGCATTCTAGCAAATAAATAATTTGATTTGATTTGATTGATTTGATTTGATTTGCAGTAAGAAAGGGTCTTAACTTATTTTTGACAAGTTTCAGCTCGTCAAATCTTATGAATGAAAATACGTCGTTGCCAATTCGGATAAAGGCCTATTCAGACCTAAGCGGTATTCGCTACCGTCTGCGGCAGAGAAAACCCAGTGGGTATGCGGTAATATTACTGTTCAGACCTAAGCGGTATTCGCTACCGTCTGCGGCAGAGACCGTCGCTCAGGTCGCTCTAGCCGCGGTACTTAATACTAAATACCTGAGCGAAACCCGCGCGGTATGTACCTTTACCCACAGCGGCAGCGAATATCGCTCAGGTTTGAATAGGCCTTTAAGAGGCATGCATATCGGGTATTTTACGCTAAGGTATTTAGTTTGTATGAAAATTAACAAAAAATAAGAATTCATTAATGTGTCTCTAATGAAAAATGATTATTTCCATGGTCTGAACATCTGGTCGAAATTTATGTATATCGTCCGGGATACGGTGTATAGATTACCTTAAGACCATAGACTTTTTATAGATATTCCTGTAATCTGTAAGTAAAGAACTAATTTCTGAGTTTTTTTTTCAAACATGTTATGTTCAGAAGCTTCGAAGATAAGTGCGGGGGAATTTACATATATTTTATTTAATTATTTTAAAACTGTTTATTGTTTGTGGGTAGGCAGGCATAGGAGTAACATAAAGGTAAGGTAAGGTAAAGTCAAATTGCCGGGTCAGCGGGATTGTCCGAAAGGGTTACCGCTGGCCCGGAACATAAAGGGCGAAGGAAGAAACACGGGTGGGTTTTAGTCAGTAAGAGTCTGACACTCCCTTCCGCTCCACCCAGAGCGGGAGGAGTCATTTGATGACTTCCCATCCACAAAAAAAAAAGGTAAAGTCAAATGTCTGAGTCAGAGAGAGTTACATCTTTCTTTTGTCTCATGTAACGTCATGCGCTTAAAGATGACGCGTACTTGAAATTACATTCTCAATTCTCGTCCAAATATGGACCTTCAAAAACAACGGCTTCAAAATCCTATAACAAAGTTTCTAGCAGACACCGTTTCAGAAATAACAATATTTCTATTTCACCGAGTGAAATTTCGCCTTTCTTTATAGAAAGTAAGTGGACCATATAATACAACGAGGTGTCTTATTTTCTTGGTCTCAAGTGTAACACTACAGAATTGGGGTTGACGGGATAAAAGTACTATCGTCATGTTGATGACACGATTTTATTCGAAGTGTAGGCATTACAGTGTAGATAGTTTGTGATCAAGGTCTGCTTTTTGAGGTAAGATTCGGTTTGGCAGGTCCTTCAAAGTTCATTTACACGTCTAGCTAAGAATAAACTGTCGTTTTTATGGTATTGGTTTCGATATAGATGGTACTTGTTAGGGAATGGTTTCAGATGGGCATTTGAAGAAAGTAACTACCGAATGTCGTTGGAGCCATGTTAAAAGACTTACTTTTCGAGTTTGTTAATAAAGGCTCCTACAAACAGGCGCGACACGCAATATAATCGCGCGCGACACAAAGGCACAGCTCGTTGCGCGACTTGCGGTTCCTTTGTGTCGCGTGTCGTGTCGGGCCTGTTTGAAGCAACCGTAAGTCAAACGTTTAAAACTGTTTGCAAAACAATAATTATTTTTGTGAGTAAAATTTTCCAATTATATTTCTGAAAACATACATAAAAACATCCCGTCCTCTTCCGATGGGGGTCGGCAGAAACTACAGAACGCTACCTGCTACAATCCTTATTGTTTTGTTTACGTTCATCAGCATAGATATTCACAACCACTCGATACACTTCCGTATCGTATCGAACATCAATCAATGTTATCGCAGAGTCCTCTAAACGCAGTTCACAAGTCCAAAGCCCAAAAATGTTCTCAATTTAAATCAAATAGACGACTGCTATTCTTTCGACAGCTGTTTGCCGTCGGGGGCAAATCAAATCCGTTATCGAAATGTTTCATTTTCGAAATGGTAGTCTGTCGGCGGGTTGTGAATAGCTATGCTGGTTATACAAACACGTCGCCGTCACGCGTCGGTTGCGTGAACTAGGCACCTGACCATTCTGAAGAACATCACCAATAGTATAATCAGCCTCTAGTGTTCCCACTGCTGGGACATAGGCCACTTCTCGGTGAGAGGGAGTGGGCATGGGGTTTCTTGCCCGTTCTTCTCCAAAGGGCAACTAGCTTCATATTTTCTGACTGACCGACTTCTTGACAGTTCAAAAGTGCCTGTAAATAGTTTAATTGAAGTAAATACTTTGAGTTTCAGTTTGCCGTAACTACGCGGGCCCATCGCGGGTTGGTAGATGTCACTTGTCTTCGAATTTTTGGTTCTATAGGACATGCTATTGTTTTGAGAACAGTGATGATGAAATTATTTACAGAAATTAAAGCGCCTGTCTGGGTTCGAACTTACGACCTACAACTCGTAAGTTGCGGCCAATAACACTGTGCCACCACTGCTTTAGTCTATCACCAATAATCTATACTGATATTAAAAAAGCTGAAGAGTTTGTTTGTTTGGTTCAACGCGCTAAACTCTGGAACTACCAGTCGGATTTGAAAAATTCTTTTTGCATTTGATAGCCCAATTCTTGAGGAAGGCTATAGGCTATTTAACATCACGCTATGACCTTTAGGAGCCGAGCAAAAAGCAAAAAAGTCAGAAAGTACGCTAAGCAAAAACGAAGTAATAGCGCGGACAGGCGATGCGATGCGACGGGGTGGGTCAGAGTAACAAGAAATTTCACGCGGACGAAGTCGCGGGCAGAAGCTAGTGTCACTATGAATGTCCTTCAAGGGCATCCCCTCCCGCCGTCCCTCCGTTCTGAAACCAATGAGTTTATCAATAACAGTAGAAGTGTTGAAACTCATAGTTTCAAAGCTACAGGTTTAGTTACAAGGTATGGTACTTAATGCTACGGCTACATTGTCATGATAACGCGAATTACACTTCACGCGCCGCTCTCGCACACCGCTTGATATGTCTTGCTGTACAACACAGAGCGTGCGAAGTGTAGTTCGCGGTATCGCGACAATATAGCCGCGCGCAATAATAATAATAAACCATTTATTTTCTGGTAACAAAGACCCATAGATACATACCTTAATCTAAGTTTACATATTAATACTAGGAGCGCCCCGCGGTTTCACCCGCGTAAGTTTCGATAAAAAATATCTTATGTGTTAATCCAGGAAATGGTCTACCTATGTACCAATTTTCATCCAAATCTGTTTAACGGTTTATGGCTTCTTCAAACGGGCACGACACGCGATGAAATCGCGTGCGACACAAAGGATAGCAACAATTTTGTTAGGAAATAAAACATAATAACTATGTTAGTATTAGTCGCACTGTCTTTGTGCGTTCCGGTGGTACTTGTCCGCGAAAGCGGCGGAATACCACATCCTGCGGCCAAAAGCTTTCTTCCATCACCAGGTGCAGGTAGCATGTTGGTATGCGCAGCACAAACGTCTTAAAGTTGACATTGCGATGCGATTCCAGCAGCTGTACTCTCGGCGCGTAATGTGCTTTGGCCATTTCTCATGTTGAAGTCAGAAATTGCGTACGATTAGGTTAGCCGCTTTCCCCTCTCCCTAACAAGTACGATCTTACCCATAGGCCGACCACATAACTGAGACGTTGCCTGAGGTAGCAGCGCGGTGCGGGAAGGGTGTGGTGACGTCATGCGAGAGTTCAGTGATTCGTCAACTTGTGACAACTGTCACCCCTCCCGCACCGCGCAGCTACCTCAGGCAACGTCTCAGTTAAACGGTCAGCCTATAACTTTAAATCAAAACAATAATCAATCTCATCTCTCATCTCTCTCTCTCTCTCTCTCTCTCTCTCATCAATCTTTTAATCATAATAATTATAGCATAACATGACGCCTGTAACCTTCGATGGGCTAGACAGAGGTGTACAGTACCCGGCGATAAATATCGCACATCGACCTTTGGAAAGAGACAATCGGCTTATTTCGGCTTCGTAGAGCGTTATCTTTGTCGCACGAAATACAAACAGTCCGGTGTCTATTAGGAGCTGTTAAAACAATTATGATTTGCTTCTTTTTATAATTATTTTTATTCTTTGTATAAAATACAAAAAAAGGTAAAGGTCGATGTGCAATATTTATCGCCGGGTACTGTACTTGTATTATATCCACATTTTGCCAGCTGTTTAAGTCGCACGTAATAAGGGGGCGAGCCTGTCGCAAAACCACTACTGAAAAACTTCTGGTGGAAAAACCCAATTGCACTTCCCGACCTGAGAATGGAACCCAGCACCTCATGATCATCAGTAGCATCAATCATAATAAACTGGTACTCTCAAAGGCGTATGGTATTTTTCAGATGTCCTGTGTATCCTTATTAATGTTTTTTTTTTACGAAAGTAGTTATTTTTCCACTCTGAAATTGGCATTTTTGTTTTTGTTTGATTGTTGTTGTTTTCACGTTTTGTTGTGATATGTATTGTCATTGTCAATGTCAGTTGTCAAATAATAATGTGCGTTGTCTTTGGTGCCTGGCCCTGACATCAAACAATAGACAAAATTGTCAACATTTTCTATGATTGAGTACGAGGCTTTTGACTACGTTATGTGTGTGTATTTTATGTTATTTTTTAATATTTTTTATTTTTATTTGTAATGTGCGTTTTTGTTTGTGCAGAATAAACTAATTTTCTTTCTTTTCTTCTTTCTTCTTTCAGATAGAAAAAATAAATAAAAAAGATAGTACAAAGACAAACATATAACGTTTCTTTCCTAGGAAAGTTTTCACCTCTTTAAGAGGCTTCTATTTTTAAAGCTGACCCATGTTACCTCCGAAGGGTAAAAGGGTATCTATGAATATTTCGTAAGACTCCTTTTAGAGTTCTGTAGAAACAAAAGTTCAAACCTACATACATTATTATTGTTACTGTATGAATAATAATGACTAAATGACCTATGTTTGGTAAACGGTAAGTACTATAATTGTTATAGTGAATACGAAAGACGTTATTGGACGATTTCTTAATTTTATATTTATTTACAATTTTATTGTACACCAGAAAATACATAATAAAAAATACGATTATGAATACAAAACATATAATGGGCGGCCTTATCGCTTTCTGCGATCTCTTCCAGGCAACCTTGATTACCCTGGCAACCCTGATTGACCTTTATAGTTTCTTAGCAGTTTAAGTTATATTTAAATTACTTATTTGCTAACAGGCTAGATTGTTATGTAAATAAAGTAACACCAACTGTGCTGCTTTATAAAGGGGAAAAAAATTACTGAGAATAGGGGACTATGCATTTAAATAAATTCAATTTTTTTTATAATCCGTTTGATTTCAGAATTATGCCTCCATATATATTTTTGATTACAATTTCTTTTAGAGCAAGAAATTTATTTAAAAAAGTGCAATAAAACTTTAGGAACTTAAAATATTTGAAAAGCGACAGCATTAGTCAGAGCAAATTTGATGTAAAAGGTTATATTAACAATAAAATGTCAGTGTGTTATAGAGGAGTGTTTGCGACTCAGTTCGTTGTCAATGTTATGAACTTTGACGTCACACCAAGCGCGTCAAAATTGAGGGCATTTAAGGTGCGGCATGTCAGTTGGCAATTTTTTTTTTTTTTTAAGTAATTGTAATTGATTTTTTGGCGTTGAATATTTTGATAAGTTTGATTGATGATTGATGTTCGATTCGGCACGGATGCGTACAGAACGGTTGTGAATAGGTAAGAATCATTTGTTGTAGTTAGCTTATCTTTTTATTTGCACGTGTTTCTGTGACGATAAAACATATTTATTTCTTCTATCAATGAAAAGCAATAAATGACTCATTATCATGTATATGTGTATAATCAGCATAGGTATCAAAATCCTACCATAAATAACAATCTGATCGAATCATTGTAAAATTTTTTACTTCAGATTCTGAAGTAAACAATTTTACAGGAATTCGATCGAATTTTATTATGAAGTTCAGAATAAAATTCAGGGAAATTCGAAATCTATAACATAATTCTTTCCATATCCTTACTAGGATTCCCCTTTCGCTTTGTGCCTCCAATAAAAAAATTGATATTCATGTCCCGTTTCATACAAATAATATCGTATGTTTTATTTACTGAACAGGATTCCGCTGACGAACCCTTTTCGAGAACGATACAAGATTTGGGGATATTGTTATTTCATATTACTAACTTTGACTGCCCCGTTGGTCTCGTGGTTGCAAGCGCGACTGCTGAACGTGGGGTTTTGGGTTCGATTCCCGGATCGTACAAAGTGTTATTGGGATTTCCATTAGGAATTTCTTAGTAACAGTCCGGAGTTTGGAAGTTGGCGGTTTAATACCCCGTGCCTCGGAAAGCACGTAAAGCCGTTGGTCCTGCGCCTGATCTCTCTCCGGTCGTGTCGGATTGCCGTCCTATCGGACTATGAGAGTAAAGAAACAGAGAGTGCACCTGTGTTTACGCACACACTTGTGCACTATAATATCTCCTGCGTACCTGGCTAATCTCCGTTGAGATTGACCACTGTGACTGAAATCGGTCGGGAGGCTATTTTATTATTACTAACTTTAGCGAAAACATTTGGATTGGAATCAACCCAAAGTAAATCACTAACTTGAATAGGCACTATTTGAGGTTCGAATAGGTAAATTTAATACTGACTCTAAATTTAATAATTTTTTCAAGAGCCTTCATCAAATAAAGTACCTGGTTGTTTAATTTTTATACCATCAGAGCGGTGATTGCTGTATTCTTAAGAACGTTTGTGTTCTAATCTTAGTCTCAATCTGTCAAAAATGCTTTTGATTCACCTACATTTTTGTCATTGATTGTTGTTTTTGTTGTTGATTGCCTGAGATGATTTGGAACTTTTCAATACGGTGAATTGGCTTTCAGGACAATTATTTTATGCAGAAATATTTTTAAATTGTTTTCTTTTACCCCAGTTCTCGAAAAGCTTACCAATTCCATGCTCAGTTAATGTGCTGTTGAATCTTATAGTTATACCACCAAAAAATTGATAATCAAAAATCAAACTGACTAGTATTTTCCCAATGTTGAGGTCGGCTTCCGGTCCAGCCGGATGCAGCTAAATACCAGATTTTACATGTAGCTAATGCCTATCTCCTATCTGACTTCCACAACCTAGTTACTTGGTAACATGATACCCCTTGGTAAGACTGGTGGTCAAGTTTTAATTTTTTTTTAATACCTGGATGGACCGGCTCTTGACCTCGATCACGCCTGATGGAAAGCGATGGATGAGGTCTATGATGGAACGAGCGTGCCCATAAGATGCCTAAGACACTGGAATTCCCACGCATCGACGAAACGCAGCAGGCTGCTTGACGCCGGACTTCGGTGGGAGGGTGGTCGCAAACTAGGCGGTCGCCCTACCACCGCAATGGAAGAATTGGCCAGTCAAATAAGGTGTCGTGTGTCCAGGATGCACCGAGTGCTCGGTTCAGTTGAGTAACTGGCGGAACAAACTGTGCTACACTATATTTCCTACACAATATCCCGTCAAATCCGTTTATTTGTCGTAAATATAGCACATCACATCATGTGCACACTAAACTGCCAACCAACAAGCCAAGAAACACATAACTGAACCTATTAACAGTACGTTATCGTACATTAACCGCTAGTTACTTGTGTATAGACCATTAAAGAGGGTGAGCAGTATGAATGAGACAAGGCGTTCAAATTCTAAGGTAACTGGAAAAATTTGCCTGAATTTTAGGGGTGCAAATATCGGTGTCAATGTGAGGTATCTTATAGACACCACCCTGTCTATGATAAATGATAAATGATAAATGATTTTATTTCTGTAAGTAGGTTTGCACAAACACTTTTACACGTCAATCATAATTTTTTTTAAACTAGATGAGGTCGGCGTTTCCTATCTGACTACTCTGAGAAGAAAGGCCGAAACAAACTCAGAGGTCATAGTCTCTTTTAAAGTCCAGACATAATCTTGGTCAAGTTATATGAAGACCATGTAGGTCGATGTCTGAGATGGTCTTTTGAGGAAAGAACCACACAGATTGAGAGGACCTGTCCAGTCAGTGCACGCATTTGTCAGAAATCATGCAGCTCAACTCAAGACTTAAGGAGCTCAACGATTCGACGAACAATACCAAAGAAAGGACATTTGGGTAGGCCACATGAATTACTCAAACTGCCAGACCATAGAGAGAATAATAATAAATATAAAATGCCTAAACTAAATGACCCACATCGTCTTCACATTCACAATAATTAAAATAATGTAATACTTTAAAAAGTCAGTTAAAAAAAAAAAAACATTAATGTCAATGTGTATATAAAAAAAACATCAAAAACACTCAAAATGCAGAAATTGGAAGCAACTCAATCCCAAGCCTTTGTATCCTCAATATAATCTTTAATGGTATAAAAGGCTTTCTGGCACAATTTACGTTTAATGAACGATTTAAATTTATTAAGGCTTAGATCTTGAACGTGGCTTGGTAGTTTATTATAAAAGTGTATACATTGGCATCTGAACGAGCCACCTATTTTCTTGAGCCTTGTTGTAGGTACAACATATTTGTGTTTGTTTCTAGTATTTATATTATGGATATCACTGTATTTTTTGAACAATTTTATGTTTTTATGGGCATATAAAAGATTTTCATAAATATACTGAGAAGGCACAGTCATTACATTAATCTCTTTAAATTTGTCTCTGAGAGAGTGTCTCGGACTTAATTTATAAATTGATCGAACAGCACGCTTCTGCAAAACAAAGATAGTCTGAATATCGGCGGCATTTCCCCACAATAGAATACCGTACGACATTACACTATGAAAATAACTAAAGAACACTAAACGGGCAGTCTCTATATCAGTTAAATTACGAATTTTTCTAACGGCGTATGCTGCGGAACTTAGCTTTTTTGACAGTTTATCTATATAATAATAATAATTGAAAATATAGATGCTCTTGAAATAAATACAATTATAAATAAAACACATAACTGGAAAGCAGCAGGAATAGATGGTATACACAATTTTTGGATAAAAAGGCTTAATTCACTTCATAGCACGTTAGCAGAACAAATAAATGATGTTTTAAAAGGCAATCAAAATATTCCAGAATTTTTAACTAAAGGAATCACATACATGATCCCAAAATCAAGTAGAACCCAGGATCCTTCACAGTATAGACCAATCACTTGCCTGCCAACCTTATATAAAATCATAACGTCATGTATAACTAACAAAATTATTAAACACACCGAACAATACAATATCTTGACTGAAGAACAAAAAGGATGTAGACGCGGTCATATGGGGTGTAAAGAGCAATTAATCATCGATTCCACTATTTTAAAATACGTTCAGAGATCCAGAAAGAACTTATACATAGCATACATAGATTACAAAAAGGCATTCGACAGCGTTCCTCATTCATGGTTGATCGAAGTACTAAATATTTATAAAATCAATCCATTAATTATAAATTTTCTTAAGAATACAATGGGATCCTGGAGAACTACACTAAAATTACACACTAAAACAACAAACGTATCCGTAGATGAAATAGCGATTAAAAAGGGTATTTTCCAAGGGGACTCATTAAGCCCACTATGGTTTTGTCTAGCCCTGAATCCACTCTCCCGAGCATTAATCGAATCGAAATTAGGCTTTGATATTAAGAACGGTAGGTCAATATTACACCAAATTACACATTTACTATATATGGATGACTTAAAACTATACGCTAATAAAAATACAGATTTACACGATTTATTAAATATAACAACAACATTTTCGAAAGACATAAGAATGGATTTTGGATTAGATAAATGCCGGAAACTAAATATAGAGAAAGGTAAGATTATAGAAGGAAACTACTCAACAGACACCGAAGAAGTAATAGAAGCGATGAAAGATGAAGAACTATATAAATATTTAGGTTACAACCAAGCACGATTGCTAGAACATAAGATTATTAAGGATAAACTTAAAAAAGAATACAATAGCAGAATACATTCGTTATGCAAAATGCACTTATCTAGTAAAAATCTATTTAAATCCATAAATACATACGCAATTCCTATACTCACTTATTCTTTTGGTGTAATAAAATGGTCTAACACAGAATTACATGCTCTTGAAGTAAAAACAAGAACCACACTTACACAACATAGATATCACCATCCCAAATCAGCAATAGAAAGAGTTATAATGTCCAGAAAACAAGGTGGCAGGGGACTAGTCGAAATATCACACCTTCATAAAAGGCAAATCATAAATTTAAAACAATTTTTCTGGCGGAAGAAAATCAACAGTCAATTACACAAAACAATTATAGAGATAGACAAACAATATACACCATTGAACCTTATCGATGATAGCAATATTGAGACAGTAGATAGAGCGAGACATATAGAAGAGATACACAGGAAATGGAGGCAAAAGGAACTACATGGAAGACATCCCAACGATTTACACCAAACATACATAGATAAAGAGGCTTCTAACAAATGGCTAGAGTTAAGTGAACTATTCCCTGAAACAGAAGGGTTTATGTTAGCCATTCAAGATCAAGTCATTAATACGAAAAATTATAGAAAATACATAATAAAAGATAGTACAGTAGGAAATGACTTATGCAGAAAATGTCACAGCAAACCTGAAACAATACAACATATCACAGGAGCTTGTATCACTCTAACCCAAAACGACTATACGCATAGACATAATCAACTTGCTAATATCATGCACCAAAAACTCGCAACTAAACATAAACTCATGCAGGATCCCTACACACCATATTACAAGTACACGCCTAGAGCTGTATTAGAAAACCAATTCTACAAATTATACTATGACCGCACTATAATTACAGACCACACCATATATAACAACAGACCTGATATAACACTAGTTGATAAAGTAAACAAACACACATTTATAATAGATATAGCAGTCCCAAATACTAATAACATTCAAAAAACTATCGCAGAAAAAATCAGGAAGTATACAGAATTACAAGAGGAAATTACCAAAGTTTGGAAAATGAATAGAGTCACTATAGTCCCAATAGTAATATCAACAACAGGTGTTATCCCGAAACAAATATTCAATAGTTTTAATGCACTAAATCTATCTAAATACACATACATAACACTACAAAAAGCTGCCATATTAAACACTTGCCGCATAGTAAGAAAATTTTTACAACTAGACTTGGACAATAATTTCACTGCAGTACAGAGCAATTTACCTTCCTAAAATAATAACTAGAATCTCACCTTGGTTCACACCCGTGAGATTCTGAAAATACCAGGTACTAACCTGAGAAAATTAAATTTAAAAACCATAATAATAATTTTATTTCGAGTAACAAGACTCATAGTGTTAGTAACAATATACTTACAAACTATGTTAGTAATACACTTACAAAGACAAAAACAAAAACAGAAAACAGATTGTGACAGTGACAGGTCACGTGTGCACGGTGACAGGCCCAGCCGAAACCTCACAGCAGTGGTTCACAAACGCACAATCAAGCCTGCTCGCTATCATAGACAGGATGCTGTTGGCGCTGCCCCTCACCCTACGGACCAAGGATGCGCACCGCTTCCGCATCACGGCATAAAAACAGTCCACGTGAGCTTCAGCAAACATCCCTGATGCACTGCAGTACCGAGGCAACCCCATCAACACCCTGAATGCATTATTGTATTGGATGCGAAGGGCGCCGTATGATTTTTGAGCATAATGAACCCACAGACTGCAAGTATAAAAGACGAACAGTAAGCACTAAATATAGTGCGCTTGACCTCTTTAGAGGCACGCCTGAATCTGCGGGCAATCATGTTAGCTCTCACACACAGCGCCCTCCGCTCCCTGTCAATATCCTCATCGTCTTTAAGGCCAGTGGTCAATAAGTGACCCAGATATTTAAATCGGTCTACCCTCACAAGGGGTATACCGTTCAGCTTAACTGAAGGTACTGCTTCCGGATATTTACCCCTGGCCCCAAAGACCATGACCACACTCTTCTTAACATTATATGCCAAACCATGTAGCCTGGCATATTGCTCGCAAGTGGCTACGAGTGCCCTAAGCCCGCAGATTGACGCGCTCAGCAGCACCATGTCGTCCGCGTAGCTAATGTTATTACAACACACGCCATCAATATGACACCCGACACGCATGCTGCTAAGCGCGCCAACCAGATCATTCACGTATAGGTTGAATAGCGTAGGCGAGCATAACCCCCCCTGCCTCACCCCGCACTCCAACCCATACGGCCTAGACAGAGCACCAGCCCACCTCACACTATTGACTTGGTTTCCATACCAGTATTTTAGAGTATTCGTCACCGCTGGTGGCAAATTAACCTCTTCCAACTTTCTCCATAAAATGTCGTAGGAAACCAAGTCAAAAGCCTTGCTCAAATCAAGGAAACATGCGTAAACTGGAGTATGGCGATCCGTGTAGTACTTCACTGTGTGCTTCACACTCAATATAGCGCTGTCAGTGGATAATCCTGACCTGAAACCGAATTGGTTATCGTGAACACGTATATGACTACTAAGTTGAGCGTTGAGCACACCGTCAAACACTTTCGACATGACTGTGGCAAGAGATATTGGCCTGTAATTGTTCTTATCGCCCATGTCACCAGTCTTATTCTTGACGATAGGCACCACTGTTGTTTTAATCATGTCACTCGGCATATAAGCATGACCCAGACAAAATGTAAAAAGCATAGCCAACACTCTTGGCAAATGTGGACCAGCAAATCGGAGATGTTCAATGCTGAGACCATCATGACCAGGAGATTTTCCTCGACGCATCGTGTTAATTCTGTTCAAGAGCATTTTAGCAGTAATTTTAACTCCTAGGTCTTTCCGTGGCTCAACATTGAGCGTCGACTTAGATGGGCCTAATGGTGACTGCACACTGAAATGGTCCACAAAAAGGTCAGCTATTTGTCTAGCATCACTCACGCCATCAACACAAACAGGGAGGCTAGGCTTGCCCTTCAGTCTATTTGTATGTTTCCAAAACGATCGGAAATCGTTCTTTGAATGCTGTGAAGCCAGAATATCCATTTTAATTTGAGTCTCATGATCTTGACACCACTTCAACCGAAACTTAAATATCCTTCTAGCTTCACGCATTTCATCAAAAATACGTCCCGATTTCGGCATACCGTTATCTAGCCAGCATAAAAAATTACGCCTAGCCTCCCTATGCGCACCGCTCACATGGGTGAATATCCCAGCAGCAAATTTTACGCGTCCACGTTGAGAATCGAGGTGTTAAATGATAGGATGTTTCTTATTTTTTTTTATAGTAAGCTACGTAACTTGTTTCAATTAGGGCCACATTTTTTTTTATAACTGTGTATTTAAATAAATAGGGAAAAAGTAAATCGCCTTAAAATTCAAGTTAGGTGGCTTGTCCCAGCTCCATTTTTTGATATAATTGCATTCACCAAAGCAACAATTTGCTGTACAATAAAAAATAAATAAATTCGTTAGTATATGCTTAAGACACATTATCTAAAAACAATAAAACCATATTAGAAAATCTAATTTAAAAGCACAGGGTAGTCGATCAAAGTTTGTCCAAGTAAAAATCAAAATTTTGGTGGCACTTTTTCAACATACTATAAAATGAAGCTTCGTGTTCGTGCGTGTGCGATCAATCACATTTTATTATTTCACATCTCTCAGTTGTGCACTTGCGCGTAACAGGTGTGTGATTAGTGCTATGATTTTCCGCCAAAAACGTAAGTATCATCTTGGGTGGCACGGGGGACAAAAATTGTTCAATTTTTGGTGGATCGATTTGCTGTTAATTTTAAAGTGTTTTAATAGTAAGCTACACATTATAGATAGTGATTTGGGTTACGCATAAATCAGTGATATTAATTTAATTGTAACTAAAAACCCCTATTTTTAGAGATTTTTTTTATATCTGGTTTCAATTTTGGTGGCTCAATTTTGGTGGTTTTGGTGGCGTTTTCACGCCACCGGTCCTTATTTTTCACGTAAACTGAAGAAAAAATTTCGCGACCAAAATTGAAAAAATATTCAGTTTGTTGATATTGACCCTTAACATTGTGTAAGACATCTGAAATCATTAAATGTTCAATACAAATATTGTTTGTTATTTTTGTATTAAGATACAAATTTCGCCACCAAAATTGAAAAAATATTCAGTTTGTTGATATTGACCCACATGCATGTTCCAGTTCCACGACTGCTCCTTGCTTTCTAGGACTTCCCGCATACGTCATTGTCTCAGTAGCCGACTCGCACAATGCACTAACAATTTTACTATACATTGATTCTATTACCCGCAAGTGGCGAGGGTCATTACAAGTCTGACCACTACACTCTCTAAAGTCATCCGGGAAGTCAATAAGTCGCAATTTCTCATGACATTTTTTGTTATAAGCCTGAATCTGTTCTTGACTTCTTTCTCCCCAGATCACCCTATTCACTTCAATGGGAACATTTGGTTTCTGAATCTGAACAAAACTAAGGTCACACACAATAATCAACGGAAAGTGGTCAGACCATTGCACGTCATATTTTACATAAGATTGCATAACAGTAGGCACAGCCGCCGCTGTGACTAAACAATGATCAAGCCACCTTTGCGATCCATGAGCATCACTAATAAAAGTGTGGGTATCCGAACTAAGACCCAACAACTCAGTGTCAATGCATGTCCATTGTTGTTCGACACAAAAACTTGAGAGTTCCGTATAAAATAGTTCCGTTGGGTGCGAATTGAAATCACCTAAGACATAACAACATTCTAAGTTACAACTGTCAATCATTGCACTCACCGAGCCAAGACAGTCCGTGAACTCCGACAGGTTAAAAACGTCATCGGTCGGCATGTACACACTCACCACTAGTATAGATTTATTACTTAGTGCAATCTTCACAGCACAAACGCGCGGATTATGACACTCGATAACCGACACATTACTAAACATTACTTTTCGCCATAGAATAGCCACACCACCGTAGGGCCTCCCACGTATTAGTCTTGACGCTGAATCCATGCCTGACGTACCCGTCGAACTGAACTCACTGCTAATAGTGTCCAAATATGACTGTTCCTCCGCCAGCAACCAGGTTTCTTGAAGTGCTATTATGTCCGCACTGCTGCACAAGTCTCTGATGTAATCCGCCGAACGTTTTACATTTTTACAATTAAATGTGACCAACTTGCATGCTTTACTATCCATTAAATACCGTGTTTATTGGGCCGTTTCCAGTACAACTAGCTTGCGCTGCTGACTTCGGTTTAAAGTGTACAAATTTCCGAAATATTATACCCTGAGGCCACAACTTATCGTCAAGGAATGTTTGTACTTGCGATTGTGACACAAAGAATTTGTAGGCATAGTGTTCAGACTGTCTTTTGCAGTTTATTTTCTGTAATTTAACAGATACATGCGTTTTCCTTATAATATAATTAACTATATCAGCCTCTGTCGCGCTTTTGTGCACGTTCGATATAAATATAGGAACATTCCTTTCCGCAGCTCGAAAGTTCTCTACAGAATCATTCGCAACTCCCCTCATTCCCGTTAGGCGGTTTTTCAATTTGTAACGTTTCTTCTTTTTAACTTCCGTCCATCCTTCATCATCAAGTCTATTTTCTTCGAAACTCCGTTTGACAACATCAACCGCAGTTTCTTTACGCTGCTCACTTAACAGCTGACCGGCAAACCGGTTTGTTATCTTGTGAGGAACGGACGACGTCGACACCGAGCGCGGACTACTTTTACCGCTATGACTCACTGTTGCCGCTTCGTGCAATATGTTACCGCCATTGTTAATATCAGCTGACAAAAAGTTATCCTTATTTATGCTTGATATCCACTTCGCATTTGTTGATTCCGAGACTATTAAGCTGTCACAACGCTGCGTTCCAGATTGATTAGAATCACTTTCATCCAGCGTACATGCACCTCTTCTTGTATTTACGTTATGGTGGGTAGGTGGAGATTGAGACTTTGACTCAAGCAATACACTTTTAAGGTCATCTAATTGACTTACTGTGACACAAGTACTCTTTAAGTTCTTTACCTCCTCTTGAAGTATCACTATCTTTTTCAATAGATCAGAAACGTCCAGATGGTCAAAGGTTATTGGAGGTAGTTTCTCTAGATTACGAGCCACAAATATCGGCAATACATCACTGTCCATGACCTTATATATATGGGGACCCCACTGAAGCTTAGCATCCAAAGTTATGCCCAAGAATACTGTGCTGTCTTCAGGATTCAATTCCTCGCCCTTTATCAACACATTAGTTTTCACCTGCCTAACGTGGGGTAGTGTAAACTTAATGCATTTGGTTTTTTTCTCGTGTAGAAGCAAATTATTAACATTGAACCAGTGGACTACTTTCGAAATCGCGCTATTTACATCGTCAGTAACCAACTGCTGACGTTTAAGTTTAAACAAAAGTGAAGTGTCATCTGCAAACAACACTATATCATGATTATCCTTTATGAGGTACGGCAAGTCATTGATATAAATAAGAAACAAGAAAGGACCAAGAATTGAGCCCTGTGGGACTCCCATCGTTACTAAAGATCCGGGTGATCTTTCTCCATTAACGTCAACGCTCTGAATCCTTTTACTCAAGTATGAAGTAAGAAGATCCAGAGCAGTATTCCGGATCCCGTAGTGGTGGAGTTTCCTGATTAACGTTTCGTGAAGAACGCAATCGAATGCCTTGGACAAATCACAAAAGATGCCCAAGGCATCGCATTTATCTTCCCATGCATTATAAATATGTCCTAAAAGTTCAACACCGGCATCAGTAGTTGAACGACCCCTTGTAAAACCGAACTGTTTGCTGTGTAATAATTTATATTTATTAAAAAATCTTTGCATTTGGTCTAAAATTAATTTCTCAAAAATTTTACTAAAGGTAGGTAGTACAGAAATAGGTCTATAATTTGTGGGGTCTGATGTACTACCTGATTTAAACAAAGGTATTATTTTACTATTTTTCATAAGATCAGGAAACTCCCCATTGTCAATACAACTATTAAATATAAGAGCAAGAGTAGGTGCTACAATGTCAATAATAGACTTAGCAACTTCTACAGAATTACCCCACAGATCTGCAGTCTTTTTTACATTTAAAGTGTGAAAGGTTTTAATTATATCTCTACATGTAATATATTCAAAATTAAAATCCGAATCGCAACCATTAACATTTTCCTTAAGCAAAGACTCAGCAACAGAAGGTGATGAGTTTAGGGATTTAGTAGTTGAAACGGGAATATCTGAAAAGAAATTTTCAAATGCCTCGGCGACTTGTGAGTCAGATTTTATTATGTTGTCATTAATAGACAGGCTGTAATCAGTATTTCGGTTACTAGACCTTCCCGCTTCACTATTAATAATGTTCCAAGTCGTTTTAATTACATTACTGCTGTTTTTAATTTTTGAACCCAAATAACGTGACTTGGCCATATAACAAACTTTTTTAAATAATTTTGAATAATTTCTAACATACAAATTAAATTCATCAGTGTTAACATAAGTCCTTTCATTGTACAGTTCATAAAGCCGTGTTCTACTTTTATGAATACCAATGGTAGCCCAATCACTGAACGATACATTACTATTAACCGAGATAGTCTTGGGAATAAAGGTGGAATCAAATTGTTTACAGTATATATTAAAAAAAATATCATAAAGATGATTAGGATCAGCATGAGTAGACAAAACTGGTAATTTATTAATGAGTTTAACTTTAAAAGCCTCCAAGCGACTTGCAGTTTTGGGGTTAACAGTGATATCCTTTTTAGCCACTTTTTTGTTTTGGTTTTGAATAGTAATCCTTTGCCCGCAATGATCAGAATCTAGTAAATTTATAATTTCTTTGTGGCTTGGTATAATATCTGTATAAATATTATCTAGGCATGTGGCACTAGTAGGGGTTATTCTTGTGGGCTCCAAAAATAGGTTTACAAGATTGTAGGACTGAAACAGACTTAAAATTTTACTACAAGAACCTGAGTTTTCCAATAAATTTACATTAAAATCACCACAAATGATAACGGACTTGTTTGAGTTACAAATCCTGTGTAACACTTCATCCATTACCTTTTCAAAGCAGTCATACAATCCTGACGGGGATAGAATTTAAGTAATGACATAGCATATAAGTTAAATTGATTACTAACATCTAGAACTGTCAGTATGTTTGTATTTGTGTCCAGTTTTCTAATAAATAAATAAATTATTAATTAATAAAGCGACTTGTTAATAAAAACAACCAATATACAAGATGTAAAAAGACGCATCACATAGCCATCAACTACGCATTTTGAAAGCCAGAAACGACTTTAATTTTTAGTGTGAATATTTGCTCTTTGCAGTAGTGCGTGTTTATGGGTGCATGCAAAAGTACAGGGGTCGTGGGGGTATGTAAAGTTGTGTTATAACATTAAAAACTTGTTTTCGTAAAACACGTCAGTAAAAGTCTAAATTTTTACCTTCAATATCTCCGTAACCAGAAGGTTCCCAGGTATGGTCAAGTAAAAAGAAATATTACAATGAAGGGGACAAAGTGACTCTTGGCTTCGTTAATTATCTTTTTACACCCGTTGTATCAGCTAGAGGTTTAAGAATTGTTTATCTCCTACTACTCGTAGTAAGAAAATGCTTGTCAGCAAAGAAGGTGACACATCTAAATGGTTTGGCTACCGCGTCTATATCAAAGAATCATCAGTCGACACAGTGTTAATTGGAATAATTGCTACTTTCTGCTGGACACAATTTAAATAACAATATGACTAAGAATAGACTGTGCACAAAATATTATTTACTTTTCTATTGTTTCACTGCTGACAACCATTACTCGCAAAGAGGCATTCGATAGCTTGTCTAATCCATACTCTAAGGAAAAAAACATTAAAGGGGTCCATTCAATGGCTCACTGAAATGGTTTCTTTCATTTTAGGACATTAGTTGTCGGGTAAATGGCCAACATATTTCGTGTTAGGCGGATTCTGTTACATATTGTGGCGGAAAAAATACTCTTCGATAACACTGCTTGTTCTTTGTAGAGAGGGCTGAAGACTACATCGGATCATAAAAACAAATGAAATAATCACGAATCGCGATTAAAAGGAGTTACATTTTCCTTTTCATAACAGAGGCTGACGAGTTTTACGTCATTCAAATGGCGAACGAATTGAGATAATTTTCCGTTCTCGTTGAATGTATGAGGATCAATTTACATTATAATTAAGAATACTTTTGCTAATGTATTCTAGTGCGATTTAGTATAATTGTCTATACGTTAGTCTGAGAACTATTAACTAATACTGCGGCAATTAAGATACCAACGGTCCTGTAATTAGAGAACGAATTCGTAATGTGTGTCTCGGTTAATTTATATAATTCTGTTCAAGTTAGACTTTTAAAGAAAGATAAAAGTATTTATTGCGACTCGTACAGGAAAATCACAAACTAAACCAAACATCATTAATCGATTAGTGGGGGGCGATAGCTTTTATTATTCCTTCAAGAACAATAGGTACTACCTATGTATTATAATAACCTCGCAAAAAAGTTTTGTAAATCTCGAAAATAAATCGCAAAAACTAAATTAAAATCTGCAAAATATACAATGGGCAACCTTATCGCTTTCAGAGATTTCTTCCAGGTAACATTGGAATGGACAGTGATTTGCCTGTGCATAAAATAACGCAATCCTCCTCATTATCACAAATAGTCTCTTTTTAATACTAAATGGCTGCTTCTCATTCCTTTACTACCTGAATCAGCCTGAAAGAAGTAAATTTTAAAAGCAGACGTCCTTAAAATCGCTCCGTTTCTGTATATCATATTCATCATAATCTAAAAAAAAATATCCAATAAAAAATTAAAAAATCGATCTCAAATCGCCATAATCGAGATCAAGATATTCTGAGAATATGATGTTTTGAGAATATGATGTTTTGATTAAGTGATGATTTACGATTATGGTGATTTGAGATTATGATATTTTGAGATTATGATATTTTGAGAATATGATATACAGCGACTGAGCGCTTAAAATGAGTAAAAATATACAGACATCGTTGGTAATAGCTGCCGCATTTTTCTTTTTAAGAGCTCGACACTCAGACGAAATGAGTCTATTACTGTTCAGACAGTCCATCACTGTACGTTTTTTGTGTTTATTCAGTTCGTAACTTAGGTCCAAGACAAAGAAACTGTGGTCATCAATTCGTCTGCTAAGCGGAATCATTTTAGAAAGGGATTTGAAGGTCCGTGGTCCGTGGTCCGTGGAAGGTCCTATTGTCCACCATTTTTTTTTTCAATATGGCGGCCACCATGTTTTTGTTTGCATTGATGTCAGTTATCGCTATAGATAGGATCAAGTCGTGGCCGCCATTTTGAAAAAAAAGGCGGACTGGTAGGTCTGCCAGGGGCCTTCAAAGCCCATCCTCCATTTATATGATTGATCTTGGTAAGTACATTACAGGGAAACTAAATTCGAAGACGCGTTTCAATACGATTTGATCAAAAAAAGAGTTTGTCACCTAAGCTAATTTTAAACCTAGCCAAACCATCATCTGTTGTAGAATTCCGGTAGATATTAAAATTGCATTGCATAAAATCCAGCGTACTCTTACATTAACAGACGTTGTTTACTACTGAGGAATCAAGATTTCTCAAGGCATTAAAACTGGAAAAGAGAAAATTTAAATAAAGGCACTACTGCACTTACAGGGGCGGCGGCTATCAAGTTACCCTGGTAGGTGTCGAACCAACAGCCTTTGTGCTCGTAAATTAGCTTTTAGAAGTGCCAGTCATTTCAATTGTGAGTTCTGATATAAAAACAGTAGCAGTTTGCGTTTTGTTGCTGGCAATTTTATTTTATGAGTGCCGTAAGGATCCCTCGATTTGCAGGCAGCGATTTACTGCGTGGTAGTTTTTAATTCAGCGCTCAGTTTATCCAGGTCTTGCAGCAGGTTCAGAACATGTGATGGCATTTAAATCGAGAAGAAAATCATAACCGACTTATGGTAATTGGTAAACTAGCTTTTCTCCGCGGCTTTGCCTGCGTGGCAATCGGAAACTTGCTACCACCATAAAAAGTACCCTATCTGTTAATACAGTTTATAAACTACCTGTGTGCCTAATGTCTTTTAAGTAAACAGCGACTTGCGGTGCCTCTGTGTCTCGCGCAATTTCATCGCGTGTCGCGCCTGTTTGAAGGAACCTTAACTCAAAGGTCGATTGGTAAATATTTATTTTAATATATTTATTTATTAATAACCAACTTATATTTACAGTTTGCACCACACATACAAGTTATAATAATGGTAGTTACTAACTTACTTAAAGCTAGGGTTTCCTAAGACTGCTATGACCGCCACAAGGCGTCCGCAATTTACCGTCGGATGAGTTCACTGAAACGTTATTAATGAAAGTAAGTTGTGTGTTTTCCTTAAGACAGCTTTTGACACCGTAAAGTCCCGCCGTCACTGAAGCCGTTATGTGGTGACCACCGCTCTTCTAGAAAACTTTAGTTTAAGCTGCTTATAATAAAGAAAAAGAAAAAAGAAAATACATTTATTTCCGGCAAACATGACGCATCAACAAAACACAAAAAAAAACAAAATAAAAATTTGGGGAAAACATGCGCCACATCCACGCAAAACGGGCATCGCTCAGCATAATGTTAAGATCTTATACAACACAGAGCCCCAACTCTAGTTTTCGGCGACAGTCGGCGTTGACGTGATGACGTCAACCGTACTGGTTACATACGATTAGATATAAATAAAAAACAACAATACA
Source organism: Luperina nickerlii (assembly GCA_963855955.1). NCBI lineage: Eukaryota > Metazoa > Arthropoda > Insecta > Lepidoptera > Noctuidae > Luperina > Luperina nickerlii. Next base: position 7,187,554 of record OY979674.1, read on the forward strand.
GTACATAAAGATGGTATAAACATGAAACTGTGACCTCTGAGTTTGTTTCGGCCTTTCTTCTCAGAGTAGTCAGATAGGAAACGCCGACCTCATCTAGTTTTAAAAAAAACATGATTGACGTGTAAAAGTGTTTGTGCAAATCTACTTTCAAAAATAAAATCATTTATCATTTGAAATATATGAATTGGTACCAGGAGCAGGGGGTAAGTGGTAGTGGTATAACTTAATCATCTACTACTTAATCTCTGGAACTACTTACATAAGGTCGGTTACTGACAGTTTGATCCTTATCAATTTCCATTTGCCAATTTCGTTTTGCCCTGTTAATTACTAAATGTCTCAAGCATTTTGCTCAATATGCAAATAGGTACTGGGAAATTTAATAACAGATCTTAGTGAACCTAAATCAGTTGGAAAATCCGTTGTTAAATCTCGATGGAAGCCAGACGGCACGTACAGACGCCAGCACATCAAGCTACTACAATCTGTCAAATTTCTTTAACAGATTTTCAACTTTATCGCTAAAACATAAGGTTCAAAGTTGATTGGGAAAATTTGACAGTTTCGGGTAGCTTGATGTGCTGGCGTCTGTACATTTATTCATTCTGCCTAGCGTTTTACCAATTATGTTGGGGTCGGCTTCCAGTCTAACCGGATGCAGCTGAATAGCAGTATTTTACATGGAGCGACTGCCTATCTGACCTACACAACCCAGCTACTGGGAGACACAATACCCCTTGGTAAGACTGGTTGTCAGACTTTCGGGTTTCCGACGAACCGTAACGACTGTCGAAGATCCAAGAATGACAGCCGGGACCACCAGGGACGCTCCTACGCACGGAGGGATCTAGGTATGTAAAGATGGTGACCCATCCATGGCCCGACCGCTGCAAGCTTAGCTTAACCTGATCGATCGACCTGTGTTGCTGTTATGACGACACACACTGTGATCAGATATAATTCAAAATTTTGTTAATGTTTACTTACACGAGAAAATATGGACACTGCATAAGACAAAATACATTATAATAAGTTCTAAACAAAATAATTCATACTCTCAAAATGTTTTCATTGAAAGTTGTTAAAAACTCCTTTAAACAACGAGATAGCCAAGCACTTTATAGATACATTCTAAAACACTATATATTTGAAGCCAAGTGTTCTAAAAATATCTCTTGTTGGACAAAACTTCATATCCGCAACGCTACTGTTGGCCATATCCGTGGCGTGTCACTAACATTCTGAACATCATATAAAATAATACAGAAAACCTATCCCTCAGACCTCGCTATAAAACGGCGATTCATTGAAAAGCCAACTTCATACTGGTCGAAAAGAAAAAGGCTAACGCGGGAGATATTTTCATTTTTCTCCTCATCTAATTGTGCCTTGTTTTGTAAATGCACTATATATACGAAGTGGAACTTCTGCACCAATTTATTTTATAATCTACACAAATTGAGTGTTCACAGGCGACAGTGTAAAAAGCTTTAAGCTCAACTTTTCTTGATACAATTTTATTTTTGTCCAGTCACTAAACAAGCGAAACCACTGTGCGCGTTGGAACTTAAATGAAATTCTAAATGTTAGTGGAGGAACATTTTTGTGGATGTACCGAGCTAGATTTCTAAACGTTTTGCATTTACAAGAAATGTATCTAAACTTTTTTCATAGTTGACTTACAGTTGTAACATTTGATCTATACTTCTATAGGTACTAATACATAAAGCTGAAGAGTTTGTTTGTTTGGTTGAACGCGCTAATCTCTGGAACTACCAGTCGGATTTGAAAAATTCGTTTTGAATTTGATAGCCCAATTCATGAGGAAGGCTATAGGCTATTGAACATCACGCTATGACCTTTAGGAGCCGAGCAATAAGAAAAATAGAAAGAACGCTAAGCAATAAGCAAAACCGAAGTAATAGCGCGGGCAGGCGATGCGATGCGACGGGGTGGGTTGGAGTAACAAGAAATTTCACGCAGACGAAGTCGCGGGCAGAAGCTAGTTAATAATAATAGCCTCCCGACCGATTTCGGTCACTGTGGTTAATCTCAACGGAGATTAGCCAGGTACGAAGGAGATATTACAGTGCACAAGTGTGTGCGTAAACACAGGTGCACTCTCTGTTCCTTTACTCTCATAGTCCGATGGGACGGCAATTCGACACGACCGGGGAGAGGTCAGGCGCAGGACCAACAGCTTTAAGGCTCCTACAAACATGCGCGACACGCGATATAATCGCGCGCGACACAAAGGCACCGCTCGTTGCGCGACTTGCGGTGCCTTTGTGTCGCGTGTCGTGTCGTGCCTGTTTGAAGGAGCCTTTACGTGCTTTTTGAGGCACGGGATTATTAAACCGCCATCTTTCAAACTCCGGACTGTTACTAAGAAATTCCTAATGGATAACCTAATAACACTTTAGACGACCCGGGAATCGAACCCAAGACCCCACGTTCAGTAGTCGCGCTTGCAACCACGAGACCAACGGGGCAGGGCGGGGCGGGGCGGGGGAACATTATCACTTACATAGAGAAGCTAGGTTTTTTAAAACAGCGGATTCTACAATCCATCTGCGACATTAAAATCATCTATCATTCCATACACCTCCTAAATACGGATACCTCCATTCAAAACAAAAGATGTTGCAAAAAAAAATATCAGCGGGATTGTCCGAAAGGGTTACCGCTGGCCCGGAACCTAAAGGGCTAAGGAAGGAACACGGGTGGGTTTTAGTCAGTAAGAGTCTGACACTCCCTTCAGCTCCACCCAGAGCGGGAGGGCTCATTTGATGATTTCCCATCCAGAAAAAAAAAAGGTGCGAAAATAGGCCTCTTAATCTATTGAAACTCCGTACTTCGCTAGGCTTGCTCAAGATCAATGTGTAACCACTGACCTGCAGCCTACTATGGTATTTTCTCCCTACCTGCCTTTTTTTGTTGGGGGAAATCTACGGTACCTATTAGGATGCTTCTCTATAATAACTAAAATATTTAATCACATAGTTTTATCTACCTACCTACCTGATCATGAAGCAGAAATAGTGGTAAAATCACAGAATAACTAATAGTATTTCAAAAGTAAAACAGTCCAAACCACCTTCTGTAACAATATAAATTCTACTATAATATTTAGTTGAGATAATCAACCATTTTCCAAACCACTTTCTGTAACAATATAAATTCTACTTTAATGTTATTAGTTTATTTCCGTTAAATTCTGTCCTGGAACTGAACATTGATATTTACGCACGAGTAAATATCTCTCTCAGTTTATTTAACAAGAGAATATTGGTGAAAGCATTTAGTAGTGATAATTATAATAATGGTTATAATTCTGTGGTTCCTACTGACAAGGAAAGATTTAAATACCTTACTACATCTACTTACATTTTTGTTCTGTAAAATGCAACCGACAGTACAAAAATGCTAAGCTGTTATACTTGTGTAGGTATTATTATATAATACTAGAATCCGCCCGCGGCTTCGCCTGCGATGTATGTCGATAAAAACTATTCTATGTCTTTTCCCGGGATGCAATCTATCTCTCTTCCAAATTTTATCGAAATCCGTTCAGCGGTTTAGGCGTGAAAAGGTAACTATCATACAGACAGAGTTACTTTCGAATTTATAATATTAGTATGTATTATGCGAAAGTAAGTTTGTTTGTTTGTTTGTTACGCTTTCATGCCAAAACGGCTGAACGGATTTGGATTAAATTTGGCACATGGGTAGACCTGGAGAAGGAGGAAGGAAAAGCTATTTTTCATCCTGAATCGCAGACAAAGTCGCGGGCAAGCAGCTACAGAAAATATATACTTATTTATATAAATAAATATATATAATCTATATCTATATATAGCAATAATAAAGCTGAAGCTGTTTGTATGTTTGAACGCGCTAATCTCTGAAACTACCTGTCGGATTACAAAAAATCTTTTTGCATTTGATAGTCCAATTTTTCAGGTAAGCTATGGGCTATTAATTTAAACATAGCACATTAACACATATAACACACATATAACATACACAACATAACATAGCACATATAACATTATGCTATGAGCCGAAGAAAAGATAAAGAGTCAGGAAGAACGCTAAGCAAAAACGAAGTAATAGATGCGGCAGACGATGCAATACGACGGGGGGGGGGATAAGAAATTTCACGCGGACGAAGTCGCGGCCAGAAGCTAGTAAAAATCATAAAACAAGTGCAAATAACATAACAAATAAATGTCGCACCGTACGACCATAAAAGGTAATAAAGTACCTAATTCAATTAGTCGATTATCTTAAAATGAGTGAGAAAAATTTGGAAAATCAAAAAGTGCACGACTTATAATGCTCATTTGATCGTATAAAAAACCATAGATATAGATATTATATTACTTAGTTTTTATTAATTAATTATAATTATAACTACTTTGAATAAAAGAGTCATTTTTGTTCCTCCTAAGGCAGAAACGAATGTAGATATAAAAAAAAAAATAATCAATTAATTTATTTTTTGAGTTGTTCCGGTCTGATCCCCTATACCCCCCTCCACCCCCCTCTCGCAAGCTCGTTTTCAGGTATCACACTTGTTTGACGCGAATTTTGTTTTAGAAATATTTTGATGTTTTTTCATGTTACTGGATTAAATCAATGTTTGAAAAGTACAGAAATAATCTCCATTACATTATTTATACAATGATATATAAATTAAGTAGGGTCTGAGTACAAGCAGGAGTATAACAATAGAACAATTGCAGAAAGGAGCCAAGTAAAGCACTCTCTAATCTAATGCTTCGCATCATGAGTCGTGTAAAACAAGAAGAAAAAAAAAGAGTAACTGTAGTAATAATATATGTATAAAATAATAACTTTCTGCTCCGGTAGTTAATTTTTTCTAGAAAATATGAGATTGGAGAGCTTTTCATCATAGCTAGCTCAAACATGACGAGAATGAGATTTAAAAATTCCCGTTTGTCATAACTAACTGACCCAGCGAAATTTGTTATTATTAACAACTTAACTGTCTATAAAGTAGACACAATAGTTAAACAATCAACATGAATCATATATGACTCATGGTACAGGGAAGTTGTTAAGATAAAATTAATACTCCAAATTTTAGTTCAATAAATGTACAAATGTTTTTTATTTATCGAAGTTAGTCATTGCGTTCTCAAGATATCACCAAAAAGCCTTTCTATACAAAATGTATGAGAAAATGAATTGTCTTTATTTTGTTATATGTGAATCTTTCCCGTTTTCTAATAGTTATTCTGCTATTCGGGGCGGAGGCAGGTGCAGGCTAACAGAACCAGTAATTGAGATAATTTAATCACCGCAGAGGAATGACAAAATGACATTCTATCGGCGATAACGATAATAATAAAGTCAAAAATGTATTGGATTGACAAAAGCTACCCAAAAGATTATGTCAATCCGGGTCAATCTAATTTGAAAGCAATTGCCTCGTCTTGCCCTCAGATACATAATTAATAATTATCCTTACATAGTACAAAACAGAGTCGCAGAAATGTCTGTTCGCGTATAACTTCCGAGTGACTACACCAAATTGGATAATTTTTTTTTTGTGTGTTCGGCATTACCAGGACAAGGTTTATTTGAAAGAAAATTACGGAAATTCGAACAAAAAAATTGCACCCGTGCGAAGCTGGGGCGGGCCGCTAGTTTAGTATAATAGTGATAACTTACAAGTCGTCGTCGTCGTCGTCGTCTTCGTTGTCGTCGTCGTCGTCGTCGTCGTCGTCGTCGTCGTCGTCGTCGTCGTTGTCGTCGTCGTCGTGGGTGCGAACCCAGGCAGGCGTTTTACTTTAATTTCATTACCACTGCATTCAAAACGGTGAAGGGAAACATCGTGGGCATCGGACACGGGCATGTCCTAGAACCAAGAATTCGAAGACATGTCACATCTACCAATACGCACTGGGCCCGCGTGGTGGATTACAGCCCACTCTCTCTAAAAGAGAAGACGCCTGTGTCCCAGCAGTGGGAACCTCATAGGTTGATAATATTGAACATCGACCTTCAGAAAGAGACAATCGGCTAATTTCGGCTTCGTAGAGCGTTATCTCTGTCGCACGAAATACACAGTCCGGTATCTATTAAGAGCTGTTAAAACAATTATGATTGGCTTCTTTTGATAATTATTTTTATTCTTTGTAAGTATAAAATACACCAATTTCCAAAGGTCGATGTGCAATATTTATCGCCGGGTACTGTATATTGTTGTTGTATTCGGTATTATTATTACTTTTCCAGTGGTTACAGTTACTCTTAGTTTTCTTTATTTCTTTCTAATTGTATTAGGTCCTTACCCATGAAATTGCTGTTTTACGTAGGAAAATCAAGATATTTTTTTAAAGAAAATTTTGTATTTCCTAAATCGAAGTATTGGTCATTAGTGAAGATGACTTTTGCCATTTTAGTGAAAGTTCGTTGACGGCTCTGCTATAAAAAACCTGGCGACGGGAAACGATGAACTCTTTAGAGGCGTTTTCACCGCCTTGTCGGATTTGAAATTTTTCCCTGTAAAAAGTTTTCCGAATTCCGGATAAAAATGGAAATTAGTTGGAGCAAGGTCTGGTGAGTATGGTGGATGGTGGAGAGTTTCCAGTCGTAACTCCTATAGTTTTGAGACGGCCGGTTGTACGGTGCTTCGACGCGATTTTGTTTTTGTTGTTCAGCGAGTTCATACGGAGTTCATACTTTCCAAGCTTTTTATCTTTATGAATTAGTATCGATTTATCACTTACGTTGAAGGCTGTTGCAGGTTTCAACATGGTTTGTGATGAATCTGCTTCTACTATGGCTTTCAATTCATCGTTGTTCCGGTAGGCCACGGGGCTCATTGTTGAGATCAAAATATCCAGAACGGAAGCGATCAAACCAAAAACGGACCATGCGTTCGCATGCGGTACCATGTCCATCCACGGTGTTAATATTACGTACTGTCTGAGCTGCATTGGTGCCCCGACGGAACGCGTATTCGAAAATAGCGCGCAATTTCTATTTTCCCATGGTTACAGAAACGGCGATTAAAAAATAATCGAAAACAAATGAAAAACTGATTTTGGAAAACAGAACGTCATGCTATATTATAAAATTAATTTGAATTTGGAATTCTAAATAGAATGAAAGATCATGTCGATCTGGCAATCATAGTAACTAGTATCGAAAATCGGCAATTTCATTATGACCTAATATATTCTAAAGGGAATGGGTCGTTTGACCTAGCACAAGTTGAAGCTACTTACACATAGCTGAAAACTTAAGCCAAACATTAGAGTTAGTAACAACAAAGTTTGTTTAGGAACCTTATGTTAAGACCACTTAGTACATTACCATAACTAACCACTTACCACCACCATACATGCTAACATGCTTATTATGCTATGCTTTTGCTAAGTAGGTATTATATTGTAGAAACTATGTAAGTACCGAATAATAGTGTAGCTTGCAACCCAAATTTTTTATTAGCTCTTATATACAGAAGCAAGTTGCCTTTCAAGTCCATGACTGATCGTTTACTTTATTTCACATGAAAGTAACTTTAGGATTATAGAAGGTTGTGGCCTTCTAACATACCTATTGATCTCAATAAATAAGTACAGCTAGGAAAATTAATTGTTACGCAAATTGTCACCATACGTTAACTTGCCGTGCTATTTCATACAACTTTTAAATGATTTTGTTTCTGTAAGTAGGTTTATACAAACACTTTTATACGTCAATCATATTTTTAAAAACTAGATGAGGTCGTTTCCTAGCTGACAACTCTGAGAAGGCCGAAACAAACTCAGAGGTCACAGTCTCTTCTAAAGTCTAGACATAATCATGGTCACACCATGTGAAGACCATGTAAATCGGTGTCTGTAATGGTTTTTTGAGGAAAGTACCACACGGATTGAGTTACGATATTATATTTTTATTTCATTAATTAACTTTGTGTAAGTTGGCATTTATGTATGTGTTTTATGTATATTTTTTATTAATAAAAACAATCCTTACTGTCAAAGAGTGATAGTTGTGATTTGAATATATGGACAATTTAAGTAGGTAGTATGTCTGCTTAGCAATTTATTTCTTTGACTTAAGATTGAAAGCACTGACAATAACGGGAGTATGAACTAGAATTATTATAAATTCCGTACACGTTATTCAGGAGAGCAACCGTCCACCTTCGAAATGCCCATTAATAAACTTTTCGGATTCATTTAGGTATGTCTTATGCGATTGGAATAAATTATATTTCGAATACATAAATTACCAGTTTTAAGCTGGAGTTTTACCTTTTTGTATAGAAATTGCTTTATTATAACTTCCGTTCGCATCGGTTTGTCTGGTTAAGTTGATTTCAAGCCTTGTCTCTTAATACCCTGGCTTAGAACTCCAATTAATATTGGGCAATGTGGCCTAAACTCAACAAGTTTTGGACATTACGGACGATCTCAATTCAATTTAACACGAATGTTTTTGGAAATAAATTAGGAAATTGGCTGCAGAAATAATTAGAAGTGAGGTCTTTTATGGTCATCGCTTGTTGAATTTAGACACCACAATACGTTACAATATACAATCATCATCTGCCTAGCCTTTTCCCAACTATGTTGTGGTCGGCTTCCAGTCTAACCGGATGCAGCTGAGTACCACATCTGTCATCTGTCTGTCAGTATCTGACCTTCACAACTCAGTTACTGGGTAATACGAAACCCCTTGGTAAGACTGGTTGTCGGACTTTCGGGCTTCTGATGACCCCTAACGACTGTCAAAGATCCACAAATGACAGCCGGGACCAACGGCTTAACGTTTCCGAGGCACAAAGAGATCTTGGTATGTAAAGATGGTTATAATACCCATCCACAGACCAACCGCGGCAAGCGTAGCTTAACCTAATCGATCGACCCGTGTGGCTATTATTACTTAGCCACAAGCCCCTCGTTACAATATACAATGAATGAGGAAAATCTCGTCTGGAAAGTTCTGAGTATAAATGTGGATGGCTATACGAGTACCTAGGAGAAGTCCAAAGGAATGATGAAAGGGCTGTGTGAAAGATGATATGGCTGGAAAGGGAGTGACTACTGAGATGACGACATATCTCTATATAACACACACACACATCACCCACACACATCACACACACACACACACCCCCACACACATCACACACACCCCAACACACAGTGTGTGAGTGTCACATATCTATGTAACGTAACATAAAATAACAATAATCAGCTTATATTGTCCCCACTAAGACATTGGGACACAGGCTTCCTCTCCGTAAGATGGAGTGGAACACAACTTCCCTTAAAATGAAACTTAGTCATAACTTAATTAAAACCAACTCTGTCGTAATTAAAGTCTCTATTTTTCTTACAAAATTTTGCAAGTCTAATTGCTTCATGACCTTTCATTTAGTTTTTAACTGTCTAGCAAGAAGTTATCACATTATTAGATACTTTTTATCCGTCGATTTATAGACTTTGTTGGCTTCTGCCCACGACTTCGCCTACGTGGACAATTTACAGGGATAAAATGTATCCTATAATTATGTTGTAAAGTATCTGTGTGCCAAAGAAGGTCACCCATTCCCGGATATATTTATTTCGCTGGCCTTTAGTAATAATTACATATTTTTAAAGTACACATCCCACATCTCTTCTCGTCCCACATACCACAGTGTCTCAAGATGAAAATACGACATTATGGCACTTTAATGTGGTCGCTCACAATGGACCTTATAAGAAGGCTAAAAGTCACACAAAGGGCAATGGAGAGGGCTATGCTTGGAGTTTCCCTGCGTGATCGTATCATAAATGAGGAGATCCGCAGGAGAACCAAAGTAACCGACATAGCCCGAAGAATTGGCAAACTTAAGTGGCAGTGGGCAGGGCACATTGCTCGCAGAACAGATGACCGATGGGTCGAAAGGTTCTGGAGTGGCAACCGCGTACCGGAAGACGTAGCGTTGTTGGAAGGTCTCCCACAACCAAAACAAGGTGGTCCGACGAACTTGTGAAGGCCGCAGGAACACGTTGGATGCGAGAATCAAAGAACTGGTTGAAGTGGAGGTGCTTGGGGGAGGCCTGTGTTATGCAGTGGACGTCTTACGGCTGGAATGATGATGATGACCAAGTTACTGGGTAATACTATACTAATACCCCTTGGCTGGACTGGTTTTTAGACTTTCAGGCTTCTGACGACCCTAAGGTATTGGTATTTAACAGGATTATTAAAAAAAAATCTCCTATTATATTATACTGCGTAAAAGAAAAATGTATTGATTATTCTTTCATTCATTTAGTAAGAATACATTCTTCTGAATATAACATTCACCTGAAATATCATAACAAAACCACGCTCACCTTTTCTAAATCTTATTTGAACAAATACTCGACTTGTAAAAAGAGCAGTTCCACACATTCTATTGTTATTTTAGTTCCAATTTTCACGGAGTACAAATATGAACCGATCTCGAGGGAACTGAGAGGACGCAATCAATCCCTTGGTAAATGTTTCTTTTGTTCCGAAAAGGAACTGTGACTGATGATTATTTGATATATCATTTTACTGTTTAAAATTCTGTAGGTAGACTCTAAAAATAAAGCTGAACTTTTTTAGGTTGTGACATTGGTGTCCTATTGATTTTACTGACACTCCTCCTCAGGAAGGCCTCCCACAAGGTGGTCCGACGACCTTGTGAAGGCCGCAGGAACCCGTTGGATGCGAGAAGCACAAAACCGATCAAAGTGGAGGTGCTTCGGGAAGGCCTATGTCTGGCAGCGGACGTCTTTCGACTGAAATAATGATGATGATGAAAGTACACCTAGAACGTATTATTTTATACTTGGTACACAAAGTCGAGAACAATTTGGTTTCGCAGATATACCTACCTACAGGGTGGAATTTTGAGATAGGGCAGTAAGGACAGGTAGTCTAGAGGCTATCTGTGTAGCTCCACATTTGGCAGTACAGGCTGGTTATAATTGCCGGTGAGTTCCATTTGAACGTTCAAGCAAGTGTCAAATATTTAAAAAAAGGTATTATTATTTTAGTAAGGAGTGCTACTAACATGTTAATGTAAAGTCGTTAATATATTTCATTCGTGCTACACACTTGCGTTAGAGTGCATAGGTTTATACTAAAATCCATATACAATAATATTCCTATACACTCCTTGAATAAAAGGATCCCACGATTCAATAGACCAGTCGCCTCCCCAAACAGATAGAATCCAGCAATCCTATTGAACAAAGAACATATAATAAATATCAATATATTCACCGACTCTTCAAACAGCTCTTTATATAAAACATAACAAACTGCTCTGCATGCCATAGTGAAGATCCTTCCATCACTAGGGTTGTGTCGGAAGCTCGCCGCCGCCACCTCCGCAAGTGCGAAACTTTCGCGTAAAATCGTACGGACGCCAGCACATTAACCTACCACAATCTGTCAGATTTCTTTAATAGATTTTCAACTTTATCGCTGAAGTTTAAGGTTCAAAGTTGATTGGGAAAATCTGACAGTTAGGTGTAGCTTGATGTGCTGGCGTCTGTACCTACGCCTAAGAGGCTTCTGGCTAAATAATAACAGCTGCACGGGTCGATCAAAACTTAAGCCGTGCTTTCCACGGTCGGTTCGTGGGTGGTTGACCATCCGTTATGCCCCATAAGATCCCTCTGTGCCTTAAAAAACACGATAAGTAGGTAAACCGTTGGTCCTGGCTGGCATTCGTAGATCTTTGAAGGTAGGTAGTTATGGGTAGTCAGAAGCCCAGAAAGCCTGAGAAACAATATTAGGGCCGGTTGTTACAAATCTTTGGTTAAAGTAACATACTTACGTCAAATAATAATGATTACGCATCCGTGTTCCATGCGCGCCTCAAAGAGATGTCAGCATCAAGTGACGGGCCCGTCAGGGCCGAAGCCTGCGGGGTCAGCGGGATTGTCCGCTGGCCCGGAACATAAAGGGCTAAGGAAGGAACACGTGTGGGTTTTAGTCAGTAAGAGTCTGACACTCCCTTCCGCTCCACCCAGAGCGGGAGGGGTCATGTGATGATTTCCCATCCAAAAAAGAAAGGCCACAATTTTGTGAAACAACGATTTTTTTGTTTTGACGATAGTTAGCGCCATTTTTAACGTATATGCGTGCGTCAAGTGGACGTGAAACATACCACCCTTACTAAGGGGTTCCATGTTACCCAGGAACTGGCTTGTGAAGGGCAGATAGGTAGTCGCTCCATGTAAAATACTGGTATTCAGCTGCATCCAGTTAGACTATAAGTCGACCCTTAATATAGTTGGGAAAAGGCTAGGCTGATTGGATCGTACCTACGCCTCCGCATCCGCCTCCGCAAGTAAACGGAGTTGTAACCGTGCTATAATAAAAAAATCTATTCCAAAACTAAGCGAAGACCCTTTAATGTGGGGGAGATATAACCGCCAGATTCAGTACCAAGTGAGCAACTGTTTAGTAAAGCTGGTTTAATTTATGAACCACCAGCAGCGCCTTGCGGTTTCACCCGCGTAAGTTTTGGTCCCGTGGGAATACCGGGGTAAAAACTATCCTTTTTTCTTTACAGGGACTCAAACTATGTCTATACTTTCATCTAAATCTGTTCAACGGTTTAAGCGTGATTGACAAACATCCAAACATGTTCACAAACTTTCACATTTATACCTATCTAATATTAGTAGGATTAAGAAATCGCCTACAAGGTGACTAAGACGCAAAAATGTGTTTGTGAAATAATAGTTTATGCGTTTCCAAAATTTTGATTTCGAATGGGTCCAAAATTTTTCCATAATATTTTTTTCCATAATTTTCCACCTCCGTTAACCTCCGCTTTTGCGGAAATTAAGCCTCCACTTCGCTAAGATGGCCTCTGTTTCAACCCTAGGGGAAACCATAAAGCTTAAATCACTATAGATAACAGTCATGCAAAATGTAAGTTACGGCGGTTGATAACATAGCGCATTTCGGTAACATTATGTCCCACATTGAGTGTAACATCACTATAATGAGTTTGTCGAACCCCAAAAGAGGTATTGAGTACTGTAGCGATATGATCAAGGTAGAATTGTAAAATATTTGGCGGAATGTAGTTTGAGGAAGAGATTTCTGCGGAGATCACGACTCTTAATATTAAGACGAGTGACGCAACCAAGGAGGAAAACACAATATTTTAGAAGGGTAGGAAGGGATTTGACCAACGATCCTAAACATAGTCTTTATTGTTTACACCAATAAAAGTGTTACTTAGGTACTGTATTATTTACAAATCGTTGATAACAATCCAGGGGCTAAGAAATAACAGCCGCACGGTTCGACCAATCAGGTTAAGCTACGCATGCCGCGGTTGGTCCGTGGATGGGTGACCATCTTTACATACCAAAACCCCACCGTGTCTCGGAAAGCATGTTAAGCCGTTGGTCCCGGCTGTCATTCATAAATCTTTGACAGTCGTTACGGGTCGTCAGAAGCCCGAAAGTCAGACAACTAGTCTTACCAAGGGGTATCGTATTACCTAGTAACTGGATTGTGGAGGTCAGATAGGCAGTCGCTTCATGTAAAATACAGGTATTCAGCTGCATCCGGATAAACTTGAAGCCGACCCTGACATAGCTGGTAAAAGGCTAAGCAGATGATGATACGAATCCATTTAGTTTTTCAATAAGGTAGGTAATATGCACTACGATTAATATAAGCTACATGTCTAGTAGGTAGTAGAAATCCTAGAAATATAGAAATTTTTGGAGTAAATCTAGAATTTTCTTAACAACGTTATCACCGCTGTATTATGAGTACTGCTTTATGTCAGACCGTGACAAAGGGCGCGTGTTTCTGTAAGAAAATAGTATTTGTATTTGTAAGCATTTCTCTATTACATTTTTTTATGCTGCTAGCTATGGGGTGAAATGGTAAGGATTTTCCTGGTATGTGGGCTCCTCGTTATTGCTGATACGAAGGAATTATAGGTATTTCATGGTTATTTCATTAAGGAATTAAGGCTTTCAGATATGTGTAATTTATAGTGATTCAAAATATACTTTTTTTATGTCCACATTGAATTTATGTTAACACACGAAAAATCATTATCTGTACTGTATTTCTGTTGAATATGTATCTAGTGTTTTTTTTTTCTAATGCATTCTACGTAAATAAATAATATAAGAACCGTAATAAATAGAATATTTCTAGTAATTTTTGCGAACCGCAGTACTGTACTGTAAACGCACTTTCCAGCTCACTACTGTATCCGTAGTGGAAAAGAATTCTGAAGTTATGCTGCTTATACGGAAATGAACTGAATTGCTGCAAAATAGTATTGCAGGCCTATTCACATTTATGTGAATACTAGGTACTTCAGTACTTAATTCTTCTCGGTAAATGGAGCTAGTTAATAGTCACTGTCAGTGTCACAGTGAACAAATGGATTTCTAAATCACCGTGTTTCAATTCCACCGAAAAGGCACAAAACCGAGGGGTAGTTGTGTAATTAACAGTAAGAGTAGCTTTGGTTTTTTTTTTCAGGATGGGATTCAAATGACCTCGCCCGCTCTGGGTGGAGTGGAAGGGAGTGTCAGACTCTTACTGACTAAAACCCACCCGTGTTCCTTCCTTAGCCCTTTATGTTCCGGGCCAGCGGTAATCCTTTCGGACAATCCCGCTGAGGACAATCCCGCTGCTTTGGCTTGGCTTTCATTTTGACACATCAATAACATTCATTGCGTTATTTACGTTGCCGAGCAGACAAATTTTTCAAACATGTGAAGCAATGGATTACCAATATCCTTCAAAATGATTCAGATTGTGCCAGAAAGTGTGTTACGCAGTTGGGGGTGCAGGTTGATAGTTTGTTGCACATAATGATAACGACACAAACAAAACTGGTCAGATATACCAGTATTTTATTATTTATTTAAACTTTTCACACACAAAGGTACAGACGACAGCACATCAAGCTACCCGAAACTGTCAAATTTTCCCAATCAAACTTGAACCTTATGTATTAGCAATAAAGTTGAAAATCTATTAAATAAATTTGACAGATTGTAGTAGCTTGATGTGCTGGCGTCTGTAAAAAGACGGGCTTACCTAAGGCCTTAGGCATTCTCTACCAATCAACCAAGGGTGATGAAGAGATTAAATGACAGGTGCTTATTTTCTTTTTATTATATTAACAATATATAAGCCAAGTTTCAGGAAAATTATCATTTAAATTAGTATCGAAGATTTACCTCAGAATCTTATTGAAGACAGAACATAAAGATACTAAGCAACACATCAATATTGAAAGCTACAAAACATCACGCAGCTTTGAATATCATAGAACGAATAACCTAAAATACGCGTCTTATCCCTAGGATTTTTCTTCCATTTACAATCTCCATTACAGCTCAGATCAAACAAAGATGGGGGGAATTAAAGGAATATTGTGAAAACGGAACGAATATTACTTTTGTTAAAAGCTAAGCGAAAAATATTATTCCAAGTTAAATTGAATCGACGACGGTTTTGCGGGAGAAAAGTTTTTCTTTCTACGTCGCCATTTCAGGCGTGTTATTTGTTCTAATAATAAATCAATTAGATGCCTTATTTAGTTTCTAAGGCTTCCTTCCGCCTTTTAGTATTGTTTCAAGAGAGGTTGTTTTTTCTTCATAATTTAATTGTTCGGAATTTATGGGGCACTCGGGTCGGTGTGGTACTTAATTTCATGGTGCCTTCGGTCACATATGGCGGTCAGTAAATGACCGTATGTAATCTACGACGGATGGATAATGGTGTATCTGTCATTGATGCGAAATACTACAGAAGATCTAAAAGCATTAAAGATAGACAGAAGTAGTGTACTGTATAATATCACGCTTTGTTTCCCTAAAAGGTCGGACAGAGGTGTACCTCTACCTACTTTTCACAAGTTAATATAAAGGCTCCTACAAACAGGCGCGACGCGCGACGCGAATCGCACGCGATACAACGGCATCGCTCGTCGCGCGACTTGCGGTGCCATTGTGTCCCGCGCGATTTTATCGCGTGTCGCGCCTGTTTGAAGGAGCCTTAATGGGGGCGAGCATATTGCGATCAACCAGGCCATAAATCCAGGCCTCGGGCTGCTGCTGAGAAATTACAGATAGAAAAACTCAATAACATTTTGCTCGACATGGTAATCGACCCAGGACCTCATGCTCAGTAGTACTGTAGCGCTTGCGACCACAAGACCAAAGAGTGAGTACAAATAAATGTTTATTGTGACATGTAACGTGTCCAACACTATGTAGAAGTAAACAGCCGGTAGATTCTGTACAAATCTCACCGTGAAAACTTAGTTGATATGAGTTTGTTTTTGCAAGGAATTGACACTATTAACAGCTCACTCCACGCTCACTTCACCTAAGTTCTCACAGTGAGATGGTAACAGCATCACACTGCAGTAGAGAGAGTGAGAATAATCTATACCCCCCCCCCCTTCCGTTCTCTCTATATGTACAGTCAACAAAAGAGATAAGTATGCAGGGTCGTCGGATATAGTTGAAGTTTAGAAGAAACCGATGGATGTTGTCGACTGAAATTTAATTTGATAAATGAGCTGTTTGTTTTCTATTAATATAATAAAATTTTATTCGAGAACATCCATCGGTTTCTTACTAAACATCAACTATATCCGACGATCCTGCATACTTATCTCTTTTGTTTACTGTACCTAATTCGGGAAGAGAAAAAGGAAAGGGTACAGTTATACGACACGGCATTTATTGGAATGATAAACACGAACAGAACGGTGCCTTATAATAGCGTTCACACCTGCACCCCGGTAATGTCACACTACGAAGGATTTCGGAGGAAATTGCTAATACATTGATTCATATGTTTCGTCTTCTCGACAACGTTAATGACGCAATGAATGTTGTTCAATTGTCAAAATGAAATGCCATTGTTAGCATCTGTCCCACCGCCAACTAAACAGCGACTAGCTATCAACGTTTTCTCGTTCAAGAAACATACAGACGCCAGCACAACAAACTACCCGAAACTGTAAAATTTTCCCAATCAACTTTGAACCTTATGCTTTAGAGATAAAGTTGAAAATCTATTAAAGAAATTTGACAGATTGTAGTAGCTTGATGTGCTGGCGTCTGTACAAAAGATTGTAGGTCCAGTGTAAGTAAAGGAGTGACATAAATAAATAGTTGATCGCTGACTGATCACACCTCCGGCGAGTACTAGTTTGTCGCAGGAACACGAGCTACCAAAGTCAGTAAGTACTCCTTTAGCGACGCTAGTTTTGCGAGCTAACACTCGCTGAGAGACCCACAATTGGTACAGACATCAGCACATCAAGCTACTACAATCTGTCAAATTTCTTTAATAGATTTTCAACTTTATCGCTAAAGCATAAGGTTAAAAGTTGATTGAGAACATTTGACAGTTTCGGGTAGCTTGATGTGCTGGCGTCTGTACATACGCATGCCAGCGAGGAATTGGTCGTCGCCGTCTTCCCAGCGATGCTCACCAACTCGTTTTTAGTTTCTGGCTCTACATCATCTGCTTAGCATTATCCTAACTATCTTGTGGTCAGCTTCCAGTCTAACCGGAGCCAGCTGAGTACCATTATTTTACAAGATAAGATAGGCTGTCGCGCCTATCTGACCTCCACAACCCAGTTACTGGGTAATACTATACCCTTTGGTAAGACTGGTTGTCAAAGTTTCGGGCTTCTGAAAACCCGTTACGACTGTCATAATTCACGAATGACAGCCGGAACCAACGGCTTAAGAGTCTATATTATGCTGTTTTGGTGATATTGGGCGATCTAGATATCGGTATCTGTAAGACTTGAGAGTTTGCTATTTGGACACATTAAACTTGGACTTATAATCTTTAAATTTATAGAAGCGAAAACACGATTGGATAAAAAAATCTCGATAAAAAAAAATAACGAAAAAACCTCGTTTTGCACTTATTTTGAGTTAGATCTCTGAAACCCTATGGAATTTAATGATGATTTTTAAACTAATAGATAGGTAATAATATTATCTCAAATCGTGCAGAATTATTTTTTTATTTTTCTACTCGTTCTCCTCGTAATTAGCAATTCAGAGATTTGGCGCTTGCGTCATTTTATTCTAAGCGAGCATACTCTCTTTCTGTCTCTTCTTTTGCACGCGGTAGTAATAGCGCTATCCTTTTCAATTTATTCAATCAGTCTGCTACGGCATCTCTTGGAGGTCGAACCTATGTTTGGCGACATTACAGAGAGAGGACTATTTTCGACATTTTTATTTTGTTTAGTGGTAGGTATTACCTACTGTAAAAAGGAGTTAAACCTGTTTGGTGTAAACATAATAAATTATTATCATTATTTAGTGTAAATAAAGATGGGCAAAAAGAAAACTCACGGAAAATACGACACATGGTTGGCGCCACGGAACAGAAAAAACAGTTTTTTCTGTTCCGTGGTTGCCGCAGTGGCTGAGCGATCGACTGCTGCGCTGCGTGTCGCGGTCGCGGGTTCGATTCCCGACCGGACAAATATTTGTATTGCCTACAGGTAGTTGTTCCGGGTCTGGATGTTTGTGTATGTGAATTTAAATGTTTGTAAACGCACCCACGATACAGGAGTAATTCCTAGTGTGGGGAAACGTTTTTTAAAAAAACAAAAACAAAACAAAACGTTTGAGGGAACAACTCCGTATTCTGAACGAAAGAAAGAAAAAAGTAAGTACAGACGCCAGCATGTCAAGCTACTACAATCTGTCAAATATCTTTAATAGATTTTCAACTTTATCACTGAAGCTTAAGGTTCAAAGTTGAATGGGAAAATTTGACAGTTTCGGGTAGCTTGGTGTGCTGGCGTCTGTACCTAACTACCGATTTATATAACGGTATCAATTATTTTATTTCCTTAGCTACTTAGGTATTTCGAATATCTATTGCCTAGGGAAAAAAAAGTAAGTAAATTTTTAATTCCCGTTAATATTTTTTTTACCTGGCTCGTTGGTCTAGCGGTCGCAAGCGCTACTGCTGAGCTGTGAGGTCCTGGGTTCGATTCCCGCACCTCTGCCCACCTCATCGGGCAATACAGGCGTGATGCTTTGTATTAATGTATGTAAATTTTAAATCGCATAATGTAACATAATTGAATCTTTCCCGTACAATGAGAGGTCAGCTTATATACTGGAAATGTATAGCTTAATACGGAGCCGTGTGTACCTACCTATCTACCTATATGTATAATGCGGGTAAAAATACAATAAGTATCAAAATAATATCATCCTAGTTCAATCACTGATATTTTTACTAATTAATATTACTTATTCAAACTGATGAATTTTATTTAAAGAAAAAAAAACTTTTTTAGGGTTCCGTAGTCAAAAAGGAACCCTTATAGTTTCGCCATGTCCGTCCGCAGTTTAGCTCAGAGGCTCTTAGTACTATTAGAAAACTATAATTTGGCATGGATATAATTATGTACAGACGCCAGCACATCAAGTTACTACAATCTGTCAAATTTCTTTAATAGATTTTCAACTTTATCACTAAAGCATAAGGTTCAAAGTTGATTGCGAAAATTTGACAGTTTCGGGTAGGTTGATGTGCTGGCGTTCGTACATTATTAATCACGCCGACAAAGTGGTAAAATAAAATCTTGAAAAAAAATTTTTTTACGCTATCGGTTTTTTTAGGTACACGTAAAGTGGGGAAGTTTTTGAAGTGAAAACTTCTTTAGCATCGTTGTGATTTATGTGTTTTTGTGGATCGATGGATGGATGGATCGATGGATCGCCGGATCGCGATGGATCGATGGATTGATGGATGGATGGATGGATGGATCGATGGATCGAAGGATCGAAGCATCGATGTATCGACGGATCGAAGCATCGATGTATCGACTGATCGACTAATCGATGGACCGATGGATCGATGGATGGATGGATCGATGGATGGATGGATCGATGGATCGATGGATCGATGGATCGACGGACTGATGGATCGATGGATCGAAGGATCGACGGATCGATGGATCGACGGATCGATGGATCGACGGATCGATGGATTGACGGATCGATGGATCGATGGATCGACGGATCGATGGATCGACGGTTCGACGGATCGATGGATCGATGGATCGACAGGTCGATGGATCGATGGATCCATGGATCGACGGATGGATGGATGTATGGATGGATCGACGGATCGATGGATCGATAGATGGATGGATGGATCGATGGATCGACGGATCGACGGATCGATGGATCGACGGATCGGTGGATTGACGGATCGATGGATCGACAAATCGATGGATCGACGGATCGATGGATCGACGGATCGATGGATCGACGGATCGACGGTTCGACGGATCGATGGATCGATGGATCGACAGGTCGATGGATCGATGGATCCATGGATCGATGGATGGTTGGATGTATGGATGGATCGACGGATCGATGGATCGATGGATGGATGGATGGATCGATGGATCGACGGATCGACGGATCGATGGATCGACAGATCGGTGGATTGACGGATCGATGGATCGACGGATCGATGGATCGACGGATCGATGGATCGACGGATCGATGGATCGACGGATCGACGGTTCGACGGATCGATGGATCGACAGGTCGATGGATCGATGGATCCATGGATCGATGGATGGATGTATGGATGGATCGACGGATCGATGGATCGATGGATGGATGGATGGATCGATGGATCGACGGATCGATGGATCGCTGGATCGACGGATCGGTGGATCGAAGGATCGACGGATCGACGGTTCGATGGATCGATGGATCGATGGATGGATGGATGGATCGATGGATGTAGTATGTTATAGTCGTTTGTAATTTCAGCTACGGAACCCACTATGCATGGCCCGACTTGCTTGGCCAGTATTTTTATTTATAAGGAAACATTTGTTCTAGCTCTAGGTACATAGTTATTATGGTTATGTTATGAGTTTATTTTTGTAGGAACATTATTTTTGTTATTACGGTAATACGATATTTGTATTAGGTACATACATAGGTACCTTCGAATGTTGCGCGTCGCGTAATTTGTTGAAACCTTGTGAAACCACTTTGACTTTAATTTTTTTATGGGATTTTTATTGTTATTGTAATGGTATTATATAATTTTGAATATTAAATTGTTTAATAAATAAATATTGATGAATATTTACATATAATATTTTATTTCATACTAACCTTTTAGGTAAGTACATAATATATAGATTGAGTACCTACGCGAGGACTGAATAACGGATCAGACTAGATAGTATCGAGTCCACGAAAAAAAAAAACAAGAGCTTCTAAATTTCGAAACTCGCGTCTCGGGATGGAAGCCCTAGTACCTATTTACCTACTATATTGGTGGTATGTCAGTTTGTAGGTCTATGAACGGAGCTTCCAAATAATTATGTATTTACCTATACCGACAATGAGCTCGTTTGATTATAATCAGCTATGTTATGCTTTACCTACACATCGCGATCGATCCGTCGTACCAAATACTTCCGTGAATTTGAACTTTATTTGAATGACATAATTTTTTACGAATACATTTTTATTGCCATACGAATCAAGTTCAAATTCACGAAACGGCATATTCACGGCCCGTCTTCGGCACAGAACGCTGTTGATCGCCTGGGCACCGCGCAGTTTAAACTCGAACTCGACTCACGCACTCGAACGCGTTGCCGCGCGCCGCCTGCGCCGGTGGTGGCGCGCCGCGCGCTATGCCATCGCGTATTATTGTAGAGACTAGAGGGGGCGCGGGCGAGAGGTACGAAATCGCTCGCGTTGGGCTGCCAAGGCGCGCTCTTAATCTCTCAAGTTTTGACATAAAACTGCACATCCCACCGAGCGTTACGTGAGCTTACTGGGTTTGTTAAATGCCATGTTCCATTATAAAATAAACCTAATAGGTACCTGATCGAATCATAAAACGTACCTCATTTATTGCTCAATAAAACTAGAATCAGCCACAAAAGTCTATAAAATCAATATTATGGCTAAAATACTCACGTTTCGTTCTAGTTGTTCTAATAAACCATAAAACTACTACAATTCTGCGATTTTTAGTGGCAAGGAGAAGAATGTTATTTACCGACCTTAACAAAAGATTGTTACACAGTTATTTATAAGATTAAATAGTTTCTGCCTGCGAATTCGTTCACGTGGAAGTCGGTACACAATATACTTAAATAATAGGCACATTTTCCCCCGACCCACCGCGTCGTGTCACGTCGCATCAAACCGCTCGTCTGCTCCCTCTATTTCGTCGTTTTTGCTGTGTCCTTTCTGACTTTCTTTTCATTTTGTTAGACGCCTAAGGGTCGTAGCGTGACATTAAATAGCCCTCAAGAATTGAGCTATCAAATGCAAAAAGATTTTTTCAAATCTGATTGGTAGTTCCAGAGATTAGCGCGTTATAAGAAACAAACTCTTTAGAATTATTATATTAGTATAGACTCTTATATGGGTAGGTCCTTACAAAGTAAACCATCTTTTTAAGGTCATCGGTCCTTTTAGCTCGGGGGCGTCCCATATTATTCTTACCGATACGCTATTATTGCCGATCTCTACTCCAGAACTCCCGCTCTGCCTCACCGGCCATCATCATTTCAGCCGAATGACGTCCACTGCTGGACATAGGCCATCCCCAAGCACCTCCACTTCGACCGGTTTTGTGCTTCTCGCATCCAACGGGTTCCTGCGGCCTTCACAAGGTCGTCGGACTACCTTGTGGGAGGCCTCCCAACGCTACGTCATCCGGTACGCGGTCGCCACTCCAGAACCTTTCGGCCCCATCGGTCATCTGCTCTGCAAGCAATGTGCCCTACCAACTGCCACTTATGTTTGGCAATTCTTCAGGCTATGTCGGTTACCTTGGTTGTCCTGCGGATCTCCACATTCCTGATTCGATCACGCAGGAAAACTCCAAACATAGCCCTCCGGCCATCGGTCTTTCTAAATCATGGCCAGCCCAGTGCCACTTCACCATGCTTACTCCGCATGCTGTCGGTAACTCCGGTTCTTTTCTTGAAATACCGAAAAGCTAAGTCAATTCTGTTGAAGGTCGTTGTAGAAATACTAAGCGCTTTAAAAGCGATTGCCACTTATCTTCCTATACCCCCTCAGATATCAGATATATGTAGGTATGGTTATGTACTAAAATAATATTAACGTTAACCAATAACTAAATATTCTACATTTTATAGATCCTTATCTTTTAGGGCTAATGCATTTAAGATGAACACAATAGTCTCCGGCAAACGTAGAAAGAAAATGATTGATCGAAGTTTTATTTTATTTTAGAAAAAATATTCATCATTCTGTCAGAATGTGATACGACCAACCACAGATATAGATGAACCTAGATAACGCAAGTATCACGATCTGTATGAAAACCAAGCGTGTCATTTTTTGACTATCTACTATGACGTCACAAGCACTATTTAGTGATGGGAAAACGAAATCGATTCAAACACGCCGTGCGCGTGCTGGACCCGTCTCGCCCCAGCAGTACGAGCGCGAAAGTAGCGGCTTACGATTTTTGTACGTAAGCTGGTGCGATTTTTGGCACGCGAAGTAGTTGTTCTTGCGTTTCAAGTATCACGATCTGTATGAAAACCAAGCGTGCCATTTTTTGACTATCTACTATGACGTCACAAGCACTTTTTAGTGATGGAAAAATCAAATCGATTCAAAGACAGGCAGGCAAGCCGGCCGCATGCTGCACCCGTATCGGCTCACCGGCAGCAGTACGAGCGCTAAAGTAGGGGCTTACGATTTTTTTACGTAAGCTGGTGCGATTTTTGGCACGCGAAGTAGTTGCTCTTGCGTTATCTAGTGTATCTAGTATATCTGTGTGACCAATACTAAGTATTTTATTTAGAAATCGATCATCTATTGTTCGTTTAAGTTATTTAAGGTAATAGATATAATATCAAAGAGACTTTTGAAAGACAAATTATACAGGCAGGCAAGGACATCGACGCGTAACCCGCAGTGCGATTCTGTAACCATCTCACCGTGAAAACTTAGGTAAAGTGAGCGTGGAGTGAGCTGTTAATAGTGTCAATTCCTAACAAAAACAAACTCACATCACCTAAGTTTTCACGGTGAGATTTTTACAGAATCGACCAGCTGGACATGGATCATGGATTCAGTACATGATTCTAGACCCCGAGATTTTTAATAACCGATGATAAATTTAATCGCAGGGCGGGTTCAGAATCTGCGTCGATGTTCTTGTCACCCTGTATTCAAACTTGATAAGTTTGATATGCTGTTATTGAGAACAAATCAGCCATTTTAATTGACCATAATGAAACAAATTCTATCGTATTGACTATTAAAAAAAACCGGTCAAGTAAGAGTCGGACTCCCGGACCTAGGGCTCCGTACAAATTTGTAGGTATGTAAATAGCTAGCTTTTTTTTTGTATTTTAAATCCAAATTTATGACTTTCGGAATTTTTCCTTTACTTGTGCTACACGACATTGCTTCTTCACAAATTTCATGATTCTAGGTCAACGGGAAGTACCCTATAGGTTTTGAATTCGGAATAGAACTTCCGTATCTTTTGATTGCGGTGACTTACGAGTAGATTAGATTTTTTCACTGCTTCAAAGTATTGCAGCCTTAAGTATTTGATATTAATTTAAACTTGATAACTCCATGCATTCCTGAGAAAAAGGGTCTTGACTGACGGACAGACAACGAAGTGATCTTTTAAGGGTTTTGTTTTTCTATTTGAAGCACGGAACCCTAAAAATGTATGTAAACTCGTGATTTGTTTATGAAATTGATTACCAACTGAAATTGGCCACATATTTATAATAAATGATATCTTCAACAGTGAAACGTCTAATATATTGAAATGGCTATAACAAATCGACGTAGTTTGTCAATTTGATAAACAATTAATTTCCCAGACTATATAAACTTTTAGAACATTTCTGTTATCCAATACAACACACACATTCTTAGTATTTTAAGACGATTGGTCTAGACATATAAATTAATAATATAATATAAATATTTATTGATACTTACCTATATTTTATTTTTTTGTTTATTATATCTATTTTTATTAAATATATTTTTATTGTGAATTTTGTATTTTGTGTTTCACGAACTGTATCCAAATGAACTTTTTTCTTTCTTTCTTTTTGAATAAACTCAAATTTTCTTAAACAAAAAACTTAGTATAACTGCTCCAAACACAATGTAAGAGGGGCAATAACTAGGGGATGTTCAAAATTTGTAATGGTGCATAATCAGAGGGTAAAATAGGTGAAATAAATGCAGGTAAGCTTGAACAATGGTGTATTGTGGTCAGTTTAAACAAAAACATTATTTTTGTTGTATTTTGAACACATTTATGCAGTCAATTGTGGTAAACTAGAAAACAAAATTAAAGTATGTACTGGAGTAATGGGTAGCTCACCGTCCGATCAGGACCAGGCCCGTGCCGGACGGCGCGTACGTCTTCCACGCGCGCCTCAAAGAGATGTTAGCATCAAACGAAGGGGCCCGCAAGGGCCGAAGCCTGCCGGGTCAGCGGGATTGTCCGAAAGGGTTACCGCTGGCCCGGAACATAAAGGGCTAAGGAAGGAACACGGGTGGGTTTTAGTCAGTAAGAGTCTGACACTCCCTACCGCTCCACCCAGAGCGGGAGAAGTCATTTGATGATTTACCAACCTCAAAAAAAAAAAGTATGTACAGCGGAATTAGAAAGACACGATTCAAGTGAAAATGTATTTTTCTGCAGGTAATACAAATTTCAATTTGTTCTAAAAGTTCCTAACGAAATGAACAAAATATTTAGATTAATGAAGAATCAAATTTATCTTCGAAAATGCGAAATTCGAAAAAGACTTCTACGTCCTGTTACAAAGTACAGAGCATATCAAGTCATAAGTCACACAACAAAATTATTCACGTGGCCAATAGATATATAATATCATGACAACATAGATATCCGTCAAGAATCACACACTGAATAATTTCAAGCAAATTAACAAGCATAATAATAATTGTTCCCACTGCTGGGACACAGGCCTCCTCCCAGTGAGAGGGAGTGGGCCGTAATTCACCATAAGGGCCCAGTACGGGTTGGTAGAAGTCACTTGTCTTCGAATTTTTAGTTCTAGGCAAAGAGAGTGGTTATATAATCTTTGGTTCTAGGACATGCCGGTTTCCTCACGATGTTTTCCTTAACCGTTTCGAAAGCATTGGTGAAGAACTAATTTAAACAAAATAAAGCGCAAGTCTGGGTTCGAACCTACTACCTACAATTCTTAAGTCGCGGCCGTTACCAGTGGGCCAACAATGATCCTTATTGTAGCAGTAAATTAACAAGACAACATTGAAATTGTACACCAATTACAGAATAGAGGGTCACAGGTCGCTTGTTCAAACTTTCGTACAACTGTAAGTGACTTCATGGAGTCGATTTGGATTAATAATAATTGTGCTGTGTGTTCTCAGACCAAATAAAAAGTCAAGACATATCGCTGCGAACAATACAGTGAAGCATGCAAAAACTACACCCCCGCTCTGTGCATACACGCCCACACGCACACATTTACAACCATTTACAATGAAACTACACCTCACTATGTGCACACATGTTTACGAAACCGGCTTCACATTACTGTTGACAGCCCAGTCTTGGTTTTTTATTTGGTCTGAGTGTGTGTTTATAACATACCTACCTAAACTGAAAGTTGGCACTGATTTCCTACGGGAACTACTTCATGTTATCATCTGCCTAGCCTTTTCCCAACTATGTTGGGGTCGGCTTCCAGTCTAACCGGATGCAGCTGAATACCAGTATTTTGCATGGAGTGACTGCCTATCTGACCCCCACAACCCAATTACTAGGTAATACGATACCCCTTGGTAAGGCTGGTCGTCAGTCTTTCGGCCTTCTGACGACCCGTAATGACTGTCAAAGATCCACGAATGACAGCCGGGACCAACGGCTTAACGTGCTTTCACGGAGAGGTATTGATATGTAAAGATGGTCACCCATCCACGGAGCAACCGCGGCAAGCGTAGCTTAACCTGATCAATCGACCCGTGCGGCTGTTATTACTTTGCCACAAGCCTCTCCTTAGCCTACGTTTATTATAATAATAATGATATAAATATCCGAATTGAGAACCTCCTTTTTCTTTTTAGAAGTCGGTTTATAAAGGCGCTTATGTGTAAAACTCCAAGGCATTGTCTGTCTATGCACCTAAGTTCATCCAATTCAATTTAGCCGTCTATGCGTGATTGAGTAACAAACCTGTGTGTTGTGTAATGATAGTAAGGAGTTAGGAAGTGAGAATAATTTTAAAAATTTGGTTGCAATGTTGTCTGGAAGAGATCGCAGAAAGCGACAAAGCCGTCCATTGCATGTTTTGTAGTGATGATTGCATTTTCGTAATGTATTCTCTGGTGTTTGTACAATAAAGTTTATTATAAATAAATAAATAAAACTTATTGAACGATGAACGATTTCAATCATTATCGTTTTGTTCCATTGTATCTCGTCTCATTGTATATCGTAATAAAGAAGATAAACCATGATTCGGCCTATCAATACGATTAATGAATTAAATCTGAAAGTAAAATCGAGTGTGATCGTTATTAATTATTTGCGAGCGGGATTGACAAATTGAGCGCGTCCGAATTTACTTAAACAACCGTTGTTATGATTATCATTTTATTTCAGAAAAAACAAAGCTTACAATAGCAATTGGCACTACTTGGTGAAATAATGATCTAGAGTAACAAGATCTCCTGAGCTTGAAAATGAAAATTTCAGTCTACAACACTTAGGAATAAAGGCCCGACAATTATTTCCACCCCATTTCAACTTACAAACAAAACAAGCCCTCAATTTCACACATTTGATTCTATCCTAAGCAAAGATTTAAATCGTTCGATTCGACCTACCGCGTCAAAAGATGGCTGCAATTCTGTTTTGCTTTGACCAAGAAGCTTATAGATGAAATTGTAGGCAACACTCTTAATACCTAAGTGAAGACGACTGTGGTCGGACACTCTCTTTCTAAATACACACCTGAGAACGAGACAGTGATATTGTGTTTTCTTTGTTATATGTATGTATTTAGAAAGAGAGGTCCGACCACAGTAGTCTTCACTTAGGTATTTAGAGTGTTGCCTCCACTTTTCTATCTATAACACCACTTTATACCTTTGACACCTCTGTCTTACACAGTATCGCAGTCAAGTCACGGACTTGACCGGAAACGTCTATAACGCTTGACATAAGTACGGTGAGGGCAAATCTAGCGATTTAAATTTTTGGCTGAAAGAAATAAGTGTAAAAAAATACAATATCGCAAATACGCAATTTCTATTCTGTTCACAGTGGTCGTGTACCCGATATTACTTTTCCAGCTATTATTCTAAGTTGAGCCGCTAAAATCTTATTCTTAGGCTGTGCGCAGATTTGATTCCAGACTGACAGACTATAGCTCTGTGAAAACTAAAATTGCTATGACACTCGCTAAAACTATCTTGGAACATGGCAAAACAGTTCTGTCTCTGATAGATAAAATTGTTTTCTAGGTAGTATGTGCACTGTCTTAGATCGAGCCACAACAGTTTTGTGTTTTTGTACAAAATACTGGTTTGATGTTGGGACTGTTCAACACCATTCTTTTCATAGAGTGATTGTTGGACTAAAGACAGTCGTGGTTAAGTCTGCGCACGGCCTTACTAAAAATAGACACATCCCCAGACACATCGAGATAAACACAATTTTTCTAGTGACAAACAAAAATATTGATATCAAAGACTACTCCATTCCATTCCCTGTTTCAAACGGAGCAAAAACTTTTTCCAATCTGCATATATAATTTTCATTCCAAGAAAATTCTCCAATGTTTGAACCTTATAATACTAGCTTGATTAGAAAACTAGTTTCCACGCTTTAAAAGTCAGTAAAAGTGTTGGTGAGTTAAAACATTATGGACTCTTTAGATTTTCTAAAAGTGTCTTGGTTATTATATTTTTACTGAGAACAGTGTTAGGATTTTCTTGACGATTAAAACAGAAAAGTAAATGCAATGCAAAATACTATTATAACGCGAACCTATTTCGAACCATTCCCGCTACGATCCACTCGTCGAATAAGGGCGCAGCTTCTAGAATGTTCTAGAAGCCGTGTGAGAAACAGACGACGCGCACCTTTCTTTATAACACTATCCGCCTGACGTACGTCAACCGGAGAGAGATCAGGCGCAGGACCAACGGCTTAACGGTCTTTCCGAGTCACGGGGGTATCATACTGTGGCTTACTCCGCTCCTTCGCCCCGCGTGGTCCCCCGCTGTACAGGGCCGTACCCAAGGGTCCGGACTCGGGATTATGTGGATGCCACAATACCACAACGTCTAAACTCCGGGCTGTTTTACTGAAAAATGCCTAATGGAAAAACCCAATAACATCCCGAGCCCGATCTAGGAATCGTACCCAGGACCCCACGCTCAGCAGTCGCTTATGTAATCATAAGACCGACGACGGGGCAGTTTGCCTTTTTTTTTACAGTAGCCGCCTGACGTACGTCAACAGAGCTGTGCTATCTTTTCATTCTCTGTTCGATTTATGAAACTTTATCGTCACCGCGAACCGTGTTGTTTATGTTGCTGGAAATAAAGCACTTACAGTACATAATTATGTGTGTATGTTCAACTATTTATTTTGTAATAAACAGTGGATTGCATTGCATAGAAAAAAAGCACCCAAATTACAAAATCAGCACCCAAATTACGTAACACATTATCATTGCTTAATCTGAATCATGTTGAAGGATTATTGCTAATCCATTGCTTCATTATAGGTACAGATAGATAAATATGTCTGCTCAACAACGTAATTATAACGCAATGAATATTGTTGAACTGTCAAATAGTAACCCCTTGCTACTAATACTGTGTTACGCAATTACCCCGCAGAAGCTAAATATTTTTTATTCTTTATATCAGCTTCTGATGGCATTAAGGCTCGTACACACAGGCGCGACGCGACACGCGACACAAAGGCACCGCAAGACGCGCAACGAGCTGTGCCTTTGTGTCGCGTGTCGCGTCGCGCCTGTGTGTACGAGCCTTAAGGCTCGCCCATATTATATAAGACTTTAACATTACTGGACAAATGTAGGTGTACTATATACTACTCTGCCGAAGCTTTCGCAGATTATTGGTGTGATGTTATGTGTTTATGTTATGTAATATTGCTTCTGAATTTTTCTATTTAATTTTTCGTAATTTTCAAAAATAGCGTCACGCATTTTTTTCTGACCGAAAGCCAGTCAAACTTTTTCATTCACTACCTACAATCTTTTCGAAGATACTTCAAAGTATTCAAACTCTTACTCAAACTCAAAGCATTTATTTCAATTAAACCATTTACAGGCACTTTTGAATTGTCAAGATGTCGGTCTGTCATAAAATATGAAGCTAGTTGATTCAATACTGTATAGTTTCGGGGTTAACAATTACAAAGACCTTTGTGAAGGGTTCAAACCGGGTGCGGTGACTTGGCAAAGACGAGAATGTTGAGTCGTTGTTCCTCATTATTAACATACACGTGTCTGTTACAGTAAGAATTACGAACATATCTATTTCAATAAACCCTGAACATTGCTGATTGTCCCAAAAATCTGATAATAGATAACTTAGGACCGACCGGAATAAAATAAAAAGACCAGACCAGACCGGATCAGACCGGCATGACAAAGTTTATAGTGGATCAGACAGAAATTAAAACATAATAATAACGAGCTTCAGATTAGGGGATCCGAAAAGAATATATCGAAAATACAATCCCTAAGTTTTTGCTTTCTCATTAACTATGTAGGCGTGTCGCTTTGACCTATCTTATACATGATGTTTGTTAGAAGGACCGCCACAATTTTCTTAAAAATAGGAAGTGTCATATTTTCCTAGTTTTACCCATAAAACTTGTCTTAAGTGTCACCGTAGGTAATTGAGATAGTAATAATGTTTCTTTTTAATCACCCAATATCGTCACCACTTTTTTGTTTGTGTTTGTAATAGAGCGCAATCATTATTGGTGTTATCTATAATTTACATTTATGTACAATTGGTTCTAGAAAATTGCATGAGTGCTTCCGAAGTCGTAAAATTTTGTTATAGATCGAAAAATTTCAATTTGAAAATTAAAACTAAAACAATTTTATGCTAGCAAATGACATCCCCAATCCCTCAAAACATTTTGTCGGTCCTTCTATCAAACATCCTTTATACGATACACATGATCTGATCATGTGTGTCAGTACCTACTGCTCCTAATTGATCTGAGTTTCTCGTGGAGCGAGGAATACAAGACAATGGGATGGTTACCTAGTTATACCTATTCGTGTTATGCCATTTCACGCCGTATGGGAGTCATGCGATACGAAGGCTGCGTAATACTTATTATTGGAATTATTTCTACATTCCTGACGACATGCCACAGTCCCTTTGCTATTTAAAGGACAAAATGCAGGCGGTCCTGGTATAAAAACCGGGCTGCGTGTCGGACCACGCACAATAAAGGGTTCCGTAGATGAATATTTACGCATGCACAGTATTGATTTTATGGAACCCAAAACTGTCTAATAATTTACCCCTTTGGCAGAAATATTAATTACCCAAGTTCTTGAAAGTAGTTTTGAGCTGTGCTACGATATTTCCCTCTGGTCCAACTATAACAAAAGCATTCCTTCAGCATTCCCCTTTTAACTTTACACTTCGTTACAATCAAGTGCTTTGAGTTGACTTAAGACGGGTGCTTGAGCACGCGCGGTCACTCGCCAATGGCGCCTCTCTGTTAGAACTCTTGTATTGGTCGTTGTTAAACTTTCTGCTGTATTTGCGAATCATAGTTTAGCTTTTGTGACGTAGTTATGACCCTGGTTTGGAAAGAGGTCGGTTTTGTTAGAGATTTTGTTAGTCAGCGAATGATGTTACCAGGCTATTAATTTCAGCGGTTTTTGATGTGATATTAAGCATTGAAGCCAGTTCAATTCAACCTCGTGTGATTGGAAACGTATTTAAGGTTTTCGAGAAGGCGTCATTTAGATACATATTAGGTACTTACAGCACTTTGTGCCAATAAAAATATTAAAATCATTTTCGTAATTCTAACATTTTTAAGAATATCCTGTTCGAATTGTAAATGATGATATTATTAGATGCTTGAGAACCGTGTAAAGTCGTGGGGTTAGTACTCCAGAGCGTATTACGGTCATGGCAGGGCATTTCAGCGGAGACTAGCCATCTATGCTAAGAAATTATAGAGCATAACGGTGTGCGTAGACACAGGTGCACTCACTCTTCCCTCACTCACATAGTCCGGTGGAACGGCAAATCAATACGACCGGAGTGAGATCAGGCGCAGGACCAATCAACGGCTTAAGGTGAATTATAGTGGTAGACCGCGAAATTCAAATTTTGTTACGTTTTTTGCAATTTGCAGGTCAATGTCAGATTATATCTTGATCAAAATATGATTAGCGACAATAACAGGTACACATTTAGAGAATTATAATCATTAGAATCATTAATATACATTTCTAAGTTAGATTTCTACCACCAACCACGAATCTCTTATGGAAAAGTGTTAGTGGTAGAATTCTAACTTAGAAAGATGTATTATTGATTCTAATGATTATAATTCTCTAAATATGTACCTGTTATTGTCGCGAATCATATTTTGATCAAGATATAACCTGACACTGACCTGAAAATTGCAAAATACGTAAGAAAAATTGAATATCGCGGTCTCAACTACCCATTCACCTTAACGGGCTTTCCGAATCACGGTGCTATCACACCGCAAACGTCCAATTTCTGGGCTGTTACTGAGAAATTCCAAATGGAAAAACCCAATAACACTTTGCTCGACCTGGGAATGAACCCAGGACCCCACGGCATTAGGGATTATGCATGAATTTTTTTCATGGCATTTATTAACAAAATATGAAAATACCGTAGTAGAGATGACAAAAAGTGAAATTAAAATTAAAATCGGCCAAGAAACACGGCCGATATGAGCATTTAAAACTATTGATTACACACCAATTAGACAGAGAGATCCGACATAGACTGTGACGTCTCATGTCACTACGGCCATATAAACTCCGTGTTAAATTTCGTTTAGCGAGAAAGAGATAGAAACAAATTTCGATGGCTCATATCTTTTTTAATTTCATAGTTATCCGAAAAACAGTTTTACTAAACTGTTTATTACATGAATGAGGATTAATTTTTTAAATAAAAAAAATCATGCATATTCCCTTTTGCTCTTGGGACCATGAGACCAACAGGGCAGTTTGTGTGGTGCTATTTTCGAAACCAACAATATTAACCTTGTCCTACCAGCAAAATCATCCACTAAACCCTACGCAAATAATGTCGAAAGCTTAAATAAACTTATGTAACATATCACGTACCTAGCAAACAAATTAGATAGATCATCTGTTACAGGCAAGACAGATGTAAGAACACGCCCAGTGACTCAGCATTACCCGAATTTCCGTAGTTCGGAGACCGGAGTCCATTTCTCGTTATTACCTTTGTATAATGTGATCGAAGATGGCTGCATTATTCCATGTATAGCCATGTAGTTATAGTCAGTCGATTCTGTAAAAATTTCACCGTGAAAACTCAGGTGCAGTGAGTTTGTTTTTGCTAGGAATTGACACTATTGAACGCTCACTCCACGCTCACTTCGTCTAAGTTTTCACGGTGAGATTTTTACAGAATAGCACCGCAGGAGGTAGGAGCCAGTCCAGGTTTATAGGAATGAGATATTATTTTTAATGATTTTCGATGTTTTTTTGGTCGTGTTTTACTGTCCCGTTGGTCTCGTAGTCGCAAGTGCGACTGTTGAGCGTGGTGACCTGGGTTGATTCTCAGGTCGGCTAAAATGTTATTGGGTTTTCTCATTGGAAATTTCTTAGTAACAGCCTTGAGTTTGGAAGTTGGCGGTGTGATACCCCCGTGCCTCGGAAAGCACGTTAAGCCGTTGGTCCTGCGCCTGATCTATCTCCGATCGTGTCGAATTGCCGTCCCATTGGACGATGAGAGTGACGAGAAAGTACACCTGTGTCTGCGCACACACTAGTGCACTATAGTATCTCCCGCGTCGAATGGTGGTCTCCGATAAGATTGATCGCCGTGGCTAAAAATTGGTCTGGAGGACTTGATTTTTTTTATTTTGGAACTCGTATTATTAACGTCTCACTTGTTTCTTAATTATTTATTAATCTCGGGAGCAAGGAGTCTAGATTTTAACCTTTACCTAAATGTCGCGAAGGTATACTAATTACTTATCATTTTCTAAGAAGGGCACCGTTACTTAATTAGTAACACTAGGAGCTAATAGAATACCCTACGTACACCCACTGCGCCTTTTATAAGTAACTAATTTAATTAACCTAATGTAATAAACTTAGAATAAAGATGTTTAGTTTGTTAATGGTTTTAGTTAGGATTTGACATTATATTTTTATTTTAATAGTTTGATAATTAATTTAGTATAATAAGTTTAAGGCTCCTACAAATAGGCGCGACGCGCGACGCGAATCGCGCGCGACACAAAGGCACCGCTCTTTGCGCGACTTGCGGTGCCTTTGTGTCGCGTGTCGTGTCGCGCCTGTTTGAAGGAGCCTTTATCCAGTGTACGAGTACCTATGTATTTGTATCCTCTTCAATAAATGTCTATGAGGCCTTGAATTATTATAGAACTAAAATTACTAGGAATCAATTAAATTATTATTTTCCCCATTTCCCAGTTTTTCTTTGAATCAAGCTGTCGAACTTTAGTTCATATTTAAAATTGATGTAATTTGTATTTTATAGAGTTCTACCAATGTTAATATTAGGTACAGATGTTCTATGTCACGAAGTCCGCTAGGCTATGAATGTTGTCAAGCGTGCACATGCACATTGTGATCAATAGAGAATCAACAATGGGTAAAGTAAAACGGTACACATTCGTGGAAATAGCCTCATGCGACGGCAGCAAGGGGCAGCCGCTGTGGGAGCGCGCTTGTCGGGATACGTCACTGCTACAATCAAAGCCGAACGGACTTCGTGAAATAGAATATCGGTATAAGTAAAGATAAAAAAATCAACAGCATGTCTATGGTAACAATTTGACAGTGACAGGGCAGTAGCAGTACCTAAAGTCCGGCCATCGAGAGAATGCGTTCCAGACAACAGCTGTCAGTGCGACAATTCTAGTACTCGTAGCTAAAGGCTCCTTTAAACAGGCGCGACACGCGATAAAATCGCGCGCGACACAAAGGCACCGCAAGTCACGCAACGAGCGGTGCCTTTGTGTCGCGCGCGATTATATCGCATGTCGCGCCTGTTTGTAGGAGCCTTAATAAAGATCTTGCGAAACACGTATTCGTTTGTGTAAAACTGACAGGTGTCAGGAACGCATTCTCTCGTCGGCCGCACTGCAAGGGCACTTTGGAAGACATAGTCGTTATCTTACTTCAATATTGCTGTACTTATTTCACAAAAAAGTAATTGTGCAAAAATAATATACTTATAACATTTCAAATACCTAACAGAATTAAACTAGGTAATTATTGTATATATTTATCGAGAAAAAACCGTCAATAATAACATTACTGAGCTTGAAAATAAGTAAACTTCCCAAACATATTTCCACAAAAATATCACCAAAAAAACAATGCACAAATGAATAAATCCCGACCAATGAAGAAATATAGCGGGAAACGCAGCGGAACGAGTAACTGGGGTACACAACATTTTTATGTGACGGAACAATCGTGACCGATTTTATGGTGGCACGATTGGCCCGCTCCGTTCACGTCACTTTTGGGATTTGGAAAAAAATGTTTGCAGTCTCTGTGTTATGAAGTAGGTTATATTTCGAGTCTGAGAATGAGAATATAGGCTGACATTTGTTGGTGACTTTCGATAGACATGGATTTATTTTTCACCGACTTCAAAAAGGAGGTTATCAATTCTACACGTATGTATGTAATATTATTGGAACTGCATTATATTCACATATGATAATCTATTAGGGCTTCCAAACAAATATAGGTACAAAATTTTATAGATGTATGTGTATGTATGTATGTAATAAGTAATACGGGCTGGTGTCCGCAACTCCACGTCAATGCGCGTATTTTGCGTACGGATGTATGTAGGTATGTATGTGTTTGTCCACGCATTTCTCCGTCACTATTAATCGGATTGTGACCATTTTTTTTATTGGCTTACATTTACTTCAACTTAGGGAACAGTGCAGGTTTCATCAAAATCGATTCAGTAATTTTCAAGATATGGAATAATACGTGTAAGTGTGACGGCTTGACTTATTGATACGAGCTACGGGTGTAGTGCCAAAGGCAAAACATCCCAAAACCTTGGTCAAATTCTAGTGCAATATTTACAACAAAACAATTACAAACAAATGTCCCAGTTTTTATTTAAAAAGAAAAATTACGAAAAAAAAGTCATTTAAAAAAAATAAACGACTTTAAAAAGAAATTAACTCAAAATTATGAAATAACTTTAATTTCTGAAGTCGGTGGCAAAAAACCAAAACTAAAATACAGATCCCAAGACACCGACTTCCGAAATTAAAGCTATTTCATAATTTTGAGTTAATTTCTTTTTGAAGTCGATTAAATTTTTTTATTCGTTGTGTACAAAGACATCGGTGGTGAAATAATTTTTACTTTTACGATATAAAATTTGCATAACGTGATTCACTAAGCTCACAAGTTATACATTCGTTTTATAATAGAATAAATTACAATCCTGTGTATATTTTATGTTATCTCTAGGGTTTATGGCCCTATGGGTTTATTTTCCTTTGCCCAACAGTGGAAAAATACTGGTCAATAAAAATAAAACGAAATCCCAAAAACTTCCATCAATGAATTATTTTACCACGTTAAACAAACGGAATTTCTCGGTGTCATTGACATTTATATAAAGTCACAATGCAATACCTTATTTATTTAATTACTAATTATGTCAAAATTTTTGTCCAAGAATAATAAACCCACAACATTAAATACCAAAATTTCGCATCCCATCGTCTTCCCGAGTTAAGGCTCCTACAAATAGGCGCGACGCGCGATGCGACTCGCGCGCGTCACAAAGGCGCCGCTCGTTGCGCGACTTGCGTTGCCTTTGTGTCGTGCGCGATTTAATCGCATGTCGCGCCTGTTTGAAGGAGCCTTTATCACTAAGTTTTCGCTTAGCGTTCTTTCTGACTTTTTCTCTTTTTGCTCAGCTCCTAAAGGTCTTAGCGTGATGTTAAGCAGCCTACAGCATTCCTTAAGAATTGGGCTATCAAATGCAAAAAATATTTTAAATACCTACGTCTGGTAGTCACAGATATTAGTGCGTTCAAAATGACAACCAAAAAATCTCTTCAGCTTTATTATTACTAGTATAGATAAGTTCATTAATGTTAATTCAATTTATATTTAAAAATATAATTATTATGTATTAATGCTAGCTCTATGTTGAGTAACATAATAGTCCACTAAAGCACTCAACGGTGTTAAGTGATGGCCTGAAACCTTCAAACAGGCGTTAGACGACACGCGACACAAAGGCACCGCAAGTCGCGCTACGAGCGGTGCCTTTGTGTCGCGCGCGATTATATCGCGTGTCGCGTCTGTTTGTAGGAGCCTTTATAGGTTTGAATAAACCTACATCAGGCAGGTCGCTATTGAATTCAGTAGGCCTTTATTCAATATATATATATAAGTTACACACTAGATTTATTTTAGGCATAGTTTAATATTTTCTTCATAATATTAATTAGTAACTTTGCAATGATGTAACTTCTGTGTAATTTATATGTGAACTTATGAATAAAAAGTATTATTATTATAAATGTTATATTAAAATGATTAGTACCCAGTTCACTGGCACACACTAGAAAAATGCGCGAGTTTATGAATGTGCATGTGTTCACTAGCTAACAGACTACGCTAAAACTCCGAATTGTTTTGCTTGGTACTATTTCAATCAACCATTCAGGGTTGCCAACCGTACGAGGTTCCTCGTACAAATACGAGATTTGTGGTCTTCCGTACGAGGTACGAGGACACTATCAACCTCGTACAATTATGTACGAGATTTTGATAATATGGCCATACGAACATTTTGCATCACCATTATAATAGTAAGAACTAGTGTCATCTATCAAAACTTGATGGAACTACACGATGCTTGTCTATGGTGGCTATCCCGTCATCCGGGAAGTCCCCAGCTAATAAAACATTTCTTTCTTCGCATTAATAGTCTCTGTCACACAGCGCAAATTTCTACTTTCTCTGTTCCTTACTTGTCTTAATGTCCCTACCCCATGCGAATGCTGACTGCGAGCGGGTTTTTAGTAAAGTCAATTTAATAAAGACAGAGATAAGAAACCGGCTAACAGTGGAAACAGTGAACGGCACACTTCTTGCTGCAGAGAGCGCAAAAGGTTCAACTCGTACTGGAAACTGCGTCAATTTTGAACCCACAAAAGAAATGTATAGCCGCATGAAAACAGCTACATATAATATACGGCAGAAAAAACGATGACAGTGAAGATGTTTCTGACATAATATTTGGAGAGATGTAAACTAAGTTACCTTGCAAAGTTAAGTAATAATATTATAGACACATTTTTTTTATTTAACTTTTTTTTTAAATACAACACAAAATGATGTTTTATTTAGTAGGAAACTTGCAATAGTTTATTTAATTGAGTAAAAAGTCCTAAATCCAGTAGTTAAATATACCTTAATATTGGTTTTAGCACTTTTTCGATGTATAATAAATGTACGAGGTTTGAAAGTCAAAATACGAGATTTTTAGCTGCATTATGTACGAGGAATTTTTTCTTACGGTTGGCAACCCTGCAACCATTCATCATTTTAATACCATTCAAACCACGATCCATACTCGTTCGCAACGGTATTCGATTTTGCCCATTCGAATACGGGAGAAAACAATCGAATGCATTCGAGATACGTAATCAAATTATTCGAGTACGTGTGTAGCCGTTCAGCAGTTTACATTTCATTCGTCCCCTGTCATTGACTATTTATTTAATGGTAGCGATGTTCGGCTGTTTAGACAAGTTAAATGAACATTAAATAACTTTAAACCTGTGGGCAGACTTGAGTTAAGGCTGTTTATAGACAGTCTATATGTATCCCAATTGCGTAACACACTATTAATCAAAATTATTTTGAAGTATGTTGCTAATCCATTGCTTCATTCATATGTTTAAAAAAATAGACAATTTTTTAAACAGTTATTGCGTTCTATTCTATTCTATTTTTAATTATGGCAAGCAAAGCCGATGTCGACTATTCTGCCAATGTCGAAAGTGAATTGGAAAAGCAAATGTGCATTAAGTATTAAAAAAATAATAAT
This sequence comes from Luperina nickerlii, assembly GCA_963855955.1. NCBI lineage: Eukaryota > Metazoa > Arthropoda > Insecta > Lepidoptera > Noctuidae > Luperina > Luperina nickerlii. Next base: position 7,227,039 of record OY979674.1, read on the forward strand.
AATTTATATAAATATGATACAGTTGAACTTTGTAGATCTTGTGGGGTTAGTACAGGACTGAAACAAACAAAAAGATAAAGTTACATATTATAATATTAGAATTGTTAGAACATTAAAATAAGTTATTGCGTTATAGACGCTCAATTGTTGCTGAACTGTCAAAATGACATTCCTACTGTTAGTGTGTCACGCAATTATTCCGCTGCTCTATGAAAGCAATGATAGCGTGCACACTAGCAACAGCGTTATCAGATTTTTTTAAAAACACGGTTTTCGGAGGGTTTTCGTGAAAATTTACGACACCAGTTGGCACCATTGAGACAAGAGGTCTTCCAATATAAAATATATGATGACGTTCATCATTCGATTCATTCATTCGTTCATCATTCAGTCATGACTAAAGAAAATATAGGCTCTTTGACAGATGTCTGGACCTGACGTGTCAGTGCTGCCACCTGGCGAACGTCATTTCAGAAAACACTCATTCTGGTGTGAGCAATATCTTAAGGTGAAAGCGTCAGGGTTTACCGCGAAATTTAAATTGTCTTAGGTTTTTATACAATTTAAAGGTCAGTATCAGGTTGTAAGTTGATCTAAATATGATTCAAAGCCATAGAAAATAATTATTTATAGAATTATAATCATAAAAATCCTCAATACATCTCTTTAAGTTCATATTAACCCATTGAATGACTATTTCTTGAAATCATGTTTGAAGCCAATTCTAACTTAAGGAGTTGTATTACAGATTCTAATGATTATGATTCTATAAAGCCGTATTTGTTACAATCGCGAATCATATTTTAATCAACATACAACCTGACACTGACCTGAAAATGCAGAAAATGTAAGCAAATTTAAATTTCGCGGGCTACCTTATCTATCGCATCTCCCTTAAAAATAAGTTTTAACCAAGCAAAATAATCAAAGCGATTAAAACAAGAAACAGCGCCAACTTAATCGATAAAGTTTCAAAGCACGAATACTATTCGATTACACAAAATCACGAAACTTGTCGTTTCTGAAAACAACATCAATGACGAGCCTGTGTAATTTAATACACCTCCGACCTCCAATAAAGTCTTCAAGGACCTAGCTATCAATATACCATTATGGATTCAAAGCCGAAACATCAATCAAATCACTTCTAATGGCGGCTCGCAACGGGTGTCATGGCGTCACGTGACGTATGGAAATGTGAGATGGAGGTGGAACGACTAATCTATCGATTAACGAAGTTAGTATAGCTATTGCGAAGTCTCGGATATTATCATGATTCGATTAGTAGCGCCAAGATTGCTTATTCATTTGTTCAGTCAGTGAAACGGATTAAAAATAAAAATATGCAGAACTTCAACATTTTGACGAGTTTTATCTTTAAGGGGACTAGATGACCTAAAGCGCGGTCACTGTCGGACTGCATAGAAAAGAAAGAGAAGCGCGATGACAAAACGCTGGTAATTTATTGCAAAATATGAAGTAATTATCTATTTACGTAATTATTAAGTAATTATCTATTTATAAAATCTATTGTTTGGACTAAAAAATTAAAACACTAGTTCCTCAGTATGTTGCTTGTAGAATGTTCAGACAAAAAATAAGAATGATTGTATGTATAGGTATTAGTATCTATGGTTTTTATCGTAAAAAGATAGTTTTAAGAGGCACCTTCATAATTTTTTCTATCGTATCAAATTAATTGCATTATGTTTTCAACACACTATCTACCTAATACTAGCATATATCCTGAAGAATATCATATCTATATTTTTCTGATTTTGTTTACTGTAGTCGATTATATACTTTTCTAGTTTTTAAAACTTGTGTTTTTTGCGTTTAGGTCCTGTAAGCTCCTTAATAATATGCGGCCTATACAAATGTCTTTTTTTTGTTATTATTCGTCGAGTCGTTGAGCTCCTTAACTTTTGAGTTGAGCTACACAATTCCTGACACATGCTTGCACTGACTGGACAGGTCCACTTAAATCTGTGTGGCTTAAAGGCTCGTACACACAGGCGCGACGCGACACGCGACACAAAGGCACCGCTCGTTGCGCGACTTGCGGTGCCTTTGTGTCGCGTGTCGCGTCGCGCCTGTGTGTACGAGTCTTAAATCTTTAATTTTGTGTCAGGCGTATGTATTAAAATAAACATAGTTTGTCAATGTCAATATCTAAAACAATAATTGCTTTACAATAATTTCCCTGACTGTTCAATAAATGAGCTTTGCCGACGATTTGATAAATCAGAAAGTTCGCTAATATTCATCTCGCCAAGTATTAAGTTCGTCGCAACGCATTTAGTAATAAGATTGTAACTGGGTCAAGAAGATCGCCAAGTTAAAGTAAGTCACATAGAATTAATTAATTTCATATTCAAATTTTCGTTAATTTTATTCATAAAAGTTTGGAACCGACTTTGAAAAGAAATATAATAACACAATCATTACAAAAAACCTCATTAGATCTCATAGGATATTTTGATTTAAAACCCTGAATTGTATCGTAAGACGTTTAAGTTACGAGTGTACCTTTTTCAATAGTATAATATTACTAGCTTCCGCCCGCGGCTTCATCCGCGAGGTATGTCGATAAAAACTATCCTATGTCCTTCCCCGGGATGCAATCTATCTCTCTGCCAAATTTTTATCGAAATCCGTTATGTGGTTTAGGCGTGAAAAGGTAATATACAGACAGACAGACAGCGATGCTTTCGAATTTATAATATTAGTATGGATTATTATTGGTTGTTAAACTTAACCAAGTTTTATTTTAATGTGCTTATTTAGTTACTAGCCTAGCCGATTGTAGTTAGAAAAAGGCTAGGTAGATGATGTGATGTTGATGATTTAGTTACAGTTCCCGGCGATAAATATTGCACATCGACCTTTACCTACCTTTTTTTGTATTTTATACAAAGAATAAAAATAATTATCAAAAGAAGCAAATCATAATTGTTTCAACTGCTCCTAATATATACCGGACTGTTTGTATTTCGTGCGACAGAGATAACGCTCTACGAAGCCGAAATTAGCCGATTGTCTCTTTCCAAAGGTCGATGTGCAATATTTATCGCCGGATACTCTACCAGCTGTGAGCTTTGAGATTAACAGTCTTTTACCGATACGGTGTGCTCTCAGAACTCCTTCGCTTTAAAAACATTTCGACAGCCTTGTGATGCAATATAATTTCAGAATTTATTCTGTAAGCAACAAAACGGATTGATCCAATTACCTTTGAACAAAAATATAACCCTTTAAATATCTAACGAACAACTTATAAATTCAATTTGAAATGTAACTCTTAACAATTCTTCTACCATTTTCAATTGCGAACTACAAAAGCAGTTCTGTTGAGCAGTCAACAAGGGTCATTATTCAGCAAATTGCGCCAGACCTCGTCACGGTAAAGAGCCTGCACAATTTTTAAGCTCGGTAATTCATGCACCATTTTCAGCATTATTGTGCGAAGTGTTTTCTGGATTAGATCGGACAGAGTTTTTGTAGGGAAGAAAAGGTTTTTATTCGTGGCGTAGTGCTGTGAGATTTTTAATTTTAATAGAGATAGTATTTTTTGTGTACTGCGACCATTTTAATTGTTTACTTAAATACAGACGCCAGCACATCAACCTACTACAATCTGTAAAATTTATTTAATAGATTTTGTATTTTATCGCTATAGCATAAGGTTCAAAGTTGTTGGGGAAAATTTGACAGTTTCGGGTAGCTTGATGTGCTGGCGTCTGTACATTTCGCGGGAAAATGTCGGTCAGGTATTTAATTTTGGCTTTCATCAATGAAACTGAACGCAATCAGCTGACATATATACCGAGAGATATTGACACGTGAGAGATCTAGAATGCGGTTTAAATGTGTTGATCGCGTTAAGTTTCATTGGTCAAGTTCACCCTTAGTTAGTGATCACTTTTCTAATCAATCTGGTAATAATTTTCGAAGAGATAAAAATCTGTGGGGGTCTTTACTCAAAAGAACATTACAAACACTAATCTCCTGTCCATTATAAACACTAAGGTCCTGACCCAGATCATGTCTGGACTTTACGGGATTTATTTATAAACGATGGTTAAAGTTAAGTGCAAAAATATATGGTTAAACAGTCGCTAATCACTACTTAACTTTGAGCACCGTTTATGTATAAGATATAATCTCAAGAATACACTAAGACAAACTTGATCGGAAGGAGCTCTTCTCAACGTTAAACAAATAAGGTTGTGTTACGATTTTGAGTGCCATTTGTTGTCCTATTTTGTGGAAAACGTTTCACTTAATTGTGTATTATATGAACGTAGTGGAAGAGAACCCATTTGTCCTTTTTTGGGAATAAAGTGTCCTGTGACCTATGTCATTTAATTCTTTGTTGCGTTCAAGCGTGTCTTGCTCTGCTAGGTACCTATATTATCGTTAACAAACGGTCGACGGGTTGTTTTGGTAAGGTTGCTGTTCTTTTAAAGTTACTTTGTACCTTTGTTACTTTGTTTTTTACCTTTATAATAAAAATAAAATTATTTAAAGTTCATCGCATTTTATCACAATATTCGCTAATAATGTATTTTTGTAGTGAACATTTTTCGAACAAATGAAGCAATGGATTAGCAATATGCTTCAAAATGATTCGGATTGTGATTGATAGTGTGTTACAGAATTAAGGCTCGTACGTCGTTGCGCGACTTGCGGTGCCTTTGTGTCGCGTGTCGCGTCGCGCCTGTGTGCACGAGCCTTTAGGGTGCGGTTCGGTAACTCTGAATCGGGTATACAATGCGATCCAACTAAGAATGGGAATGTCAATGACTTGGAACTGTCAACTGTAACTGGAAAACTACGGATTGCAAAGAAAAAAAGTTGTTAACCGTTTTTGTATAATTTGTTGTTTACGTTTTTTGTTATATCTCACTAGGAACGGCAGTAGGGGTTAGTTGAGGATGTATGTCGCAAACCATGCTCCACTTCCTATCCTGCCGGTCGATTCTGTAAAAATCTCACCGCGAAAACTTAGGTGAAGTGAGTTTGTTTTTACTAGGAATTGACACTATTGACAGCTCACTCTACGGTCACTTCACCTAAGTTTGCACGGTGAGATTTTCACAGAATAGCACCGCTGTTCTCTGTGTCCCAAAACATGCAGTCAAAGTGACCTCCTCCTGCCCTCTGCGCTGCCACCGACAACATCGTGGAAGTGGCGAAGATTTGGACCAACAAGTTTTAAAATACAGCCGTGCCAGCGACGACATGAAGAAGAAGAAGAAATTAAGTTGTATCTCACAGACTTTGCTCCAAAATGAGTAAACGAGGCTCTGTTTTGCTAAAGCGTCACAATATAACTAATCCATTGGTTCATATGTTCGAAAAATTTGTCTGCCCAACAATGTGAATAATGCAATGAATGTTGTTGAACTGTCAAACGGAAAGGTATTCCTACTGATAAAGGCTCCTGGAAACAGGCGCGACGCGCGACGCGTATCGCGCGCGACACAAAGGCACCGCTCGTTGCGCGACTTGCGGTGCCTTTGTGTCGCGTGTCGCGTCGCGCCTGTGTGTACGAGCCTTAATGTGTTGTCAATTACCGCGCTGTTCTTAGTTGAATCATATTGTAGTCGGCTCCAATCAGTCGTAAGTTTTTACTTTTATTGTGTAATCATACACCCCCTTTTTTTAAACTGACTTCAAAAAATGGAGGAGGTTTACAATTCGGTTGAATTTCTTTTTGATGTTCGTTTAAGTTTCATCAACCAAACAAAAACTAAGTTCAGTTAGTGACTTAGCTGGTTATGAAAGCAAGAAACCTTCGAAATTAACGACTTTATTTTTCTCCTTTGTATTCTACCCATCCTGATGTTTATATGAAAAGTTTAACCGTCTATTGGTAGCTTCATACTTTAAGTTTGCTGTCTCGTTAGCTAAGTGTCTGAAGACGGCTTATTAGGACTTTATAAGTCGGCCGGCTATGAAAACGACGGAATTACGGCTATTAAATTTTGTAGTACATACCTACAGACACTCAGGACTTTTGCCTTTTTCGAGTAACTTAGTTATTTAGCTGGAAATAGTACTGAAACGTTTTCAGGCCTACCTAAATGCTTTAATTAGTCTAAGATTAAAGAAAAATTTCAGAGTAATACTTGGAGCAATCATATTATCATAATACTCGTACGAGTGACTTGAGAATTTATATAAACAGAAAATAAATAAAAATGGTTTTTTTTACAGAAAATATTATTTATACAACAACTCTTTATTTACTAACAGTCCGAATATCAATTTTATTTGTTGGAAAAATTAAACACTAATTACTGTCGGTACTTTTAATCATTGAGAGGGACTTGTCTCCAAGTAATAACAGCCGCACGAGTCGATCGATCAGGTTAAGCTACGCTTGCCGCGATTGCTCCGTGGATGGGTGACCATCTTTACATACCAAGACTCCTCCATGCCTCGGAAAGCACGTTAAGCCGTTGGTCTCGGCTCCCGGCTGTCATTCGTGGATTTTTGACAGTCCGAAAGTCTGACAACCAGTCTTACCAAGGGGTTTCGTATTATCCAGTAACTGGGTTGTGGAGGTCAGATTGGCAGTCGCTCCATGTAAAATACTGGTACTCAGCTGCATGCGGTTAGACTGAAAGCCGACTCCAACATAGTTGGGAAAAGGCTAGACAGACGATGACTTTTAGTAATTGTAAAGCAAGAGTCTGCATTTGAATTCGCTGAAGTTTTAAGCACACTAATTGCGGTTGACCTGCGGACAATTCACGCCACATAGGATCCGCGCTTGCGCATGATGTGTCATAGTGCTTGTTCCATAATGGTTCCCAATTACTTTGTGTATTGCGGGTAGGGTTACCATCCGTCCAGATTTGCCCGGACATGTCCGGACTTCTAGACTTTTGTCCGGACTTTGCCCGGCTCTTTAATTTGTCCGGATTTTTTGGCTTACATGGAATACGACTAATAAAACTTATATAAGTTAAACCAAATAAGTCGTTAATATTTATTAACTTCTCATTCATCCAAAACTAAATATACTTCTTTATCAATCAACTTAACGAGATCAAACAATAAATCTTGTATTGCAAATTTGCAAACAATCAGCTAGTTCAAACATAAAATATTTTCTTCAAAATAATAATAGTATACTAGTTTCTGGTATAGGTACTTATTATTTTGCAGCGCATTTATTTTTTGATCATGCGGGTGAAACCGCGGGGCAAATAAATAAACGCGGCGATACTGACGAGCTACTTCGTGTAATTTACCGAAAACAGAATGATCTCGGAGTACATAAAAATCGTAGTGGGTATGTATCTGGTGTAGTGTGTGTCTTTTGTGTTTGGCCAGATTGGGGCGCGGGCGCGGGGCGGGCGCGGGTGTGGCAACGCGCGCGGGCTGCCTGTCCGCACTGGAGCGCGGCTGCGTTCTGTTGTCGTGTCCAGTGTTTGTCAAAATATAATAAGGATGAAGAAGACTTATTTTTACTAGAAAAAAGCTCGAACTAGTTTGAGAACCCCGTCCCCACGCGGGCCGCCTGCGCCCGCGCCTCGCACCCTCCTGCGGCCACTTGTATGAACGAGCTATGGCGTGAGAGGCCCGCAAGCTCCCCGCGCACTACCCGCGCCTAGCAGCTCGCGCCGCTCACCGCGCGCACGTGCCCACTATGGACACTCAAAGGAAGTTCATAAATGTTTGAGATCGCTGCGCCACGCCCGCTACGCGCCCGCACTGCCAGTCTGGCCAAGGTGCTAAATAAATGTATTTTCTTTCTTCTTTTTTTTCAGGTGGCATTCTATAGTTTCTGCCTACCCTTTCGTTGGAAGAAGGCGTGGGCTTATGAATGATTTCATAACAAGAATACAAATTCTTTCCACTCCATTTCCGCAAAGCAATCATCTACCAAACCCCATCCAACAAAGCGTTAAAAAAGTGTTTCGTTATTTTATTCAAACGCCATTTCGGCTGCATCATATAAATATAATAAATCCATTTCTTGGCGACAAAGGGACCTTCTTGAACACTCCATTCAAGTTGACAGGTAAATACATAACTGATTCCCTTCCATTGTGTGAAGATTTCTTCGCATAAACGTATCTATGCTGACTTATAAAACGTTTTTGAAATAATTTCCTCGAAATGTAGGAGTGAAAAGTTTGGGTATGTATTGAGAACTTCATTTTCTTAGCGTGTCGATGGTAATCTAAATGGAGTCGGCCCAGAATTCTGCTACGTGTCTGGCGCCATTACTGGCGTCCATCAGTTCCTGTAATTATGAACAATTGAGAACTGAAGATGGGTTTTTTTATTGGCCTTATTCTTATTAAGTTTTTTTTTTGGAAATAAAATGTTAACCTACGTAGGTGCCTAATTGAAAAAAAAAATCGTGTGGATCGGATATCCAAACGTGAAATGCCTGTCTGAAATTTTCTAAAGTCGATTATTACTGTTTCTAAGGAGGATGGGACTTAGCGTCCTCAAATTTGAAACTTAGTCAACAGACTTGTAACATATCTCGTCTAGACGGTCTTAGCTTACTGATCATTCTTTACTATGGCGAAGACCGTCAAAAGTATGGGGTTTTCCGTGAAAAGAAGGAAATGTAATGGCACAACTGTAGTTCAAAATATGCTTGGTTATTGAAAAATAAGTGAAAATTGTTTTGGTTATAAAGTACCTTCAGTAAAAACTGAAGGTACTTTATACTGTATTATTATTTTCCTTGGAATAACATATTCATGCTTGTATACCTTGGATTGTGTTTCTACAACCTGATATCAAAACTTAGTCAACAGACTTCTCATCTAGAAGCTCTTGGCTTGCTGTTCATTCTTTACTATGGCGGCGACCGTCAAAAGTATGGCGTTTTCAGGGAAAAGAGGGGTACAAAATATACTTGATTATCCATTACTAATATTATACTCGTAAATGCGAAAGTGTGTCTGTCTGTTACCTCTTCACGCAATCGCTGAACCGATTTAGATGAAACTTGGTATAGAGATAGTTTGAGTCCCGGGATAGGACATAGGCTACTTTTTATCCCGATATTCCTACGGGATCCAGACTTATGCGGGTGAAACCGCGGGGCTCTGCTAGTTGAAAAATAAGTGAAAATCGTATTGGTTTTTACATTTTATTTTATTTTCCATGAACACACACACGATTCCACTGTGAGTATTATGTTGCAGTACCTACAATGCGCGCCACGAAAGATGAGACTTGACCCCGCCTCCCCCGCTCTTTCCGCCGCCCCTATGACGTCCGGTCCCGTCCCGCACTCAGACCTCATACCGCTAAAGATGCCTAAAATCGTGTTCTGCGCAAGTCAAACCACGTGGTGTGTCAAGTCTCATCTTTCGTGGCACGCATTGTACCTATGTAGCAACGTTTTGCAGAGATGTACCTCTGCTTACCCTTCCCTACTAGGACCACTAAGGTAAAGTTTTTTTTTTTGTTTATAGCCTATACTGTTCCAATGCTGGGTAAAGGCCTCCCCCAAGTCCTTCCACGATCTTGTTCGGGCGCCTTCGGCAATCTTCGGCTGCTGTCGTGAGACAGCGGAAGGCGGCGGGTGGCGGCGAGAGGTGCGGCGTCCACAACCCAGTTACGGGTAATACGATACCCCTTGGTAAGACTGGTTGTAAGACTTTAAGGTTTCTGACTACCTGTAACGACTGTCAAAGATCCACGAATGACACCCGGGACCAAAGGCTTAACGTGCTTTCCGAGGCACGGAGGGGTCACCCATCAATAAATCAACCGCGCCAAGCGCAGCTTACCTATTGATTTTTAGCCACGAGCCCCTCTTCACACTCCCACCTACTCCGTCATGGAATATAGGCGTGATGTTTTGCTGTTTTAAGGCTCGTAAACACAGGCGCGACGCGACACGCGACACAAAGGCACCGTAAGTCGCGCAACGAGTGTGCCTTTGAGTCGTGCGCGATTCCCGTCGCGCGTCGCGCCTGTTTGCAGGAGCCTTTATGTTCCATATTATATAATATTAATTCATTCCATATTATATAACATTAATTGCCCCGGCAATTATTATGTTTTATCTCTTTTATTGTGACGAAAAATAAAACTGAAAGAAGATTTTTTCAGGAAACCCCATATATTTAAGACGAAACAAACGGTTTGCTATTTTGTAGCCCGTAGAGAAAAATAAATTGGGGACGGGGTCTATAGTACTTTGTCCATCGTCCATGAACATAAAGTTTCCATAAATCAACGTAATTTATGCAAAAATCATCCACCCGTTTTTTTAATTTGAAGCTTTTTTCATCGTTATTATGAACAGTGTCTACAATAGCGAGACCAAACAGTTCGCTATTGGTATGTTATTTCGACCGCAGGAGACTATAATTTTGAAAATATCTCATTGACTTTATGACAAAACCAAAAACCGCTCCATCATCATCATTTCAGCCGAAAGACGTCCACTGCTGGACATAAGCCTCTCCCAAGCACCTCCACTTCGACCGGTTAAAACCGGTTAATATTTATTAAATCCTAAAATAATAGCAAAATGCAAGGTATTGGTAATTCATCATCTCTCTAGCCTTTTCTCAACTATATTGGGGTAGTCTAACCGGTTGCAGCTGAGTACCAGTATTTTACATGGAGCGACTGCCTATCGGACCCCTACAACCAAGTTACTGGGTAAAGGCTCCTGCAAACAGGCGCGACGCGCGACGCGAATCGCGCGCGACACAAACGCACCGCTCGTTGCGCGACTTGCGGTGCCTTTGTGTCGCGCGCGATTTTATCGCGTGTCGCGCCTGTTTGAAGGAGCCTTAATACGTATAGTATTAGTAGTTAGTTGGACTGGTTTTCAGACTTTCGGGCTTCTGACGACCCCAAGGTATCGATAATAATTAACAGGCTCAATAAAAAAAAAAATCTTTATTATGTTATACTGCGTAAAAGAAAAATGGATTTATGAATCCTTCATTCATTTAGTACGAATACATTCTTCTGAACTATCACATTCACCTGAAATATCATAACAAAACTAAAACAAAACCAAGCTCACCTTTTCTAAATCTTATTTGAACAAATACTTGTGAAAAGAGCAGTTCCAAACATTCTATTGTTATTTTAGTTTCAATTTTCACGGAGTACGGAGTACAAATATGGACAGACCTCGAGGGAACTGAGAGGACGCAATCAATCCCTTGGTAAATGTTTCTTTTGTTCCGAATAGGAACTGTGACTGATGATTATTTGATATATCATTTTACTGTTTGAAATTCTGTAGGTAGGCTCTAAAAATAGAGCTGCGGTCGATTCTCTAAAAATCTCACCGTGAAAACTTAGGTGATGTGAGTTTGTTTGTGTGTTTGTCATTGACAGCTCACTCCACGCTCACTTCACCTAAGTTTTCACGGTGAGACTTTTACAGAATAGTACCGCTGAACCTTTTTAGGTTGTGACTTTTTAGGTGGTGTTCTATTGATTTTTATTGACATTTCTTTATTTGAAACTGGATGTTTCCTGTTGTTTACTATCGGAAATAATAATATCTTCTCGGTAATATCTTGTTATGTAATAGTGTTTGTAGTACTTTCCTTTTCTGAGAACTGAGTTTATCGATAAAGTTTGTAATAGTTCATAATTAAATAGACGTAATTAATAGTTCATCAAAAGTAGCGATAAAAATACCAATTGAAACTAGCAGCAATTGTTGGTGACAAACCTTTGCTAGTGTAACAGACTGAAGGCTCCTTCAAACAGGCGCGACACGCGATAAAATCGCACGCGACACAAAGGCACCGCAAGTCGCGCAACCCTTTGTGTCGCGCACGATTATATCGTATGTCGCGTCTGTTTCTAGGAGCCTTAAATCTAAAAATAGTAGTAGGCTCATCATGGACATGTGTATTCTTCCCGTCTTAACCTATGGTGCACCAATTTGGTCTTTGACTAACATCCAGAAATCCAAATTCAAGGTCTGCCAACGAGCAGTGGAGCACAGTATACAACGCGTTAAATTAACGGATCGTGTTCGAAACACAATACTGCGCTCCAAAACAAAGATGGCTGACGTGGCTCAAAAGGCTGCTCAACTTAAATTGCATGCCGCAAATAGCACAGAATTAGTGCCCTGAGACAGTGAGGCGGGGTTGCGGCAGACCACGTAGGAGATGGCGGGAAGAGCTGGGTTCCGTCAAAACTGGAAGGAGGACGCGGGAGCTCGCGAAAGTTGGAAGGAGTGGAGGGAGGCCTTTGACCAGGACTGGAACAGCGCAGGCTAGTAAAAAGAAAAAAAAAGAAAAAATTAAACAAAGTCGCTTTCCATGTAAGTCTATGTAACAGCTTGTTTCGTCAAAACTACCTACAGTCTACACAATGGTTTTTAATGCAGTTTTCACTATAATTCAGACAATTTATTCCGGTAAGTTTCTATTAAAAAAAAATCATATTAAACATTAATATAATAAAGAAATCTCGTGTTTTGTCAAGTCGTTAAAAACCAAGCGAAATAGGGGCGGGTCGCTAGTCTAAATTGTAATTCAGTCTGTGCTAAATGAAAATATTAGCCTAAAAAGTTTTTTTTAAGTCATGTCACATACTACCAAGATAAATAAGTAAATATAAATATCCTATGTCCTAACCCAGGTCATGGTCTATCCATGTGCCGAATTCCATCAAAATCCGTACAGCCATTTTAGTGTGAAAGCGTAACAAATAAACAAACAAACTCACTTTCGCATTTATAACAATAGTTAGTTAGTTTTTACCATTGAACAACCAGATTCAAATTATTAAGTAGGACCAATGGGAATCAAAAATACATTAACAAAATAAGTGGGATGAACGAGAATAAATCTAATATTATTTATAAAAATTCCGTTCGTCTTATCAGTCGGACGACGGTAGTGAGAAGAACGGGAATACACGCATGTAAACTGTACCTTTAGATGGACATATTCGCTACAAATCAACGATTACTTAATACAAAAAGAAAAATCGTCTAATGAAAAAGTATCTCTCCGCCGCCAAGACCAAATATGTCGAGATAATTTCATAATGAAGTGTCAGCTGCAATTAATGCATGGCGATATAAGTGTTGGTACTTTTTAAATAAACTAAGATAATTATTTTTGTTAATAGTCTGTACAAGTATATTAACGAACATAAAGGGTGGAAATTTTTCGTGAAACTAAGTACACACATCAAAAGTGTCTAGGGATCAACATATATTTTTGCAATAACTTTTCTCCTGATTGATATTAATTAAAATTTTCTTTAAGGATTCATCAAATAAAGTGTTTTCGTTTGTCACAGTAACGATAAACCAAGTCACCTTTGCATTAATAAAGAAATTTGCCATTTTCCTAATAAAGGGATTTTTGACATTTGAACCACTAACATTAAAGTTCGAAAAAAAGACTGAAATAACAGTTTTCTTTAAAATTTTATTGGGTAACTTAAACAATTAATAATCCGTGTTTCTACCGCGAACACTAACAACACAAGAACATCGGTTTGGCATACTCAAAATGAGTTCATCCAAATCACGCTGTGGAATGGCCGCCCATGTTCGTTGCAACAACAAAAAAAGGTCTTCTTGCGACTGGATACCCTCCATATTCGGCAGAGCTCTTCTCTATAGCATATCCCATGCATGCTCAATCGGGTTCAAGTCTGGCGACTGAGCAGGCCAGAGCAGGACATTGATGTTAGCTGCGGCGAGAGTCTGTCTTACAACTCTTGCGGTGTGCGGTCGTGCATTATCATGCATTAACTGAAATAAGGGACCGATTTGCACTTGTAGAGGAACGATGACGTCAGATACAATCGTCTCAGTATAAATTTGAGCGTTGAGGTTGCCTCTGATCCAAATCAACTCAGTTCTTCCGCCGATCCAAATACCCGCCCATACCATGATGGTTCCACCACTATAAGGATGGACTTCCTGGCAGGATTTTAATCGCTGTTGGCGTCCAGGGGTTCTCCAGTGTCGTATACGTCTTGTATCCGGTCTCATACCAAAACGAGACTCATCAGAAAAGCACACGAAACGCCATTGTTCTTCTGCCCAATTTCTGTGTTCAAGAGCCCATTGATATCGAATCCTACGATTGTGCATTGCTACAGGTGGTACCCGTAGCGGTCTTCGGGAATGAAGGTTCATTTCATGCAAGCGGTTTCTGACTGTTTGGTAGCGACCAAACAGTCAGAAACCGCTTGCATGAAATGAACCTTCATTCCAATAACCAAGCACCACGCTTTGTATTCACTTTAGACACTGATGTAGCGACATCAGTGTCTAAAGTGAATACAAAGCGTGGTGCTTGGTTATTGGATAGTGGCCCCGTGGGATTATCCTATCTACATGATTGTCAAAACAATAGCGACTCAAATAAAAATACACCCCAATATCGAGCAATTGAGCGGGTAGAAGGTAAACAAATCGAATGTGAGTCATGCACCGAACAACGGCCAGCTACAGCGGCGATAATGGGTGAAACTGATATGACAAGTTACTCGGTGGTGGCAAGTACATCGGCGACAGCGGTGACCTCTGCGCGCTCGATCCCTATAGAACAAGTAGCGGAACGTCAGCTGACTGCCACTGATAACGCTAGTGACAATAACAGCTGTTTAATGAGGCAGCCGTGTTCGAATGTATTGTGCGTGAACGAAACAACATCGAACGTGGATACCGATGGTGAAGGATGGCGCAAGGTTTCGTATCGTAGGAAACCATCTAACTATCGTTACCGAGGAAAATCGGGCATAGCGAAAGATCAGAATTGTAATTTTAAAGCTGCTGACAAGAAAGTTCCTATATTTATAACGAATATACACAGTGAAACAACAGAGGATGACATAATTAAATATATTCGCAGTAAGACTCAGGAAACGGTATCCATCGAGAAAATAAGTATGGAGAAAGAGAAAGGGCACAAGGCATACAAATTCTTAGTCTTGGAATCGAAATTATCTTTGTACTTAGATGAGAACATATGGCCTAAAGGTATCATATTTAGACGTTTTATTCATTTTAAACGCCGAACTCCGAGCAGATTGTTATCTGCGAACGGTCAAAGTAAACATCATAATGAATAGATGTACTAGCTTCGCCAGTTTCAACTGTAAAAACGTGAAACGCTCCGTGGATAGTATTAGGGAGCTATGTAACACCTGCGATCTGATTGCTTTACAAGAAACATGGTTAATGCCGGATGATATACCATATCTAAGCACGATTGACAGTGGTTTCGGATGCGCGGGAACGTCTGCGGTCGACACGTCTGAAGGCATACTGCGTGGGAGGCCGTATGGCGGCGTCGCTCTACTGTGGAGAACCAGTATTTTCCAGCAAGTGTCAGTGTTGCGGTGTGACAATGCTCGTATCTGTGCTATAAAGATAACGACAAGTGATCGACCGGTAATTGTGATGAGTATTTATATGCCTACGAATGCGGTGGACAACCTACCTGATTTCACGGATTGCCTAAGTACGGTGAGCGCAATTGTTGACGAATACGGTATTGAATCAGTTTTTATGCTAGGTGATTACAATGCCGATTTATTTGAATTGTTTTTTAATGAGCTTTTGCATTTTTGTAGTGAACAAAGTTGGTCGTGCATGGATGTTGATTTCTTGGGTACTGATTCGGGTGCTTACACTTTCATTAGCGAGGCACACGGGTCCTGTAGTTGGTTAGATCATTGTATTGTAACTCAGGCGGCGAAACAAGCTGTTGTTAATGTTTATATTAAATATGACACTATTTGGTCTGACCATTTCCCTCTGGTTCTTGAGTGTAATTTACAGTTATTGACACCAAAGATGCCTAATAAAACAAGTGCTAGTAACAATGTAGTGTGGGGTGTAAGAACCGAGAAACAGGTCGCAAACTATACCAGTGTGTGTCATAAACGGTTGAGTTTAATTGATTTCCCTGTCGAATGTATGAGTTGTGCTGACTATTTTTGTAATGACCGTGGCCACAGGCGTGCCCTTGACGGTCTGTACTCTGAGATTGTGGCTGCCCTTCGCGATGCGTCTTTGGTGGGTCGAGGATGCACGAAGGCGGGTGAGAGTGGTCCGCGAGTAGTGGGTTGGAACGAGCATGTCAGAGGGGCTCACGGGGAGGCTCGGCTTAGGTTTACGGAGTGGGTAGCATGTGGTAAGCCTAGGTCCGGTATCATGTACACTGAAATGTGTGAGAGCAGAAGGGTGTTCAAGTCACGATTGAAGGCTTGCCAAGATCGTCAGGATCAGATTTGTATGGACACCCTTGCTGAGAAGCATTCCAAGGGTGACTTTCGTGGTTTCTGGAAAAGCACCAGCAAGGCTAATGTTAGGCCGGGTCTTCCTGTGAGTATCGATGGAGTGAGTGACCATAGGGACATTGCGGATATCTTTAGGGGCCATTTTTCAATAAACTCCCCTTTGGGGCCTGCGGGTAGGTTTTTCAATGCTGAGATGCCGAACGAGGCAGTCGGGGTAAGGTTTGTTGCGAGAGACGTGAATAAAATTATTAAGAATACCTCGAGAGGCAAATCCCCGGGTCACGACGGCCTCAGCATTGAACACCTGCAATATGGGGGCCCGCATATCTCCAGGGTCTTAGCGATGTTCTTCTCACTGTGTGTGAGCCACTCTTACCTGCCGACGGATCTTATGAAGTCTGTGGTGGTGCCTGTGGTGAAAAATAAAACCGGTGACCTTGCCGATAAAACAAACTACAGGCCTATTTCCCTAGCCACCATCATAGCTAAAGTGTTTGACGGTTTACTTAACACACAGTTGAATAAATATGTAAGTCTGCACGATAACCAGTTTGGTTTTAGGCCTCAATTGTCTACTGAGAGTGCAATACTGTGTCTTAAGCATACCGTCAGATACTACACGGATCGTAGGACCCCTGTATACGCGTGTTTCCTCGACTTGTCTAGGGCCTTCGACCTGGTGGCGTATGATATCCTATGGGATAAGCTGACCAGTATTAACTTGCCGCGTGAACTTGTGACTATCTTCAAGTATTGGTATACGCATCAGGTCAACAGCGTTAGATGGGCGGGGGCAATGTCGGAGCCATATCAGCTGGAGTGTGGAGTGAGGCAGGGCGGATTGACCTCGCCAACCCTTTTCAACCTCTACATGGATGCGCTGATCGTCGCGCTCAGCAGTCGGCATGTTGGTTGCCATGTTGATGGCGTTTGCGTCAACAATCTAAGCTATGCTGATGACATGGTGCTGCTGAGCGCGTCAGTCTGTGGTTTGAGGACCCTGATACAGGTCTGTGAGGAGTACGCAGGTGTGCATGGGCTAAAATATAATGTTAGCAAGAGTCAATGCATGACTTTTGGAGCTAGTGGTGCCAAATGCCTGGAAAATGTACCACCAGTTTTTCTCAATGGTGTTCCCCTAGACAGAGTAGACCGTTTCAAATATCTGGGGCACATAGTCACGGCTGACCTCAGGGATCATGCAGACATCGAACGGGAGCGAAGGGCTTTGTCGAAAAGAGCAAATATGCTGGCCCGCAGGTTTGCACGTTGTTCAAATCAAGTTAAGATCACCCTTTTCAAGGCATATTGCACCTCACTGTACACGTGCAGCCTGTGGGCTCGCTACTCACAAGCGAGCTACGGCGCCCTCCGCGTCCAGTACAACAACGCGTTTAGGGCGGTGATGGGGCTGCCCCGCTTCTGCAGCGCCTCGGGCATGTTTGCGGAAGCGCGCACCGACTGTTTTCACGCCACCATGCGCAAGCGGTGCGCGTCCTTAGTGCGCAGGGTGCGGGCCAGCTCCAATACTGTCCTGGTGATGATCGCTGAGCGAATTGACTGCCCCTTCATTAGGAAATGCTGTAGCAGACATGTATAGTCAGTACACTTAGTTCTAATTGACATTGATGTATTTATTAGTTGATGTATTATATGTATTAGTGACATGTTCTGTATTGCTTTTATATTTTGAATTTTTGTTTATTTTGATTTAATTTTTAATTTTGTGACCCTGACAATTTGTATCTTTTAATTTTCCTTTACTTGAATTGCTTTGACATTGTATTTTAATTTTAATTTTAATTCCATTACCCCTTTTAATTTGTTTTTGTTAATTTATTTTATTTAGAGCCATTTTATTTAGAGACATTTTATTCTGTGGCAGTAGCATTGTGATTGCAGCATTATGATATTTTAATTTTATTTTTTATGTAAATATGGGTCTTGCCTGAATTAAATAAATTTTAATTTTAATTTAATTTTAATTTTAATAAGCGTCCTCGATTAATATCTCGCCGAAGCAGTTGACAATAGGTTTAATTAAAATTTTCCTTACAAAAATAAGTGCCTAGGTAAGAAGGGATACTCAGAATTTTTCTATCTTCATTTTGTATTAAAGATATTGAAATTTAATTTGGCGAAGATCAGGTGTATTGAGTAACTTATTCCGAAGTTTCCAGATTCCATTTTCACATGGTAATTATATTCTACAGAGAATATTGGATGTACTTAAAATAAAATGTGTAAAAAGGATTTCGCTTTTAAATTAAATGAAAATAACGGAACTTTCCAACGAACACAATCGAATTAACATCGTTATTAAAACGATACGTTTATGTATGTACCAAAAATAAATAAAACAGTCCATCAGCTTTCCTGCATCGAAATTACTTTGGTTTGTTGAAATACGTTACGTTATTTAAACCACTTTCATTGCTACGAATGAAAAAAGTGCCTACGTTTCATAAACATGAAATCATGGATCAATTGATTACACTCTGTCCACTAGGTTATTTGTTTTTTACTATTCTATATTTACTTTATTCTATATTTACTATACTATTGCTTTTACCTATTCCAGATTACGTAAAAGTTAACCTTACAATGCGTAATAAAATAAATATAGAAACAGCCTTAGCATAATGGATTTATTCCGGGATTATCTTATTTATAACTTCTCATATCTCGTACTCTTAAAATATTAATTGATAAATGCTTTTATAGCGTAAGTACTTGAGTTCCTAGATTAAAAGTTGAAGGTCATGAATTGTAGTATTATGATTGTCACATTATAAATAATTAATTGTTTCCAAATTAGAATGAATTTAATAAAATTTATTTACTTTTAATTTATTTAATGCATGCACAATTCAAATTAATTAATTTTTCTTTATACAATTAATAGTTATGTAAAATTTGCACGCCGAAATTAATGGCAGAATAAGATATAATATATCTTTAAGAAACTCCTGTACCTTATTTACGCCAATAAATGATTGTGAAAATATTACCGTGACAGAGTGAATGAAACAAGTTCGTCAGAATGAATCAAATTGCACAGAGTGCATTTATAAACTGAGTGCATTTATTTCAGGACTAGCTTCAGCGGTGGCATCACCCGCGTGGATGTCGAAAATTATCCTACGGGAACGTGATACCGGGACAAAACGCCTGTTTCCTTTCACAGGATGCCATCTTCTTGCCAAATTTGATCGAAATCCGTTCAGTGGTTTAGGTGTGATAAGGTAAAATACAGACAGAGACTAACGAACCGTGTTTACTTCCTCTTCTGTTTGTTGTGAGCCGTGTTTACTTTTGAATTTATAATATTAGTATGGATTAGTCAAACAACTTATAAAAATACTAAACTAGTTAAATTAAGGGTAGACTTTTAAATGCTAACACTGAACGGCTTTGCTTGTCGGCCATTTGCAAAAAAACCGCGCGAAAGTGGAAACTGCAACGACATTTTAAAGCCAATTTCAGACTATAGAATGGCTTCCAAATTAAAAATGAACTTTATACTAGATAGAAAAGTTTTTCTTTCACGGGTGGTAATGTTAGAACTCTAGGCCATAATAAGGCTTTGTTAGAAAATTATTGATGAAGCCGGTGTCTTATTTTTTGCAACAAATTTTCTGACTTATTCATGTGCCTATTTTTATTTAAATATTAACAAAAAACCTTGATTATAATATACAAGCTAACACTAAAATATATATAATTATATATTATGTACAAGTATAATTATAATCCTAATCCTAACTAATATTATAAATGCGAAAGTAAGTTTGTTTAGTTTGTTACGCTTTCACGCTAAAACGCTGAACCGATTTGGATGAAGTTTGGTATGCTGATAAAGTAGCCTATGTCCATACCCAGGATGGACATAGGCTACTTTTCAATGTGAATAGCAGACCAAGTCGCGGGCAACAGCTAGTAAAAAGGAAAAGGGAGGAGGTCATTGGGCATCAAAAAATTCGTCCGCATCGTCGTCAATGGGATAAGTGCCCAAGAGGCTGGCAAAATACCACGTTGGATGGCAAATTTAATTAAAATAGATGGTCTACTTACACTAATTTATTTAAGAAAAAATAAACTAGTAGCTCTAAAATTCAAATCAATAGATACTAATAAATAAAATTGAAGTGCCTTGTTTTTGCGGGATTGTCCGAAAGGGTTACCGCTGGCCCGGAACATAAAGGGCTAAGGAAGTATAGATGTACGAGGAACAGGGTGTAAAGTTCACTCATACTCTATAGAAAAGGGAGGATCCTCCGACCAGACGGGTGTTGTGTCTGGCGGGCAACTGCCCATTGATTCATGTCGGGCCGTTGTATCTATGCTAGTTGCGCGGTAAACTCTGCTTGCGCGATGCAGGATTTGCGTGACGTCAGTATGACGCGTTGTTTTCATGAGGCGTTGTAGATACCGCTACAGAAGGAACATGGGTGGGTTTTAGTCAGTAAGAGTCTGACACTCCCTACCGCTCCACCCAGAGCGGGAGGAGTCATTTGATGATTTCCCATCCTCAAAAAAAAAAAAAGTGCCCGTTTTTAATATTAAAATACCAGCTTTTTACTAAATGCATATTAAAGTATATAGGTACCCTACATATAACAAAAAACATATTTTTCAATTTTTATCGATCTGTCTATTCCGACTAATCTCCTAAACGGCTGTACCGATTTTGACGGGACTTTCACTGGCAGATTCGATTTTATGCAGTAATATATAGGCAGCACGTTCTCGTGGGATAATTTCCGACAAACACGCGGGATAAGCCGCGAGCAGAAGCTAGTAATAATAAGAAAAGTCTAGTCACTATTTTAAAGTTGTACGACATGACTTTCACGGTATTAATGAACTATACAAGCTCAAAATACCTTTTCCTATTTAGTTAGAGTTGCGTTTCACGCGTTAAAATAATACTGGTTGAATTGAAGCGACTTTTATATTGGAGTACTCAGGTCAAGTGTCGTTATAAGCGCCTGAAAGAAAAAGTCTGTAGAAAATAATGGAAATTTGGCGAGTTTCCCACTTCTCTCATAATTAGCCGTTTGTCGCACTCTGTGCATTGTGTCTAATATGTTCTATCTTTAAGGAGAAAGCGTCAGGGTTGCTCGCGAAATTCAAACAGGTTCGAACATTTTTCTATGGGAGCTGGCATAGCCACCCGTCGCCATTTTGATTTTTTTTCAAAATCACAGCGCACCATGAAACATGTGAAATGATAGTCATTGTTAGCACAAGGCAACTTTACCTCCAAATATCTTGATAACGTGACACTTTAGGGCACCATGTTGCGAAAATTTTTCGTTTATTTAAGTATCCTCTTATACCCATAAATACCGTTATAATCCCACGCCGTGATTTTGAAAAAAAAACCAAATGGCGGCTGATGGTAGCTATGCCACAAAGGTTTTATTCCCTTTCTTACGTTTTTTGCAATCCAGTATCAGGTTGTATGTTGATCTAAATAATTATGATTCGTCACTACGTGTTACGGTCGCGAATCATATTTTAACCTGACACGAAAAAACCTAAGTAAATTTGAATTTCGTGGGATGCCTTAGCCGCCCCTAAGATGACCTACTGACCCTCAAGGATACAGGCTATTTAACATATTGCTATAGGCTATTTAACATATTGCTACGACCCTTAGTAGCCGAGCGAAAATAGCAAAAGTCAGAAGTAATAGCAAGGACGGGCGATGCGACGCGATGCCCCTGGGTCGGGGGCCGAAAGAGTTTTATAAAAATGTGGCTGTTATTTTAGTACATCTGCAGTGCGATTCTGTAACCATCTCACCGTGAAAACTTAGGTGAAGTGAGCGTGGAGTGAGCTGTCAATAGTGTCTATTCCTAGCAAAAACAAACTCACTTCACCTAAATTTTCACAGTGAGATTTTTACAGAATCGACCGGCTGTATTTATAAGCACAATAACACTATTAAATATAGACTGAGTGTGATATTTTTGTGTAACTTGACTTCAATTCCACAATTCCAAACCCCAGTTAATATAACCTAACAGAAAACCAATCAAACTTTGTTTAACTTGAAAATGAAACTTAGGTCTTCAAATAGCTATTCTTAGAAATACTAAACTCATAAATCGACCTTTTGGGCAAGTTTCCTGTTGACAGCGATGCGGACAATTTTTTTATGGCCCTTAATTATTTCCCCTCCTTTTTATACACTTGTACATATAATTATTATTATTTTAAGATTGTTAGCTTTTTAAATTATGTATAACTAACAATTCTAGTAAGACCATTAGGTACATACATATTAGGGACGTTCTTCTTTTTTATCGACAATGACTTGTCTTCTCCGCAAAAAAAAAGGTTATTGCTCCAAAATACTAAATTACTTATTTTTTTTTACAAAAATACACTTGACAATGCAACAAATACATATATAAGTTACTACTTCCAAATGTTATTGTAATTTCTGTTTTAATATTATTTTATTGACTCCTGATAAATATTTCATATATGCCCAGTTTTATGCTTAAATCAAAATTAGGCGAATTCTGAGAACCTAAAACATTACTATTTTACACCTCTGTCACAAAAATGTGACGGTGTATGGAACTTAGAGCCTTAATTCATTTTCATACTAGATGATTGTTAGTTTTCTTATATTGGTTATTATATCGTCGATTATTTTGTTAATTTAAGGTGTTACCATCAGGTAAATGGAAAAATGGCATCATCTGCGGCTGAAAGACAGCGACGGTGTCGTGAAAGGGAACTTAACTCTGAAATCTTTGCAGAAGTGAAACGTAAAGATTTAGATAGATATCATGCTCGTAAAAAGTTAGATATATTATTACACCAAAAGAACACGAAAAAATAAAGAGACAATGACAATGGGTGATGTTTTATAAAACTGTTGATGAAACTGGAAAATTATTTAAATTGGTAGAATTTGATGTGTCAGATGTGATGTTTGAAAATTAGTTAAACGTTATTTCACCTCCTAAGATAGTTAAAAGAGGAAACCGCGTGTATTACGAATTTGATCAACCAATAGAAATATTTGAAAAGTAGAGTAAGCGAAAAGATATTATAAGACTAAATTAATATCTACCAAAGAATGGATACCAATAAATAAGACTTATAGTAGCATTTTAAGGAAATATTATAATTTATTATTGTTTTATAAAATTTAAAACTGTTATAAGGTTAACTTTGTTCGGCGGGTAATCATTATTTACCACTCCGTCACTTCGTTAACTACTCTGTCACAATTTTGTCGCCCTTATAATTTAAAGTCAAAGTAGTGTATGATCCAGTTTATTAGTAATATTTACAAAATAACGTTTTCTAGTATTACATGCTAAACAATAAAGGTATTTACCAGATTTTCAAGTTATTTATTGGAAGACTTTCATAATATTAAAAAGTTTTTTGTTTTAAGAAGCAAAAATGTGACGGAGTGGTATTGGATAACATATAAAAATGTTTATATTAAGAATTCTGTCTCATGGAGCTAGTTGAAAATATTATAAATGTTTGTATTCTTGATAAGAAAGTAATAAAAAACTGAAGATCTGATTTTGTATGAAAAATA
Organism: Luperina nickerlii; assembly: GCA_963855955.1. Lineage (NCBI taxonomy): Eukaryota > Metazoa > Arthropoda > Insecta > Lepidoptera > Noctuidae > Luperina > Luperina nickerlii. The sequence continues at coordinate 7,250,866 of OY979674.1, forward strand.
AAAACAAAACATTTTCGTGACTGAGGTGTTAATTTTCAGAAACTGGTTTTAAAACTGAAAAATATTTTTTCGGAAGTATGTATGTCACCAGAAGCTAAATCAGTTTTTACTTGTACCTACCTATCCCAAACAAATTCAGATAACACTACTTGCTATGTGAATATCAGTGACAGGAAGCTATTGAACACATCTGCCTACCCCTTTAAAGGGTATAGGCGTGATGTTATGTTGTGTGATTGCGATAACAATACATACATATGCTATAGCAGCAATCGCGGTTGATTTACTGGCATTTATTGAAGAGTTCCGTTGTCTGTCTCCGAAACTCATCATCAGATCTATACGAAATTTAAATGGGACCATTTCGGAATAAACCTTTGAGGGAGTTATGCCCCGAACATACATAAAAAAATATATAAACATCCGAATTGAGAACCTCCTCCTTTTTTGAAGTCGGTTAATAAAAAGGAAAATTTTCATCCATTTGTAAAAGACTGCAACCTAAAAGATTTCGGAAAAAACTAATAATCAGGTTCTATGATTTTTACATGCCACGCTCCGACTGAGCAAAAGCCGACCCACAAAGTAATCGTAAGCTTATGAATACTACGAATAGCAATTGAAAAAAAAATATTTAATTTATTTGTAACTGGCTGACCGTTATCCTGTCAAAATTTCGATAAGGTTCAAACGAAAATCCCAGCGAAAAAGGCAGTTTCTGTTTTTCCGGAATTTATAATTTTGTGGGTAACTTTTCCAATTTTTCTTTTCATAAAAACGTAATCCGGACTACGAACATTTTTAAATAAAAAAAAATATCCAGTCGTTCTCTTGTGTTACGCGCTTATCTCAAAGAGCTTCATTTCATTTTTAAGAGTATTTACATAAAATATAGATTTATAGTAAATACCTACATCAGAATATAGACTTAACGCAAGTATCCTGCCAAAACCGAATAAATCTGGACGCGATCTCCCTACACGTTTTTTTTATATAAATCTAGCGACCCACCCCTGCTTCGCATAGTTTTGGCAAAACATCGTGAATTCTTAAGTTTAAAATTAATTTAAAAGGCACACGAACTTTCTGGAATAAATTCTCTAAGCGATGGTGAAAACCACACGACAAGCGACTTTAGTTGATAATATTATGCATATATATTATTGTCAGTAGGACTTTTCTCTCAACTTTTTGGAACTCAAAAGAAAGAAGTAAGTCTGTCAATTTTTTTTAATAGATTTTCAACTTTATCGCTAAAGCAGTGGCATAAGGTTCGAAGTTGATTGGAAAAATTTGATAATTTCGGGTAGTTTGATGTGCTGGCGTCTGTACATCAGGTTATGTATTTTACATAAGTATCTACCCTACCAAGTACCGAGTAAAATTGAACGCAATCTGCCTACGCGTTTTTAATGAAAACTGCGCTCCTGGAAAGAACCCCGTCTCTCCTGAATCATAACTTAAATTTTAATATAAATTATTTTTCCCTGTTATGGAAAAACGAGCTAAAGTCCTTGACACGATTTGGGCCAAGACCAAAAGATCATCATCTGTAATAATTAAATCCATTGGCCCCCGCAGACTCCTTAACAACAAAAATAGGTAGAAGCTGAAAATATGAAATGTAACACTTCTATTGTTTGAAAAGTGCCTGAAAGTATTTGTTTACAGGAACGTTACATTTTCTGTAATAGTGTTTAGACGATGTGCAGTCGGGGAAATTGTTTGTTAAGCAAATTGAAACCTACGATCAATTTGACGTGTTATAATTATAAACCCCCGTGCCCCATTTTGTAAAACTGTCAAAGAATTTTAGTTAGGATTTGAATATGCCATATGAATTTATGACAATTCAAGTTGGTAGTCAATTTGCTTCAATTTTATTGGACCTATGCAACAGGCAAGAAACTTTAATCGTGTAGGTAAACGAGGCTTTAGGATTACTATAATTTATACAGGGTTATTGTTATAACACTAACAAACTTGCAGGACTGGATTACTAACATCATAAACAACAACTTTTGTTCTATGACTTTTTACAAAACATAACACGCTTACCAAAAACAAACCTGTAAGATTTCGTTGTTTTATCTAACCCCCGCTCCCCTCCGATGAATTTTGTACTAGACACGGCAGTTTGTTTACCTAACTAGCGGTTTCTTTTGCTTCGCGTAGAGTTCGTTACAGAAAATCAAATATTTGAATTCGTTGAATTGAAATATATTTTTTTTTTCTGAAAGTCTGATGAATTAATAAAAGTTATAGAACAAAAGTAGTTGTTTATGATGTTTGTGATATAGTCCTGAGAAGTTGTTAATGTTTTACCAATAACTCTGTATACTTTTCCTGACAGATTGGTAATCACACTAATATTATAAAGGCGAAAGTGTGTGAATGTTGTCTTTATGTTTGTTACTTCTTCACGCTCAAACGGCTGGACGAATTTTGATAAAATTTTGTATGGAGGTAGCTGACACCCTAGATTAACATATAGGCTACTCTTTATCCCGGTATTCCTACGGAATCGAAACTTATGCGGGTGAAACCGCAGGGCGCAGCTAGTGCTTTAATAAATAGGTATGTGTTATTCATAAGATTACCTTAAAAACCCTTGAAAGGTTCAAAGAAGTTTTGAATAAATAATTTATCGAAGAGCGTTACCGATTAATCGGTTCTCCTGTAGGAGAAATTTTGGTTCGGAACGGAATCATGAGATTGTTTATTCAAAAGCTTTCATACATTGCATAATTTAAAAAAATAAAACCGGTTTTTGTGTTCTTGTAAAGGCTCCTACAAACAGGCTCGACACGCGATATAATCGCGCTCGACACAAAGGCACCGCTCGTTGCGCGACTTGCGGTGCCTTTGATTCGCGCGCGATTTTATCGCGTGTCGCGTCTGTTTTAAGGAGCCTTAAATCGGGCACTTAGTGACGTGAGTAATTCATCAATTAGCCCTACATGCCTACGGCCTCTTTAGGACGACTTGCAGAAAATCAAAATAAATTATAATATTTTCATTCTGCAAGTCGTCCCACTTTTTTTTTGTATGGAACTTTAAACTTTATCAACGTTTGGTACATAGCAAGACAAGATGTATAACAATATTTTTTTAATAATTTTTCTTTTTTACTTTCTTTTTGTTCATAGATTATTTAATAGTAAAAAGAAGTCAGTACCTACCTAAACATAAAACCACGTAGTAGGTACCTACCTATTAAATAATATTTTTCTAGAAAAACAGTTTATTGTTTCATTTACAAGCAAACGCAACAAGTTCAAGTGTTATCCGAAATTAATAAGAATGGTATGACTTTTGGTTACTGTCAGGTAAGTATACAATAATGGTTACGATGGTTACTTTTGAAGTAAGACAGACCTTTTTTAATATTAAATAATCTATGAACAAAACGAAAGTAAAAACTAAAAATTAAAAAAAGAAATAATGTTATATCTTGTCTTAGACATTGATAAAGTTTAAAGTTGAATACAAAAAAAAAGTGGGACGACTTGCAGAATGAAAATATAATTTATTTGGATTTTCTGCAAGTCGTCATAATTTTTTTTTTATAAAATGGGCCATAAATGCATGTAGAACAAGTCGATGAATTACTCAGTGAAGTCGCTATAGCAATATTTTATCACATTGACATGTCTTTTTCACAAAGAGGGGCCCGTGGCTAAATAAAAACAGCCGCACAGGTCGATCGATCAGGTTAAGCTACACTTGCCGCGGTTGGTCTGTGGATGGGTGACCATCTTCACATACCGAAATCCCTCCGTGCTTCGGATAGCACATTAAGCCGTTGGTGCCGGCTGTCAATTGTGGTGTGGATCTTTGACAGTTGTTACGGGTAATCAGAAGCCCGTCAATCTGACAACCAGCCTTACCAAGGGATATCGTATTACCCAGTAACTGGGTTGTGGAGGTCAGATAGGCAGTCGCTGCATTTAAAATACTGGTATGCAGCTGCATCCGGTTAGACTGGAAGCCGACCCCAACGTAGTTGGGAAAAAGCTAGGCATATGATGATGATGATATCTTTTTCTCAAAAAGCTACTGAAAAAAAAAATATCCAACGACTATTACAGGTTTTGCAAGAATTAAGGGGGAGTTTGTCTATGTTGATTCTTACACAATACGTGTAGCGGTTATAGGGCGCTTAAACCCGGCACAATATTGCTCTACGTGACTTTGAGCGATAAACACACGTAATGGTGATAGCGGGTTATAGTTTTGTTTACTCTGTTATGAGAAAGAATAACGGTATATACAAATGATTTAGGTTGCGTGTGAAAGAAAGAAAGAAAATACGTTTATTTGCGGTAAACATGACACAATAAAGAACATAAACACAAAAAAATTAAGAAAGGGATGGGGGAAACATGCGTCACATCCACGCAAAACGGCTATCGGTCAGCATTATGCTGCGACCCTATGCAAGACAGAGCCCCAGCGCTGGTTTTCAGCGACAGCGGCGCCGACGTAATGACGTCGTCCGGTGCAGCAAACAATATTAGGACGCAATGATTAGGTCTGCAATTGACGCTGCTTCAAATGAATGTCGTTATTTAAGTTTGTTAGTTCTAAGGTTAAACCTGCACTCTCGCGAAGTTGCTCCGACGCAGTATGAGCCGAAATTGACCGAAGTCCGACTACACACTCATGCCGAAGTATACACTCATGCTAAGAACTTCGGGACGCTTCTAGTCCTTTGACTCGGGCGCAAAAACTGACAACGATCGGAAGTCGCCCGAGACGAGCCGATGTTGTACGAGATGAGACGAGCCGAGGTTAGACGAGACGAGCCGAGGTTTGACGAAGCGAACCGAAGTGCCCTTCTAGACCCTCGTACGAGTATTTGCTTAGCTTCGATCAACTTGTATAACCAGTAGTGTAGTGCACAGGCTTTAAGTTTGTAATTGGCTTGTTTACCTAAACATTAACCCACTTACAAGAATAAACATATTATATCAGATTAATAGTTACACACCGATATGTCTCTTTCAGTCATCAGTAATTTGACTTTCGAAAGAAGAAGACAAAGTGTTATGTAACTATACATATAAACGCCATACAACGTTTATTAGTAAGGGGTAATTCTACAAGGCCATTTATTATTTTGTTAAACTTGATTTTATGACACTTCACACAAATATTATAAAGGCGAAAGTTTGTGAGTGTGTTTGTTACTTCTTCACGCACAAGCGGCTGAACTTTCGAGATAGTTTATAACCAGGATTAACACATATGATATTTTATCCCGACATTCCTATAGAATCGACACTTATGCGGGTGAAACCGCGGGGCGTAGCTAGTAAATAATAATAAGATGAAAATATAACATCACGCCTGTAATCCCCGAAGGGGTAGGCAGGGGTGTACCTAAAGTCTATTCAAACTTAATTGTTTCAAATTAATATTATTTCAAGTTAAACAAATATCAACTTTATTTTAATGGTAATTAAGTTGATTTCAGAGTGACTATTGAAAGAGTTACAAAAATGTTTGAAGTTGTAGCGTAAACTGAACTTTATTGTGTAGGATTTAAAGTATTTTTTTCATAAACTCATACTTATTTACATTTTTGGAAAATAAATCATGAATGCAGATTACCTATAGTATACCGACATTTCGATAGTTATGTTTAAGATACATCTCCTTTTGCCCGGTTATGTTTAAATTCCATGCAATAGGGTCGCTTATTGCCATCAACCGGGCAAGTCCAGACTCCGTGCTGCTATTGAGAAATTCCTAATAGAAAAACCCAATAACGCTTTCTCCGACCTGAGAATCTAACCCAGGGCTTCTTGAAGAAAAGAAAAAAAGAAAGAGGGAGGTAAAAAAATCAAGAAAAATACATTTTTATCTCTTACTAGCAGCGCCCCGCGGTTTCACTCATAAGAGTCGATCCTGTGGGAATATCGGTATAAAAACTATCTTATGTCCTGCCCCGGGATGCAATCTATCTCTCTGCCAAATTTTATCGAAATCCGTTCAGTGGTTTAGGCGTGAAAAGGTAACATACAGACAGACAGACGGAGTTACTTTCGAATTTATAATATTAGTATGGATACAGGAAACGCGGGATAAAAATGAAATGATCAGCGTAAAGAAAATTTAGTTTTACTTTATAACAAGTACCTACTTTCTGGTTAACGTATAAAACTGATGAAAACATAACCCTATAATAACTTTGAACAAAGTGAGTACATACAAAATATTGTGATAGGATGCATCGCGTGCCGGCACCGCTAAATATTTATAAGATCTGAAATATGGAAGATGCAAGATGCTGTCTGGAGTTTTATTAACGAGTCGATGCTTTCTCAGACAAAAGAATAATTTACATGGTAATTTGTTGTTATCCATACTATCCATACTAATATTATAAATTCGAAAGTAACGCTGTCTGTCTGTCTGTCTGTACCTTTTCACGCCTAAACCAGTGAACGGGTTCGGAACGGAACTCGTACAGGAACATCACAAACTAAACTAAACACAATAAAAAACTAAAATAAATAAAAAAAAAGTAACATTACTGGCTATACCTAACTGCCTTCTAAAGGTTAATATATTTCGTAACTAGCTGTGCCCGCGACTTTGGTCGCGTGCATGTCGGAAAACAAATTGGATTTCATGGGTTTTAATTTTTTTGCGCGAAACCCTATAATATTTTTCAAGTCAAAATCGGGCCAGCCGTTTCGGAGATTAGCCGGAACAAACAGACAAACAAAACTTAAAAGTACCGTATGTACTTTCATATGCTATATCCCCTTACTAATAAATGTTGTATAGCGTCTGTCTATACAAGACAAAGCATTATGTAACTATTTACACAACGCTTTGTCTTCTTCTTTCGAAAGTCATATTACTGACGACTGAAAGAGAGAAATCGGTAACTATTCACCTGATATAATACGTTTATTATTAAGGGGGTTAGTAAAAGCTATTATTTTGATAGCTTCTGCCCGCGACTTCGTCCGCGTGAAATTTCTTGTTACTCCGACCCACCCCGTCGCATCGCATCGCCTGCCCGCGCTATTGCTTCGTTTTTGCTTAGCGTTCTTTCTGACTTTTTTTCTTTTTGCTCGGTTCCTAAAGGTCATAGCGTCATGTTAAATAGCCTATAGCCTTCTTCAATAATTGGGCTATCAAATGCAAAAATAATTTTTCAAATCCGACTGGTAGTTCCAGAGATTAGCGCGTTCAACCAAACAAACAAACAAACAAACTGTTCAGCTTCATAATATTAGTATAGATATTAGTAGAGATTACAAACTCACACTTCAATTTTTATATATGGTTTCCCACAGAGACCCATTTATATATGTAAGTATAGATTAATCAGTCAATCAATCTTAATTTGAAACCATTAAAATGTTTTTTTAATTCAGTTAATTGTTTGCTGTGCAAATTAAATATCTCTCTGTCTTGCACAAGGTTAATGCAGGTGAGTTGCATTACTAGAGTAACATCATGAGTCTCGACACAGTCACGTAGTATTTTGATGACCTTTCAGTGTCTTCCATTGCATTAATAAGTAACATAAAGAAAATGAATGAAATATTTGCTGGTGTTGAATGAACCCACTGACTTTCAGAGAACGAATGTGCTTTGAAATGTTTTTTTTATTAGATCTTTATTAGATATTCAGATTATTAGACCAACGCCAGATAACTTTATCCGAGGAATAATTTTGAATTTTTGACAGCTGTTCTTCCATACAAAAACTGTCAGACGTCAATTTTATTCCACGAATAAAAAATATCTGTCGATTGCAAAATCAGCCATTGAACAAGATACATTAAATTATCTTTTGCATCGGTAGATTCATTTATTCACACTTTTTTTGCCATTTGTGTTTCTCTGTAATACAGGTTTTTTCTGAAACCTACTTCAGGCACCGGCTGTCATAATGTGTTTGCTTATAGTGCAAGACTTTTAAGTGGTACAAATCCATTGTGAGAGGAAAAAAATCCAAATAAATAAATTGATATTGTTTTTAAGAGAACCCTAAAATAGAAAAAAAAACATGATGCTGCTTAACAAGTTTTTTTTTCTATTTTAAAGTTATCTTGAGGGTCTTCTCAAACTCAAACTCAAAGCATTTCAATTAAACCATTTACAGGCACTTTTGAATTGTCAAGAAATCGGTCAGTCAGAAAACATAAAGCTAGTTGCCTGATGTTTATGGTAGTTATGGACATTAACTCCGACATAAAGTCGAATAGTCTCTATTGTCAGTGTGTTTCCATATCTTCTTAAGCGCCAATAAATTGAAGACCAATGTTTACTCCACTTAAGCTACAGTTTCCTGGAAGAGAGGTGGACGCCACATAATGGCCGCATTGACAACTGTCATGAAAACGGTGTCAGAAAATGCTCTCTAGGAAAACATACCAACTTAATTTCATAAATAACGTGTCAATGATGTCTTTCGACGGTAAACTGCGGTCGCTATGTAGCGGCTACCACAATTTTAGGAAATTGAAAATATTTCGATAGTAGGTACATTATGGTGGATGGCACTTTTCCAAACTAGATATAATAAAAGCTTTTCTAAGGCTCACTCAAACGTAATGCGTAATTTATGAAACAAGGGCATGTAAGTAATTGAATGTGTTATAAATTAATAACGAAGTGAATATCTCAAATCTCGGCCGTAATTCCAAGTAGTCCCTAAACAATAAAGGTTTAATTACAGTCAAGCGTGTGTCCACAGACGTAAAATGTAATATACGTTCCTTAGTCCAAGACCGCTTTGAAAACTTGTTAAGGGACAGTGTTAATTTAGATAGCATTGTGTAGTTTGTTTAGGATTTTATTAGGTAAGTTTAATTAAATAGAAAAATATTTTTGATTATAAGGACCAAGCACAAAATAAAATAAGTAAATATAATGCTCATACTCTAACCCAAAGCATTTATATTAAATTAACAAATTATATTTAGAAAGATGAAAGAAAATACGCTTATTTGCGGTAAACATGACGAAGTGAAAGAACACAAACAAAAAAAGGGAAAATATGCATATATTTATTATATATACATCTATGTATCTATAAGGTATAGTATATTATTTTGCACCACTGACAACCCCATTTTTTTATATCCACGCAGTCACTGTCCGTTCCAAGGTTGCCTGGAAGAGATCGCAGAAAGCGATAAGGCCACCCATTGTATATTATGTTTTGTATTAATAATTGAATTTTTTTTGTTACCTATATATTTTCTGGTGTACAATAAAGTATATATAAATAAATAAATATGTGTCACATCCACAAAATTTCGGGCACTTTTGAGGGGTCAATCAGTCAGAAAGATGAAGCTAGTTTTCCATTCCAAAGCGTGAACCCATTCCAATGAACGAAGTTATACAATTATTTCAATAATATCATAATCTGCCTAGCCTTTTCCCAACTACATAATGTTGGGGTCGGCTACCAGTCTAACTGTAAAAGTATTTTACATGGATCGACTGCCTATTTGACCTCTACAACCCAGTTACTGGGTAATACTGGTGACTGGTAAAAGAATACATGCACCCAATTTTTTTCTCGCGTTCACTCAATTACAAGTAATGTATAGAATAGAATAGAATAGAATACATTTATTTGCTTTATAACATGGTACATTAATGTCTTATAAATAAAGTTATGATCGCCATGGACTGGTATACAAATATTTAAACATGTTATATGTAACAAATTTAACACATTAACTTGTTAAAATTAAAACATTTTTAATGACATTGGTATGAAACCCTAATGGGTTTCGTATATATTTGAACACATTGGAGTAATAGGTATATAAAGTAATATAATTAAATCTCAGCATCATATCTTATATTTATCTGCTACTTTTTTTTATCAAAAAATTATTTTACACTATAAAAACAATTACCAATCAAAAAAACAAAAAGTCATTTGTGTAGTTTTGATTTAAAGCGTTTTAGATGAAGTTTCCTTTTTTTAATTTCTTTTGGAATATTGTTGAAAATTTTAATTGCTGTGATAAACCTATTCTTATGACATAATGTGCTTTGATGTGAAGGAATTCTTAGCCGTGTCGGGTCTCGACGGGTATATTTTGAATATTAGTATTGTATTGGTAAACATTGGTAAGCGCATGACTTAAGAACAGTTGGACAGATTTGGCTATTTTTTGTTTTAAAATGTTTGTTGTAGTCCGTATGATTTACGAGTAAATGGAAAGAAAGATTTTAAAGTTTCCCTGACTGTTTTCAAATTCTAGAAAATCTGGACGTCTCCTTTTTATAGGATTTGTGTATGAATTATTAAAATTTGAACGGGACGTCTTTCGGGTCAGCTAGTCTTGTATAAAACAAACTGTAGGTACTATCGAATGGACAATGTCTTTCAAGAGTGTTTTATTTGTATATATGGCTATTTATCAGGCTAAACAGGGAACAGACGGCAGTCCATTACGAATACAACTTGCAGTTAGAATTAAGACTAATTGACTTCTGTATAAAGTAGGTAATCAAAGTATAAAGAAATAATAAACTATGTAAATTAAGCTAACAGCACATCAGTTCGCCATGTTTGAAGGGGTACACATTCCGTCAGTTACATAATGTTTAAGAGCCAAGTAATTGGGACGAGCCATTAATCTACTTTTTAATTAATAATGTAACACTAGTCTTTTATAATAAAAATGTCCTACTACTGTGCAAAGGCCTCTTGTCACACTGAGAAGGCACACTGAAAGAAATAATCAGTAAATATAAATGAAAAAACATTGTTCTGAACTGCTTTAAACGGTTCCATATGAGCCTAACGTTCAAAACAGAATTTTTTACTGATCCTAAAACAAAGCTTGAGTCAAAATGTTACCATCATGACAGTAAACTGTAACGTTTTGAGTAGCTAAAAGGTTACTAAATTAACTGCTTTATTCATTTGGTGATATCGTTCAAACCATTGAAATTTGCCTACTCACATTACGTACGTTTTCCGTTTTTTTTTTTTGTTTTTTTTTCAGTAAATAGTATGTTCAATCATTAAAAGTTATTATATTGTATTTTACTGTTTTACAAACATTACTTTTAACTGTATAAAGTCAATAAGTTTTAATGAAATCGCTTTAATGTGCTGTAGTAAGAAATTATTTTTTTCAGTACACGATCATTATTGATCACGGCGCTTACTCAAGACGGATTGGCAGTTTCAGAGTTATATTAACTGTGTTTTTTCCTTAATTGGTGTTTTAGTAATGTCCATGATAAACTCAGAAAGTTGTTATTATAATTTTAAAGTCGCATTGATACTTTCCCGGATTTGAACCTATGACCTCGTGCATGAGAGGCAAAACACTCGTATAATAATACTCACGATTTCTGTAGTTTGAACTGAATAATGAATTTATTTTGTCATAACAAATGTACGCAGTAAGTAAAAACATGTGAGGATCAGCCAAGATGGTGACACCAAGTGTCGGAAGTAGGAACTACGTAATATATATTATTGTAAACACAGGCACAGATAAACTAGCACACAAAAGTATCAATGTGAAATATAATTCATTATTAATTAAACACTGGCCTACGGTCTCATTCAAGCTGTTTTTTTAGATTTTTTAATGGTAAGACCAGATGACAATTTGTCCGACCCGGGAATCTAATTTTGGACCCTATTCTCAGTAGTCGCGCGTACACCAATAAAATAGGCACTCGGCAAATTGAATCATCGAATGAAAACCATTTTTGAAATTGAAACAGCGAGTCAGATTACACTCCCAATTTACAAGAACACGGATAAAAGTCAAAAGCATTTCGTAAATAATCCTCTTTCGCGTAATGAGCAACTCTAATCAACGTAATGTAATCTATGATAAATCCATTTGGTAATTACGTTACAGCCACATCAGAGAACGACCTAAATATTCAATCCTTTTAATAAGTCTGTACCAGCCTTCAATGAGATACTAGGAGTGACTAAAAAGATTCAGAATTCTTGAGCGTGACAACGCGGTCAACGAACTTTAAAGTTGTATCGTCTAGCGAAACTATTCTATAGAATTGGCATGAAATATTCAAGACACATAATGATATTGTTTTAGTGGAGTCACCGTCACAGTCTATATGTATGTACATTTATATCGATCAGTAAAGATAAAGCTAGATTTAACGTCTGATAATATTTGTGTGCATTTTATTTGATATTGGAATGGAAAAGATTTGTCAGCTCTTATTACATCCTGCAGAGTAAAAATACTTGTGTATACAAAAGTGCTATCAGCATAGACCCGCTTGCGTCAAATATTACTAAACACATTCAAGCCTATACGAATTTAAAATATCGATCTGTTTCTGTCAATCATGTTTTAAATACGTTTAGCGCTATATGTATTTAATGGGCTTTAGTCCTGTAGGGGTATAAGGAAAAGGGTGTAAAGTTCACTCGTTCTCTATTGATAAGGGAGGATCCTCTGAACATCTGGTCAGGGAGTGTTTTAGCTGATAAGCAACTGCCCGACGAATAATACCGGGACGTTGTATATGCTAGTCGCGCGGTAAACTCTGCTTGCGCGATGCAGGTTTTTGCGTGACGTCAGTGTGTTGCGTAGTTAGTATGTGGCGATGTAGATGCCACCACAGTCCTACCGACAAGCAAACCGTTGTCCGTCGTCTCTAAGATTGACAACGTATTGTGAATATTTGTGAAGTTTGTCTAGTCTACTGCCTACAGATTATAACTGTAACTAATTTCTATGGTCTGTTAGTAAGTAGCTGTGTTGACTACATGGTTGCCTTGCAGTTTTAATTTGATCCATGCAAACTTTATTATCTTCGTTACAGTGTTTTCCCAATTAATCTGGGAATTGAGCTACAAATCTAAAACGATTAAGTAACCGACTCCCAGACTAAGCGAATACTTACCATAATTTTATTATACTATAACCGCATTTCAAATTGTGGTTGATCCTACCAATATTCTATAGTAGGTAAGTTTTGTCTACCCACATTGTTGTTATATAAAAACTGAAGGCAAAATATTTTTTCTAAGGTCAAACAAATAGAACCTTTTTCTGCTACACGTTCACTTGTTCTTTTGTATTTTGATTATGCAAATCTTTAATAATATAAGACCTTGAAACCGAAAGCTACAATTTTGTTTGGGTTTAGAGAACATTGTTTGAACAGCGTTTTTAAATAAAACCTTTTATTTGAAAAGATTTTCGGTCTTCATAAAGACAGAATAAGTTCGAAGCTTTACATAATTATTGTACTTATACGTTTATTAAAGTATCGCGCGCACATAATTACAAGGGTACTAGCAGCGCCCCGCGGTGTCACCCGCAGTTTTGATCCCGTAGGAAAATTGACGACACGGTTGGCGCAGTGGCTGAGCGATCGACTGCTGCGCTGCGTGTCGCGGGTTCGATTCCCGCACGGAACAAGTATTTGTATTGTCTACAGGTAGTTGTTCCGGGTCTGGCTGTGTATGTGAATTTAAATGTTTGTAAACACACCCACGATACAGGAGTAATTGCTAATGCGGGGCAACGTTTTATATATAAAAAAAAAATTGGAATAAAAAGTATACTATGTGTTATGAACTATCTGTAGCCAAATTTCATCCAAATCCGTTGAGTAGTTTTTGCGTGAAAGAGTAACAAACATCCATGTATCCATCCATCCTTACAAACATTCGCGTTTATAATATTATTAGTAGGAAGTAGGAAAGGATAATTAATTATTATTCAGGGCAAAATTAAATAAATTGTTTCTATTTTCGTAATCCAACACGCATCATTAGGTTTGAATATCAATATTTCGCTAAAGACTCCTACAAACAGGCGCGACACGCGATATAATCGCGTGCGACAAAGGCACCGCTCGTTGCGCGACATGCGGTGCCTTTGTGTCGCGCACGATTTTATCGCATGTCGCGGCTGTTTTTAGGAGCCTTATGAAACTACACGAAACTATGTACATTCCTATGTATGCATTTCTTTCTTGCCCATTATTTGGTCGGGATTCAAGTACTTACCTACATCTTCTACCCACCATATTATTATGAGCTAAGTATTCGGCCAATTTGACATTTGACAGGATGCCTTGAATAGGGCTATGGAATTCATCATCATCATCTGCCCAGCCTTTTCCCAACTACGTTGGGGTCAGCTTCCTGTCTAACCAGATGCAGCCGAATACCAGTGTTTCACATGAAGCGACTGCCTATCTAACCTCCACAACCCAGTTACTGGGTAATATACCCCTTGGTAAGACTGGTTGTTGGACTTTCGGGCTTCTGACGACCCGTAACAAGCCGGGACCAATGGCTTAACGTGCTTTCCAAGACACGCCGGGTGTGGTATGTAAAGATGGTCATTCATCCACGTACTAACCGCAGCAAGCGTAGCTTAACCTGATCGATCGACCCGTGCGGCTATTATTACTTATTCACAAGCTCCGATAATAAGGCTATAGCATTAAACATCAATTTATCTGACATGTCCTCATTTCCGATTTTCATGACACTATTTACAATTCCACACATTTTCCTCATAGAATACCTCATAGTTACGTAAAAAAAAGTTCTTATTACTTACACCAATTTAACATATACATCTCTGAAGGCCAATTGTGAATAACGTAAATATTTATTGTTTACTGAATCTTTATACAGGAAAAATGAATCCAAGAACTTTTGTTCCTTACAATGTTTACTTCCTTATGTTGTTGTAGACAAGTCTCGAACAGAAAACAAACCTTGCCTGTTTTTGATCCCTCTGCCTAAATATTTACGAACTGACCTGAATATAAACCGGTCATTACTCTGTTATGTGCAAGGGTTGTAATTGGCGAACTAAGGAACCTTTTTAATGTTACGGGTTTGGAATAGTCTAATTTTATTTTGATTTGATTTTGGTCCTTCGTTCCGATAGAGAAATTCTAAAGATAATATAAGAAAATTATAATTGTATGAGTTATCAACACTGACCTCTATCATACAATAATACAGGTCAGTGGTTATCAAGTACCTTTTTCTTCTTATAGGCACTAAATTGGACCTATGTACAGACGCCAGCACATCAACCTACCACAATCTGTCAGATTTTCCCAATCAACTTTGAACCTTATGCTTTAGCGATAAAGTTGAATATCTATTAAAGAAATCTGACAGATTGTGGTAGGTTGATGTGCTGGCGTCCGTACAAGAAGTTTTGTAAATAGTATAACTTTAATAAAAAGGGGTGAATAAAATCAATACCACATTCTCTTTTCATTGTTCAGGGAAATAGAACGTCCAAAAATATTTTCTGATTTATGACACATAATCATGACGCTTTCTGACTCGTATATAATAAAATGATCTCTATCCCAATGATAAACTACCATATGAATATTTTCCCCTCTTACAACTAACGTATTGTGAATGCATTTCCTTACAAACACATTTCCTATTGTTATGTCCCAGTCTCCTCAATATATGTGTTGACCATTCAAAAGAATTCGGTCGTATTTTTGCTGACTGTGATTCGGTGCCAAGTTGACCGTGCCTAACACCGTTTTGACATCTAGGAGGAAGGATGCCAACTGTGTTGATAGCCAGATATATTTTGTGCTTTTTAAAATACACTCTGCAACACGATTTTCACATTTGTCACGTAGGCTTAAGATTTAAATTTCCGTTACACTGGTAACGGAACTGATATTATAAGCTTTAAATTAATTGAAATTCGATTCAATATTTATTGCATCCATAATGTACACATGCATAAATATAACAATAGAATCTATTATGGACCTTGTGGGGCACAGCAAATTTTAAATAAGTAGGAAAGAGGAAAAGCGAGAAAATTCTCCTAAGCGCGTGCTTTAAATTAGGGCAAGAATAATTTCGTGAAAAACATGTTCGTTTCAGGAGTTCCTGGTTATTCAACTGCGTGACTGTTACTGACCTCTCAAGAGAACTAGATTTTTTTTTCAGTACACGATTGATACAGTCCGCAAAGAACAATGGCAGTTCTGGTGTAGCTTAATTACAGAAGCATTCATGAATGAAAGTATGTACATTATAATATGAAACAGTTACGGGGCTTTAGACTTTGTCTGCATTAGCTTTTTTTATTAAGCTGTACTAAGAAAGAAAAGAAGAAACAAATATTTGAAATTCTGAGTTGAGCTGCACGATTTTTGGCAAATATGTGCACTGACTAGACAGGTCCGCTCAATCTATGTGGTTCTTTCCTCAAAAGACCATTTCAGACACCAATCTACATAGTCTTCACATGATCTGACTATGATTTTGTCTGGACTTTAAAAGAGACTGTGATCTCTCAGTTTGTTTCGGCCTTTCTTCTCAGAATAGTCAGACAACAAATGCCGACCTCATCTAGTTTAAAAAAAATATGATTGACGTGTAAAAGTGTTTGTACAAACGTTACAGAAAATAAATCATTTATCATTTATTAAATCTGATTATCTAAACGCAATTATTTGCAATATCTAAACGCAGAACCTAAGACGGTAGCAGTGGAGTTACTATATTGACCGGAATATCATAATATTCGAAATCTAAATGTGACATCCAGGTTTGAGTCTTGGCATTCTTCTTTCGATTCAAACTATTTTCAAGACGTGGGATACCTTTTCAACGTCACGATTTAATTGAACAAATAATACTGATTATAGTATTTGAAGATGCAATTAATCAATTTTGGCTGGATCTGGAAACTACGAAACATGAAGCCGACCTATTTATGTAAACAAGAGACCAACATTAAGCAGCCGTAGTACCTAAGTGTAACCAAAGTAATTCGGTAAAATACCTCTATAAGTTTACAAGTAATCTATAAAATATTGTGTTTATAAATGTTGCCCTTAAAGAAAATGCTAACCCCCATGGCGAAGTCGTTACATTACACGCAACATTTAATCTTACGAACAGAGAGGAAAAACCAGTCAAGTGCGAGTCGGACTCGCGGACCAAGGGTTCCGTACAAATTTGCAGGTATGTAAATAGTTTATCACGGGAATCGTGATTCGAATATTTTTCCCTTTTTCCGATTATGTTCTAAATTTCCCCCCAAAATCAGTCCCCAAAACTTATAATCACAATATTAATGTCTTTGAAAGTAAATTTGAAAATTGGAAATATTATATTACTTATGTAGGTATTGAATTTTAACCGAATTTGTAAGTTCCGTTCCTCTTTTCCTTTTGAGGTACGGAATCCCAAAAATATCGTAAATTAACAAAGATAATATTCATCTATACATTGATTTAGAGACAAATCCAGGTATTTATATAATAATAAGTATGTGTAACAGTTTAAGCAGTCAGGTAATGTAGGTACCTACAGCTACATTCACCAAAATAATAAGGTAACATTACTGAAGTTCATAAACTATGAAAGTACTGAATATTGCTCTGACGAAAAGATAAACTGGACTGAGGGACAAACTTAACTTTGCCGTGAGTAAACTATTGTCCCCATATAACAACATAGGTCTCGGTTAGTTTACCAACTGCAAATAAGTTTGTAATCACTAAGTTTTTTATTTTTTTTACACCAAGTTTACGGTTTTCGGGTTTTTTCCTTTACTTGTGCTACATAACATTGCTTCTTGCCAAATTTCATAATGCTATATCAACGGGAAGTACCCTGTAGGTTTTGATTCTCTTGCGAGTGTCAAAATATGCGGCTTATACGGAACATAAACGCCAGTATCTTTTGATTGTGTCGACTTAGAAGTTTGATTTTTTCATTGCTTCAAGGCATTGCAGCTCTGAGTATTTGTTATTAATTTCAACTTGATAACTCTACGCGTTTCTGAGAAAAAGGGTCTTGACAGAAGACAACGAAGTGATCTTATAAGGGTTCCGTTTTTCCTTTTGTGGTACGGAACCCCAAAAATATATTTGCCAGTTATCCCCATGATCCCCATTCAACTTTTTTTGTAGCCATTTGAAAACGGTAGCATGGATTTTATTTTGGATGTTACATTATTTAAGGTAAAGTAGCTGTCAAATAATTTCTTCTTAGTTTGGTAAATGGCAGGCGGGCAGAACTTGTTGTTTGTACTGTAAAGCATGAAAATCGTTAAATGGAATAATTACCGCACATGCCAGGCGTTGAGGAAAATCCCCAAGCAAGCCGCGATGTATCGCAGTGAGGTATCCGTCGGCACGTGTGACATCTCTATTAGTATGCATTTGCTTTACATGGAGATGACATCGAGGTAGCGAGTTACTGCCGAAGATTCCTCACTGCTATACTTAGGTATTGCAGTGAGACATCTTTGGCATGTAATTACCATTAAGATTAAAAACTTAACGGTATACTTGCTGCAGGGACCAATAACGATAAATTGCGAGCAAAAGGACCAAAACATTCTTAGAGCTTGAAATGTTTTGTACCAAAGTTTTGTCATAATGTCTTTTATTAAGTATGTCATCAATCAAAAAAGATTTTATGATGTCATTGTATTGATCGTGATTAATTATTAGTCAAAAACTTGTTCAAATATTTTAATCTACCCATCTCTCTCTCTCTCTTTGTAGTCGGTCCCTCATGTCTGAGGATCGTGGTCAGCTTCGGAGTTGCATCTGGAGCGGTTGATCCGCCTCCACTTGTAAATCTATACAAACATTTCGAAATCTATACAAAAGAACAAACTGTTCCCGCACCAGAACAAACTGCGCGTTTTTTTTTATCCGCCCGGATGTCCGGTTATGTGACACGCCACATTTTTACGTACGGCTGTCAAAAAATCGGCTTCAAAAAGAAAATGTAGCTGACGTCTGACGTTTGATGTCGACTTTGATCCCTAAAGGTAAGTCAAGTGATGTTCAGAAACATATAAGTAATCATACATATTATTTTGACTGTAAAATGTTATTGTAATAGGTTAGGATGATAAACCCTTATTACCCTAACCTACTTTGAAAGTAAAGTACACAAGCAATGTGAGTAATGGGTAGGTATGTATGTCCCTATTTGACTCCACAATAATATAAGAGCATCGAGCATGAGCATCGTAGAGAACATTTCAGTCGTGACCCAGTGGTAATGGCCCCGGCAATTAGCTTCAACTTTCTGACTAACTGACAGACTATTTAAATGTTGACAGTTCAAAAGTGCTTGTACAAGGTTTAATTGAAATAAATGCTTTGAGTTTGAGTTTGACTTATGAGTTGTAGGTCGTGTGTTCAAACCCAGGCAGACGTTTTACTTTGTATAAATAATTTCATCACCACTGCTCTCAAAACGGTGAAGGACAACATGATAAGAAAAACGGCATGTCCTAAGACCAAAAAATTCGAAGACATTAAACTTGAGATATATTTCGGGTTTTCATCACACAAACAGCCCACTCCCTCCCGAATAGAGGAAGCCTGTGTCCCAGCAGTGGGAACAATATATGCTGAGTTTGTGAGCTTCGTAGTATCCTATTTAATTGCTTTTAACCCTACATCTCATTCATGTTACAGTTCATAGCAGTTTTTACTAATGACGATGATTAGGAACGCCCGTTACACCCTTATTAGTCAGCCCCACATCCAACCTTGCTGACTAGCTTATACTATCCCTCCTTATTAATAAACGTTGTATAGCGTCTGTATAGTTACACAACACTTTGTCTTCTTCATTCAAAAGGCAAAATACTGACGACTGAAAGAAAGAAGTCGGTGTGTAACTATTCATCTGATATAATCTGGGGTTCATTTATACACTAGCTTATATTAATTATACGCCACGATAACATTCAACATTCTCGCATGACAACACAGTAAAAAGCTATTCCAGGCTATTTTATCATTCTCAAGCAAGATGTTAAGAACAAAGAGTTGCATGTACTCGCACATGCTCTGTTTGGATAACTCACAGTCAAGAAAACTAACCATTTATTTATCTGGGACTCAAGTAAGACGCATTTATTCAGAGTCATAGTTACACTTCTGAACATATGTTTCAGGTGTAGTATGTCCCTACATACGATGTAAATGAGAAATGAGAATAACGTCATGATTAAAGTTTTCAGTATAAATGTGAATGGTTTTAAAAGTAGGGGAAAGTAGGGGGGGGGGTAGTTTCTTGCCCGTTTTCCATAGGTACCTACTACACTTTTGAATGGGCAACTAGCTACATTTTTCTGACTGACCAACCCCTTTACAGTTCAAAAGTGTCTAGCTAGCTATTTTTAAGCTGTCTATGTAACACAACAACAATAGAACTCTTAGGCTCTTAGGCTCTTAGGCTTAACTGGCGATATGCGAATGTAACTATACATCACTGCCCGACCCTTCGGGGGTAACAGGCGGCGTGATGATATATAATTTTATGTTTTGGGCGCAAATATGTATGACAAGTCAAACTTTAGCTATAGACTGTCACACAATATGATTGACAAAGATGGCGCTCTAACATCGCAGTAGTCTGTAGGTACTATATCTGCTATTCATCCAAAATGATTATGTGCGCTTTTGGTTGTTTCTGAAAAAACGGATAGGGTTCATTCTGCAAATATAAACAGATTTACCCACTCGAAATTCACAAAGTCATGGAAAGAAAGAAAGAAATAAGTTTATTTGGACACAGTTCGTGAGACACAAAATACAAAAATAACAAAATAAAAATAATGTTTCAACAACAATAGTGTGTGCCTCACGGCTGCACCAAAAAGGTTAATTTCAGCATTAATGCCAGACAGATGCTGTCTGACGCTGGTTTCCTAATGAACCCTTAGGGAAAAATGACCGGGAGTACAGACAGTTTCAACATACCTAATACGTACTTTTTATAGTTATAAATATATAAATAAACTAGTAATCAAGAACATATCATTACAAAAACAAAAAATAACGAAAACAACAAAGTCTCAGCAAAACCTGTTCTTTGCGATCATGGATACAGTAGTAAAACGACATTGCCGTAAGTTGAGACAACGCTTCTTGTATTTCAGAATATTTCAGTCGTCCACTGTGTTGCGGATATTTTCGTGACAAACGTTAGACAACGCGTTTTCTAAAACATCCACTCTCACACTCTTGGAGATAAGTTTTGGTACCGCCGGGCGCTACCGTCGGATGCAAGATTTTAGAGTTAGTGGTGCCTACATTGTAGGTTCTTTATTTTTCAGATACTCCGGATGGTGTACTGAATACAATGCGTGCCACGAAAGATGAGACTTGACACACCACGTGGTTTGACATGCGCAGTACACGATTTTAGGTATCTTTAGCGGTAAAAGGTCTGAGTGCGGGACGGGACCGGACGTCATAGGGGCGGCAGAAAGAGCGGGGGAGGCGGGGTCAAGTCTCGTCTTTCGTGGCACGCATTGTACAATTATTCTATACCAATGCAAGTCAGGGCTTGTGCCTAAGTAATAAACACGGGTTGATCAAACAGTTAATTTACGCTTGCCACGGTTAGCCCGTGGATCCTCCATCTTTATATACCGAGCCTCCCTCCCTGCTTCGGCAAGCACGTTAAAAGCCATTGGTCCTGCTGATTGTTATTTGTGGATCTTTTGCAGTCGTTACGGGTATTCAGAAATCCATAGTCTGACGATCAGTCTTACCAAGGGGTATCATGTTAACTGGGTTGTAAAATTACCGGCGCCCCCGTGCGCCCAACCCGCGTCTCACGCTGACGCTGCCACAGGGGTGGGAGAGGGCGGAGTGAGTGCAAGTACGCCGCCCGCGCCTGTGCTGCCCGGCGCCGGCCGTTCTGGTATTCAGCTGCATCTGGTTGGGAAAAGATAAGGCAGGTGATGATGCAAATCAAAACCATTAATGACAGTTAAGTGATTTAGTGATGTTTCAATCAAGTACTTACATCCTGGCGGGATGGCTGTCGAAGAGGTTAGTTGCGAAGCAATCGGGACCGGCGCGACGCTCGTACACCGGCATGGTATTGCGTAACACACTTACAATGGCAATCCCTTTAATTTTGACAGAGCAACAACATTCTTTGCGTTATTCACATTATTGAGCAGCAGATTTTTTCTAAGATAATATATAATTATCAAGCAAGCAATATCTTTGAACACTCTTCGGAACGTGATTCAAAGTGTATTACGCAATAAACAGGGTGTAAATATGAATGCATAAATATTTGTACTGTAAGCAATGTTGCTGACAACGGATTCAGTCATCTTACAAATAGTTTCACTCAGTATCGCCAATTCTTTCTGGAATCACTGCTATACGAGTAAGTAACAGGCAATTTATTGCCAGCGTCCAGAAATCTCCACAAGTCGAAAATTTCTTGGAACACGTTCGCAATTTACTTCGGAACATAACTTCTGTAGGTGACTGTACAAAATGGTTAAAAAGACGAGTCACCCGATGCCTTTGAGGTGAGTGAAACTGCAACTTTTATTTACGTTCATATTTTATCCAGGAAGCGTATTATAATGTTTTATACGTGTTCAGGTAAAAGGGTGTATGCGTATGGTTCTATCTTCAAGCCTGCTTTTGTTTAGAAAATGACAAAGGCGAACAATGTATCTTTTCGGAAAGTGCCTTTAAATCCCGGCAAAGACTGGTATAGGAAAAAATTCTCTGTGAAACCCAGTACCTACCTAACAGAGCATAATCTCTTTGCTTTCGTATATTCTTTTATGATTATATAACAACATTAAGATTGTATTTGTATCTGATTGCCAAGCAAGTCTGCTTCTTATGGCATGGAGACATTTTTAAGGAAAAAAAGACAAGATATTAACATTCACCTCTGTCTATCCCTTTGGGGGATACAGACTTGTTATAAGTACACGATAAGACTTCTAACACGGGTGAAGCCAACGGAATCATTATCAGCCGTGAGGCAAACACTATTGTTGTTTGAAACATTATTTTTTATTTTGTGTTTTACGAAATGTGTCCAAATAAACTTTATTCTTTAGCGGTATCTACAACGCCACATGTGCACAACGTGTCATACTGATGTCACGCAAAATCCTGCATCTCGCAAGCGGAGTTTACCGCGCAACTAGCATAGATACAACGGCCCGACAAGAATCATCGAGCAGTTGCCCGCCAGACACAACACCCGTGTGGCCGGAGGATCCTCCCTTCTCTATAGAATATGAGTGAACTTTACACCCTGTTCTTCACACTTCTATAATTCATTATTTTATTCGGGCATGATAAGAATGCCTCGTCGATGTTGTGGTCTCAAGCGCGCTACTGCTGAGTATGAGGTCCTGGATTCAATTCCCAGTTTGGGTAAAGTTTAATTGTTTTTTTCTATCAGGAATTTCTCAGTAGCAAAACGACGAACGAGGTGTTCCGGCAGAGAACCAAAGTTGTCGACCTAGCTCACAGAATAAGCAAGCTGAAGTGGTAATAATATAAGAGAGAGTATATTAATAGAACCGATGACCGTAGACGTGTTCTTGAGTGAAGACCGCGAATCGGTAAACGTAAGGTAGGATGCTCTTAGGCTAGCTGGAGCGATGATCTTCGCAGGATGGCTGGTAGCAGCTGGATGAGAGTTGCCGAAAATCGAGTTGCATGGCGTGCAATAGGCGAGGCCTATATCCAGCAGTGGACTGCTCTAGAGCAGTCCACTGCAGCATAGGCCTCGCCTATGCTGATGATGATGACTAATGGTAAAAGGTTCGCATAGGACTTGCACGTAAATAGCGAAATGTAGGTGTACTATTGCTTAAACTTTCAGAGATTACAGTCGTATTATGTGTGTAATAAGAATGTTATCTAGATCCAATAACCACATTTTCTTGCCCCAAATACAGGTATCTTGCTATTGCTGTCAAAGGAATTGGCCAACAGCCTCCGCCAGAAAAAAAAGTCATAAAGTAGATTTTACTTTATCCGACCTATATTAATGGTATCATTTATATTTTATACCGTATATTACAATATCTTATCGAAACTGAAACTTGTATCTCGTTCCCTGGGTGACCGTTACTGTTATGTTAGGCCTGAAATACTGAAATGTTCGGGTATTATTCATTTTGTTATTGATTAACATTATATTTTCATATAATGTTAAGCTTGGATATAAACTCCGTTGGGATGCGACAAAATGGTAGTTTAGATTGGGGGTAATAATTTTTTTATGGGTTTTTGATCGTGTTTGTTATGTTCAGTTGTTTGTGTTACCTTTTTATGGGCCTTATTTTAGATTTGATTAATGTTACTGTCTTAAATTGTCCCCTAGCGTTTTTTTATTAAAGTGTTTAGATTTGTATATTACAGTAGCTAACGCTTTCGATAGTAACACATTAATTATATTATTACTTGTATATCCAGTCTAATTTTATAAATCATAATGGCACTAATCTTGCCAAATCAAAACCAACTAAAATTATATTACATTAAACTAACTAATCCTTTTAAATAATTGGTTGCATTGGACACGAGAGGAAATCAATGTGGACAGTTTATCCTCAAACTAAACCAATTTAATTAAGAAGAAGAAGTAATAGGACCACATCGACCGTTTGCACACAGGGTTCGGTTATGCAAGGACTTATCAAATTGGTTAAAGTTGATGGTTTTCCTCCAGTTGGCAATGTAATCGTGATCTCCAAAGAAATCTCAATTCAATCACATTAGGTGGTCACATAATCACTGATACCTGCCTTCCTTAATTTTTTTCCCTTTCCCAATTACAACTTTCCCGAAAATAATTTGCAGAAAGGTAAGTGGGATACATATTCCAATAGCATTCCTTAGTACCAAAGAAAACGGAGTAAATGAATTACTGTTCAATCATAATTTCGCTCGCAAAGAAAGAATTATTTATTTGAATCAATGGTAGCGGAAATATTTTCCGCATTTTCTTAGCTATGTAGTAAAACCTAGTTTATTCTGCGGAAAAAATTGAACGTAACATTTGGACCAAGGTTGGTAAACAGCAAATGTGAGTTGGTTGTAAACATTGGTCGATATGGCCAAATGTTAGTGTTGTGGGCAGATATTTGCATGTGCATCAACTGAATTGAATTCTGGGACACGTATTGTGGTTTCTTGGAAGTATCGGCTATCAAATATATTCTACGATTTATGTATAGTATTCTGCCTCTATGAAATATATACGGTACGTGTCACGTTACGTAGTCCGCATCGTAGTTACTATTATTAACGTAGACGCAAATTGCTCACATGTTAGTGTTGTCTTCACAGAATATATTTTTTTAAATATGATATAATATCATGTCTGTAATTCCCAAAGAATTAGGCAGAGGCGTACCTATATACCACCACACAATCACCAACCACTGCTCTCAAAACGGTGAAGGAAAACATCGTGACGAAACCGGCATGTCGTAGTACCAAAAATTCGAAGACATGTGACATCTACCAACCCGCAATGGGCTCGCGTGGTAGATTACGGCCCACTCCCTCTCACAGAAAAGAGGCCTGTGTCCCAGCAGTGGGAACATTATAGGCTGATTATGTGTATGTGTGTACCTATATTACACCCACATTTCGCCAACTAAATTTGGTCGCATGTAATAGTGGCCGAGCCTATTGCCCAAATCCATACTCCGGTCTGGTACTCAAAAAATCCATATGGTAAAATCAAATAACACTTAGCCTGTCCCTGGTATCCAACCCAGGACCACAGCAGTAGCGCTTTCGAACACTAAACCAATGATGCCGCGAGAATCTATCTTGTTACAGTACCCGGCGATAAATATTGCACATCGACCTTTGGAAAAAGACAATCGGCTAATTTCGGCTTCGTAGAGCGTTATCTCTGTCGCACGAAATACAAACAGTCCGGTATCTATTAAGAGCTGTTAAAACAATTATGATTTGCTTCTTTTGATAATTATTTTTATTCTTTGTATAAAATACAAAAAAAGGTAAAGGTCGATGTGCAATATTTATCGCCGGGTACTGTAGCTAGATTGCAATATTATGATTGTATTATGCTTGGGTATTCATTGTAACTATATCCATTAAGAACTTAACAAGATCCTATTTCCAGATAATAATGAGCTAGTATTATGAAGGAAAAAAATATTAGGTATTTTTATGTACCCTATTTACTATTACAATAAAACGAATTGTATCGAAACTAGCAATTGGTTCGTTCGGAGATATTTATCGGATTCGATCAGTCAGTGCCAAATGTTGTCTGCTGGTATACGGATGTTTGCTAATCAATCTGATAAATTACAATGTGTATGTTAGTAGATAGTACCTACGTACTACTTCTACGAGCAGATAGATACAAATTCATTGTTCATTTAGTCGCGTTACAGATTGTAGTTTTTGACCACACATAGAACTGCATAACTTTGGTAGGGCACCCTCAGGCTAGGTGGACCGACTTCAACCATAAACTAGTCCTGAGGGACGGCGCGTTCACTGCGGCGGCGAGCCGCCCATTATCTGAACGCGCCCCAGAAGGTGGTAGCCGTTAGGCTGATCCGAGGGTACCGCACGATCTCGGGCGAGGTGGCAAGCCTCCTTGCCGGACTGCCGCCATGGGATCTGGAGGCGATAGTCCTCGCGCGCCTGTATGAGTGGCGCGCGGAGGCACTATGCCGGGGGGAAACTCCGCTTCCGCAGCAAATCGCGGCGGAGCGGACGGACCTCCGACGCGATCTCATGGCGGCATGGAAAGAGCGACTGTCGCAACCCAGCGCAGGGCACGCCGCGATAGCGGCGGTAAGACCCCTCTTTGAGGAGTGGCTAGAGAGGCGTCACGGCGCCCTCACCTACCGCCTGACGCAGGTCCTCACCGGACACGGAAGTTTCGGGAGGTTCCTGCACATCATCAGGCGGGAGGAAACGCCCGGGTGTCACCATTGCCAGGATCGCCCAGAGGACACGGTGGAGCATACGGTGGAGGTCTGCCCCGCTTGGGCGGAGCACCGCCGTGTCCTCGTAGAGGCGATCGGCAGCGGCGGAGACCTCTCGCGTCCGGCCCTGGTTCAAGCCATGGTCCGGGGCGAGAGGGAGTGGGGGGCAGTCGCCTCCTTCTGCGAAGCAGTCATGCTAGCGAAGGAGGCGGCGGCGGGACGGCTGAGGGAGAGAGCCTCCCGTCCCAGCCGCCGCGGGAGACGCTCCGGGCGTCGGGAGCCGCGCGACGACTCCCGGCCACCGTAGGCGCGGGCCTGCGGGCGGAGAGTAATGGGTAACTCACCGTCCGATCAGGACCAGGCCCGTGCCGAACGGCGCGTACGTGTTCCACGCGCGCCTCAAAGAGATGTCAGCATCAATGGAAGGGGCCCGTCAGGGCTGGAGCCTGCCGGGTCAGCGGGATTGTCCGAAAGGGTTACCGCTGGCCCGGAACATAAAGGGCTAAGGAAGGAACACGGGTGGGTTTTAGTCAGTAAGAGTCTGACACTCCCTTCCGCTCCACCCAGAGCGGGAGGAGTCATTTGATGATTTCCCATCCTGAAAAAAAAAAAAAAAAAAAAAAGGGACGGCGGACTTGGGGAGGTCCGCCGCCACCCATCTAGCAGGACATGAGGTGGCGCGTAGTATTCCACGCGCGCCCCTATAGGACGTCGCGGGGGGAGTTTTACACCTCCCCCCGTTTACTTGAGGTGGCCCGCAAAGGCGGGCCGGTACCAGGCGGGGATCGTGGAAGGCGTACAAGTTCCCACGATCCCCGGTCCAAGTGTGTGAAGGGAACACCGGGGTGGGTTTTAGTCAGTAAGAGTCAGAGAGACCCCGCCACCCGCCCTAGGGCCCTAGGGCGGCGGACATGCATGAGGATTTCACACATCGGAACAAAATAAAAGAACATAAAAAAGGTAGGGCACCCTTTTTTTTTAGGATGGAAAATCATCAAATGACCCCTCCCGCTTTGGGTGGAGCAGAAGGGAGTGTCAGACGCTTACTGACTAAAACCCACCCGTGTTCCTTCCTTAGCCCTATATGTTCCGGGCCAGCCGTAACCCTTTTGGACAATCTCGCTGACCCGGCAGGCTTCGGCCCTGACGGGCCCCTTCGGATGATGCTGACATCTCTTTGAAGCGCGCGTGGAACACGTACGTGCCATCCGGCACGGGCCTGGTCCTGATCGAACGGTTAGCTAGGTAGGGCACCCTCACGTTAGGTGGACCGACGGTCTTCACAGGAGGGGCTGGTAGCAGTTGGATGAGAGGTGAGAGAATCGAGCTGAATGGCGTATAATTGGAGAGGTTTTTGTCCAGTTATAGTGGATTACTGTACACTGATGATGATGACATTGTGAACAACAGATAAACTATGTTAATAGGTTTATTATTTTATAGGCGGAGCCTATTTTATTTTGTGACTAGCTGTGCACCGCGGTTTCACCCCCATAAGTGTCGATCCCGTGGGTCTATCGGGATAAAAAGAAGCCTATATCGCTCCCCCCACCGAATAACATGGTAATGTGGTACTACGACAGTTTTCGTTTTATTGCATATTCGGTGTCTAAAACATTAATTATCATCTTGTAATTTTTTTTGTATTTTTTCTATGTATATTTATAAAAGTACAATAATTTCAATGGTACCGTAATGAACATAACAACATTATTCCCTTAAAATCTAAACACACTTTTTGCACGATTAATACCATAACATATTATTACAGATCATGCAATCGTTAACTTTTTCGGTAAGCGACGATTACCATTATATTCGCGTAAGAAATGCATGCCTTTTTCCACGTAAAGTATAAAACAATTATATTTGTGTATTATTTTTGTTTACAATATAATAGAAACGGCTTATTCGATTTAGATGCGGTTTTCACTAATATATTGTAGTAAGCTTCACTTAACATTTAGTGTTTATTTCATGTCAATCGGTTCATAAATAAAAAAGTTATATCAATTTAAAGAATCACGGCGGACATTTTTAAGGTATAGGTACTATCAGAGTACGTACATGGACGCGCACTCTCGAGGCTAACTGATGAACAGCGTTTGATATTTGATCTGGTGAGCGTTGATAGTACTTTGGAAGAAATGCTATTTGTAGATGCACCCGGTGGAACGGTTAAAACATTTCTTACGAAAGTTATTTTGGCGAAGGTACGAAGCCAAGGTAAAATCGCGCTTGCTGTCGCTTCATCAGGCATAGCAGCCACATTGTTGCCAAAGTGGGAAAACTGCTCATACAATGTTCAAAATTCCGATCGATTTAGACCGCACAGAAAGCCCTGTTTGTAATATTTCAAGAAACAGCGATAAAGCTAAGGTTCTTCGTGATTGTAGCCTTATTATATGGGATGAGTCCACAATGGCCAATCGAAAAGCAGTAGAAGCAGTAGACAGAACGTTGCGTGATGTCAAGCAAAGTGATCAACCCATGGATGGCATTACTATGCTTTTTTGTGGCGATTTTCGTCAGACTCTCCATGTAATACCACGTGGAACAAGGGCTGTTGAAGTTAGAGCCTGCCTAAAGAGTTCTCGACTGTGGCATTACATTATACCTTTGCATTTGACATTAAATATGCTTGCGCAAATTAGATTAAATTAGGCAACGAAAATGCTCAAGAATTTTCAGATTTGCTACTTGAGATTGGTAACGGTGTGTTACCGCAGGAACAAGGAAAAGTTTTTCTTAATGAAAACCTACGCAACATAGTTTCATCAATGCGAGACCTCATATCATCTGTGTATGGAAACGCAACGCAAATACCAAGTTGCGAAAATTTCTGGCTTTGCGAAAGACCTATTTTGACGCCACGAAACGACCAAGCAGCAACAATAAACGCTGAAATTTCGAGCTATGTTCCGGGGGATTATGTTGAGTATATCTCCATTAACAGAGTCATGGAAGAAGGAGCTACCCAGCAAGCTACCCAGTAGAATTTTTAGAATCCCTCAATGCTCCTGGACTACCAGCACATAAAATAAAATTAAAAGTAGGCGTACCGATAATGCTTCTTAGAAATTTAAGCCCCCCAAAACTTAGCAATGGCACCAGGTTAAAAGTGACCAATTTACAAAGAAATCTGATAGAAGCAGAGATTTTAACAAGGTGTGGAAAAGGTGTTTTCATTCCTCGGATTCCTCTCATTCCAAACAATTTTCCATTTAGTTTTAAACGAGTCCAGTTTCCAGTCAGCCTATGTTTTGCGATGACAATTAATAAAGCCCAAGGTCAGACGCTGAAAGTTGTAGGTGTAGATCTAAGTATCAGCTGTTTCTCGCACGCTCAGTTGTATGTGGCTCTGTCACGGGTTAGCAATCCTAGGAGCCTGTATGCTTTCATCCCCGATGGCCATACGTCAAATATCGTATACAGAGAAGCATTACTGTAAAGTAAATTTTTAGCTACCCAAACGACGGTATATGTAATTCAAAATATGCTGCCCGAAAAGTCACTATTCCACGCTGACGAAGTCGCGGGCACAGCTAGTTAATAAATAAAAGGACTGATTATGATAAATAATAAAACCTTTGTTTTATTTCATAAATTTTAATAAAACGCTATTATAAATTATCCAGCATTAATATCAACTTCCTCTATTATTGTTATTTTTCTGCCAAATCAAATAATAAGTACTGGATTATTTAATAAAACATGTATTTGCAACATTATATTACTGTTAATCTTTTGACACCACACATCGACGAATATTACTGTAATGTAATATTACATTATACACTATCGCTTGGATTTCACACGAATAATATCGTAATATCATATTGCCGTTAGGTTTTTTGACACTGTATTACAACGAATAATACTATAATGCATTAATATTGACTACGATATTGTTGCGTTTACACGCGAATAATATGGTAATGATGCGTTGCATACTATACTTTTGCCATTTAATTTCAGTAACATTATTTTTGTGAATAACTTAATTTTATTAAAGTATTACAAAAAAAATCATAATATAAATTAGATTGTAAAAAAATTAGCTTTGTTTTGACGTTTAAATGTCTACCTTACGATCTACCCGTGCCGAGATATACGCATAAAACAGTTTTTTATTTTTCCTGTAAAATTTTGATTTATCGATTACCATATTATTCGGTGGGGGGAGCGATATGTTAATCCAGGGTGTCGGCTACCTCCTTACAAAATATTATCAAAATTGGTCCAGCCGTTTGAGCGTGAAGATGTAACAAACATATAAACACACACACACTCACAAACGTTCGCCTTTATAATATTAGTGTGATACGAAAATTTTAGGAGGAGCGGGTACTTTGTACACACACGTTTTTGTTGCCGTGAAAAACTACGGTTTATTCGAATTGTCTGGGCACGGTCGTCAGTGTTGTAAGGATCACTATGGAAGCTTGTTGACGGACATGTTTTTTCTACGGCGCGGTTTATACGCCTTACCGTAAAGAAGCCTAATAACTAAGCTTAGTTCTTCCAAAACAAACCAACCTACATCAACAATTTTCACTTTTTCCGAAGTGTTTATAATGATTTTGGATAGTTTGTTAACGCTGATTATTTTTATATCTATTCTAAGCATAAGTTTAGATGTTTATTGAACTGATTTGATGGAAAGTAGTTAAGTACCACATTTGGATTATTATTGAATTTATTTGAAATTGAAACAAAATTCTGTTACTTACCCTTTATATGATTTTCGACAAATTGATCATAGTAGGTGATCTTAACTCACTTCTTGTATAGTATCTATATTGAAGCTCTCGTGATTTCCCCTAGGGCCGTGTCTTATATTCGATAAGAGGTCAGAACTGAGCGTACAAAACTGTTTTGTTTTTTTCGATAAGTTATAGTTAGCTGTAGTCCATAAAATACTGAGATATTTCGTACCTTGGATACAAGAAAATATTATTATGTGCAAAATGAGCAAAGACAATCCCTGTGCCTATTCAGAATAATGGAATATTACCGCTTAGTCGATCTACCTTTAAAAGTAATAAAGTTATGATTCTGCAGGATCAGCAGTAGATTTCGTATGCTTTAGCAAATTATTATTATCATCATAGGACCCGCAAGATACAATACACAAACAAGAGACGTGTTTTGTTATTTTTAGTCTTTTGTTCAAATGATTAATTTTGCCCTGATTATTACGTTTATCATCAGTTTGTTTACAAACTGTAAGTTGTAATCTATATGAAGGCGCGTCCCTAGCGCTAGATACCCACGTGTCTTTATATAGAAAATGTAGAGGGTAGTACTAGTATATTTATGAAGTTGTTTCTGTTTTAATTTGTACTGTTCCCTTACACTATAAAATAAAAAAAATAATTAAACAGTTTAACTTAGGTTTTCGGATCATCATCGTCATCGTCAAGACCGACGTTCAGTAGTTGATGTCTTTCGTGTGAAATATACGAGAGACGTCAACGGCTGCACGTCAGCTCTCCACCAAGCGTCGCCACATCGATGATGCTTTCTCTCATAATGCTGTGTTTAGCACAGCTATTATTACCCAAGTGTCAAATGACTACGGAAGTGCTAGTTCAGCTGTCAGAGACTCCCGACGTAAAAGTGTGGTTAGAAGATGCACCAAGCGGTAAAAACTTATTTAACAAAGCGATGGCACAGGATTACGTTTTGTCAAATAAGTATAAGTTTAGAGGATGGATATGAGCGAAATTTTTACATCTACAAAACTACTTAAGTGATCTTTTAAATAAAGCAAGAATCGAGGTAATCTACGGAACTCTAAAACATGAATTATTCATAACGTCATCCCCTCATCTAAAAAAGGCACCCTTACTAATCTAAAAACAAAAGAAAAACTCGCTACCTAAAACATGTCTATTAGAATCTAGATTTTCTTCCCGTAAAAGTAGTAAAAATGGACCGAAGTACACGAATTATTATTACGTTGCTTTAAGCTGAAGCGACAAACGAAATAACTTATAGGCGTAGTACATTTTTTGAATGGTGTTTTGTTTTAACAATTACTGTCACAGCAGTTTTTCTTACGATGTTTTCTGTCAGCGCCAGACAAGATTTTATACATAGAAATAAACACTGACGTAACTAGTGGAGCTCGAGAGTAGCTCGTCCGGGTGGTACCTATCTAGTATCTACAACCACAAACGACCACCATTCCGTCATTTTCTGCCGCTAAGTGGCATGAACCTGTACCGGTTTAAAGGGTATGGGTGCCTGTGTTAAGGCTCCTTCAACCAGGCGCGACACGCGATAAATCGCGCGCGACACAAAGGCACCGCAAGTCGCGCAACGAGAGGTGCCTTTGTGTCGCGGGCGATTCGCGTCGCGAGTCTCGCCTGTTTGCAGGGGCCTTTATTGTGGTTGAATAGTTTCAGTTAGATATCTCTGGTAGGTATTGCAGATGTCCATAGGCGACTTTGAACAAGAGGGCTGTTGATTTGATTGTCATTGAATAAAACAAAGAAAACTAAAATTTAATATATACATTGGTATGTAGGTATATACTTGCCGTTCGAACCCGCAACATTTCTAGACGTGTTTTACTTCAATATGAAATGTTTAGCTGGTGTTTATAATCTTTTAACTGACCCTTCTAGTATGTTTCAGGGTTTATTTAGGCTTAGCGGGAACTGTGCAGACTGATAAGTAGATATACTAGCATAAACATTCTGATTTAATGATGGAATAATACCCGCAAATGGCAGTAGCGTAAAGTTTTAATAGACCATTTAAATCGTGGCGGTTTTATGGTTTCAGGCTAACAGCTTTAACAGCGCAGTTGGCTATTTACCTGGTGAAATAATGCAATATATTGTACAAAATAATGAGCTGTTGTTTGAAAACATAATGAATTTGTTTTTTTTTTCAATTATAGGACATTGATAATTTATTTTGTACCAGGCTATTTGCATGCCTAGATGAAGTATCACCCTGTATCTGTGTACTTTTTTTGTCAAATAAATATTTCCTTTATTTAATTTTATATACCTATAAATTATATTTAAAAAAAATATTTTTAAATATTAGAATATAAACATATTTAAAATATCAAAAATAGTAGCCCACCGGTATCGAGAACAGGGTCCAAGGAGAAAAAGTTCACAAGATATAATAAACGTGAGATATACCAACTGTTGATATAATTTCTTTACATAGCATGTATTACTCTAAAACTTATTTTGTATAACGTTATTGGATTTAACGTTCATTTAATCGAAAATCATTAGGTCTATCGTTTAAAATATATATTGATACTGCCATTATGGTTCGATTCAGAGTAATCTGACTTGAATAGGTTAGGTTAGGAAGCCTTCGTGGCTTCGTGGATTAAAATATTCTCTTAAAAAGTCAATATGTTGCGCTACAAAACTTAGTGACAGATACGAATCGCTGCAAAACCAACTCCACGTAATCTTGTCTGCCCTACCCCTAAAGTGTAATTTTAAAACCGCGTAGGCTCGGAGGGGCGAGGCGGCCCGCGAGCTGAGGAGCAGGTGGGTGTAACCCTCGCCACCGCAGCTTCGGCTTGTTTCGGCCAGCCTCAGCCGCGGCGGTGAGCGTTAAAACCATCTACGACGATAAGCTTGCGTGGGACTGCCGGAGCCCCGCAGCACCGGTTTCGTGACAAAAACCATACCTGCTACATGTTTCATGCTCGCTTGCATGCTGCATGCTTGCTTGCATGCTGTATGCTTGCTTCATGCTGCATGCTTGCTTGCATGTTGCATGCTTGCTTTATGCTGCATGCTTGCTTCATGCTGCATGCTTGCGTGCATACCGCATGCTTGCCTCATGCTGCATGTTTGCTTGCATGCATGGTGTCATTATGGTTAACACCCCGATTCAGAGCATTATATTAACTGTCTGTTATGCTTATAGAAATAATTATTACTTACTTTAAAATTATATCAATTGTTTATTATATTAACTGATCATTATATCAAATAAATTTGTAGGTTCAGTTGTTATATCTTGTAAATATTAGAGGTTTTGAATTTATATCATATATATTATTACTAACCCGGGTCCAAGTAAATAATTAAAAATAAAATTCCAAGTAGGTATTATAATACCCAAATTCATCATTAATAAACTTTTATCTCTTGAAAACACTTCATACTTTTAAAAATATTTTTAAATTAGCAATAATCTTTATCCGTATACATATTATGGATTATAAACATTACATTAATTACCGGGTGTCATTTTTTCACATGGCTACTTTACTTACCAAATGTATCTTCATTAAAACTTTAAATATTTTCTGCATTAATACCTACTTTAATTAATTCACCTCTCAGCTCTAGCATACTGTATTAATAAATACGGTAGGTACCTATTTGTATAATTGTAAAGTCGATATTCCAGGAAATCACAGCGATTCCAAACATGTGACTGCCCTGCAAATGTACATCAGTTTGTGATAAATGAAATAAGAGGCTAATAATTATCGTTTCTCAGTACGTAATAAACGTATGTTCGATTCTTACCATAGAAATGTAATATATGAGTATCTATGATTCTTACCTATCAAAAGGGCAGCCTACCATATTAGCGGAAGTTACGACTGAATAATACTGAGTTAGAGCTTGATTCGAAACAGTTAGTGGTTTTACTGTCTGTTAAGGGTGGTACAGCGATTTAGAATCAAAATCGACGCCGAAAATGCGTTAAATAAATATACAGGGTGGCAGGGAGTTCGATGCGCAAACTGAAACAATGAATTCAGCACATGATTCCAGATAGCATAGAAAATTTTTAATCGGTTATCGGTTATCAGAAAAGAATCTGCTGTTTCACAGAAAAGTGCAATACCTACGCGGTCAAAATGTATGGAACAGCATTTTTCAGGGTTCCGTACCCAAACGGTAAAAACGGGACCCTATTACTAAGAATCCACTATCCGTCTGTCTGTCTATCACCAGGCTGTATCTCATGAACCGTGATAGCTAGACGGTTGAAATATTCACAGATGATGATATATTTCTATTGCCGCTATAGCAACAAATACTAAAAACACAATAAAATAAATATTTAAAGGGGGGCTCCTATACAATAAACGTGTATTTTTTCTGCGTTTTTGCCTTGTGGTACGGAACCCTTCGTCTGCGAGTCCGACTCGCTCTTGGCAAGTTTTTTTTTAATAATCGACGAAAAATTTCTACGCACGGGTGATCAGAATCATGTAGGTACTGAATCCAACAGCGTCGACGTCCTTGCCACCTGCGGTGCTATTCTGTAAAAATCTCACCGTGAAAACTTAGGTGAAGTGAGCGTGGCGTGAGCTGTCAATAGTGTCAATTCCTAGCAAAAACAAACTCACTTCACCTAAGTTTTCACGGTGAGATTTTTACAGAATCGACCGGCTGTATAACTTTCTCGTTACAGTTATTTACATAGGTCAAATTTCGGTTCGGTTTTTGAAAGCCTACCTAATCATATACCTAACAGGACAGTTTGTACAAGGTAAACAAAAACATACTCGTCCACAACTTCGAATGTAGCGTGTCCGTAGTTAAAGTTGTGGTAACTTTAGCTACGGACACGCTACATCCGTAAATAAAGTTACCACTGAATAATATCAAGGTAAAGCTTAAATCAACACGAGTTACGGCTCAAAGGACCGATCTGTATAGATTCGTCAGACCATTGGTGTTTAACAAAGCTGATCGTCACCGGTGATTGTACGGTGGCAGTTCAGTTAGTGCTTTACAGAGAACTGAGGCCTTTTGGAGACTGGTGCGGAATCAATTAGTGGTTTGATGGCTGTCTGTTAAAGATAGTAAAGCGATTTAGAATTAAAATAAGTAGACGCAAAATGATAAGGTTCAAGTCTCAGACCAAATAAAAACAGTAAAGAGAGGCCGGTTTCGTAAACATGTGGGCACAGAGCGGAGGTGTAGTTTTTGCATGCTTCACTATATTGTTCGCAGCGCTATGTCTTGACTTTTTATTTGGTCTGAAGTTCAAGTATATGAATTCGATAGGCTTATTTATTTGCTTGACTATTTTTATGTAAATGTAGACACAGATAGGCAAAATGAAATAAAACCATTATTTTCTATTAAAGGGGAAAAATAATAGAAGGAATATGGATGACGGGGTGATGGGGGAATTCGTCAGCAAAATTCTTAACTAGATTTCATTCAAAAAACCACTACACTTTCATTTCTATCAATTTGTTCAACTCAACAAATAATATGTTTTTGTAAGTAAATTACCTTCAGTCGAATGTCTGATTTGGATTCAAAATCACGTGACAAGTCTTGGCGTTTCATTACCGGAATGTCGGTTACAGGGACATTCCCAGGCCTAAGGAGGTCTATATAAGGAACTCGATTGAAATTTTGTGGTTGCCTCAAAATATTATTCCCGGAACTCGTGTACTTAAATGAAATGTCAAGACGAGACGAAAAGGTTAGATTGTTAGAACAATCGAAATGTCAAATGGTGATATTCAATGTTTTATTTTTGTTACAGGTATCTTAAGACAAGACGAAGGTTTTTTCAACATCAAACTGCGTAATACATGCTTTTGCGAATAAAACGTCGAGACTCATAAATATTAAGTAGTTATTGATTTAGACTGCCTCATTGGTCTAGTGGTTGCAAGTGCGTTAGTTGAGCAGGAGGTCTTGGTTTCGAATATTCCGGGTCGCGTAAAGTGTTAATGGGTATTCCATCTCGAATTTCCGAGTAGATGCCCAGAGTTTGAATTTATGCCCGGATGGAGGCAATAAAGTAAAATCACACTATCATAATATTATATCACACTAATATTATAAAGGCGAAAGTTTGTGTGTGTGTGTGTGTTATACAAAGTTGATACGACAGAGGGGCTTTCCTTTAAACTGCCTATACTAGATACCATTTTCAAGCTCTGTACCAAAAATCAATTAAATAGGAGCAGTAGTTTAGTCACAAATGATTTTTTAAGTTTTTGTTACGTTTGAACACGATGTATATTCCTAACAGCTGATTATCTCATACGCATAGGTCATGCACCTTAAAACGATAATCCGAGTATAAAATACATTGTTGCCGCACAAGTACAACCAAATATTTCACGAAGCAATAAATACACACACACTTGCACTTTCACTATGAGAGTGACAATCATAGCAAAACCCCCGCGCCTTTTTGCCGCGCGTAAAAGGAATAGAAATAGGTCAGTGTGTTGCTATTGCATCCTAGATCCTTGCGAATTTGCTAAAAAACTTGTTCTTTCAGTGCGCACGCGTCATCCATCCGGGATGTACGTTACGTAACACGGGAGCCCCGCCGCCGTTATGTTTTGTCGAACTCGCTGACAATAATTGTGATTTTGTTTTGTTATTGTGATAGACACTAAATAAGTTTAAGACAGTATTTCTTTTTTTATTGTGACAGGATACGTAACTTGGGATTATTATTATTTAGTGTTAGTGTTTTTTTTTTATTGACTGTTTTTATTGTGATAGGATACGTAATTAAACGTTGGTTGTGTGTGTGTGTAATAATTAAAGTGTTCAGCAATGCCTCGTGTAACTTACACGGCGTCAGAATACACTTACATGATTTTAATTTACGGTGAATGCCGTGGAAACGCAGCTTTAGCTCTGCGAACATACCGAGAAAGGTATGGTGACCGGCGCAATTGCCCTAGGAACACCGGCACCATACAATTGGCAGTACAAAGATTACGGGAATTAAAGTGCTTAGCGACGGACAGTGATTTAATTAGAAAAATAAATAACAATATTCTCCGTCGGTATAATTTGTGCATTAATAAGAATGGAGGACACATCGAGAATTTAAAAATTTTGTGTTTTTGTGTGTGCGCGTACTTTACAACCTTACCTAACATAAAATCCACCCCGCGCCACCCACCCGCCCGCCACGAGATCACACACACGCACACGCGCTCCTTTGTTACCTAGGCATCTAAGGTCAGTCAAATTTATTTATAAAGGGTGGTGCGTTTCACTCTGACTTTTAAGCTATTTAGTTTGTTTGAAAAAAAAAAAATCTCATTTTTGGCGCTTTCTATTTTTGTACTGTATCGAATTAATACTATGCACGTATAGTATACGTAGTGTAATTTAATGCCCCTCTGTCATATCAACTCTGTATGTTTGTTACTTCTTGACGCTTAACGGCTGGACCAATTTTTATAAAATTTTGTATGGAGGTAGCTGACACCCTGGATTGACATATAGGCTACTTTTTATCCCGATATGCTCTTGGAATCGACACTTATGCGGGTGAAACCGCGGGGCACAGCTATGATAAAATAAAACTCGTTTATTTCAGACAAAAAAGTCCATAGGCATGCCAATAGGCTCGCCCCCTATTCTTGAGAAGTCTCAAGAATGAAGAAGGGAGTGATCCTATTGCCATCAACATTTCAGTAAACATAACTGGCGAAATGTGGGTGTACCATAGGTAAAGAAAGAAAGAAAGAAAAGAAAGAAAAGAAAGAAAAGAAAGAAAAGAAAGAAAAGAAAGAAAAGAAAGAAAAGAAAGAAAAGAAAGAAAAGAAAGAAAAGAAAGAAAAGAAAGAAAAGAAAGAAAAGAAAGAAAAGAAAGAAAAGAAAGAAAAGAAAGAAAAGAAAGAAAAGAAAGAAAAGAAAGAAAAGAAAGAAAAGAAAGAAAAGAAAGAAAAGAAAGAAAAGAAAGAAAAGAAAGAAAAGAAAGAAAGAAAATTTGTTTATTCTGCACAAACAAAAACGTACAGCTCTGATTAACCCTACGGAGAAACGAGGCGTGATGTTTTGTTATCTAATGCTCGCTAAGTTTGCAAAATATTTATATTTAAACAATAACAAACAACGATTGAGGGGCTTGTGGCTAAGTATTAACAGCTGCACGGGTCAATCGATCAGGTTAAGCTACGCTTTCCGCGGTTGGTCCATGGATGGGTGACCATCTTCAAATACCAAGATCCCTCCGTGCCTCGGAAAGCACGTTAAGCCGTTGGTCCCGGCTGTCATTCGTGGATCTTTGACAGTCGTTACGGGTCGCCAGAAGCCCGAAAGTCTGACAACCAGTCTTACCAAGGCGAATCGCATGACCCAGTAACTGGGTTGTGGAGGTCAGACAGTTAGTCGCGCCATGTAAAATACTGGTATTCAGTTGCATCCGGTTATACTGGAAGCCGACCCCAACATAGTTGGGAAAAGGGTAGGCAGATGCGAAAATCTAAAATCCTCGAAAATCTACTAAGCGAGAGAAATACTTTTGAAACGCAAAAGAAATGTGATGGTAGTGTGCGTGCGCTCACAATAAAACGACGTATGTGCCAAAACGAATTGACTCCTTTTTTAACAAAATTAATGAATTAAATTTAAGACAACTTTGAGTAAACTTTGATATAATAATTCTATATGTTTTAAAATAAATTTCATTGAATGACTCTTAAGCGTTACGCCGTGAAGTCGAAAAAGGAAAAAAATTATCGATATAACTTTGCAACTTTTTGTATTCAGAAAAATTTATTGAATCGTGTATTCCTTTTACATAATACTAGAGCAAAGAGTCAAAAACATATACCAAAATGTTAAATCCCTATTCCACATACTTAACAAGTTACACGAAATATATAAACCACATATTTTTCAATATATCACCTTAATAAAAAAGTAATCCAAATTTCGGGCCTCTAGGAATAAAGGGATTAAAAACCGTAACAAATCTTCCCCAATGTTGATACGAAATTGAAATACCATACAACAACAACAAGAAGGAGGAAAAATAAATCAGCAGCCATTAAAGCAGGTGACACCGTAACTTGATAAAAATATCACGCGAAAGCGATACTGACTCCCCTTAAATACGGAAAGCCGATCTTCAAAGTAGATTGTTAAACATTTTTACAGGCTTGTTAAGGAAATTCTCGGAACGCTCCTTTTTACAAG
Organism: Luperina nickerlii; assembly: GCA_963855955.1. NCBI lineage: Eukaryota > Metazoa > Arthropoda > Insecta > Lepidoptera > Noctuidae > Luperina > Luperina nickerlii. The sequence continues at coordinate 7,291,565 of OY979674.1, forward strand.
CTTTTTTTCAGGTTGTCCTACTATGGAAATTTCCATGTAGACGCAATTTACGATAGCACAATGCAACGGGAAGAGCAATTTTTATAAATATCCCACAAATGAGGGAAAGGGTTTTTTTGGTTTAAGAAATTGTATAAGTCGTAATTGTATAATTGTGTAAGTTGTATTGTGTTGTGTATTGTATTGTATAAGTCTAATTTTTGCTACAAGCATTTATGTTGGCGGATACAGATATTCCCATTTACTATTTCTTTTTTGATACAGACCAGCACATCAAGATACCCGAAACTGTAAATTTTCCCAATCTACTTTGAACCTTACGCTTTAGCGATAAAGTTTAAAAACCAATTACATAAAGGACATTGCTCGTCGTACATACATAGTTGGCCTAAGATACAACAGGGAGGTGTATTTACTTTTTGGGTTTTAGATAATCTATATATTTGATTGAACTTAAATGAAAACAACGGACACTTTTGAGAATTCGGAAAAAATCAAAACACTTTCGGATTTTGAGGTTATAATTACGTCAATAAAAACATTCGGTATGTAGCAATAACAGAATGCGCGCGCCAAGTGACATTACTACCAAATGTCATCTGTCAATTCATCAATTGTCAGTGTCCATATTATTGCTCGTTTCAAACAGCGCTCAATCGAGTTTTTTGATAAGCCGTATTATGGTTCCGCGACATCATAGCGGACGTTTGTAACTAAAAACCATTATCGTATATCAAGCGTTGAGAATACTGACGCTTGTCTGTGTCAAACTCTTATTAAGAGTGCTGTTACAAAGACTTGGCTCTATGAGCTATAATACCTTTGCCTATTAAAAACCTCAAATTAAGGCGAAAGCGCCAGGGTAGCCCGCGAAATTCAATTTTTTTTTAGGTTTTTTGGAATTTGCTGGTCAGTATTAAGTTGTACGTTGATTAATATATGAATCGCGGCCGTAAGAAATATGTATTTACAGGATTATAATCATTAAAGTCATCAACATAACTCTCTAAGACAACGTAACTCCAAAGAATAACTGTTTCATGAAATCATCATTCGTGCCTGTTTGAAGGAGCCTTTAAGCTATTGCATTCCTGTTTGGGGTGGTGCCCCTAAATAATTAATGATTAAAATCGAATGCTTTACCGTTTTTTCACCCTATCTCTGAACTCTACGATACGTGCAAGGTTCTCACTGTTCGATAAATGTTTATCGTTTAAATAATCTTGCGTAAGCATTCTTTGTTAAACTACAACTCATTCTTGATCCTTGCACGCTCATAAACGTATTAAGGCAAATGTATGTTCCACTCAACTGTGTAAAAGCAGTTTTTCGCGCCGCAACTTTCTTTCCTTCGTAGTTATTTAAACATTAAAATAAACGCTACTTTAAAAAATATACCCTTTTACTAAAGCAAAGTACAAGCAAGTTCTCACCACGTACATATCTACTGAACCTTGATTACGATAGCACTGAAAGCCTCTTAATTGTGTTAAGATAAATGTATGTTCAGCCTACCTATCACAACGCAGTACATCACAGTACATCACCCACACTACATCACATCACATCACACCACGCCACACCACACCACTCCACACCCCATCACACCACACCAGACTACACCACACCACACTACACCACACCACACCAACCCACACCACACCACCACCACTTCACTAGTACCCACAATCCTCAAAAATAATTTAAATTTTGTATATTTTTATCCCTTTATTTTGGTTTACTGTGTTCGCCCACCAAAGGATAAAATAAATAATAAATAAACATTCATATCTCTTTTTGGAAGAGAAATAAATTATTTTCATTATTGTATACACGCTACACAGCATGTTAAAATATTAAAATGATTAATCAACAAAAATAAAGATCAAAAATATCTGGATATTTTATTAATACCATTTTGTTATTGTTGTCTAAAAATGGTGCATTTAAATGCATTTTTTTTATTACGAGTTTTTGATTCTTGAATTTTACGGATTCCTTTACGCATAGTTTTTACAAAGTTTTTATTTTACCATTTTTCGTTTAAAGCTGTAATCAAAATCGGAAGTTTAAAATAATTACATATAAAACAGACCCCCGAAACGCGCGCCCTTTACCACTTCACTGCAATATTTTGACATTCCATTTTATGTATTCAGCTTTGCCTATTCCAACAGTTTCTCTTTTAATAGAACACTGAATGGAACCAGCTAGCTTTCGAATGTAGCTCGCACGTGGGCATTTTCCTAGTTTCAGTTTATGGGTATGTTTCCCTGGTTCAGTATTGAGTTACTGAGCGGTGTTCGGAAAAATATGATGGATAGCTGAATCTGACTTGTGTAAAAAAGTTTCGTTTCAAAATCAATCCCCCGATTGACCGAATCGATCCCTAAACAGAACAGGCGAGCGACCAACATTCTGATGGAAGATTGTGCAGAGGATTTTATTTTTACTTGTGATTGTTTAGTTTATGTTGTCGGTATCAAACACAACAAAATGTGGTCCTTTATGTCGTGCTCAATAGAATTTCTCACCAGTTCTAAATAAATTTTCTACTTAGGTAGGTACCTACTTATTCGTATCTCAATGATATGACCTCTACGTTAAGTGTGGGTTACTTTCCTGACTTGCCTGAGTAGTAAATCAAAAGAAAACCTTTTCTGGATAATAATCGTCAGCCTAAAGTAGTCCACTGCTGGACAAAGGCCTCTTGAATTGCACGCTATTCAGCTCTGTTCTCGGCAACTCTCATAAAGCTGCTAGCATCCACTCCGCGAAGATCATCGCTCCTCGCTCCTCCTAGCCTAGGGCGTCTTAATTTATGTTTTCTTTTTTCTCTAAAACAATTGAAAGAAAACGCAAGGCAAAAACGCCGAAAAAAACATGTTTGTTGTCTGGGAGCCCCCCTTAAATATTAATTTTATGCTGTTTTTAGTATTTGTTGTTATAGCGGCAACAGAAATACATCATCTGTAAAATTCAAAGTCAAAGTCAAAGCATTTATTTCAAATAGGCACATTAAAGGCACTTTTGAACGTCAGAAATTACAACAAATAGAATTGATTCTAGTCGCCCATTCCAAAAGGTAGTTTTCGTATGGAGAAGAACGGGCAAGAAACTCCACCGTTTCCTCCAGAATTTCAACTGTAGCTATCACGGTTCATGAGATACAGCCTGGTGACAGACAGACAGACAGACGGACAGTGGAGTCTTAGTAATAGGGTCCCGTTTTTACCCTTTGGGTACGGAACCCTAAAAAGCCTGTAAGCCCAAGCAGGCTTTGTTTGGGTAAACATAATTTCTTGATAGAAGCAACGCCAGACATGTCTGGTTTATTTAAAAAACTCATTTGCTTGTCGCCGTTGTATGTTCGGAGTGAAATTACGGCCTGAACCACATACAGGCAGCAATATCGGTAACAAATTACATTGTCTTCATGAATATCTCATCGTGTAAGGCCCGGGCGTTATTTATCTGAAAATTAAACGTACCATGGCCTTTTGTCATTAATTTTCTTAGTCTGTGCTTAACAATTAGTATGTGCTAGAGTATTTAGGAGATTTTTTTTCTATTTACTTGTTTTGGGGTTTTTGTCTAAACAGATATGTCAACCCCATCGTGCCTTTTACCACTGTAACATTAACACTTATAATAATTTTAACACATAAGCTTATACTAAACAGTTCAACAATCTATGAAACAGTTTGTGATAAAAGTTTCGATCAATACTATTATTGATCGAAGGATAAAAGATAGAAGTCACCGATGAAGTATTGTTATTAAATGACATAACTTTTTGGCACCTTCTGAATTTTGTTGGGATAAAATTGATTGTATTAATCCCACCTTTTTTTTTTTTCAGGATGGGAAATCATCAAATGACTCCTCCCGCTCTGGGTGGAGCGGAAGGGAGTGTCAGACTCTTACTGACTAAAACCCACCCGTGTTCCTTCCTTCGCCCTTTATGTTCCGGGCCAGCGGTAACCCTTTCGGACAATCCCGCTGACCCGGCAGGCTTCGGCCCTGACGGGCCCCTTCACTTGATGCTGACATCTCTTTGAGGCGCGCGTGGAACACGTACGCGCCGTCCGGCACGGGCCTGGTCCTGATCGGACGGTGAGCTACCCATTACTCTCCGCCCGCAGGCCCGCGCCTACGGTGGCCGGGAGTCGTCGCGCGGCTCCCGACGCCCGGAGCGTCTCCCGCGGCGGATTAATCCCACCTTAAGCCTATTTAAGTCTAATTCTTTCAGAAGTAACTCCCTCTCGCGCCTGTTGCGGACACAATCCATCAGCAAATGCTGCACACGTCCTCAATCTGATTACATTCTCTGCATTTCGGTGAATCAGTTTTTTTTTTATAAGGAATGCAAACTTCGCTGATAGATAGTGTCCAGAGCGAAGTCTTAAAATTAATTTAACCTAATTCCTACTAAGTTGATCGACATGAAACCAAGGCACATGAGAAGGCTCGCCTTGTATGCTCCTATGCCATATACCTTTTTGCTGACTGATACTATCAAAGTGTTGTTTCCAGGATTTATAACAAATTACTTTATATTTAGATATGTATTCCCAATAATCAGGCAAGTAGTCAATTGCTGTACCCTCTACTGCTGCTAATTTAGACAATCGGTCAGCTTCCTCATTCCCACGTAGTCCAATGTGAGCTGGAAACCATTGCAACCTGATTTCTACATTATTTTTAAAGAATAAAATAATGTTTTCAAGAATATCATAGGCTATCGATGCACCTCTGAAAGCAGAGGTGCATCGAGCAATATGCTGTAGTGCGCTTTTACTGTCTGAAAGAATAACGAGAGAAAATGGAATAGGAGATGAACATGGTTTTAAATTAAGAGACGTTTTTTTTAAAATAAAAGTTAAAAGTTTGAACATAATTTGTATTCTAAGGTCGTTACTTCGTTAGTGTAAAATGAACTTTGAATTTAATTGGAAACTTAATCAAAATCGTAGTAATGAATTGAATATCAAATAGAGTCATTTGCTATTAGGTACTGTTGAAAGTATGACACTGCAATCCCCTGCTTTTGAAAATCATCTAAAAAGCTACCAATCAGCTGACATAAGCCACTAAATGCGATCTTACCCGAATGTCAGAGATATAAGGTCTATGCCTGCGTATTGTCAATATAGCGAAATCTACTAAGATACACACGAGTTTGTCAGTAATTTGCCACCAAGGCTTATTAAAAAAAAAATTGCTGAATGGGCTCGCTGATAGAAAGCGATAGAAGAGGTCTATGATGGAACGAGCGTGCCCAGAAGATGCCTAGGGCACTGGAACTCCCACGCATCGACGAAACTTAGCAGGCTGCTATAAAGCTAAAATAATAAAATGTAAAAAAGAAAAAAATATGTAAGAAATGTGAAAAATGTAAAATGTAAATGGTATCTAAGGTAAAATGAAAGTAGAACAGCCACAATAGACAACACTAAGAAAAGTAGCATTTATAACAAGACAAGCATCCCATTTGCATATCGCGCTTTCACTCACAATCCGAATGATTTTTAAGGATGTTGTTTCATATGTTTGAACAACTAGTCTGCTCGACAATGTAAATGACGCAATGACTTTGTTCAACAGTCAAAATGACGGCATTAGGTACCGTTGTAAGTGTATTACGCAATTACTCCGCTGGTTTTATTCATAGGAATAGGTTCCGTTTGAGTTCCTAGATCACACAAATCCATTAACTGTCGATATGTTCACTCAAAGACACGCTAAAGTCATTAACCCACACTCTCTGTACTTCGTTCGCAGATATAGGACACCGCAACATCGTAGTACTAAACGTTCCAGACGAGATTATACTGATATAGTGCCAACCTGATTAATGCTTTGAATTGTGCCAACGAGCCGCGGTAATTGCTGGTTTTGGTTAACTAATTTGTCCATTACGTTTGAGCTGTTTCTGATTTCATGAAGATGATTAAGGATTAGCAGTTGTTGAAGAACGATTTATTTTGCTGATGGCCTAGAAAATAAATGCGGTTGCTGTAATACATGAAGGTGCTTCAAGTAATACATGAGAATCTCCGCCTTTAACTCTGATGGCATTCGCAGTCCACTTTTGGACATGACTTTTATGTCTAAACTAATATCATACATAGGCACAATTGTTTGTTGTTTCATTAACTGGTGAAATGTGGGTGGGTGGTGTAGATACACCTGACACCTCTGTCTAATCCTTTGAGGATTGCAGTTGTGATCTTATATTTATGTAATGTTACTAATCTGATTAGAATACTTCTTTCACTGTGCGAGTTTCGAGTGCCAAAACGAGGAATTATATTAAAACACGCGGACTAAGTTGCGGGCTTTATCGTAGCAAGTAGGTAGCTACTGGCAATAATAACAAAAAGGTCCATGACGATCTTTTAGTTTTTTTGTACTACATAGGTATGTAGGTACTACTATTGCCTACGTTCTTGAAACACAGCTTTTTTGTGCTAATGTTACTTCTGAAGTTTGAGTGTTTTTGTAAATATTTATTCACTGTCTTTTAAAGATAAGCTCGGATATTAGGTACATTCCAAACAAACAATGGCAACCGGAATTGCTTATGTATATCAAAATAACATTAGCATGACAGAAATAGTTATAACCATAGATACTATACTATTATTAATATTGGTTATATCAAAACGAGTTGTCAACGATTATGGGTATCACTTTATTATTGTACCGAAAGAAGTAACACATTCTTAGCCATCCTACGTCGCATGTATTTGCCATAAGGAAAAATGCGCTAAGCCGACATGCCTATATTTGTTGTTAATGTTTTTCGTACAAAAATCAAGTTAAGAAGTAAAACTTTGAAAAGAACTTTATATGATACGTGGTGACGACTACCTATATTTCTTACCATTGATTTTCCCAACTATATTGGAGTCGGCTTCCAGTCTAACCAGATACAGTTGAGTACTGGTATTTTACATGGAGCGATTGCCTGTCTGACCTCCACAACCAAGTTACTGGGTAACACGATACCCTTTGGTAAGACTGGTGGTCAGACTTTCAGGCTTTTCACTACCCGTATTAACTGTCAAAGATTTACGAATGACAGTCGGGACCAACGGCATAATGTACAGACGCCAGCACAACAAGCTACCCGAAACTGTCAAATTTTCTCAATCAACTATGAACCTTATGCTTTACCGATAAAGTTAAAAATCTATTAAAGAAATTTGACAGATTGTAGTAGCTTGATGCGCTGGCGTCTGTACTTTCCGAAGCATGGAGGGGTCTCGATATGTAATTTACGGTCACCCGTCCACAGATCGACCGTGGCAATCAACCCGTTCGGCTGTTATTATTTAGCTACTAGCCCCTTGGTTTTTTAAGACTGTCAATCGTCTATTTAGTTTTGGGGGTTTTTTATAATTTTATGGTCAAACAGTTAGAGGCTGAAGCATTATCCTTAGATACATCCATCCAGACGACTGGGCGTTAGTTAATTAAGGATTGAGTCCTTAATTAACTAACGCCCAATCTTTTTTTTCTGCTTTTTACTATAATATATAAAATATTATACGTATTTACTGGGTAACATTTTATTAGCTTGCTGCTTCATAAAATAAACCTTAAAAGGGTTACTTTGTCGTGTCAGTTCTCTGTTAAGTTTACGCTGCCGTTAAGTTGAGGAGCATTAACTTTTATGAACATTTTGTTACTTAATATTTTGTCACATCTACTCATCTTACTATGTAAGTACAAGAATTCTGAGATAAAGAAGTGGGTATTAAAGTCAAAATGGCACATAAAAGACACTTTTGAACGTCAAAATGGTACTAAAATATATACGCTCTTTTTAACCAATCCACAACAATAAAAGTTAAGTAAAATGGATCGTTTTCGAGTAATGATAAAATGCTTTTCATTTCGACTTGGACGTAATCGAAATTAAATTACTTCGATACAAAAAATAAGTGGATTAACGCTGATTTGAATCAGAAACGGTTGATTGATGATTTGATTGAATTTTTAAGAATTTATATTATACGAGTATGTTGCACGTTCGATTTTTTTTTATTTTAATTGTCATGGTTTCCAAATATTAATAAGATTTATGCAGTTAGTAATTTGAAATACTGAATATAAAATTGAAAGCATATTATAGCAAATTTGCAATAAATTATTTTTGTGTCAGTGTAGTCATGAAGTTTAAATGTATCTCATTTGACAGTTACCGTAAAAGTACTGGTTTTTAACGAAAGGGATTGGAAACATGATGTTTGTTTCGGCTAGTTTCTAAGTTAGTTCTCTTCAAGCTTCGAATCCAGAAGGTTGTTTTCAAGAAGACTATATTGATATTATATTGAGTACTTAATTAATCGCTTGATCCCCGCTAATGAGACACAAGTGATGTTCTATGTAATGGGGCGTCAGAGGCCCGCGCCTGGACGGAGAGATTAAATAGTTTGTTAAATATTGCTATATACCAAGTTTGTATGTGTTGCAGTATTAATGAATACTGCATGTTATTTTTTTGACATTCATACTTCTTGAAGTTTATATTCAACCTCATCTTTAATAGGTGGCCTAACCAGATACTTTATTTTCATAATTTTTAAATTATGAATTGTTTATACGTCAGATGGTTTTTTTTTAATGGCTCATTTGTCGAAAGTTGGTTACAGAGGACTGCAGATTTTTTTCTTGAGACCAAACATCTAAATTAGACGTTTTATGTGATGCGAGCTTTTATATGACGCTAGCATGGAGTTTATCGAAACCATTGTATAACTTATTCTTATAGCTTTAAGATGCACAAACCTATAAAAGCAATTGGAAGGTGTCTACTAACACTTACTAACAGCTGATATTCGACTACTGAGGAAGTAAAAGGTCTTGTAACACCTTAAGGCTTACTCTAATAGCTTCAAGAAGTATTAAACGCTGTGAGTGATGCTCAGGTGTACTACTATTAATATGATAATAATATGAAGTGATGATATTTATTTGTTGAATCGGGATTTGTATTTTCTATCCTTTTGGTTATTCATAGTCTTTCATCATGTTTCAATATTTTAATCCCATCCGTTCTGTGCTAAAGGTTCCTCGTTAAAGTCAGCGAGTTGACTTCCGATGGAAAATTAAATGTTTATTCGTCGTTTTTTCTGGAATGTATAATTCTACGATTTTTTTGGGTGTTAGAGATTCTGCTTGCTACTCGGGTTCTTATTATTAATTTTTTGCCCCAGGTTAAGACCCGAACTTTTTGCAGGCCTTATGTCATAAGTTATTTATTTTATAACGAAATACATTGTGTTGAAAATATTACAGTGATGATAAATAAAATAGGTAATAATAACCAACAAAAAGAAAAAAAAAACATTAAGTACGTTCATATTTAAAATTTAGTACGCTACAACGCATTCAAATGGAACAATATAAATAATAAATAGTTGTGTGTCAATAATTCAGTAACATAAAATTAAATGTTCACCAAAATTACGTATAAGTTTAAAATTCATTATCCATTCAAAAGCCGGTTCATTCGGCTCCACACTTACCAGGCTCCTGCTATTTTACACCCGACCGATTTGCTGGGGAAAGCAATCTGTTCCGGACTTTCCAGGCTGTCGCCCGCCGTCCGGGCTTTCCAGGTTTTCCTGAAGTGGTCTTCCACAAGGACGCGCCGTGAACGAAGACGAAGTCCCTAACACCTAACAGATTTTTTTTTACTCCTAGTAGTTCGTATACTTTAAGTATTTTTCAATAACGATGCATAAGTACATAACTTTAAATACAGCGGGTTCGTTACCTTTTTTTTATGCGGTCTAATTTTATTCACGTGGACATGATTGCAATCATAATTTAAACTCGTCGCATTGCATAATCAAATTCGAATTAATTTTTTGGTACAATTCAGTAATGTTTATTTTTCACTTTGAAAATTGTTTCGTGTGGATGTGTTTTTTTCTGAAATAAAATGTATTTATTTATTCTTTAAGGAAAGGGACAGTTTTATATTTATTGTTATAACGCTTCTAGAAATCTGGTTCTGAATTTCAAACTTAACGATGTTAATTCAATTTGAAAGAGCTGTTAGTGTCAAAATTGGTGTGGAAAATTGATACTGACAGGTCTTGGATGCGGTTTAGAAATGCTGATCGCGGTCAGTTTGATCGGTGAAATTCGCACAAAGATGGGATTTTAGTGATCTCTTTTCGCCCTCGTCTCGTAATAGTGTCGTTTTATTTATATTAAAGGTACTCAACTTATTTCCCTGTCTGGATTAATTCTGATAATCTTCCTGCTAACTGAAAGCTGCGTTACAACTAAGTTTTGTTCCATTTTTACAAATTGACCTATATAGAAAAGTTATCATTTGTTTTGACGAGGGCGCGTTAAGGCTCCTACAAACAGGCGCGATACGCGATATAATCCCGCGCGACACAAAGGCACCGCTCGTTGCGCGACTTGCGGTGCCTTTATGTCGCGCGCGATTTTATCGCGTGTCGCGCCTGTTTGAAGGAGCCTTTATAAGAACATTATAATATTGCAATGAGGGCAAAGAAATTCAGAAGCCAATTGAGAAATGAAGAGTAAGGGGCCCCACTTCAAATTTTTGGTTAATATGTGCCGTATAGCAAATTGTTCAGATGCATGAATAAGCCTCCTCGTGTAGCGCAGTTTGTTCCGCCAGCTATTCACTGAACCGAGCGCTCGGTACATCCTGGACAGTCACACCCTACACCTTATTTGACTGGCCAATTCTTCCCTTGCGGTGGTAGGGCTAACGCCCACCTGGTTTGCGACCACCCTCCCACCGGAGTCCAGCGTCAAGCAAAAGCTGGCTGTGTTTGGTTGATGCGTGGGAGTTCCAGTGCCTTAGGCATCTTCTGGGCACGCTCGTTCCATCATAGACCTCATCCATCGCTTTCCATTAGGCGTGATCGAGGACAAGAGCAGGCCCTTTCAGCAAAAAAAAAATCGTTAAATATAATTATTTTTTTTTTTGTACAGACGCCAGTACATCCAGCTACTACAATCTGTCAAATTTCATTAATAGATTTTCAACTTTATCGCTAAAGCATAAGGTTCAAAGTTGATTGGGAAAATTTGACAGTTTCGGGTAGCTTGATGTGCTGGCGTCTGTACATTTAAAATACCCAATGTTGAAAACAATCATTGCAATAGCTAAAAAACTTTGCAGCGATGGTTATCCTACTGATAAAGATCAGAAAGCCTACTCAATGTGAAATTCTATTAGCGACTACGATGGAGGAAAAGTAAAAAATGTAGGTATTGAATTGACATAAGCTACTGAAAACATTTTGTCATTCTGTTGAAAGTCGTTGTTGAAATACGAAATGATGTGATAGAAACAAGAGATTGATAATGATGAAAAGTTTATGTAGAATAGTGTACTATTTCATGAATACAAGACACTTTAATTACTAAAGGTTGTACTCTTAGGAAACTAAATCACGTAGACAAGTCAGTAAGAGTCAGTCAAGTTGCTATTATGATAGGCCACATTGTGACAGTCGCATTGTTCATAAGCCGTATGCATGGAGTGCACATACAGATGACATTTACAATGTGGTTCTATTGCGTATTGTATTGGAACTTGCAGCTGCATTATCTTGTTAGGCTTCCGTGTAAAAATGTCGAAATGGTCTTTGTGGTGACGGTATCACGGTGTCATCTGTTTTACCCAGTAAATTCAGTAAACTTCCATATTTGTACAGTCAGGTAAATTAATTGTTTATTAAATTGACGCACATTATATTTTTATGATTGTATTTAGTTTAGTTTGTGATCTTCCTGTGTGAGGAACAATAAATACTTTTTTCTTTCTTTCTTACGCTGCGTCAATTTGACGTGTTATAGCCATTTTATATAACTTTCAAACTTTGGAAGGTACGAGTATTTGTGATTTGAATATACGGGTAATTTACGATAGTAGGTAGTTCATCTATACTAATATTATAAAGCTGAAGAGTTTGTTTGTTTGTTTGTTTGGTTGAACGCGCTAATCTCTGGAACTACCACAGTCGGATTTGAAAACTCTTTTTGCATTGATAGCCCAATTCTCGAGGAAGGCTATACGTTATTTAACATGACGCTATGACCTTTAGGAGCCGAGCAAAAATAAAAAAAGTCAGAAAGGACGCTAAGCAAAAACGAAGTAATAGCGCGGGCAGGCGATGCGATGCGACGGGGTGGGTCGGAGTAACAAGAAATTTCACGCGGATGAAGTCGCGGGCAGAAGCTAGTTTTCTAAATATTTCCCGACTTTATAAAATTCTTTCGATAAAAATAAACGCTTTATTATAATAATAGCGATTACCGTGTGACGATTTAGTTTTTTTTTCTGACAAAGAAAAAATAAACGTCGTGGTAGACTAGTTTAAGAGACTACAAGGATAGGAATGATATTGTACACATTTTGAAAGAGTACCTAACGGTGGAAGTTCTTGCTCATTTTATTCTTGTCCATACGAAATTACTTTTGGAAGGGTCAAACAGAATCAATTCAATTTTTTTTTGTATATCCTGACGTTTAAAAGTGTCTCCTAAGTGCCTATTTGCAATAAAAGATTTGACTTTGACTTTCCATTAACACTGAAATATCGGTTTTTTATAATGTATTACATAGTTTAATCAAACCATCTGTGACACATGATATTTTGATTAAACTATGTCACGGCTTTTAAAGTTGAAGTCCCAAGGAGCAAAAATGGATACCGCAATTCCCTAAAATTTTGAGTATTAATATGAAAAACATACATAGTAATTTATATTTCGTGTTCAAACGTTGATTCCCTCGAGTTACTCTTGTACAGTTTTGGTTTACATTTGCCATCCATCTCATTACTTAGTCATACGTTGTCGTCCGCAAATTCATCTCAGTCTGTTCTCTCGTCCTTAAATTAATGCCCGAGGACCCCTCATGAGATTTTCTTTTATTAAAGAATAACTTTTGAATTTTTAATAGTTGTGCGGCTAATATTAAAAAATATACATGAAGACGAAAATTATTCTGCTGTTTCATAAAAAAAGTGCAATACCTACCTATACGCGGTCAAAATTTATGTAACAGTATTTTTTTTAATAACTGACCAAATATTTCAACGCAGGCGGCCTTATTACAAAACAAGGTTATATTTAGACAGAGGTTTAAGCCATCGAGCCATTTTTAAATCTAGAACTATGATCCGACAAAGTTAAAGTTCTTATTACTAAAACTGACGTTAAACCCCAATCTAAGTTACCAATTTTTCATTAAGAATTTTACGTTAGTCGGAATAAAGTTTAAATACAGTAACTGTCTCGCACGTTTAGGCTAGGTCTAAAGTTAGAACTCGTTTTGTAATAAGACTGTTGGGGTTTAGAACCATGTACTACATCCTGTATATGATAGCAGAAAGTGGCGTGGAAATGTTTATTAAGTAGCTGTCTATATATGATAGCAAGAAGTGGCGTGGAAATGCTTGTTAAGTAGCTGCCTATACATATATGATAGCAAGAAGTGGCGTGGAAATGTTTATTAAGTAGCTGCCTGTATATGATAGCAAGAAGTGACGTGAAAATGTTTATTAAGTAGCTGCCTATACATATATGATAGCAAGAAGTGGCGTGGAAATGTTTATTAAGTAGCTGCCTGTATATGATAGCAAGAAGTGACGTGAAAATGTTTATTAAGTAGCTGCCTATACATATATGATAGCAAGAAGTGGCGTGGAAATGTTTATTAAGTAGCTGTTACTAAGAGCATATACAGGTAAGGCGTTTACGTGCGTAAGACACCCGTGTACAGACTCGGCCGTAACCAAGTTTAATAGAAGCAAAAGTCACCGTTCACAATCAAAACATATTTCTAAAAAGAAAGTCCTGACTCACTCTTTGACCCATTAAAACCCAGCCCAAACCCATGGACTTACATAGCTGAATTTTGTACAAATGTTCCTTTTATGATGTAGATAAGGTATTTTCAGGATAAGGAATATAGGGCGCAGAAAGCTGTTGGTAAAATAACATCGCTATATATGTAATACCGCGATGCTTTTTACCGGTTGGTTTAAGGGGCCTAAACACAAAAAACTCAAGTTTTAGAAACAATAAAAGTATATGATCGACTACAGTAAACAAAATCAGAAAAATATATTATATCCTTCAGGATATATGCTAGGTAGATAGTGTGTTGAAAACAATACAACTAATTTGATGCGATAGAAAAAAGTCATGAAGATGAGGTATCTTCACGACTTTTTTCTATCGTATCAAATTATTTATAAATTTTCTATCGTATAAAAACTTTCGTTTTACAATAAAAACCATACTAATATACATACAATCATTTTGATTTGTGTGACAAAAATACGTATTGTTGAAGCTAACTCAAAAACTACCCAAGCAAAATTAATAAAAAATGATATAGGACCACCCCTGAGGTATAATCCTATCCATTAAAATAATATCGTTAAAATCGATTTACAATTATTGCCGGAGATATCGCATAACATACATACAAAAACAATTTCGTTTTTTAATTATAACCAGTAATTTTGGTTTAAAAACCAAACTACTGAACCGATTTTGATAAAGAATTTTGCAAATCGGCTTATAAATAAAGTAGTTCTGAGGTCCCAAATATAAAAAAAAAAATATTCAACCGAAGTGGTAACCTCCTCCTTGTTTTGAAGTCGGTTGAAAAGAACAGTCTGTTCTGCTTCAATTTTCAAAAATGATTGCCAGACAATCTTGTTCTAGTATTATTTTACTCTCCACTGACTAACTAGTATTCTCTATTATTTTAAACTTTATAAATACTCCACCATCTTAAACTTAACATTGTTTACCACCATTATAAATTTTATCTTCCCAATGTTTTCAAGACTTGCAATAAATCTCTTCACACGAACACATGCTTTATTTTAGACTATCCAGACTTTAGACAAACGGCCACTATACCAGATAAGAATGGTAGAGTTCAGAATGTCTGTTAATTATAGCCCCTTTCGACTCTACACTTTTTATTTTATTATCCTGACTGGCGCACCGCGGTTTCACCCGCGTAAATGTTGATCCCGTGGGAATGTCGGTATAAAAAGCAGCCTATATGTTAATCCAGGGTGTCAGCTACCTCCATACAAAATTTTATCAAAGTTGGTCCAGCCGTTTAAACGTGAAGAAGTAACAAACACACATATTAGTGTGATAGTTGGAGAGTTGAGGGGCCCGTGGCTAAATAATAACAGCCGCACAGGTTGATCGATCAGGTTAAGCTACGCTTGCCGCGGTTGGTCTGTGGATGGGTGACCATCTTTACATACCGAGAAGCCTCCGTGCCTCGGAAAGCACGCTAAGCCATTGGTCCCGGCTGTCATTCGTGGATCTTTGACAGTCGTTACTGGTAGTCCTCAGAAGCTCGAAAGTCCAGTCTTACCAAGGGGTATCGTATTACCCAGTAATCGGGTTGTGGAAGTCAGATAGGCAGTCACTCCATGTTACTGGTTTTCAGCTGCAACTGGTTAGACTGGAAGCTGACCCCAATATAGTTGGGAAAAGGCTAGGTAGATGATGATGAGTTGGAGAGCTGAACCAAAGAACAGAAAAATCATTCATCATCGTTAATCTAATAAAATAAAATAATGCC